>CANTUV010000005.1:47505000-50005000 GCA_947685225.1 Garcia nutans
AAAAAGACATAAAGCCATTAGGAATAAGTGGATTCTTAAAATCAAGTGTAAGGCTTATGGTAGCATTGACAGATATAAAGATCCTCTCATTGTAAAAAGGTATCACAATAGGAAGGAATTGACTATGAGGAGACATTTTCCTATATTATGAGATTACCTCTGTAAGATTAACTCTAGAATTATGGAAAACCTTACCTTAAGTTAAATCAAATGGATATGAAAGGTGTTTTTCTCAATAGAGAATTGGATGAAGAGATCTATATGGATCAACTGATAGGCTTCATTTAGGAAGGCCAAGAATATAGGGTTTGTAGATTAAAAAAAATTAACATATGGCTTCAAGCACTCTTTGAGACAATGGTATATTTGCTTTCATAATATAATCATGTTTAATGGTTTCACTATGATATATGAGAACCATTGTGTTTATATCAAACAATCAAAGGATAAATTCATCATTATGTAATCATATGTTGATGGCATACAATAGTTGGAAATGACAAAGAGCATCTAAGATCGGTTATCATAAAATTTTGAAATGAAAGTTATGGCTAAACTCGCATATATCCTTGGAGTTAAAATTTCAGGAGATTGTACAAGGAAATTGTTATCTCTTTCATAAGAAAGATACATAAAGAAAGTACTTGAGCAATTCAATATGTATGATTGTAAAACCATGGATCTCCTATTGCCAAAAGTGAAAGCTTGGGTCAGGTGTTGTGTACTAAAATTCCATAAAAATAAGAGCGTAAGAAAAATATTCCTTATTCAAGAGTGGCTAGAAGTCTAATATATGCAATGATTTGTATAAGACCTAATATTTGCTTTGTCATCAGGATGGTAAGCAGATATCAATCCAACCCATGTCGAGCATATTAGAAAGTAGTTAAAAGGACATTGAGATATTTAAAGGGTACTGTTGATTACTCATTGTGTTATCAAGGAGAAGATCTAAAATCAAAAGGTTATACGGGCATTGATTGGGAAAAAGATGTGAATGAGAGAAAATCCACTTCTGGATTTATTTTCTTACTCAACAATAGTGTCATATCTAGGAGTTGTAAGAAACAATCTCATATAGAGTTATTCATAATGGATGTTGAATTTGTAGGATTTTCATCAGCAATACAAGAGGCAATCTAGCTAAAGAGATTCTTGGACCACTTGGATATGAGTGCTATAAATGAATCAATAATTGTAAACTATGACAATCAATTAGTTATAGCTCAAACTAAAGACCCAAAAATTCATTGCAAGATCAAGCATATTGATACAAAATATAATCTTGTTAAAGACATGGTTACAAATAAGGAAGTAGACATGAAATATATTTCTATGCATGATATGGTTGTAGATCCCTTTACCAAGCCAATTCATATAGATGTATTCATTAGGTATACAAGGTCTCTAGGATTACATAGAAGTTGATGTATTTATACTATTCATCTCTCCTAGACTATGTTCAATTTATTTTATTAATACTGAAACATGATGTTTGTTTTGTGTTTATATGAGTTTAAATATTTAGTGCACTTGATGCTTTTTAAATGTAAAATCATGTTGGATAGAATGGAAATTAACCTTCTCATATGGTTAATTGCCTTTATTTATGAATGTGATAAATAAGGATGAGTCTAGTTTTGAGTATGTCATCTTGGTGACGATTGAGAGCTTGAAATGAAAACAAGATGGTTGTCTCATTTATATAATGACATTCATATATCATATTGATGATTTAGAATGAAAATTTTCATGTGATTAAGTGTGTTTGAATTATTATCTACATATTGTTATGATTCAAAATATTTTAGATAGACATGCGTCGAATGGGAAGGGAGAGAATATTATGGCATGTGTTTATGCCACATGAGCAAAAATTATGATCGATGGAAGAGCAAAAGTTTATGATCTCAACTTTAGTTAATATGAGACCTTGAGAATTGTCATAACCCAAACCCGATGGCACATGACCAGCACTAAGGAATGGGAAATCACGTTGCTTTTAAAACCTGTAGTCAGCTTAACAAGCTATAGCCTAGGAAACTGCATTATGACAACCATTGATGTCATAAAATTAGGGCTACGAAACTATCTATTAAGTATAATTTGTACAGCATCGCATTTCTATCACAATTGGTATCCATCACAAATCTCAACATCATCAAGTTTCAATCACAAAACATCAAGTTGAAATAATAAAAAAATGGAAGGAAAGGAGTATACAATGCAGAGTTCTAGAATGCAAACTAACAAAAAAAATAATTATACAATGAAATAAGCAAATAACTCTTTTACCAAGAAATAAAAGGAGTTCATATGAGGGAGATATGACCTTTTAAAGTTTCTGTCACCGGACCAAAATTTGTATCAATTACTTTGGGAAGCACGTCTGGTGTCGTCTAGTCTCTGATTGGAGTAATTCAGACACCATTGTCTTCATCTAGATATTAACTTTTTTAACACTACTAGTGGTGCAACAATTGGAGGTCCGATGAGGGAGTTATAATTGGAAAATTGTAGACTGCTTCTTCTTCTTCTTCTTCTTCTTCTTCTTCTTTTCTCTCTCTCTCCCTTTTTTTAATGCAGTTGCTGCCCTTTGGGTAGCTGGGCAGCCAACTTGAGGTTGCCACATGGAAGCCTCTAGTTGGTTGCTCTTTTTTAAATAAAAAAATTATTAAATGAAATAAGTAAAAAAAAAAAAGTTGGGCTTAGTGGCTAAGGCTTTACAAAATAAGTTTTCAGCTTTGAGTTCAAATCACAGTAACAATAGTAGTAACATATATTTTTTAAAATTATTTTTATTTAAAACATTTTATTTTAAAAGAAACTTATCTTAAATAATTTAAAATGAAAAAGATACATAATATATTTATAATGTAAAAATACATTAATATTTTCTTATAGAAATAAACATAAGATTTTTTATTGAAAAAATTCAGTTATTATAATTTTTCCCCCTTTTATAAAAATTCATCCTTGAATTTTTCAAATCAAAGCAAGTGCTACAAAAGCAAATTCTACGTGCTTCCCTATGCTCTTTGTTGTACAATCTTAAACTCTATAGTCAATATTCTTAGGGCAACTATTGTGCCAATGCTTAAATTCTACTTAGATTACTACCTCCACACCTAGTAATATCATTAAAATGATTCAAGTGGCTCCACAATTATCTCATAGTGTTCAATTAGCCATTTCAAACTTAACCGTCATTTAGAAAAGATTTACTGGTTGATCAGGCCACTACCCTGCAATCCAAATAGGGTTATATTTTTAAATGCCACTACTCAGGCTTCCTAGGGATGATCTCACCTAATACTAGTGCTAATTGTGAATTACCCTACCACATCTAGCTGACTAATAGAAAAAGGAAAGAAAAGGAGTACATGGAGTTCTAGAATGCAAACTAACAAAAAAATAATTATGCGGTGAAATAATCAAATAACTCTCATGCCCAGAAATAAAAGGCAGGATAACTTGATAAATTCTCATGCTCAACCTACTACTTGGAGGAAAAATGGTAAATAAGAATGAGCATTCAACTTAATGAGTTATATAGTAATCAATATATCATATTAGTTTAGAGTTAATCATGCTCAGGCATAATGTTAAACATACAACCCAATACATAATCAAATAATGATGGAAATTAGTCAACAGAAACCACTCTATTCCTCAAATTTTGGGAGTTGATCTCCTAGCCTAGCTCTCTAGATCTAAATATAGTCAATTGATTTCAATACATGGCATTCGTCATCACAACTATAGCCAAGCAGTGCTACCCGACTAGCAAGCATCACTAAGCGATGAGCAAGTCCTTGCCATCATACTAGTTATAAGCTCATCATCATAACTCAAACTCATCTCAATATCTGAATCCATGTCAATATCCTAAGTGGTCCTGTGTCATCCCAATGTCATCCAACAAGCACATGAAATATGCAGCATTACAATCATTGAAACTTATGCACCAGCATACATGTTGTTCTAATGTATAACTGATAATGATAATTATATACATAATATATAAACAATCAATCAGTATGCAAAATGTAAACAAAATTAAGGAAATGAGATATTATATTAAACTATATAATTCATTGAATTGATGAAAACCAAACGACCTCTCCTCAAAAATGAAAATTATCTAGTAAATGAAAAAGACACCTAACATATAAATTTTGGGCAACAAACAGAAGTATGAGAATAAAGACGAACCAATGACTTCAAAGATTATGCCTAAAATTCCACAGTTTCTCCTATAACTAGGATATTTTCCCTTGAAACAAATTAAGAAAAGAACAATTCTAAATAATCCAAAAAGTTCCCAACAATCCATAATAATTTAATTGCCCCATCTGGGCCTCCAAATTCAAACCCAACAATTAGTCAAAAATCTTATATATCATATTAATTTAATAATATTAGCAACTCAATGTTAACAATAATAAGTTGATTATTATAATAACATTAACAATGGTAATAATTATAACCATTATATTATCAATAATTACATTATTAACAATTATTATTACTCATCATATATGATATCATATTAATTCAATAATATCAGTTAATTTCTTGAATAATTATCATAATTCAATCACTTAATTAATAATTAATTAATCCCAATCAATTTATTTAATTTTAGAAACTTTTAAACACAATCAATTAAATAACAATTAATAAGTTTTAAACCAATTAATTTTATGAATTTTAGACATAGCCCACTGTAAAATCTAATAGTCCGTAAAAGTAATTTTAAATTAAAATCCAAGTTTCTGAGCTCATCCAAGTGAAATCGAATCGAACCAAAATTGAAATACGCATTAAAATGTTGAAACGGAGTTATTGGAGTTGAAGGGTATGCATTACCATTGGAGCATCGCTAAAGCTTCATCAAAATTCTCGCCTGTGCCGCTCATATCATAATTCAAGAGGTTCTCGGAGTCCAAATGAAGTATAGTTGGTATCACTGTAAAGATAATGAACTTAGGAACTCAAAATGTGCTAGAGGTGTCGACTAACTTGTCAAAGTATCATCGTAATCTCATCGAAAAGTTTTTGTTTTGTTGAAATTTTTCTCTCACTTCGGTGACTCACTCATTGCTCAATAGTAGTCAAATGAAAGCTTGCGAAGAGAGGATTCCAACTCATTATAAATCACTCTAATCGAAATTAAAAAACAAGAGTGATATGACCGTTTCAAGTTTCAGTGGTTGGAGATTATTGTAATTTGCATTAGTTAATTCAGGAAGCACATTCAGCACCATTTGATATATGATTGGAGTAATTTTAACACTATTGTCTTCATCTGGATGTTAGATTTTCAACTCCACCAATGGTACATCAGTTGAAGGCCCAATGACAGAGTTATAACCAGAAAACTTTATGTTGCTCTCTCTTTCTCTTCATCTTCTTCTTTTTTTTTCCATGTCTCTCCCTTTTTTTTCCCTTTTCTAATGAAGTTGCTGACCTTTTGGATAGCTGGACAGCTAACCCAAGGCCACTACATGGCCACCTTTAGGGTGTTGCTCTTTTGTTTAAATAAATATATATATATATATGTTTATATATTTATTTAATGAAATAAGTAAAAAAGAAAAAAAGTTGAGCTTAGTGGCTAAGATTTAACAAAATAAATTTTAAGTGTTGAGTTCAAATCACAGTAACATCAGTAGTAACATATGTTTTTTTAAAAAATTATTTATATTTAAAATATTTTATTTTGAAAGAAAATTACCTTAAATAATTTAAAATAAAAAAAGATAAATAATATATTTATAATATAAAAATACATTCATATTTTCTTATAGAAATAAATATAGGATTTGTTTTTATTAAAAAAATTTAGTTATTACAAGAATTGTGGTTCTAAAAATTTAGTACTATTATGACTTTTGGCCTATTTTTAAGACATAATTTGGCATTTGCTATGTCAGGGTGTTGCCAAATGACCATGAGTGATATGATCTCATGGGATATTTCTAGAAATGTAAGTACAGTTATAATTGAGAGTGCATGACTGAGAGAAAAATTACTGTGCAATCACTTTTATTTTATATTTACAAGTTGACTAATTATGTTGATGAATTGACATAATTATGAATACAAGATTCTCATGCGGTCAATGGAGTGACATGTGTAATGTGATAAGTAATCTAGAGTAATGCATATTATATCTACTCAACCTTGTTCCTTTCAAAATGTTGTAGATCCCTAATAAGTATATAGTATAGAGCACTTATAGTATACCGGTAGCATGGTTTATTAACTCAACACAAGATATCTAAATAGTTTGCTCGGATAAGATGTGTCTCACCATGTGTAAATGTGAGATATTAGATTTATTGAATTAGGTTAGCCTATGACAGGTAGATAGACTCATGGTTCACTAGATATTTAATAAGTTAGTATATAATCAATTAAATATATTTTTACTAGATTAAAAGAGTTCAAAATGAATTTAGACTCTTATTAAGATACAAAGAATAACTAATTATTATTTAGAGAGACAATTAGTTATCTCAAATACAAAAAATAAATAATTAGTTAATTGTATTGTGTTTAGTTATTTATTTTTTAAGTGAAATTGCAAAACTATTTGATTAGGGAATGAATTAATAATTACATACAATTTAATTACTAATTATTTTTTTATATTTATATTTATTTTATAGTTAAATTAAAAAATTACTTAAATTATTTACAAAATATTAATTATTAAATAATAAATCAATATAATAAAATAATTTTATTATATTATATTATTAATACTAGCAAACTATGAATTACATCTACTTATTGATTTTCTATCCTTTCGGTTATTAGTAATAATTCAATTATTATTTCACTTATTTGATTCAATATGATATGTTACTATTTAGTACGATTCATAGTGCGGGTGAATATTATAATTCGGATATTTAGATTGATTTAAATATTTTCAAATTCATGCATGCTCAACCTTACCTAAAAGAGAAAATAAATTGTATATTTGTTTTTGAAAATATTTTCTTATAGAACTTGTGTTGGCAAACGCATATCATCTTCTTAACACTTTCTCTTTATTGCTAAATTCTAATGCTAAATCTAAAACACACTTTCTATCTTCTTTATATTGACTTATATCTTTTATTTTTTTATGCATTTTGAATATTATTTTTTATGCATTGCCATTTTTTAAAATTATTTTATTCATAATTTTATTGTGTGAACAATATTTTAATTGATTAGATAATAATATACCATTATTTTGTATTATAAATATTATAAAAATTAAATTTGTCATATAAGGTTCTATGACCTATATGACCAGTGGCGGAGCCAAGACCGCTGAGAGAGGGGGGCTGAAACTGAGAGGCTGAGCTGCTGAGGGGGCTGAAACTGAGGGGCTGAGGAGGTTGATGGAGCTGAAGGACTGAGGATTTACACGTCCGGAGGCCGGCAGGAGGGTCGTCAGCCCCCACCCGACCCCACCTGCCTCCGCCCCTGCATATGACGCTCATTTAAAAAACACATTATACGTATTATGTTCATATAACTCATTTAAATTTTATGTCATGTTAGGATTGAAATATTTTGAAATGATTAATAAATGGATTGTGTTCATATTAATTCTAATTGTGTCATTACGATGTGTTAACACAATACAACACATCACAAATACAACTCATCAAGTCATTTTTACATCCCTAATAGAAATATAATAAAATTGATGTTGAAAATTTATTTATAAATGATTACTGAAAATATAATAATATTAAATTAGCTTATCTTAGTAAAATTGAATAGGTTTGTCAATTGTCAAGTAAGGCTGGCCATGGGTGAGCTTGAACCATATGAAAGTGAATTGGATATGCACGTGATGATTTGCGTTCAAATTTATATTTTTAAGTTTTAATGATTTTGGCAGATTGCAAATAATCTTTTTCTTGACAATATACATATGGCTTTTGGCCCGCTATTAATTATTTAACCAACTATGGCTTCGTTTTTTTTTTGGGCAAAATCACATTTGTCTATTTTTTTAATTCCAAGATTTATTTATAAAAGTGGTGTTGAGACTAATGATTTTTAGCATTTTCATTATAAAATTTATTACACAAATGGATTGTCCTACTTCATTGTATGTTGTAGAAATTATAGAATATCATGCTGCAATGAGAGAGAGAGCTAAATTGCAAATACTCAAATGAATGATTATAAAATTTAGCTATTCAAAATTTGAAAGGAGCAATAAAAATAAAAACATTTTATAGCCGATAGTTAACTATTTAACTATATTTACAAAAATCTAATTAGGGAGATCATATTATTTATATTGTGGGCGCCAGCCAACAAACTTTGACCAAGGAAATCAAAGTTTGTTGGTGCAGCAATTGAAGAAAGGAAATCAAAGTTTGCTGGAGGCGCCGAAATTGTTGAGCCGAAATGTTTGATTAAAAAAAAGAAGAGAAGACAAAAGGAAATTCTCCTTATATGCATTTTCCCTTGCCTATAAATAGGCAAGGGATGTTAAACATATGGAGTATCCCAAACTGAGAGAGGCAGTGAAGGAAATAATTGAGAGTTATATTGTAATTCCTATTATTTTCTTCTAATAAAATTCTTCTATCCTTGTCCGTGGTTTTTACCTTAATTCGTTTAAGGTTTTTCCACGTAAATTCTGTGTCTCTTTTATCTTTATTTTTCTCAAAATTTTAGCTGTGTTGTTGCTTTATCTGGTCCGTTTTTACAACAAGTGGTATCAGAGCTGTGGTATTTTGAAAAACCAAATATACCACGGGGAAGAGAAAATTACGTGGAGTTTTTTGGTGTGATCCGTTTTAAAAATGGGCGTAAAAATGCGAAAGTGTGAATAGTAACTCATCACTATTTCACGTGGTTTTTTTTGAATAGTACTGTAGCAGAAATTTGTGAATTGTAATTTCATATTACTGTAGCAGATCATAAAGCACCAAGTGAGCCTATAATCAGGAGCACTGTAGCAGGTACTGTAGCAGCGATACTGTAGCAGGAACACTGTACCAAGGAACTGTAGCCAGGAGCACTGTAGCGGTACTGTAGCAGGAGTACTGTAGCTGAGGTACTGTTCATGTGAAATAGTGGGAGCTAATTTTTTGGAGATAAAAGCGATGGCGGCAAAATTTGAGATTGAAAAGTTCAACGGGAGAAATTTCTCACTGTGGAAATTAAAGATAAAAGCTATCTTGCGAAAAGATGGTTGTCTAGCGGCAATCAATGAAAGGCCGCAGGGATTCACAAATGATACTAAATGGAATGAGATGGATGGGAATGCTATTGCAAACCTTCATCTAGCACTTGCAGATGAGATCTTGTCCAGCTTAGCAGAAAAGAAAATGGCAAAGGAGATATGGGATCACCTCATCAAACTGTATGAGGCCAAGTCATTACATAACAAAATTTTCCTTAAGAGGAAACTTTACACCTTGAGGATGTCAGAATCTACTTCAGTGACGGAGCACCTTAATGTCTTGAATACTCTATTTTCTCAGCTTACATCTTTGGATTATAAAATAGAGTCACAAGAACGTGCAGAACTTCTACTCCAAAGTCTACCTGATTCATATGATCAACTCGTCATCAACTTGACAACTAATGTTCAGCCTGATTCTCTGGTCTTTGATGATATAGCATCTGCTATCTTGGAAGAAGAGAATCAGCGGAAGAACAAGGAGGACAAGTAGGCAGGTTCACAACAAGTGGAAGCTTTGATGATGATGAGAGGAAGATCAACAGAATGTGGCTCAAGTGGGAGTCACAATCATGGGAGATCAAAATCAAGGAGTAAGAAGAATTTTAAATGCTACCACTGTGGCAAGAAAGGTCACCTGAAGAAGGATTGTTGGAGTCTGAAGAATTCCAATTCTCAAGGAAACGTGGCAAGCACTTCAGAAGATGGAAACGTATTGTGTTGTGAAGCAGCAATATCAATGGAGAGCAGGAAGAAATTTACGGATGTGTGGCTTCTTGACTCAGGAGCAACTTATCATATGACCTCTCGAAGAGAATGGTTCCATCATTATGAACCTATCTTAGGAGGATCTGTGTATAGTTGTGAAGATAATGCCTTCAAGATCATAGGCATTGGATCCATCAAATTGAAGATGTATGACGGTAGAGTTTGCACTATTCAAAGAGTGCGATATGTGGAAGGTCTGAAGAAGAATTTGTTATCTGTGGGAGAGTTCGATGATCTTGATTGTACTATCAAAGTTCAAAAAGGAATCATGAGGATTAGCCGAGGAGCGCTTGTAATTATGAAAGGAGAAAAGATTGCTGCAAAGTTATATATGCTTTTAGGAGAGACTGTGCAAGAAGCAGAAGCATCTGTTGCTTCAAACAGTTCGAGTGAAAGATCTGCAATGGTGTGGCATCAAAAGCTTGGACATATGTCTGAACAAGGTATGAAAATTCTTGCTGAGAAAAAGTTACTTCCAGGCCTTACAAAGGTGTCATTACCCTTTTGTGAGCATTGCACGACAAGCAAGCATCATCGACTAAAGTTCAGCATATCCAATTCTAGAAGCACGAATATTCTTGAATTGGTCCACTATGATGTATGGCAAGCACCAGTTTCGTCACTAGGAGGAGCGAAGTACTTTGTGTCCTTCATCGATGATTACTCCAGAAGATGTTGGGTGTATCCTATCAAGAGCAAGGGAGATGTATTTGCAACTTTCAAAATATACAAAGCGCGGGTTGAACTTGATGCAGGCAGTAAGATCAAGTGTTTAAGGTCAGATAATGGAGGAGAATATACTGGGAATGAATTTGATAGCTTTTGTAAACAAGAAGGCATCAAAAGGCAGTTCACTACGGTGTACACTCCACAACAAAATGGAGTAGCAGAGCGGATGAACAGAACTCTGTTAGAAAGAACAAGAGCAATGTTGGGAGCTGCAGGTCTTAATAAGGCATTTTGGGCAGAAGCAGTCAACACCGCCTGTTATGTGATTAACCGGTCTCCATCTACAGCAATTGATCTAAAGACTCCAATGGAGATGTGGACAGGGAAGCCAGTGGATTATTCAAACCTCCATATATTTGGAAGTCCTGTGTATGTGATGTACAATGCCCAAGAAACTACGAAGTTGGATCCAAAATCCAGGAAGTGTTTGTTCTTGGGATATGCTGATGGTGTAAAGGGGTATTGCCTGTGGGAGCCCACTGCCCACAAGGTTATAGTCAGCAGGGATGTTATCTTTTTAGAAGATAAATTGAAAAAAGAAGGTGATAGCACTTTGAAAGAAAATTCAGAGACTACAATGGTACAGGTAGAAAAGAAGTCCACAGAAGAAGATTCTTCTGAAGCAGAACCAGAGCACGAGGAGGAGGAAGAGCAAACTGAGTCTGAAGAGTCAGAGCTTGGAAAGGGAAAGCGCACAAAACATACACCAGTCTGGCAAGAGGATTATGTTATGGGCAGTAATGTTGCTTATTGTCTTCTAACTGAGGAAGGAGAACATCAACTCTCCAGGAAGCAATGAGCAGTTCAGATGCGTCTCAGTGGATGGCAGCAATGCAAGAGGAAATTGAAGCCCTGCATAAGAACAAGACTTGGGAGCTTATGCCATTACCGCAAGGAAGAAAAGCTATTGGCAATAAATGGGTCTATAAGATCAAAAGAAATAGTGATGACCAAGTGGAGCGGTATCGTGCAAGATTGGTGGTAAAAGGGTATGCTCAGAAAGAAGGGATTGACTTCAATGAAATATTTTCTCCTGTAGTTCGGTTGTCAACAGTTCGTGTAGTCTTGGCAATGTGTGCTACACTTGATTTACATTTAGAACAGCTAGATGTGAAAACAGCTTTTCTTCATGGAGATCTTGAGGAAGAAATCTATATGCTCCAGCCAGAAGGTTTTGAAGAAAAAGGAAAGCGGAACTTGGTTTGTAGGTTGAACAAATCTCTATACGGTCTAAAACAGGCGCCGAGGTGTTGGTATAAGAGATTTGATTCCTTCATCATGAGCCTTGGATACAACAGACTTAATGCAGACCCTTGGGCATACTTCAAGAGGTTTGATAAAAGTGATTTCATTATTTTGCTGTTGTATGTAGATGACATGTTGGTAGCAGGCCCCAACAAAGATCATATTTAAGAATTGAAGGCACAATTGGCTAGGGAATTTGAAATGAAGGACTTGGGACCAACAAACAAGATTCTAGGGATACAAATCCACTGAGACAGAAACAATAGGAAGATTTGGCTTTCTCAGAAGAATTACTTAAAGAAGGTCTTACGACGCTTCAATATGCAAGACTGTAAGTCAATTTCTACCCCACTTCCTATTAGTTGCAAATTATCCTCCAGTATGTGTCCTAGCAATGAAGAAAGAAGGATGGAAATGTCTCGAGTACCGTATGCATCAGCAGTGGGGAGTTTTGATGTTCGCAATGATTTGTACACGACCAGACATTGCACATACAGTGGGAGTTGTAAGTCGGTACATGGCGAATCCTGGTAGAGAGCATTGGAGTACTGTAAAGAGGATTCTAAGATATATTAAAGGAACCTCAGATGTTTCATTATGTTATGGAGGATCAGATTTTATTGTCAGAGGATATGTTGACTCAGATTATGCAGGTGATCTTGATAAAAGTAAGTCTACCACAGGGTATGTGTTCATTCTTACTGGTGGAGCAGTAAGTTGGGTATCAAAACTGCAGTCAGTTGTGGTAACTTCAACAACAGAAGCAGAATATGTTGCAGCTACGCAAGCTAGTAAGGAAGCAGTCTGGTTAAAACTAATCATGGAGGAACTCGGGCATGAACAAGAGAAAATTTCTCTATTTTGTGACAGTCAGAGTGCCTTGCATCTTGCAAGGAATCCAGCTTTTCATTCTAAATCAAAACACATACGAGTCCAGTATCACTTCGTTCGTGAGAAAGTGGAAGAGGGCATTGTGGATATACAGAAAATTCATACGAAAGACAACCAAGCAGATTTTTTGACAAAAGCAGTTAACACTGACAAGTTTATTTGGTGTCGATCCTCTAGTGGCCTGACGGAAGCATAAGCAGCATGGAAAGACAAGGAAGAAAGAATGGTGTGAAGATATGATTGATCCTCAATCAAATCTTCAAGTGGGAGATTGTGGGCGCCAGCCAACAAACTTTGACCAAGGAAATCAAAGTTTGTTGGTGCAGCAATTGAAGAAAGAAAATCAAAGTTTGCTGGAGGCGCCGAAATTGTTGAGCCGAAATGTTTGATTAAAAAAAAAAGAGAAGACAAAAGGAAATTCTCCTTATATGCATTTTCCCTTGCCTATAAATAGGCAAGGGATGTTAAACATATGGAGTATCCCAAATTGAGAGAGGCAGTGAAGGAAATAATTGAGAGTTATATTGTAATTCCTATTATTTTCTTCTAATAAAATTCTTCTATCCTTGTCCGTGGTTTTTACCTTAATTCGTTTAAGGTTTTTCCACGTAAATTCTGTGTCTCTTTGATCTTTATTTTTCTCAAAATTTTAGCTGTGTTCTTGCTTTATTTGGTCCGTTTTTACAACAGATATGACATTTATATCAGAATTAATTTTTTCATTTAGAGATACGACTTTATAATTCTAATATATGTGACAAATCACTCATATGATATTCATAACAATGATATATTAATGATATGTGATGTTTAATATAACTCGCATGACATATTAAAATTTACTTTTAAAAGAATTAAATATAAAATTTCAATAAATTTATAAATTTGAACAAGATGTGGAAGAAAATTCAAAAAAAAATTCAATTTAATTTTCAAGTTTATTTGAAGAGAGAAAGAAAGAAAAGAGAAGAAGAATGAGAGAGAATATGAAATAGATAACTATTTTTTTTTATTAAAATAGTAAAAAATCTATTTAAAATGAATAGTGTCTAAAATAAGTGAAACAATTGGGAGAGAGTATTTTAAGTTGATGCAAATTCAAAATCTATTTAAAATGAATAGTGTCTAAAATAATTTAAGTAAATGGGAGAGAGTATTATAAGTTGATGCAAATTTAATTTGTAATTTATTTTGAACAAAAAAATTCAATTTGTAATTTTGCATTCCCCTTTTTGATAAGATTAACTATCAAATTAAAAAAAAAAAACATCAAATTCAATTAATCCACATAGTTTGAATAACAAAATGAGAAATTTTGTTGAAGGCATAACTCATAATTCAAAAACAGATACGTTGCTTTATTATTGATAAAGATATGGGGAAGGGCAAGACAACTACATCAATATCAATCAATACATGCTTTGCTAAGCACTCACGTATTCTTTTATTTTTTTTTTTAACTAAAAAAGTAAAAGATCATTGAGATCTAGTGTTTGAGACGTGCCCATTTGTCACGCCGCAATTGCATAGCAAGTTATCAACATTCTGTTCTAATTCCTCCCATTTTTCATTTTTCATTTTTCTAATTTAATAATAAAACAACCCAAAAGTTTATTGAAAAGTCCAATTTTTCCTTTTTATTTCTCCAACAAGCATGTGTTTTATAATAATGTCCAGAAGCATCCATTTTAATATCAAATTTTTTAATAAGAAAATTAAGATGAAATTTTTGGTGAAATTGAATTGATTTTGTCATGTGGTCGACCAATGCTAGCCATGGGATGAGCTTTTATTAAACCATTAATTTGTATTTAAGTTTCAATATAGGCTTGTTATATATTATTGAACGTTTGCCTCCAATTTATTGTGACAAACACATTTCTCTATTATAATATATTTTCTCAGCCATGTAAAAATTGTTTATTATTTTATTTTAAAATAATTATTTATTTTTATCTATAATATATATTTAATTTTTTAATTTTATTTTTTTATTTTTTTACACTTTATATAAAAAATTAATAATAATTTATATTATTTTTAAAATAATTTATTTTATTTTTAAGAAAAATTAATTAATTAATTATCAATAAATTAATTATATTTTTTAAAATTTATAAAAAAAATTGACATCCATTTTGAAACTGAAGAGTAAATATATTTTTATAAGCAGGCATACTTATGAGATGTAATTATGCTTATGAGATGTAATTACTTTTATCTCGTAATAAAATCCTTCACTTTTTTAATCAAATTAAATTCAAAGAGAATCCAATACATAACTCAAACATTTAAACATAATAATTTCATTTTAAATAAAATAAAGTAGGAACCACTATCATGTTATTTAACGGTTTTCTTAATAAAAATTATGCTTTTTTTAAATATATATATAATTTAATTAGATTGCAGTTAATTATATATTTAATTATCATCATATTTTTAAGATGTTTTTTTTATATTAAACCATGCATGAGTAATAATTTTTTTCAAAGAAGCATTAGTTATTGTAATTAATAGATATTATTAATATCTATATATCATATTGTATAACCTATATATATAATAGTAAAATATATAATATTGATACAATATTTTACCATGTGGCATAATATTAATATTAATTATTATAGATATTTATTTATATAGTTTAAATAATATTAGAATATCTTATTTTATATTGATAATAATTAATTTTTGTCTAATAATACTAATATTTTTTAAATATTAAATTAAATTATTATTATTTAGAATAGATAATTAATTAATTTAGAGAGTTTAAATAAAATCAGAATATCCTATTTAAATTGATAATAATTTTACTATCCATTAAGAGTTTGAGTACATATTCCTAGATACTCGCTAACTCAACAAACAAAGTTATATATAATAATTGTATTTAATTAAATTTTAATTATGTATCTATTGTATTTTATTTTAATTATATAATCATATGATTAAAATTATTTTAATAAAATTGTGTTATTATTAAATTTTTATTTATACTTATTTAATTGAGAAAATTAATATTTTTAATTTTTTATAGTTAAATAAAAAGTTTAATGAGTACGGATAATAAATGAATAATATTAAATAAATTTGTGATGGGTATGTATAGTAAAATTATAACTATACCTAGGTTTGAGAAGGGTATGGATAGTTTAAATTCAAATGGGTTCGGATTAGGGTAGGGCAAATTTCATGTCACGTCCCAACCCGAAGACACATGATCGGCACTAGGAGATGGGAAAAGCACGCGGTTTTCAGAACCTGTAGTAAGCCTAACAACTCTTTTTTCAATAAATATAGATGGCAACAGCAGTCACTGTCTCGAACCGGGCTCATTAGCCTACTAATACTATACTTTAATATAATTTCATATCAACATCATCAGACATTTATTAACAAATATATTTAACTAAACCCCAGAATTAAATTAATAAGAATATAGACAAGAAAAGAAATATCATGCAGAGTTTTAGAAAATAATTATAATATAATTGTACAATAAAATATATATAATTAATACTCATGCCGATAAATAAAAAGACATGATGACCTGAATAACCAGTACTTCTATATTCAACCTACAACATAGAAAAATAGTAAAGATGAATGAGCGTTCGACTCAATGAGCTATATAGTAATTAATATAATACAACTATCTCATGCATAACGTGCGCATACAAATGCCAATTAACCAATAAATCACATAAGCAAATAAGGATAAAAGTAAGTCAATGGGTCACATTAAACCTCAAACTGTGGAGCCTATCCCCTTATCTGGCTCTCTTAGTCCATATATTTCTCTTAGAATCCAATACATAGGGTCTGTTGTCACAGCCGTAGCCAAACAACGCTATCCGACTGACAAGCAGCGCTAAGCATGAAAGTGCTCCCGCCGTCATGTCAGTCCTAATATTATCATATAATATTCTCATATCATAACCGGTATCTCCGATCATGTGTGATCCTATGTCATCCTAACTCTATCCAACATCACACATTATATTCATTAAGCACAACCAAATTATACTCAACACACACTATAATTATAAAAATAATAACTGTACATATATTGCACAAACAGTTGATGCATTATGCAAATATAATTATAAACATATTTTAAGGGAGCGAGATATTATATTATTCTATATAACTCACAGATTTATAAAAATTTAACGATTCTCCTTGGAATATTTTATTGAAAATAGAAGACACCTGAAAGTATTTTCAATCTACAATAAAAAAATATTAAAATATAAACAAATACAACTCTAGAAATTATGCCAAAATTTTAGCAAAATCTCTTCTGTAACTATGATATTTTCTCCTGAAACAAAACGAGAACACACTTCAAAAAAATCTACATCAGTCAATGTCAACTCAGTTGCCTCATTTGGGCCATCATTATAATTCTCGATAACTCAAATATAGGCTCAACGTACATCTCACAAATACAATAGTAATAGTTTATTATATCAATATTAATCTTATTTATTTAATTTATTAACAAAATATTCACTTAAAATTTTAAGATATATGCTAATTCAATTTTAAATAATTCTTCAAAAATTATTTTATAACCGTCTCTCAATTATAATCAATTACCATATAATTTATTTACTCTACTTTATAAAAATAACTTGGTTAATTTAATTATAAAAATACTAATTTTAATCAAGTAATTAGTTTTAAATTAACACATTTAAAATATTCAAATTTTAATCTATTTACTATCAATCATTAACTATATATATTTATTATTATTTTATTTATTTTCTTAATTATATCTAAAATTACTATCATAACTCATAATTCATTTTATTATTTAATTATAAATTTTTTACCAATTAAATACTAAAAATTTATAATAATTTACCTTCAATTATTTATTATATATTTTTACTATTTTTTTATAATCACCAGAATAATAACTCTATTATCAGAATAATATCACCGTTGCCAGAAAATAATTACCGAAATAATATTACTGTTGCCGAAAAAATAGTTATCAAAATAGTGCCACTATTGTTGAAAACGGTTACCGAAATAGTATCACTGTTTTCGAAAAAAGATTATCGAAATAGTATCACCATTGCCAGAAACAGTAATCAGAATAGTGTCACCATTGTCGGAAGCATTACTGTCGCTGAAAAATGATTGTCAGATTCCGGCCAAATTCAAAAGTTGCCTAAAATTTGCAAATTGATATATCAAAATGAAGCTTATGGAAGAGAATGCTCTAAAAATACCAACCTTGTTGAGTAGCCAAAAAATTAATCAAAAGATTACTATAGCAGTACACATCCAATTGGTTTTGATCGACGAGTAAGAAAAATTTTGATGTCAGACGAAGATAATTTTGGTGGTGTTGGGCTCATTAGACGATAGGCTTTCTAATGATGAGGAAAGTGTCGATAATTGATCACTACACGACAATAGATCTGAAAAAAAAATTGATCGATGTACTATTTCTCTTTCTCTCTCTGTCACTTTCTCTCTCTTCTTTTCTTTTTCTTCTTTTTGTTCGTTTCTTTATTTTTTTTTGTTCTCTTTCTCTCATAAATACATATATATTAATTTTTATTTTTATTTTCTTTTTTTATATATTTTTAAATTTAAAATAAATTTAAAATTTGAGTTATTAAATTTCACGAGTACCTTATTCACCGTCACTCTTATGCATATTAATAATAATTAGTTATTATGTATTAAATAAAAAATTAAATATTGATAATGATATAAATTAATTTTTAGAATAATTATATTTGAAGGAATACTATTTTTTAGCGAATTGGCATAATGTATATTAGATGATTTTTTTTATCAATAGGAAGATATTATAGAAATTAAATCCACAATATAATAATATCTCCATTTGGGTGTGGGAAGCCAAATAGAGATTTACAAGCAACATAGACCGCAAAGGGGGATCCATTTATTAGGGAACCCAAGAGAGCATGGGGCAAACTCAGAACCAGCAAACAATAAAATGGCAAAAATTTCTCAAACGCACAAATCAGTCTAGATAGATGATTAATTGGCCAAAAATATCTCCGGCACAAATAAAAAAAAAAAAAAAAGAGCATACCCTGAATCACTGTACTCAGAGTCAAAATTGAAGAATCCTGGGATAGGGCCATGGAAAGACAACATATTAGGAGCCCTTGAAGCATCTAAAAAGATAAAAACTACCTTTTTTAGAAACATAGTTTGAATCAGTTCCAACACCGAGCAAAATACCACCATCAAAGGTGCCTCCAAAGCTATCTTGAAGAACCAAAAGGAGAGGAAAAAATACGCTTCAGTTGTCCTTATAGCTTTAAAGCCATACCAAGCACATTGGAAACTCGTTTCACAACAAAAGAAGCCACAATCTAGCTAGAAGGAGCCGTCGTTTATATTTGGACAGAATATACTTCAATCCACATATTATTGGAAAAGAAACTAAACAAAACATAAACAAGAAGAGAGAACTGGAACTGCCACCTTTTATTAAATGACCCAAGTGTCACGGAGAGAGGCGAGAGAGAAAACTAAATGATGAAGAGAGAAGTTTTTTCTTAGATAATTTTGATTCATAAAAAGAAATTGAAAAAATGTATATTGCTTGCAATATTATATTTGAATTTTTGTATTATATTTTTATCTTATACTTAAAAAAGCTTTTTACAAATCTCCTCTCTCTCTTCTTATCCTTCTCCACTTTTTCAAGTATTTAGTTTCTCTATTATTGTAAGCTAATATATTTTTCTTTATTCATATTCACAATACCGTACAATGAATAAGAAGTATTCCATATGCAACTAACCTACACTATAAATTTTCAATACAGCTCATAAAATATTCAAAAAGATAGCTTGAGAAGGTAAATAATTTATATTTTTATTTCAAGATCATGCATGCACGAGCATGATCTTTATACGTTCCAACATGTGTATACATTTTCTTTTTAAAAATAACAGTAATAGGATTTCTGAACAATTTATTTTTATGTTGATTTGCTCTGTTAAAAAATTTAAAATATTAAAATTATAATAATTCATATATATAATATACTAAATTTTAATAATGCTAAATTTATAAATAGTATTTATGATTATAGGATGCTAATTTTATATTCTTTAAATTAATTATTAAATAAGAAAAAATATTTATAATTACCAAATTTTCATTTTTTTACTTAAATATTATAGGATTTCAAAATTATTTTATGTATATATATTAATTAAAAACACTAACAACATTGTGGAGGTACTATTATAGTATTATACTAAAATAACCAACACGAATACAATATTATATCATGTGTCATTATCTTAACCATAATACTATTCTAATTTCTTAATATTTAAAAAAATTATTATTTATTATATAATAAATATTTATTTAAAGAGTTCAAATAAAAATATGATATTATATTTAATAATGATTTATTTTTAAAAAAGTTCAAATGTGATTATGATATCATATTTAATATTGTTAATAATTAGTTATTTATATATTATACTATAACAACTATCTTTGGTATAATATTTTGCCACATAGCATGATATTAATATTTTTTTAAAATATTAAATTAAATTATTATTTATTTGAATAAATAATTAATTAATTGTTATAGATATTTATTTAGATTATTCAGATAATATACTATTTAATATTGATAATAATTAGTTATTATCTAATAATATAATTTAAATTTTTAAATAATTAATAGGATGTTTATTTAATTTTTATCTAATAATATAAATTAATTTTTAAATAAAAAATTTAATATTATTTAGAGAATTTAAATAGGATTATAATGTTCATATTGCTAATAATTAGTTATTATATATTATATAAAAAAATTATATTTTAATTCTCCCACAAAATATTATAATATTTATTTTGTATCATACTCATTAATAAATTTAAATCAGTTATTAAATAAAAAAATATTTATGATTATTAATTTTTATATTTTTTTACTTAAAATTATTATATGATTTTAAAATTATTATATGTTTATCATTAATTAAAAACAACTACAGTATCAAGTAGGTATTATTTTATGTATACAAAAAAGTTATAATTACTATGTCATTTTTTTTTCATAATACTATTTAACTTTAAAACTATATCACTATTATTTAATTATTACACCAATTGATGTGTAGGTAATATAAAATATTTTTTATATTTTACTTTTATTTTTGATATTTTATAATTACGATAAAAAATATTATCATTTTTTCTCTCATGGTCGTTCATCGCTTTCTTTTTTGTCTTTCTTCCACTGTTGATAACTATTCAATCCAATTTATTTTAATATTTTTTGTTTATATGATTATTTCTTGAATAATTTATTGTGTTGTTTGATTTTGATTTATTTATTTATTTATTATATTTTTTGGTTATTTATTTGTTAGGTAATTTTTTTGGTTAATTTATATTGTTTGATTGTTGTATAATTTTTTTTTATGTTCTTTGTAATGTTTTGAGATTTTTATTATTATTTATTTTTTCAGATATTTTTAGCTTTTTTATTTTTTTTAAGTTAATTATTTTTTATTTAATTTTGGATAAACTGTAATTTTATTTTAATTTATACTAAAAATTTTAATTTCTATAATTTAATTTTTTATTAGGGTTTTATTTTAATTCTAGTTAAATTAATTTTTTATTTTAATTTTTGTTTAGTTTTATTATTTGATTATGTTTTATTTTTTAATTTATTTTATTTAATTTTATATTAGGTTCATTTAATTTTTAAATATATTTTTTAATTTCTATTATTTAAATTTATTTAGATTTAATTTTATGATTTTTATCCGTAATATTGCGTGGGTCTTTTTCTGATCATGCCTATTTTATATCAATTTTAACTTATGTATTTTGAAAAATCTAATTGTTAATTTCCTCTAATTCACATATGATATAAAAAAATATTAATTAAAAAGTTAAAAAGCAAATTAATTCTTATTATATTAGTAATATAATCTTTAAATTTTGATTCAAGTTAATTGCCATATAGTGATGCATAGGTTTTTAATTAATTAATAAGTTTATTCACGTGAAATTAATATTTTAATTTTAATCCAACTCGACATTTGTTTTACATATAAAATTAATTAAAAAATAATGGAAATAAAATAATTGATATTTCTTTGTGATCAAGAAATAAAATTATTGGTAATCTTAGTAATAAAAAAAGGGGAAAAAAAAAGTGAAGCATTAACTTCCGTTTCTTGATCACTTTTTTAAATGATAAAAATCAACTTCAGTCTTCAAGCTATGAAAAAAAAAAGTGAAAAAATTGGAAAACAATCCATCCCCAACAACAAATTTAGTAGGTACCATATAATTTTAGCCAAACCCAAATCAATTCCACGTTTATTTGAAATCCAAACAATTAACTCTAATTTTGTGTCGGCACACGAACAATTGAACCTTATTATGCGATTATGGTACACTCAGATTATACAAAGTGTCAGGAATCTGCATAAAATAAAATTCAAGTTAAATGATTTCCTCCATTCTAAGAAATATCAAGTCTCAGCATGGAGGTCGGCATATACCCAATTAATTTGCCACGTGAATCATTCAATCTTTTGCCTGACAATTCACAAAGCTACAATTTTCATATTGGATGGAGACGCGGTTTTGCTGTCGATACTACTATTTTTTTTTTGATAAACTGTTCATTTCGGCCACTCTTTTTTGTTTTTTTAAAACAAAAAGTTATGTAGTAGACTTTAAGTCGGGTTAAAGATATATTTTGACTCGATCGAATATCATCAAAGAATAAAAATATTAAATTAATATTATTTAAATTTTTTAAAATTTTAATAGATTCGAGTTGATTTTAATTTTAATTGGGTTGAATTGATTTTGAGTGGATTATGCTTTAATATTAGAATTTTATATTTATGTTGATTTTGGTATTTTTGGATCGATTTGAATTTGATCGAATTATATAGTAAAATATAATATATATATATTAAACGAAAAAATTTATTCTAATCCAGCTGACTAAATAAATTTAAATTTTTTTAACTTTTTAAATCGAATCAATTTATATTTTTAAATTAATCAAATCTAATTTAAACTTGATTAGCTAAGCCAATTTTTTAAATTTTGCTTTGCCCTGTAACAGACTCCCTAAAAAAGAATGTGGTAGAGCATATTTTGCGGTGGATCTAACAATTAAAAAATATTAAAATTTTTTCTTTAACAAAATTTTTAATTAATAGATCGCTAATATTAATTTTTTAATTAATATGTCTCTTAATTTTGATTTGGTTAGTCTGTACGCTATAATAAGTTCGTCATCTCAGTTAAAAAAAAAAGTTCGTCATCAACAGCGTGTCACATCTAATTTCATATATTTTTAATATACATTTAAATATTTTGATTTGCTATATTTTTTTCTTTTTAAAATTTTCATATTTACCTTTTCAATTTTCTTTTATATTTAATTTATAGAATTTTTATGGATAAACCACTACCTTTATTATCTTTTTAAATTTTACAATTATAATTAATACCCTAGTATTTTTAATATATATATTTTCTCCTAAATTTTTGTTTTTATTATTCTTGTTTTTATTATTCTGGTCCTAAGCATTTTTATAATTATATATAATCCAATAAAAAAAATCTGATAAAAAAATTTGATAGTCTTTCGTGAAATCAGAAGTGTCCCAGTGCTTATGATAGTACTGTGTTTTTGTTGTTAAAAAAAAGATTATTATTTGTCACCAACCTTATGAAACACGTTTTTAATCTTCATCTAACTTTGCCTTTAACATGGAGTTATTATTAAGTTTTCACTGTAATAATGTCTTTCAACTTTTAATAAATAAATGAAATTCATCACTCCCCATAAATCTCTGACTTATTCATATCCGTTCGCCCCACCTTCTTATTTTCGATTTGACCACACACATGACACATATATTACAAGAAAACGAAGCAAAATTCTCTCTATAAATGGGATCTGACTTTAGGCTTAGGCAACGAGTAAACCTTTAAGTGGACTCTGTAAGGAAAGAGAAGAATGAACCCTCAAAATTCAGCCCATGATGGAATTAGCTCCGAGCTAGAGGAGATACTAACAGACCCCCAATCTTCACCGGTTAAGAGATTCCGATCGGCTACATGGGTCGAACTCAAATTGCTCTTCCACCTTGCAGCTCCTGCAGTCATTGTCTACTTGCTAAACAATGTAGTGTCCATGTCCACTCAGATCTACGTTGGCCATCTTGGAAATCTTCAACTCGCTGCTGTTTCTCTTGGCAACACTGGTATCCAAGTTTTTGCTTATGGGCTCATGGTAAGATTCGATCAATTACTGAAATGTTAACTCTTTTGTTGATTAATTATGACATTCATCTAGTTTGTCTCATAATAAGATATAGACTGGACAAGTGCACTGACTAATGTTATTTCCCTAATTGCTTTTTTTAAAAAAAAAAATTGCAGCTTGGAATGGGAAGCGCAGTTGAAACCTTATGTGGGCAAGCATATGGAGCACATAAATATGAAATGCTTGGAATATATCTGCAAAGATCAACTGTTCTCCTGATGGCAACTGGGATCCCTCTAACATTGATCTATGTATTTTGCAAGCCCATCTTGCTTGTACTGGGTGAACCAAGCAACATAGCTAGTGCAGCTGAACTTTTTGTATTTGGACTAATTCCTCAGATTTTTGCTTATGCTGCTAATTTCCCCATTCAGAAATTCTTGCAAGCACAAAGCATAATTGCTCCAAGTGCATATATATCACTGGCTGGACTTATTTTGCACCTTTTATTGACTTGGGTTGCAGTTTATAAGCTTCATTGGGGTTTGCTAGGTGCAGCCTTGATCCTCAGTTTCTCCTGGTGGTTCATGGTTTTGGCTCAGTTTGTTTATATTATAACTAGTGAAAGGTGTAAGCACACATGGCAAGGATTTAGCTGGCAGGCCTTTACTGGTCTATGGACTTTCTTCAAGTTGTCTGCTGCTTCTGCTGTAATGTTGTGCTTGGAAACTTGGTATTTCCAGGTACTAGTCCTCATTGCTGGGTTGCTTAAAAACGCTGAGATCGCTTTGGATTCTCTCTCCATTTGGTAAGTCATTTTTTAAATTAAAAATTCTCTTGATAATGTATTGTAGTATATGTTAAACATTTAACGATCTAATGTTTCTTACAGCTTGACAATATCTGTATGGGTATACATGATTGCTGTTGGATTCAATGCTGCTGCAAGGTATATGTTTCTTAGCTTTCAAGAAGTTCTTATAGATGATCAATCAATTTTTATGACTAATAATGTTTGTTATAATAACAAATTAACAGTGTGAGAGTGAGCAATGAACTAGGAGCTGGGCATCCAAAATCAGCAGCATTTTCGGTTATTATAGTGACTTCATCTTCTTTTATAATTTCTGTGGTTGCTGCCATTCTTGTTCTGGTATTTCGAGATGTTATCAGCTATGGTTTCACTGGAGGTGAAGCTGTTTCTAAAGCTGTCTCTGAGCTCAGCCCCTATTTAGCCGTCACTCTCATTCTCAATGGCGTCCAACCCGTTTTATCTGGTAAGATTTTCGCTCAATTTCTGCCATTTAGTTTCTATCATTTATCCACATTCTTTTATCATAAAAATTATGCTAAAATTAAGAAAATAAGAAAGAATGTTGATGAATTTGTTTGTTATTCTAAAATCTAATAAATGATGCCAATAATTAGAAGCCATTCCTAGTAACTCATAATACATCAATTATAAAAAGAATTATTCAATAAAAAGTTAATTAATCCGATTTATATATCCAAAAATTCTGATTTGAATGTAATTAATGTATGAAGGTGTGGCTGTTGGATGTGGATGGCAAGCATTTGTGGCATATGTTAATGTAGCATGTTATTACATTGTTGGCGTTCCACTAGGGGCAATTCTTGGTTTTGTATTTGATCTTGGTGTCAAGGTATTATTCTACTTACAAAACTTAATTCCAAATTAATATTGTTCATTTATTTCTTTTCTTTTATCAAAACAAGTTCTAACCAATTTTCAATTATTGATTGATCCTTGGATTTGTAGGGGATATGGTCAGGAATGATCGGAGGTACTTTCTTGCAAACGGTGATTCTTATATGGGTTACCTATAGAACAGACTGGGATAAAGAGGTAAATAAACCAAGTTATTTTTCCATCTTAAATTAAGAACATCATACACTTATGAAACTAATATATATATATAGATATATATATATATTTTTAAAATCATAAAACCCATTTCTCAAAATAATTGATTTTCATTTGTTATCAATATAATATATAATATTTTTATATTTTTATGTGTATTAAATAATATCGAATAATTTCTTTCGGTTTCGGCTTTATCTTTTCCAAAATGTCCGTAACCAAAAGGCCAATAATAGATGACTAGTGGTCCATTCCGCAAGCAATAATTGCTTTCTGTATGCCAACTATCAATTGGTTTATGTACCCATCCAATTGCGTCAAGTTGCAGCTTTCTTTTGTAACTTTCTAACTTTCTATGGTCCATAGACAAAGTACAATAGCAGATATTTTTGCTTTTTCATTAACACTAATTGTTTTGATTTGATACTAATTGCAGGTGGAGATTGCCAAAAATAGGCTCAACACATGGGATGATAAGAAAGAGCCACTTTTGGAGAAGTAGAAACTGATAAAATGATTTTGCTAAGTGTGGTGAAGTTGGTTTTTGGGATATTGAACTTATTTAAAATAAGTTATTTTCTTTTAAATGTTAGAGAAAATTTTGGCCTTCTCATTTCTTGTTCAAATGGTTGGGATTTTTATAACGTGTGTAGTTAATTAGGCTATATGGAGAACATTATTGTTCTGGGATTTTTAAGATGTGCCAGGAAATTGACTAAATTTTAAAGAAGAAAAGATGATGGTAAAAGCTATAATTCTAAAAACAAGGCCCCATTAATTGGTTGAGCATAACTCGTTGAAAAAGATAAATAAAGGAGAGAATCTTGCTTTACTATATTTATTTTTTCAATTGCTTACACAACAGCTCAGTCTACTCTATTTATTTTTTCAACTGCTCATATAACATCTCTGCTGATTTAATTCGTTCACTCTTTAAACTATGCTCTTAGCTTCGTACCAATCAACCATGTTGAAACATTTATTATTAACAGAATTAAGTGTTATTGATTGATTAGGGTACCTATATTGACAGGATCGTCATATATTATGCTTCTAAATATTCATTGACATAAAATGATATTTATCAATGACTTATAGTAAATAATATTGAAATGAGTGGTAAAATTGTATACATGTTTAAGTTTAGCTAAAGTTTATTTTATAATTAAAGAAAAATTGTATTTTTAACCAGTAGTGATTGGGCTTTGAAGTAGGAATCAAACTCAAAGCCCAACTCCATGACAGAAAAGGTATGGAGAAGGAACCTGAATATGCAAGCTACTTGCTTTCTTATTTCTTTTGGTATATAAAGAGGAAAAAAAAGCATTCATATGGCTAACCTGACAGTAAGAATTACAAATTTCAATTTGAATGAAATTATAAGTTGAGCTCTTTATTGTAAAGAAAGAAAAATGGGAAAAATAGAGGTGTAAAGGAAGCAACAATGATTGGAAGGAAATGGGTTTAAAGCCAAGACAACTACTTCTTTAGAGCAGGCCCTAAGATGTCTTAGCATTAAAAGGGTGTTTCGCCCAAAACGTGCAAAAGTATGAGCTACACTCTAAATTAAATAATACTTTTTGACATTCAAAAATTCAGGTAAAATCAAATTAATGATCAAATAATTTATCACTAAATCTAAAACCTGACCGAAAACATAAGGGTAAAATTAGGGAGGGTCCTGAGTGATCTATATTTCATCAAGGTACTTTTAACTGCTGCCAAAGTCTGGGGGAGGATGCCCCTGGACTAGCGGCCCCCTTATTTGCTGAGGATGTGGGGTTGAAAACCCTCCTTCCTCTTTTTATTTTTTTTATACAATTTTAAATGAAAGGGCCTCATTTTAATGAGAATTATTTTAATTTTTTTTTAACATAGCTCTTCATGAAGCGATGTCGTTTCATTAAAAGCTTTGTTAAAAAAAATACAAGCCTCGTTAAAATTTGTTATTCACAAGACTAATCTGGACCAACAGAAAATAAATGAAATTGCAAGAGAGGCGAGACGAGATGAGGCGCTGAACGAGAGGGCGAGTGAGCAGGCCACTAAGCCACCGATCGACATCTATCAAGCCTCACCTACAGGTAGGTACCGAGCCACCCTCTTCAGCTTAATAATTTTTTTTAAAAAATTTTATGTTTTATGTTGTGACTTTAGTGATCAAGATTAGATATTTCTTTAGAAATTTAAAATTAAATTTTAATTTATTATTTTGATAAATTATAGTGATATTGAGTATTATAATAATTTATAATTATAATTTAATTTTATGTTTTGATAATTTACCTTAATTATTTTGAAATTTAATTATAAATTGGGATGAAAATTTAAAATTTTATAATTAGATTAATTATTTTACAATTTAGCTCATGAATTAGAAATTTGAGATTTTGTGATTAATATTTAAGTTAATTATTTTCAAATTAATTATTAATTAGGATGAGAATTTAAAATTTTATGATTATGTTAATTATTTTGCAATTTAGCTCATAAATTAAGAATTTAAGATTTTGTTATTAGATTAATTATTTTGCAGTTTTATTATGAATTCCATTTATGAGTTAATTAGCTTAATTATTTTGTAAAAAATATTATATCACATAAATTTATTTAAAAAAATATTTAATTTAAATACTTTTTTAAAAATATTTCAAAAAATATATAATTTTTTTAAAATAACATACATTGTGTAATTTATCAAAGTAAAATTTCGACTATAAATTTTTAACTTAAAAATTTTGTCAATCTCAAACATCTTAGATATTTTTACTGCTAACTTGAAATTCAATCAAATTAAAATTTAATTGAATTAACTCAACCTGAAACAATCCAATCGAACAAAATTTAGGGTTTAATCAACCCCCTAATAAAAAGTAAGGGGGATGAAAGTTTCCTTGACAAAATGAGATCCCTAGAGATTATTTAATAGTGAAAAATAGCCCTATTTTAAAATTTAAAAAAATATTATTTAAAAAAAATAATACATAAGAATATATGTACATAATAAATAGTGACTGTATATATTCCACAATAAAAATATTTTTAAAAAATAGTTAAAAGTAATTTTTCATATTTATTAATTAATAATTGAATTTTAAAAAAATTAGTTTTAATTATTTTCTAATGAAAAATATAAAGTCCTAAAAAAACAACTTTAATTTTTTAGTTTGAATCTTTTTTATTTTTATTTTTTTATGCTTTAATTCTTTTCACTTTGAAATATTTTTTTATATGAATTCATTTATTTTATTTGTCTATGTTAAAGTTGGAGAATAATTTTAAGTTGATTGTATAAAAATATTTAAAAAATTATTTAAATATCATATAAAATTAAAAAGACTAAATAAACATATTTTTAAATTTTGTATGTAAAAAATAATTAAAAATAAAAATATGAAAAATTAAGAAAAAAATTAAAAAATAAAAATAAAAATAAATTTTTTTCACAGTTAAACACACTTTATTCCCCACGTTAAGGGGGGTAACCTATGGCGGAAGGAGGGGTTATTATATATTTATAATTATATAAATTATATATATTTTTATATATAAATTATTATATATTTATATATATTTATAATTATATAAATTATATATAAATTATTGGTTTTTTTATTTATATAAATTATTATATAATTATATATATAAATTATTAATTTTTTTATACTATATGTATATTGTTATTTTTAATTAGTAGAAATTTTATTGTTAGGTATTTAGATTAATGCTAAAATTTTATAATTTAGTTATTAATTGCGTAAAATTAATATTTTATTTAAAATAATATTTTTATAAAATTTAATTTAATAAATTTTTTAAATAAATTAATAAATTTTAAAATTAAAATAAAAAATAAGTAATAGGTTTAACACCTTTTTAAAATTTTATAAATAATATAAAATAATAAAAATTTAAAATTTACTGTATTATTAAAATTTTAATTCATCTATAATTTTTGTTCTTAAAAAATTTGCTCCTCCACACCTAGTTACATGTTTCACCACCGGATAACCATTAAAATAGACACGAGACTTTTTTTTTTTCTCGATTCCTCCATTGGATAATCATTACAATAAACACAAGACTTTTTTTTTTCTTGATTTCTATCCCCTCTTTAAACTCAGTAATAAAATATTCAAGTTTAAAAAGATATATAAATTTAATGAATATTAATTATAATTATTTTAAAAAATAATTTTTTAATAATTTTTTATTAATTAAAAAATATTTATTATAATATAATATTTTTTAATCAATGGAAGAAAGATTATAGATTCAAATGATAAATGTATATTTTATTGTTTTAAAATTTTTAATATTATTATAGTTATTATTAAATAAATAAAAAAATAAAATAAAAAAAAATAAATTTATAGCCTATATATTTAAATTTTAAAATAACTTTTATATAAAAATATAATTAAAATTCTACTAATATAACTATATTAATTTTTTTTTAAATTATATCGCTGAAAATATAGATTAATTGTTAATAGATTATTATAATTTAATTAAATATTTATTTAAAAGAATTTTATTGAATTTGTAGTTTTGTACAACTCGATTCAGGATGAGTTGTATAAATTCTTTTTAAATAATTTTTTCAAGGGAGTCGAGTCCAACTCGTACACTTGTAGAGACCTAACTTATCCACAAGGCAGTATTAATGCGTGGGTCCACCTTCTTTTTTCAACAATGGGATGACCCATATATTACTATTAATTATTGTAAGAAAAATAAAAATATGAAAAGGATTCAAATATGATATATATAATGAATTAACCAAAATAAGCACTGCATCATATAGGATGCAATTTTTAAATTTTGTAATTACATATATTTAGGGGTGTAAAACATTAAAAAAAAAAGAAATTTGAACCAATAAAATTCATCTATTTTGAAAATAAAGAAGTTTCAACCTATGAAAAGTTTGATTAGAATGCTTGAGAAATTTCAAAAAATTGGGTAGTAGAAAAAGGTTCCGTAATGCAATTTTGATTTTGCTATTATAATTATTTTAATAACTTTTGCTAATGGCCAAAAAGATATTTCAGGAAACACTGAAAGTTAGGTTTGTGTTGCATGTTTTTTTTAATGTCAAAAATGGAAATAAATGAATAAAAAAAAAATAAAAGGTGGCTTTTAATTTATCCCGAAATTTATGAGCTACAAATAATGAATATATGTTTGTTTGGTTTGAAAGTTAGCTTATTGTGTTAAACTGGTCGCTGGGACATTAATTGTGGTCGGAATCACGAGTCACAGGTCACTCTCTAATTCTATGGCAAACCCCAAATCCCAAATCACAAATGCATTTGCGATCTAAATTCTCAACTTCCTTACAAACACAGTATCTTTCAATCCTCTTTCCTTTTTTTTTTTTCTTGTCTTCCATAGCTACTAATAAAGCATTTAATGTTACCTGTTAAAATCGTCAACATTACTAAAATAATTGATAAAAACTACACAATCTAAAACTTCCCATTAGTCATCTAAATTCAAAATTTCTTTCATCATTTTTCAAACAAAATAGAATTCATATTTATATATAATAATATATAATAATAATAATATACATATGTTAATTGGATTAAAGGATCCTGATCTAATTAAAATTAATCTGGGATTTCTTCAAAAAATATCTCAAAAGACAAAATATTTTTTAAAATATCCAGTTTTATTTTTTTTTAATATCCATTTTTCTACTTTTAATTTTAAAAAAAAATACACTTCTAGAGGTTTATATCTAGTATATTAAAGGTATATCACATTTTAAGATAAATATATTTAAGATTTTAAAAATATACAAAAACTATTAAGTCCATAAGATATTTTAAAAAAAAGTGACATTTCTCAAATTAACTTCCAGCCACTTCCGGTTTGAATTGGATATTATTTTCAACTAAACCATCCGGCTTTAACCCAACCAGACCGGTCTAGCATGATCCCATATCTAATATAAAGTGAAGAATCTGTTGTTTTGATATATAGCCATCATTAATATGATGCTTTCATTAGGGTAAAACCAAACAATAGAATAGAATTATAGAGTTGCTCATGCTCACAGTTTCCATAAACTGCACGTAATCTACTAGTTAGTTGATTATAATCAAATCAAGTGTTCTAATTTTTCACGTTTAATTCTTTGAGAATAAAGTATGCTTACATTTCTTATATATAAATATAAATAAACAATTGTTTCCATGCAATCATACAGTTATAAATTAATAATCCAACTACTAACAATAAATTGATAAACTCTCACTTATCACATCTTTTATCACTTAATATTCGGTTTCAGGTCGAGATTTAAAAAAACAAAAATGAAGAGCATCGTCAGGACATAGTAGCATAGTAACATCGTTTCAATATTTTCTTTTGTAAATTCATTTTGTTTTAGAAATTACAATTAAATGGATCATATTTATAAATTTCCTTTTTAATTTAATTTATTTCCAAGATATATAGTGGCTTCTATATAATTTTAATCCATTGTAAAATACATAATTGGTTGGTCACAACTACTAGGAACTGTTATAAGAACAGGCAAAACACGTTTAAAATTATTTTATCTATTTTTCGAGTTCTTCCAATAGTATGTTTCTTTGAAGGATTGTTGCTTGTCAGTTGACCGTTAGTTAAGAATGTAATATGGACTTAGAGACTGTCCTATTACATTCTAATTTAATTTGTTTCAAAAAACGGTACAGTTTTTGTCTCACCAATTGAGTTAAGTTGCTGCAGAAAGATTAATTTTATGAACCATATGCAAATGTATTGATAATATGATAAAATCATTAATTGCACTTCATTGCTGCAATTTCTTTGGGAAATAGTAATTAATAGTTATTTGGGCATTTTATTTTGTAAATAAAAATTCTGAAAAACCATAAATAATCAGGATTTAAGCACTTGTCTCTGCAAATGCGCTTAATTAAATTGTAAGTAATTTTTTTTATGACATATATATATATTAATATATAAATTAAGCTATTTTATTATTAGCTATAAAAAGGATATGCCCCATGGTGGATAGTGTTTGCTACATTTTTCTAGCAAATTAAGAGTAAGGCCAAGTCTGCTACTGAAATCCTAGACACTAGGAGATCTAGTGAGCAAGAGAGAACCATGTCAACCAATAATGAAAACTACGATGAAAGTGAGGGCAATCAACCAATGTTACCAAGGGGACTATCATCCCACGAGGGAGTAAGCAATGAACTTGAAGAAATATTATGTAACACTGAATTGACATACTTAGAGCGAATGCGAAAAGCCACCTGGGTGGAGACAAAGACACTGTTTTATCTGGCTGCTCCAGCTATTGTAGTTTACTTGCTCAATAATGTGGTTTCCATGTCTACCCAGATCATGTGTGGTCATCTTGGCAATCTTGAGCTTGCTGCTGCCTCTCTTGGTAACACTGGAATACAAGTTTTCGCTTATGGAGTCATGGTAACACTTTATTTTTATTTGCACAATTTAATTTTACTCTAATGATATTATTAACATAATAATAATGTAACTGTATGCTTGCTTGCAGTTAGGAATGGGAAGTGCAGTGGAGACACTATGCGGCCAAGCCTATGGAGCTCACAAATTTGAAATGCTAGGTGTATATCTCCAACGATCGACAATTCTCCTCACTGCAACCGGGATACCATTAACACTCATATATGTATTCTCCAAGCCGCTCTTAATATTATTAGGTGAATCAAGACAAATTGCATCTGCAGCTGCAGTTTTTGTCTACGGTCTGATCCCTCAAATATTTGCTTATGCGGCCAATTTCCCAATCCAAAAGTTCTTACAAGCTCAGAGCATAATTTTCCCCAGTGCATATATATCAGCTGGTACTCTTGTGATTCATTTGTTAATAAGTTGGCTCGCAATATACAAGCTGGGTTGGGGATTGATAGGTGCATCACTAGTATTGAGTTTGTCTTGGTGGATTATAGTGGCCGCACAGTTCGTATATATTTTGGTTAGTCCAAAATGCAAGCGTACCTGGACTGGATTTACTTGGCAAGCCTTCTTTGGGTTGTGGGAATTCTTGAAATTGTCTACTGCATCAGCTGTAATGCTTTGCCTCGAAACTTGGTACTTTGAGATACTGATTTTGATTGCTGGATTGCTCAAGAATGCTGAAATTGCCTTGGACTCTCTCTCCATTTGGTAATTTAGAAAAATAATTACTAAGCTTAGTTTTTTTTTTGAACATAGATAAAACTCAGCTTAGTTCATTGCTTTATATACAAAATACATAAGCTGAAGTATAATCATGCTTAACTAAATGCAGCTTGACAATATCTGTTTGGGTGTACATGATCTCAGTGGGTTTCAATGCAGCTGCAAGGTCAATTTTATTTTATTTTTTAAAATTTTAAACCTTTAATTAGATTGTAATAGCAGATTAACACTAAAAAAGCTTCCATTTTGTGACACAGTGTGAGAGTGAGCAATGAATTAGGAGCTGGACATCCAAAATCAGCAGCTTTTGCTGTGGTGATAGTGACTTCAAGCTCCTTTATAATCGCTTTGATCATTGCTATTCTTGTGCTTGTATTTCGCCATGTTTTGAGCTATATCTTTACTGGTGGTACCACTGTCGCCAATGCCGTTTCTGAGCTATCTCCTTTCCTTGCCCTCTCCATCATACTAAACGGAGTCCAACCTGTTTTATCTGGTATCATTTTCTTTAAACTTTTTATTCAATTCCAATGGCTGCCATATCTAAATAATGTTTGAATTTAGGAATAAAACATTTTTCAGCTCTTAAACTTGACAAACTTTTTGACATTAAACCCCTTAAACTTCACTTTGGTGACAATGAGACCTCGAACTTTACGAATAATGAATATTAGGCCATTTTCTAACGGAATTAGCTAACTGCGTCAATATTTCAACTAACAAAATATTTAACGCAACTAGCCAATTCTGTTAGAAAAGGGCATAATGTTCATGAATCGTAAAGTTCGATGGCTCAATATCACCAAAATGAAGTTTGTAGGCTCAATGTCAAAAAATTGCCAAGTTTAGGGACTCAAAAATGTATTTTTCCTTGAATTTATTATCTAATTGCTCCATCTTTGGAATAACTCTTACATTACTTATTCCAATTTCTTAAATCAAAATCCGAAAAAAATGCACAACCAATGTCAGATATATTATACTGTACTTCTACTTTCAATCTTTTTTTTTTCGCTAATTAGTGTAAATCCAGGCCACTATGCAAGATAACACAATAGCAATGACACCAAGTCACTAGCAGACCTCCACTGTTATATCTGCTTTTGTCGTTCTTTCAGTAATTTTGATTAATTAATTATACAAATTTGTTGAACATTTAATTTTGATGAAGGTGTGGCTGTTGGATGTGGATGGCAAGCATTTGTTGCATATGTTAATGTGGGATGCTACTACCTTGTTGGTATTCCTTTGGGTTGCATTCTTGGCTTTGTTTTCGACTTGGGTGCTAAGGTACATGCAGATCCATATATTACTTTCAATTAATAAGATTTTTTTTCTTAAAATTAAGCATAACCCAAATTAAAATTTTTTTCTTCTTTTGGTTTTCTTATTCGTTTGCTCTGATGTGTACATCTATATTCATTTATGGCAGATTATTTTGACTCAAATTCTTATTTATATTGTGAAATAAATAGGGAATATGGTCAGGGATGTTAGGAGGAACTGTTATGCAGACTATTATCTTACTCTGGGTTACAATTCGGACAGACTGGAATAAAGAGGTAAAGTTGATAAATAATAGTATAATCTTGTTGTGGAATATAAGGATCTCTGTCTGGATTATACTACTTGCTGCAAAGTTGAGTAAGAGTAACATTTTGGAATTTTTTCAGGTTGAGACTGCGATGAGACGCTTGCAAAGGTGGGATGATGTTACAGAGCCACTAGTGAAGGATTAAAGATGAAGCAACATTTGCAATTGGTTCACTGGGAATTTTGCAAGTTTAAGGAGATATTATGCCAATAGACCATCATTTTTCTTAAATTTTCAAGAACCAGAAGAATAAGTGCTCATATCCATTGAAAACCACCTAGTTGTTTGATGCAAAATAGGAAAACAAAGAAACTTTAAATTCAAGAACTCAAGTCTAGGATAATGGTCCAGCTACAACATGGAGTTTATTGGGGAATTATAGTCTTTACTTTTCTTTTTGAGTTTTAATTTATGTGTCTAGCTCAATAAATAAACTGCTGGTATGTTATTTTTAAACAGAAGCAATTCTGTAATTTTCAGTTTTGCTAGAAATTCTACCTGATTCCATTAATTTAGGTGTTTTTATTATAAATTTGAAGTATTATTTTGAGTTCTTGTTGGCTTAGGAAGAATTTATTTGTTTTTAATTTATTTTAAAAGTCCAAATTCTTATATAATGAGGACTATTTTCGAAGTTATTTCCTTGAAGTTTTAGGAGTTGCTTTTGAGTCTTTAAAAATCCTAGCATTGTACTTTTAGTTCAGTTTTGTGATTGAATAAAAAAAAAAAAAAAGCAATTATGCTATTTTGAGAATTTGAGCAATGAGACGCAACCTTAAGAAGGTGCAAAATTTAAATTATTTTCATCGGTTTACTATTTCTCCTTACGTACTCTAACCTTCTATTAGTTTATTTAACCTGTTAAAAATAAAAATAATGAGTTTGGTGAGTATGCAATATTTAACTAGATAAAAAAAAAATATTTAACGCAAATTTATTGTTTTAGCCACTATTAAAATAGTAAAAATTAGACACAAGTTAGAATATTGACACATATTAAAAAGCATATAAATAACCATATTTCGTTCATTTCAAAAAGTGAAGAAACAAAAAAAAAGGAAAGAAATAAGAGAGAGGAAAAATATTTCCAGTAGTTTAATTTTGAAGAATTATTTTTTAGTTTCTTGGTGTGATCATTCAAAGAGTGAAAAATTTGCTAGAGAGATATTTATAAATTATCTTCATTATTGGTGATCTCAAGTGTGGATTACTTGAGTAATTGTTGTACTTAATTTATTTTAATTATTGAATTTTATTTCAATGCTTATCCCTTGATTTTTTCCTCTACACTAGAGGGTTTTCTACGTTAAATCTTGGTCTCTTATCTCTTGTAGTTATTCTTTGTTTTCTATTATTATGCATTGATTTACACAATTAATAATTAACTAAGAGAGCTTGGTTCTTTGGGTGTGAAATTAATTGTGTAAATTATAATGGAAAAATTCACAGACACTATGATTAAATTGTCGGCTTCAAATTATTTAATTTGGAAGTCAAAGATGGAGGACCTTCTTTATTGTAAGGACTTGTATAATCCTATAAAATTATGATCTACTAAGCCAAGTGAAAAATCACATGATGATTGAGAGAAGATGCACAGAAAATTGTCGGTACTATTTGCTAATGGCTAGATACTAATGTTTACCATAATATAAATAAAGAAGTTGATGCACAAAAATTATGGAAAGATTCAAAAACTATGTATGAGAGGAAAAGTGCTCATAATAAAGCTTTTTTCGTTAGAAAGCTTGTAAATTTGAAGCTAAGGGATGAACGATCAACTGCAAAATACTTGAGTGAGTTTCAAGAATTAGTAAATCAGTTGAACATCATGAAGATAGCCCTAGATGATGAATTGCAGGCATTATTACTCTTGAGTTCCTTACCAGACAGTTGGGAGACCTTGGTGGTGTCTCTTAGTAACTCTGCTTCAAGCGGTATTTTGTCTTTATCATTGATAAACGACAGTCTTTAAAATGAAGAGGCTAGAAAGAAGGATATGATCATTGATACTTCACAGGCTCTTGTTACAACCACAGAGAGCAGGGGTAGAAGTAAAAGTAGAGGTCCTAAAGTCACAATCGAAAGTAAAATTTAGTTGTTATCACTGTGGCAAGGAGGAACATATGAAAGAAACTGCAAAGTTTAGAAAAGATAACAAAATGATGAAAAAAGTCAAAAGAAGGCGGATGATCAAAATACCACTGCAACTGTAGCTGATGATAATGAAGAGATGGTTGTACTCTCCCTTGTTCAGGAGCTTGACAAAGTTACTAATTCTGATATGGAGTGGGTTGTTGATTCAACAACATCATACCATGCTACACTAAGAAGAGATGTCTTTACTGTGTACAAAGCAGGTAATTTTGGTAGAGTAAAGATGGATAATACCAGCTACGCAGATATAGTGGGTATTGGTGATGTATGTGTTCAGACAAATGTTGGTTACATGTTGACTCTGAGGAATGTGCAACATGTACCGAATTTACGCCTGAATTTGATTTCTACTCATGTTCTGGATCTAGATGGCTATTGCAACATCTTTGGTGACAAAAAGTAAATACTCGCCAAAGGTTTAATTGTGATTGCTAGAGGTAGATTGTGCTACACACTCTACAAGACTCAAGTGAAGACGATTAAAGGTGCACTGAATGCAGTTGAAGATGATACTTCGCCAGACTTGTGATATAAGAGACTGGCTCATATGAGTGAGAAAGGGTTGCTAATTTTGGCAAAGAAGTCTCTCATTCCCTTTGCCGATCATTCCCTTTACCGAAGGTATAAGTCTAAACCCTTGTGATGATTGTTTGTATGAAAAACAACATAGAGTCTCCTTTAGTAGTTCATTTAAAAGAAAAAAATAATATACTTGAGTTAGTTTACTCTGATGTATGTAGTCTTATTGATGTGGAAACTTTATGAGGTAGTAGATATTTTATTACTTTTATTGATGATGCTTCATGAAAGGTTTGGGTGTTTGTTCTGAAAATAAAAGACCAAGTTCTTCAACGTTTTAAGCACTTCCATGCAATGATGGAAAGAGAGAAGGGAACATCCTTGAAGTGTGTTCGCAATGACAATGGAGGTGAATACACTTCAAAGATGTTTGAAAATTACTACTTAGAGCATGAAATCAGACATGAGAAGACTATTCCTGGTACTCCACGGTATAATGGTGTAGATGAAAGGACAAATAAAATTATCTTGGAGAGAGTCAGATCTATGTTGAAAATGGCTAAACTCCCTAAGCTATTTTGGGGTGAAGCACTCTACACCGCTTGCTACTTTATGAATCGCTCTCTATCAACTCCTTTATATTTTGAGATACCTGAGAGAGTATGGTCTGAAAAAGATATTGCTTACTCTCACTTGAAGGTATTTGGATGCAAGGCTTTTGTGTATGTACCTAAGAAGCAGAGACAAAAACTTGATAATAGAGTTGTTCCATGCATTTTTCTGGGTTAAGGGGATACATAATTTGGATACCAGTTATGGGATCCAGTGAAGATGAAAGCTATCAGGTCCAGAGATGTAATCTTCCATGAACATAAAACTTTATTGGACTCGGAGCCATCAGAGAAGAATACAAATAGTGAAGAAATTCCCCTTTCTATATTAATTTCTCCTTCAATCAGAAATGCCACAAATGAGGGAGAGTTGCTTGAAGAATATGGGATTGATGTTGAACAAGGGGAGCAATCCCTTCCCCCTCTAATTGCAGAAGAATCTCATATCAGAAGGTCAACTAGATCACATCATCCATCTACCAGATATTTTAACTCTGAGTATGTAACAGTTACTGAAGAGGGGGAGCCAGAAAGCTTCTAGAAAGTTCAGAATCATAAAAAAAAGACTCAGTAGATGAAAGAAATGCATGAGGAGAAAGAAGAATAATACTTATGAGTATGTTGAAATTCCAGAAGGTAGAAAAGCCTTGAAGAACAAATGTGTGTACAAGCTTAAGATGGATGGAGAGAAGCTAATAAAATACAAAGCTCATTTAGTAGTAAAGGACTTCAATTAGAAGAAAGTGGTTAATTTTGATGAAATCTTTTCTCCCTTATGAAGATGAGCTTCATTCGAGTGATTCTTGGTTTGACTACTAGCTTGGATCTTGAGCTTGAGTAGTTAGATGTGAAAACTGCATTCCTTCATGGTGATTTGGAGGAAGAAATATACATGAGGCAACCAGGCGGATTTGAAGTAAAAGGAAAAGAACAAATAGTTTGCAGATTAAAGAAGAGTTTGTATGGCTTGAAACAGGCTCCGAGACAGTGGTATAAGAATTTTGACTCTTTCATAGTGAGTCATGATTATATCAGAACAGATACAGATCATTATGTGTACTTCAAGACATTTTTAGATGAAAAATTTGTCATTCTTTTGTTATATGTGGATGATATGTTGATAGTAAGGCAAGATGTGACATAATTAATGGTTTGAAAACGAAGTTGTTTGGCTTCTTTGATATGAAGGATTTGGGACCAGCACAATAAATTTTAAGCATGCAGATTACTCGTGAAAGGAAAGTTAAGAAGTTGTGGCTATCACAAGAGAAGTATATTGAGTAGGTTCTAAGCATATTTAATATGAAGAATACTAAACCAGTTAACACACCACTTGTTAATCATTTTATACTTATCAAGAAATCTTATCCTTCTACTCAAAAGGAAAAGGAAGAAATGAAAGCTATTCCTTACCCCTCTGCAGTTGAGAGTTTAACGTACACTATGGTTTGCACCCGATTAGATATTGCTCATGTTATTGGTTTGGTCAGTAGGATCCTACTAAATATCACTGGGAGGTGATCAAATGGATTCTCTAATATTTGAGAGGTACTTTTAAGATGTGCTTATGCTTTGGAGGCTCAAAAAAAATTCTAGAAGGATATACAGATGCAGATATAGCAGGTGACCATAATGGCAGGAAGTCAACTTTAGTATATGTATTTACTTTTGCAGAGGGAGCTGTATCATGGCAGTCCAAATTATAAAAGTGTGTTGCTCTATCCATAACTAATGCAGAGTATATAGCTATGAATGAAGCAAGTAAAGAGATACTTCAGTTGAAAATATTTCTCGAAGAGTTGGATTTGAAACAAGGTGAGTATGTGATGAATTGTGATAGTCAAAGTGCTCTAGATTTGAGCAAGAATGCCACATACCATAGTCAGACTAAGCATATTGATGTGAGATACCATTAGATTCATGAAGTGGTAAATAATTAAAAGATAATATTATTAAAAAGATTCATATTGATAAAAATTCAGCTGATATGTTGACCAAAGTGGTGACTCATGAGAAGCATCAGTTCTGCACCAAAATGGTGGGACTGTTTGTTAATTGAGCAATAGTTGTGTGAACATCTCCCCACGGGTTGGAGGGGGAGATTGTTGGTTTATCCAACCCATTAAAATAAAAATAATGGATTTGATAAGTATGCAATATTTGACCATATGAAAGAAAAAAAAAAGAAAAATATTTAACACATTTTTGTTGTTTTAGCCATCATTGGAATAATAAAAATTAGGCATAAGTTAGGATGTTCACACATATTAAAAGGCCTATAAATAGCCATCTTCTATTTACTTCAAAACACACAAGTGAAGAAATAAGAGAAAAGAAAAGAAATAAGAGAGAGGAAAAAGATTTCAAGTAATTTAATTTTGGAGAATTATTCTTTAGTTTCTTGGTGTGATCATCCAAAGAGTGAAAAATTTGCTAGAGAGATATTTATTTATTATCTTCATTATTGGTGATCTCAAGTGTGGATTACTTGAGTAATTGTTGTATTTGATTTCTTTGAATTAATGAATTTTATTTCGGATCTTGTCTCGTAGTTTTTTCCTCTATACTGGACGATTTTCCACATTTAATTTTGGTTTCTTATCTCCTGTGGTTATTCTTTGTTTTCTATTATTATGTATTGATTTACACAATTAATTATTGACTAAGAACCCAATACCTTCCACATATAGTTTCTATCAATTACCAGAATAAACCTAAAATTCATACCCTCCAACCCGTCCTGCTTCATTGCTTCCTCTTGATCTACAAGATTTTGAAGGATTTGAGACTGTTTTTTATTTATTGACATATCCCAGAGACCAAAACATTTTTCCTTATTTATCTGTTTCTCCAAGACTAGAGGACTTCATTTTTGTTTAAATTAACTTAGTTTAAAATTTTTCACAAACATTTTACAATTATCATTATATCACCATCATATTTTTGCAGGCATGGTGGATCCCTACTACTATTTAGTTTTGAAATTTCAGCTACAATATTTATCAGAAGAAAATGTTACAAAAGCAACTAAAATTGGACATATAAATTGGAATTTGTACAATATTGTGTGATATATAATTAGCAAGAGAGACAAGGTAAAACCCATTAAACAGTCTCTTGAAACAGTGTGAGGCTAATTAGATTGATTGGTAAAATGATTAATTTAATATTAGTATATAATTGAATGCATTTAGGAATGGGGTGTACAGCGAGACGCTATGTGGCCAAGCCTATGTAAACAATCAATATTTCTCTTCACTGCAACTGGGATACCATTAGCATTATACTTATATTCTCCAAGCCACTCTTAATATTAGTAGGTGAATAAAAAAAATTGCTCATGCAGTTTTCATCTATGGTCTTATCAAGTATTCGCTCATGCAGCCAATTTTTCAATCCAAAAGTTCTTACAAGCTCAAAGCATAAGTTTCCCTAGTGATTCACTTATTAGTAAGTTGGCTTGCAATAGATAAGCTGAGATGAGTGTTAGAGCTGTACAAGTGGTGGATCATAGTAGCAGCACAATCCGTACATATTATGGATAGTCCAAAATGCAACGTGAACCTAGACTTCAAACTCGGTACTTTAAGATATTCATTTTGTACCCTATTCCATGTAATTTCCATCCCAATATCTTCTTTGCAGTACCTAAAATTTTCTTCTCAAACTCATCAATCAACTCTTTACAATTCTCACAAGCTTTAGCGACCAAATTGGCATCTCTGTGGTCTTCTGATATGTCTTTTTCCTCATGCCTGTTGCAATGCTATATGGTTGTTTTTGGTCAAGTTCATCATCATTATCATCTTCTTCATCAAGATCTTGTGCACTATTGTCTGAATTACTAGACTGAACTGCTAGATTATAAATTTCTAATATCATTTGTTCTTTGACATTGTAATCTGACTGTGTTGTTCTTTTTTCTTTTGACTGTCCAATGAATCAAACTCATTAAATGTCCCTTATCTCTGCTGATAATTAACTAGGAAACTTTGGATAACTATACCACAAACCTGTAACCTTCCATTTCAGATGCGTATCCTAGAAATATATATTTCTTTGCCCTCGACTCAAGTTTCCTATCCTTTAAATAAGCATAAGCAGGATAACCAAACACTTTCAATTGAGAGTAATTATTAGCAGAAGAATCAAACCATACCTGAAAAGGAGTTTTAATTACGCTCAATAGCTGTGTATGGAGATTAATTAACCAAGAAACTATTAGGGTGGAATCACTCTTTCTACTACTATGATGGAAGAATATGGTGGGCTATTTGTTAGAGAAAGAGAAGGCTTAAGGAGAAGAACTCAATAGCATCTTACTTACTTGCAAATGTAAAGTACAAGAGACTATTTATAGGTACAAAGAAGACATAATGTACACACCCTATTAATGTCAGAAATGCACCACACACAATATAGGAACCATAACTTATGAATTAAACTATACTAGACATTAACTCGAACGATGTGCAGATATAATTTTTTTATTTAATTATGAGTATGATTAATTTTTTAACACTAATAATTTTTTATCACAAAGTACTCAATAAATTAATAAACTAATTAGATAAAAATATATATGAATAAATAACAAAAAATTTAAAAGATCACTTTACTATATATGTTATATTAAACTCATCATATATCAAATATAATAGATTATACTACAAGAGAGATAATTACTTACTATTACATAATATATGTACTCAAAAAAATATTTTATTATTTTATAATTATTGCTGAACCTGCTAAAGTTTTGGATTGTGAATGGCATACCACCTGTACATGGCAAAAATGATTGGTTATACAGCTCAAACATGTAACCAATTGCTCATACAATTACATGCTTCAAGCATATTTAAAATAAACCTCAAAGGCGAAAGATGAGAATTTCCAAACAACATTTCCCTGAACAGCACTGAAGCACCAGTAGATTGAAGGACACTCTCTGCCTCATTATATCTAGCCAAGACTTCACAGAAAGAAGAAAGAAGCAAGTCAGAATCACTTAAATATAAAGCCATATCCCAAGCAACATTCATTGCCGAATCACTTATGAAATCTAAAACTGCCAAAAAATAGAATGTTGAATTTATTACGTGGAATGATAATAGACAAAGTTAAAGTGAAAAAAGTTATGTTCTGCTCTCTGTGCCAGTGAGTTGGGGCAAAAGGAGGTATCTTGTATTTTATTAAGGAATAAATATCTTTTATATAAACTTTCTTCCCATGTCAATGCAGAAACTGTTGTAGCTATTCCTCACCAAAGCTAGGAATTTTATTCAAGGAATAGTTCTATTGTAATACTCTAATTTTTGAATATTAAATAAAATAAGTTAAATTTGGATAAATTAAATAAATGATTTGAATGAAAAATGAAAGAATTTTAAGTGAAAAAGTAAAATATATATTTGAAATATATTTGAAGTAAATATAACATATATATATATACCTAACATATATAACACATATAAAAGGAGTAAAAGTCAAAATATAAAATAATTAATAAATATATATAGATAAGGATGGAATGAAAGAGAAGTTGATATTTGCTTCTTCTTCTTTGTTCCTTTGAACGTGAGCTTGAGAGAGAGAGGCTTAAGGAGAGTTTCTTCTTCCATATACCAATTTTACAAGGGATTTCAAGGATGCAAGTGAAGATTTTGTGGATTCTTCATCAATTGGTAAGTTCCTCTATCATTTTGCAAGTTTTTTTGGAATTTTATGGAAGTACATGATATTTGGATATTTGGATTGTGTATTAGCATGTTTTAATAGCTTATTTGGGTATGTATGAAGTTTGTTTTGAGTAGTTAATGATGATTTTAAGGTTGGATTGAAGAAATAATTGAATTTAAGTTGAGTTTGGAAGTGGTTGGGTTGAAATGGTTAAGTATACGAATGTAGATTTTGCCTGATACACAAACAAGAACAAGTATCCATTGCCTCAGATAGATGATCTCTTTGATCAGTTGAAAGAAGTAACAATATTCTCTAAGATTGATATGAGATCAGGGCACCATCAGTTGAGAGTCAGAGATGTAGATGTACCTAAGATAGCTTTTCGCATGAGTTATGGGCATTATGAGTTTTTGGTGATGCCATTTGGATTGATGAATGCACCAACAATATTTATAGATTTGATGAACAAGGTAGCTCTATCTAGATCAGTTTGTAGTGGTTTCCATTGATGATATTCTGGTGTATTCACATAATGAGGAGGATCATGACAGACATTTATGGATTGTATTGCAGACTTTGAGAGAGAAGTATTTGTATGCTAAGCTATCTAAATGTGAATTTTGGCTCGATCAAGTGACTTTTCTCTATCATATGGTTTCAGCAGAGGGTATTAGAATTGATCCAAGTAAAGTTGAGGCTATTTTGAATTGGAGTCCATCAAAGACTGTGATAGAGGTTAAAAGTTTTCTAGGTTTGGCAGGCTATTATCATCAGTTTGTGAAGGATTTTTCTATGATAGCTAATTCACTCACCAGATTACTTTGGAAGGGAGTTAGATTTATGTGGACAGATCAGTGTCAGGTGAGTTTTGAGCAGCCGAGGGAGATGTTGACTCAGGCTCCTGTCCTTACTCTGCCTGTGAAAGGTAAACCTTATGTGATTTACATTGATGCTTCACAAAGTGGTTTAGGTTGTGTTCTGATGCAGGAGGGTAGAGTGATTGCTTATGCCTCTCGATAGTTGAAGCCGCATGAGTTGAGTTTGAAAGTGGTTGGGTTGAAATGGTTAAGTATACAAAATGCAGATTTTGCCTGACACGGCCATATTATTGGGCGTGTCAACGGTGTTGAGTTCAACATTGATGATATGACCATTAATATGACCATATCCCTGAGCATGCCGTAGCTACTGTAAGGCAAAATAATTAACACGGTCATGAACACGCCTGTATTGTTGAGCATGTCAAAGTTTCTGTGAGGCAGAATGAATGACACAGGCAATGACATGCACATGTCATTGGATGTGTCAATGCTTCTGTATGAGGGAGTTAATGACACGGTCATTAACACGCCTGTGTTGCTGAACGTGTTACTTGAGGATAACTCTTTTCTTTGTCTTTCATTTGTAATTCTTATGTAAATGGTTTGATGTTGAGAATGCCGTAGAATGTGATATTAAATGGTTGTTTATGATCAAATTTGGTATAGGCATTGAAAGGAAGTAGTGTGCCCAACCTTAGTGTTGAAGGGCAACTTGGAAGAGAAGGTTGGAGGGAGTTTTGAAGCTTGTTTTGGAGTGTTTCCTATGGTATGTACAAACTCTTGATAAATGGAATGTAGTTGCATTACATTTGGCCTAACACATTTTGGATGGAAAATATGTTAAGCTATTTGATACATTAAGTATTCATGAGCATGATTCTAAGATATATGAATTGCTATGTATGCATTATTATACATTGTGAAAAGCCATTATTAATGGCTAGATTGAATATAATGTGAAATATGTGCAAAATATGAAATGACCTAAAGTGTTTGAGTAATGTGGTTTCATTATGAAATATCCTATGTTGAGATGAAATGTTGAAACTAAATGACATTGATATGAATGGGATAAAAGGGAAAATGAGAATGGAAAATGTGAATTAATTGTGTCCTAGTATGTTATTCAATTTTTAGAGTTCTGTATTTGGCGGCATGCCTATATTTGCCTTTGGGACTAGCTTCACTGTAAAAATGTCTAACGTGAAAAGACTGGTTTGTAAGCCTCAAAAAATTCTTGAAGCTGGGCTGAGTGAAAAGACTGGGTCGTAAGCTTAAGCCTGGTTAGGTTGTTACATTAAAATTTTACCTTCGGGGCTAGACACATGGTGTCATTATGGATCAAAATAGTAACTTTGAGATTTGAATGATGTATTAGATGTTTGGACCCATACTTGTGTATGTGTTTGTGTGAATTATTAAGTGATGGAAGCATACATCCAAAAGTAATCTTGAATGTCATATTATGACATAGCTCATAAGCACTTTGCATTGGCATTATTATTAAAGTGTTATTATTATCAAAGTTTGTGCCATTAAGCCTATGGCTTAGCGAGATTATAACTCATTGCACATGTGACAATGGTGATCAGATAAAGCCAGAGAGTTCTACTGGACTAGATCGGGTCTAGGCTTGTATTGGTTGAGACTGAAGCGTGTTGCTACATCAAGAACAGAGTCACTTTGCCAGCATGTATAAATTTTATATTATAGTACATTTTAATATTATGTATATCATATTATGTTTTTAGGAGTATGCATATATATATATTGTAAATTATAAAGAATATTTTTAAAAATAAAGTACTATGAGGTATTATGTTTTTTATATATATATAAATATGCATCTATATATGTATAAATGTTTTGAGGAATGATGAATAAATGAAATGGAAATTTTTTTTATTAAATAGGGTTGTGACATTTTTATACCGCATATGTAAATTTTACATATACTAGATGTGTATATATTATACGTATATGGGGTATAAGGGAGTTACATATATTTTATATAACATTTAGCATTTTCATGTAGAAAATCAGTAATTGGTCTTGCTTTCCCATGTGCTTGGCAAAGAACCTTCTCTAGAGCATCCATTTTTAATGGCAATTGAAAGAACTTGTCCCGTAGAAGAAATGTATCATGATCTACAACAAAGAAGATGTATAACTCAGTAGAAAATAGTTTACCAGATATCATAAATGGTAACAAATGCACTACCACAAATTTGTATCCACCATCTATCCACCATTCATATTTGTATCTCCACAATTAAACAATATCATTAAACTACAAAATCATTCAGCTTCATCCACTCCAAAATCATCGAGTAGCTTAACAAAATTTCAAAATCCTATTAGGCATTAGCTATTTCCTATGCACTTGGCATAAAAATAAAAGCTTTATTGATAATCAACAAATGCATTACTTAAACCAACAGTCTTGCAACTCCAGATGATAAATCACCTCTTGTATTTGGTAACAGCAACCCCCCTTAACATATATAACTCCATCCATCCTTGAAAAACATATTTTAATTTAGAAGCAATAGTGCCGCCAAAAATATATCAGCTCCCTCATAAGTTCCAGAAAACATTAAAGAAAAGATGAAAAGTTTCAATCTTTAATTCAATACATATTTATATATAAAGCCTACAATCAAAACAAAGATTTCAGCTTCATCCATTCCAAAATAATTGAATAGGCAAACACAATAACTATTTTCTATGCACTTTGCATTACTTAAACCAACAATATTGCAATTCCAGACAAAATCAGCACGCTAAATTATTCAGGGGATATCATGAGAAAAAGAAAGAAACTTTTATGCTAATTAAAGGTTAAAGTTCAATGTTTTGTCAATTTCTTTACTGTTATTTCCCAAATTAAAAATTTTCATATCACTATAGACTAATAGTATGGTACTCGATGATAAATGTAAAGAACTTGATATAATGGTAACATAAATTAACGTACAGGTATTAAATTACAATGCAAATAGGTTTTTATTTGTCTCAATATCAGTAAAATCTAAATACTCCATTAACACAATTTCAATAGTCAATCGTGGCAATTTAAATAAACAATCAAATTAAGAAAGTGAGCTTGAATATCAAAACTAAGGATATCAAAGTAACATTGATTTCATCTCAGCATGGTTAAAAATATTGTTACACAAGAAACTAAACATCAAATTTTAAAAGAACTTGCAGAAAAAGAAACATAAGAAAATACTTTTCCAATTCACAATCATTGAATCCAACATAAAATTTTCCACACCAATCACTCTTTCACAATTACATAATTCACCATCAAGCAAAACTTTCAATCAATGATGAGAAGTCCATTAAAATAAAAAAAAATTGCACCATAATAAAAATCAAAATCCTAATTCTTTCATTTTAATTTTCTCTAATAATATAAATAACAAACTAAGAAATTGCAACAAATAGCAAAATTTAACCAATGATCGTATTTATAAGTAACACCCCACACTTTTCCATGCCTACCATTCTGAGAGAGAGAGAGTAAATCCATAAAAGGCAAGAGATGAAAGTAAAAGGTTTTACCTTGTAGAGATTGATCTTGTAAAACGGTTGGTTGTATATTTCTTTGTCTAAAGAACCTAACTTTCCGAATTTGAGCAATAAGGCAATGGAAAGAGGGGGTAATCACTTGAATTTTCGAGTACAATAGAAATTGAACTAAGAAAATAAAGGGATGCCAAAAGCTAACGGCAATAAAGACAGGTGAAATGAAAGGTTACCTGAGAAATTGATTAAATGAAAAAGATGAGAAATTGTGATATTTTGAGAAAATGAGAAATAATGATAAAATGAGAAATTATAACATTATTTTCATAAAACAGATGATATGACAACTTTAGAAGAGGCCTCCCCTAATTAAAAACCTCATAAATATTTTAAGAATTCTAAATGCCAAGAATTAAAAGGCATTTTTAGAATTTTCAAATTATTATTAACAAAGTCCCCCCTTAATTTGAAATTTTCTTCTTCACACCCACGCATACTCTCATTCTTCAAAAATCTTCAAATTTCAATGGCATTGTAAAGATGTTCGCAAATTGATCTTGAGTCTTCTCATACTTGAGCTTCACTTCTTTATTGTTAATGCACTCGCTAATAAAATGACACCTTGTATATATCTGATTACTTCAATCATGGTACATGGGACTCTTTGCAAGCGCTTGAGCGGACTTATCATCAACACAAATCTCTGTAGCTTTTATTTGTGGCAAATGAATCTCCTTTAACAATCTTCTTAGCCAAATAGCATGACAAGTATAGGAGGTTCCTATTGCATATAATCAAATTCACAAGTTGAGAGTGTGACGATAAATTGCTTTCTTTGAACTCCATGAGATAGCACAATCACCTATGAAAAATACAAAACCAGTTGTGCTCTTTCTATCATCAACATTTCACACAAAATTGCTATCACAAAATCCCACAAGCTTGAAATCACTAGAAGGAGAATAATATAATCTGAATTCAAGTTGTAAGCAGGAATTTTTGCCCCCACCACCATGTAGAATGGCTCATACGAACATGGGCCTTAGAGAACACGGGCCTAAACCTAGAGAAAATAGAGTCACCACCTGGACGGGCTAGAAAAAAGAAAGGGTGAATTACTCGATTCCTAAGAAATCTCCAGCCTCCTAACGGGTTGGAAAAGTTGAGTACGTATGGAAAAGGTGAGAATGACCCAGCACTCCCATAACGCCCGATTCATTGGAACCGACCTCATTTTCAGGTCTAAATATTATTAAATTCTTTAACTTATTAAAATATCATCCATACTATATGTAATTTAAAATAAATAAATATTTATTGTATTAAAATGAAACAAGGTCCAAACAAATAAACAAATAAAAATGGGCATCCATATAAAATGAAAATATGCACTTATAATAATATTCAATATTTAAAATTAAATAAAATAGAACATCCACCAAAAGGTGAAAATGTGTCCTTTATATTAATCCCAAAGTCTTTAAATAAATTACAATCTAAATAAATAAGACACCCACATAGTGTGAAAATATATCTTTTACATCCTTAGAATAAGAATAATCAAATTAAAATGATTAACCAAATACAATTAAACCATTAATATTCACAATAATTAAAAGTAAATCATCCATTATAAACCAAATAAAATAAATCATCTAACATAAGTGTGTAACGATAAATTAAATAATCAAATTTAGGTTTTAATATTACATAAAGTATTAAATACATAAAATTAGGGTTTACATCTTAAATTAGGGCTTATAGGATTTTAAATATAATTTTAGGATTTTAAATACAAAATTAGAGTTTTGAATGGAAAATGATGTTTTTGGTTTAAAAATTAGGGTTTTAGGGTTTTAATTTGGAAATTAGGGTTTTAGTTTGAAAATTAAGGTTTTAGAGTTTTAATTTGGGATTTAGGGCTTTGGTTTGAAAATTAGGGTTTTAACTTGGAAATTAGGGTTTTTGAATTTATAAGAATAACGACAGAATAAACATATTGATGCTACTGTCTATATAAATACATTGATGCAAACTATAATAAAATCTAGGATATAAAATTAGGGTTTGGATCTAAAGAGATTGAATTAAATCAAGTTAAAGTTTTGTACTAAATCACAGCCAAACTTTATTTGCTACTGGACTAAACAACTTCATTATATTGTTACTGGAATTAAATCAATAACTTCATGCTACTGGATTAAAACAATTGCAAAACACTGTAAACTTAAATGAAGTAAACACAGAATAGCACACTTTCGTTTGTTGGCTCCACCGAATTGTATGTTGATCCAAAACTCCTTCCTGCACCAATATTAAGTCTCGGTTGAGCAAAGTGATGCCTACTACCTTCTTGTTAAGTATTGATTGCTCAATCTTAATTGTTAAATTGTTCTTTAGTATTGTTACCGTCCCCTTTTACTGATTGTATTGCTCCTTCCTAATTGTGGATGCTAGGTTTTCTTTAATAATAATTCTTGGTAATTATCGCTGCCTCTTGATAACTCTGGCTCCATTTATTTATAATGTGGCAATTAGGGTTGTCGGTCCCAAAGTTAAACACAATTAGGATTCTTAATTTGCCAAATTCTTCCCAAATTAAGATTCATGTCAATTTGGAGTGTCCAAATTGACATGAGCCTAGCTCATGTCAATTTCGAGTATCCAAGTCGATATGAGCTAGGCGTATGTCGATTTGGATGCCCAAATCGACATGAGCATTGCTCATGTCTATTTGGCTAATGCCTATTTGGCCCATGTCTATTTGGCTCATGTCTATTTTGGCTCATACCTATTTGGCTCATGTTTATTTAGCTCATGTCTATTTGGCTCATACCGAATCCAAACTATTTAATTTTTGGACCGAACCTATTTTACAAATTTAATTTGGGATTTTATGAGTTGGACCAGTTTAATTTCAAGCTTATGTTCCATAATTCATCACAAGTCACAAATATATCCATATTGGACATCATATCACATAACATAAATATATGTCACATATATCATACACAAACATCAATCTACATTGGACTATTGCCCAATGTGACACTCATCACATAACTATGCCATATTGCATAGATTATGTGATTTTTCACATTTCCAAATATTTTACATACATAATGCCAAGTCACATTTAACAAAATCTCAAGTAAAAAAGCATATGTACTAACCTTTTTCTTTTTTCCAAGTTAAACCTTAAACTTCACCTCTCTTATCACTTTAACCTACACATATATAGTTCAATAATAATCAACATTATCTATTTAAAGTCACTTACATAGTCATTGTATATTAAATTACCATTATATATACAATTCTCATCAAATCCCCATTAAATGATCTATATTCACCACTTACGACCTTATTCAAACTTCATTTCACCAACCTCATTTTTAACATTTAACCTTAAAATCATTACTTACATACAAAAATAACAACAAATCAACTCATTTCCATAATTATCTCAACTTCCATGCAAAACCTAAATTTTACATAATGTAACTATTAACATTAACTTCACCAAAAACTACTATATCACATTTTCAACCTTAAAATCATAACATTTATATTAAAACAATATTAATTCATCTCATTAAAATAATTATCAACATCCATATTAGAAACCCTAATTTCACATAATAGGTCCCTGACCCTAAACTTAACCAAACTCTCTCATAATCAATTTGTAATCATAAAATCATTACATGCATATTAAAACAACATTAAATTATTCCATTTTAACAATTATAACCATCCACACCAAAACCCTAATTTACACATATTTATCCATAACTCTGAATTCACCAATCATGCCCTTTTCAATCTTCCAACCAACAAATCACTATATAATCATCATTCTAACTTCATTTTTATCTATTTTAACAATTTAAACACACTTTCTCTCTCTAACCCAAAACTTACATAATCATAAAACTAAGAAAATAAAGCTTAAAATAAAAGATACTCACTTGATTTCTTTGATAATCCTTCAAAACTACTTTAAATCCTCTTGAAATCTCTTGTAAATTTTAGTATTTGGAAAGAGTTTGTGCTCTTCTCTCTTTCTCTTTCTCTCTCTCTCTCTCTCAACCTTACGTTGAAGAATGAAAAAAAAGAAGAAGATGAATAATGATCTTCCATTCTCATATCTTAATATATATAAAATAATTAAATAATTTTTCACCAATTACATTTCTTCCTTCTTTGACTTTTCTTGCTTCTCTCATTATTATTATTATTATTATTATTATTATTATTATTATTATTATTATTATTATTATTATTATTATTATTATTATTATCATCATCATCAACTTTTTCAACACCATTTTATACTTTATTTATATGTATTGTATATTCTATGTATATTTATATGTCTTATATATATTAGGTGTATAATATACATTCAACATATACAATAGGTATATATTAGGTGTATACTTTGTATATATTATATATATCTCTTATGTATACATTAAGCACATGCTCACATATACCACTACTGACACTTTAATTAATCACCCAATACTTATTTAATTTGACTAAAACCACGGATATTACAATTCTCTACTCCTTAAATAATTTCGTCCTCAAAATTATCTATTAGAAACCCAAATCATTCAGAAGAAACTCAACTCCAAATTTGATAAAACTAATTACCACCTCAATCCACCTCTTCTTTACTCTCCCCCTTATGAATACTTTTAATCATTTTCTTCAATTCTTAAATTAATACAAAGAACTCTCAATTTTATCAAGATCAACATATCACAACTATTTAATGAATTAATAATATCAAGTAGAAAAATTTTACCTTCATCTACATCCGAGGTATCCTGCCTCCATTGTAATCCATATACCCTTTGTGTAGTCCTAGACCCTTCCTGTCTGCCCACTAATGCATACCCTCCTCTTTCACTAAATCCTGCCCTACCTCCTCTGCTACCTCTACATCCTCCAACACTCGATCGGGATATACTTATCCTCGACTGCCTAACTCCAGGTGGCTCTGGGCAATCCCTCACATAATGATCCCTAGATCCACACCTAAAATAACCTCTTGAGTTAGGTCCCCAACAGATACCCCGATGTGTCCTACCACACTGAATGCAAGTGGGTGGAACAAATCTCTAAAATGAAGAGATAAGGGTACTAATTACTGATGTTGTAGACCTAGGCCACTGCCTCAGTCTACCTATATGCTCATGACTCTCTCCTATGCTCTGCAAAGAATCCTCTCATTGTCTCTTGAGAGATGATGTCTCTACCTCAACCTGAAGTCTCTTGGCTCTACTCTTCTCTACCCTAACTACATATGCAAGCCCTTGGGCCTTCTCCATACTACGTGCAGCTGACACCAACTTATAAAAATTCTCATACTTAATTGCAACCACCTTACACAAAATAGATGGCTTCAATCCCTCTTTAAATCTCCTGCATCTATCCACCTCATCAGTTATAATCCCTACTGCATATTTACTGAGTCTTAGAAATTCCTTCTCATATTCTGTTACACTCTTCTCTCCCTATTTTAAATTAAGAAATTCTCTCTTCTTCTTATCCTTATAATCCCTAGGTGTGTACTTTTCCCCAAATTCCCTAAGAAAATCATCATATGATAGCACTGGTGGATCAGCCAACCCCTGAGGAACTATCTTCCACCAATCACGTGCATCTCCCTACAGAAGGAAAAAAACATAATCAAATTTCTCCTCTATAGTAGCCTGTAACTGAAAAAACACCCTCTCCACCCTATCTAACCACTGCTCTACCTTGGTTGGATCCACAGTACTAAAAAAATCTATATCCCCATATTTCCTCAACTTTTCATACTTCCTAGTTTGCAGCAACTGCTGCTGCACTAGGGCTGGGCCCTGGGCCTGACGGAGCAACTCCACCATCAATTGAACCCATGCTAAAGGACCCTGCACTACCCCCGAAGCCTCTCCAACATTAACTCTACCTCTAGCTCCATCCTCACCCGGAGCTATACTCCCTACACTATCCTCTGATCCGCGTCCTCTAGATGCCATCTCACCCTATATCTGCAACAACAAATACATATTACCATATCAAAGACCAACTTAGGTGCCAATGCATATGCATGTATTAAAACTCAATTTACATCTTAAAATTTCCCCTTTCTTTATTTCAAAATCCATCAAGGTCGAGAATATCAAATCCAGTCTCTGATACCAAAATAAATATAACACCCTTATACCCCATATATTTACGTACATATACCCTATATATGCAATATACATATATAAAATATAAGAATGTCACCATTATTAGTTCTTTCAAAATTCTTCTTTCTAAAGAAAAATACTTAAATCTTTATAACATGCTTCTATAATTAAATAAAAATATTTATTAATAGATTTAATATTAAAAATACATATTTTAATGAAAAATCTTTAGAAAAATTTGCCAGAGTTTTGCCTATAATTTTGAATGATTCCAAAAATATCAAATTTTACAACCAGCACAAAATCAATTTAACACTTCTAAAATATAATTCCACACTTCCACCATACATAAAAAAAATTCTTCTATTTACCATTTACAACTATATTTATCATAATTAAGTTCTTATATAAATATATTTATATAATCATTTGAAGTCTTTGAAACAAAGCCAAGTATTATGTTTCAATATCCATAAACCAAAATGCATATTACAAAACACAAATATATATGAATGCAGTTGGCCCAGTTGGTCTCGTGGCACCCTTGAACTCTAAAAAAAATCACCAACAATCAGGATCTCTCGGATCAACAATCCTCTTACCTGCGCAATTCAAACAACGCACACTAAGTTATACAACTTAATGGTACAAATATAATAATCATAAATATATATATATATTTCAAAGATGCTCAATTTCATGATACAACACATTATTTGCACAAACCTTCACCTAATGCTTATGGTTTCATAAACCATAACTAATATCACATGACCATGACAACACACACACATTCACATGTTGGGCCTAACTAGTTCCTGCACAATAGCCAAGTTCCAAGAATATCAATTCAATCCATCTCAACACTAAGGCAAGTGTCACATAAATCACCCGACGGCTACCATCTCTTGGCACAGGAGGCAAGTGTCACATAATTCATCTAAAGGCCACCTCCTCAGCATAATACCATTTTTGATATTCTTGAACATAACATTGTGCAAGGCATACACATAATACACATCACATGATACCACACTACATATCCTTAAGTCACATTCACAATGTGACTCACTCTATATATATTTTTACATTTTTCTTATCTTATGATATTTTCATTATTTTCATTCATTTTCACCAATTTTCCATATTTTTAGCTCATCAAATTTACGAATCCATAAGTCACATTCAAAATGTGACTTATGTTCCACAATCCATCACAAGTCACAAATATATCCATATTGGACATCGTATCACATAACATAAATATATCTCACATATATCATACATAAACATCAATCTACATTGGACTATTGCCCAATATGACACTCATCACATAACTATGCCATATTGCATAGATTACGTGATTTTCCATATTTTCAAATATTTTACATACATAATGCCAAGCCACACTTAATAAAATCTCAAGTAAATAAGCATATTTACTAACCTCTTTCTTTTTTCCAAGTCAAACCTTAAACTTCACCTCTCTTCTCACTTTAACCTACACATATATAGTTCAATAATAAGCAAATCTATTTAAAGTCACTTACATACTCATTGTATATTAAATTACCATTATATATATAATTCTCATCAAAACTTCATTAAATGATCTAAATTCACCACTTACTACCTTATTCAAACTTCATTTTACCAACGTCATTTTCAACCTTTAACCTTAAATTCATTACTTACATACAAAAATAACAACAAATTAGAGTTTTGAATGGAAAATGATGGTTTTGGTTTAAAAATTAGGGTTTTAGGGTTTTAATTTGGAAATTAGGGTTTTAGTTTGAAAATTAAGGTTTTAGAGTTTTAATTTGGGATTTAGGGCTTTGGTTTGAAAATTAGGGTTTTAACTTGGAAATTAGGGTTTTTGAATTTATAAGAATAACAATAGAATATACATATTGATGCTACTGTCTATATAAATACATTGATGCAAACTATAATAAAATCTAGGATATAAAATTAGGGTTTGGATCTAAAGAGATTGAATTAAATCAAGTTAAAGTTTTGTACTAAATCACAGCCAAACTTTATTTGCTACTGGACTAAACAACTTCATTATATTGTTACTGGAATTAAATCAATAACTTCATGCTACTGGATTAAAACAATTGCAAAACACTGTAAACTTAAATGAAGTAAACACAGAATAGCACACCTTCGTTTGTTGGCTCCACCGAATTGTATGTTGATCCAAAACTCCTGCCTGCACCAATATTAAGTTTCGGTTCAGCAAAGTGATGCCTACTGCCTTCTTGTTAAGTATTGATTGCTCAATCTTAATTGTTAAATTGTTCTTTAGTATTGTTACCGTCCCCTTTTACTGATTGTCTTGCTCCTTTCTAATTGTGGCTGCTAGGTTTTCTTTAATAATAATTCTTGGTAATTATCATTGCCTCTTGATAACTCTGGCTCCATTTAATTATAATGTGGCAATTAGGGTTGCCGGTCCCAAAGTTAAACACAATTAGGATTCTTAATTGGCCAAATTCTTCCCAAATTAAGATTCATGTCAATTCGGAGTGTCCAAATCGACATGAGCCTAGCTCATGTCGATTTCGAGTGTCCAAGTTGACATGAGCTAGGCATATGTCGATTTGGATGCCCAAATCGACATGAGCATTGCTCATGTCTATTTGGCTCATGCCTATTTGGCCCATGTTTATTTGGCTCATGCCTATTTGGCACATGCCTATTTTGGCTCATACCTATTTGGCTCATGTTTATTTGGCTCATGTCTATTTGGCTCATACCGAATCCAAACTATTTAATTTTCGGACCGAACCTATTTTACAAATTTAATTTGGGATTTTATGAGTTGGACCAGTTTAATTTCAAGCTTATGTTCCATATTTCATCACAAGTCACAAATATATCCATATTGGACATCATATCACATAACATAAATATATGTCACATATATCATACACAAACATCAATCTACATTGGACTATTGCCCAATGTGACACTCATCACATAACTATGCCATATTGCATAGATTATGTGATTTTTCACATTTCCAAATATTTTACATACATAATGCCAAGTCACATTTAACAAAATCTCAAGTAAAAAAGCATATGTACTAATCTTTTTCTTTTTTCCAAGTTAAACCTTAAACTTCACCTCTCTTATCACTTTAACCTACACATATATAGTTCAATAATAATCAACATTATCTATTTAAAGTCACTTACATAGTCATTGTATATTAAATTACCATTATATATACAATTCTCATCAAATCCCCATTAAATGATCTATATTCACCACTTACGACCTTATTCAAACTTCATTTCACCAACCTCATTTTTAACATTTAACCTTAAAATCATTACTTACATATAAAAATAACAACAAATCAACTCATTTCCTTAATTATCTCAACTTCCATGCAAAACCTAAATTTTACATAATGTAACTATTAACATTAACTTCACCAAAACCTACTATATCACATTTTCATCCTTAAAATCATAACATTTATATTAAAACAATGCTAATTCATCTCATTAAAATAATTATCAATATCCATATTAGAAACTATAATTTCACATACTAGGTCCATAAACCTAAACTTAACCAAGCTCTCTCATAATCAATTTCTAATCATAAAATCATTATATACAAATTAAAACAACATTAAATTATTCCATTTCAATAATTATAACCATCCACACCAAAACTCCAATTTACACATTCATCCATAACCCTAAATTCACCAATCATGCCCTTTTCAATCATCCAACCAACAAATCACTATATAATCATCATTCTAACTTCATTTCTATCTATTTTAACAAATTAAACACACTTTCTCTCTCTAACCCAAAATTACATAATCATAAAACCAAGAAAATAAAGCTTAAAATAAAAGATACTTACTTGATTTCTTTGATAATCCTTCAAAACCACTTTAAATCCTCTCGAAATCTCATTGTAAAATTTAGTATTTGGAATGAATTGTGCTCTTCTCTCTCTCTCTCTCTCTCTCTCTCTCAACCTCAAATTGAAGAATGAAAAGAAGAAGAAGATGAATAATGATCTTCCCATTCTCATCTCTTAATATATATAAAATAATTAAATAAATTTTTACCAATCACATTTCTTTCTTCTTTGACTTTTATTTCTTCTCTTATTATTATTATTATTATTATTGTTGTTGTTGTTGTTGTTGTTGTTATTATCAACTTTATCATCAACTTGTTCCAACACCATTTTATACTTCATTTATATGTATTGTATATTCTATGTATATTTATATGTCTTATATATATTAGGTATATAATATGCATTCTACATATACAATAGGTATATGTTAGGTGTATACTTTGTATATATTATATATATCTCTTATGTATACGTTAAGCACATGCTCACATATACCACTACTAACACTTTAATTAATCACCCAATACTTATTTAATTTGACTAAAACAACAAATATTACAAAAATAATGTTATGATAATAAATGTACTATTGTCTTAAACACTACTTAAGGCCATAAATTGACTTTTTCAACCTACAAATTTTGTTTTCTTAGCCTTATTTGATAAAGTCTACATGTAGTTCCATGTATATTTCTTCTTCCAATTTCTCCATTGAGAAAGCTAATTTCATATTCATTTGATGCAACTCAAGATCAAGGTTCACCATAATTACTAAAATCAACCTTATTGAGGTGAATTTTACAATAGAAGAAAAGTCTCATTGTAGTCTATCCCTTCCTATTTTATTTACCCCTTTGCAATGAGACGTGCCTTATATCTCTCGATGCTACCATTAACTTCTCACTTGATTTTGAGAATCCTTTTTTTTCCAATGGCTTTGCATCTTTTCATAAGATCAATCAATTCTCATACTTGGTTTTATCTCATGGACTCTAACTCTTCTTCTATTTCTTTTTGCCCATTTATCCTTGGCAATGCATATGAGAGCCTCTTGGAAGTTCTTTAGCTCATCATCATCTCTAGACACAACCATGAACACCTCATCTTTGCCTTCAAGCCAAATGGCAATGAGGAATACTTCCACCTCTAATTATAATATTGAGAAACATATTCACTAAGTTGTATAAATATATCTATTAGATCAAGATCTATGGGGCTTCCATTAGAACTGGGATCCACACTCCCACTGGGGTTATGATAGTCTCATTCGAACTAGTTGGTAGAGTTAATTCCACCAAATTCCTTCCACTCTAATGATTATGAACTTTGATCCTCGACTTTAAATAAGGAAAATTCTTGATCTACTTTGCACCCTTTAGGAAAATTACTCTAAGAATGTGACATCTCATGATTCAAATTCGGTTGTCATCTCACTATCTTGCTCAATTATGAAAATATATCCTTTGGATAGCTCAAAATATCTAATATACTCATTTTACCTCTTAGACCTAGTTTCCCATATTTATGTGAGGTATTGTATACATAAGCGATGCATCCCTAAGGTTTTAAGGATGTTGAGGTAGGGTTGATGACTTATACATAATTCATATGGATTGGTTAGTATGGACTTAGAGGGTACACGATTAAGTACATAGGTGGGTGTTAATAATGCATCACCCCAAAAAGCAATGGGTGAGTTAGCTTGAGCCATCATTGACCTAACCATTTCTATGAGCATTTGGTTTCTCTTTTTCCAACATTATTTTATTGTGATGTTTGCAAAAAGGTCAGCTGATGCACTATCCCTCTTTTATCACACAATTATTTAAACTGATAAAACAAATACTCTATCGATTTGAAGTACTTTTTCTTTCTTGTCTAATTGATTTTCAAATAAGTTAATATAGTTTTTGAAGCAACTTAAAGCCTCAAACTTATAGGCAATCAAATAGACATGACAATACTTTATACAATCATCAATAAAGGTGATGAAATAGTCAGCTCCATGCCTAGCCCTCACATTCATTGGACCGCAAATATCAGTGTATTAATTTCAATGGGGTATAGGATTTTGTGCCTTTACCGAATGACTTCCTTGTATCTTTTCTTGCTAGATAATATTCGTAAGAAAATATCTCTACTTAGTTAATATTCTCCATGAGACCAGCCTTAGATAATCTATGCATATGATGTTTCAATAATCTATCCATATGGTGTTTGCCTATATGACCTAGCTTAGCATGCCAAACATTCACATCATCATCATCATAGTTTTGAGAAATAGTGATTAAGATAAACTTATATTAGAATATGTGAAATCTTCAATATTTTAAAAAAGAAATTATAAAAAATGTACCCAAAGCAATAAATCTTTTGACCTAAATACAACTGTAGTAAGTCATTATGGAAATTTTAAGAGAAACCTAACCTAAGCAAAACAATAATAGAAACTAAGTTTCGTATGATTTATAGGATGTAAAAAACATCATGGAGCAATAAGTTTTAGCCTCCATAAAAAATGATATTGTAGGTACCAATACTCTTCACTTTGACACTTGAGTTGTTTCTTATGAAGATACATCTCATTTCAATGGGTCGATGCAATTCAATGAAGGCTTCATAATTTTTCTACAAAGTCAATTGCTTTCAAATCTATAACCCACAAAGAAATCGTTTCAATTAGCAATTGATGCAATGAAAAAAAAAAAGAGAAGATTTATTGCTAATCTAAAATATGTAGGTACGTCAAGGTTCTTAATTAATCTAGGATTACTAGTTCTACTCCTACTCAATATAGGATTTACGTATAAAGTTAAATTATGATTATATAAGTTCTAGTTTCCTTGTTAATTTAGAATTCCTATTTAGTAAATAGGAATATATTATTAGGGATTTTCCTTTTAGAAATGGGATTTGTCCTATCTACTATAAATAGGACAATATTATTTACTTTATGTGTTATTCCAATTACTTTCAATTTAGATTTTACATTAGAGGTGTAACACCCCTTGACATTCCTGTCAGAGAATTATCAGAAGATGCTACACAGTATCGATCAATCTTATAACCAAAATTAAATAAGCATTATTTAATATTCAACTAAAAATTTTGACAGAGTTTTTTTTATATAATATTCACTATCAAAATCTTCTCCATCATAACACAACCTGCAAAAAAAAAACACTTCTAACCTCCTCACATTCAAACTCAACTCCAATCACACCAACTCATCAATATTCAATCACAATTCAGTTCAAATATCTATACTTTTATCAACTTGTTTATATATAAAACATTCTCCAAAATTAATATCACTTGCTAAAGTTTTTATAACCCATACTACATGTACAAAATAAACAAATCAATAGCTTATCTATAACTATACAACTATCATTTAAACAAAAGCATTGCTATGTGAACAATAAATATATAAATATATAAAATCTTCTAAACCTTATACCTTCTGATCTGCAGTTGATCTTGAACACTTTAAGACCTCACTTTACTAAATATGCCCTGTTTTTCTGATCTGTACATCAGAAAAAAAAAATCTAACATGCTAAGCCACTACTTAGTAGTGCTTGTATATCCATAATTTGCCAAATTTATAACATAAAAAAATAATTGAACTAATGTATGTAACGAAAATTACAACTTTAAAATAATAATAACACATTTAATAAATTAAATACAAATTAACTTGTCTTAATGTTAATAAGTTCAAAACTCAACTTAATTAATAAAAGTTAATCGCTCTGCAGTTAAGAACCAAAACATTAATAATTAAAGTAAAAATCATAAATTTCACATTCATTTGTCCATACAGTTCCTTATATGTACTCAATTGCACAACTCTCGTGTTTCAGTAAATTTCATTTATTTTACTCTCATATACTGAGTTTAAAATCTTAGACTTGAATAATTATTTTAGTAATGGCAATTAAATGCCTATTAATATGTCAGTCAGTATAGCCATTGGCCTAGAAATGGCACAAATGCCCAGTAACAATAATGACATATAGTATCCAGTAACAATACAGACGTCCACCCTCTAGCTAGCCATTAAATCCGATAACTAGGTTTATCCCCAGTATAATTCAAGCAACCCAATTAGTTTCTCATTTCCCATCAATTTTACAATTATAATTTTAATTTTGCTAAATACATTTCTTGTTTAAAAAAACACTTCCCTTCTTTGCCATTCTATTGCTTTTCAAACTTTAACCTTACATGTAAGTAAATACTTATTTAATTAAAATCAAACACATTTCATTTTAAACATATTTACCAAATACACTATAAACAATCACTTTCCTTCCAAAACACTAAACTTTCCCCAAATCCTAAATTCGCCAAAACTATAAACTACTTCTTGAATGGTTCAAAAGTTGTTTAAGCATTGTTTTAAGTTAAAAACTATACAAACACACTTAATATCTTTCATTAATGAGTCAATAATCAATTATTCTCTTAAAAAGTTTGATTTTCAATTCTTACACCAAAAGTTCAATTAATCAATTCTTCCACAAATAATTCAATTAATATAGATTAGTTAACTTCCATAAGCATTTAAAATCAATAGAAAACCAAATAAAAGTAAATTATCAAATACACAAACACAACATTTATCAAAGTGGCTATTCCTTCCTCTTTTCTCTTATCAATTGATTTAGTGATACTATTCTTGGAAAACCACTCATATATTAGCTGTTTCCCTTAAAAATTTTGAGTTATTACTAAAGAATCTCAGGTTTTTAAGGTAAGAGATGGAAGAAGAAGAAAGAAGTAAAGAAATGGTGATGGGAAGGTGATGCGTTTGGGTTTGATGAAGAAAGAAGAAGAAAAGGAAAATCAACTTACTTTATATATTATTTAGGGTTTTGATCACATGTGATGCTCATACCTTTGCTTGATACACCCATTTCTTTTAATTATTTATTAATCCGACTTTTAACTTTGTAAAATTATAAAAATAATTGTTTTAATTAATTTAAAGCTCTATTACCCATATCTCTTATCCCAATTACCATAAAATCTAATTCTAGGGTTACATGGGCATTTCTATAAAGTTTTACCGCTTAAAATTCTTTTTCAAAAATACCGGTTAAATCCTTATCCGGATTTAACTTTCAACTTGTTAAGGCTTATCCAACCCTATTTTTTCATCAATTTTAGATGCCCAAGCCACACTCAACATCACTCACAGTCCAATATCTATATAATTCATAAAATCACTACTTAAAAATTTCAAACATTGCAACTCTCTCCCTATTAAGAAATTTCATCCTTGAAATTTACCTGTTTAAGGTGTTTTGAATAGTTGATGATATTGTTGACTCATTGTCTCTTTGCTCTCCCATGTGGCTTCCTTAGTTGAGTGGTTTCCCAACAACACTTTTACTAGAGGAATTCAATTATTTTATAATTCATTGACCTCTCGAGCTAAGATAGCCATTGGCTCTTCTTCATAACTCAAATATGGTTGTATCTCAATGGATTCTACTTGTATAACATGTGAAAGATCTGATATTTATCTTCTAAGCATTGATACATGGAATACATTATGAATCTTGGCTAATTCAGGAGCTAGAGCTAGTCTATAAGCTGCCGGACCCACACATTTAAGTATCTCATATGGTGGACCTAGGACTTAGCTTTTCTTTCTTGCCAAATCGGATAACTTTCTTCCATAGTGATACTTTAAAAAATACATTGTCCCCCACATTATATTCAATGTCCCTTTTCTTCAAATCTGCATAGGATTATTTTTTTTTTCTATTTGTTGTAGCTAAAAACTGATCCTTTTCCAGTCTCACCTTTTCTTCTGTTTGTCTGATAAGATGAAGTCCTACAAGTTCATTCTCACTCAATTATGTAAAACAGAGTGGAGTTCTACATTTTCTTTCATATAATGTCTCATACGGTGCCTTACCAAAACTTGTCTGATAGTTGTTATTAAAAGCAAATTCTACTATGTCTATCCTAACTACCTTCAAAATCAACAACACATCTTCTAAACATATCTTCGAGTATCTATCACCCTTTCTAATTACCCATCAGTCTGTGGATGGAATGCAGTGCTAATATGGAGTCGAGTACCTAATGACTTCTGAAAAATTTCTCTAAATCTCAAAGAAAGCACGGGTCTAGATATGATATAATATACAGTAGCACTTCATGAAGTCTAACTATCTCATTTATATACAATTATGCTAGTCTATCTTGTGAATATTCAATTCTAATTGGAAGAAAATGAGCTGACTTAGTTAACCTATCAACAATCATCCAAATTGCATCGTGTTTCCTCTGGGTGTATAGAAGAGCAATCACAAAATCCATAATGACTTTGTCCCATTTTCACTCTGGTATTGAGATGGGTTGCAGAAAACTTGATGGTTCTTTATGTTCTGCTTTGACCTATTGACATACTAAGCATTTAGTTACATGCTAAGTAATATTTCTCTTCATACCAGGCCACCAATAGAAAGGCTTCAAATCTTGATATATCTTGTTGCTTCTTGGATCTATAGTATATGTAGTATTGTGAGCTTCTCTAAGGATATTCTCTTTTAACTCCTTCACATCATGAACATACAGTTGACCTTTATAGTACAAATCACTATCTTCCAGAATAACAAAATCTGATCTTTCACCCTTGTATACTTGTTCCATTATTTCTGACAATTTTTTATTCTATTTCTGAGCCTCCCTAACTTTCTGCATAATGGTTGGCTCAATTCTTAGTTCTGTCAACATAACACATTATATTAATTTTCCATTATATAACATATGCATTATATTTTAATCATAATAATGACTCATTACCTATCGAAGTCTTTCGACTTAAGGCATCAACCACTACATTAGCTTTTTAAGGATGTTAATAAATGATAGAGTCATAATATTTTATTAACTCCATCCACCTTCTTTGCCTCAAATTGAGTTCTTTCTATGTAGGCAAATATTTTAAACTTTTATGGTTAGTGTAAATATAACATCTTTCACCATGCAAGTAGTGCCACCATATTTTCAAAACAAATACAATAGCTGCCAACTCTAAATCATATGTGAGATAGTTCAACTCATGATGTATTAATTGCATAGAAGCAAAAACAATCACTTTGTTTTCTTGCATCAGTACACAACTAAGTCCTTGGTGAGAAGCATCACTATATATTACATAATCTTTATGTGGAGTTGGTTGTATTAGTATAGGTGCTCTGTCAACATGGCTTTTAACTGCTCAAAACTAGCTTGACATTGATCATCCCACTTGAATTTGGTTTAGTCAGAGGAAGTGCTGTTTTAGAGAATCCATGTACAAATCTCCTATAATAACCAGTGAAACTAAAAAAACTTTGAACTTCTATCACATTCTTTGGTGGTTGCTAATTTAGAATAGTTTTAACTGTACTAGGATATGCATGATACCATTAGTTGATACCATATTTCCTAAGAATGCCACCTCTATTGACCATTATTGTCCCAAGATGGCAACCAAGAGGGGGGTGAATTGGTTGATTTGAAGAAGTGATGGTCAATTGAAATTTTAAAATGGAACAAAGCAAGAAAGGAGTATAGTATAGAAGAATGAACACAAGGAGCTTATATGGTTCAGATTACCTCAATCCTACATCCACTTCCTTAACAACTTTTTAAGATTCCACTAATCTTGAGTTTTTACAAGCTTAACTCTAACTTGGTGTTTTCACAAACTCACACCGAACTTTTACAATGTTAGAGAATTTCCCTCACAACCCAAGAAGAGTTTTCCCAGGCTCACTCTACAACCTAAGTGTTTCAAAGCTCACACTCAAACTTACAATGGTATTTCAATGCTCACACCTAATACTCAAAGAATACAAGTATAAATTTTGATGTAAAGAAATGAAAGATGTTAAACTTGGCTATTACAATCACAATCTTACTAAAAAATGTAATTTATTAAGGTATTTGTAGTCTTCAAGCCTTCAACTAACCGTATGGAGTGAAAGCCAACATGTTTAATCCTTGTCTCCCACTTTAATCACTTTTCTGAGCTAGTTCATGGTTGAACTGACTTTGGTCCTATCGATTGGTGCTCGGCATGGTCAGACTTCCTTTAGTCTGGTCGGTTGGGCATTTGCATGGTTGAACCAAGCTAGGTCTGGTCATGCTTTCCATATTTTCTGATAAAAGTTCTTCAATGGCTAGTACACGTGGCATCCACTAATTAAGTGGATAAATAATGACTATATTTTTTAAACTTCATACTAGTGGTATGCTCAGGATTAGTTTGGTCCGGTCGATCTTCATCTGATATGCTGAGATTTTGAGAGCATTGACGATCGTGAGCACTACTAAAACTTTTTAGATTTTTAGCTCTGGCTTGGTGCAGTTGAACCTGCTCTGGTATGCTGAAGTTGTCAGAGTATTCAGTGACCATGATCTCTACTGGGACTTTTAAGGATTTATTATGAACTCGGTATTTTTGAACTTCACAATAGTCTGGTCAGAACATATAGTCCATTCATAAAGTGAGAGTGACTTTTAGCGTGAGCTATTCTGGATATTTTATCTTGAGTTTTGTCTGATATGTTCATCTTTAGTTCTATTAACTTAAGGCTCGGTATGCTTAATTCGCTGCTCAGTTCGTACATTGTCTGGTCAACTTATGCTTTGTCTAATCAGCTCGTGTTTTATCTCATAAGCTCATCCTCAGTGAATTTTCCCATTTGGTCAGTTGATTTTAGAATGTTCATGCTTGTTACTTCATTGCTCATTAGTTTGGTAGACTTTCAGTGAGTTCGCTCAGGAATAACAAGCTTAGCTCGGTATTATCATTCCTCAGCTCGATATGGAAAACTACTTATTTGAGTTTGATAGGCCTGGCTAGTGGTCCGGTCGGCCTTTGGAGAATATTTCAATAGATTTAGGTCCTTCAAAATGTAACTTGGTACAAATATTAGTCCTATTCAATTTTATTGCCTAAGATCAAAATAGAGGCCAATAGTTTGGCTAACAATCTCCCCTTTTTTTTATTTTGACAATTAAATTGAATTATTTTTTAAAAAAAAGAGCATTAAAAGTTTTCATGTCTAATGAGTATTCTATCTTTTCCTTTGTATATGCTTCTACTCCCCCTTAACATATACAATTCTAACAATTCATATAATCTTTCCCCTTTTAACAATGTCAAAAAGAATGTAGAATGCAAACATTAATAAGTAAGGCTAAGATTTTTATTAAAGTTAAACAAATGTCAATAAAATATTTATGTATGATCATTTTAGTTTAAGAGCCAACAAAATATATAGAGATCATACGAGAGAGGAGGGAAAAAAATGAAAAGACATAGTTAAGGCAGTGGTGTATAAGGAGGAGAAATTCTTTGGTTAGAGATTCCCATCCAAGATCATCTTTTCCTAAGAAAATAAATTTTTTTCCACCCAAGATATGACAAGGCTTCATGAATGTAGGATTCAATGCCCAAGGATTTTAGAATGAAAGAAGAAGGAATTTTGTTTGGTTCACATTTCTTGTTATGGATGACAACATACCTTTGCTTTTCTTCTTTACTTAAGTGTCTAGGTTTGTGAGCCCTTGGCCTAGATTCTTCCATAGGAGTGGAAGAAGTGGCAATTCCCTTGCTCTTCTCAAATCTTGAAGCTTTCCTCTTGGAGGTTTTAGGAGCCATGAAGATGATGATGATGAAATTTAATGAGAAATATATATTTTAAGTGTTTATAAGGGAAAACAAGTGTAAAATATCATAAACTTTGAGTAGAAGGGGGGGTTTTATAGAGTTTGGAGGTCAAACTAGCCTTTTATAGCTGTTGGAGAAGAGTTATGCATGTTTTGAAAGGTTTCCAATAGCTAAAAAGTTTAAAAATTTTGAGTATGCCCAGATAGACAACATATAGTACGGTCGGACCGAGCTAGATGTTTGGTAGCCCAAGCGTGCACAAATGAGTCTAGGCAAGCCAAGCTGATTAAATAAAAGGGACTTTAAGAATGCTCGGTCATGTGTAAGGTAGTCTGGGCTGATCGAACAAACTGTATTAAGATGGTCATAAAATTTTAAAGGAGCTCGGTGGACCAGGTCTCAATATGCACGGTTGAGCGGAATGAGTTGTGGTATGATCGACCCAGTGCTAGTCCAGTTGTACTGAGACACAGTCCGGGCAGGCTAAGGAAATTTTTCAAAGAAAAAAAAATTTTACATCTCAATTTGTGCCCCTTAATGCATGATCAAAATGGATGTTAATGAGGAATTAGGAGATGTTAAAAATATACTTTGGCAAGTAATTCTAATTTCATCATTGATATGCATATGAAATAAATTTAATTAAGAGTGTTACCATCTATCATACCAATATGTTGGTTTACAAAATTCAATCTTTCTTCATTCAAGGGTTTTGTAAAGATATTAGTGAGTTGATTTTGAGTGTTTATATATTCCAAAATAACATTTTGATTTTGAACATTATCTCTCAAGAAATGATGCCTAATATCTATATATTTTGACCTAGAATGTTGAATTGGATTTTTTGATAGATTAATGGCACTTGTACTGTCACATTTAATAGGAATGTGATCAAAATTTTTACCATAATATAGAAATTATTACTTCATCTATAAAACTTGAGTACAACAAAAACATACAGCAACATATTCGGCTTTCACGGTAGAAAGAGAAACTGACACTTGTTTCTTGATAAACCAAGAAACTAGGCCATCACAAAAAAATAGCATGCACCGGTCGTGCTTTTTCTATCTAGTAGATTACTGGCAAAATCCGCATCTAAAATATCTAAAATGTTAAATGATGTATTTCTAGGATACCAAAGTCCTAAATGTAATATTCCACTCAAATATTTTAAAATCCTTTTAGTGGCATTCAAATGTGATTCCTTAGGGAATGAGTAAAATCTAGCACGTAAACAAACACTATACATTATATCGGGTCTAGAAGTGGGTAAATAAAGTAGTGATTTGATAATACCTTGATATTTCTTCTTATCAACTTTCTTACCACCTTCATCTTTGTCCAATTTCAAGGATATACTCATTGAAGTCTTGCTTGCTTTGCAACCATCCATGCCAAACTTCTTGAGAAGTTCCTTTATATATTTGGATTGGTTGATGAAGATTTCATCCTTGCATTGCTTTACTTGTAGACCAAGGAAGAACTTCAGTTCACCCATCATGCTCATTTTAAACTCCCTAGTCATACAAGAGGCAAACTATTGGAACAAAGATTTACTATTAACACCAAATATAATGTCATCAACCTATATTTGCACAATTAAGATGTTATGCAATTTTTTTTTAACAAAAAGTGTACTGTCAACTTTTCTTTTTGTAAAACTATTTTCCAATAAATAAGCACTAAGTCTATCATACGAAGATCTTGGGGCTTGTTTCAATCCATATAGTGCCTTGGTTAGTTTAAAAACATGATTAGAAAATTGATAATCTTTGAAAATAAGAGGTTGTTCAACATAGACTTCTTCATCAATAAATCCATTCAAAAATGTACTTTTGACATCCATTTGAAAAAGTTTAAAATTCATATGACATGAAATGCAAGTAAAATTCTAATTGCTTCTAATCTTGCAACGGGGGCTAATGTTTCATCATAATTAATGCTTCCTCTTGGTTATAGCCTTTGGCTACCAATCTAGGTTTATTTCTAGTAATGAGACCATCTTCATCAAGTTTATTCTTATATACCCATTTGCAACTAATAATTGTATGATCTTTGGGTCTAGGAATAAGCTCTCACACTTGGTTGAGTTTATCTTGCATGACAATCACCCAACATTCATCACTAAGAGCCTCCTCAATGGTCCTTATCCAATTTGAGAAACAAAAGCAATATTAGAGTCTAAGTATTTAAATTTTGATCTAGTAGTTACTCTCTTTGAAGTGTCACCAATAATGAGTTTCCTTGGATAATCCTTTTGATAATGCCAATCTTTGGGTAGCTCTTGAGTCTCCTTTTGTTCCAAAATTAGTTCTCCATTCTCTTTTTTTGGAACATTTCTTATTTCAAGCTCTTCAAATGCATCTACAAATTCATCAAGAATACTACCTTTCCCATGATCAAGCTTGGTTAATTCATCAAAAATAACATGCATTGATTATTCAACTACTAGAGTTCTTCTATTAAATACTATATATGCTTTGCTAGAAGATGAGTAACCAAAAAAGATTCCTTCATCCGATTTGGATGAGAAATTTCCAAGCTTGTCCTTGGTATTTAATATGAAGCATTTGCATCCAAATACTCCAAGGTATATAATTTTAGGTTTTCTTCCATTCCATATCTCATAAGAAGTTTTATTCATTAAAGGTCTTTTGAAAACATGATTTGAAATATAACATGAGATATTAATAGCTTCTGCCCAAAAGTAAGAAGGTAAATTATACTCATTAAGCATTATTCTAGCCATTTCTACCAATGTTCTATTTTTCTTTTCAACCACACCATTTTATTGTGGTGTTCTAGGAGCTGAAAATTATGTGAGATTCCAAGTTCATTGCAAAAATTTTCAACGTTATCATTTTAAAATTCTTTTCCATGATCACTTATAATAGTTGTGATCACACATCCTTTTTCATTTTGAACTTTCTTTGCAAAAATTTTGAAATTATTTAAAGCTTCATTCTTTTGAGCTAGGAAATTAATCCAAGTAAACCTTGAGTAATCATTAACAAGAACAAATGCATATAACTTGCCTCCTAGACTAGCAACTCTATTAGGACCAACCAAATCCAAATGTATGAGTTCTAAAGGTCTAGAGGTAATTACAAGGTTCTTAGTTTTGAAAGAACTCTTATGTTGTTTCCTAAGTTGACATGGTTCACAAATTTTATCTTTATTGAATTTCATTTTAGGGAGACCATCTACAAGTTCTTCTTTGCTTAGACATTGTAATTGATCAATATTAATATGTCCTAATCTTCTATGACAAAGCCAAGCATCATTGCTAATACTAACTAAATATTCAAAAGCATTATTAGAGTATAGGTCAATTTTATATGTGTCGCTAATTCTACTTCCATTGAATGCAAGTTCACCACTAGAATAGGTGATTTTGCATCCTTTAGAGTTAAAATTGACATTATATCCTTTGTCGCATAATTGACTAACACTAAGCAATTTATGTTTCAATCCATCAACTAACCACACATTATTAATCATATTTATGCCAAGTATACCGATATAGCCAATACCTATAATTTTTCCTTTAGCATTATTTCCAAAAGTTACATTACCTACTTGAAAGTGAGTGTTGTGAAAAGTTTTTTTTTATCACCGGTCATGTTCCGTGAGCATCCACTATCCACAAGTCAAACACTTTCATTGATAGTAGACTTTAGACATAACTACAAGACAATAAAATTTTACCTTATTTTAGGTAACTAAATGAACTTGGGTCCTTGGGAATTAGTAGTAGAAGGATCCTGTAATTTGAGGTGTGCCTTTCTAATGTAACAAAATGTACTTTTATGTCCATATCTCATGAAATATTGGCATTTATACAAGGTTTTATGTTTTTGCATCTTTTTTCTTTTTAACGTTGAAGAATTAAATTGACAATCACATGTATGTGTGTGATAAGATTGTTTATGTGCATACTTGTGGTTGTGTTCATGCCTTTTGTACATAAATGCATAATTTTCTCTTGGAACCTTAGTTCTATAGCTAAGAGTAGCCTTTTTAATAATTTTTGGCTTAATGTATGCTTGTGCATTCTTTACAACTTCAGCACCAGAAGGTTGAGTTATAGATGCTTTAACAAATGTTGGTGCATTAGATGAAATAGTAGAAGAGCCATTGAACCCTAAGCATACTTGAAGGAAGGTGGTCTTTGGACACTAATTAATGTATCCAAGGCTTCCTTACCCTTATGAAACTTTGAAATAGAATTTTAAGCTCATTTATTTCTTCTTTCAAATTGTGATTTTCTTTAGAAATTTTTTCTAGGCTAGATGAATTTTTTGACATTTCATCTAAGGATTTCATTAATTTTTCATTTGAAGTTTTTAATTCTAAAGTATAATTCTTCAAAGAAATAAAGTACTTTTCTAGCTTAGAACACTTTTCCTTATAAAACTTCATTTTAGAAAATTATTTTTGGACTCTTAGGTTCATATGCTCAACTATATCATCATCTAAAGCATCACCAACATTATCGCTATACGCATTAGAGTTTAAGGATTGAGTACCTACCTCAATGGTGTGATCATAATCATTTCCAATAACCATGAGACAAAGATTTACAATTTCTTGCTCTTTCTCCTCTTCTTCTTCTCTTGAAGAGTCATCATCCCATGTGTCTCTAAGAGATTTCTTCTTCTCCTTATCTCATTTCTTTTTGTTTTTGACTTTGAAACAATCCATTTTGATGTGACCTAGTTTGCCACATCCATAACATTTTACTTCATTCTTCTTTTCTTTATCTTTGAAATTTGATTTGGAGGAATTACCTTTATTTGCTTGCCATCTCCTCTTTTATTCCCATTCACTTAGTCTCCTAGATAGCATGACCATTTCTTCATCATCATCATCATTATCTTTTTCACTTGAGCTCTCAACTTTTTTTGTAGCTTTAAGAGCTATGGCTTTCTTCTTGTCTTTTTCACCCTTATCTTCCTCTTTTTTGGTATGTAATTTAAAGGTGAGGAGCTTGCCAACTAGCTCATTGGTTCTTAGAGTACTAAGATCATGAGCTTCTTTAAATGAAGATACTTTTGATTTAAAGTTCTTCTTGACTCTTAGTGCTCTCAATATTTTGCTATTGACATCACCTTGATTATAATTTTCAAGAGTTTTTCAAATGCTATGTGCACAAGTAAGATGTTAGACTCTTCCAACTTCTTCTCTACATATGAAATTCACCAAGATGGAGGATACTCTATTGTTCTTGAATAAAGCTCTTTCTTGAGAATCCATTCACTTTTCTCTAGTAAGAGATACTTGAATACCATGAACCTCATGAGTAAGAGGTTTTCACTCATTTTGTATGAATTTCCAAAGCTCAATTCCCTCACTATCGAGAAACAAATTCATCTTGTATTTCCAATAAGAGAAATACATCCATCAAAGTACGGTCTAAGAAAAGAATTGAGATTTTCATGAGAGGTTGAGTTAGATGAAGAGGTGATTGCCGTTGCGGATCAAATTTCACAATTAAGCTTTTTAAAATTTTGAGACTCCGATACCAATTGTTATCCCAAGATGGCAACCAAGAGGGGGTGAATTGGTTAATTTGAAGAAGTGATGGTAAATTGAAATTTTAAAATAGAACAAAGCAAGAAAGGAGTAGAGTATAGAATAATAAACAGAAAGAATTTATAGTGGCTTAGATTACCTCAATCTTACAATGTTTGAGAATTTCCCTCACAACCTAATAAGAGTTTTCTCAGGCTCACTCTATAACCTAAGTGTTTCAAAGCTCACACTCAAACTTACAATAGTATTTCAATGCTCACACCCAATACTCAAAGAATACAAGTATAAATTTTGATGCAAAAAAATGAAAGATGTTAAACTTGGCTATTACAATCACAATCTTACTCAAAAATGTGATTTCTTAAGGTATTTATAGTCTTCAAGTCTTCAACTAGTTGTTTAGAGTGGGAGCCAACATGTTTGATTATTGTCTCCCACTTTAATCACTTTTCTAAGCTAGTTCATGGTCAAACTGGCTTTGGTCAGGTCGATTTAGGCTCAGCATGGTCAAACTTCCTTTAGTCCGATCGGTTTGGCATCTGCACTATTAAACTGAGCTCGGTCCAATCATGCTCTCCATATTTTTGATAAAAGTTCTTCGATAGCTAGTACACGTGGCATCCACTAATTAAGTGGATAAACAATGGCTATATTTTTTAAACTTCGTACTAGTGGTATGCTCGGGATTAGTTAGGTCTGGTCGGTCTTCATTTGGCATGCTGAGATTTTGAGAGCATTGATGGCCATGAGCACAACCGGAACTTCTTAGATTTTTAGCTCTGGCTTGGTGCGGTAGGACTGCATCAGGTCCTGTCATACCTGCCATGGTATGTTGAAGTTTTTAGAGTATTTAGTGACTGTGATCTCTATTGGGACTTTTGAAGATTTTATCATAAGCACGGTATATTCGAACTTCATAATAGTCCGGTCATAACATATAGTCCGTTCATAAAGTGAGAGTGACATTGAGCTTGAGCTCTTTTGGATACTTTATCTTGAGTTTAGTTTGATATGATCATCCTTGGTTCTATTAACTTAAGGCTCGGTATGTTCAATTCGTTATTCAGCTCGTGCTCTGTCTAGTTAGCTTATGCTTTGTCTAATCATCTCATATTTTATCTTATTAGCTCGTCCTCGGTGCATTTTTCAGTTCGATAAACTTGATTTTAGAATGTTCATGCTCGTTACTTTGTTGCTCATTAGTTCGGTAGACTTTCAATAAGTTCACTCGGGAATAACAACTTAGCTTAGTATTATCATTCATCACCTCAGTATGGTGAACTACTTATCTGAGTCCGGTCGGCCTGGCTGGTGGTCCGGTCGAGCTCTAGAGAATACTTCAATAGATTTAGGTCCTGCAAAATGTAACTTGGTATGAATATTAGTCTTATTCAATTTGATTGCGTAATATCAAAATATAAGCCAATAGTTTGGCTAACAACCATAATTTACATTTTGATCATTTAACATATAGTTGGTTCTCTCTCAGTGTCTGTAACACATTCCTCAAATATTTTTTATGATCTTCTCTATTTTTGGAATAAACTAATATATCATTAATGAAAAGAACTATAAACTGGTCCAGATAAGGCTTAAATACCTGATTCATCAAGTCCATAAAAGTTATCGATGCATTGGTAAAAAAATGGCATGACTAAAAACTCATAATGCCCATATCGGGTTCTGAAAGTTGTCTTCAAACATCAACTTCCTTAACTTTTATCTGATAATAACTCGATTTAAGATCAATCTTAGAGAAAATATCACCTCCCTAACCTTCTAGCCTTAGTAGTTGAAAATCAAAGTGGAAGGGTAAAACTGTCTTTCTCCCTAAACAATAACATCACCATGTCTAGGAATCTTAAAAGTCATAGTCTTTAAATGATAATCCACAACTATCTAATGTCGTGATAACTAGTCCATCCTAAGAATTACATCAAAATTGCAGAATGGAAATTCAATCAGATCAGCTGGAAGTTATGTCCTGGATTCTAATTAGACAATTCTAATACACCTTATTTACTATCATACTATTGCCTAAGGGAGTATATCATATTCAATTTTATTAGCTTGCATGTTCTTCCATATAATTCAATTAATATAGATTAGCTAACTTCCATAAGCATTTAAAATCAAAAGAAAACTAAATAATAGCAAATTATCAAATACACAGGCACAAACCTTTATCAAAGTGGCTATTCCTTCCTCTTTTCTCTTATCCCTTGGTCTAATGATGCTATTCTTGGAAAATCACTCATATATTAGCTATTTCACTTAAAAATTTTGAATTATTACTAAAGACCCTTAGGTTTTTAAGGTAAGAGGTAGAAGAAGAAGAAAGAAGTAAAGAAATGGTGATGGAAAGGTGATGGATTCGGGTTTGATGAAGAAAGAAGAAGAAGAAAAGGAAAGTCAACTTACTTTATATATTATTTAGGGTTTCGATCACATATGATGCTCATACCTTTGTTTCGGTACACCTATTTACTTTAATTATTGCCTAATCTGACTTTTAACTTCGTAAAATCATAAAAATAATTGTTTTAACTAATTTAAATCTCTATTACCCATGTCTCTTATCCCAATTATATTAAAATTTAATTCTAGGGTCTCATGGGCATTTCTGTAAAGTTTTACCGCTTAAAAATTATTTTTCAGAAAGACTGATTAATCCTTATTTGGATTTAACTTTTAACTTTTTAAGGCTTATCCAACCCTATTTTTCCATGAATTTCAAATGCCCAGGCCACACTCAACATCGTTCATGATTCAATATATATATAATTCAGAAAATTACTACTTAAAAATTTCAAACATTGCAATAGGTTTTCTTCAAACCCTAATTATCTTTTTGTTCCAAACACGATCACTATCCTATTCTAGCCTCAGTTAATGAGACTTAATTGCCATAAACCCTCCCACTTCATCAACTGGTATCAGAGCTAAAATTAGGAATATTTCTATTCTTAAATCATGGTTGGAAGAGGTAGATGTTGAGGTAAAGGCAATCAAACCCAACAGATAGAATTAGCTGAGATGTGGAGAATGATTGAGGATTTGACCCACATCATATAAACTTTGCAGCTTTAGGAACCTATGAAAGCCTAAATGGAGACTCCAAAAGGCAACTAGAAACTTGATTTTTTAAAAAATATAGGAGTTAATGACAAACTCAAGTACGTGAATCCTTTTTATGAAGCGGAAACTACTAATCAAGCAACATGAGGTGCATTGGAAGCACAATTATTTCACATTCTTGATTTAAATGGTAAAAAAAATTAAAATTGAGGTATTTGATTCTCATAAAAAATTACAAGCGGATGATTGTTTGGAGAATTATTATGAAGAATTAGAACAAGTTTTTGATGAATATAATGAAGAAATAGAGAAAGTTGAAGAATTGCAATCGATTGTTTTTTGATGAATATAGCAAGGGGTTAGAGGAAATTAATGTATCATCAGTATGTGTCGAGTTCTTGGTGGTGCAAAGAATGATGACAATAACAATCAATGAGGAAGAGGGAAAGGAATTGGTTGGTAGGAGTTATACAACATAAGAAAAAGCTAAATCAATCGGAACTTATTTGTTGAAATATACGAAATTGAACGTACTAAAATAAGTTTTATATATTCTTTAACTGACCAACCATCAGAAAGTGACCTGATTAGGGAATCATTTCAATATTCTATTGAAATTCGGTAGCTATTCAAAGAGTTCAAAGAGTTGGTTAATGATGCAACCAAAGAAAAAAAAAAAGAAGATTTGTAGTTAATCTAAAATGTAGATACATCAAGATTCCTATTAGTCTAGGATTATTAGTCCTACTCCTACTCAATATAAGATTTACATATAAAGTTAAATTAGGATTATCTAATTTTTAGTTTCCTTGTTAATTTAGAATTCCTATTTAGTAAATAGGAATATCTTATTAGGAATTTTCCTTCTAGAATTAGGATTTGTCTTATCTATATAAATATTACAGCATTATTTACTTTATGTATTATTCCTATTACTTTCAATTTAGATTTTATATTAGAGGCTTTCTTCAAATCTTAATTATCTTCTTGTTCCAATCATAATCACTATCCTATTCTAACCCTAATTGTTGATGTCTAATTGCTATAAACCCTCCCTGCTACTTCACCAATACTGAAGTTCAAGCAAAAATTTCATTTTGACAATAGTTAATGGATCATACCTTCTTAGGTGTAGTGCAGTCCTTGGTGTAGTGGCCTTTGTTAACACAATTGAAACATTTGACCTTTGCAACATTTCTTTTCTTTGGGTGCTTTCTCTTATTTTGCTTAGGTTTCTTATTGTCTTAGCCTATTTTCCTTTTCCTTTGCCTTTGCCATTATTGAACTTGCACTTAATGCCCTGACTCCTATTTGGGATGTTTGGACCAAATGCGCTTCCTCACTCAATTGCATAGCAACAAGCCTATAAGCCTTCAATTCCAATTGATGGGCAACATCAATAAAGGTATTAATTAAAAGACTATGAGTCAGGTAGATGTGCATATGCCCCCAACACTCAAGTAAGGAATGGATAACCACATAAATCTTCTGCTCTTCAGCCAACACATGACCGACATTATGAAGCTCGCTTATCATGTTGTACATCTCCTTAAGATATTTCTCATTAAGTGCTCAGGATGCTTCTTATAAGTGTCGAACTTGATTGTAAGTGAGCGTAGTTTAATTAGGAAAATCCCAATGAACTTCTCCTTAACAGCATCCCACAAGTCCTTGGCATACTCAAAGCTATAAAATTCCTTCATAATGTTATCATCCATTGCATTGAGCAACATGATCCAAGCAAGGGTATTTTTTTTCCTTCTCTAGACAGTGTAGGCATCTCTATTACACCTATGTTGGGTCAAGGTCCTATCTTGGTCATGTTGTTCCACAATTGAGTTAAGAGGCTTTAGGGCCTATTTCTCGTCCAACACATATTATATTTTCATGCTTCAGATTTCATAGTTATCCCTAGGTCACTTGGAATCTTTTTCAATTCTACGATAATGTTTTGGATGCAAAAGACATGATTGTAATACAATGAAAATATCTATAGAAATAACATATAAACGTGTTTATTAATGTCACAATTTACATGCTATTATATTTTCACCACTAGTTTGTACATTAATATTAACATGGAAATAATCTCAAATCAAAAGGTCATTACAATCATCGTCTTGACTATACATAATTATCAATATTAATATAAAATATATATGCAAAAATATATCAAATAATTATTCAAACCAAGTAAATACTATATATTGAATAATTACGAAACACAATTAATTTCATGCATCCATAAAATAATAATAAATTATAAATATGCATATTCCATTAATAAAAATAAAGTTAATAATTCAAAAACCATAAACTTTAAAAGAAATAAACAATCATATCCTAATAAGTCCATCAAATGTTCCAAAAAAATGTAAATTAGAATAACCTAGGACATTAAGTCTTGACTTGGTCACTTCTAGTACACAATCTTCTAACTAGCGTTAAGTTCCAAAGATCAGGCTCTAAGTCAACTGACAAATCATGATTGTGTCTTTATAAATTAATCTCTCAACCACAAGTTCCCTCCCACTATGAAGGGTCATCCCATTTTCCTTTGTAAATCTTTTAAATGTCACTCCTCTATTACACTAAGTCTTAAGAAAGGATTTAATCAGGACCTTGTATTTATCATATTCTATATCCCACATCTTGTTTAGTACCTCATACAAGGGTGGATGCACAAAGGACTCTTTAGTTTTAAGCCCATTCAACCATATAATTTTTTGAAAAGTTTTATAATGTGTAATGTGTTTCATAAGAAAATTCAAATCAGGAATATAGTTACTAAAATGCATTCTTATTTTTCCCATGTTGTCTTTTAGGGCTCTCTATTTTACTTTATGTCTAGCCTTATGCTCAATTGTACATGTCATTATAGGAATCCTAGTGATAAGAGCCATTTTTGTAACCTTTTACAAAAAAAAAAGGTTAGGAAAGATAATTATACACGATAATATATTTAAAAATAAAAATAAAAATAATAAAGAATATGAATTTTATTAAAATTGGCACAAAAATATATACAAAATATAATGTAAAGATTCAAATAATTTTTCAAGGCAAAAAGAAATTTTCTATGTGAAAAAATAATTTTTCCTAAATTAAAAAATAATTTTTCAATTTAAAATTAATATTTAAATAAAAATTAATTTTTATAGTGCCTAAAAATTGAATAAAAATCATCAAAAAATAATTTAGAGTCGGTATATGAAAATGGCACAAAATGAGATTTGAAAAAGGCCAAATAGACAAATTCTAGTTCAACCATCCAGGCATTACCATGCGGCAGCGCCTAACTTGCCTAGAGGAGTTAAGTGGCATCTTCTGAAGTGACATGTCATTTTTGTGAAATAATATGTCACACCGCACGAAACATGTCTTTTCATGTGGGTTTTATGTAGTCAAAATTAAGTTAGAATCTTCGAACCTAGTGTCTTTACTATCATAGTAGGCTAATTACAGTTAATTTTAGTTCCAAAAAATTAATTCTATCAATTTCAAGTGACCAATTTCGGAAGGCTATAACTTGTTCATTTCAATTCCATTTTAAACATATAATTTGTCGTTTTTAAGCTCTATATGCCTATTTTTCAATTGATGTAAAAATATCAAAATGCAACAACAAAAACATAGAGTATTTTGATGTAATAATATGTTGTTTTTACGCTCTATATGCTAATAAGATCATGATGCAATTAAACAGTATATTAGCAAAAATTAATCAATTACACGTAAATAATTGATAAAATTGATTAAACACAAGCTTATAACTCCGATATCAATTGTTAGAACATGCTCATATACACTAAAAATGTAAGATATTATCTCCAATGATACCACTGAAGACTTTAACCAAAACTTGTGCTACTAATCGTGAGAGCAATCGCCAAAAAAGAAAAACAAAACTCTTGTATTCACAATTTAAGAGCAAAACAACCTCACAGTTGCATTCTCACTCACGAAAAGAGAATTACTTGTGGAAGAAAAAATTTTGTGGAGAACTTAAGAGAGAAAAAAACTGTAAAGAGAAAACTATATTCTTTTTAAGAGAAAACTATGTTTTTTTTTTCTCCTTGAGATATTTCAGCCAAAATTAAACATGATTCTTTTATCTCTTTAAATAAGATTTTATTAAAAAATATAATTGCAATGTGTAGATTGCTAATCTCATCCATACTCTACATATATTTATCCAAATAAAATACTTAATATTAATTTAAATATTTTAGGCTCAAGATTCTTATTCATTCATTATGGGTGAATCTGACCCAAAAACCAACATTAACTTTGCAGATAATATATAGTGAATAAAATATTAAAAAATTAGAAGAGCCAAATGTCATTAGTTTACGAAAAAAAAATAATTTTCTAGAAACTAGGCTTGGTGTTGGCATATGTTGTTGAATAGAAATTTAAATAGCCAAATGGTCTTATTAAAATGCGATGATTAGATAAATACATAATTACTCTGCAACTATCATAAATTAAGATGGATAAAGTGGGGGAATCAAGTAACAAAATATCAAAATAAAAGAAATTAAAAAAAATTATTCTTCATTTGCATCAAAGGTAGGCATATGCCTTCCAAGCAAACCTCTCAAACTTCTCTCATTAATCTCACTGAATATGAGCAGTTAGAAAAAGGTTGAAGGTGATTCAAGAGCCAAAGAAAGTTGGAAGAAGAGCTACAACATGTTGGTAATATACTATCCTAAGGTTTAGGTTATTTTTTATTGGATTGAAACTTTACATTTGGTAAATTGATGATAAATAGTTGAATCTGTTGCTTGAATTGAATATTAAAATAATATTTATTGCAGTTCTTGTGCTAAAAAATGGTCGGGAGTTGAAAGAAAATTTAGTTTGAATGAAAAGGAGTTGTGAGTGTAAAGCTGCATTGTGAAGGAAAATTAGGTTTGTTGAGTTAGTAATTTTCTTTTTAAGGACTTAGAGACGTTCAATAAATCTGGAATTTTTATGAGGTAAACCTTAGTTTGTCTAGTTGTTTATGTAAAAATTCCGAAATTTCTGGAATCCAATTGGTATTTTTAAAAAAATGAGAAGTTTAGGCCTATTTGTTTGAACATATATATGCAAGTTGAATTATTGAAACATTGGTGATTTAGATAGTAAATGACCTTGCATTAAAGTGAAATTTTACATATGAGTTCACATACATGTTTTTAAGGTCTTCAATGAATTTTGTAATTTATATAGTTCATATGGTATTCAGAAAAATTGAGAAATGTGGAGTGCTTGATGAATAATAAGTCGGACAGAATTGTGGAATTGTGTTTATTGGGATATTTACTAAAATAAATGACCTTGGTTGTAGAAAATAATTTATACAATCTCATTTATGTATTGTTAAAGTGTTCCATGAATTTTGAAGTAAAATATTTATAATTGATATGGATGAGAAATAGCAGAACCTAATTAACGGCCCTTTGAAGTTTAAACAGGGCATATTTATAGAGTATCGAAATCTAATAATTTTAATTTGTAAATAACCTTAGAAATTAAATAAACGATTTATACAGGTTCATGTATATTAGTATATATATGTTAAGAAGGTCCTCTAGAAATTTAAGATTAAATGGATTTGATTTGCTCAGATAAAAAAAATGAAGGAATGCAAACTGTCATGTGGAGTTAAAACAAGACCGAATTGGAGTGTTTATAAATATATTTAGTTAAGGAGACAAATAACCTTGGAAATGTATGATCAAGCCTTTTAGAATCTTGCAATTTTTTTAGAAGGTGCGTTGCCTGCCATTTAAATGAAGATATGTAGAAATATAAATAATTGTAGAATTATGATCAAAGGTAATTAAATTGTGATAAAAAAAATTTAGGATTATAATTAATAATTATTAGGACTTGAATTAATAGATTAAACAAAAAGTAAAATGACTAAATTATAGAAGGATAAATAAAGAAGAAAGTTAGAATGAGCATAATGTGGGAAATAAAGAATTGTGATAGAGTAAATTAGCATGACTAAGATATATTTAACAGTAAGTTTCATATGTGACTGAAGTGGAATATAGCATATCTTATTTATGGTTACCTCTAAAAAATTCTTGAATTTCTCATATTCCTTCTTGAATTGATTGTTATATCAATTCTTAAATTGTTAATTGTATTGCACTGAATGATTAGCTGTTGACATTGAGAAAAAAAATTATAAAGTGATAAAAAGGTAATAAAAAAGTCAGGCTTAAAATGATGGAAATGAAATTCGGATCAGTAATAAAATTTAAAGTTCAATGCTTACTTTGGCATTTTAATTTTATATATTTTGGTTATTAATTGGATTTATTGTTAATATTAAGCTTGTATAAGTATAAAATATTGTTTATTATTCAAAACACCATTTTTATTTTATCAATCGAGTGGAAAAATATATATTTGTATTCCCTCTTAGTTCTAATCATTTTCTGTTTATTAGTATTTATTAAAATAATTTTATTGTTATTGGGTTATTAATTAAGTTGAAGTTAATAATTGGAATCTTCAATTAATGTATCAGAATACTCATTGAGTGTAATGCTCATATAATTCGGTTGATTAGGTTTGATAGTTGCAGATTGCATATTGATTAAGAATTCAACCTCTTGAGCTGTCGAGCCCAATAAACTTCAGTTTTATGATGTGTAATATGTTATTGTATAATATTCTATTGATTATTATGTAAAGTAAGTGGCAGTGGTGTAATTGTAAAGTATACTGGATATAAATTAATATAAAAACAATATGGTATATTGCATGATTAATATTGTATGATATCATATTTATGGAAGTGATAATGTGCATTAGAATGCATAGTAATATGTGAAACAAAAGTATGAATTTTAAAAAAAGTGAGAACTATGAAAATATATATATATATATATAGTATGAGTAAATATATTTTAAAAAGATATATATAAAGGATAATTAGTAGTTAGGTTCTATGCATGATTGATATCTTTAAGCTAACTTCAATTAGAATCACCACACCTCTCGAGATGAAGTGTGACAAAACCAGAACCGATAATTTTGAAATCATTCCTAAACTGCTCTATAAGTAGTTAGTTCACTTTAAATTTAAAAATTTTTAATGCTATTGGCACAGTTTAAGATACGTGACCACCCTTAAATTGTTGGCCCATTAAAAAGTTGTCCAGCCCATTAAAAAATAAAAAACAAATAAAAAGAAAGTACGAGTTTGTACTGGGCGCGGATTAACAAAGGCAAAAGGAAGAGAATTCCTTTTTTAGTTGGACTTTCTACAAAAATACCTACAAAACTAAATGAAATTATAAACATATATTATTGTTTAAAAATATTTACAAAACTATAAAATTTAGTCTCAAAATCATAAAAACATGTGCTCCTCCTAACGTGGTTATCTTCTCCTTCTTCTTCCTTTTTTTTCTTCTCATTCTTTATTCTTACTGTATCATCATCTTCTTCTTTGTTCATCATCATCATTATCAAATCGAAAAAACTAACAAATATCTATCATAAACTTCTTCATCAATACAAGTATAGAAAAAAGAAGATTCGACAATAGATTAATCAAAAACTTTACATGCAATGGATTAATCATCATTATTGAAACTCAATAAGTTTACATGAAATCAGATATGAAAACTTTGCTTCAAATAGAAAAAAAAAATTAAAACAGAAAAAACAGAAAAAAAAAGATCAAAAAAATAAAATCTTCATCTCCATATTGAGTTTTATAGGTTTTGGAGAAAGCTTAAAATTTTATTAACTGAGCAATCTCTTATATACAGCCTTTACACGTATAGGATAAGTTTTACAGCTAATAGATTACAGCTAACCTAACTAAATTAGTTTTCTGAATACAACAACATCTTATAGGATAGGCCTTATCATTAACATGCCCCCACAAGTTGAGTTATCGGTGAGGGAAGATAGTCAACTTGTCTCTTAATAAGAAAAATCGGCCTTTAGTTAGAGGTTTCGTCAAAATATCAGCAATTTGATCTTTAGTGGATAGATAACGAACCTCAAGTTTTTTACAAGCTACCTTGTCACGAACGAAGTGAACATCAATTTGAACATGTTTCATACGACTATGTTGAAGCGGATTTACTGTCAAGGATGTAGCTCCCAAGTTATCACACCAAAGTACTGGAACTTGTACCTGGATTCCCAACTCCATCAATAAATTTCGAATCCACAAGAGTTCAGATGTTGTATTAGCTATCGCTCGATATTCTGCCTCCGTCGACGAGCGAGAAACACTCCTCTGTTTTTGAGAGCTCCAAGAAATCAAATTCTTGCCAAGGTAAATTGCATACCCAGTTGTGGACTTGCGGTCTTGAATTGACCCTACTGTAGGCAGAAAGTCGAGTAGGAGAAGAGGGATGAAAAACCAAACCATATTCTGAAGTTCCTTTGAGATACCGTAGTATCCTTTTAACATCTTGCCAATTTTGCTCCATCGGGAACAGTAAAAATTGTGTCAACCGGTTAACAGAGAAAGCAATTTCAGGCCTTGTAAATGAGAGATATTGTAGGCTGCCTATGATACTTCTATACAACTTAGCATCATCAAAGACTGTTGTAGTTGCTGCGGTTTGAACTGGAGAAACCGAAGCTGGTGTAGCAACAGATCGAGCTTCACTCATCTTAACTCATTGGAGCAAATCATTGATGTACTTAGTTTGACACAAATATAGGCTGCCATTTTTCCAGTGTGCCTGTACACCTAAGAAATAGTGTAAAGACCCAAGATTCGTAGGTAAGAACTTGTCCCGAAGCTGATTTTCAACATGAACAGCAAGCTTTTTATCATTTCCTGTTAGCAAAAGATCATCAACATAGGTTAGACAATACATAACTGAACCACCGTTGCGAAAAATAAATAGCGAATGATCAAGCTTGGACTGAACAAAACCACACTCAAGCAAAGCATCCTTCAAACAATTATGCCACTGACGAGGAGCTTGTTTTAACCCATATAAAGACCGATGCAATTTACACACATGGTTCGGTTTTGTGTCATCAACAAACCCTGGAGGTTGGATCGTATAAACTGTCTCATCCAATGTGCCATGTAAGAAGGCATTAGACACATCATATTGTTTGACTTCCCATTTATTTGACACTGCTATGCTAAGTATCATCCGAATTGTAGTGGGCTTTACAACCGGTGAGAAGGTTTCCACATAATCAACCCCTGGACGTTAATGGAACCCTTTGGCAACCAACCATGCTTTATAATGAGCAATGGAACCATCAGCATTTTTCTTGACACAGAACACCCACTTACACCCAACAATATTAGCATTTGGAGGTGGAACAATTAACTCCCAAGTCCCTAATTGCATCAATGAATTTAGTTCAACATCCATTGCCTCCCTCCATTCTCAAAACTTCTTAGCTTCAGTAACCGATGTTGGTTGGCGTGGTGGCAGAACAACAGTAAAAAGTTTTGGTTTGGAATGCCCAGTCTTGGACCGAGTTTGCATCAGATGTACATTTGTTGAAACTGGCTGTGGAGCAGAAATCAGCAAAGGCGTGGCAGCTTGAGCATCTATATCTGTACCAGTCAAATCACCAAAAGTATCATTCACAGTCTGAGTACATGAAACAGATTGCAAGTTAGCAGCAGTTGACTCATCAAGAGGAATAACTTCATTAATTGTTGTCTGAGCATCATTCGATAATACTGAGGATGGAAAAATTCTTGTTGTTCTATCAAGAGGAGCTGGTGGTGGACCAAGAATTCCAGGATCCGGATTTACAGGAGGCACAGTCTTTGAAGGATTAGTCGAAGACACCTGCACTTTGCCAAAATAAAATGTATTTTCATCAAATACCACATCACGAGATATATACAACCTCTTGGTAGAAACATCCAAGCACTTATAGCCTTTATGAATGGAGCTATAACCCACAAACAAACAAGGAATAGATCTAGTTTGCAGTTTATGTTTGTTGTATGGACGATTAAGAGGATAACAAAGACAGCCGAAAGTTCTCAGTTCATGGATATTTGGTTTTTGTTTAAATAACCGTTCAAAAGGAGAACAATTTGGCAATAAAGATGTGACAACCCTATTAATCGCATACACTACAATTTCAAATGCATAATCCTAATATTGAAGAGGAACAGAAGCATGATTTAATAAAGCTAAACCAGACTCAACAATATGACGATGCTTTCTCTCCGCACACCCATTCTTCTGAGGTGTATGAGGACACGAAACTCTCAAAGATATACCATTTTCATTAAGAAAAGAAGCTAATGGTCTATACTCTCCACCCCAATCACACTGAAACATTTTTATTTTCGACTCAAAGAACTTTTCAACAAAATTCTTAAACTTCACAAACGTTTGGAACACTTCAGACCTATTCCTCAAACAATAAACCCACGAGTACTTACTGTAATGATCATAAAACAAGACATAATACCTATTACCATTAGCTGAGGTAACAGGTGTCGGTCCCCAGACATCAGAACATAATAACTCAAGAGGAGCATTAGAAGTAAAATTAGACAAAGAATAAGGCAATCTATGTGATTTCGAAACACAACAGGCTAAGCACAAAGAATTTTTAGTAGAATCACAAACGATATTGTTCAATTTCAATGTAGAAACTATTGCTCGGTCGTGGGCATGTCCCAGCCAAGAATGCCATAAAGGAAAAAAAATATGAAAAGCTGAAACAAATGAACTTGGGGAAGCAAAAAACTTGTAGAGACCACGATCAACCGGACTTTTGTAAAGCACTCTCCTCGTGTGGATATCCTTAACAAGAAAATAATCAGGGAAAAACTCAAGTGAGACACAGTTATCATGGGCAAAAGAATTGACAGAAAGCAAACTAAATGGAGATTTTGAGGAATATAACACATTATTTAAGCGAAATCTAGGGTTGTCACATAACACAGTGCTGCCAATGTTAGAAATAGGAATGGTATTACCATTACTCACTGTAACTTCATCCGGTCCATAATAGTCAGCCTCAATAGATAGATTATTAAGAGATCCTGTAAGATGATGTGTTGCTCCTGAATCAACTATCCATGACTGTGCCTGTGAAGGATTTGGAGTCGTATGATGCACCTGTGGATTCTTTCGAGGACTAGGACATTGGCGGGACATATGTCCGGTCCCTTTACAATTATAACACACAACTGTGCCACCAGAATTCTGAGATCTTGAATTTCGATCAGAATACCCTGAGGAACGGCCACCACGCTGAGAACGTCCACCCCTTCCTCGCTGACTGTTATTCATCTGAGAATTATTATTTGAACGGGAAAAAGTCTCTCTGCTAGTATACAGTGCAGTGGCTGGAACTGAAACTGCGGTTTCCTCATGCTTCTTAATTTGCTGCTCTTCGGCAAGTAACAGTCCACGTAAATCATCAAATCTGATTGGCTGTAGTCTAGCTTCAATAGAACGAACGAAGGGTCTGTACTCTGGACCCAAGCCATCAAGGATCGCACCCACAAAATCATCTTCAGAAATTGAACTTTGCAACACCTGTAACTGATTCTTCAAAGACTTAGCCCGCTGTAAATAATTCTCAATGGAATCAGTGTTTCGTTCAAGGTGGTGAATGGCGCTTTTCAAGTGTCGAATCTGTGTTTGACATCCAGCATAAAAGGATGCTTCTAGCGTGTTCCATGCTTCTAACGCAGAAGTCAGCCCAACAACATTATTCAATAACGGCTCAGTGAGAGAAGAATTGATCCAACCTAAAACTATTTGATCTTTAAGATACCAAGTGGTATATGCAGGATTTGAAGTATGATTAGGAAACACAGGAGACAGTGGAGAAAAATTCTTATCAATGTGATTTTCTAGGTTATAGCCTCTCAAAATCGGTAACATCTGAGTTTTCCATATGATATAATTGGTTGATGTCAGCTTAACACTAAGCTGATTACTCACGTTTGGAATAGAAGAAAAAGAAGCAAAGACAGAAGGAGTAGACGAATTAAGAACAGAAGAGGTTGAAGAATCAGACGCAGGAGTAGTCGTATCCGAAAGACTACTTTCTGTACTCATGGTGATTAGACCTAATACGGCTCTGATACCATATAGGTTTTGGAGAAAACTTAAAATTTTATTAACTGAGCAATCTCTTATATACAGCCTTTACACGTATAGGATAAGTTTTACAGCTAATAGATTACAGCTAACCTAACCAAATTAGTTTCCTAAATACAACAACATCTTATAGGATAGGCCTTATCATTAACAAGTTTAATCTTCATTTTCACATTCTTCTTGAACAAAATCATCACCTTCATCTTTTTCTTCAATAAATATCCACCTTATTAAAAAAACACATATTTGAATGATCAAAAATAAAAAAAAATACAAATAAAAATGTATATATTTTGTTGATGTGTTATAGATATTTTACAAATAAAAAAATAGAATAAAAATATAGATTTGTTGTTGATGTATCGTAGATGTGTTGCGTATGTAAAAAAAAATACATAAAAAAAATAAATGTGTTGATGTTGTAGATATGTTGCGTATGTAAGAATAATATAAAATAAAAATATAGATGTGTTGTTGATGTATTGTAGATGTATTGTGTATGTAAGAAGAATACATAATAAAAATATATATGTATTTTTAATATATTGTATATATATTGTATATGTGTTACGTATGTAAAAAGAATACAAAATAAATTTGTTGATATATTATAGATGTATTTATATAATGTGTAAGTAATATTATTGATGTAATATATGTTATATGTGTTAGAAGAATATAAAATAAAATTATTGATGTAGTGTTGATATATATTAGATGTATAGTAAATTTTTTAATGTATTGTAGATATGTTATATATATTGTATATTTATAAGAATATAGTATTAAAAAAATATTTTTAGATAAAATAATATAAAATAAAATAAATGTAAAAAATTAAGAAAATTAAAAAAATTAAAAAAATTAAAATTAATATCATTTTTAACGTTGATAATAGCTTACGATTAATAATATTAATAGCTAAAGAGGTAAAAAAAAATCGACCAAAAAAAATTAAAAAAAATAATACATTTAAAAAAAGAAAATTTATGTGGTAGATTTGAAAAGAAAATTTGAATAAGAGATATATAGTGTAAAATCCTCTTTTTAGTTTTGATTTTGTGTGGCCACCACTCAATATAAAAGGCATTCAATATATTTTGATTTTGTGTGTGTGTGTGTGTGTGTGTGTGTGTGTTTTTTTTTTTTTTTTTACATTGCGCAGTAAACCGAGCAAGAGGGAGGGAAATACAAAAAGTCAAGCTCTCTTTTCGTGGCTTTTAATTTAATTATTTCATTAAAGATTTCAGGCCATTTTTTGAATGAATTTTAGAGTGTTTTTTTTAATTTTTTGGTGTAATTATTTAAGAAGGACTAAAAATTTATTAGAAAGATATATATATATATTATTGATTTTAAGTGTGAATTATTTAATAATATTTTTTATTTAATTCATTTCATAATAAATTTTATTTTAAAAGTTGTTCTGTAATTTTTTTTATATTAAAAATTTTTTATATTAAATTTAATATTTAATATTTTTGTAATTATTGTTTATTAAATTGTATATTATCATTGTTTGGTTTGAGATTATTTCAATTTACATAATTAATTATATTTTTTTTTATTGAGAATCCAACATAAATAAGAGAGTAAGTAATGAACTAGCAGCTGGAAATACATAATCAGAGACATTTTCTTTAATAATATTTGGAGAAGATATTCAAACTTTAAGCTATCTGAAGGATGCATTACTATTAAGTTAAACTTTACAATTATTTTTAGAAAATAAACAATATTATGAATGTTTCATATTATATAAATTTTGGACTCTTGTCATAATATTTAGATAAACTAACACTAAAAATTTAAATCCTGAACTAATAAGATTAAAATTTTGGCTGGATTAAATTTCCAGATTATAAGTGGCTTAATTACTTTAGTGGTTTGACTAATCAGTGTAGTAGACAGCTAACAGTGTGTCTTGTACTGTTTCCCCTATTTGATTTGTTGGTAGACATCTCTGTCTAATCAATTAACTGTTTTACACTTTGACTTTTGGTTAAACGAAGGAGTACGCAGGTGCTGGGAGTGGATGGCAATTGGCAGGCGTTTGTGGCTTATGTTAACGTGGGATGTTACTATCTTGTCGATGTTCCATTGGCTTACGTTTTTGGCCTCGATTGCAACTTTTTTTTCTTCCAAAGGTCCGTTAAAAAAAAATAATTATCAAATTAGCATATGAATTTTATAATAGACATCATCACGATTTGATTTGACATAGCTAATTTTTAACTTAAAATGGACTGTCTTTAAACCATTAGGTAGAAGATTTGGTTTAAATTTAAAATTTTTTTAAATTGAATCCGACGATTTCTAAATTAGAACCCATGATTTGTGAATCTATTTTATCAAAATCTTTGAATAGTTAAATTTAAAAATCTTTTTTTTATAGTCTCATTTCTTACTATAAAAATTCCCAGTTAATATATATAAGTTAATTAATAGATTTATTTCTTACCCAAAGTTTTTTTTAGCATTATAATGGGATATTAGAGAAATTGAAACGGAAAGAGGTAATTAAATTATTAATTATGAAAATTTTTATTTAATTTAGTTATTATATATTATAAATGTACCTAAAATCTTATCATATATGAGGGGTGGTTACTTTTGCAAACCCTTTCAACAAATTAAGATTGGCTAAAATAATAATATTTATCTTGGATAAAGAAGACTACAATTAAGTTTTGGTATTTTAATTATTTCTTTCTAAAGATGGTCATAGTATAAGATTTACTTTTTATGAGATAACTGTAATACACCCTCTTACTATCTCCAATTGTATTAAAGATACCCCATCATCTTATCATATTAGAAAGCTGCACTCGTCTCTTGTATATAGGAAAGAAAATAGTTGACTTCACATATATTCTTCCTGACCATCCGACCTTAGCCTACGTCGGCCGCATAGTGAGTGAAAGAAAAAATTCTTATTAAAAGAACGAGTGGCGTAATTTAAAAAAATTATGCACAGATAAGCATTCACTATTAGAAAAATGAGATGATGTAACAGAACTTCCCTTGAAAAAAAAAAAAAATGACATCCTTCGTCGTATTTTAAATTTTTTTTTACTTTTTTATTAATGATATTTTAATAATTTTATTATAAACTCATAATAAACTCGTTATAAATTATATAAAACTTATAAATTAATTATAAACTAATTATAAACTCACTGTAAACTCTCTGTAAACTAATAAAAATCTAATATTTTGATAAATATTTTATAAATTCTGATATTTTGATAAATATTTTATAAACATGACATATTTAAAATTATTTTTAATTATTTTTTATATTTTTATCAAAAGTTCAAAAACTTATTAAAATGGCTACATATTGTGTTGGGAATCAATTAATTTTGCTTATTTGCATTTGCCATCAAAATTAATTAATGATCAACATTATATTACAATCAAAACACACCCAAACTTCTACATTTTCAGTTCAAGGTCAATTCAAAAATAATTAATAGTACGTATCACCACAAAATCTGTGAAAACCAACTTCAATATTATTTGTTTATTCCCGTTAAATTATCATATCTTCGGGGTCTCAATTTTTTGTTTAAGTTTTTAATTTAACTATAATTTTTTGTGAATTCAGGTCCCAGTTGGAATCAAAACAACACTAATTATAAAGGGCATTGAGTGGTAATCCATCAAGAAGGAAATTGTATGTCTTTCTCTCAGAATTGATTCATTTACATAATGAGAAATCACAATATTGTTCTTTTATCGCAGAATTTATTCTGAAAAAAGAAAGAAAGAAAAAGAACTATCGAGAGATTTTTAATATCTTCCATTTCCCGAAAACTTGATTCTTTGATTTGAAAATCAAATCATGACTTTGGCAAATGCCGAGGCTCTAAATTATGATTCTGATGAGGCTTTTAATTTCGAGCATGTATACTTACATTTTACAATTGCAAGGAAGCTAAGAGAAAAACATGGATAATAATATAAAATCAACAGAAAACTCTGAAAACAATCAAGGCCAGCAAAAATCATCAGTGAGCCCTCAGCTTGAGGAAATATTGTCGAACAATTATATTGCATACTTCCAGCGAATCCAAAGAGCTACTTGGATCGAGTTAAAAACAATAATTCGTCTAGCAGGACCATCTTCTGTGGTTTACTTGCTTAATTACGTAATTTCCATGTCTACACAAATCCTCTGTGGCCATCTTGGCAATCTTCAACTTGCTGCTGCCTCTCTTAGCAACAATGGAATCCAACTTTTTGCATATGGCCTTCTGGTAAGACTGTACACTCAGGATACTAAAAACACATTTAATTATGCTTGATTATTTCTTATTATGGCTTACCAAACATATTTTCAGTACTGTACAAAAGTACTTAATTAATCATATTAATTAGTTAACCATTAAAAATAACAAGGTGGTCAATTTAATTTTTACGTATGTAGCTTGGAATGGGTAGTGCAGTAGAGACACTATGTGGCCAAGCCTATGGATCAAACAAGCATGAAATGCTAGGATTATATCTTCAAAGATCAATAATTCTTCTAATGGCAGCTGGGATTCCAATTACTTTGATTTATGCCTTTCCCAAGCAGATTTTACTATTATTAGGTGAATCAGAACAAATTGCTTCTGCAGCTGCGCTTTATGTCTACTGTCTTATTCCACAAATATTTGCTTATGCAGCCAATTTCCCAATCCAAAAGTTCTTACAAGCTCAAAGTAAAATTTTCCCTAGTGCTTATATATCAGCTGCTACACTTGTTCTGCACTTACTAATAAGTTGTTTCGCAATTTGTGCATTTCACTTGGGTTTGTTGGGTGCATCTCTGGTTTTGAGTTTGTCATGGTGGATTACAGTTATGGCACAGTTTGTGTACATTTTGACTAGTAAAAGGTGCAAAAGGACATGGACTGGATTTAATTTACAGGGATTTTCTGGATTATGGGATTTTCTGAAATTGTCGTCTGGATCGGCTGTAATGTTGCGCCTTGAGATTTGGTACTTTCAGATATTAGTTTTAATTGCTGGATTGCTCAAGAATCCTGAAATTATCTTAGATTCTGTCTCTGTCTGGTAAGAACTAAGAAAGCGCTAACATGGATTATAATTTCTTACAGCAAAAATTGCTATAATTCTTTCAACTAATATTTGTTTTAATTTGGCTTATCCAACGAGATTTTATAATAATACAATTTTAGTATTACTAAATTAATTAAATGTTTCTGTGATATTATTCTTGAAAAAGTCGTTGATAAAAATATTTTTCTGAAAACATTAATTAAATATCATAAAAATTTTATTTTTAAAATAAATTTTCACATGTTATAATTTGAAACAATTTCAATTAAATATTTGACCAGACTCTAAAAATAAATTGTTTGTATTGAAAGAAATGACTGAGAAAGAAAAAAAAATGGCATTTCTTTTTTTTTTGAACAATAATTTTTTTTAAAAAAAGTAGAAAATAATGGAAATTTGACTTTCTAATTTTTTTTTTCAAATCCTCAAAATATTTCTCTTGAAAATTTGGAATGAAATGAAAGGAATTAGGAAATTAGACTTCATAAACTTATTTCTTTGTTTCTATTTTAGGACAGAAATTTAATTTCTCTTGTTTTAATTAAGGTAATCATCTTTTTTACCTTTTCTTTACTTAATTTCCTCTCATTTTTCACTACATAATTAAAACAAAGGCTATGTGATTAATTTCAATCTCCAGGTATAATAAGCACATGATACAATCAACTATCTTTTTTCAAAAAAAAATCTTTTGAGAAACAATAACCTTTTTAAATTTATGGATTTTCATCACTTGTAATTACCAGTAAATATATCAATTGATTAGGCAAAAAAATTTAAAAGACAAAAAGAGTGAAAATTGCCAATTATACAAATTTAAAATTTCTTGTCCCTGAAATTAACGAAGTTAAATTATTGAATGTAGCATGACTATAGGTGGATACACAATTGCATTGGGTTTCAATGCAGCTGCAAGGTAAGAACTTAAATATTTAAACAGTATAAGGGTAAGCAATGAATTAGGGGCAGGACATTCGAAATCAGCAGCATTTGCAGTTATAATAGTGACTTCAAGCTCCTTTATAATATCTTCCATGTTTGCAATTATAATAATGGTTTTTCGCAAAGAGATGAGTTATATGTTTACTAGTGGTTCAAAAGTAGCGGAGGCAGCTGCACAACTTTCTCCTTTCTTGGCCATTTCTGTCCTTCTTAATGGAATTCAACCTGTTTTGTCTGGTAAGTATAATGATACATATATTATTATTAATTATTAAAATTTGGACAGCAAAAAAGAAGGTTAATTAGTTGACATCTTTACATAACCTATTTATTTAAGACCATTTTTTAATTGAAGATTAGCTTAATTAGTTATGAGTTTGATTTTATATGCATTAATTTGAAGGGGTTGCTGTTGGGTGTGGATGGCAAAACTTTGTAGCATATGTTAACGTGGGAAGCTACTATTTTGTCGGTATTCCTTAGGGTTGTGTTCTTGGCTTCACTTTCGGCTTGGGTACAAAGGTATACACATTTAATATATACATAGGGTATTTTCATCAATTTACAGGGTTAATCAAGATTATTATTATTTTATATAAGTTTAAAAAAGTACTTCAGCCTCAAATTGCATTTAAAATTTGTTTAATAAATATTTATATCGAGAATCAAATTTTAATTAATAAAATTCTCACTACATCAAATGTGATATACAATTACAAATTTCTAGTCATCAAGATAAATAAAATTATAGTTAAAGATTTTGAAAATTTGTAAAATCCCAACTCATCAATTTCTATTCGTGAAATAAAAAAGGGAATATGGTCGGGGATGTTAGGAGGCACTGCCATGCAAACTTTCATTCTACTATGGATTAAGATTCGGACAAATTGGAATAAAGAGCTTTTTTTTTTGTTCTGAGAATAAGAGCTTCAGATTGAATTAAACCAAATAATGAGCAATTACAAGTTGACGCAGCTGATGAAGGTGAAGCTAATAATTAATACATGTAAAAATTTGCATTTACAAAGAGTAAAGAAATTCATTATTCTCCAAAACAAAAAGCAAATTTATTATTAAAATATTAGATTATCTCGATATTAGTTATCAACAGCTAGAAATCAACTATTAATTATGCATGAACAATTATAACTAACGATTAGTGTTTAATAACCAGTTGCAAATAATTATAAATTATTTAAAAATTTAGAGATTAAAATTAAAATTAGCTAAATTGCAAAACGGTGAATATTATTATACATTTGATTTGTATTAATAAAATTTACTATTATACATAAAATTATATATTAATCAAAAATAGATATATATTTTTTAATTTAATTTTTATCTAATTGTATAAATGCATATAAATATTAAATGAAGATATATATAATTAATAATAAAAATTTTTAATTATTTTAAAATTTAATGTCATTTTTGTTTATAAGAATTTCAAAAATTATAAAGTCTAGCCTTTGATTAAAAGCAACCTTTAACTATAAATTTCAAAAGTTAGTTAAAATTAAACAATTGACATTTATTTTTTTTTTAATCGGAATGATTGTGCTAAAAGTCAAACTAAATGGAAACTTAATATCATTTATTATTAAATAATTAATAGTAATAGTAAGCATCTTCAAAAACTTGATTTTAATAATATAAATGGCACTGCCAAATCTTTATATATACTACTGTTATTTTATTTTATTTTTTTTTATCATGAAACTATATATATCACCGGATATTATTATGAAGGACTAATTTGCTTTAATGGTGACTATTATATGTGAACGTTTAGAGGTCTTAAAATTAATTTTAAAGTGTTTTATAATTTAACGGTTAATAATGTGTTTGAATAGTAAAATTAGTCATAAAATATTTATTTTTTATAAATATTAAATGATAAATTATAATTAGTTATTTTTTAATAAAATTTTTGTTAGTAATAAATTATAGCTATTACAAACTTACAAGTAATAACAATAATATCTTAAAATCTTATGAAAGGAATTTTTAGGTCAATAGATTTTTATAATTTATTCTGTAAAAATTATTGCTTGATTAGTGGTAAAGATTTTTTCATAATTGTATTTAAATTACTATTAGATTTTTATTTCTATCCTTTTTGTTAAAAAAAAAATAGAGATTTGGGCATTTAAAAAAGTTACCTTTATTTGTTGTGTCTAATTTTTAGCAGTAAAAGTTATCCTAATATTTACTTATGAAGTACTTTTTGGATGGTTGAATATTCTAGGCTAATTCTCAAATATTGTTAATCCAAACATTATTAACATTATATTTTCACATGGATACTTTTAGAAGCAAGTAATCCTATGTTAAAAGTACAATATTCCTATTATGTCAATTCCTTCTAATGTGTTCTTTCTTTCTTTTTCTTATTTTTTAGGAATATCTGTTAATAGAATATATTCTTCATTTTTAACATTGATTCTCTTAATTATAATTAATATACCTTCCTTTTTAATATAGCAATTTATAATGAGATCAAAGCATCCTCCAATAGTAATAATGGCATGTAAGAATGTATATACTAAAATTACAAACAGTTTCATATTTGAATTCTCCTTCGTTAAAACTCAAAATGAAAAATTAACTTGTTGAAAAAAAAAAGGTATTGCTTTAGGTAAAGATAATTTAGATAAACTGTTCATGGATTGAGATAGACTTGGACCAAATATGCGGTAAATTTTGGTGAAAATTACACCATCCGCTAAATTTTTTAAAGTTTTATATATTTTATAGTAATATTTTAGCTATTTTATAAAAGTATATAATAATTTTTTAATAATTTTATAATAAATATACAAAAATTATCACATATATAATAAACTTATAATAAATATATAATAAACTCGTAATAACTACAAAAATATGATAAATTATTAATATCATATTTGAAATGAATGAAAATTTATTTATAAATGAATTTCATATAGAATTCATTTATAAATGTGTAAAATTAAATTTCATATAATTTTGTTTAGAATATAATATGAATTAAAATTTTATTTTTTAATTATACCCTCATTATGATAATATTATATTTAAAATTTATGCTCAAAGAATGTCAAAAGAAATATTTTGAGATTTATTTCTATAATTTGTTAATAATATACTTATCGATTAGATAATTAATGTATACGAATGTTTTATTTTTTAATATTAAAAAATAATTTTTTTTAGTTTATATGAATCAAATTGATTGAAAGTATTATAATTTTATTTTTAATAATTTTTTAATCAAAATAATAAATTTTTTAACATAAGTTTAGATAAAAATATTCAGAATTAAAAATTTTAACTTTCTGAACTATTATTTATATTTATATGAATATCTTTTGTTTTGAAAATTAATTTCATAAAAAGGTTCATATATATAATGATCAATTTTTTTAAAAAAATTTAAATAATTATTAAAATAAAAATATAATAAAATATTAAGATAAAAATATAACTATTGATGAAGCTAAAAGAGTAAATATTTAAATTGGATATTTGGGTTTAAAAAATTTAAAAAACAATGACATAATTTCGTTAAAAATTAATTTTAAAATTTTAAAATATGAGAAATAAAAAATTTTGTGAGACTGATACAGTAAAAAATATGAAAAATTGAAAAAGCATAGTGAGAGAAAGAGGTACATATCTATTGAGGATAATTTTGTAAAAATAAAATATGTTCATCAATTTATAAAATTTATTTGTAAATTCTACATATTTTAATAGAATTTGGTTTACACTAGTTAAATTTTAAAATATGAATTTATAAAATTAGAATAAATAAAAAATTTTATTTTAAAAAAGTAATTCTTGAAATTTAAATAAATTTCATAAAATTTTTTAGAATTTATTTATTTCAAACATGGTATAAATTTATAAACTAATCATAAATTCTAATAATTTTAAATATTTTAATAATTAATACATGTAAAAATTTGCATTTACAAAGATTAAAGAAATTCATTATTCTCCAAAACAAAAGGCAAATTTATTATTAAAATACTAGATTATCTCGATGTTAGTTATCAACAGCTAGAAATCAACTATTAATTATGCATGAACAATTATAACTAACAATTAGTGTTTAATAACCAGTTGCAAATAATTATAAATTATTTAAAAATTTAGAGATTAAAATTAAAATTAGCTAAATTTCAAAACGGTGAATATTATTATACATTTGATTTGTATTAATAAAATTTACTATTATAAATAAAATTATATATTAATCAAAAATAGATATGTATATTTTTTAATTTAATTTTTATCTAATTGTATAAATGCATATAAATATTAAATGAAGATATATATAATTAATAATAAAATTTTTTAATTATTTTAAATTTTAATGTCATTTTTGTTTATAAGAATTTCAAAAATTATAAAGTCTAGCCTTTGATTAAAAGCAAACTTTAACTATAAATTTCAAAAGTTAGTTGAAATTCAACAATTGACATTTATTTTTTTTTTAATCAGAATGATTGTGCTAAAAGTCAAACTAAATGGAAACTTAATATCATTTATTATTATATAATTAATAGTAATAGTAAGCATCTTCAAAAACTTGATTTTAATAATATAAATGGCACTGCCAAATCGTTATATATACTACTGTTATTTTTTTTTTTTATCACGAAACTATATATATCACCGGATATTATTATGAAGGACTAATTTCTATGTTGAGAAGTTGTATCATTGATTTCTCTGGAAGCTGGGACAGGTTCTTACCACTGATGGAATTTGCTTATAATAACAATCATCAATCTAGTATTAGGATGACACCTTATGAGGCATTGTATGGTAGAAGATGTAGAACGCCTCTATATTGGGATGAGGTTGGAGAAGGTAAGTTGATTGGTCCTGATTTGATTATGGAAACAGAGGAGAAAGTGAAGATAATTCGGGATGGTTTGAAAGCAGCCTCAAACCGACATAAATCATATTCAGATTTAAAGAGAAGAGACATTCAGTTCAGTGTTGGAGATAAAGTATTTTTGAAAGTGTCTCCTTGGAAGAGAATTTTGAGATTTGGCCCCAGAGGAAAGTTGAATCCTCGTTTCATTGGACCTTATGAGGCACTGGAAAGAGTTGGACCAGTTGCCTATCGTCTAGCTTTACCTCCTGAATTGGATCGAATTCACAATGTCTTTCATATTTCTATGCTTCAGAGGTACATATCAGACTCATCTCATATTTTGTCAGTGAAGTCTATTGAGGTGAGTCCAGATCTGATTATAAGGAAGAACCAGTGGCTGTTTTGGCACGTGAAGTGAAAGAGTTGAGAAATAAGAAAGTACCACTTGTGAATGTTCTTTGGAAGAATCATACTATGGAAGAAGCAACATGGGAGAGTCAGCAGATGATTCGGGATCAGTATCCTTAGTTATTCCAAACTTGAGAACAGGTAATTTCGAGGATGAAATTATTTGTAGAGTGGGAGAATTATAATATCCCAAATAATATCCTAAAATTTTGAAATAAATATTAAGAGATATAATTAATTAAAGGATTTATAAGTGTATATATTTAATTAAGTGAAAAGAAAGGAAAAATAAAGATGTGTATACATTATGTATATGAAGATATATACAATATATACAAGTTAATATCTTGATAAGGTTAAGAGATATTTTAGTTATTTATATATTAATTATTGTTAGTGGAAGAGGATATTTAGTTTTAAGAATATTATATTAATATATTTGCTTGGTGGAGATTAAAAGAAGGGATTTGTGTGGTTCTAAGGAAAGTGTTGAATGAGTTGTTGGCTATTGCTATTTCCATCTTCATCTTCTTCTTTCTTCTACACGAGGGCCAGCCACCATCTTCATCCAAAGGAAAAGAGATTTTGCTTCTTGCTAACTCAAGCAATTGAAGGATTTCAAGTGATCAAGTTAGAGTTTTAAGGATTTTTCTTCATATTTGGTAAGTTTCCAACTTGTTTCTTTGATTTCCTTTAAGAGTGTGTTTATGAGTTTGTTGGATGTTTGATGTAGTTGTGTTAATGGTTGATTTGGTATGTTTGAAGTGTTTTTGTTTAGATAACTATGAATTTGGGTTGGATTGAAGAAAATGTTAAGTTTGGTGAAAAGAATAAGAGTTATGGATTGCGTAATTGTTGAGTTGTGAAGTATGGTTGTGATTAGGTATTTTTGGTGTTTAATTGAGTTGTGTTGATGTTTATACAAGTTTATTGTGGTATTATGATGGTTTTAAGTTGTGTTGGTTTGGAGTAAAAAAGGTTAATAAAAGATGATTTTTGGATGCGGTATTGTTGTGGCGATATTAGGTTTTTGGCTTGACAAGCCTAGTAGCACGACCATGTCTTTGGGCGTGTCGATGGTTCTATTTTCAGTGTGGGTGACATGATCAGTGACACGCTCATGTCATTGAATGTGTCATAGCTATTGTGTTGAAAGAGGATTGACACGACCAGTGACACGTCCATGTCACTGAGCGTGTCATAGCTACTATGTTGGAGGAGGATTGACATGACCAGTGACACGCTCATGTCACTGAGCGTGTCAAAGTTTCTGTGTTGTGAGTTTAGGGCACTGTCATGGACACGCCCGTGTTGTTGAGCTTGTCAAGTGTAGAGTTTTTCCTAGATAGTATTTTTTTTCTTATTTCCTTATATGAATCACTAAGTGAGTATTTATAATCACATTTGGTATAGGATTGAAAGAGACTTGAGTACTCTAATCCAAGTGTTGAGGGATATCTTGGAAGAGGAGGTTGAAGTGGTGTTGTTGCTTTTAGAGGTAAGTACAAACTTTGAATAATTGTTCATATTTACATGACATTGGGACTTAACACATTTGGTTAGAAAATGTGTTAAGTTACTTACTACATTGTTGATGCATGAATAAAATGCTATGATTTGCATAATGTGAACTATGTGAAATATATGATAATGATTCAAAATGTATGGATAATGCAATTTGTTATGTATACATTAATGATGGTATGTAAAGTCATTGGTGATGGCTAAACTGATAGAAATGAGATATTTGAGGCATTGTGCCTAGTTTGGTCATGAGAAAATGAGAAAGGATTTGAGAATGAAATTATGAAAGTATTTGATAATGAGAAAAAAGGAATAAATTGTGTGCCTAGTATGTTATTCAATTTTCAGAGTTCTAGATTTGGCGGCATGCCTATGAATGCCTACGGGCTAAATGCTGGGCAGGTGAAACGATCAGGTAGTAATCCGAGCCCAGCTGATAAATGTGATATTTTTGGAGTGAAAAGACCGGGTCGTAGGCCTCAAAAATAAATCCTTAAAGCTAGACTGCATTGGCATTACATTTGAACTATATTGTTATCAAAATTTGTACCACTAAACTTTTGGTTTAGCCCGATTGTGATTCATCGTGCAGGTGTCAGGGTAGATCTGGTTGAGCCGGAGAGCTTAGCTAGACCGAGTCGAGTCTAGGCTTGAGACTTTGAGGGCAGAGTTAATTGTGGAACATCAAGATCAGAGACAAACTGCCAGCATGTATAAATTTTATATTTTTGTACATATTGATTTTGATGTATATATAAGTATATTCCGCTGCTTATTAAAACTTTTTTGGATGAACTTTTGGGTAATGAAGTTAGATACATATGTGTTTTAACAAGAAATGTTTTCTCTATTATTTATATAATTTAAGTTAAATGTTTTAAGTTTATACAGATTTTATAAATGTGAATTGATTCTTTCAAAAAGGTTGTGACATTCTTGTATCCTCTATACGTATATTACATATAGTGAGTATATCTGGTGTACGTATATTGGGTATAAGAGTGTTACATGAGATATGTGAAAACATAATGAAATGAATTGATATCGATATAAATGAAAAAAATGAGAAAAGTGAGAAAAAGATGAGAAAATAAGGCAATGTGCCTAGCTTGATTATGTGACAATGAGAAAGAGATTGATAATGAGAAATGTGAATAAATTATGTGCCTAATATTATTCAATTTTCAGAGTTCTGTGTTTGGCGGCATGCCTATGATTTACCTTTAGGCTAGACATTGGACGTCACTTGCCTTGGGGCTAGATGTTGGGCATCCTTATAATTTGCCTTCGGGCTAGACGCTGGACTTCAATGTGAAAATATTTTTGAGGTGAAAAGACCGAGTCTTAAGCCTTAGAAATAAGTTCTTAAAACTGGGCTAGGTGAAAAGACCATATCGTAAGCTCAAACCTAATTGGACTATTACATTGATATTTTACCTTCGGGACTAGACACATGGTGTTATTATATACCAAAACAGTATCTCTGAAATTTGAATAATATATTAGTTATCTTTGGACCCATGCTTGTGTTTATTTTTATGTGAATTGTGGATTATGAAATATTTAAGAAGTATGAGAAAATGAAAATGATGTGATATCCATATGCATGTGCATTAGCATTGCATTTGAATTTTATTGTTATCAAGTTTGTATTGCTAGGCTTTTAACTTAGCGCGATTGTTTACATCGCGCAGGTGACAGAGTAGATTCGGCTGAGCCGGAGAGTTCTTCTAGACCAGGTCGGGTCTAGACTTGTGGTTGTACTTGTAGAGTTGATATCAAAATCAGAAACACTGTCAGCAATATGTATATATTTTATGTTATTATATACTTTGGGTATTATGCATATCATATCATGTTTTTGAATTTTATGTATTGTAAACTATAAAGAATGTTTGGATTAAGTTATTTGAAATGGGGATTTAAATGTGTTTTAAATTATATATATATATATATTTGAGAAACTTGGTGAAATTGAGGAGTATGAGTGAAATGCTGATTTGAAATTATTTGGGAGTGTTTTCTGATTCAGGTTGTGTTTTGCTAAATTTTAAAATGTTTAAATTACAGACAAAACTCTGGAAAATTTTTTCCAGAGATTTTTATATAAAATGTTTATTTTGAGTTCCTATAACAAGTAAATAATATTTATATACTATTTAATTTTATATATTTAGTATTTGAAATTTTAAATCAGAAATATGAAATTTTTTATTAAATCGGGTCGTGATATTTTTATAACATATATACATATTCTATATATACTAGGTGTGTATATTATACGTGTATAGTATATAAGGGTGTTACATATATAATATTCATAATAATAAATATATACATAAAAGTTTCTCAATATTAACATATTGCATGACAAAGATATCAGGATATTTTGCTTATTTGGATAATATCCAAGCAACAAAATGATGGCATGTTTACTTATTTGTGTTCAGGGTTGGCTCTAGGGTGAGCCTAGAGAGCGCAATTCCTAGGGCAACCATTTTAAAGGGCAATAAATAAATAAATTTATAATACATATATTTATTATGTATGTATTTATTATGTATATCAGGATATTTTGCTTATTTGGATAATATGTATATCAGGATATCAGTATATTATCACTAGGATAATGCATATATTTATTATGCATATATTACTTTAAAGCTCAACCACTTTATTATGTATGTATTTATTATGTAATGCAAACTGTTTTTCACAACATATTACTTTATTATGTTTGTATTTATTATGTATATCAGGATATTATCACTTTAAAGCTCAACCACTTTGACATATATGCAGCAATTCATAAATGCAAATGCAAACAATTCATAAATTTCAACACCGGACCAACAAATTCAGACTTGAGAAACGAAAACTACTAAGGGAAATTAATCTTCTCTTCTTTAAATTGTGAAAAACAGAGTAAGAGAGCTTGTTTTGATCCACCAAATGAACCTCCTTAACGAATTATCCATAACCCTAATTTTTTTATACATTGTTTCCATTACCACCGAAGCGCATGCACAACCTACATATCTGATTCATGGTTGCTCAAACAAAACCACTTTGACTACAAACAGTACCTATCAGACCAATCTTAATGTCCTATTCTCTTTGCTGTCCTACAACGCAAACAGCACCATTGGGTTCTACAGAGCCCATGCCGGGGAGGACCCTGACGTTATCTATGGTTTATTTCTCTGTCGTGGCGATGTTTCGACCGATATCTGCCAAAATTGTGTCACCTTCGCCACCAAGGACATAGTCCAACTTTGCCCCGTCGAGAAAGAGGCTATAGTATTTTATGAGCAGTGCCTTTTCCGTTACTCAAGCCGGTCAATCATCTTCTCACCGGAACCGGATATTTTTCCCTTGGCCAACCCAGAGAATATCAGTTGGGACCAAGAATATTTTAACAATCTATTGAGAAACACTATGTACGATGCGGCTAATGAGGCAGCAAAAGCTCCTGCGCGAACTAAAAAATTTGCAGTCAGACAAGTCACTCTTGCGGCCTTTTTGAAGCTGTACAACCTTGTGCAGTGCATACCGGATATGTCTATCGATGATTGTAACCTATGTCTTCAGATACTTATCTCAAAATTGCCAGATTATTGTAATGGAAGAGAAGGAGGGACACTCCTTCATCTAAGTTGCACTACCGATACGAAATTTATCCATTTTATAATTCTACTGCCCTTGAGGCGCCAACACCACCGCCCAGAGTTTCAGGAACAACATCATCGCAAGGTAAAGTTGATTTTCGCTTTAGGGGACACATTCATCCCTGAATAATTACCTTCATCAAATTAGTCTCTAATTTACCTATAAAAAAAAGTCTCTAACTTTTTGTTTTAATCAGTGGATCCCTTTTTTTTTATTAAATTGAAAAAATTAAATTTTTATTTTTTAAATAATAAAAGTAATCTAAAATATGAAATTAATGGTTATTTATTTATTTCAAAATTTATAAATTTTCACAATTTTTTTTCTCAACTTTTCCAATCTCCTAATAAAGAAGTTTTCTCTATTTTTCTCAATTTTCTCAAATTATAAATATTCATGTGCATTGGTTTTGATTTCTTAGCTTTAAAGAAAATAATTATTTTCTAGTTTTAAGATTGATAGTTTCACATTTTTTTTATTGAGAAAACTTTTTATTTTTAAAAATATAAGATTATATTTTATTTTTTTTAAACAAAATTAGATACAATTAACTTAAAAAAAAAGGTCGATGATTAATTTGGTCCTAACTCTAATTTTGAATTTGATTGACCCAATTTTATAAAGATCAAAGCTCAAATTGAATTTTTAATTGTGTTGAATTATATTCAAAAACCATGAAGGTTAAATTAGTCATTCACATTTGATTTTATAACTTTTATTATTATTTTTCGCATTATTAGTTGCTATCTAATCCTTAATATTTGATGTAATTTTAAATTTTAAATTATGATTTTTATTTTGAAAATCAGATCTATAAGATCCTGAAAAATTTTATTAGCAATTATTTAATTCATGTGATTTATCATAATACGTGTTCTATATATTTAGTAAATTACATTAATTTCTTAAATATAATATCAAATGGTAATTCGCTCCAAAGTAATTTTATTAGCAATTATTTAATTCATGAAAGAATTTTAATTAAAATTCTTGACTAATTAATTAGGTTGATTATTATGTAACAAATAGTGGATAATATTATTAATCTTCAGAAATAATAACCTCCTATATATAATACTTTAGGTTGAAAATTAAGCACGGGTCTGATTCTTTGATCTGCAATTATAATTAATCGAACCAACTTATTCATTCTATTGAAAATTGGATAAACTGATATAAAAAGGTGAGTGCAATATTACTTGCCCTCAATTAGGTTGAGTAATGCTTGAATAAGAATTAATGTTGTGACGATTTACACAGGAGAAAATGGCAGCTTAACTGTCAAAATTGTAGCCATTGTTGTTCCAATTGCAATCACTATTGTGTTTTTCTTTATGGGCTATTTTTTCCTAAGGAGGGCAAAAAAGAAGTATGATGCAGTACAGGAATATGATGGTAAATATTATCAAACATATATCAATTCTACTACAATTTCTTATGTCTTGTAGCTTATGATGATTTACTTTATGAAAAACTCCATAAAATCGTCCTTGCATTATATATATAGCTGTAAATGAAATTATAAATGTGGAATCCTTGCAATTGGATTTGGATTCAATTGAAGCTGCTACAAACAACTTTTCTGATGGCAATAAGTTGGGTGAAGGAGGATTTGGAGTTGTTTACAAGGTGAGAAGTCACTAATTAACGCTCACTAATTGTAAAATCTTAAAGAATTACATTCAAAGTATGCACATAAATGTATTTTTTTTTAAGGTGGGCGGCACCACCGAGATTTTTATTAAAATCAAAAAGAAGTGGAAAAACCTATTAAAGTTCCGTACAAAACCCTTATAAGATGGGGAAGAAACTATATAAATCTCAAATAAGGAGTACCTAAACAATCGAATAGAACAATGTCTTTCAACATCTTAGGCAAAGAAGCAGAAGTAAAGAAAGAAGAAGTGGCAAGATAATTAGCAGCACTGTTAGCCTCTCGAAATATATGAGTGATCGAGGAAGTAGTATCCAGAAGGAGCCTCTTGACAGAATCTGCCGCGTGACCAACACTGGAAGATGAATCAATTTGCTGAACTGCCCATGCAGAGTCAGATTCAACAATTAACGGGTAAAAACGCTGCTGAAGACACCATTGGAGGTTGACCCGAATAGCTTGAAGCTTCGCCATCTGCTGGAGGTGCGATTGTTAGAGATTCTCGAAGTCATTTTGTGGTGGCTTGTAGCACATAAATGGATATATATGTATACATATATATATATATATATATATATATATATATATACACGTTGAAAAATTTTGAAGACTTGCGTTTTTTTTAATGCAACTTATGGTCTATTTATTAATTAATGGATGTAAATTCCCAGGGTACATTTCCTAATGGTCAAGAAATAGCTGTGAAGAGACTATCGAAAGCCTCCATGCAAGGCACAGTAGAATTCAAAAATGAGGTCCTATTGTTAGCCAAGCTTCAACACAGAAATCTGGTAAGACTGCTTGGATTTTGCTTGGAGGGAGAAGAAAAGATACTCATCTACGAATTTGTCGACAACAAAAGTCTTGACTACTTCCTATTTGGTATGAATTTGTCACGACAATTCAATGCTTAATTGCCTTTCGTTGTGAAGGATGTTGTTGTTTTTAGTATTCTGTTTTACAAATTTGTAGATCCTGGAAAGCAAGCACAACTTCATTGGTCAAGTCGTTACAAAATAATAGGAGGAATTGCCAGAGGAATTCTTTATCTTCATGAGGATTCTCGACTTAGGATTATACATCGTGACCTTAAAGCCAGTAATGTTCTGTTGGATGCTGATATGAATCCTAAAATTTCAGATTTTGGAATGGCTAAGATTTTTGGAGTTGATCAAACTCAAGGAAATACAAGTAGAATTGTTGGCACATAGTAAGTTTGCAGTTTAGGTTTGCTCTGCTTCAGTTTTACAATTCGTTCTATCTCTAGATTAACCAATTAATATATTCAACTTCCAAATACTTGAAAATAGGTGTAATTAATTAAAAATGTCCTCATGTATTTGTTCCTGATTATTGTTTTTATTTACAAATTATGTTGGTTTGCAGTGGGTACATGGCTCCAGAGTACGCAATGCACGGGCACTACTCTTTGAAGTCAGATGTGTATGGTTTTGGAGTCCTAATGCTAGAGATTATTAGCGGCAAGAAGAATAATTCTTTCAGTCAATCAGATGGAGCTGAGAATCTATTGAGCTATGTGAGTTTTCAATAATTAGTACGAACTTTTCTATTATTCAATTCCCTTTGTGCATAACCATTAATATCGCTCAATTAACAATCTGTTGCAGGCATGGAAACATTGGTGCCAAGAGACTCTACTGGAATTTATGGATCCAGTTCTTAGAGACTCCTATACAAGAAATGAGGTCGTTGGGTGCATCCATCTTGGCTTGTTATGTGTTCAGGAAAATCCAGCTGATAGACCTACCATGAAATCAATAATTACCATGCTTAGCAGTTATTCCATTACTTTGCCGCAGCCAGAACAACCTGCATTTTTCCTTCACAATAGGATGGCACAAGAAAGGCAATCGCAGGATCTGGAGTCTAATCAGTACACTAGCAGGTCGACGCCATTGCCATTGCCTGTCAATGAAATTTCTGTAACTGAAGTGCACCCCCGTTAGACGGCTACTTATAATTAATTTTTGTTCAATGAAGTGAGTTAACCAATAATGCGGCTATTGATAAAGTGGTATTGTAAGCCTGCCTAAATTGTCATGGTTCTTTTTTACTAGAAAAATGATACAGAATAATACGATGTGCAAAACTATAAAGTCTGGCTCGTTTTATTTCTTTTTAGACACCCAGTGGCGGAGCCAGGAGGGCTGAGAAGGGGGGGCTGAGGGCTAAGAGAGGGGGGCTGAGCTGCTGAGGGGCTGAGGAGGCTGAGGTACAGTGCATGCAATTTTCACGTTCGGCGGCCGACAGGGGGGTCGTCAGCCCCCACTCGATCCCACCTGCCTCCGCCCCTGTAGACACCCATTGCTAATAGGTATTTATTAATTTGTAAGATTTCTAATATTTTACATTTCATTTCAATCTTATCATTTATATTTTAGAGTATAAATAGAAAAATCTAATTAATGAGGAAAAAAAACCCATGTAATTAACCCTATGGACTATAGAGCGATTGGATATCCTACCTACTGTGGGCGGTACTAACCCATATGTGTACTGCCACTATTTTAATAATTTAACTAGCCACCATTGACAATTGTAAAAAAAATTAAAAAAAAAATAAAGCCACCAAGGCAATTATGAACGAGGGAAAGACCGATATAAAGATGGCCTTCCTTACAACAAAAAAAAAAGAGAGAGAGAGAGAGATTTAAATTGTGGGTATGTGTAACAAAATCATTTGAGAGAGAAAAAAAATTAATGTGAGGTATTTTTGTGAGTGATAAAAAAGTGAGTTTAATTTTTTGGAGTTTTTGGAATGTATTTACCACTATTTTGAATTTATCTAAATTATTAGGGTTGTACTTCTAGAATATTTTTCTAAAAAAAGTTTCTATATTTTGTAATCCTACTATTTATTAGTAGAAGAAATTATTCAAAATTTAGCTCGTGAATGTAGCCCAAATTTAAAGGGTGAACCATGTTATATATTGTTGTCTATCTTTTATTAATTATTTTTATTTTGCTCATATTTTTATTTAATTACTGTCAATCCGTTGATCCTGCTACATCGTTAATTTGGGAGTTACTTCTCAATTCCTGTTCATCTGGTATGAGAGCCATTTTCCAGGAGTTAGAGGTAAAAATGAGCAAAATGATAAACTTTAATGGCATAAATTACCACAGTTCACTACAAGAATTTAGTAGTTTATCAACAGATATTAGAAATGGATAAAAATCTGTTTCTATTTAGAACATATTTGAAACAGAAAAAGAACTCATTTTTTAGGCAATATTGCAATAAATTTGAAACGGATTTTTAAACTATAATATTTTGCTCTTATTCCGTTTCTGAGTTATGGCCGGAGTTATTGGCACATATTTTAGAAATGGAATAGAAACAGACGCAGAAACCGATTATTTGAAACGAATTTTAATTCGTTTATAAGCTTTGGAGGGAAATTATCGCTCCTAAAAACCTCTGTAAATTAATAAACAGATTGTATTTCTGTTTTTAAACAACATTTTGATTTCATACTTAGAAACGGATGAGTTAAGCCGTTTCAAATTCCAGAAATGGATTATTTAATGCGTTTTAATTTTGTTTTTATTAGAAATAGATTAAACTAATTTTGCTAGTCTTTTCTCATTCCATCATCTTTACATCTAACTCTTTTAATATTCTCTCTCTCTCTAACACACACATATTAACCTAATGGCTTCAGAAATTCCACTACTGTATCAACCGTGAAAACATGGATCTTCAAAAGAGAATATGGTGACATTAATCAAAATTAGCCAATTCTTCTTTTGGAGCCCAAAAAGCCTATTATCAAGCCCTTCTTGCAGCTGCAAAGACTGCAAAAGATTATAAAGCCCTTTGTCAACAAATGGCTGAGTCCATCCCATCCATTTCTCAGCCCTTAAAACTTTCTTCGTTTAATTCTCCACTAAGACCTAATCTAAGAAGTCTAAAGCCCACTTTAAAGTCCAGTCTAGAAGAAAATCTCCTTCATCTTCTTCTGAATCCTCTTCCACATCATCTATGGCATCATCTTTCAATTCTACAAATTCTGATAAAAAGAAAAGATAAAAAGATAAAAGATAAAAATAAAGAAAAGAAGAGATAAAAATAAAGTAAAAAACTAAAAGGCAGAAGGATCCTTAGTCTTTTAGACATGCGAAAATATAGTAAAAAAGCGTTGGCAAAATACTATTCATTAATAATATAAAATAGTACTATTTGTTTTATTGTTGATGAATAGTATTACTTTATACTACTAATTAATAGTATTCTGCAAGTACTTTTTACTATATTTGCACATGTCTTAAGGACTAAGGGTCCTTCAGCCTTTTATTTTTCTATTTTATTTTCTCTTTTCTTTTTATATTCTCTTTTTCTCTTTTTTACTTTTTATTTTTTATTTTTTTTATCTTTTTTTTACATGAGACAAATTACCATAACAGTCATCCTCATTACTAGAACAATAATCTGAATTTGAGTTAGAATCAGAATTAAAATTTGTAGAAGTAGAAGATGACGCCATAGATAATGTAGAAGGGGAGTCAGAAAAAGATGAAAGAGATTTTCTTCTTCTAGATTGGGATTTAGAGTGGACTTTTTACTTTTTAGGTTGGGTCTTAGTGGAGAAACCAGACAAGAAGGTTTTATGGGCTGAGAAGTGGATAGGATGGATGTTGAATGTGAAATGGTGTATATTTTACAAGGGGAAGTATCGCAAGTTCACGATATCATAGCTCGTAGTAAAGTGAGAGTACAAGTGTCGTATCCATAGGAAAAGTTTGGTTCGAGTAACTTCAATTCAATTAAATTATTATTTGAAAATGACCAATCTTTTAATAATTCAACTAACTAATTAAACTAAATCAAATAATTGCTTTTGTACCAAATGCTAGATTATTAATAATAATAAAGTGGGATTAGGTTTTATTGGAGTTTTGAAATAGGTTTAATCAATTAACTTAATGGATTCTACTTCTCAAATTAAGGATATCTAGTATGTCTAAGCCCATTTACTTCTTTCTCAAGCAAGTGAAATTTCATCAAGCAAAAATTAAATCTTTATTCTCATGAGAAGAAATCAAAACTCAATCAAGATACATTCATAGATCTTAAGATAAGTTTCTTATCTAAGTCAATCACCCTAAGTTATTGATTTCTCAATCTAAATCATATTCAACTTATGTATTTTATATAATTCAATAGATATAATAATTGGTTGCCAATTAATTGCTAACAATCAAAACAAAATTAACAAATCCATGATTTAGAAATACCTCAATAGATGTCTATATAAATCAATCAACCATTTATCAAAATGTCCAAATCCACCTAATCCCATAATGAGGATTAGTTGTTTATAACTAATACAAATATAAAAGGATTATAAAGACTAAGTAAAGAGTTCATAGCTCTAATCTTGCAATAAATGAATTTAAGAAAGAATAAAGAAGTTCAAAATTGAAATTATAAACTGGAAATGATTGTTGAATCTTTGATGAATGACTCTTTATTGAAGTAGTTGAATCTTATCCAAATCTCTAATTCTCCTCTAGTCTCCTTACTTTTTCCTCTCCCTTGTTATCTTTCTTGTTCATTTTCTTGAGAAAAAAATGAGAGAGCAAAAGTTTAGTTCTAGGATTGGCTGCTTCTCTCTCTTAAAAATGATGAATTTATAATGTTCTCTATGTTCTAAAAATGCCCCTAGGGTTTTTGTAACATCCCCATACCCTATATAAGTACTATACATATACCTAGTATACATACGGTATGTATATAAAGTATAAGTATGTCACTGATCGTTACTGTTGAAAACCTATATTTGAGTTCAAACAATTACATTTATATAAAAATCTTGTCTGTACCAAAAGTCGTTTATACATAGGAATATATTATTATCAAAATACAGCATTTTTAAATTACATGTATGCATCACCTTCTAGTTGGTCTCGAGATACTCTTACCTTTCTCGTGGCATAACGATAGACTTCAAAACTACCACCTACTCACCTGCGCAATTACACAACTGCGCTAAGCCTGAGAGCTTAGTAATACAAATAAATATTATAAACATACCTTATAGAAAATCATATTTATATGTTAAATTCATATATCATTATTTTCTTGTCATGTTTTCCCATTTCAATTACACTTTCCATATATACATGTATTTCTACTAATCTCATCATCATATACATACACACATATATTATTGATACAAACTACAATTCCATGATCACTTTCAATAATTTATTTATATATTGTAAGCATCTCATTTCATAATTATCACCATATATCTCATAACATTATCTCATGTTTCCTAATTCACTTTTTAAACAACAACAAACATAGGTCTCCTTATTCATTCATTTCTCATTTCATAAATCACATTTAACAAAGACAAGCATGGGCCCAAAAGACACTAATATGCCATTCCACGTTCAGAGTTAATGTTTTGGTTTAATTATCACATTTATCATTATCCCAACTAGGCTTCAAGGATTTAGGTTCAACCAAGCTTCAAGGGGAACAAAGCATGCTAAGTATCAACCCAACTTGGCTTCAAGAACCAACCCAACCTAGCTTCAAGGGTTGTAACATCTCAATTAGGCTTCAAGGACTAGATCCAACCAAGCTTCAAGGGGAGTTAAGCATGCTAAACTTCAAACTAACTTGGCTTCAAGGATCAATTCCAACCTAACTTCAAGAGAATGTTACTATTAGGCATGCCACCAACAACAAGACTCTGAAAATGGAATAACACATTAGACACACAATTCATTAATTATTTAATTATCAATTCCATTCTCATTTACTCATCATCACTTAGGCAAATATGCCTCAATCATCTCATTGATATCATTATCACTTTAGCCAACAACCATGGCTCTATATCTCATCAAGAGAGTATATATCCTCAATAGCATTGAACATCATCATTTAGGCAAACATGCCCCACTTATTTCATTTGAATCATCATGACCAATCACAATGACTTTATTCATTATAAGGCATTACATCTCATCAATCTCAATTCACATTAAAGCAATTCATCATTCAAGTATTCACAATCAATTGCATTGAACATACCTTAAGAATGATCATCATTTCTTCCCATCTTTCACATTTCATATTTCATCATTTATATATATATTTAGCCATTTACATTATTCATATACATCAACAATGTAATAGACTATTTAACACATTTATACCCAAATGTGTTAAGGTTCAAAGACATATAAAGATATGCAATCAAATAGGTTTGTACTTACCTTTTGAATGATCTTCATATCTTTCACATCATCCAATCATAACCTTAATCAAATTATATTAACAATCTAGTAAATCACTTAACACATTTGCAAACAAATGTTTTAAGTCTCAAATCATGTAAATAAATGCAATCATATAAATTTGTACTTACCTCAAGAACCACTCACACCAACCTATACACTTTCTCTTCCAAGAATCCTCAACACTTAGGTTAGGGCAATTCAACTTCTTCACAACCTAATCCAAAAGGAATAATACACACTTATTTACAATTACACATGAAGTCTAATGTAATTATTCATCTATTAATCTCATATTAGATCCATAGACCATAAATTATAAGCCAACTCATCTATCCAAAACCCCACGGTCGTGGCCTCACAACCCCCACGGCCGTGGGTTATCAAACAAATCTGCCCATTTGTCTCCAAAACCTCCACGGGCATGTCAATGTCCCTCACTTGCCACGACCGTGGCATCCAATTTACCTCTGCTTCGGACCAAAATCATGTATTTTGTGCTTTAAGCTTCAATAAACACAATTATATAGAAAAATCCAAGATAATAAGTGATCAAATTCACAACATACATCAATTACCATCTAATTAACACATAGATAACTTCAACATATCTATATACTTCAATCTTTCATTAACATCATCTTCACACCCCAACCATATAAAATATATACACAATCAATAGAAATCAACACAAGAAAATGAATACTTACTTGAATCTTATGCCAACTCTTTAACACCCATCTTCAATTCTTTCAAAATCCCTATAGATTTGATGTGCATATAAATAAAATCACCTCTCTCTCTCTCTCTCTCTCTCTCTCTCTCTCTCTCTCTCTCCACGTTCAAGAAGAAGAAGAAGAAGAAAGAAAGAAAATCCTCTTTCTTTATTTTAAACTTATCTCATATATATATATAATAATAATAATAAAATACATATTACAAAAATTCTCCACCACATATCCTTTCCTTTGACTTTCCTTTCTTCTTTTTTTCTTTTATTATTATTATTATTATTATTATTATTATTATTATTATTATTATTATTATTATTATTATTATTATTATTATTTAATTATATAAACTTACTTTCCCTACACCACTTTATACATTATGTATATGTGATGTATATGTTGGTATATGTATATCTCTTTTATATTACATTTATATTTTCCATATTTTCCAAATACCAATTATACATATCATCACTCATATACATCTATCTCTTATAATATTTCATTTTAATTAATTTATCTTCCTTTCTCTTTCCATTAAATATATACATTAAATCCAAATACAACAATAACTCCAAACTTTTAGGGTGTATTTTGGGGTATTACAGTTTTGGTGAAAAGTTTTGGCTCAAAATGTACGCTTTTAGCTCTTTTTCAAGTTATACATGGGTGTGTGGTAGAATGTACACGAGCATGTGGAAGAAGGAGCTTTTGAAAACTAGGAAATTTTAAAAGAAGGAGCTTTTTTCTAGTTATAAATGGGCATGTGGTAGAATGAACACGAGCGTGTGGAAGAAGGAGCTTTCGAAAACACAGCAGTTCTTGATGGAAACACACGGGCATGTGGAAGAAATTCCACACAGCCGTGTGTTTGTAAATGGTTCTATCTCCTTTTCCTTTCATTCTCCAGTAAGGATTTGATACATACTGGCGTGTGTATTTACCAGACACACCCGTGTGTATCCTTTAATATCTGTGTTCTTCTCTTTTAAGCCTCTAAAAGCTCCATTTTCGTCATGCAAGACAATTGCTCATTATACTATGATCACAAACAAAACCACATCAAATCGATCAAGATACAGACCAAAACATATCACAATTCATGAAATATTCATTAAAATATATGAGCTATTATAAAATTATCAACTTCCCCAAACTTAGAATATTGCTTGTCCTCAAGCAATGTGCTAAATTCATTTTTTTAATACAAGCATGGGTTTTCTTTTCTCATATATTTGATATCAAAACCAAATTTACCATGTGCATTAGACTTTAATTCTTCCATTTAGATGATTATATATCTCCCGTTATAAATTTTTCTCTAATTGTATACCAAACGCTAAAGTTAAATTGGTTGCACTTCAGATAGGCACATACTTTTGCCTCTCGCTATAAAATAGCTAATTCTTAAAGATCAAGGCCTGTCTCATATGCATGCCTATAGAGCCTTCTCCACTAATTGGTCTTGCTAATCCTAGATGAATTATTAGGTCTTTAAAAGCTTGTAACGTGGCCAAGTGGGTTCTGGTTAGAGTAAAGCTTGATAATTTTCAGCAGATATAAACTTTCCAAGGATACCTCGTATCTAACTTAAAATGTTGCCGCTTTATTTCTCTTTTACCCTTACTAATTCTACAAAACCTTGAATTTAATTGGAATGTGGGGTATAAAGATATTGTTTTAATTTTTCCCCCAAACTTAAATTGTTGCTAATACTGGAGAGAGTTCACTTGACCTCAGCAATTTCAAAGTATATAGCGGCTTGATTATCTCTTAACTTCAATTATATCACCAATGATCCTTAAAAAGCTCACATATGCTAGGGTATAAGCTAAAGGGTTTTATATATAACAAAGAAGCACAAGTCAAAATAAAATTTAAGCTCAAAAGGGTATACTAATGGACAATTTTAAAAATTTAGGTGGACAAATGGATTTGGCTATCCCAAAAAATTGCTTAAATCGTGTTCTTCTATCCTTAACAAGAATCTTATTTCACCTCAAAGACTCTATTAGGCATGTTCTAGGCTCAGGCTTAATATTAAGGTCTCCTAAACAAGATTATAAAAGTAGGAGCCCCCTCTAAGTAAGCATTAAGCATACTTGAAGAGAAAATGGTAACAAAAGACATATTCCATCCTTTTTAAAGTTTTTAAGTCATAATACACATGGAAATTTATAAAATTTAAGCAAAATTATCTATCATCATTGAAAGTAGTCCACATCACCCTAATAAATCAACATTTTTATGATAAACAAGATTGGTTAATTCTCACTCACCTCCGCTAATCAAATCATTTAGCATTTCTTGTTCACATTAGCTCTTTCAAATTCAAGTCTAGAGATTCCAATTAAAAATGAGTATTTCTCAAAATTAAACCAAAATAACCAAAATATCATTCAAAGTCAACACAATTGCATTCAAAATAAATTGGAATCCATGAAAATACATTTCCAACAAAATACATAACAACAATAAGCAAAACATAAATATTCACTGTTCATTGTTTAAGTGCAAGTATTGAAAATTATTAGCTAAAAGCAAAGAGTAAGTTTTAAAAGAAAACTTCACTTTGTGAGACTCCTTGCCAAACTTAGAATAGACATTGTCTGCAATGTCAATGGAAGGATTATGGGTTGGCTGCTGGTGGATTTATTAGTGGTAGAGGAGGTGGCTGACCATAGTAACCCATGTAGGTGAAGAACTTTTGCATCTCCATTTCCATCCTGGTGAGTTGAGCTCGTGTGGCTGTGTGTTGATCGACGTAGACAACTTGTATATCATCAATTTTCCTATTTACGATGAGCTCCATGTGGTCCATCCGATCGATATTATTGCATTGTGAGATGTTCTGAAGCTGAAGGTGTTGATGTTTTTGGAGGAGGTTGGTCTTCTGGTGTCGACTCTCTAAGTATCCTCTCTTCTCTTTATTTTTGCTTGATCACAATGCAATTTCACTTCACTTGCACCATTTTCATGTTAACCAAGCTTGTCATGTCTACACACATAGACCCTGCCACTGGGACTAAAGGTGAAACATCTATCCCCAAAGCTAAAGCAGTCTTGGTTATATAATCTCCTATAACTATGGACCCTTTCTTTTGATTAGCAACAGTGCTTAACCGCTTGGCAAACCAATTTTCAACATTAAAATTTCTATTCTTTACCATATAGAAGAAAAAATATAACTCAAAACTATTGACAACCCCAGTACTATCCCCTCTACCATATATTAAATTAGCAACTACTTGAAGAATGTATCTATGAACTGGGTTATTAAACTCAGAAGCCTTGGAAGCACTCGAGTTGTATTGACTACTTTTCCCTAATTCTACCCAGGTTTCTTGCTCTTTAAAGTCATTATCTTTATCTAGGGAATCAGGGTGACCCTCAATTTTGAAGCTTTCATTCAACCGATCAACAAGTAAAGTGAAATTATGGTTGGCTAGTCTAAAGGAGATAGACCTGGGTTTTGTCTGAAATGGGAATTCATCCCATATATACTTGTAAGAGCTAAGAAACTCATAAACTAACTAAGAATATGTGGGATAGTTGATCAAAGCAAAATTTTCCAAGTTACATTAGGTAAAGAGCTCAATGACTTCATCATACCAATTTAGTTTTCTTAAGGTGGGTTCATCTATGTATTTTGAGGGGATGACTTTTGTTTTTCTTTGAATCTCGTACCTCTTTTGTTGATCATCATTCTCAAAGACAATAGGTCAGAATTGGGTTATCTGTGAAGATGGTGAGTGAGGCCTAGGAGGTGATGTGGGAGATCTTCTTGGTGGCGATGGAGTTGGAGAGTCGTCTTCGGAGGAAGAGGATTATGGAGGAAGGAATATCTTAGCTTTTCATGGTGGAGGAGCTTGGTTGAACGCAGAAGATTCTCCCTTTCTTTTAGGAACTCTCTTTTTGTGAGCAACAGTCTTTGTCCTCAGAGGCATTTTCCCTAAGTCTGCAAAAAGTAAAAGACTTTAGTGTGATCAAGAATAATAATGTTCTCCTTGCAGAGTAAGTAACATATGCTTGATCAAACTAAAATTCCTCAAAATCATGAATGTGGTTAGGCAATAAAACACAAAATATTAACCCATCAACTAAACAATGAAACAAGAACATGCTAAAGTTGTCTTAATACCATCAAAATGTCATGTAGAAGGAATAATGGTCAGATGCACAAAGAGCTATAGTCACTTGTATTTTTACAAGACATGGATTCATGTGGTAATGATCAACAAGGTTCAAAAAAATGCAAAAATCATTAAAGTTAAATGGTATTCATCAAAGAAAGCAACAATAGTAACAAAAAATTAACCAAAAACCACTTCAGTCCACTGAAAATGCGTATAAAGGTTGCTTATATAATGAAACAATTAAACACATTGACTACTAACATGAAGGAAAGAGGAAAAATAATAAAAACCCAAATTAGTTTGCACAAACAATGAGAAACTCGTAACCTAAGAGAAGAAATTGAAAAGATAATCCAAACTCTACATAAATGTCAAATCCCATAAGCAATCTTCACAACAAATTATGCAAATATGAAAGAATAATGGAAACATTTTAGAAATAAAACAAAAATCACAATTACCCAATCAAAATTTCAAAATTTCTAGGCATCAACCAAAAGTAGATGTTCTTACCAATTTGGCTCTGAATCCTTGAAAATAATTTGATTTTGATCAATGAAATAGTGCTTACAATGTTTTGGTGAAGTGTTTTTATGAGAAATTTGAAGAAATTTTATTGAAAATGAAAGAGAAAGGAGAACCGAGTGCAAGAGAGAGAAGAGTAGGGTAGAGGAGAGGAGAGAGAAACTGAGAAAGAAAAGAAACAACTCCCTTTTATAATACAGATAAACACGGGTGTGTGCGCCTCAATACACATGGGCATGTGTATCTATTTAAATCTATCTCCCTTGCCGCCCGAAAGTCTCAGCAGAGAGATCTGACACATGGGCGTATGCGTTTGAATAGACACGTCCATGTTCATGATTTTCATTTTGCCTCCCTTATGGTATTGAAATCCAGAGTATTTGAAATTTACATGGGCGTGTGTGATTAATGTTACACACCTGTGTGATTGATTTTAAGTCTGTTTGTCTAAGTTCAGCAACTTATAGACCCTAAAACCAAATTAAACACATCTATTTTAAAATGTCAATGAGATTCAACAAAAATAGAGGAAAAATACATAAATAAAAGTTTGAAACAATAAAGAAATATAAGTGAATTTAATGAAAATATTGGGTTACTTCCTAATAGCACTTGTTTAAAGTCATTAGCTTGACTTGGTCAATGAAGGTTAAGCATTTAAATAATAAACTGACGCCTTTGCAATTGTTTCACCAATGAAATAAGGCTTCAATCTTTGTCCATTTACTATAAATGTCTCCTTCAAGTTATTTTGCGCTTTAACCACTCCGGATGGATTTACTTGCATAACCTTAAAAGGTCTGGATGACCTAGACTTTAGTTTTCCTAGAAAGAGCTTAAATCTAGAGTTGAAAAGAAGTACAAGTTCGTCCTTCATGAGAAGTTCTTTCCAGGATATTCTTGTCATGCCATGCTTTTGGTCACTCCTTATATAATTTATCATTTTCATAAGAATTAAGCATGAGTCAGGTGATTAAGTTGCAGAAGCCTTTTCTCTCCTGTTGCTTTCATATCCATGTTCAAGTTCCGAATTGCCTAATAAGCTCGATGTTCCAATACAACTGGAAGGTGACAAGCTTTCCCGTAAACTAACTTATATGGAGACATCCCAATGGGTATCTTAAAAGTCATTCGGTAAGCCCATAGTGCATAATCAAGCTTTATTGCCCAATCCTTTCTAGAACTTCCCACTGTTTTCTCCAATATCCACTTAATCTCTCGATTGAAAATTTTCACTTGGCCACTTGTTTGAGGATGATATGGAGTAGCTACCTTGTGATGGACTCCATATTTCTTAAGAAGTGTTTCAAAAATTTTATTGCAAAAATGAGATCCACCATCACTAATGAGAGCTCTAGGTATACCAAACCTTGTGAAAATGTTTTTCTTAACAAATATTATCACTACCTTAAAGTCATTGGTTGGACTAGCAATAGCTTCAACTCATTTAGACACATAATCCATTGCAACAAGTATATATTGGTTTCTAAAAAAGATGGAAATGGTCCTATAAAATTGATGCCCCACACATCAGACAACTCAACTTCTAAAATTGGGTGTAAAGGCATATCATCTCTTCTAGAAATATTTCCCATCCGTTGGCAATGATCACATCTTTTAACAAACTCATACACATCCTTATACATCATAGGCCAAAAGAATCCAATTTTCATATCTTGGCTTTTGTCTTTGAAGAACTAGAATGTCCATCACACTCCTTAGAATGGCAAAACCCTAGTATAGCTTATAATTCCTCTTTCAAAATACATCAACAGATTATCCCATTGCTATAATACTTGAACCACAATGGATCATCCCAAATATAGTGTTTGACCTCCGAGAAAAATGGATCATCCTAAGATAGCTTTTTGCACTAGATATGGGCATTATGAGTTTCTGGTGATGCCCTTTGGATTGATGAATACACCAGCAATATTTATGAATTTGATGAACAGGGTGTTTAGACCATACTTAGATCAATTTGTTGTGATCTTCATTGATGATATTCTAGTGTATTCACATAATGAGGAGGATCACATCAGGCATTTATGAATTGTATTGCAAATATTAAGAGAGAAGCAGTTATATGCTAAGTTATCTAAGTGTGAATTCTGGCTCGATCAGGTAACTTTTCTTGGTCATGTGGTATCAGCAGAGGGTATTAGAGTTGATCCGAGTAAGTTGAGGCTATCTTGAATTAGAGTCCACCAAAGACTGTGATAGAGGTTAGAAGTTTTTTGGGTTTGGCAGGCTATTATCATCGATTTGTAAAGGGTGTTTCTATGATAGCTACACCACTCACCAGATTACTTTTAAAAAGAGTTAGATTTATGTGGAAAGATCAGTGTCAGGTGAGTTTTGAGCAGCTGAGGGAGATGTTGACTTAGACTCATGTTCTTACCCTTCCTATGGAAGGTAAACCTTATGTGATATACAGTGATGCTTTCACATAGTAGCTTGGGTTATATTTTGATTCAGAAGAGTAGAGTCATTACTTATGCATCTTGACAGTTAAAGCCACATGAGCTGAATTATCCTACTCATGATTTGGAGTTAGCAGCCATAGTTTTTGAGCTCTTAGAAACTCTAAGAGAATCATAGAGGATGTTATAGTTCAGGTAGGTGGTTTAATGGTTCTTATTGACTTTATTGTCTTGGATATGGGGAAAGAAATTTCTAGGGATTCAGAACATATAATTTTATTAGGAAGGCCTTTTATGGCTACAACTAATACTTTGATTGATGTTAAAAATGAAAAATTAACCATGACTATTTTAGGAAAAACTGTGAAATTTTTAATTTTTAACACTTTTCTTATTCCCACTACTGTTGTATATGAAGATTGTTCTTTTATTGATTTTATTTATCTTACCAATGAAGAAGTTTTCTTGTAGGAAAGTAGTGCGAACAAGCTAGAGCTGGCCCTAACTTTGGGTGAAGAAGTTGAGATTTTTTATGTGAAAATTAAAGAATGCAAGTCCATGTTGGATTATGAGAGTACTGACAGGTTGAGCGATATTAAGTGTATTAGTCCCTCTACGTGTATGCATAAGATAGTTTTAGAAAAGGGAGCTAAACTGGTGAGAGAGGTTCAAAGGAGGCTTAATCCAAATATGAGTGAAGTAGTTAAAAAAGAGGTTTTTAAATTGCTTGATGATGGGGTGATTTACCCAATTACTGATAGTGAGTGGGTTAATCCCTTACATATTATGCTAAAGAAAGCAGGTTTAACTATGGTCCAGAATGAGAAAGGAGAGTTAGTTCCTATATAAACTCAAACCAGGTGGTGAATGTGCATAGATTATAGGAAATTAAATAATGTCATCAAGAAAGATCATTTCCTTTACTATTTATTGATTAGATGCTTAATAAATTATTTGGACATGTTTTTTACTATTTTTTTTTTTATGGTTTTTAGGTTACTATCAAGTCCCTATAGCGCCGGAAGATCAGACCAAGACAACTTTCACTTATCCCTTCAGGATATTTGCCTTTCGGAGAATGTCATTTGGACTTTGCAATGCACCAGGGACATTTCAAAGATGTATGCTTTCCATTTTTTCTGATATGTTGGATAAGTGCATTGAGGTATTTATGGATGACTTCTCTGTTTTTGGCAATTCTTTTGATGATTGTTTGAATAAGTTGACTCTTGTACTTGAAAGATGTATTGAATGCAATCTAACCTTGAGTTGGGAAAATAGTCACTTTATGGTTGATCATGGCATTATTTTGGGACATGTTATTTCCCATAAGGGTATTGAAGTGGACAAAGCTAAGGTTTATTTGATTTTGAATCTACCACTCCCACATCTGTTAGAGGGATTAGAAGTTTATTGGGACATGTTGGATTCTATATGAGGTTCATAAAGGACTTTTCTAAAATCTCACCTTTGTGTAATTTACTTGGAAAAGATGTCCCATTTATCTTTGATGATAAGTGTTTAGAAACATTTAAAATTTTGAAAGAAAAATTGACTTCTGCCCCTATAATTGTTGCACATAATTAGGATTTGCCTTTTGAAATCCTATGTGATGCATCAAATTATGCTATCAGAGTCATTTTGGGCCAAAGGGTGAATAAATTAATGTGTGTAATTTATTATTCAAGTTTGTCTGTAAATGATGCACAAGTGAATTACACAACTATTGAAAAAGAGATGTTAGCTGTGGTATTTGCACTTGACAAATTTAGATCTTTTTTTATAGGTTTTAAAGTCATAGAATTTTTGGATCACACGGCCTTGAAATACCTATTGACTAAAAAACAAGCTAAACCTATTCTCATTAAATGGTTTTTGATGTTGCAAGAATTTGATGTTGAAATTAAGGATAGGAAAGGAAGTGAAAATGTAGTAGCTGACCATCTTTCAAGATCGAATTCTCATGATGATGATATGAAAATTCTTGTAAACATGCCTTTGAGAAATTTTCCAATGAACACTTATTTGCTTTAACTCAAGCACCATGGTATGTAGATATAGCTAACTATCTTTCTTGTGGTGCTGTAAGAAAAAAATTAAATTTTCAGGGAAAGAAGAGATTCCTACATTCCTAAAAGTATTATTTTTGGGATGAGCATATTTGTTTAGAATTAGCAGGGATGAAATTATTAGAAGATGCGTTCCAGAAGAAGAGCAATTACAAATGTTATAATTTTGCTACAACATGTATTGTGGAGGTCATTTTGGAGGAAAGAAGACCACCAAAAAGGTTCTTCAAAGTAGTTTGTATTGGCCTAGTTTTTTCAAAGATGTTTATAATTTTTGTATAAGATGTGATAGATGCCAAAGAGCAGGAAATATTAGGAAGAGAAATGAAATGCCTCTTAATATTTTTGTTGTGGTGGAAATTTTTAATGTATGGGGAAGAGACTTCATGAGGCCGTTTCCCAAGTTATTTTTCTTTGAATATAACCTTCTTGTTGTCGATTAGGTGTCCAAGTGGATAGACGTTATCCCTAAAAGGACTAATGATGCTAATATTGTTTTGAAATTCTTGAAAGAAAATATTTTAAAGCAATCATGAGTGATGGAGGAAGCCATTTTTGCAATAAATGGTTTGAAAGGTTGATGAACAAAATGGGCATTCGAAATAAGGTGGCAACCCCATATCATCCCCAAACATCCTGCCAGGCTGAGATATCCAACAAGCAAATTAAAGGGATCTTGGAGAAAACAGTGAGCACAATGAGGAAGGATTGGGCAATACGTCTTTTAGAAGCATTGTGGCATATCGGACAGCTTTCAAAACACCTTTGGGAATGAGTCCATATATATTGGTCTTTGGCAAGGCTTGCCACCTACTGGTGGAATTAGAGCACAAAGCTTATTGGGCAATCAAGGCCACGAATATGGACTTGGATGGAGCAAAAGAGCAAAGGATGTTGCAATTTTCCAAGCTTGATGAGCTTAGAAATGAGGCTTAGTGAAAGGATCTACAAGGAGAAAATGAAAGCTATGCATGACAAAATGACCCTTAGAAGAACCTTTGAACTAGGAATGATAGTCCTTTTATTCAATTCAAGGGTGTAGTTGTTTTCCAAAAAATTAAAGTCCCATTGGAGTGGACTATTTCAAATAGTTCAAACATTTTCATATGGAGTTGTTGAATTGTTAAATTCAAAAACCAATGAGATGTTTAAAGTGAATGGACAAAGGGTGAAGCCCTATTTGGAAGAGCTTGAAGTTGCAAAGACCATAGAAAGCATGGTATTCATTGATGAGTGATGCAATGATGTCCAGCTACACAATGTTAAAGAAGGACTCAATGGGAGATAACCCATCAGTTTGAACTTCTTTTCATAATTAAATTTTTGTATTTTAAAATTTAAATTTTCATTTTTTTTTGTGTAATAAAGTGAATGGAATGGGTGCTCTGATAGATATTTTGTTTTGAAAGTTTCAAGGCAATAAATGAAAGAGAAATTGAATAAATTTGGCATGGATGACACAGCTAAATCATTTTAAAAAAAGGGTAAATGGCAGTAGTAGACACTGCCAAGTGATATGATCGTGTCAAGCAACCCCAAAAAAAATAGCCCAGAATCATAGAAGCAGACACACCCAAAAAACTTGGCCGTGTCCGTGGCCATGTCACGTGAACACGGCCAAGTAGCTCAAGCCGTGTCGCCCCCACCAATGAAGCCCAAACTTACAGTAGCAGACACACCACTGGACACGGCCGTGTTCGTAGCCGTGTCCAGCCCCAGAAAACATGACAAGGCCAAGTCAATTATAACTTGGATGTGTCACGCATTTTTAACCCACTTAAATCCAAAATTTTCCTCACTTTCTTCCCCACTCAAACCCTAAACTCCATTCTCTCTCTAGAACTTTCCTCCCTCACTCAACCAAACCTATATGCACCACAAAATCTTTAATTTTTCCATCAAAATCCTCCTTATTTCTTCCTAAAAACTCAAATAAACCATTCCAAGCTTTCAATTTCCATCAAATTTCAAGATACCAAGGTCCAAGATGGTGTCCCACCACAAGATGAGGCAACCTTCATCATCTTCTTCATCCTCTTCAAAGAGATCAACAATTCTTATTTTTCCCCTCAAGGTATGTGATTAATGCTTTGGGAATTAGGGAGAACTTTGAAATGTATGTTAGGAATTTGAATTGGAAAAAGTTCATAACTCCCAAACCCTTGTAATTTCAAGAGTTAACAATTGACTTTGTTACTTTTCTTAAGGTAGAAAAGGTTGAATCTAAGCTATGTACTAAGTTAGGGTTCAAATTGAATGGAAAATCACATATCATCACTATGGAACACTTTAATGAAATATTTGGTTTTAGTAAAGAAGGGCATAAATCCATACCTAAGGACTTTAAGCAGCAACTTGCATTGGGAGCAGTAGGTTCTGGGGAGACATATGTGGCTAAATTGGCCAAAGCAACACAGTTGATGAACCCGGCATTGAGATATTTTCATAGGTTCATGGCATGTAACTTCTTTGCGAGAAAAGAAAGTCCCTGGGTGGTTTCACTTAATGAATTATTTTTCTTGTGGCGTGTCGACAATAATGAACCAGTACGCACAGGGTATTGGTTAGCCAAGTTTTTGTATAATGTGGCTAATAGAAGAAAATGTGCCATTTGTATTGGAGGTATAGTCACTACGCTTGCCCTTGCTCTTGATGCCAATTTTGATCCAAATAGTTATGGCATGCAAAGAATTTATGGAAGTAATGCATTGGATATAACCACTTTGGAAAAATCCAAATGATAACTAAAAGTGGTGGGACTTATGTGATGGCACAAGGTGAGCTAAGTACACAAGGAGAGCTAAGCACACAGAGTGATCGACAACAACAACAAAGAGTTTATGAGAAATCTAATTCTGATTTACTTGGTTTGGATGAAGATGCTCCAGTTTTGAAAAATAATGAGGTGATTAGTAGAATTGAAGCCTTAGAAAACAAGGTTGATCCTAATCATGCCGAAGTACACAGACAATTAGAACAAATCAACATCAACTTGGCTATGATTCTTAGCCTTCATCCCTCGGCATCATCATCATCGCAACCTTAACCGTATGGCTTTGACTAGTTTCAACCTATTGAACATTTAGTTTATTTAGTTTATTTTTCTATTTTCAGATGTTTTTAGAACTTATGTTTTGCTATATTATATTTACTATTATTTTATTTTTGGAACAATTAATGTTTTATTGTTGGAAAGGATGAAGTAGCACCTTGTCTCACACAGGGAAATGATGGAAAACAGGCCTTACCTAGACGTTTGTTCTTTTAAATTATGCTTGTTTTCATTAGGGAAAATGCCAATCTTAGAGTGTGGAATGTAAAGATTTTGTTTTAAATTTAGTTGTTTTGTTAAATTGAAGTTCCTTGTTATATATTGTTTTTGAATGTTGAATAGTTTAATTGATATAAGATTATTGATAAGTGACCTTTTAATTTCTGAAGCATTAATTGAGAATTGGATAAAATTGGTGCTTATTGTTGATTTGGATGGATATTCCTTTCATTACCTTTTAACTTGTGAGAAAATTGAGCCTCTTAAGTTGGATACCAACTTATTATTCTTTTTGTGTGAACATTCTTGTTTGATAAATTGCTAGAACTTGTGTTGATATGCATTTTGAGACCACATAAAAATTTCAATTAGGCATCAATATGATTAAGACAAATAGGTGTATCCATTTTATCTTAAAAAGCCCTACCTTATATACGACCTTAGTTTGTCAATTTTGAGCCTATTTCATTCTCTCTTTTCTTTCTTTTTTGCAACATCATTAGCCTTGAGCCATTTTGTTTTAACTCTTACCCTTTTATTAGGATCAAGAGCATTTTAAGAGCTTGAGTAGTTGAGTGTTGTGTTAAATAAAGTATGGGGTTAAATTTAGTGGGTTGAAAGTTGCTGATAAACATGTTGTAATTATTGTGTTCCTTTATTAGATTTTCTTCTTCTTCATATTATTGCTAAATTAAATCTAAAATAGGAATCAATTCAAATCCTATTTTGATAAAAAAAAAAAAAGGAAAATAATATAAATTGTTGTTCTTCTAGGTAGGGTTGGAATAAGTTTGGGTATGATCTTTGCAAATAAAATAAGTGGATCCCCTTGAAGAGTATTTTAATGTCAAGTGCTAAGTGAATAGAAGGTGTTTTGGGATTGTTAGGTCATAGTATGTTGCTTACTTCATTCTTGAAGTGCTCTTGAACCTAATGAATAAGCTCACATTTCCAAATGGCATGCCTTTACTTTAGCCCCATTACAACCAAATGAAAGACCTTATGATTGATGATTGATTCAAAATTTAGTGGTGGAGATTTGATTGATAAGCAAGCCTATAGATATAACTTTCATTGAATGTTAAGAGCGAAAACACCACCTAGATAAAATACTTAAGAGATTTTATGAGAGAATGACAACCTTTGGTATGCATGGAAAACCATTGAATTACATGAGTATTAATTTTATTAGATTTGATAATGATTATGGATTTTAGGAGAAGGGAGTCTTGATATGTCCTTATAACTCTTGAACTTGATCAAATTTTTCTTGTTTGGTTTTGTTTTTAACTTTGCTTGAGGACAAGCAAAGGGTTAAGTGTGAGGTAATTATTATGATCATTTGTGTATGTGCTTTTAGGATAATTTTATTTGCTTTTGATTAACTTTTCTTTAAAATTGTGCTTAAGTTGCTTGAAGTGTTGTGATTTAGGTTGAAATGCAAAAATGGAGCTTTAATTCACTTGTTGGATCCTATTTGGAGGAAAAGGCATTCACAGGGCCAAGTCACCCACTAACTTAGCTGTGTCCCTCATGAGAATAGTGGCAGACTTTGACATACCCAGATGACACAGCCAAGTCATTGGCCGTGTCACTTGACATGGCCAGGACAATCATGTCTTGGCCGTGTCACTTTGATAAGAAAGAAAAAAAAGGCAAAGGCAGACACATGCAAGAGACGCGACCAAGTCATTGGCTGTGTCACATGACACACCCACTGACTTAGCCGTGTCACACCTGAAGAGAGCAAAGTATCTAGAGAGGCAAAAGAAGACATGGCCAGGTGACATGGCCATAACATTCCCCATAAGAAACATACATTGAAAGGCAGTGAAAGACACAGGCAAATGACTAGTCCGTGTCCAATGTAAAATCGATAGACACGACCAAGTCATTTATGTCTTGGCTGTGTCACATGTGATTCCTTTGAATTATTAGCACGATTAGTGGGGGACAAGATTGGAGACAACATGAATATTGTTTTTAAAGGTAAAATGTTTTTATGGGAATAAAGATTTAAGAATTAAAAGGAGGGAACAAAAGGGAAGAGGAGAGGATGGAGGTGAGTTGGAAAAGCAACATTCTCTTTGTCTTAATACTAAAAAAATATAATAATTAGAAGGATATAGGGGGATAGAAAATCTGGCCATTCTCCATTCTATCTTCTTGTTCTAGTTTTTAAGACACCATCTTCATCACCATCACCATCTTCATCTTCTTTCCATCTTCATTTTCTTCCATAGATAAGACTTTAACATTTTTGGGATAGTTTTGGGTGAACAAGCTCTTAAGAGGGTTAGGCTTTGGGAAAGCTCTGATTGAAAGGCTGGAGGCTTGAAAAAGTTTGCACTTCATCTTTGAAGGGTAAAATCATTGATTGAAGGGGTTGAAGAGGGCTTGGGAGTTCTTCATCATATTCAAGTTGAGCTAGGAGGAAGAACAAGAAGTTTCAACTCTTGGCGTCTTCAAGGAATTTTTCATATTCTCTCATTTAATTCATTTCTAGATTATTGTTGTTTTGTTATGAATATTAATATTTCAATGGATAATTTGATTTGATTTATATTGAGATGAATATTTATTTTGAATGATGATGAGCTAAATGACCCATGTCTAGGGTTTGTAGCATATTTGTTTAAATGTCATAATTCAATATTTCCATTAATATAACTTGTTATTAGTTGTTTGCATTAGATTATATGTTATGTTGATAGTTTGGCCAGCTATTGATCTCTTAATATTTAATGATAGATCAAGAGGTGAAGTTTGATATTGAAATTATGCAATCAACTATCCTAAGAATGAGTTAAAAATATAAGTTTTAGGATTCAATTAATTTATAATTTCAAAGGTTGTTAATTCATGAACGTGAGAACTAATGAATTGATGATTGATAATTAATCACAAGGAACAAATTAAATTATAAGGTTGTATTAATGGATAATTTAAGATTTAAGCTTTTATTAAATTGATCTATAAACCCTCGGTACCATTCCAAGAATTTGAATTAATCTTGCATAACCGTTACTCATTTTACTTTTAGATTTTAATTATTTTTCACCATTTCAACAATATACACTTAAACTTTAATATTTTGTTTTAATCAAATGATTACAAACAAACACTTTATGAGACGACCTTGGGGCGATCACAATTACTATAATAACCTCGTACACTTGCAAATATCGCTTTGTAATAGAATTAAATAGAGTGCAATATTAGGCACTCCTAAGGTCAAGCCTTAGGTTATTTTTCGTTTTCAAAACATCCTTAATATCGAATATTAGGCACTCCTAGAGTCAATCCTTAGGTTCCTTCTCCATTTTTAAAAGCTCCTAATGTTGAACATTAGGTACTGTTCGGGTCAAGCCTAAGATTCATTTTTTAAAAATTCCAAATGTCAAGCGTTAGACACTCCTATTGTCAAATCTTAAGTTCGTTCTTTTATTATTTTTATTTTTATGAAAATTTCTAGTATCAAACATTAAGATTATTCCTAGGGTTGAGCATTGGTTTTTCTTTTCACTTTCTAAAAAGACCCTAAAATCGACTTTAGACGCTCTTAAGTTCAAGCCTTAAGTTTCTTCTCCTGTTACAAAATTTCTAAAGGCAAACTTAAGATAGCTTTAAAGTCAAATCTAATATTGTTTTACACCAACTTTTATAGTTGAGGATAAAACATCCAGATATCACATCTCAAGTTTTATCTTTTCCCTTTTACGATCAATAATAAATCGTGAATGAGATCAAGTCTTAGCAAATAATTGGCTACTAACCTTATGTACAACTTTAATTAATTAAAGTATGCAAAAGTGGGGGCAACTGTAGTACATCATTTTTTTACAAAATCAAATAACATTCAAATAAAATAACAAAATTAACAATAAATAAAATTTAATTAACCAAAATACAAGATTCCTTTAGTAATACAATCTAAATGAGAAGGACAAAATTTCAATTCACAAGAAAAAGAAAGAAGAATCTATAGAAATAGCAACCTGCAAAGTATGAGATAAAAATTAGATGTTGAAAGAAAATATATAAACAAAAGAGAGAAAAATTTAAAAAAATCAAGGAACTGGAAACATTCTCCACTATAAATAGGGGATGAAACACAAAAATGAAGGGGGAGAAAAAGACAATAAATATATTAAGAGAAGTTTAAGAGTAAAATCTTATAACAAGTTTTCCTGGAAAAGGAAATTATAGAGAAACATTAAATCCTTATTAAGTTCAGGAAGTGAACTTAATAAGTAAAGATCTGAAAAATCAAGATAATCAACAAGATAGATTCAACCATTGTCAACAATCAAAGTGCAGATAGTCAGGTAAACACTGTATATTCCTTTTTTTCTTACAATTTAAATATTAACTTTTCTTTTACTGTAATTATGTATATGAATGAATAACTTTTATTGCAATTATACATATAAATGAATGATAAAAACAAGGGGTGATGTAATCAGGAAGTGATTACATTTATACATAATGCAGGGAGTACATACATTTAAAACATAAATCAAAATATTTAGCATAAAAAAAACTGAGTACAGGCAGTGTACTCCATAGAAGGCTCAAGCAACCAAAATTTTACCAAATACAGAGAGTATTTAGTGAGCAATAGAAACTACTTGTCAAGCTCTATGTCAAGAAACATCGACACTTTAGGTAATACACAAACCTTGATTTTCTACTGTCATTTAAATACTGGTATATACTTATCTTATGTGACACAACAACAAAAAAAATAGAATATGTGTAGTCACTAAATTGTAAAGAGGAACATTATATGGGACATTCACATGTCCACATATTTATAAAGCATATACATAAATTTAGTTATCATCACCTAAAAAAAAGATACAGAAAAAAAATAAAGAGAGCAATATAACATACTAAGAAAACAGTAAGATAAGAAAGAAATGAAATTTGAGATCTTAAGAAGCAATTTTCTGGAAGAGAAAGTTTTAGAAATTTAGAGGTTTTGTTAAGCACAGGACGTGTACTTAATAAATCCCACTAAATAAAGTCTTGAAAAATTTAAAAAAAATGGACGAAATTGCATTCAATTCAAACAGCCAAAGTATCAATAACAAAAAAAAATCATTATTGTAATATCATTTAACTATTATTATTTTATTTAGCATTCATAATTTTGTTGTGATATGTATTTCTATATAGTAAATATAACAAAGTATAGTCAGATAGTGACTATACTTATCTTACAAACAATTCATAAAATGCAGGAAGTGCATTTTATCGCACATGCACATAAAAATTTAGAACTGTTTATAATATTCATAAACACAGAAATTAAATACCAATAAAAATAAGTATACGGGGTCATCCATCACACAAAAAAAATAAAGGAATACAAAAATATTATAAAAAAAATGAATCTAGCAACAATAATAAAAAATTTAAAAATAGAAAAATTTTTATTAGAGAAAAATAATATAACGTTTGATCTTAAATGAATGCATTCAAGAATTATTTTTTTAAAAATTAACAAAAAAAAAACATTAGACTCAATGACATGCATACACTAGGAATTAAACAAGCAAAATAATAATTTATATATATATATATATATGTTTTTGGGATATTTGAAATTTCTTAGAAAATATGAATTAAACACAAATAAAGGGGTAGGTTTAACATAAAGAATAAGGTAAAAAAAACAAATGAGTACTCAAAATTATCCTTTAGCAAAAAAAAAAAAAAAAACAGCAGCGAATAATAAATTATACCCATAATTTAAAATTGTAATATATATATATATAATTAACAAAAAGGAAATTTAGTTTTGAGATTTTACCTTATTTGTTCATGAATAGTGGAATCCAACGCTTGAAATGGGTGCTGGAAGTAGGGGGCTTAAAGACAAAAGGAATGTCCCTACATATAAAAGAGGAATTTACAGTATAAAAAATAAGACAAAAATGAAGAGGAGATGGGAGTGTTAAAAGAGAAAGGTAAAATGGGTTGAGATGGTTGATGGCAAAAAAGGAAAAAATGGAAAGTGGTAGAGAATACGATGATATATATGGGAGAGGTAGGGTTGTTTTATTTTTTTACTGTTAGTTTTTTTTAGAAGTAAATAGGGAGTCTCAGTAATAACTAACAAGTAAACTCTGAAAGAAAAAGGAGCCAGTAACGAGCAAATTCTTTTTTAAAATCCTAGCTGTTTTTATTTATGTCTCATATATTTTTTAATGGATAGGTATTTGTGCTGTGAGACATGGGGAGGAACTGACAAAAGTCTGTTCATTTTTTGAGGTTTTGAGAAACCCAATGTACTGAATGGAGGTGACATTACCTTCAATTTGACATATATATATATATATAACGTTGCACATGTGTGATGTTGGCTCATTTGTTTTAATTTGTAGTCTCATTTTCCCAATGACCCTCTTAACTTTTAATTTTTGTCTTATTTAAAGAAAAACTAAAGTAAATAGCAATGATAAAAAATGATTATGCTGTTATTCATTTTTTTACTTATTATTCTTTATTTTTATGTTTAAAAAATATAATATCTTTTTCCTGTACCTTTTGTACTTGGTCAATTATTTAGATGCAATATGAGTATTACATTTAGCTTAAACGATAAAAATTATTTAAAAATAAAAATATGGGTATATATGCATGAAATAATACTAATAAGAGATTATTTCAGGCACCAGATATAATTATTAAAAATAATATGAAAATAAAAATGGCCTATTAAAAAATAAATTCACCAATCTAAACAAAAAAATAATTATTATTATAAAATGAAAGTAATAAAAATAAAAGATTATATTTAAGAATGAAAATAATAATGACAAAAATAATAACTAAATGAATCACACGATGATAAATAAAAAAATATTTAAATTACAAGGACTTTAATTTTGATAAAAGAATACATAAACATTTGAAATCAAATTTTGAATTCAAGTTCACTTTAATTAAAAAATATCATTTTTAAAAAATATATATATATTTAATAAAAATATAAAATTATAACAATTATGTTCAGGGAGTGGACATAATTAAAAAAATATTAATAATAAGTTAAAAAATTAAGACATTTAATCGCATAAAATTATTATATTCAGGTAATGAATATAAGGACTAAATTATTAATTAATAAATATAATATATGCCCACAGGGGTAATAAAATAATAAAATTTAATATAAAAAATTGAGATCCAGATAGTAGATACAAATAAAAAAACTAAAATATAAGAATAATTAAATAAAAGAAATATAATTAAGATATATATTCTGACAGTGGATATAACTCCTCTTAATAATAAAAAAAATAATAAATAATAAAACTTAACAATAATTATAATACCAATTTAAGCGTTGTTGGGTTTTTTTTTTTCTCTATGCATAATCAACCCCCCGAATCTCATCTCTAAAAATGTAGATTATTAATAGGTATCTAATCGAACCTTATAATTGATTGTCGGCGACTCCTAATATACATGTAAAATAATAACAACTGAACATAAGCCGACCAAAAGCGATACCAAATTTTTTATAATATGCCGACTTCTCTGTCATCCCATGTGCAACAATATGAAAAATACTATAATTATTTAGGAATCTTATAATATTTAGAGTTTAAAAGGAAACCGGTTCCAATGAACCGGGCGCTATGAGGGTGCTGGATCATTCTCAAATTTTTTATACATACCTAACTTTTCGAACCCAATATAGGGTTATAAATTTCTTAGAAATCGAGTCATCCACCCCTTTTTATCTTTCTAGCTTGTTCGAGTGGCGACTCCTATTCTCTCGACTTAGACTCGTATTCTCTAAGATCTTGAGCTTAACAGTGTTAAAGTTACAAGAACCATTCCACCGAAAATGAGGACGAAAATCTCCGCTCACACACACACATATATATATATATGAAATATAAAAAAAAATATACATAAAATATATATATCACTAAAAAATAAAAAGTTAAAATATAAATATTAAAAGTCAAAGATAAAAAGTTTAAAGTTTAATATATTATAATATTATAAAAAGATTTTTTAAAAAACAAATGAATAATTATGGATTGAAGAAGATATTTTATATATTTAATAATTAATAACTAAAGAAATTAATTAAAGATATATAAATATGTGGAGGGGAAAAGAAGTTAGAATATTAGACAAAAGTCTTCTTCTTCTTCCTTTCATCCTTTGGCCGATTTTCTTCAAGAGTAAGAGGAGAATTTTTGCTTCATTGATTTACCAAATTTCATAAAGAATTTAATGGATTTAATGTGCTTTTGAAGAATAATCAATTTTTAGGTATGTAATATATGTTTAAGCTTAGTTTTTATGATTTTGTTGAATATGTGTAATTTAAGATATTGATGAAGAATGTTATAATTATTTAAATGGGTTTGAATGAAGTTATTTTGATGTAGAGGAAATTATGTTTAAGGTTGGATGATTTAAAAGAATGGATTTAGTTAGAATTTGAAAGACATAGTAGATGAATTAGAGTTTTTATGGGATTTTTGGATAGAATTGATGTAAATTGAATTTAATTGATTAAATTGTGTTAGAATATGATTCTAACAACATAAATTAGTTTAAAACTTGATTTAGAATTAATTGGGATAGAAATCCAAAATTAAAGTGTATTAAGGCAAATTTTAGGAATTTGAAAGAAATTTGATAAATTGAGTTTTATTTGTTAAAGTGATTAGGAATGAGTTCCTAATGACTTATTTACACTCACATTTCAATTAGGAAGTAAGTAGGGTCAAGTTGCCCAATCCAAAAGGTGAAGAACAATTTGGTAAAGTAAGGGAAAAGAAGTAAATTTGGCTTGGAAGTTACCTAAGTGAAGTTTAGTACATACTTTGATATTCATGCATTAAATTGCATTAAATTGACATGCTACATTGAATGTTAATGTTTGAATGATATTACTTTAATTTAAGTATTCACATATAAAGTGCATAGTTATGTGTGAAAGTGTATAAAATGTATGATATGTGAGATATTAAACCATTGTAGAATGGTTATTATCTTTATTTTGTTTGATTGGTAAAAAAAATGTTTTTGAGCATTTGAAATAAGAATCTTAGCCACATAGTGAGTGTGGCAAGCAAATATATTATTATGATTGAAAAATATGAAAATATAGAGGAATGATGGAAAAAGTGCATAAAATGATGAATGGCAAAACTAGCTATGTGATGTAATAATGTGAGATGATTATTTGAAATGAAAATGTATATGAAATGTGTGTTGTCTTGTATAGTATTTTGCTCAAGAGCTTTATGTTTGGTGATATGGATATAGCATGCCATTATATGATTTACCTTCGGACTAAATGCTGGGCGTCACTATTATTTATCTTCGGGCTAGACATTGGGTGTTATTTATGATATTACTTGCCTTCAGACTAGATACCAGGCATACGATACACTAAAATAATATATCTAGAATTTGAATAATATATAAGGTTATTTGGGCCTGATGTATGTGATTGTGGATAGATATATATTAAAGGAATGGATAGATATTATTTGCATGTGACTAATAAGTTAATATGGTATACTAAAAGGAATTAAGAGAGAATATGTGATAGAATGATTGTAAATAATATTTAAGTATACAAATTGTAAAGCTATTATGTACCTAGTAGTAATATTATTGGGTGACATAAGATTTGGTTATATAAATATAGAATTATGGTGTGAGTTAAATCATATTAGTTGTAAATAAAAAAAAATTATTACCAGTAAAGGAAACTTGGTGAAAATTAAAATTTAATAAATTGTATTAAATTGATATAGGAAAGATATTTTAAGGATTAAGTAAAGTGTGCAAGAGACAAGATGGTTTGCTTGAAAGAAATAAGTAAATTATAAAGGGGAATGTATAAATTAGATAATAAGACATGTTGATTGGAAATTGGAGTTGCTTTTATTTGCATTATTTGAAGCTCTTATTTGTAAGTATTTAGCACTTTAGGCAGACAAAAAGGATTAGGGCTTCATAATACTCGTTACTTGATAATATTGGATATGCATTAATTAATTTTTAGTAGGCTTATTCTTATATCAGAGTATCGATTATATTGTTAATGAAATATATTTTTTAAGTCTTTGTAGTAAGATGTGATAGACATTAATTATTTTTCTTAATAAGGTATAAACAATAGTTAGTAAAGTGTGATGAGATTGTCTTAAAGTGATTTACAGTATTGAGTTCTTAAGTATAGAGAAAGTATCTGAAATTCTAGATGACGATTTAGGAGATTCATAAAGGTGAGAGAAAAGATTATGTGGGTAGAAATGGTAGAAGATTGTGGTGATAATCACGTGGTTGGTTATATAGAGAATTGAGATGAATGTTTGGGTACAATAAAGTTATTCACTATATCAGATAATTTCGAGAATGAATTTATTTAAAGGGGAGAGAGTTGTAACGCCTGTATTTTTTTATTAAATATAATTAAATACATAATTTGAAAGGGTTAAATAAGGTATTGAAAATAGGAAATAAAAAATATATATGTAAAATATAAAAGAAATATACATGGAAGATAAATGTCACTACAAAAATAAAAAGTCAAAATATAAATAGTAAAAGTCAAAGGTAAAAAAGGTGTGTTTAAGCATTTGAAATAAGAATTTAAGCCACATAGTGAGTATGGCAAGCAAATATATTATTATGATTGGAAAATATGGAAATATAGAGGAATGATGAAAAAAGTGCTTGAAAATGATGAATGGCAAAAGTGGCTATGTGATATGATAATGTGAGATGATTATGTAAAATGAAAATGTATATGAAATGTGTTGTCCTGTATAGTATCATGTTCCAGAGCTTTATGTTTGGTGATATGGATATGGCACGTTATTATATAATTTGCATTCAGACTAGATACATGACATCACTATTATTTGCCTTCGAACTAGATATTGGGTATCACTTATGATATTACTTATTTCCAGGCTAGACGTTCGGTTCACAATATACTAAAATAATGTCTCTAGAACTTGAATAATATATAGTTATTTGAGCCCAGTGCATATGATTGTATTACTCGAATAAGGATTATGGAAATGTGTATTCATAAAGGCATCAATCATGTTATGCTATACAAAAATGCATATCATATTATTTTTTAATTATTTTTATGTTATTTTTTTTATTAAAGTATGTACCGCTAGGCAAAAAGCTTATAGTGACTTGTCCATCGCGCAAATGACAGAATAGAGATGGAGAGTTTTGTTAGACCAGACTAGATCTAGAGTTTTTGGATTAATACTTGAAGTTTATCAATTTGCCACCAGATCATATATCACTGCATTGCATGTAACTATTAGTTTTTTATGATACACATTATGTTTTATATACATTATAGATTATGTAAAAATGTTATAAATTCAATGTTTGTTCAAGTAATGTGATATTTTTTTGTATATAAATGAACATGTGATTTTATTGATTTTGGATTATGAAAATAATCATTTGGAGATATGAATGAATGAATATATCTTGGGAGTGTAAACTTTTCACACATGTTGTGAACATTTGATTATTGCGGAATATTCAAATTACAAATAAAGTTCGGATGAAATTTTTTTAAAATTTTTAATTAATAAATCCTATATTAATATTTAAAATACTTATATTTATACTTGTTTATCTAATAAGTTATATTTTAAAGAATAAATTATTTTATTAAAAATTAAAAAAAATTCAATGAAATTAAAAGTAACATTCTTGTATTTTGTATACATAATATATATACGGAGTGTATATATTAAATATATATAAAGTATAAAAGTATTACAGTGTGACTAGGACATTCATCCTACAGTTTTCGTTTCGGTCCAATTCTCATAATCTTTTACCTCCATTAGTATAGGAACTATCATAGAACACACTTGATTTCATTGCACCCATAGATGATAGGGGTAGCAGACGAATTCAAGTTGATGAAGATGCGTAAGTTTAATATTTTTCATGATAGTTTCTTTATATTTATTAAAAATTAAAAATGATCTCTCTTAAATTAAAATGATAAATAGAAAAAATAATTTATCCTTTTTACCTTTTAATTATTTAAAATAATACATAAAATTTAAATGAAAATGTATTTCAAACGTATAAATTTTATCATTAATTGAATTGAATTTTATTAATAGAATACTATTGAATAAAAGTTTTTACACAATTAAAAATGGTGCTTAAATACAAAATAATTAAATCAAATCAATTGTTAGCAATTTGGTCAAGCAATAATAAAAAGGCAATATATTCTCTCATTCTCTTTAAAATGTCCCTAACTTTAACATGTACAGAGTTGATTTTTTTACCTCAAAGTAGAAGAAATAAGAAAAACATGGACGGTTGACTTTGAGCAAGCCTGAGCTGAGGACTGAACGTGACCCAACCTGTTAATGAGAATGGGATGCATGTATCCCAGCAGGCAGTAGCTACTTCCAAGTCTTTATTATTTAATTTTTTTTTAAAAAAAATATCAACTAAATCAGTCTTAATTAAGCAAACTTTTAATTTTTGTGATTGGGGTTTGATAGATGTTTTTGGAGAAATAAAATAGTAAAATAAATGATAATAATTGTGCCAGCGATAGGCTATTGGTTAGGATTCAGTAATGGCCACACTGCCCACTTGATAGACAACCAAACACAATCAACATTCAATTCTGGTGATATAGAGACAGTACACGGCTACGGCCAGATGGGTTTGGACTTTGGAGCACCAAAACTCATTTCCTCCAAAATGATATATATCTAAACTATGCCATCAATCACCTATTGCATTTCGTACCTTTTTTTTCTATATTTAGAAAATAACAAAATTTTTCTAAGTTTCAATTTCATTTTATTCCTTTTTTTTTTGGCAGAAATATGCAGTCTGGCCTACAAATAGATCAATACATTCATATAGGATCATGTTTCAGCCATATTATTCATTTGTTATTTAAATATATATATATATATATAAGTCAAACCAGTTGGGGTAGCTCAACTGGCCACATGATGTTACTCTCAATAAGAGAGGTCAGAGGTTTGAACCTTAAAAATGATTTCCAAAGTTTGAGCTTTTAAATATATATATATATATATATATAAGTCATCTATCGTTATACAATAAACAATTAATGCATGACCGTTGAATCATATTTTTATTAATTTGTTTAATCCAATTGCAGCTTGGTATATGTATAATTTTTTTTTAATATAAATCAAACTCCCACAGTCATGAAATTAATATAAGCTTAAAATTTCAGAGTTTTGAAAATAATTTCAATATTGTTCTAATTTAAAAATTTTATTAATATAGTTAAGTGCCTTTTATAAATTAATTTTAGTCGTAGTAATTAAGTAACCTAATAATAAAAATAAATATATTTTGATCTCTGTATTTCAAAAAACCAAAAAATTAAATATCTTTACACTTAATTTTTATTTTTTTTTTTACTAAAAATAATATTTTAATGAAAATGAGACTTAAGTTAATGGTTTTCTCCAATTCTTTTTTAAAGATTTAGGGGATGAAAATTTATAAATTTTAGTTTTTCCATATTTACTAAATATTAGTAAATATCTGACGTGAATTTAAATTAGATTGCAATCTTTGAATTGCAAGATATTGGATGGTTAATATATATATATATATATATATATATATATATTAATATATTTTAAAGATAAAATTTAGGAAAAGAAGAAATAACAAGGAAAATTTAATTAACATGTTATATATATATAGTCGAACATTTGGATATCCGTAATTCCCAAACCCTTAAAAACCAAAACTTGAAATTAGCTTCATGTAGCGAATACCGAAGGAAGACTAGCAATGGCCTCTCTAGAGCCAAATAAGCGTTTCCATTGTTTAGCAACTTGCTTATAGACTCTAATTCTGGCTGTTGAAATGCTTAATAACATGCTTTTTCTTAACTTCTTTAATTTGTTCCCAATCTTAATCTTTAATCTACAAAATCTGATCCTCAAAAACGATGGTTTTCCTCTTGAATCTGCTTGTTGAAGAGCTTTGTAAATCAAGAATTGAGCTCTTCGGTGAATGATATCTTCTGGGTCTTCTTCATCTAATTTTGAGTAATTGCCATAAGACCTCTTCATCATTAGACTCATTTTTCTCTAGCTAGAAAAAGGAAAGAAAGAGTTTAGCTGTAGCTAGTGAAAGAAATGGTAGTAATAAAAATATACAATTTGGAAGTGATACAATGAAGAAGTATTTATAAGGCATTGAAAGAGTAGGCAGATGGTTATGTAGCAATGCATTTGGGCTAATGTTTGGTGAGAAAAGTAATGGAAAAATAAAATCGTAGTTGGCTTTTGAAAACTACATTACAATATTAACAATTTATTTTCTTTAGTATAGATATAATAAATTAATTATGTATTAAAGAGAAGTTTTTAGTGGTAGATTTATGTACATATATCAATTAATCTTAATCATCGAATTAGTAGCTTTCACTAAATGGTTTTATAATTGATGAAATTTTTTTTTATCAAATTGATGAACTTATTAAAAAAAAAAGGAGAGAAAATAGGATTAGAATGTGAGATCTAACCCAAGTTTTCAATCTTTAACGGGCGTCAGATGAAAGTTATTTTTAAAAATTCAATATTATAAATTAACGGTATTTTATTTATTTGTATAAATCATTATTTTGAAATCAAATTAGATAGAACTATAAATGAAATAAAATATTTTCTATCGAGTTTTAGGTGTTTTAAATTTTTAAAGATAATTATTAATTACATCTATCATTTAGGAATTCATATCTAATTAAAAAATTTTAAAATATGTCCTACGGCTACGGGAATATGTCGATATGTAAATGAGTCAAAATATTAGTATTTAGACTTTTTTTATTATTTTTTATTTATCTTTTGCAGGAGAAAAAAAATTTTCGGTCCACTATCCTGATGTTTTTAGAGCCTAATTTTAATGTCATTTATGTTTTAATTAATAAGTGGTTTTTTGTATTCGTACATTATATAACGTTATTAAGGCAAACAAACTGAACTAGATATAGAAATTAATGGACCAATTAGGTTTTTTAATATAAAATAAAAGAACACAGGCTTATGTGTGTATGAAATATGAATAACAGAAAATTAATCAGAGACAGACACTAATTATTTACTTTATTTCTTGATGAGCTCTAAAAGTCAAAGCATCCCTGTATAAAATAGACCAAAATTATGGAGCAGCGTGTAAGGAAAAATACAAGTCGATTTAATTAATTAATCGAGTCAAATTAAATTGAATGACTAACTAAATTAATTTTTTAAAAAAATTTAATTAAATTGATCAAATTTATATTTTGATCAGTTCAATTAATTAATTAAACCAAAACTAATTTTTTTTAAATTTTATAATCAAAATTTTATTTTGAATAAAAAATTAATATAATTAAATAACTAAATAAAATTTTTTAAAAAAACTAAAAATAATTTTATTTTGCAATAAAAATTTATATTTATAGTAAAAAAATTAATATAATTAAAAAATTAAATAAAAAATAATAACTAAATAAATTTTTTTAACTGTTAATTAATCGAACAGAACTGGTTAACCGTTAACTGAACTAAAAATTAAATTTATATAAATTTTTCGACTGAACCAATTAAATTATTTTAAATTTAATTAATCAAATTATATTTTAATCAATTAACTAAAAATTTAATCGATTAATTAAATTTTACCTATCCCATTTACGGGCATTAAGCATCTTTGAAAACTTAATAAACTTAAAATAAATTTTAAGAGTCCAAGGGAAAGACTAGTGAGGAGAGGCACGCCAATGCCCAAAGCCATACCCTAATAAATAAAAATAAATCCAAATCTAATAATTTAAAATCCAAAAATTATTTTGGTTGTGAAAAATTATATTTTTTTAATCGATTGAAAATTTTGTTTTTTCATTGATTATCTTTCTAATTTATGAATCATTTAATTGTGATGTGAATAGTTTACTATCAATTCTCAAACACATCAAAATGATAAATTTAGCGTAAAATGTAAAAATTAATTTATAATACTTGTAAAAAAATCAAAGAAAAATTTACATTGAAGTTTCAGAGTTAATTTATTTTTCTTTTTATAGAGCATTTGGCTATATCATAATCCTAAAAAAATTAAAAATTATTTTTTAATCAATAATACTATATTTATTTGTAAATAATTCATGTAAAATGAAATATTAGATTCATTAAATTTTACCAACCGATTAGTAAAATATTTTATCTATAAAGAGTAGATAAAATTATTTTATTAGGAAAGAGAATTATGAAATCTTATATTAAAAGATAATTATACCTTTACGTTATGATATGATAAAATAACAAAAGTCATGTTGCAAAGGCAGTTTAGGCATTATTCAAACTTTTCTAGTAAAATTAAATTATAAACAAATAAGTTAATATTTTTTCAAATCCACTTTCTCAATATTTTATTATTTCTCTCAAACACGATAATATAATATTTTCAATAAAATATAATTTCAATAATATATTTCTATAAAAATATTAGTAATCAATTTTTCTAATAATCTAACAAACTCATTCTACCTATAATTCGGTTGATAATTTATTAAAAAAATATATTCACTATATTATAGGAAAATAATTAATGAATTAAACTGAAATATTTATTTTTCTTTTTAATTTCTTAAGAGAAATTTATCTCATACTTCCTTAACCTCAAAAATAATATCGATTATAAAGTCTTTGTTTTAAAAAAAAAATATTGGAGATCACTCTATCATCTTCCAAAACTAAAAAAATAAAAATAAAAGAATAATTGGCAGCCTTTCCATCACTTGAAAACCTTGTAAAGGTAGTTTATTGTGAAAGCAGCTATTTGTTGCAGCAGCGACTCGGTGCTTTATTATTAGTATTATTTTTTTTGAAAAAAATATTTTGAAGAAGACGAAGGTATTACATGAAATAATTATTTAATCTTTTTGAATATCACAATATAGATGAGAGAATTAAATATAAATTTATTTAAAAATATACTTATTATTAGACTACACTCAATATGCTGAATTAATTATTTAATTTATTAACGAAGATAGAAAAGAAAAATTAATGTCAAATGATATATTATTTCATTATTTGAAACCAACTTAAATTAGTTAGTTTTATACAACGTAATAATATTGATCAGAAAAATTAAATTAAATTGAAGCATCGATCAATCAATGCCCAAAAAAATATTAATTTAGGAAAAGACTCCTCTGAGTATCTACTATTATTAATTAAATTATAATTTCTTAAAAAATATTAATTAAATTATTAATTATATGGCTATACAGATAATTTGGTAGTATCTACATGTAATAAATTCAAAATAATTAAATTTATTTTTTAATTTAATTTTGATTAAAATTTGAATTCAAAATTGTTTAATTAAAAGGATAAAAAAAATAATTAATTTATGGAGTGCATAACGAGTTAATTACGTAGCTTAAACACTTTTGAGTGAGGCAGGCATGTCTGTTGACATCATCAAACTTCTTTTTCTTTGGATAATTAATTAATCAATGGAATAAAAATTTTCTAAATTGTAGAATTGTCTGCTTCTCCATCTAAACCAGACCCATCGACCCTTTGACTAAATAAAAATATATATTATAAATCAAAATTATTGCTTAATTCATCCAATATTTCCCGTTAGGAAAAGAACGGCCGGTGTGATAATTTTGGTCACATTGAAAAAGAAATTCGCATGCGAATACCAGTCTCTATTTCATAATATAACACTGATATCAGACGCAAGTGCTCAATTATTATTGTTTTTAAATGTTAATACGAAAAAAATTGATTATAATGTAGACCAATAAAAATGTTATAGTTAATTTGTATAAATTTTAATATAACTATTGATGTAGATTTGATGAATAACTTTATGTAATTTTAATTATTGAGAAAGTTATTTGACATGTAGAGTAAAAAATTTTATCAACAACTCAACTTTTATTATACATAGAGACGTACAAGACATGAATTAGTCCACATTGCCTCTTTGATATGTGCAGAAAAAAGTAGAAACGTGAAAAATTGTCCAAAACTGATGGATAGCACCGCAATCTGACAAATCCGATTAAATTAGTCAAATTTAACTTATATATTTAATAATAAATTTGATTAAATTAGACCAAATCAATTAATAATGATCAATTTTTAAATATAAAATTTTTTGATTGATTAATAGCGATCAGCTTAACCGATCGCTAAAATTCAATCAACCTGACCACTATATATTCCTCAAAAAAAAGAAGTAAATAAGAGTCCTAGCAGATTTCCTCAAAAAAAAAAAAGTCCTAACAGATAATTAATGCTTATTAAGACAAAATTTTGATTGCTAATAGTAATTAATTATAACACAAATCAAAGGCATTATTGAAATTATGTTCCCAAAATCAAGCCTGTTAACTAGTTAATTTAAGAACAATATTTGTTGATTGAAAAACTCAAAAATCAAATAAAGGAGATGGAATTCAAACAATTCCACAGGGCCAAATATAAATATGCACCCAATCAAGGCTTCTCTTCAATCAGCTCATAGGACAAAAGCCTGAAGATGTGCAGAAGCCTAATTTGCCTCCTTACTCTTTATAGCTGTATCCTTACCAAAGATAAAGACGAAACAAGAGAGAGGGTTGCATAAAAATTCAAAAAGATAATTTAATCATTTTATAAAAATATATAATAAAATCATAATAAATCCGAAATAATCTTATAAAAATTATTATATATAATAAACTCATAATAAATTCATAATATACTATATAAATATAATAAATTTACACACTAATCACAGTATAAATTTAAAAATATTTTAAAAATCTAATAAACCTTGCAACTTTTTTTTTTTTTTTATTTCTGATAGTTATTCTCTCATACTTCTTAGTCAGCCCACCGGAAGTTCTAAACACCAAGGAAACAGTCATTCATCAACCTAAACCTTTCCTTACAGAGTCTCTTTAGTACGTTACATCTCAGCATTATTACAATGTCACACGTTACACACTGCTACTCACGTTATTGCAATTGTTACATATGATCTCCTAATTTTATTTTTATGTATTTTTTGTTAGTACAAAATGTTACAGAAGATATTGAGCTACTGTGGAACAACCAAGGATCGACTTTTGACTTGTTCATTTACAACTCAAACCTTATAAAATTTGTCCAATAATTTAGCCCACCAACAAAAATATGTGGATTTTCCAACTAATCTTAGATGCAGCTTAACCCACTGATCCTTCCAGCTTCAAACTCATCAACTGGTTCACCTCAGCACCAAATTCATCAGGAAGTTCATTGAATACATCCTGACAGAACCCAGATATCATGGCAGCCATGGCTTTTTCATAGTCAATTCCCCTCTGCTGAAAGTAAAACAGCTGATCTTCACCAATTTTAGAGGTGCTAGCTTCATGTTCAACACGAGCTGTGGGGTTCTTTACCTGTTAAACAATGATTTTAAATCATTAGGCAAGAATATAGAATACCATGAGAAGATTCTAATTTTCTGGTTCTAGCTTGCGGAAGTAGAGCATCAATATGTTAAATCCACCAGAGAACTCCAATATATAATCATTGTGATTTAATTCAAGTATAGATGACTGATTGCAATCTCAACTTTCTAAATAATCACCAAGATTATGATATTTTGTCAGTTATCATCAAGTTGTCACTTCTTGAGCAACTGCTATTTTCAAGTCCTCATTCATGCAAGGAAAGTGAAATTTCCATCCCCATACTTCCTAGGCTACAACATTGTACTGCGAACACACTACATCTGTTCGGGAAGTCTGAAGCCAGCTAAACCACTATTGGAGAATGAGTAGACACCAGAGGAGAAACACTGGGAAAACTTATCTGCATGACGTCCCAAATGGCCTGCTAGCAGGATAGAGTGCATATAGAGATAGAGAGAGAGAGAGAGAGAGAGAGAGAGAGGGTGAAGGGCCTGAAACTATACACTAATAATACGAACATTCCAATAAATTTCCACAATTAAAATTGTCTAATATCATTAAGAATTTTGACCAATAAAATGAAATATATATTATATTTTTGAAAAAACAAATGCTAAATTATTAATTTTTTTGCTATTTATTTAGTTGCAAAAATGATATAAAAATTCGAGTTTACATCACAACTAATCTCAATCCCATTTCCATTTAAAATTTTCGGCCAATCTTGCAAAATCACCATAATTAATTAAAAACACATGCTTAAATAATTAATTACTATATCTAGACATGTATAATCCATAGAAAATTCAATAAGAATAAAAAAAAATTATTCAAGAACTTAAAATTGAAAATTTAAGATTTCAAATAGGAATTTTGATAAGCTAATGAACTTTTAGCAAAATTTTTTACTTATAGAATATTGATTTATTTTTACTAGAATTTAATTCTACAAATAAAATTAAGAAATTTCAGATTTGAATCAAACATGAACTCAAGATTTTTAAAAGAAAAATGAAAATAAATCAAAGCAATTTATTTACTAATAATAGACACCTTAATCAACTATTGTTGATGCTTAGAAGTGCTTTTTTTTTTCAAAAATTGTCATTAAGCTTGATGAAAAAAAGAAAAAAAGAACAAAAAATAATGTAATAAAAGAGACAATAGAAATAATGAGAAGAAAAGTAAAAGAAAAAAAAAAGATTGGGGGAGCCAAAATATATTTCTCTATAAAAAAGTTATAAATATATATATATATATTAAAATATAAAAAATTTGGACGGGGGCCATGCATTTCACGTAGGTCCGCCTCTGGTGTATTGGAACAGAAGTCCCATGATGCAAAAGCTAAATAGATGACGCACTGAACAGATATAGAGAACCAGTTAACATTTAACAATCTTCACATGCATATCCACAACTTTTGAAAGCAAAGTTCCAATCAAACTAATATTAACTTTGCCGCTTCCCTAATCAAATGATAGGATAGCAACCTTCTCCTAATGTTCTGGTAAGGGCCAATTAGCTTAGATTCTTTGATATGGTTCTCTCAAGCACCTTAAATGTCCTACAAGTCCAACTGTATTGGTTTTAGTTATGCTTATTTACGTATGCAGTTGCTATGTGCAATTAAGCAAACACAGCACATTCACTTCACTCAAATGAAGCAGCTAACTAGAGATCTATGTTTATAAATTTCCTTTAAAACATCACTGCTGTTTATGGCCTTAATCTCTTAGAGAGTGTTTCTCAAAACTGGAACTTTTCAGCTTATTGTGAATAAGTGATTTTTAAATTATAATCAGATTAAAAATAAGCAGTTAAGCGTTTCTGTAAACTAGTTAATAATCAGCTGATAATCAGTTTATAATCAGTTAAGTGTTTCTGTAAAATCAGCTTATAATCAGTTTTTAATTGCAGAAACTGTCAAAATGACCAAACTATCCCTGAATTTATTTATTGTATAAAAATAATATTTTAAATGTCAATTCAAAATTTATTTTGCAATTATAATAATAATAATAATAATAATAATAAAATTTATTTAATAATAATAATAATAATAAAATTTATTTAATAATAATAATAATATTGGTGTTATCAATAAATTATACAAATAAAAAACTATCATGTAAATATTACCAAATTAATTAGAATCCTAAAAATATTAATTAGAATCCTAAAAATAAAAGAATTTTGATGGAAACTAAAGTGTATAGGGTGGCCAAATTTGGAATATTGAAGATTAGGTAGGGATAATATGGTCTTTTATTTGGTCAAAACTGCTTAAAAAATAAGTGCTTAAAAAAAAGTAGCAAAACCCAACTTTTAAAAAACTGATTAAAATCATATTATAATCTACTATTTAAGTTTTCAGAAACACTTAAATAAACAACTTATAATCTAAAAACTGCTTATAATCAGTTTTGACCAGCTTTTAAGCTTTGAGAAACACCCTCTTAGTTTCATGGACACTTTCCGAACAGTTTCTTATGGATATGTGTTTCAGAAGATTGTTCATACATCCAATATATACAACTTGGAAGGCCTATTACAGAAGTTTGTCAACAAATCCAATGAATGCAATTTGGAATGCCTATCAATACTTCAGCAATTATCTATCAGCATATATCACTAAAGACACCAAGAGAATTGGAATACACAGTAAAATTGCACGAAGATATTAAATTAGTCATCATGCTATGCTGAGTTTTAGGTAGGCTATGGTTAACATCATTCAAAACAATCAGACAAAGACCCATAAAGATGATAACCTTTTTCTTTTTCAGAAAGCTGGAGAAAACGAAACAGAGCTAGTATGTTGACATGGGAACAAAAATTTTAAACTTGTAGAGAGCAATATTAACATATTAAACAAAATCTACCTGAATATAAGGATAAGTATTGGCAGCTGCAGTGTCACCAATAAGCATTGAGTCACATTGCGAGGAGTTACGAGCATTTTCTGCTTTTGATTGAATCTGAACAAGCCCCCTGTAACAATTCCTAGAATTCCCAGCTGAAATACCCTTTGAAATAATTCGACTTCTTGTATTTTTCCCCTTGTGTATCATTTTTGTCCCTGTATCAGCCTGTTGATAATTATTTGTCAAAGCAACGGAATAGAACTCTCCAACAGTATCATCCCCCTCCAAAACAACACTTGGGTACTTCCAAGTAATTGCGGAACCCGTCTCCACCTGAGTCCAAGATATCTTAGACCTATCACCAGCACAAAGCCCTCGCTTTGTAACAAAATTATATATCCCACCCCTTCCTTCCTCATCACCAGCATACCAATTCTGAACTGTGGAGTACTTAATTTCTGCATCCTCAGCACAATACAATTCAACTACAGCTGCATGAAGCTGGTTAGTATCATATGATGGTGCAGTGCACCCTTCCAAGTACTCCACAAAACTCCTGTCATCAGCAACAATCAAAGTCCTCTCGAACTGCCCCGTTTCCATGGCATTAATCCTAAAATATGTGGAGATTTGCATTGGGCACTTAGTATCCTTGGGTATGTAACAAAATGAACCATCACTGAACACAGCAGAATTCAAAGCTGCATAATAGTTATCCTCACTAGGCACAACTCTCCCCAGATACTTCCTAACCAAATCAGGATACTTCTTTATTGCCTCAGATATAGAACAAAAAATCACACCCGCTTTCTCTAAAGTCTGCCTGTGCGTGGTGGCTATTGAAACACTATCGAGAACGGCATCAACTGCAACATTAGCCAATCTATTCCTTTCATTCAAAGGCACACCAAGTCTATCAAAGTACTTGAGAAGTTCAGGATCAGCCTCATCAAGACTACTCAAAGTAGGTTTCTTTTTGGGAGCTGAATAATAACAAATATCTTGAAAATCAATTGGTGGGTACATATTATCTGACCAATTAGGCTCTTTCATTTTCAAAAACTTATCAAAAGCACTTAATCTAAAATCAAGCATCCAATCAGGTTCTTCTTTAATGGAAGAAATTAATCTAATCGTTTCTTTAGAAAGGCCTTTAGGGATAGAAAAGGAGTCAATATCCATAGTAAAGCCAAATTTCTTCTTGTAATCGCGATTACGGAGAATTTCTCGAATTTTTTCATCAGAGCTAGTTGTTGAAGTGGAAAAACTATTACCTGAATCTGAATTCAGAGTCTTGGATTCGAATCCAACGTCAGCTCGGACCTTGAGTAGATTTGGAGGCCTGGGGTTTCTGGAAATCGAGGGCTTGAGAGGAAACGATAAGGGTTTGGTGAGTTTAGCTGAATCGGAGATGTGTTGGGGAGAAAAGCTTGAAATACCGTTAGCAAGCAGAGAAGGCATGGCTGCAGATCGGCGGCTTAACCTTTGGATGGATGAGAAAGTTTATGATTTTGAAGATTATAGCAGTTGTTATTATGCGATTATTTTTGTTGGCCATAAGTTTGACGATAGACTCGTGTCTCCCACACGTACTTCCCCATTAGTCGGTTTTAGGTATTTAATTATTAAATTGTTCCGTCGTCAAATTTGAACGGCGATGATCCTCATTTGCAGGCTTTGCTCTCCACGTGTGTTATTGGATTTTTTTTTTTTACATTTTTTAGATTAAAAATTCGAAAATCAAATCTGTATTTACTATAAAGCGAATATGCATTTTGCATTAACAACTCATAATTCTATAATATTTAATTAAATTATTGTAATTATCATATATATTAAATTCAGGATCATAAATATGTAAATTAAAATTCAAAGAATATCAGTTTTTTTTAATTGTTTATGAATATGTGTAATGACCACTAAGGGCCTGTTTAGTTTAGCTGTTCATAGCAGCTGGTAGCTGATAGCGGTTGCTGATAGCTGATAGCTGGTGGCGGATAGCTGGTAGCTGATTCGGGTTAGTGTTTGGTAAAAATACAATAGCTGTTGCAGTTTGAATGTAAAATTACCAATAAACATATCATTATCTAATAAATATTAATTTTTATTTTATTTTAATAGGGTTAATCAGCTATCAGCTGATATGAAAAAGCTCCGAGTAGCAGCTTATTGAAACAGCAGCTGTTTGGGGTTCCTAACAGCTATCAGCTGCTGTTTTAAAATTTTACCAAACATCAAATTTTACTAAACAGCTGCTGTTTGGGGTTCAAACCTCTATCAGCTGCATCAAATAGCTAAACCAAACACCCCCTAAATTTAACATCACTTTGAATACCACTTCTAAAATGCTGCAAGTATTATTAATATTATTAATATTGAATTATTGTAATGACCACTAAATTTAACATCACTTAGAATACAACTTCTAAAATGCTGCAAGTATTATTTGGATTTTAATATTAAATTTTGTCATTTTAATAGATTTTTATTTTAAGATAAAGAAAAAATATTGATTATAAACAATGGAGTAGTAGCAGTAACCTCTTAAATAATATCTACCTAATATTCCTTTCATCTTCAATTGATAATTTTGTTTCACTTTTTACAAGAATTAAGAAAATTTAATTATTTTTATTGGAATTATAAATTTATAAATATTTTTTTTATTATATTATTACTTTATTATAGAATATATTTAATTAGTAATATTAAATAAAAATATTATAAATATTTAAAATACTAATTAATTTATTAAAATTATAAATGGATTATAATTTGAGACCGATAAAAAAGAAAAATAAACATATTTATTTAGGATTGAGTGATTATTAAATATTTTTAATTATTTATAATTATATAAAAGCATGTAAAAAATAGAAAATTACATAAAGATATTTCAGGTATGGCTTCGAAACTCCAACAAAAATATTAGTTTGTTACTTATAATGATGTAAAATCAAAAAAATTTTAATATCACATTGACATACTAATTCTTTGCAAAAGAAATTAGTTTATTGTGAAAATATTAGAGCAAAAGTTCTAAAAACTCAAAAAAGACAAGAGAGAGAGAGAGAGAGAGAGAGAGAGAGAGAGAGAGATAAAGAAAATTGTGTGATCTCATATGAATGGAGAGTTTGAATACAAGCAGTAAAGGTTCTTTATATACATCAAATGCAAAAGACAAAACTAACCTTTATCCTAATGTATTTACAATAGAAAACTCTATTGCCATATATATTATACAATAATTGAACTTAATACATAATTTAACATCCCCTATGTATAATTCAGTAATTCAACTGATTACATAATTTAACATCGCCCCCACTAAAGATGGGGATTAGGATGAATGAACTAATCCTATCTTGGACAGAAGTGAGTGATGAGCTTTAGCATCCAATGACTTGGTTAACAAATCAGCTAATTGATCCTTAGAAGGGATATATGGCGTGTGTTATAGTGATAAGGCCTTTTTTCAATTTATTCCGAACCAGATAGCAATCAATATCCAAGTGTTTAATATGTTTATGAAACATTGAATTTGTTGCAATGTGCATAGCTGCTTGGTTATCACATTGGAGATTGACAAGCAACAGAACTGGAATACCAAAATCTTGCAACAAATAAATTATAAATTGAATTTCACAAACTATAGAGATCGTGCTCTTATATTTAGCCTTAGTAGAGCTTTTGGCTATAGTAGATTATTTCTTTGTTTCCCAAGAAACTAAAGAAGAGCCCAAGAAGATACAATAACCAGTTAAGGACTTCTTGGTTAGAGAATAGGTTCTCCAATCAACACCATAAAAGGCATGCACTTGAGTTGAAGAAGTTGAAGCAAAAAATAGCCCAGCAGATGGAGTATCCTTAAGGTACTTAACTGCATGAATAACAACATCCTAATGTATTTGTTTTGGAGCAGCCTTATACTGATTAAGTTATGTAGTATAAGATAAATCAGGCCTTGTCTAACCTTCATACTTACCAGGTTCAAAAAACATTATAGAGTCATCACTACTATGTGATACCCATGTGGTTAAAAAAGACAAATTCAGTCTTGATCAGTGTCCTAAAAATGATTTTGAGGAAGAGGAAATACAAAAGATTCCTTATGCATCTGCAATATAGAGTCAGATGTTTACTCAGGTTTGTATTCATCTAGACATTGCATATATTATTAGAGTGTAGTAGATATTGAGAAATCTAGAAATGAATCATTGGAAAGCATCTAAACGAGTCATGTGGTATCTACAGAGAACAAAACATTACATGCTAGCATATAGGAGGTTGGATAAGTTAGAAATTATTGGATATTCAGACTTCAACTTTGTTGGATGCCAAGATAGTGTGAGATCTATGTTGGACTATATCCATCTATTAGCTAAAGGAGCTATCTTTTGAAAAAGTATTAAATAGACACTAATAGTTTCTTCCACCATTGAGGTTGAGTTTATGGCAAGCTATGAGGCATCAAATCATAGAATATGACTGCAAAATTTTGTCACTAGGCTGCGAATTATGGATAGAATTAAAAAACCACTTAAGGTAGTTTGTGATAGTAAATCAACAGTCTTATATCCCAACAACAACAAGAGCTCGAGTAAGTTGAAACACATGGACCTTAAGTTCCTAGTTGTTAAAAAAAGTGTTCAAAGTGGACATGTGACTATAAAACATATTGGCATAAACTTCATAGTTATGGACCCGCTTATTAAGGGATTGCTACCCAAGGTCTTTTATAAACATACAGCTCATATGGGTGTCATGTCATTTTCAGGATGTATAGTTTTAGTAGGAGTTTGTAATTTTACTCTTCTTATATACACATATTTTAGTTATTTCAGTTTATGATATTTTGAGAGTGATTTCTGCAGCAATACAATGTCTTCAGTTGATTTTAGTATGGTTTCAATAAGTTTTAAGGTGGACTAATTAGAAATGGACATGTCTATATCACATTGCATATAATTTTCATGTTACACATCCATACTTGACCTATGGCAATTGGTTATATTGATATAAGTGATAAGGAGTGATTTTGTTATGATGAATGTGATGACAGTTTCTATGTTAATATAATTGATGGGCCAGATTATTTGGAAATTTTGAGACAATGTAAGATAAAATATATAGTAAAATAAATATTAATTTTGTGACAATGTAAGGTAAAATATGTAGTAATATATATATATATATTTAAAATATATAGTAAAATATATATTAATTTTCAGACAATGTAAGGTAAAATATATATATATATATGTATTTTTGACAGTTCCAAATAATCTTGCCCATCAATTATGTTAAAATAGAAAATGCCATTACATTCATCATAACAAAATATAAAGTAAAAATTATACATATATAGTCCAATAAGGAGATTGTTAGATTAATGAATATATATATATATATATATAAGACGATAACAATTGTGTGCCATGTGTATCATAAAAGGATTAGCCTAAATATTAAAATCGATATAATTTTGTTTAAAATTATAATGAGTATAATTTATATCAGAAAGTATGGATTTATATGTGTATATATTTTACTATATAATTTCTAATTTAATGATGGACTAAATTAGAAAGAAAAAAAATGTGCAAATATGTTTAGGGTTATGACCCCCAAATTACATGTATGTTTTCTTTTCTAATATCACATCGTTAGAAAAAAAAAAGAAAAAGAAAATATTTCTTTTAAATTCATAAGTATCAATTTGGAATATCAAAAACCACAAAACTCAATTATTTTATTGGAAATATTAATTTAGATACACTTTCACATTTAATTTATATTTTCTTAATGATTTAACATGATTATTTTTTGGCTAAATTGAGATTTAGGCTTTTACCTACAATTGCAACATTCAAAAAATTGATTTTCCGTATTGGAATGTGCCATCTTAAATATTTTTAGTAATATTGCAAATAGGGTTAACAATATAATCATTGTCCTTTGCTAATAATAAGATAATGTATAATTTACAAGAATATTATACACTTTTTCTTTCAATATTAGTTTTTCTTCACTGAATTTCACCAATAAGATTTTTAAAAAAAATCTTTTCTATCTCTCTCCCCCTTAACAGCTCCTTCTTTCCCATCTAGCTTGTTAAGATTGTCGTCAGCCTTTTGGCTGCTGATAGTCCTAGATTTTCACTTTTTCTTGTTTCTCATATTGTTTCTTCAAATAATTTTGTGGTTTGGTTTTTATAGTTTCTAGATTTGGCCCTTAGATGATGTTTTTGTCTTCCGTCTTTGAGGTGGTTTTAGATTATTTTTGAAGATATGATGGTTTGGAGAGATAATCAACAATAAGCTCTAGAGGATTGCTTTAATCTAACTTGCTCGCTATGGTTTCTAGTGGCTTCTAATCCCTTTCAAAATGGGTCTACATATCCCATCAACTTGTAGTCTTTGGAAGGAATTTACTAAGATGGTCTTGATCTCAAATCACCTTTTACCTATTTTTGGCTACTTTCTTAACCATTGTTGTCCCAAGATGGCAACTAAGAGAGGGGGTGAATTGATTATTTTGAAAAAGTGATGGTAAATTAAAATTTAAAATTAAACAAAGCAAGAGAAGAGTAAAGTATAGAAGAACAAATGCAAAGAGTTTATAGTGGTTTAGATTCCTTCAATCCTACGTCCACTTTCTTAACAACTTGTTAAGGTACCACTAATCTTGAGTTTTGATAAGCTCAACTCTAACTTGGTATTTTCACAAGTTCACACCGAACTTTTACAAGGCTTGAGTAATTTCTTCACAACTCCAACAAGAGTTTTCCCAAGTTCACTCTAAAACCTAAGTGTTTCAAAGCTCACACTCAAACTTACAATGGTGTTTAATACTCACACCCAACACTTAAACAAGTACAAAGAGAGTTTTAATATAAAGAAATGAAAGTTATTGATCTTGGCTATATCAAAACAAAAAACCCTGTTGTAAGTGAAGTTTCTTGGGATATTTACAGCTGTTTTATTAGTTTTTGTTATAGATTTGTGTCTTGTTTATTATAATAATTATTGTTTTATTTAGGTATTTTGTTAGTTTTAATCGGTTTGTTTAGTGTTTTCATTAATTTTGGTAGTTTTAGTTTATTTCAGTGTTTATGCTATTTTTGATCTAGTTTTTAGTATGGTGTTTATGTTTTGTTGGTTATTGTTTATTTACTTCTTGTTTACAGTTTGTTTGAGTTTTGTTTTAGGTTAAAAAAGGTAAGAAGCAAATTGAAGGAAAAAAAGGACAGTAGCTGACACAGGCAGAGGACACGGCCAAGTCACTGGCCGTGTCCCATACCAAGTTAAAAGGAAGTTCAAGACACAGAGAGGGACACACTCAAGGGACACGGCCAAGTCAGTGGTCGTGTCCCTCCAAAGATGCTCAAACACGGCCCAGTTGCTCCAACTTGGCCGTGTCTCACTTACATCCAAAGCATAGAAGAAGCAACTCTCACAGTAGAAGACACAGGCAAGGGACACGGCCAAGTCAGTGGCCGTGTCCCTCCAAAAAGGCTCCAACACGGCCAAGTCACTCCAACTTGGCCGTGTCTCACTTAGTTCCAAAGGAAAAGAAGATTAAAATTAAACAGAAGCAAACACAGGCAAGGGACACGGCCAAGTCACTGGCCGAGTCCCTCCAAAGACCACCAACACAGCCAAGTCTCATCCAACTTGGCCGTGTCTCTCATAAACCAAAGACGTAGCGAATTTTTAAAGCAGAGAATTCATATAAAAGAGAAAAGAAGTTAGGGTTTAGGTTGTTGAGATTTTGAGAGCGGATTTAGCCGTCTGAGAGTGAAGTTAGGATTTAAAAAACTTTGTTTTCTTTGATTTTTTATTACACTTTGGATTAAACTAGCTTAGATTAGATTGTTCTAGCCATTGATACATCATTCTTGCAAGATTTGAACAAGAGATTCTTCAGAAGTTTCAAGGAGTTTGTAATTTGGTTTTGTTCTTGAACTTTATCTCTTTATTTTCATTGGAATTGTATTTATGGATATTATCAAGTCTAAATTGATTTCTTTGATTATTAATGAGATGAGTATGTTTGATAGCATTATGAACTAATTTGATCTAGTCTAGGGTTTGTATGGATTTACTATGATTGTATGAATTGGTTATTACTCTTAATTCAATTATTTCTTTAAGCCTTTACTGAATGAAATATTGTTAATATATAATTGATTGGCCACCAATTATGTGTTTTAGGTATTAGATGATGGATTGAGAGATAAAGTCTAATGCTGGAACAATTCAATTAAGGACTTAGGTGAATTAGAAATATAACCTATTAAAAAGATTATTTCAATCATAACAAGATTAGTTGAAAGAGGTTTGAATGCGAGAGCTTATTTCCTTGACTCTATTAATTAAGTTGCTTGAGATTTAATCTTTGAAATTAAATTAGTTAAGAGGAATAACCGTTCATACATATAAGCAGTAGAGAAGTGCAAACCCTAGACCTTTCTATCAAGTGAATCAAAACATCAGCTTAATTTACTTTTATTTGTTTTAAACTTCAATCAATCTTCTTCATTAGTTAATAATTTAAATTTCTTCATTACTTGTTATTTATAATCTGATAATCAATTAGCTACTTTAGCTTCCTTGTGAGACGACCTTGGGGTGATCACCTTTGCTACAGCTACCTCGTATACTTGCGAGTGACGCTTTGTGGTAGAGTTAATTCGAGCGCAACAAGTTTTTGGCACAGCCAACATAGGTCCAAGGAGCCGTTACTAATAATATTTAAGTGAGTTCCTATTCTATCTAGCTAGTTGTTACAAGAATAATATGTATGGCTCAGATAGGGGTCATCCAAGCATGATAAACGGTCGCTTAAGGACTTAGCATGGTCACTTGTTCATTATGGATGGTCGCTCCATTTAAAAGTTTTCCAACATTCATTTGTTAGTGCTCAAATATAGATTTTTTGCACATCATTTGCCAACCTGTAGTTGTCAGGTTGGTAGGCTAGGGACTGTTGCCCTTTTCATATTTTGAGTATCGTCTTTTAATGGCTATTCCACGTGTCATAGATTTATTTGTTAGAGGAATTACCACCAAAATATGAAAGGTGTGGTCGTCCTTCTTCTAAATAGAGGTCAAATTGGTTGACTTGCATCGAACTTCTGAGCGCACTCTAGACCATGAACTCTATTGCTAATCTTTATGATTTTAGCATTAAAACATATGGACGGTCGCTAAAATTCAAGGAAGGTTGCAACATTCTAATATGCAACCGTTCTTCTCACCGCGCCCTCTACTGTAAGTGTTGAAATATTTGCCACTTGAGGTACAGTCATCCAAATTGGTAGATGGTCACAGATTACCTAATAACGGTCGTCCTTCAGGTCGAACTTCTCACCGCGAACACTACTGTGACTTTATTTCTTTTTTAAAACATTAGGGGCGGTCGTCCAAAACTTGAGGATGACCGCTATATGTGCCCTGTTCTAGTAATATTGCATACTATATTCCTATATCAAGAATCGTCAAAACCATATTAAATGTATCATTCAATTTGAGTGTTAAAGATTAAAATAGAGGTTATTTGGCTAACAATCTCCCCTTTTTTGACTTTAGCAATCAAATTGAATGGAGATGAAAGAAGATAATGTAAATTGAAATTGAAGGAGCAATCTCCCCCTAAACTTATGCTTATGCACTTTTAATTTCTATTTCTAGATCAAGATTATAATTCTTTTAGTGCAATATTTGGGATAGGTTTATCACTTTCTAAGCTCAAATTTTATTGTAATCAATTATTTTTCAATTTCGTTGTTTTTAATCAGTCAATATCTCTCCAATCAATTTCTCTCTAATTTGTCCCCCTTTGAAAAAGGAAAAAAGAAAAGAAGGTGAAGGAAGTTAATTCATTAAATAGAAAATAAACAAAAAAAAAGCCATTACATGCAAAATAACATTTAAAAGAAAAAAAGAAAAAAAAAAGGAAAACTAGTCAGAATCTTCATCTTCTGGTTCTTCTTCCATAGGGGCCTTTCCCTTGTCAAAAGGAGGTTGCTCACTACTATTGGAGCTAGCATCTTCTCCAATGGATTCTACTTCAAAAGGATTTTCTTCATGATCACTCACATCCCATTCTTTGAGGTCACATTGAGATAATTTCATTTTGCATTGTATATCACACAAGTCATGATAAATGTGGGTTAGAAGATCGATTCTTTTATTGAGTTGCTGAAATCTCTTAGAAACATCCCTTTTGAAGTGAGATAATTATTTTTTAAGGGATTTGATTGCTTTGAGGATGAGTTTGGTGGGTGAGATGACTTTTGAAGAAGAAGGCTTTTGTGGCATTTCCACAGCTACTTCCAAGGTTTCACCTTCTCCTTCAATTGTATACCTTGGCCTCTTCTTGTTTCTATATACTACACCTTTGTTGTAACACCCTTATACTCTATATACGTAAAGTATATATACCCTATAAATGTATAATATAAATACAGAATTTAAAAGTGTCACAAAAACTCCATAATAACAATTCTCATTTTAATCACAATATTTAATTAATAATAAATAATATATGCTTAAGTAGTAAATTCTTAAAATACAAATTTATGAAGAAAATCTCTGGAAAAAATTTCGCTAGCATTTTGTTTGTAATTTCAATATTTTCAAAATAAAATCAACACTCAACATGCAATAGAAAAATACACTCCCAATATAAACCGTTTCATAAATCCTCCACTCATCAACAATCTTTTAACTCACCACTTAAAACCTTTTATATCACAATTAAATAATTACATAAGTAAATGTACAACCATCTCAATCTTTAAAATAAATACAAAACTCAAATGTTATTTGTTAATATACATAACCCAAAATATTTAAAACCAACTATACATGTATGCAATTGGCACAACTAGTCTTGCAAAGCCCTAGATCACCAAGTATCAACTGCACTCCATATTTCTCTGCTCAACAATTTTCTTACCTGTGCGATTCACACAACCACACTAAGCCCGAAAGCTTAATAGTACATAATAAAACTATACAACAATTTAAATAACACACATGCATACTTTTCAACTCATACTTTGTCATCATAGTATCAATACATACACTACTATTTTTAAATTTTCTTTACCTTATAATTTATATACACACAATTATTCATCTAAAATTACTCATCATCCATCATCGAATTCTTCAAACATATATATATATATATATGAGTCACACAATATCATCATCACAAAATTAATATACAAATGTGTCAAAACCACACACACATATATTCAACTCAACATTTCGTTACCACATTACCAGCATAGCATATTGCTCAACTAATATTATTTAATTCATCTCATCATTTCATTATAATATTACCAAAACTTTACAAGACATGACATCACATCACATGTTGGGCCTAACTACTCCCTACACAATAATCAAATTCCAGAATAATTGATTTTGGTCCATTGTGACACCCAGTGTCTAGCCCGTAGGCAAAATCAGTTTAATTTCTTAACTCAGCTCAGCTCGAGTCCTCAATCTCATGACCAAGCTCTGCTCGGGTCATGGCCCAGCTCTGCTCGGGCTCGTCATCATATAATCTCCAATATCAATTTTCTAGAACAAGTTATTATGCAAGGCAACACACACATCACATAATTATTCATCTCATCAAATCATATTTCTATAATCTCATTTTCATTATCAAGATTTAGCTCTGCTCAAGTCTTTCAACAACTCATTTCTCATCATTTAGCATATTTCTCATCTCACATTCCTTCTCAAGAATTTTCATATGTATCGTGATCATATCATTCCATGATCACCATCACATATCTCATAAATCATCACATTTATATATTAATTTTCACGATCTATCACATTATCAGCGTTCTCAATCACATATTATCAACATATCACAACATGCACTTATTATTTATCTCATCATTTTCATTCCTATCATATTTCCATATATTTTCCAGTTTTCACACATTTCCAAATTCTACATACTATTTGTAATATGTTTCACATATTTCAATTATTCAAGTATATTTTCTTACCATGTTCCCAATGTTGCATACTTTCCATTCCAAGTGCACAAAATGCACTTTTACCGATTGCACTTAACAAAGATATTAGCCATTCTATAATGGCTTAATATCTCACAATTCAAGCATTTCATACAATTTTGCAAACAACAATGCACTTTTACCATGACTTTTAATATCAAAGTAACTTAGCACATTTTCACAATTCATAATGTGCTAAGAAAATTCAAATACAATTAATGCAAAGGCTATCAAAGTATATACTAACCTTGAAAATACTAACTCCAAGCCCAATTCACTCTTGCAACACCAACTTCACCAATGCCCTCCTTCACTTTGATTTTACCATTTCACCTTCCTTAATCCTAAATCGCATTATAAGTGAAAATGTTCCATTAACAACATGTTCCTTGCTATTTTAATCAACCACACATCAATTATATTCATTCTACCCAAAATTGCTCCAAAACCCTAATTTTCCTCACTTACTACCTTATTTAAACTTTAACATTTCAAATTTATTTCCATCATTTTACCGTAGAATCGTCATTTATACATCAATATAACATCAATACAAACCATTTTAGCAATTATTGAAATCTCCTACAAAAACTCATATTTTACATAACATGTCCACAACCCTAACTTCATCCCAACTTATCCATATTAAATTTTTAACCATAAAATCATCACATACATATTAAAACAATACTAAATTCATCCATTACCATAATTATAAACATCTAAATTAAAACCCTATTTACATATATTTATCCTATAACCCTAAATTCCTCAACTTAGTTCATTTCAAACCCTTAATTCATCACATACTCATCATTTTAACTTCATTACTATTTATTTTAAAAAATCTAAACTTACTTTCTCTATCTAGACACTTCATACATAATCTTAAAATCAAATAGAACTAACTTAAGAAAATTTTACTTACTTGATTTCCTTGCTAAATCTTCAAAACCTTCTTAAATTCTCTTTAAATCTCTTATAAATTTGATGTGTAGCACAAGCCAAAATCAAGCTCTCTCCCTCTCTAGTTGCACACGTCCAAGAAGAAGAAGAAGAAAAATGAAGTCTTTAATTCTCATCCTTATCTCTTATAATTATTAATTAATTAATTAATAATTCCAACCAATCATCTCTCTCCCTTCTTTGAATTTCTTTTCTTTTATTATTATTATTATTATTGTTGTTGTTGTTGTTATTATTATTATTATTATTATTATTATTATTATTATTTTCATCAATTTTTTCAACACCAATTTATACCTTACATATATGTATTGTATATTCCATATATATGTATATGTCTTATATATCCGATGTATATCTCAATTATATATTATATATATCTCATATTTATAATATATTCATCTTGTATTTCTCTCTTCTCATCCTGCTACTTAATCATCAATATCAATTGTTCCATTGTACATTAAAAATGGAGATATTACATTTGCTGCCAAAAAGATACACATATGTGCCATCAATTTTTCTCACATACTCGGCATGTTCTAGATAGTCCATGGCAATGGCGCTTGAAGTGAGGTCAAAAGGATTCCTCAAAGTAGTAAGGTTAAGATTATTGAGTAAATTCATGTGCCTAGCTATTTGAGTAATATGGGAGGAAAAAACGAAGGTTCTTGACCTAGTTGTGGCATGATGATAGAAGGTATCTATCAAGAATTTTGTGTGTTAATGGGAATATTGTGGGTGAAGGAATAGAGAAAAATTAAGTCTCTCTTAGTCACTTTCTTATTTCCATCAGTCTTTTGGTGGATAGTGCAGGTTATGATCCTATAGAGCATCCAATGGATGAGAGATTTAATGATCCTAGCTTTAGGCTCCTTCACAAAAGAGGTTTATACAGAAATTTCTTGCCAAAAGGAGGAAAGAGTTTGGTTAGAGAAGGCAGTATCATTGTAGATGATGGCTCCTTCGGTTGAGAAATCTTAGATTTTTGTAAAATCCTTTAGGGTCAAGGCATGGTATTGATCAAAAAGCTTAAATCTAATTCCATACCAACCTAAAGCAGATTTTTTACTCTTTTCTATTTGAAGGGACATTAAAAATTCTCTACTAAGGCTAGGGTAACCTACCTTATCTAGATAAACAAACTCTCTCCATCCAAGGACATTTAGATATATATATATATATATTTCATCCTTAATTTGAAGTGTAACAAGCACACCTCTAAAAGGGCTTTTTGTACCATCCATTTTCATTTTCTTAAGCATGGCATATCTAATGTCTTCTCCAACAATTTGGTGATGGGGTTTGTGAATTTTCTCTCCTTTTTGAGGTTGTGGAGGAGAAGGAGGAGCATCTACTTGTTCTCTAATAAATATCCTAGTGGCCTCTTTCCTTTCCCCTTAGAAGAGATCTTCTTCTTATGTGTCATCAGTAAGATGAAGAGAAATGAAAGAGAAAGTAGGGTTTTAGAGAAAACAGGGTTTTTAAGATGGATTTGAGATTATATGTGGTGTTTATTTGTTTAGAGTGATAAAGGAAGAGTTATAACTAAAATTTGTGGGTATAAATAGGGAGAAGATGGAAAACTAGCCATTTCTAGCTGTTAGAGGGGGTGAATATGTAAAACCAGTCTGATAGCTAACAAATAAAAATTTTGGGCTGGGTGCATCAGGTGTGACCGTCTTTTGAACTCAGGACCACCGCAAAAATGCATGGAGTGACCATTTGTCATGGTGGGATGCTCGCTGCCTGGTAAACATCATATAATAGTCAAGAAAATTCAAATTCTTGCAACCGTCTGAGCAGTTTATACGACCGCTTATAGACAATGTATCAAGAATACATCAGGTTAAGTAACTTGTGACCATTATAAGTTTCAGGATGACCGACCATGACAAAATTATGAATAAAATGAGGAATTTTGTACATGAAGAAGTATTATATGAGTTTGTTCACAAACATCAATACTTGAAACAATATATTGAATGCATAAGATTATTCATTTAAGGAGCTTCCATTAATCATACCTATATTGTGCTTAATGAAGTTTAATTTATCTTCATTCAATGGTTTTGTAAAGATATCAACAAGTTGATTTTTAGTATCTATAAATTCTAGGATAATATTTTGATTTTGAACATTGCCTCTTAAAAAATGATATATAATGTCTATATGTTTAAACCTAGAATGTTAGATTAGATTTTTTGATAGATTAATGGCACTTGTATTGTCACATTTAATGGGAATGTGATCAAAATTTTTACCATAATCTAGCAATTGTTGCTTCATTTATAAAACTTGTGTAGAATAAAAATATGCAGCAATATATTTAGCTTCCGCAGTGGATAGGGCAACCAACATTTGTTTTTTGCTAAAATAAGAAACTAAACAATCATCAAGAAAATAGCATGCACTGATTGTGCTTTTCCTATCCAATAGGCTACCGAAAAATTCGCATTCGAAAGACCTAAAATGTCAAATGATGTATTTTTATGATACCAAAGTCCTAAATGCAATGTTCCACTCAAATATTTTAAAATCCTTTTAGTGGCATTCAAATATGATTCTTTAGGGCATGATTAAAATCTATCATACAAACAAACATCGTATATTATATCAGGTCAAGAAGCAGTTAAGTAAATGAGTGATTCAATAATACTTCGATATTTCTTCTCATCAACTTTCTTACCAATTTTATCTTTGTCCAATTTCAAGGATGCATTCATTGGAGTCTTGTTTGCTTTGCAAACATCCATGTAAAACTTCTTGAGAAGTTCCTTTGTTTATTTTAATTGATTGATGAAGAAACATCATTTTATTGCTTAACTTGTAGACCAAGAAAGAATTTAAGTTCACCCATCATGCTCATTTCAAATTCCCTAGTCATACAAGAAGCAAACTCTTGGCACAAAGATTCATTAGTATCACCAAATATAATGTCATTAACATAGATTTATACAATTAAAATGTTATACAATTTCTTTTTAACAAAAAGTGTAGTATCAACTTTGCCTTTTGTAAAACCATTTTTCAATAAATAAGCACTAAGTTTATCATACTAAGCTCTTGGAGCTTATTTCAATCCATATAGTACCTTGGTTAATTTAAAGACATAATTTGAAAATTTGTAATCTTCAAAGCCAAGGGGTTGTTCAACATAGACTTCTTCATTAATAAAACCATTCAAAAAGACACTTTTGACATCTATTTGAAAAGGTTTAAAATTCATATGACATGCAAATGCAAGAAAAATTCTAATTGCTTCTAATCTTGATATGGGAGCAAATGTCTCATCATAATCTATGTCTTTCTCTTAGTTATAGCCTTTGGCTACCAATCTAACTTTGTTTCTAGTAATGAGACTATCTTCATCAAGCTTATTCGTATATACCTATTTGCAAATAATAATTGGATGATCCTTGTGTCCAAGAACAAGTTCCCACACTTTGTTTTTCTAAAATTGGTTGAGTTTATCTTGGATGGCAATCACCCAACATTCATCACTAAAAGCCTCCTCAATAGTCTTTGGCTCAATTTGAGAAACAAAAGCAATATTAAAGTCTAAATATTTAAATTTTGATCTAGTAGTTACTTCCTTTGAGGTATCACCAATGATGAGTTCTCTTGGATGATCCTTTGATAATTTCAATCTTTGGTTAGTTCTTGAGTCTCTCCCATCTTAGGTTCTTCTTGTTCCACTATGTGTTATAGTTCATCATTATTGTCCATTGGAGTATCTTTTGTCTCAAGTTCTTGAAATATACCTACAAGATCATCAAGAGTACTACCTTTCCCATGATCAAGCAAGGATGATTCATCAAAGATAATATGCATTGATTCTTCAATTTCTAGAGTTCTACTATTAAATACTCTATATGCTTTATTAGAAGATGAATACCCTAAGCATACGCCTTCATCCAATTTGGATGACAATTTTTCAAGGTTGTCCTTCATATTTAATATAAAGCATTTGCATCTAAATACTCTAAGGTATGATATTTTGGATTTTCTTCCATTCCATAGCTCATAAGAAGTTTTTTTTATTAAAGGTCTTTTGAACAAACGATTTAAAATATAACATGTGGTATTATCGGCTTCTGCCTAAAAGTAAGAAGGTAAATTAAACTTATTGAGCAATGTTCTAGCCATTTCTACTAATGTTCTATTTTTCTCTCAACTCACCATTTTGTTGTGGTGTTCTGGGAGCTAAAAAATTATGTGAAATTTCAAGTTCATTGCAAAAATTTTTAAAGTTTTCATTTTCAAATTCTTTGCCATGATCACTTCTAATAGATGAGTTCATAGCCCTTTTCATTTTGGTCTCTTTTTGCAAAAAATTTTGAAATGATTAAAAGCTTCATTCTTTCGAGCTAAAAAATTAATCCAAGTACATCTTGAGTAATCATCAACAAGTACAAATGTATACAACTTGCCTCTTAGACTAGAAATTCTATTAGGGCCAAACAAATCTAAATGAATTAATTTCAAGGTCCTACATATACTTATAACATTCTTTGTTTTAAAAGAACTCTTATGTTGTTTTCTAAATTGACAAGGTTCACAAATTTTATCTTTATTGAATTTCATTTTAGGGAGTCCATCTACAAGTTCTTTTGTGCTTAGGCAATGAAATTGATCCATATTAGCATATCCTAATCTTCTATGCCAAAGCCAAGCATCATTACTAATAGTGACTAAGAATTTAAAAGCATTATTAGAGTGCAGGTCAATTTTATAGGTGTTACTAATTCTACTTCCATTGAACGCAAGTTCACCACTAGAAGAGGTAATTTTTCATACTTTAGAATTAAAATTGACATTATATCCTTTGTCACACAATTGACTTACACTAAGCAAGTTATGTTTCAGTCTATCAACTAATTAAATTTTTACCAAGCATACCAATAGAACCAGTGCCTATAATTTTTCCTTTAGCATTATTTCCAAATGTCACATTACCTTCTTGCTTGTAAGTAAGAGTTGTAAAAAGTTTTATATTATTGGTCATATGCCTTGAACATCCACTATCTAGAAGCCAAACACTTTCATTGATAGTATACCTAAGGCATACCTACATAACAATAAAGTTTATCTTATTTTAGGTACCCAAATGAACTTGGGTTCTTAGGGGTTAGTTGAAGAAGGATCCTCTAATTTGAGGTGAGCCTTCCTAATGTAACAAAATGTAATTTTATGACCAAATTTCATGTAATATTGGCATTGATATAGAATTTTATGTTTTTGCATCCTTTTTCTATTAAACCTTGAATAATTAAATTGATAATCATAAGTGCGTGTGGGATAGAATTGTTTATGCACATTCTTATGGCTGTGTTCATGCCTTGTGTACATGTATGCATAATTTGCTCTTGAAACCTTAGTTCTAGAGCCTAGTGTAGTCTTTTTAGGATTTTTATGCTTGGTGTGTACATTTGTATTCTTTACAACTTCAACATGTTTTGATAATATATGTATTTATTTTTAGGGTAATTTTATTAGGTTTTAGTTAATCTTTCCTTTTGTGTTCAAAAATGTGTTTGATTTAGGTTGGAGTGCAAAATGGAGCTTAAATTCACGTTGTTGGATCCAAAATTGATGAAGGCTTGGCCGTGTCTCCTCATCCAAGGCAAGAAAGAAGACACCCTCACATGACACGGCCAGGACAAATCAACTTGGCCGTGTTCCTCAGAAAATTTCAGCAAAGGTAGACACATATAAGAGACATGGCCAAGCCATCGGCCTTGTCACATGACATGGCTAGGGTCTTGGCTGTTTCCCACCTGAAGAACAATGAAGGAGAAGCAATGAAAGGAGACAGAACTGAACACAAGCAAGTGACACGGCCAAGCCATTGGCCATGTCACTCCCATAAGAAGGAAGTATTTGAAAGTCAGTAATGGACACACTCATAGGCCTTGGCCGTGTCTTTAGAAAAATTGAGACATGGCCAAGTCACTCATACCTTGGCCATGTCTCATGTGACTTTTTTTAATTATTTGTACAAGTTAAGGGCTATGTGGGAGCAACAAGTATTATCTTTTAAAAAGAAATGATAAAAGAAGAAAAAGGTGACTTATTTTATGGGATGAAGATTTTAAAAAAATGAAAAAAGTAGGGGGACAAAGGGGAGTGAGTAAGTTGGCAAGAAATTCTTTGTGTTTTAAAAAAATGGAAAAGAAATGGGGGGGAGATTGGTTCTTGTTTTGAAGACAACATTCTTACCACAACCATTGTTATTACCTTCATCTTCATCTTCCATTCCATTCTCCAAAGTGAGGACTATAATTTAGTTCCTTGGGATTTTGTGTGGGTAACCAAGCTCTAGAGGGTTAGGATTTGAAGAAAGTTTGGATTGAAAGATTGGAGGCTTGAGAGAGACTCCACCCACTCTTTTAAGGGTAGAACAATTCAATGAAGGTTTGAAAAAGGCTTGAGAGTTCTTCATCACATTCATGTTGAGCTAGGAGGAAGAATAAGAAATTCCTGGTCCAATTGCTATTTTTTTGTATTCATGATTTATCCACTAGGTCAGTCTGGTTAGGTACAATAGGTATTTGTATTATCAAATGATATCAGATAGCTTTGCAGTTATTGTAGAAATTTCACTTTCTCTAAGATTAGTATAAATATTTTGTAGTAGCCTCATTAGACCGTACATCTTTCTTGGTATATTCAGATAATAGGTATGAGCATAAACTGAAATATTCTGGAGATACAAAGATAGTTATTAAATCATTAGCACCACATAAAAACATTCCTCCTAGAGTAGCTGTTAATACGAATAAGAGAAACTCTATTATAGCCATAATATATAAAAATAGAAATTAATATATAATAATATATAAAAATAGAAATTAATGTATAATAATATATAAAAATAGAAATTAATATATAATAATATATAAATATAGAAATTAATATATAATAATATATAAATATAGAAATTAATATATAATAATAGAAATTAATATGTAATAATAATCCTTTTCATTTTATTTCTTCAATCTGTAAGATTGATAAGAACTACAAAGTCAAGTTTCATTCAAATAAATCACATTGGCTAACTGTTTTTACGTATATTATAAGTAAAAAGGCAGTAGATCTAACTTTCTATTCACTCGTGGGATCCGGGCAGTCGGGTGGGGAGGGGGGGGGGGACCATCACGGCTCCTCTCTTCTGGAGAATCCATACATCCCTTATCAATGTATGGATGGCTATCTCTCGAGCATAGGTTTAGGAAGCGGATACTTGACATGTTCCTCCTCTTCCAGGTCCATCACAAGGGAAATGAAAACCAAGATTTGCTTTATCTATTATCAAATGAGAGCTACGAGCAAATAGAACTCCTTTCAGAAGTATCAATACGACCACATGAATCGTAAAGTGGTACTTATGATATTTCGGCTTGGGGAGCATTTTATTTGGCAGTTTTCTAGATGTTAAATACTATTGGATGGGTTACTTTTTATTGGCATTGGAAACACATCACATTATGGCAGGGTAATATTTCACAGTTTAATGAATCTTTCACATATTTAATGGGGTGGTTAAGAGATTATCTATGGTTAAACTCTTCACAACTTATCAATGGATATAACCCTTTTGGTATGAATAGCTTATCCATCTGGGCATGGATGTTCTTATTCGAAACTAGAAGAATACATAAAAATATTGATTTTTGATTTTTACAAATCTCATGAACAAGATCCAAGAATAAGATTAGTTTGATAGAATCAGAGAAGTAAGTTTGAGGATCAACTAGTAATGAGAGGGATATCGTTTGTTCCTTAAACAGTTCTTTCAAAAAAAGCATCTATATGATTAATGAGTCATAAAAAAATTCATTGAAAGAGGAAAAAACTGAAGATTTCATCTAGTACTTTTGAGAGAAAAATCAATCTGATTTATTTTGTACCCTTCTCTCAATGAGAAAATGGGTCAGATTCCACATGATCAAACCTATAGGACTTAAGGAATGACGGAAGGGAATAAAAAAATAAAAAAGAAAAGAGAGGGAAAAATAAATAAATAAAAGAAATAAAAATGAAGTAGAAAAGCCCAGATTCCAAATGAACTAATTCAAACTTAAAAAAAAATCTTTCTGATTTGAAGAGAGCTTGGGAGTTCTTTATCACATTCATGTTAAGCTAGGATTAAGAACAAGAAATTCAACTCTTGGCATCTACAAGGGATTTTTCATATTCTCTCATTTAATTCATTTTTAGATTGTTGTTGTTTTGTTATGAATATTAACATTTCAATGGATAATTTTGATTTCATTTATATTGAGATGAATGTTGATTTCGAAATGATGATGAGCTAAATTATCTATTCCTAGGGTTTGTAGTAGATTTAATTGAATGACTTGATTTGATATTTCCATTAATATACCTTGTTTTTAGTTGATTGTATTGAATTGAATGATAGATTGATAGATTGGCCACCTATTGATCCCTTAATATCGAATGATGGACCGAGAGGTGAAATTTGAGATCAAAACTATACAATCAACTACCCAAAGAATGAATTAGAAATATAAGTTCAAGGGTTCTATTAATTTGCAAATTCAAAACCATTGGTTATTGTTAATTCATGAATGTGAAAACTAATGAATTGGTAATTGTTAATTAAACTCAAGGAAAAATTAAATTACAAAGTTATATTAATGGATAATTTGAGAATCAAGCTTTTATTAAATTGATCTACAAACCCTAGGTACAATTCCAAGAATTAAACCAATTTTAAACATCGCAATAATTGTTTATTTGCTATTTTAATTTTATTACAATTTTAACAACAATGCAAACATCATATACTCATTCTTTTAATTTATTTTTGTTAATCAAATTATTACGAACGACATCTTTCTTGTGAGATGACCTTGGGGCAATCACCGTTGCTATAATAATCCCATATACTTGTGAGTGTAGCTTGTAGTAGTATTAATTAGAGGGCAATAAATTTTGACGTCGTTGTTGGGGAAGGCAATTGTTAGTAGTAGTTTGATTCTTTTATTTTAAATGTTTAAAGTGTTTCTTCTTAATTTGCCTAGGTGATTTGTGCAAGAACTAAGGTCCCACAGAAATGAACTTGCTCTATTTATAGAAGATATTTATAGACTTTCTAGAATTGAGAAAGTGGATCCTTTGGGGTAAGAAAGAGAAGACATCGGAGAGCAAATTGGGGAGAACACAAAGGTAGAAAAGGGTGAAGTAGAGGAACCACCTATAAATGAGATTGCCCTACCGATCATTGGAGTAACAACATCATGTATCTGGTTGATCAATGCAGTAAGAAATTATGAACTTAAAAATACTCATTATATTATGCTGCCATCCTTCCATGGATTGCCAAATGAAGATCCTCTCAACTTCATTCGTGATTTCTACACAACCTTGCATACATTCCCTTTGCAAGCATTAACGGAAGATGAACTTAAAATGAGATGTTTTCCATGCAGTTTGAAGGATAGGATAAAGGCGTGGTTGATGACTTTACCGGAGAATTCCTTAACCACATGGACCAAAGTTTATAACAAATTCATGGAAAAGTTCTATGCACACCAGAAAATAAAGGAGCTTAGAGGAAGCATTACAATATTCACCTAATTGGATGGAGAACCATTTTATGAGGCGTGGGATGGCTTCAAATCCTTGATGTTCCAATGCCCTAATCATTATTATCCACAATAATTGTTCAATCAGTTCCTTTATAATGGGTTAACTCAACAATATTAAAATATGGTGAATAATGCCATAGGGGGCGCAATGGGTAAAAAGATAGCTACGGAAACTGTTGCATTATTTGAAATATTGAGAGAAATTTTGTAGCAAAAGAGTATTGGGGAAAGGAGAAGAGGAGCATAAGAGTTAAACTCAAATTCTGAGATTGCAAGGCAGTGAGCAGAATTAACAAGACAAGTGAAGATGCTAAATGCAAGAGGAAGCACACCTATGCCAAGTCAAGAAACATGTGCACTATGTGGTATTGTAGGCCATAATGCAAAATTATGTATGTAGACCCTTAATTTTTGAACCAGTCCGGTCCAATATATTTTATATAGTCTAAAATAATTTTTGTGGTATTTTGATTAAATAATATTTATTTTAGTATTTATTTTTATAAGTTTTAATAAAATAAAAATTATAAAAAATAATAATAATAAACAAATAAATAAAAATAAAAATCACCGACGGAAAAATCGACGACTAAAAAATTCGTCGCCGAAAACAGAGCTAGCCAGTTTTCGCTCGTAGCCCCTTGCAACCCGAAATAGTTTTCGCCAGCAAAATTTTTCTGACGCAATTTTTTTCGAAACCAAATTCTATTTGGTTTCGGTTTTCTTTTCCTAATTAAATACAGTTTTCTTAAACAATTAAAATTAATCATCTAAATTTCCTATAAATATGACTAAAAAACACAAAAGGAGGGGATATTAACAAGGAGGAAAAGGGGAATCGGACTTTGGACTGGGACTTGGATTTTGATCGGACTTTTTAGAAGAGAAGAAGGAACCAAGCAATCAAGCTATCAAAGGCAGCAACCTTGCCTTTGTCCTTGTTCATCCAAGAAGCAAGTTTTGGTGGAACCAACGAACGAAGGTTTGAATCTCTAATTTCTTTTTATTTTCCTACTATAGCTTTGTTTTTTGATTCATAAGATTATACATATAAAACCTTGATTTATAAACATGTATTAACATTGATCTTCGTCTCAACAACCTAAAAATACTTTTCTGTTTCCAAATACCTTAAAAATCCTAAATCATCTTTTCTATTTCCAAAAACCCTAAAAAAATACTTTCTGTCTCCAAGAACCCTAAGAACCCTAAATTTATTTCTTCTATGTCCAAAGGCCTTAATTCGTTACTTTTCTGTTTCCAAAAAATCTTAAACCGTTTTGCTTATTTCCAAAAACTTTATAAAACTCTAAACTATTTTCACAAATATTAAAACCAAATATATTTTCCAAGACACCAAAAATCCTAAATCATTTTATTAATTCCTAAAACCCTAAACTCTATTCCAAAAGTCAGTAGCCATATTTTTTAAGCATCAAAAGCTTTAACCCTAATTAATCATTCTTTCCAAAATCACACAGTAAGCATTATTCTTTTAAAAATAACATTAGTTTCTTCCAATTTCAAAACCCTATTTTCTAAATTCTAAACCCTAAAGTCTTAATTTTCAACACCAAAATCTACAATCCTAGAAACTAGTTTCTAAAATTTTTTGGGGCGCTGCCCCCTTGACCATTGCCCGCTAACCGGCTAGCGGGACCACCGTATGGCTCGTCAAAGGAGTCAATATTCATTTGTGTATTTTGCGTCCGTGTATTTAACTTTTCTTTTTCTAAAGCCCTAATTTAGTAATTCTAAAATCTTATTGTAAGATGCGAACCCTAAATTATATATTTATTTAATTTTAGATTTAATTATGCAGTTCATTAAATGCTTTGATTTATTTAATTTCAATGCTTGATTTACTTAATTTATCATGGATGAATATTTATTATATATTTTGATTGATGTTTAATATCTTTGATGAATGATTTATTTATGATGAATGGTTATTTACTTTTATCTATTTATTTTTTATTTCCAAATGTTGTACGATGTATGTTTCCACTTTATGGGTACCTCATTAGTTAAATATCATGTAATCTAAATCACTTTTATATTTTAGACCAATGTAAAAGACATGTTTCTACCTCATGATGGGTGTCCTATTTAGCTTAGACATGGATGATGTAAGGGCATATTTCCATCTTCGGATGGGTGTCCATTTATTTGTTTTGCTTGGACATTGTTTTGATTTTAATATAACGATGATTTATTTTAATTATTGTGTGTAATATGGATAATATTGTTATACTTAAGAATTTTATAATATTAAGACCTGTAAAGGAGGCCGGTTCCAATGAACCGGGCGTTGTGGGGGTGCTGGGCCATTTCTCATCTTCTCCACACGTACCCAACTTTCCGAACCCATTAGGGGGTTGGGGATTCCTTAGGAATCGAGTCATCCACCCCTTTCTTTTTCTTGGCCCGTCCAGGTGGCGACTCCATTTTCTCCGGACTTAGGTTCATGTTCTCTAAAGCCTTGAGCCTAAACAGTGCCGAAGTCACAAGAACCATTCCACCGGGAGTGGGGGCAAAAATTTCCGCTCACAGTATACTTTAAGTTTTGGTCAATTCCAGGAGGGGCAAGAGCAAGTTTACACCTTTGAAGGTTTCCAACAAAGGGGTAGAAATGATCCATATTCAAATTCTTATAACCCTGGTTAGAGAAACCACCCAAATTTCTCTTAGAAAAATCAGCAACACGTTCCACCTCAACAACCTTTACAACCTTACCAAAGAGGACGCAACTTCCAAGGACAAACTTCAAATTAAGAGCAAGTAAAGAAAACTACACTTGAAGAAAATTTGAATGCTTTCATTTAAATTATCACCCAAAACTAAGAGGTGAACAAAAAGAGGTTTGATTTTTTAGAGGCATCACTAAAGAAGGTAGAAACCCAAGTGGGGCAATTGGCAAACTAACTTCAAGCACACCAAAAAGAAAAATTTCCAAGCCAACCGGAGTAAGCCAAAGCAATCACAATCTTAAGAAGTGGTAAAGTAATTGATAAGAAAATCAATGATAATAAAATTGACTACTCTTTATATGCAGGTACAATTCAAGAAAATGGAGAGAAAATGCAAAAAGGCAAAACTCAACCAAGTGAGTCGAAGGAGGATAGTGAGGAGGCATCCATTGCACCAAAGCTACAATTCTTTTTCCAAGCAGGTTAAAAAATGAGAAGCATGATAAATAATTTTTTAAAATTTATAACATGCTCTCAAAGGTAAGTATTAACCTACTCTTACTTGAGGTAATTAAAAATATGTCAGCTTATGCCAAATTTTTTAAGGAATTAAACACTAAGAAGAAAATGTATGAGTTGAATGAAAAGGTGATAGTTTCAAAAGTAACAAGTGTTATTTTACAACACAAGTTACCTCCAAAACTAAATGACCCTGGGAGTTTTATGGTTAATATCTCCATGGGGAATGGGAAAGAAACTATTAGCATGTATGATCTAGGAGCTAGCATAAATTTGATGCCATATTCTATTTATTTGAAATTAGAGCAAGGGAAACTTAAACCAATCAAAATTGTGTTGCAACTTGCAGATCGAACTCATAGATACCCTAAGAGAATCATAGAGGATGTTCTAGTTTAAGTAGGTCATTTGATTGTACCCGTTGATTTCATTATCTTGGATATAGAGGAAGAAATCCCTAGGGATTTAGAACATACAATTTTGTTAGGGAGGTCATTTATGCTACAACAAATACTTTGATTGACGTTAAAAATGGAAAATTAACTATGACTTTCTTACGACAAACTGTGAAATTTTCAATTTTTAACACTTTTTCGATTCCCACAATTGTTATTTATAAAGACTGCTCTTTTATTGATTTTACTAATCTTGCTATTAAAGAAATTTTCTTGCAGAAAAGTAGTGAAGACAAGTTAGAGATGGCCCTAATCTTGGGTGAAGAGATTGAGATTTTCGATCCGGAGAGTAAAGAATGCAAGTTCATATTGGATGATGAGAATAATAAAAAGGGACTTGAAATTGAGGAAGAATAGATTCAGCCAAAAGTGGTTGAACTTAAGGAACTTCCAAAGCATTTAAAATATGTTTTTCTTAGGGAGAATAACACACAACTAGTGATAATTTCTACAACTCTCGAAAGTGATGATGAATATAAACTTGTGAGAATATTGAAAAATTCAAGAGAGCCATTGGTTGGGGGTTGAGTGATATAAAGAGAATTAGTCCCTCTATGTGTATGCATAAGATAGTTTTGAAAGAGGGAGCTAAATCGATTAGAGTAGCTCAAAGGAGGCTCAACCCAAATATGAGTGAAGTAGTCAAGAAGGAGGTTATAAGCCCCTTGATGAGGGGATGATCTACCCAATAGCTGATAGCGAGTGGGTTAGTCCCGTACATGTAGTGCCAAAGAAAATAGATTTAACTGTAGTCCTAAATGAAAAAGGAGAGTTGGTACCTACACAAACTCAAATAGGGTGGCAAATATGTATAGATTATAGGAAATTAAATAATGTCACCAAGAAAGACCCCTTCCCTTTACCATTTATAGACCAAATGCTTAATAGATTATCCGAACATACTTTTTACTATTTTCTTGATAGCCTTTCAGGTTACTATAAAGTCCCAGCACCAAAGGATCAAACAAAGACAACTATCACTTGCTCCTTCAGGATATTTGCCTTTCAGACTTTGCAATGCACCAAGAAGATTTCAAAGATGTATGTTTTCCATTCTTTCTGATATGATGGACAAGTGCATTGAGGTATTTATGGACAACTTCTCTGTTTTTGGTAATTCATTTGATGATTGTTTGCATAAGTTGACTCTTGTACGAGAAAGATGTATTAAATGTAATCTAACTTTGAGTTGGGAAAAGAGTCACTTTATGGTTGATCATGGCATTATTTTGGGACATGTTGTTCTAATAAGGGGATTGAGGTAGGCAAAGTGAAAGTTGATCTAATCATGAATCCACCACCGCCCACATCTGTTAAGGGGATAATAAGTTTTTTGGGACATGTTGGATTCTATAGGAGGTTCATAAAAGACTTTTCTAAAATTTCACATCCTTTATGCAATTTACTAGGAAAAGATGTCTCGTTTATTTTTTATGAAAAGTGCTTAGAAGCATTTAAAATCTTGAAAGGAAAATTAACTTCTGCCCCCATAATTATTGCTCCAAATTGGGACTTGCCTTTTGAAATCATGTGTGATGCATCAAATTATGCCTTTGAGGCTGTTTTGGGCCAAAGGGTGAACAAATTGATGTGTGTAATTTATTATGCAAGTTTATCTTTAAATGATGCACAAGTGAATTACACCACCACTAAAAGGAAAATGTTAGCTATGGTAATTGCACTAGACAAATTTAGATCTTACTTGATAGGTTCCAAGGTCATAGTATTTTCAGACCACACGGCCTTGAAATACCTATTGACTAAACTACAAGCTAAACCTAGGCTCATTAGATGGGTTTTGATGTTGCAAGAATTTGATGTTAAAATCAAAGATAAGAAATGAAGTGAAAATGTAGTAGCTGACCATCTTTCTATATTGAACTCTCATGATGATGATGCAAAATTTGCTTATGAAAATGCTTTTGAAAAATTTTTGGATGAACACTTGTTTGCTTTAACTCAAGTACCATGGTATGCCGATATTGCTAATTATCTTTCTTATGGTGTTGTGAGAAAATCTTTAAATTTTCAAGCAAAGAAGAGGTTCCAACATTCCTGTAAGAGCTATTTTTGGGATGAGCCATATTTGTTTAAAATTTGTAGGGATGAAATTATCAGAAGATATGTGCCTGAAGAAAAATAATTACAAGTGTTACAATGTTGCCACAACATGTATTGTGGAGGGCATTTTAGAGGAAAGAAACCCTCCGAGAAGGTTTTCTAAAGCGGTTTGTATTGGCCTACTCTTTTTAAGGATGCTTACAGTTTTTGTAAATGTGATAAATGTCAAAGAGTGGGGAATATTAGCAAAAAAAATGAAATACCTCTCAATATTTTTATTACGGTAGAAATTTTTGATGTATGCAAATAGACTTCATGGGGCTATTTTCCAAGTCATTTGGCTTTGAATATATCCTTCTTGCAGTGGATTATGTGTCCAAGTGGGTTAAGACTATCCCCACTAGAACTAATGATGCTAATGTTGTGTTGAAATTCTTGAAGGAAAATATTTTAAGCAGGTTTGGGACCCTAAAGGCAATCATAAGTGATAGAGGAAGCCATTTTTGCAACAAATGGTTTGAAACATTGATGACCAAGATGGGCATTTGACATAAGTTGGCAACCCTATATCACCCCCAAACGTTCGGACAAGCCGAGATATCCAACAAGCATTAAGGGAATCTTGGAGAAGACTATGAGCACTGCAAGAAAAAACTAGCCTATCCAACTCCTGGAAGCACTGTGGGTTATTGGATGGCTTTCAAAACACCATTGGGAATGAGTCTGTATAGATTGGCCTTTGGTAAGGCTTTCCACCTACCGGTGGAATTAAAGCATAAAGCTTATTGGGCAATCAAGGCCACAAATATGGACTTGGATGGAGCAAAAGAGCAAAGGATGTTGCAAATCTCCAAGCTTGATGAGCTTAGGAATGAGGCTTACGAGAGTGTAATGATCTACATGGAAAAAATGAAAGCTATGCTTGACATAATGATCCTTAGAAGAACCTTTGAACCGGGAAAGAAAGTTCTCTTATTCAATTCAAGGCTGCGGTTGTTTTCTGAAAATTAAAGTCTCGTTGGAGTGGACCAATTCAAGTAGCTCAAACATTTTCCTATGGAGTCATTGAATTACTAAACTTGAAAACCAATGAGACATTTAAGGTGAATGGACAATGGGTGAAGCTCTGTTTTGAAGAAATTGAAGATGCAAAAACCGTAGAAAGTATGGTGTTCATTGACGAGTGATGCAACGAAGTCCAGCTACACGATGTTAAAGAAGTGCTCAATGGGAAGCAACCCATCGATTTGTATTTCTTTTCTATTTTTGTATTTTGGATTCTAAATTTTAGATTTTTATTGGTTTTGGAATAAATTAAATGGAATGGGTGCTCTGATGGGTTTTTTTTGTTCAATTGAATTTTAGGGCAAGAAATGAAGAAAAGAAAGAATAAACTGGGAATGGGTGACATGGATAAATTAAATTAAAAAACTGAATTGAGAAAGTGGCAGTAGCCGACATGACCAAGGGACACAGTCGTGTTCGTGGCCATGTTAGGAACTGCTGAAACCCAACCATTTTTATAGAAGTGAACACGACCACACGACTTGGCCGTGTTCGTGTCTGTGTCACGTGAACATGGCCAAGTCGTTTAACCTGTGTTCACCCCCATGATTGAAGCTCATTTTTCACAGCAGCCCACACGGCCATGAGACACGGCTGTGTTTGTGTCTGTGTCCAGCCCGAACCGAATGACATGGCTAAGTCCACACGACTTGGCCATGCCATGCAATTTTTAAACCCATGATTTAAAACCTGATTTTCCATCTTCTTCCTCATTTCAAACCCTCACCTCCATTCTCATTCTCTCTCTCGCCTCCCTCTCTCAACTCCACCATACCCACCCCAAAATCTTCAAAATTTTCACCAAAATTCTTCATTTTTCTTCATAAAAACTCAAATTAATCACTCCATTCTTTAATTTTCACCAAGATTCAAGATGCTAAGAACCAAGATGGTGTCCCATCACAAGAGGAAGCAACCTTTATCATCCTCTTCATCATCTTCAAAGAAAATGGCTCTCCTTGCAAGAGGTTTCTTCCCCACAAGGTATGTAAGTGAAGAATGTCTTAATGCTCTTCAAATTAGAGAAAATTTCACTAGGTATGTGCAAAACCTACGATGTGAGAGATTTGTTTCCCTCAAACCTTTGCAATTTCAAGAACTCACCATCGAATTCCTAGCCTCTTTAAGATTGAAAGAGATGAATCTAAGATTTGCACTTGGATAGGGTTTAAATTGCTTGGGAAACTATATGTAATTGATATTGCACATTTGAATAATATTTTTGGTTTCAATTAAGAAGGGAAAAAATCTGTGCCAAATAATTTTAAACAACAATTTGCGTGGAGAGCATTAGGATCGGGCGGGATGTATGTGGCCAAATCGGCCAAAGCAACAAAATTGGTAAATCTCGCCTTGCAATATTTGCACCATGTTATGTCTTGTGGATTCTTTGTTAGGAAGAAAAGTCCGGGAGTAGTAGAGCTTAGCGAGCTATTTTTCTTAGATTGTGCCACTAATGTTATACCCATTAGCACCGGATATTGGTTAGCCGATATTTTTGTTCGTATGGATAACAAGAAAAAAGGGGCAATTTATATTGGTGGGTTGGTTATCACCCTTGCCATGGCATTTGATGATGGTTTTGACCCGAACAATTGTGACATAACAAAAATTTCGGGTAGCGACTCACTTGACTTAGCCACCCTTGAAAAAATGTGGATGATTACAAGGTGAGGGGCTTATGTGATGGTTTTCAAGGAGTCGAGTACATAGGGAGATCAACAAAAAAGACAACAAGTTGATGACGAATCTAATTCCAATTCACTTGGTTTGGATGAAGACGCTCCAGCTCAAAGTAACGATGAGGTGATAAGTAAGAATGAAGCCTTAGAAACCAAGGTTGATCACAATCACGCCGAAGTACTCTGACAATTAGAACAAATCAACAGCAACTTGGCTATGATTCTTAGCCTTCACTCTTTAGCAGAAGCATCATCACATCCTTCATCGCAATAGACTCCATTAGCTTCAACTTATTGAGAACACATTTTATTTACTTATTTTTCAGTTTTTGGATGTTTTGGTTGTTATTTTTATTTATGGTTTTTAGTTATTAAAACCTTGAACTTTTGTTACGTTATTGATATTTTATTATAGAACAATTAATGTTTTATGGATGAAAAGGATAAGGCAGCCCTTGTCTCACACAGAGAATGATGAAAAATAGGTCGTATCTTAACTCTTCTTCTTTTAAATTATGATTGTTTCCATTGAGGACAATTTCAATCTTAGAGTGTGGGGTTCAAAATTCTTTTTCTTTATAGTGTTTTATTTTAGTTGTTTTATTAAATTATAGTGCTTTGTTTTATATTGTTTAGAATATTACTAAGTTCAATTGCTATAAGTTTATTGATAGATGACCTTTTAATTTTTGAAGTATAAGCATTAGAGATTGATTATTGTGTTAAATAAACTGTGGTGTTAAATTTAGTGGGTTTAACATAGCAAATTATCATGTTCTTTAGTTCCAGACCCTATTTTGAAAAATAAATAAATAATATAATATAATATAATAGAAGAAGTTGTTCTTTTTCGTAGGGTTAGAATAAGTTTGAAAATGATCATTGCAAATTTAATAAGTGGAGTCCCTTAAAAAGTTCTTTAACGTCAAGTGGTAGGTGAGTGGAAGGTGTTTTAGGATTGTTCAGTTATATTACGTTGCTTACTTCATTCTTGAAGTGCTCTTGAACCTAGTAAATTAACTCACACACTCCCAAATATCATGCCCTTACCTTAGGCCCAATACAACCAAATGAAAGACCTTATGATTGATGATTAATTAGAATTTAGTGGTGAAAATTTGATTGATAAGCAAGCCTATGATGATAATCTTTCATTGAATGTTATGAGTGTAAACACTACCATATTTAAACACTTTAAAGAATTGGTAAGGGAGTGACAACATTGGTTATGCATGAAAAGCCACTAAATTACATGAGTATTGATTTTCTTTTCAATTTGACAATGATTGTGGATCTAAGAAAAAGGGAGTCTTGATACATCTTTATAATTTTTGAACTTAACCAAATTTCTTGTTTATTTTTGTTTTGATTTCAACTTTTCTTAGGGACAAGCAAAGAATTAAGTATGGGGTAATTGTTTTGATAATTTACGTATTTATTTTTAGGGTAATTTTATTAGTTTTTAGTTAATCTTTCCTTTAATTTGTGTTTAAAAATATTTGAAGTGTTTAATTTAAGTTGAAGTGCAAAATGGAGCTTAAATTCACATTATTGGATCCAAAATTGATGAAAAGACTTGAGACACGACCAAGACACCACTGGCTTGGCCGTGTCTCCTCATTCAAGGCAAGAAAGAAGACACCCTCACATGACACGGCTAAGACAAATCAACTTGGCCATGTCTCTCGGAAAATTTTAGCAGAGGCAAACACATGCAAGAGACACGACCAAGCCATTGGCCGTGTCACATGACATGTCCAGGGCCTTAGTCGTGTTCCACCTGAAGAAAATGAAAGAGAAACAAAGAAAGAAGACAGAAGCTAACACAGACAAGTGACAAGACCAAGCCACTGGCCGTGTCACTCCCACAAGAAGGAAGTATTTGAAAGGCAGCAATGGACACACTCATAGGCCTTGGTTGTGTCTTTAGAAAAATTAAGAGATACAGCCAAGTTACTCATGTCTTGGTCGTGTCTCATGTGACTTTTTTTTTAATTATTTGTACGAGTTAAGGGCTAAGTGGGAGACAATAAGTATTATCTTTTAAAAATAAATGATAAAAGAAGAAAAAGGTGACCTATTTTGTGGGATGAAGATTTTAAAAAATAAAAAAAGTAGGGGGACAAAGGGGAGTGAGTGAGTTGGCAAGACATTCTTTGTGTTTTAAAAAAATGGAAAAGAATGGGGGGGGGGGGGGGGATTTGTTCTTGTTTTGAAGACACCATTCGTACCACAACCATTGTTATTACCTTCATCTTCATCTTCCATTTCATTATCCAAAGTGAGGACTATAACTCAGTTCCTTGGGATTTTGTGTGGGTAATCAAGCTAGAGGTTAGGATTTGAAGAAAGTTTGGATTGAAAGATTGGAGACTTGAGAGATACTTCACTCATTCTTTCAAGGGTAAAACAATTGAATGAAGGTTTGAAGAGGGCTTGGGAGTTCATCACATTCATGTTGAGCTAGGAGGAAGAACAAGAAATTCAACTCTTGGCATCTACAAGGGGTTTTTCATATTCTCACATTTAATTCATTTTTAGATTGTTGTTGTTTTGTTATGAATATTAACATTTCAATGGTTAATTTTGATTTGATTTATATTGAGATGAATGTTAATTTCGAAATGATGATGAGCTAAATTACCCATTCCTAGGGTTTGTAGTAGATTTGATTAAATGACTTGATTTGATATTTCCATTAATATATCTTATTATTAGTTGATTGTATTGAATTGAATGATAGGTTGATAGATTGGCCACCTATTGATCCCTTAATATTGAATGATGGACCGAGAGATGAAATTTGATATCGAAACTATACAATCAACTACCCAAAGAATAAATTAGAAATATAAATTCTAGGGTTCTATTAACTTGCAAATTCAAAATAATTAGTTATTGTTAATTCATGAATGTGAAAATAATGAATTGCTAATTGCTAATTAAACTCAAGGACAAATTAAATTATAAGGTTATATTAATGGACAATTTGAGAATCAAGCTTTGATTAAATTGATCTATAAACCCTAGGTACAATTCCAATAAATAAACCAATTTTAAGCATCCCGATAATTGTTTACTTGCTATTTTAATTTTATTACAATTTCAACAATATTGTAAACATCGTACACTCATTCTTTTAATTTATTTTCATTAATAAAATTATTACGAACGACACTTTCCTTGTGAGACGACTTTGGGGCGATCACCGTTGCTACAATAACCTCTTATATTTACAAGTGTCGCTTATAGTAGTATTAACTAGAGCGCAACACAACACTAGAGGTTTGAGTTATAGATGATTTAATAAATGTTGGTGCATTAGATGTAGTAGTAGAAGAGCCATTGAACCCTAACCATATTTAGAGGAAGATGACCTTTGGATACTAATTAATGTATCCAAAGCTTCCTTTTCTTTATGAAACTTTGAGATAGAATTCTTTAGTCCATTTATTTCTTCTCTCAAAGTGTTATTTTCTTTAATTACCTTTTCTAAGCTAAGTGAATTTCTAGACATTTCGTTAATGGATTTCAATAATTTTTCCTTTGTGATCTTTAATTCTAGGGTATAATTTTTTAAGGAAACAAAATTCTTTTCTAGCTTAGAGTATTTTTTTCTTTATAGGACTTCATCTTAAGAAAAATATTGTTAGGCTCTTAGGTTTATATGCTCAACTAGATCATTATCATATAAAACATCATCAATATTATCACTATATGCATTAAAGTTTGAGGATTAAGTACCTACCTTATTGGTGTGATCATCAGCATCTCTAATAGTTATGAGACATAGGTTTGCAATTCCTTGCTCTTCCTCCTCTTCTTCTTCACTTGAAGAGTCATCATCATATGTGGCTTTGAGAGATTTCTTCTTCTCCTTGTCCTATTTCTTTTTGTTCTTGATTTTGAAGTAATCCGTTTTGATGTGACTCGGCTTGCCACATTTATAATATTTTACTTCTTTTTTTCTCCTTGTCTTTGAAAGAAAATTTGGAGGGATTACCATTTGCTTACAATTTCTTCTTTCATTTCCATTCCCTTACTCTCTTAGATAGCATGTCTATTTCTTCATCATCATCACTATCTTCTTTACTTGAGCTCTTAACTTCTTTGGTGACTTTGAGAGCTATTCGTTTCTTTTTGTCTTTCTCACCTTTGTCATCTTACTTTTCGGTATGCAATTCAAAGGTAAGAATTTTTCCAACTAGCTCATCGATCCTTAGTGTGCTAAGATCATGAGCTTCTTCAATTGAAGAAACATTTGACTCAAAGTTCTTCTTGGCTCTAAGTGCTCTTAATATTTTTCTATTGACATCACCTTGATCATATATTTTTTCATATTTCTTCAAGTCATTGACAATAGTAAGTAGATGATTTGTCATCTTGGTGACATTTTTTTTGGGCTACATTTTGAAAAGTTCATACTCATGTACAAGCATTTGAGTCTTAGTGAACCTCACTTTGGTAGTTCCCTCATGATAATTCTCAAGAGTTTTTCAAATCCTATATGCACAAGTAAAATGTTGGATTCTTCCAACTTCTTCTCTAGATAAGGAATTCACCAAGATGGAGGTTGTTCTAATATTCTTGTAGTGAGCCATTTCTTGAGCATCGGTCCATTTGTCTCTAAAAAGAGGCACTTGAACACCATCAACTTCATGAGTATGAGGTTTTTTTCTCATTTTGCACATATTTTGAAAGCTCAATTTCCTCACTATCAAGAAATAAATATATTTTATATTTCCAACAAGAATAATATGTACCATCAAAGTAAGGTCTTAGATAAGAATTGGCATTTCCATTTGATTGAGCAATGGAGGTAGATGAAGGAGTGGCTGCCATTATGGATCAAATTTCATAATTAAGCTTCTTAAAATTTTAAGGCTCTGATCCAATTGTTGTCCCAAGATGACAACCAAGAGGGGTGGTGAATTTGTTATTTTAAAGAAGTGATGGTAAATTAAATTTTAAAATTAAACAAAGCAAGAGAATATTAGAGTATAGAAGAACAAACACAAAAAGTTTATAGTAGTTTGGATTCTCTCAATCATACGTCCACTTTCTTAACAACTTGTTAAGGTACCACTAATCTTGAGTTTTTATAAGTTCAACTCTAACTTGGTATTTTCACAAGTTCACACCGAACTTTTATAAGCTTAAGTAATTTTCCCACAACCCCAATAAGAGTTTTTTCAGGCTTACTCTAAAATCTAAGTGTTTCAAAACTCATACTTAAATTTATAATGGTGTTTAATGCTCACACCCTACACTCAAACAAGTATAAAGAGAGTTTTAATGTAAAGAAATGAAAGTTATTGATCTTGGCTATTATTAAAATAAAAACCCCTATTGTAAGTGAAGTTTCTTGGGATATTTATAGCCAACATAGGTCCAACTAGCCATTAATAATAATATTTAGGTGAGTTCCTATTCTATTTGGCTAGTTGTTACACAAATAATATGTCTGGCTTCGATAACAATCGTCCAAGCATGATAAACGGTCGCTCAAGAACTTAGCACGGTTGCTTGTTGATCATGGATGATTGCTCCATTTGAATGTTTTCCAACGGTCATGCATTAGTGCTTAGACATAGATTTTTTGCCCATCATTTGCCAACATTTAGTTGTCAGGACGGTCGCCCATAGGCCAGGGATGGTCGCCTTTTCATATTTTAAGTATCCTCTTTTAACGGCTATTTCACGTGTCATAAATTTATTTGTTGTCATAGATTTATATGTCAAAGGAATTACTGCCAAAATATGAAAGGTGATGTCGACCTTCTTCTAAATAGCAGTCGAATTAGTTGACTCGAGTTGAACTTCTAAGCATACTCTAGATCGTGAACTCTACTGCTAATCTTTATGATTTCAGCCTTAAAATATATGGATGGTCGCAAAAATTAAAGGATGGTAGCAACATGATAACATGTGACAGTTCTTCTCACCATGCCTGTCATTGCGTCCTCTGCTATAGGTGTTGAAATATTTGCCACTTGAGGTATGGTCATCCATATTGGTAGATGGTCGTGGATTACCTAATACCAGTCGTCCTTCAGGTCGAACTCCTCACCGCGAACACTATTGTGACTTTATTTCTTTTTCAAAACATTAGGAGCAGTTGTCCAAGACTTGAGGACGACCGCTATATGTGTCCTGTTCAGGAAATATTGCATACTACATTCCTGCATCAAGAATCTTAAAAACCATATTAAATGTATCATTCAATTTGAGTGCTAAAAATTAAAAAAGATGTTATTTGACTAACAACCATGATTTTCAGTAAGCTTACTTGGTTGTGTCGCTTTTTGATACCTTTACTTATTCCTTTATTTTCTGGTGATCTTATTATTGATTTTTTTTATCCAACTGTATTATATATTTTTATGAAAAAATTGTGTTTAGTTTATTTTTAGATGTTTGAAATTTTCCTCTTAGGAGACATTTGGTTGGGAGTAGAAATAATAATGAGGATGGATTATTCTCGCAATTGTTGCTTGGTTAGATAAATTAGATGGGACAATGAGAATCTCATTACTATAGAAAAGAAAATGAGTGATTTCCTCCTACACTCATATTAATCGAATTTGATTTATAACTTTAATAAAAAAAATTAAAAAATCTATTTTTATTTTTAGAATAAAATTAATTTAATTTTTTAATTATGAATATCTCTAAAATTTTTAAATAAAATAAATTTAATTTTTTAATAAAACTAAATTAGATTTTTAAATTAACATATAATCAATTTACTCTTTTTTATTCATTTTTTCTAATTATAATATCTCTGAATTTTTAAAAAAATAATTTTTTTAATAAATTTAAAAATTAATTTTTTAATTTTTAAAATAAAATATAATAAATTAATTTTTTATTTTTTAATCATAATATCTCTAAATTTTTTGAATTTTTTTAAATAATAAAAAAGAATAAATAATTATTCTGATTCCAAAATAAATCAAATAAAAATAAATAATTATTTTAATTTTGATTTTATTTTTATTTTTAATTCTAAAATTTGAATCAAACATCATCTTAGAATATATTTCTGTTTCAATGCAATTCTATTATTGTTAAAGAAAAGAGTTACTGAACGTTTCTAACTTCTTACAACTTTATAATTCAAACTAGCTACATTCATTTTATAATAAATTATCATTGTTTGATTTATCATAATTGATTTAACCTACGATAGTCCTATTCTATAAATTAGGATAGTATGTTGAATAAAAAATAATTGAGAAAAGATAAGATTATTATCAACTGATTACATTCTATCTATCTCTTCCTATTCTCTTTTTTTTTTCTTTTTCTCTATTTTATAACAACTCTATTTTATAACTAATTTGATATTTATATCTAAATTAAAAATAAATTTTAAAAATTATTTCATTAATTTATGAGAAAGTTAATAGAAAGAGGTAATATTTAAATTTGATTAGATTATTAAGTAATTTTCATATGTTAAAATATTTAACAAAATAAGTTGAATAAAAAAATATAATCAAAACATGTTAAATAGTTCGAAGCACCGAATCACCATTAGTATATTTTAATTTGAAGCTCATATGGCATAATTTAGCAAAGAAATATATTTTTTTCAATGTTTTTACAATAAAAAAAAGATTTAGAAGTATCAAATTATATAAATATATATATATAATATTATATATACCAGTCATTAATTTAGTTTTTTTTTTAGGAAGATAAGTAGCTTTGATTTTTGAATAGAGAAAATTACACTAAGTACATCAATTTATGCCATTTTCAAAAGTACCGAGCCACAACTTTTTTTTTTCTCGATATTATATGACGCACACCTTTTTTTTTTTTCATTTGTAAAGTTTTGAACGGTATTTTTTAATTTTTTTTCTTTGTTTTTCTTTATTTTATTTTTATTTATATTTTTTATTTAAAAATAATTTTTTATGTCATATTTTCAAAAATATATAATATGAACACATTTATTAAACATATACAATATCTAAATAACATTTACTATATATATATATATAATATCTACCAAAAAATACAAAATGTCTACGGAAATAACTTATTATTTTTAAATTTTATATTCACATAGTATACATATAACATCCACACATCTACAATATATAATATGTATATAATATTTATCAAACATCTACAACATTTACGTAACATACACCAAACATATGTAGAATTTTTACCAAATATTAACACAATATCTATACAATAAAATTATTTTTTTTACTTTATTTTTTATATCTATAATATATTAAATTTATTTAAAAATAAATTTAATTATTTTTATTAATATATTTTTACATATCTTGCTTTTTTTAATTTATTTTTATGAGTGTTATTTGTTATTTACACTCAAAATTATTTTTTTTATAAAAATTAATATTTTTTATATATTGAAAATTTAATTTAAAATATTAATTTTTATTATTTTATTAGAATATTTTTAATTAATAATAAACTTTAAAAAAAAGATGAAAATCAAAGTAAAATATTGATTATAATGAGAGATAAGGTATTATTTTTTTTTAATTTGGTTTAGTGAATAATGAGATATTTTTAAAATTTTATTCTAATTTTTTTCTAAAAGTGTAATTTTTTTTTATGTAGAATCTATATTACCTTAAAATAGTTAACAACAACAACAACAACAACTAAGCCTTAATCCCAAACAAATTGGGGTCGGCTGTATGGATTCTCAACAAAATAAGCTCAAAAGACACCAAAAAAAAAACTCCAGCCTTAGGCCCCTTCCAAGACACGGATTTTACGTCTCCATTCAAGTCTGTCATTAATCAAATCCGCATCAAGATCTAAGGCACGTAAGTCTCTTGCTATCACCTCCTTCCACACAGTTCTAGGTCTGCCACGACCTCTAGCCCCCTCAATCAACAAATTCTCACACTTACGAACCGCAGCATTAGGAGGTCTTCTTAAAACATGCCCATACCATCTAAGTCTTCCTTCCCTCACCTTATCTCCGACGTCCGCTACTTGGACTTTTTGTCGAATATGAACATTCTTAATTTTGTCCAGTCTGGTATGTCCACACATCCATCTTAGCATCCTCATTTCTGCCACACTCATCTTATGCAAATGTTGTCCCGTTGGTGCCCAACACTCACTACCATAGAGCATCGCAGGTCTAACAACCGTCCTATAGAATTTACCTTTCACTTTCAGAGGTATTTTCTTATCACATAAAACCCCAGTCGCACCCTTCCACTTCAACCACCCTACCTGTATTCTGTGAGCCACATCTTCATCTATACGGCCATCATTCTGGAACACCGAACCCAAATATTTGAAGTGGTTGGTTTTAGGAACCAAAACTCCATCCAACTTAACCTCATGTTCCTGCTTCTTCCTTAGACTGAACTCACAGTGCATATATTCCGTTTTACTCCTACTTAACTTAAAACCCTTGTCCTCGAGGGTTTTTCTCTACACTTCCAACTTACGGTTTACACCAGCACTAGTCTCATCAATTAAAATAATGTCATCAGCAAACAACATACACCAAGGAACATCGTCTTGTATGCTTCTGGTTAGCTCGTCCATAACCAGGGTAAATAAATATGGACTCATGGCCGAACCTTGATGCAATCCGGTAGTAATAGGGAAAGTCTCAGTGTCTCCACCAGGTGTTTTCACACTAGTGGATGCATTCTCATACATGTCCTTGATGATGTTGATATATTTGCCGTTGACTCCTTTCCTCTTCAAAACCCACCATAACACTTCTCTTGGTACTCTATCATAGGCTTTCTCCAAGTCAATAAATACCATGTGGAGATCTTTCTTCTTCTCTTGATACAATTCCATTAGTCTTCTTAGAAGAGAAATAGCCTCCATGGTAGATCTCCCTGGCATAAACCCAAACTGATTCTCCGAAACTCTTGTAAGCTTCCTCAATCTGTGTTCAATAATCCTTTCCCATAATTTCATAGTATGGCTCATAAGTTTGATACCCCGATAATTTGTACAGCATTGAATGTCTCCCTTATTTTTATATATGGGTACCATGATACTCTTCCTCCAGGCATTCGGCATCTTACGTCCTTTCACAATAGCATTAAAGAGTTTAGTTAACCAGGCAACTCCTACCTCTCCAAGGTTCTTCCAAACCTCTATAGGAATACCATCCGGGCCACAAGCTTTACCAACTTTCATATACTTCAAGGCTTCTCTTACTTCACTATGCAAGATCCTCCTAGACCAGCTGATATAATCATTTGTTGCATGAAGACCTTGAAAATCTTGTTCATGTTCAGGATTGAATAACTGCTCAAAATAAGCCTTCCACCTCTCCTTAATCTCAACATCTCTTGTCAACACCCGTTGATCTTCATCCTTTATACATTTGACTTGGCTTAAATCTCTGCTTTTCCTTTCTCTCATCCTTGCAATCTTATAAATGCCCATTTCTCCCTCTTTAGTACCTAACTTTTGATAAATCCCTTCTAAGGCTCTGCCACGAGCTACACTAACAGCCTTCTTTGCCTCTTTCTTAGCCCTCTTATATTCCTCAAAGGCCTCGCTATTAACCGCATTCGGTAACTTTTTATACCATTCCCTCTTAGCCTTAATAGCCTTTTGAACCTCCTCATCCCACCACCATGCATCGTGCGGTCGAGGCCCTGCCCCTTTAGAGATCCCCAGCAATTTACTACCTGCTTTCTTAATGCCACCTTCCATTTTTGTCCACAAGTTCTCTGCACTAGCCTCAAGGTTCCAAATTTCTTCCTTTAGTAACTCCTCCTTAAAGGTACCTTGAGCTAGGTCTTTCAATTTCCACCATCTTATCCTTGGTTCCAATATTTTCTTATCATTCCTCCAGCTACTTTTATTCTTAACATCTAAAACCACAATACGATGTTGCGCCGCCAATGCTTCACCCGGAATGACCTTGCAATCCTTACACTTACTTTTGTCCCGTCTTCGAGTAAGTATGAAGTCTATTTGACTTTGGGTTCGTCCACTCTTAAAGGTAATCAAGTGTGACCCCCTCTTTTCAAAACAGGTATTCGCCAGTACTAGATCATAAGCCACCGCAAAATCCAAAATGTTCTTTCCCTCCTCATTCCTGTTGCCAAAACCATAACCCCCATGGACCCTGTCATAACCATTACTGTCCTTACCAACATGCCCGTTAAGGTCCCCACCAATGAAGATTTGCTGATTATCTGGAATACCTTGCATGATATCATCCATATCTTCCCAGAACTGAACCTTGGATGCTCCGTCCAAACCTACTTGGGGAGCATAAGCACTAATAACATTAATAGTATCATCTCCCAAAACAAGCCTCAAAGAGATAATCCTGTCTCCCTTTCTTTTCACTTCCACCACCTTGTCTTTAAGCGTAGGCTCAATAATAATGCCCACACCATTCCTATTGTTATCCAAGCCACAATACCACAGCTTATATCCTGAGTTACCAATCTCTTTTGCTTTATTTCCCTTCCACCTGGTTTCCTGCAAACAAGCAATACTAACCTTCCTTCTTTTCAAAGTATCCACAAGCTCTATAGACTTCCCAGTCAGAGTGCCAATATTCCAACTACCTAATCTTAATCGGCTCCCTTGGACTTGCTTCTTTAGCCGCATTCGTCCATAATGCGGTAGCCCTTTCCTGTCTGACACCACATCCGGGCGCTGATATGGCGGGACTAACTTCTTTATCCATACCCGTCCATGGCATGGGAACCTTTGCTCATACTCCACCACACCCAGGCATCGATGTGATGGAACCCCTTGCTCATTTAACACTACACCCGGGTGCCGATGTAGCGCGTGCCTAGGTGAGCACGTCCCAACGGTATAATGATAGTTTTGAGAATCCATAGAAAGTTTGGCAAAATTTTTACACTGGCCGCCAACCTACCGCAACCCTCCTCCTTTATCCGGGCTTGGGACCGGCTACGATACTCGCAGGCGGAGTTACCTTAAAATAGTTAACGCTTATATAATATTATGTCATGTGGCATAATATAATTATTTTTTAAATATTAAATTAAATTATTATTTATTAAAATATATAATTAATTAATATAGATATTTTTTTAAAGAGTTTAAATAAGAATAGAATATCTTATTTAATATTGATAATAATTAATTATTATTTAATAATATAATTTAAATTTTAAAATAATTAATAGGATATATATCTAATAATTAGTTATTTAACTAATAATATAAATTAATTTTTAAAAATATTAAATTTATTATTATTTAAAGAGTTTAAAATATAATTATAATATTTATATTGATAATAAATTTAAAATATATATATTTTATAATATTTTAGTTGTGTTTAAAAAAAACTTTTTATAAATCTTTTCCTTCCACCTTATCCTTCCCACTTTTTCAAATATTAGGTTTCTTTGTTATTATAAGCTAATATGTTTTAGCTGCATTAACATATTTTTTATATATTGTTCTATTAAAATATATATATATATATATATATTTTATATATTGTTGTATGTGTATATCTTTTCTTTTTATAAAACTAATATAATTTTTTAAATAATTTATTTTTATATTAATTTATTTTTATTAAAATATTAAAATTATAATAATTTGCATACGTTAAATTTTAATAATGCTAATTCTATAAATTATATATTAAAATAGTGATCCTATATGAGAAATTACTATTATTATATATTAACACTTTTATAAACTATATTTATTTTAATTCTTTTATAAAATATTATAATATTTATCTGATACCACACTTATTAATAAGTTTAAATCAATTATTATTTAAAAAAAATATTTATAATTATTAATTTTTCATATATTTTTACTTAAAATTCACATTAATTGAAGACACTTACGACATCGTACAAGTAATATCTTAGTTTAAAAAAGAAAAAAAGGTTTGATTTCTTGGGTAATTTTGTAAATGTGCCGTTGGAATAATGGGCGGAACCCATTAATAAGGATCCAAACCGGAGTGCAACACCGCGCCAACTTTCCACTTCCCAGTTTCTTGTTTCGGTTTTTTTTTTCCCACGAACCAAACAGCATACGCCAAAGAAGGAAATAAACATAATTAAACAAGAAAAAACAATTAGAAAGGAAGCACAAACACTTCTCAAAACTATAACGCGCCACAGATAGTCTTTTCTTGGATCGATGTTTCGAACAAATCTTTTTGGGTCTCGAGTTATTCAAATCCTTCAAGCCATCGATACGTAAGTTTTCTTGAGGCGTTTCACTACACTTTTGTTTCTTCACATTGTTAATGAAAAAGATAAATTAAAATGCAGCTGATCACTTGTATTTTTCATGGTGATTAATGTGAATCATAAAAAAGATTAAATTTTTGATTTGTTTTGTGTCTCAGCTCATTGCCTAGGCGAGATTTAGTTATTTCATAAATTCATTGAATTTGTTAGTGATGAGCAAAATGTAATGTTATAAAAAATGCATGAGGTTGGTGTATATGATTATGCTTGATAATTCGATTAATTTAAATTTAAAGATCTGCCCCCATTGAATTGGAATTTAAGTAATGTTTCTTGGTTTTTTTGACATGCTTTTGCTTGTATTATGGTTAGCCATTTCAAGCTTTAGGAATCCTTTTCTGGGTATCTGTTCGTATGTTTTGCAATACTAAGTTTTTGCTACTGCTTTTCATGTTTTTTTTTTCTTTACTATCATGAGAGGAATAAGGTTTTCTTGAGGTTTATATATCAAGACATCAGCTGTTTGAATCCTCATTGACATGGAAATATGCCAAGATTTTCTTGTTTTATGGAACACTACTAGAAAATAAGGAAAATCCTATATAATTGGAAGGTTGGATCACGTGTGCAAATTTTGAGTCAGAAATGGAAAATTTTCATACTAACTTCTGTGTCTATAAAATTAGAACTAAATGCAATATTGTTTAATCCCAAGTTAATTGGAATAGGATATATGGATTCTTTTTTTTCACTCAATTAGATTTAGGCAACCTTTTTCGATAAATGTAAAATAGTAAGATTATTTTAGACCACTCTTGTTCAAGTTAGTTTAGGTCTGCCCTTGTTTCTCCTAGTTATATCTACTTTGATTTGTTTAGTTATTCTGATCGGTGTCTCACTAGGTCTTTATTTCATATGACTAAATCATCTCAATCTATGCTTTCTTATCTTATCATCGATAGACGTTGCCCCCTACTTTTTCTCTAATGTACTCAATGCGGATTTCATTCATTCTAGTGTGTCTATATATCTATCTTATCATTCTTATTTCTACAACATGCATCTTACTCAACACTCGCTACAATATATCAGTGCGAGTTGTATAGCAGTGCGATAGAAATTTCTTTTCAATTTAATTGGCATCTTTCGATTACATAAAACTCTTGTAGCACCCATTTACTTCATCCAACTAGTTTTAATCTTATGACTTACATTTTCTTTATAACCCTCATTCTCTTGAATAATAGAGCCTAGGCACTTAAAATGAGTACTATGAGGTACTCTCACTCTGTCTAAAATAATTTCGTCTCCTTCTTCATTTACGTTATTGAATCTATCATGCACATACTTAGTCTTAGTTTTACTTAGTTTAAAACTTTTAGATTCAAAATACTTCTCCATAACTCCAACTTTTGACTTACTCGTGCTTAAGTCTCATCTATTAATACAGTATCATCTGCAAATGTTATAAACCAAGGGATGTCATCCTCTATATATCTTATTAGATCATCCATGACTAAGGCAAAGAGATAAGGGCTCAAAACTAAACTTTGATATGACCCAATAGAGACTAGAAAAATTGTAGTATCCTCTCCAATAGTGCAGATACTAGTAATGACTCTATTATACTTATCATTCAAAATTTGGATATATCTTATAGATATCCTCCTATACTATAGGACCCACCATAAGACTTTTCTAGGGACTTTATCATAAGCCTTCTCTAAGTCAATGAAAACCATATGCAAATCATTCTTCATATCTTTGTACTTTTCCATAAAATCTCTAATAAGAAAGATAATTTTCATAGTTGATTGACCAGGCATAAAATAAAAGTGGTTTGGGGAGATACAAGTGTCCAAGAATAAACGGTGTTCCACTACTCTCTCTCACAGTTTCATGATGTGGCTCATAAGCTTTATACTTTTGTAATTTGAGCAATTTTGAATATAATATTGTTTAATTTAGGAAAAAAGTTAAGATGGTTGCAAAAATATTCTTAATGATATTAGATGGTATTGTTCCATAATAAGCCTAAAAAATTCAACATTTGGAAACAATTAAAATTAAAATATACTAATTAATTCATAGTAAAATCTAAACATCACTGGGCTATGATAGTATCAATATATGGAATAGGGAATATATATGGAAAAACCAAATACAAATGCAAGTATAGGATTTTAATGGAGGGTGAGGTTTTGTGTTCAATTATTCTCAACAAAAAAAGATCAGTTAGTGCAAATCACAACACTAAAGGAACCATTTTAAGCATTAAAGTTCGGTATTTTAAGTTAGTAAAACTAACCAAAAATGTCTTTGCAAATACTTCATCGTGGATTCACAGATCGCGCTGTTCGAGTTCAAAAGTTTGATTATCTATGTTACTGATAGAAAGGTAGGGCAGTCCGGTGCACAAACACTCCCGCTATGAGGAAGGTCCGAAGAAGAGTCGGACTCATTGGGTCTTTGTACGTAGTCTTCCTTTGCAAGAGGCTGTTTCCACGACTTGAATGCGTGATCTCAGGTCACACGGCAACAACGCTTACCGTTGTGCTAAGGCTCTCCTTTTTACTGATAGAAGTGTAATTACTAAATAATTTAATGTGATGTATTTACGAGATAAAGGTGAATGCCTGTAATTGTTAGTTGCTGAATAGCTCTTATGCTCTATTACCAACAACCTCCAAGACTCACCACCCAAACCCCCAACACATACACGTGAAATTTTAGCATTTGCACACAAATATCCTCTGGATCATTTATCTTCTTCCAATGAATATTCTCTTTATATTGATTTTGAATCGTTTGTTCATTCAGTTCCATCCTTTAGAGTTATAATGTGAATAAGAATTCTTTGTTTATTTACAATTTATGATCCCAAAAAAAGAAGCAACCTTCCATGCATGTTATCCAAATAATTTTATCACCCTTCAATTGCTATAACTTTCTTGAAGTGTTGATAACATTAATGTTGATTTCAATAAAATTAGATCACGGAACATGATTTAAAATATTGAGAAAATAATCTCTCTCACTTGGCTAGTGAAAATGATCTAATAGATTTGATTAACATCTGTCCATTGAGGTTGAAATTAATCGGTTGAGCTAAGCTCATGATGGGCTGATCTCAGAAAAAATTGGTATGCCTAATATGACATCTATGCTAATTGAATACACAATTCTGCTTAACGCAACTCAAATCTTATAGACATCATATGCTATATTTCTTAATATAGATGTTAGATGGACACTGTTATAATTGTATATCATCTCCAAGCATTACTAGGGTTCCCCATAATCAATACTTTCTTGTATATTTAAACTCTTTTCTTATTCCTCTTCCTCCAGAACAATGATGGCATACTCCATGAAATCCAATTGAAAATCACTTTAGAGGCAGGTATGGTAGTTTTATGGGCAAAATTTTTATTGCCATGGGTTTGCAAGATTCACAGCTTAAATCTGGTCTTTGATCATGATCTGAAATCTTAGTGAGAATTGTATCCCTCTCCTCCTACATGTATTGAGATGAAAACCTCCTATCCCATTTCTTCACAAGCTATTGATGAAAATTTTGAATTTTAGCAATCCAATCTCACCGGTCTTTCACAAACTATTGATGAAAATTTGGAATTTTGGCAATCCAATCTCATTGGTCTTTCACAAACTATTAATCAAAATTTTGAATTTTGGCAACCCAATCTCATTGGTCTTCTTTCTTTAGAAGATCTTAAGGAATCTTGATTTTAGTGATTGTGATGTGCAAATATTTCTGTTGTAATAAAATCTTGTTTTCTTTTCTTTTTTTTTTTTGTATAAATGCAAACCTTTTAAATCTTCCCTACTTGTACATTGGCCTAAGATTTTAGATTTGCCAGTAAATTTAGATGTAGTTTAATTGCCTAAATTTTTTTGACGAATGAGAGTAAGCTCCCATAGTTTATTTTAGATTTGCTCTATATGAATGTGTGTGTATATATATATCATTTTTGTTATATCTTCATTTATTTTGTCGAATGGTCTACACTAAAAAAAATCTCCAGTGTTAATGGAAATAAGTTAAGTTATGATAAAATTTGATAGCATTTATTCATGTATTATTGTAAATTCAAATTAATCATTTAAAATGCATTGTTTGTTCTGTAAATATTAAAAAAAATCACAAGGGTTTTAAATGCCAAGTATAGATACCCATGTTGGTTCTGAGCAATTCCTTTTATTTTACGAGCTTTTTCCACCCTTTTTTCATTAAAGAACAGATGTTCATTCAATTGTTTTTTAGAAACTTCAATTGTCCAACCAATATGGTTTCTTTCATTGGAAGTCCCTGAACAAAAAAATAGATCTGATAGGAGTTTGGTTTATTTTCTTTCAAAACTAAATCCTTCTTTTTGTTTTTTAATTGGCTCATCAAACAATGTTTGCTTAGATGTTTGGTTTGTCAATCTATGTTCATTTAATCTAATTTTCATGAATTTGATAAATAGAAACAGGGCTATTAACAATTCTTTGGTTTTCTATGTGAGTGAATGCGAAAATGTGCTCACTTTGACTTTAAGATGATTACTTTGGGTTGATCCTGAACTTGGTTGTTGCCCCTTGGATTGATGTAAAATGTGCTTGTATCATTTGTTGATATTCTATTAGAAGGAAAGAATAGTGCATCCAGCGTCTACTCGATTAAAGATTGAACATCTAATGTAATGTGCTGTGACTATTACATGTGCCATATGTTTCTCTGTCCTGCTTATAGATGATTGAATTTTGGTTGCAGAAATTATCATTTTGTGATATTTAGCTATTGAACCACTTGATTACTTCATGCCCTACTGATAATTTTCCATTTCACATGCTTTTGATTTTTGTTTTTTTTCGCTTGATCTGAAACGGGGAAAGGTTGACTTGGAATTGCCTACACCATGTCTGAGTGGGTCATCCTTCTTCTAGATGTATATTTTGAATCCACAAGGAAACTTTAATATCCCGGTTAAATAAAATTTAAGATGTTCATGAAGTGCCTTGCTAACATTCAGGATGTCTGTGAAGTGCCCCTTGTCAGGCTACTTGCTACAAGATGGATACCGAAATATGCTTATCTAGATTGTGTCCATCAAAAGAAGATAAAATCTAGTTTCTCGTGCCACAAGTTTTGGAAGGAGCAAGGTTTTAGTTGTCTATTTGTGTTATATCTTATATGTTCTTTTTCAGAAGTCCTTGTCCTTGTAAAGGCCATGTTACACCATGTGGAAGCTCGTTTTTAGGTTTTCAAGGTTTGTGTTTCCCATTTAGTGGGGTTTTGATATTAAAGTTGTAACCTCAAGATGAGCATATTTAGTTTCATAGTTTGTTACACCTGTTTTTGCTTAATTGCAGTGGTGATTTCTCACCGGATAATTCATATGGCAAAAGCAAAGACTTGACTGTGTTTGTCCGTCATGGTTTCTAATTACTACATTTAAAAGAAAAGGAAGGGAAAAAGAATCTTATAAGCACATGAGATATGGAAGTTTGGGGACCATAAGCTGATGCCTAATAGAAAAAGACTAATTGAATAGATGTGTTTATAGTCAGTCTGATATGTATTTTTTTCAATATTCACACTAATACTTTTAACTCTTCAACTGCATGCTTGATATCCATAAGAGAAGATAGGAGTGATTATTATTTTTGTTTGCAGCTGAAAAATTTTACATCCTTGTGAAGTCCGCCACATTCTTTCAATTTGCAAGATGAACCCACAAGTTCAGGGAACCAGCTCTTCTCCAGCAGACCCCCCTTTGAAGCGCAAACGGGGCCGTCCTCGTAAGGATGAAAACCTGGTACAGGTGGAGAACGTGCCTCCATTGCCTGCAATTCCTTCAGCTGATAGCATGAAGAAAAACAAAGAATGTGGGGGCACAACTGGTGCCATTGGTGATGAAATGGTGGGTCAAGTTGTTTCAGGTGTCATTGAGGGCTCATTTGATGCCGGATATCTCCTTAAAGTTAAAGTAGGTGATACCGATACTCATCTAAGGGGTGTGGTGTTTCTACCAGGCAGATTCACTCCCATCTCAGCCTCAAATGATGTTGCTCCACAAGCAAAAATGTACAGTACAGAGATGCCTATACCAGTTTCAACTCAGGTCCCCAGTCCCGTTCCTTCATCTGGGCAAAATGATAAGCAATCTCTTGAACATGAAAACCCCGTCCAAGGGCTATCATCTGAGCTTCAATCCAATGCTCCAATTGCACAGGAAAACCAATCTGCGTCTAGCATTCTTCCTTTGATTGATAACTTGCTGATGAGTAACACAGAATCTTCCTTTGGAGGCAGTGTTGAACCACAGCAAATCTCAGAGTCAGGACCGGGGAGCCAATCTGGCTCTGTTATGCCACAGATAGGGCAGCATGATAAAGTTTCTGAACAAGATGAGGTGCAGAAAGAATTTGAAGCTTCCATAACAAAAGTTTCTAATGTAGATGTAGTAGCAATTGAGCAATCAAAATCATTGCCACAATCAGCACCTTCTGTTGACAGTTTGCCTGGCACTGGAACTGTTAATCTTGAACTTCAAATTCAACATCAGGCTGCCAACAATGAATTTAAGCCAGATCAACAATTGGTTCTTGGAACAAAAAGCACAAGCCTTTTGGACAATCAAGTTCCTGTGATCACTGAGCCTGGTATTATGTCTGCTGAACCAATTGGACTAAAAATTTGGATGGAAAAACAGGTTTCTCCAGAAAAAGCTCCACCACCAAAGCTTGCTGTGAAAATTATGAGTGGAAATGATTCACCCCAGCTAAATTGGAGGCCTGCAAGTCATGCTGCTAACATCACAGAGGTAGACTCACGGTCCATACCTGTGTCAATGGTCACTGGCCTTCCTGTAACATTGTTTGAGAAAGAAGCTATTCTACCTGCACATACTGAAGGATCTTCTCCTCGAAGGATGATTGAACCCCGACTATGTAGTTCTTCTGGTATCACAAATACTGTGAAGGAAGACTCTGATTCAGCACCAATGACCAACTTACCAGTAACTCTTTTTGACAGAGGCTCTATTCCATCTGCACCCAAGCTTGCTATTGATGGACCCATTCTTCCCAGAATGACTGAACCTCTGTTCTGTAGTCCTTCTAGTGCTGCCAATACTGTGGATTGTAACTTGCAGGATGCAATTCCACCTACAGAATCTTAGGTTAATCAATTGATATTTTGGTATGAGAACAATTTGTGTAGGACAGTTGTGTCTAAAACTTCATAAACACGTAAAAGCTGTGATAGATGTGTCACAGGCTGGAGAATAAACAGGCAATGTCGCTTAATACACTGCCATAGTCTGGAGTATTTATAGATGCTTATTTAACCATTTGTTCCGGATGGTTTTGTAATATGAACTGCTGCTCACTCTCTGACTTGAATTGCAATGGTATTTGTGTTGGAAACGGAGTAATGGAATCAGAATTTGATTACAATTATTTTATTATTGGAGTCAGAATTTGATTACAATTATTTTGCATCTATTGGAAGTAATTTAGCTGGCGTTACAGCACTCTGTATTCCCAAATCCTTATCTTCAACTTGCTTGCAGGATTTTGCTGTTGAATTCCAAGTGATAATGGGATTTATGACAAGCCACATGTCTCACTGTTCATTATGGTTCATCTTTCCAAAAATACAAACAATAGAAATGTTTATATACTATCCAGATATATGTAAATATATGTTCCGTGGGATAACATGTAATTTAAATTAGATATGTTCATTTAGAATTAAGGTAATTTAAATGTTTTGCCAGTTAAAAATCATGATAGACACTGATAATTAGGTACAAACACCAGATGCATTAATACAAAGGTATTTATAAAAAAAATCAGCAATACTTCATTTCAAATTTCTCTGTCCTCCCACCAAAAAAATAAAAATTTCGTCTCCTAATTAATCCTTGGAAGTTGGAAAATATCATCATAATTAAGAGCCATTTATATAGAACAGTCTTAAGAAAACTATTTTTTCACTTGATAAACATAATCCAAAGAGGTTTCAAATTAACAATGTTCAACCAAAAACACAAAAAAAAAAGGTTTTTCAATCAGCATCATTCCCTTGAAATCTCATCATATTCTTTCATTCGATTCTAATTATGAGCTCCACTATAATCATTTGGGTACGTGCTATACAGTTTCATATCATCAACAGAAAATACGGGCTCATAGCTGAATTTACCACTAGAGAAAGAACACAAGGAACGGCAACCAACCAAGATGAATCAGGGGCCTTGGTTAACCAACAGGATTGTCCATTAACACCCAAATATAATAATAAAAAAAAACGTAATCAGCATCTTATGACAGTAATTGTGCAAAATTTAGTAGAATGCATGTTTTTACAGTGCAAATGCTATTAGCAAAGAAACAACACAGCCTGAATGGGTTTACCGTAAAAAACAGACAGAGAATACCAGTTCATCTCACTACTAATAAAATCAAAGCAAAATTAGGCCAAAACTTCTCAGCTATATCCCACTTGCTGCTGCTGCTGCTGCTGCTGCTGCTGATAATTCCCATACCCAGGATACCCTCCATAGTACATGTTAGGATCCTGGGGAGTAGGGGCATATCCATAATTTTCATATCCTTGTGCATATCCATAATATCCAGCATTCCACTGATTGGCATCTGCCTGAGGCTGAAAACAAGAGACACTCAGTAGATCTACATTCATGTGCTTGTGACAATTTCTTTGCAAAAGCAAAAAAGAAAAAGGAATCTAGTAAATATCAACCAACCTGTTTGTTTGACGGACTTCGTCCCCATGAGAGCCGAATATTTTGTCCACTCAACTGAGCTCCATTTAACATCCGCAATGCTTCTTCTGCACAGCTCCTAATCCATGCAAACAAGCAAATTAAATACTCTCGTTTCTTCCACAAGAGATGTCACTGCAGTTATTCAGTGGATGTGCTTACCTGTCGGCAAACTGAACAAACCCACATCGTTTCCCAGCTGGTATCTTCACATGTAATAGTTGCCCATATTGGCCAAAAAGCTCTCTTAAATGGTCATCCGTCACATTTGAATCCAAATTACCAACAAATATCTGTATTAAAATATGCATGAGTTACAACTTTGTCAAAAGGAAACATTTTTTTACCAAAAATATATGATGTACCCACAGTTGTATTATTTGGATCGTTCTCGCTCTCACTCTGAGTTTGAGAATTCAGATATGAAGCTGCATATGAAAAGTAAATGTTAAATACACAAATAAATAAACAATTGAGGAAGAAAACCCTTCATCAGAGCCATGACAGATGGACTAATACAGGTGCAGACTGGCTAGAGATTATGGTACCACATAGTAAACAAGTAGGTAAGGAATCATAGATGGTCCTCCACAAAAACAAGTAGAATATAAACATGCAAGTAGCACACATAATATGATCCAGAAACTCCAAGAGACCTATATAACTATTTTTTCAATATTTTTAGGTCAGCAACTCAAAATGTTCAGTTACCCACCACAAGTTTCTTTTATGCTACATTTAACTGCCAAAGAAATGAAGCACAGTGAACATTTTGACTAATGGTTTGAGCATGAGGTTCAAATATTATTTTTTATTTATTAATACCATATGAATCAGATAGAACATTTAAGGAATATGAACAAATAACAAAGAGATTAAGATGAATGGGCTGTAAATTTTGCCTCAACAGTGATATCATATGCACAATCCTTTGCAAAGAAATTACTCTGGTGGCACACTGCAGGTTGGGAAACCTACCAAAAATGCTAAGCATGAAAAGTATCTTTGAAATAGCATGATCTGCAGTTTAACAGATCTGTTCTCCCAGCCAAAAGGCAATGAAGCTGTCCAAGTATAACAAGGAGACATATAATGCCATATAAATGTTGGAAAAAAAAATCTTGAAACATTGACAGAACTCATCAAGCCTACAAAGAGAAGAAGGTAACTTGATGCCAGAGCGTTAATGACAATTCATCCACACACACACAAAAAAACAATTTGGAAGGAAAAAAGTTCACAAAATGGAGGAAATAAAACAAGACGAGGAAAAAGTAGAGGTAGCAATCCAAAATCAAACATAGTTGTGGACTTAAAGTGAAGATAAAGCAATAGCCAAAATCACAACCATCCTGCTATGCAGTTACGAACAATACTGCATCAACACCAGACTCCTCAAGAAGTATATTACTATTGACTAAATCTAGAAACATAATAGCCATACAAGTCTAAAATTATTAACTACAAAAACCGTATCTTGACTATTGAGGGGGGAATAGGCATAAGAATTAATTTCTTGAAAAATGAAAGGGAAATAAAATAAAATTATACTTCTTCTAATGATAAAAATGACACGTTACTGAACTGATAAATGGAAAACCAAAACCAGAACAGTAACTGAATGCAAATTGACATAGAGCTCAACCAATAGTACGGACACAAGATATTTTGAAGAATGTAGCATAATAGATGCCACATAAAAACTTAAATAAAGGCCAAGACAAAAACTAAAAACTGACCTAGGAGAGGCACGCACTAAAGGGTAACCAATTCAGCTGAAATCAGTCCCAGGCCCCTAGATGATAGAGCCTCTTGACGTCCTGCTTTGAGACAACATGAGTTCTATAAGTTTTTGCATGTTTTAAGACCTTAATAGAATTTATTGTGCCCAAATGTCAAATTGGAAAGTTCAGGAAGGAAATGATTTGGGTAACTCCTGCCTATCTTTGAAAGCATAACTGAAGCAAAGCAAGCTTAACAAAAGTTTTCAGCATATTACACATCATACAGTAATTGGAAATCATAAAATGACCTACCATTTGAAATGGTTAAAATCCATGTGACCAATGCACATTGAAGATAAAGGAGACTATAATATGAAAACATGCATTCAATTAAAGTAAGAAGAATAGCATCCTAGAAACATACCTTTAGGATACTGCTGGCCCATCACAGCTTTCTTGTTTGTTGCTAGCCCGATTCGCATAGGTCTAGTTGAACAGAAAGCCCCATTCATTTCAGTCATAGCATGTAACTGTTCACTTTCATCTCCAAACCGAACAAACCCATAACCCTTTGTTCGTGCAGTAAGCCTATCAATCACAACTTTTGCACCCTTAACAGATGGGTAGCGGACCCTGAATGTCTCTTGCAGTAGGTAATCTGTAACATCTGCAGCCAAGTCTCCAACAAATATGGTGAAGTCAGGAGTATCATCACGCTTCTCACCCCCACTAAAAGATGCCCAATTCAGCCTGAAGTTCTGCTCACCATTTGGCATGGGAGTACCATTGTAGGTCTGCAATATCCTTTCTGCAGTGGCATGACTGGTAAACTCAATAAAACCATAACCTTCTATTTGACCAGTTTGCTTATTTCGAATAACTTTCACACTAACAACCTGAAAATTCAAGCACATTCAGCAAACATTACCAAAAAAAAAAGCAAAAAAAAAAAAAAGCAAAGCAATTTCCTCCACAATTAATCTGGAAAGGTTCCAATGGAAGCCATAACGATGAACAACACCATTTATTATTAATTAATATACAATTTTATGCACTGTTCACACATCCAATAAGGCGTTGGCAAAAAAAAAAGATTTCTTCTCATTATCATTATCATTATTACGACTCCTCTGCAGTCTTCTCCTCATATACTCAAATAGCCAATACTATACAATTTAGCAAATTAAGAAAGATTCCATAATTAAAATAAGTGCACGAAATAGGAAGGCATACATAAAAATTTCTTTCATCCATTTCATAAATCCAACTATTCAAGATAATAGCAAACCACAGGAAAAAAAAATAGAACTTGCATTCTTGATAGAGAAAAAAGCAATTCGTTAATAGCAACTACTCTAAACGAATAAATATGCCAAAAAAAATTTTTTTTTCTTTTTTCTTTTACCTCTCCGGTGTGCGCAAAACAGTTATGAAGATAACTGTCATCCATCCAGTACTGCAAATCCCCGATCCAAAGGGTACGGACCTCATCAGCACTAGCAGGTTGGCCCGGTTGTTGCTGGGCCTGCTGGACTTGTTGCTGCGGCTGCAGTGGTGCGGCCGTTGGTGGAATCGAAGTCTGGTGAGCCCACATGGCTTGTGGCGGAGGTTGAGACTGGGGAAGTGGAGGCATCATCATCATATAAGGTGGAGGGGGAGCTTGCGGGTATTGCTGAGGGTGAGCCTGTGCAGGTTGTGGAGCGATTGACAGCGGCGGTCCCATTGGTGGCTGCGGAGGAGGAGGCATGCCTCCAGCTCCTGGCTGCTGCATCATGGCTTTGTGGAGTCAGCGAGAGACAGACGAGAGAGAGAAAGAAACCCTAGCTCTCCAGAGTAAGGAGAAACAATAATAAGAGGGATCCAAAGATTTTGATCAGTCAGTAAAGTGACACGTAACATTAACGCGTGGCAGATGTTTATCTAACTCTTAAGGATATACTTATGTGCTGGCAGAACTAGAGTAATTATGTTGCACCTTAATAATATGATGTCGACATATGAACGAACTTTGATGATTTATCATTATCAAGTAAACGGGTAAAATCATAGCCGCGTAGCATATAACAAACAAAACCCACAATACTTTATTTTTTCCTTTATTTTTATTTTTCTATTTTTAAAATTTAAAAAAAAAAATTCCCTTTCTTTTTCTGCTTCTGTCAAATGAAGGTCCTCGTTTTTGCACAGCTGTGTTTTCAACTCACCGAGTCACCCATTGGTCCACTTTTCACCAATCACCATTAATTTCTGGGATGGAGCACTGTCAGTGTTCATTGTTTTTAGTAAGTCCATTTTATTCTTTTTAAGCTCTACTCTTCTTTAGTATTCTTCAAGTGACTATTAATACTGTGATTTTCAAGCATTACTTGTGAGTTGTGATTGAACTTGATTTTTATACCCTTTCAAGATCATTTTCATTGTCAATTTTGAATTTTTATTATATTCTGTTCGTATAGTGGCAATAAAGGGTAGTTCTTTTTTCTTGAATTTGCTAGTTCTATTGTGGGGTTTTTTGGTGTTTTGTTATCAGAATTTTAGTTAGATCGGAAACAAGTGGTGTCGATGGATTTGCACTTGAAGAGCCTTTTTGATAGATTCCAAGAGCAGTTTGGGTCTGGTCCAGGGCTTGGTCCTGGATCAGGGACTTGCTTGATGAAGGTGGATGGCATTGCTCCTAATTTCATTAAATCAATATATAAAGCTTGTGCTGCTCTTTATAGGACCGATCCGTGGAAAAGATTGAGACCAGCACATCTTTTCGGAATCCGGGTGGGGAAGGATTCAGATTGGTCTTGCAAAAAACATCCTTTCCCATGTGTTCAGTTCATAGGAGGTGATGGCGGGGATGTTGGTTTCCACATGTTTCGATCTGAAAATGATGCCAAGAAAATGACAGGGTCAAGAGAGACAATTTGTGTTCCTAATGTTGAGCTTTTGAGGGTTACATATGAACCTGAGTCAATTATGTTTCCTTGTAATAGGAAAATGATCAAGTCTTTTTCATTGGAAGTGTCGGGCACTGATAGGTTTCCTGTAATTGATGTTGCAAGATGCATGTCTAATGGTACGCTGCGGTTCAGGCATCCAACTATTGAAGAGCTTAGGTTTGTGTATGCATTTATGAGAGCCATGTACCTGGTGCATCCATTACTTCAAGAAGATAAAGAAGGTGGTCCAAAGTGGTCGAAGTTGATGTATTTTGAACCATTTATTGAAACTGTTGATGTTCAGTGGCCTCCAGAAATGTCCAAAGGTTATGACCTTGTTGCAGTCACAATCTCACATCCTCCTGGTCAAGCATATGAGGAAAAGGCAAGCTCAACAGCTAGCTCAACACCCACTAAGTATTCAGAAAGATCTAGAGAGGAGATTTTTGTTGATGTAAAAGTGAACATGATGTCCAGCTTGAGGCAGTGCATAATGTGTGAGAAAGAAGTTCATGGAGAACAGTCTCTATCTTGTGGGCATTGTCAAGCAGTGATCTATTGTGGTTCTGTCTGCCAAAAGCAGCACTGGAAAGAAATGCATAAGAGCATGTGTGGCCTTTACAAGGCTATGATGGAAAGGGAAGAAGAGTTGGCTATAAAAATCTTTATGTTCCCCTGTTCTGCTGATCAGCCTTGTAAATGGCTAGAGTCACTGGGTATCCATCAGAAGGGAATGTGGAGGCGAAAGTGCCATTGCTATTCTCACTGCCCTTTTGGACTCCTCCCTGTTAAAGGTGGATTATGGGATTCATGGGGTGGGCTGGATGATGAAGATTATCCTCGAGATTCACCTTTTCATAACCATTTAAGAGATGGGATTTCAAGCCCAATCCTTCTTTCTGGTTGGCCAGAGTACTATAATCTTCGGTCACTGCCATTATCAAGTCCTGTTGCTGACATTCTTTCCCATCCGCTTACAGTTTATTACATATTAACTGCCCTTAGTATCAGTTCGAAGAACCTGTTACTCAAAGGCAAAGAGGTGATTCTTCATTACCTTGGACCTGAACAGGAGTTGGATTGGATGCCAGCATTTGCTGAGATTAGCCATTTGCTCAATGGATCAGGTAATATAAATATTGTAATGGTGGGACCTGAAGTTCCAACTAATTTATCAGGCACAACTTCTGGAATAAGTAGCAGGGTGAGGGTGAATCTTGTGAGGGGCATTTATCAAGAGGAAACTACCTTTCTGCCTTCTCCTCATATCATAGTTGCATTGAACTGCGGATTGGATAGCTATGCAAGTTGGGGTGGAGCACTTGAATGGATCAAATCCGCAAGTGTTCCAGCCTTCTTTACAGAAAAGTTAGAAATTTCGTGTGCCAATGCAAAGCAGGTTCTTCGTGGGGCAGGATTGCACATTACCCATCCTGTGACACCAAATCCTTTCCGCTCTCCCGTGAAGACTCAGGGTACTTCGAGCAATCTTCCTTCATATAGCAATGGGTTTGTGCTTGGGGTGAATATATGAATGGGGCACTTGAATTGATCAAATCTGGAAGTGTTCCAGCCTCCTCTAAATAACAGTCAATTTTATAAGCAAATTTTTCAGACTTATAGAGCTGGATTGCACATTTCCTATCCCTTGACACAAAATGCTTTCAGCTGTCCAGTAATCTTCCTTCCACCTAGCTGTCAGTGAAGATCAATGGCCCTTGCAGTAATCTTCCTCATAATAGCATTTGTTTTGTTCATGGCATTTCAATATGAGTTGGAACAATGAAGAACTGAACCTGAGATTGTTCCTTTTAGCTGTCATACCTGTCATCTACCTGATGGTAATCCCATATGCTAAGATAATTACAGGGACATGATTTGTTCTCAGGTAGCATATTTAAAATATGATTCCTGTTGAGTATAAGGACAACTTCTGTCAAGCATGAGCTTCAAGTTTTCTTTTTGGTGCTAATTAACAGTTATTAACATTGCTATCTTAATTGACTGCTATAGGCAGTGAATCACTCCTGCCAGATATTGCTATCTCTTGCCATATTCAAATATATAAGCCTTTTATATATGATGATTTTTTAATAAAATGTTAATTGAGCCTACTAATAGTACTATATGACTAGCAAAATTCATTGACTATCTTTTTCGATATTCTATGATCGAATGGCATAATTGGAAAAGGAAAATTACTGGAGACAGGTGAATAGTGGGTAATCTAAGTCAGCGAAGCTGCAAAAACTTGTTAGAAGAGTTTTATGTTTAAATAGCTCATCCTTTTATAGGGAATCAACTTTGGGGCTTGGAAAACCTTATATACGTGTTTAATTTCTGGTCAGTTGATTACATTTGCTGCCATAGACACTGATATGGCTGAAAATGAGTGGCATCTAGTCCAACTCAAAAAGCCTTGCTTGCTAGATAGTCAACTAGAAAGCTATGAATATTGAAACAAGCAGAACATGGCTTTTCTGCAGATGTAATATAAGCTGAATGAGTTTCAGGGGTCCAGGCTATCCTATCCGCTTGATCAATGTATTAAAAGAATTGGCAAGTTCCTTTATTTTTTTAGCAAATAGATAATAATACAAGAGAAAACTTTTTTTTATTGTAATATACATATTTTAAAAAAAAAATGGGAAAATATGAAGTGCTGTGTTTTTTTTTTCTTTTTAATGAAGGATAAATTTGTCATTGGAACTCCATGTATTAATCCAATAAACAAGGACCTCGTATGTTTGCATTCATTTTTTATTTCCTTTGGTTAGATGGGAGGAAACTCCTGCAAAGTTCGAATGCCCAATCAACTTGCAATCTAACTTTTCAACCCTACAACTTGGCCACTTGCCCATTAATTAAAGGGTCAAGTTGGAAGTACCTTTGTCTTTCTCAGTATAAAGTGTGAACACCGGTAGAGCTACATTCTGATCTATCTCTCAGTTCTCTGTCCACAATATCTTATCAGAAGGCAAAAAATGGAGTTCCCCATGTATCAACCTTTTTCCATGGCACTATATCCTTGCCTCTGCTTCTTATTTCTCCTATCCCATCACCCCAGATAATTATGTCCACTGGCCCCAAACTCCTGAATCTCCTATTTACTCTGCTGACCTCCCTGGTATATTAACCTTTCATTTCCTCAACTTTCTTGCATTTTCTTGGTACATTTTCAATGGAATGAAAAGTTTCTTTCTTTCTTGATTGTCATTGCAGGTGTGAGAAAAGAGGAGATAAGGGTGGAGGTTGAAAATTTAATATAAAAATTTAATATAACTTATTATTAGAACAGAGGCCATTGATGAATCAAGTAAACCAGCCAAGAGCTTCATGAGAAAATTTCGGCTTCCGCAATTGATTGATATTGATGGAATTTCAGCTGGATATGAAGATGGTTTGTTGACAGTTACTGTGGGAAATCTTACACAAGGGAACTCCTTATTGACCCAGCAGCTTTGCATAAGAGGATGGAAGTTACTGCTAGAGCTGCTTGAATTAATAATCTTGACATGATTTGATTGATTAGTTAGTTAATCACTCGCTAATATTTGGGTTTTGGATTAATTTTTGTTAGCACACCTTTGCTATATTTGATAATTGTTTTTGATGGAGATTATGTGAAAATTTAAATATTGGTTTTGTTATGAATTTCATTAACCTATTAGAAAAGTGTAATTTGAAATTCAAGGGGTATGGATTTTTATATTTTAAACTATAATTTGGCTTGATTGATTACTTTAAATAAATACCAGAAACATTTGAGTTTGATTTTAACTACTTTATTATTACTTAAAAATTAAATTAATTTTATTGACGTTAAGATAAAATTCAAACCAACGGCAACGAATTCGAGTATTTAATTAAAACTTATATAGAATTTCAATATTAATCAATTGTTATAATATTTATACTTGATTTGATTTGTTGTTTGAATTAAATGAATTTGAGTTAAATTTGAATTTTTATATTTTTATGCATTGAAATTTATTAAAAAGGATTAAAGTCGTGATGTTACAATTATACTACAATACAAATATTTCTTTGTAATACAAAATTAATATTTTTATAAATAAAGTTCGATTTTTTTTCCTTTTTAAGTTTATGTTTTATTTATTGGATAATAAATTTTTAAAAAAAATCTCCAAGTTGGAGGCTTATCAGATCTAAATTTGAGGCAGTCGATAGATATTTTCTTGTGGTGGAATCTGAATCTCATTTTCCCAAAACATAATGTCAGCTACACCGCGGCAGCTGAGACAGCCGACAGCGGCCTTCAACAACAACAACAGCAAAACAAACCCACCCTTTTAAAAGAAAATGTTGCAAGTTGCCAAATAAATAATTATTGAATTTCAATCCAACAATTATGAATTCAATCATTCACTTAAAGATTTAATTATAGGAAAACATCTAAAAGCAAAAAAAAATTAAATCAAAAGCCAAAGAGAAAAATATTGTTTATAATAATAAATTTCACTATATGAAATGTCATTTACAAACACATTCTTTGGATAAAATATAAAAACTATAATATGATTTTGTATAATATAAAATAAGAAAAATGACGAGATATAATATAATGCAAATAGCTATTTAATATACATATAATTTTGATATAATTAATTATATAAATATAATTTATATTTAAAATGTAATTTAAACTAAATAGCATATTTGTATAATTAAATGTAAAAGTCTATATATTGATATAATTTTTTACAGAATATAATTAAAATTATACAAAAAATTATTTGATATATAATCAATTTTAATTATATAAAATAAAAAATAAATTCTATTTATATAATTTTATTTTTTATGAAATATAAATTATAAAATAATTAATTATGTAATTTATAATTTTTTTTAATGTCTGTTTTTATTTATTTTTCTTTCTCATCCGCTTGTTTTATTTTTTTAGTCTTGTCTTTGTATTTATTTTCGAATAATTTTTAAATATATATATATATATATTTAAAATTTTTAAATATATATATAAATTTAAAATTTTTAAATATATATATAAATTTAAAATTTAACGTTTATTTTTATTTTTATATTTCTTCATTTTTTTTATTTTTGTGTTGTTTTCTTTTTAGTTTGTATGCTTTCTATTTGTGGTTTGTTTTTTTTGAAGTAATTTGTGGTTTATTTTTAAAATAATTTTTTTAATCAATATCGAACAAAAATTTAAAGTTTGTTTTCGTTTTTACATTTCTTTATATTTTAGAATAAAAGTGAAAGTTGTTTGAATTTTTGTTATGGATATCTTTCCTTATTTTAAAATTATATGTCCTTTTTAAATAGATATATGTCATTCACTAATAGAGATTTATCTTTATCCTTCTTTATTATAGATTGTTCTTTATTCTCATGTGAGTGTGCTCTTCTTATATGAAACGTGATAGATGACATATAAAATAAGTGTCATACTGAAAATTATATTATCCGTTGTATATTTTTTTTAACTACTATTTGCATCGAAAAAGTTCATAGAGATTTAACAATTTCATCAGTTATATACATTTTGTATATTTTAAAATTATATAATTTTATTTGCGTCTTATAGATATATTTTTTAATTTATTAATAAAATTTTATTTTGCATTAAAAAAAGTTTATATAAATGACTCATCAAAGAAAAGAAAGTTTATGTAAATGATAAACCCATTATATAATGATTTTTAAGATGATGAGATTGCTTTTGATGGGGAATTGGATTATTTTCAAAAATGATGGAATTAAAATCTTAAAATTGAAAAAAAAAATATACATAAAAGAACAGAAACGCATGCCGTGGATAATTGGATACAATGATGGGCGAGCTAGGATATTTATTTTAGAGGAAATTATTATATTATGTATAATCTTTATATGTCTTGGATATATCATATTTTTTGTAATTGTTATGGTAGATGTATAATTTGAAATTAAAAGAATAGAGTGGTCACTTAATAGATATTTTTATGAAAAAAAAATATAATTGGATAATTGGATACAATGATGGGCGAGCTAGGACATTTATTTTAGAGGAAATTATTATATCATGTATAATCTTTAATTTTTTAAATAATTTATAATTTCTAAAAATATTTATTTTTTAATTTTCAACCAAAGTAAATTCTATGTATGTCTTGGATATATTATATATTATGTAATTATTATGGTAGATGTATATTTTGAAATTAAAAGAATAGACTGGTCACTTAATAGATATTTTTATGAAAAAAATATAATTTATATTTTTAAAAAAAATATATTTTCTTTTGGAAATTTGTAAAAAACATTTTTTTCGATTCAGTAATTTACCAATGATGGAAAAATTGCATATAATCATGGATAGTGGAGACTAAGAGTCTTCATGGTTCGATTAGTCGAATCATAAGAGAGAAAAAGTCAAACTATCCATTTTAATTTTAAAGAATCTCAAATCTAAACTTAATTTTAAATATATAATTAACCAATTATTAATTAATTATATAAATCAACGGTTAATCGACATTTTTTATTTTTAAGTATTACAGGATATACATAAAAATCTAAAATTATATATTAAAAAATCAAATATAATTAAAATAAATCTTTTAACTTAAACTATTTTTTAAAAGTAAACATTAGGATATTATTAAATAAAAAAATTCTAGAAAACCATAGAGGAAGCAAGCCAAAATCTAACCCTAGCCATCAAGCTTTTCCCATACGTTCATTACCTAAGATCTTGGGGGCTTGCATCCAATAAAATCAAATCAGAAATAAACTCAGGAGTATAAAACCAAATGTGAATGCTAGTATAAGACCAGGCAACCTTTGCAATACTGTGAGCAACTAGTTCGCTTGCCTGCGAGACCAAGAACATTCAACACTAGTCAACCTGTTCAACAAGAGCTTGCAGTTACTGATGATTGCCCCGAACTCTAACCAAGAAGTTTCAGGATTAACAAGAGCCAAATAAACTTGCTGACTATCCATTTCCAGATCAACACGGGAATAATTATGAGCAAAGAGCCAATAAGTGCCTCACGACATACAATTGCTTCACCGACATTAGGATTCAACAAACCAGCAAAGGAAACAGCCATGGCAGCCACAAATCTCCCTTCATGATCACGAAAATAGGCACCAACCCCTACCCTCTTCTCTGTCGAGAAAAAAGCAGCGTCCACATTTAACTTCAGCCTACCATATCTCAGTTTGATCCATCTATATTGGCTCATAACAACTGGACGCCTGATTGGTCCATCCCCATCAGCTCCGCGCAAACTATTCCACTCTACAATCATCGAGTTTGCAAGATGAATATTGTGACTAGGAGAGGCCATCTTGTTCCAAACCATTTGGTTATGATGCCACCAGCAACTCCACAACATAGTGTAAAACTTTAAGATAATCTATTAATACATAAAAATAAAAACAAAAAATAAAATTTTATATTTAATAAATAAATTATTAATTATTAATAAATTTTTAACTGAAATTATTAATATATAAAGATAAAAAGTCATATGTTTAATAAATTATTAATATATAAATATAAAATATTTTATAAATAATAAATTGATTAATTGAAATTAAAAAATAGAAAAAAATATAACTATTACATAATGTATATATACAGTACAAAATATCATATGACACACTTATTTATCTCTCTCTAAATTATTTGTCTTCCATAATTTGTTAACTAAAATTATTAATGTGAAGATAAAAGGTTGGCTCAGGTTTCAATTTTATTTTTTATATCTATACTAATAAGTTTTATTTTTTATAATTATACTAATAATTGTTAATTACATTAAACCTAATATTTATTAACTGAAATTATTAATTTATAAAGATAAAATATTATATATTTAATAAATTATTAATATTTATGAATATAAAAAGTGCTATATATTATAAATTTATTGATTGAAATTATTAGTTTGTATAAACAATTAAAAATATGTCGCATTTACAGTGAGAATATATATTTAATTTTAATAGTTGTTCACAATATTTTTTATGACAAGATAAAAAATTATATCCGCATATTATTTATTCACATAAAAAGCACACTATTAAAGAAAAGGAAAACGAGAAATGAATCAGGCAACCCAATAAGAATAAGTGCACAATTTATAGAAAGGTAATTTTTTTTCATATGTATATGCATCTAACAACCTAAATAAAAGAAAGAGGAGAAATGATCACTTAAAAGGTTACAATTTGACACAGCTTTACCACTAGAAAGGAGAGGAGAAATGAGCTTTACCATTAGCCATATTAAAGAAAGAAAGAAAGGAGAGGAGAAATAAGCTTTAATCATTCAAGTACTTTATTTAATAGCTTTACCATAGTTACTGCATGCTTCGTTATGAACCAAATCTGTAAAGCTCCAGGACAGGGTTGGCCCCAAGATTTTAATTGCCCTGGTTAACTCAAATTTTAGTTACTTCATATACGATTAAATATTTAAAAAATAATATAAAGTTTTAAAAAAATTTGTGCAAAATTAAAATTATATTGTACTTTTAACTTAAATTATATAAATAGTAATAATATTTATTCTCTGTCTATATATAATTTTTTTATTGTCTGTATATATAAATAGTCATGTATAAAATTATTAATTTTTTTTTATTTTGATTGCTCCCTAAAATGAGTTGTCCTAGATAATGAACTCCTTGGCTTTACCCCAAGGCCGGCCCTACTCCTAGAATAAGCCTATGTAGCTTATGCCAGTCTTATCCCCAATGGGTAAACTTCCATCATAAGTCTCAACAATTAATGTACATGACAAAACACCAAACAATTTAATGCCATTCTCTACTCAACATGATTAACATATTCAAATGCTTAAACAAAAGAATTACTCAAAATATTAAATAAAATCAGTAGCTTGATTTCATGCATTAGATCATACATCTCCAATTTAAAAGCAAATAAGGCATGCCAATTATACTATTGCATAATCTGAACATATAAATTACATGATTTGGCATCAAAATAAATAAATTATTTACCATAATAAACTTGACATAGCAATAGCGTATTTGTATGAATATAGCCATTGAACACAATTTAGCTTTGACTATAGATGTGCAGTGGTCGAGTTGGTCGAGTTTCAGCGGTCGGTTAATCCTACCATTATTAATCGATTAGAAAATTTTATTTTTAAAAACTGACATTAAGAGTCGGTTCGATCGGATTCATCAAATTTTATCTCGATCGGATTTATTAATAAAAATATAAATTAAAACCTATTAACTCAATCGGTTTAAACTAACACGATCAATCGGATCAATAAATTTGTAGTTAGGTCGGTTGTGTTGGGACAATTTTACTTATCCCTAGCTCTAACCATACATCCTTACTTTTGCAATTTCTTGCTGGTTTCTCTCACATGAGAGGAAGATGTGATTATTGGCCATTGATTGCGGATGCTAAATTGAATAGGTTTTGATTACCAACATATGAGTTGGAAGTAAGCCATCACTAGATATGCTCATTATAAGTTATACTTCATTATTTGAAATAATTGAAAAATATAACTATTATGCTTATATTTTATTATTTGAAATAATTGAAAAATATAACTATTATGCTTATTCTCCTATTATATTATTATTTACAAAAAATATTTAATTTTATTTAAATATCTTGAAATTGGAATAAACATTTAAATTAGAACTTTTTTCAAGCAATTTATTTTTAAAATTTAAACAAAATGATATTCTCTTTTAGGTACGTCTTTGAAGAAATTTCATAAATTTCTTGTTATTTTTCTTGTGTGTTTTTATTAGAGAAAATTACACCATTTACTATTTTTTTTAACTTTGTTTTTCAATTTTATTGCTCTTATTTATTTTTTTCATTTTTTTAACTCTTTATTTTTTCAGTTTTAGATTTTTTTTTTCAAAAATATGATATTTTTGTTTCCCTTCCATTGAGATATCTTTCTTCACTACTGCTTCCATTGCACCTCTTTTCTACTATCCTGCTCTTCTTCTTCAATGCAGAATCATCTTTTAGCTTCCTTCGATTTTTTTTTTTTTATTTTTTTTCTGTTTGATCAAAGGATGGTGAGTTTTGCCATTATTGAAAACTTGAAGAACTTATTTTGGAAGATGGGGAGCTTAGTATTTTACGTAGACTCATTGCATATATGTAGAATTTTTTTTATCTTCAGTTTGCTTTGAAAGTTGATTTTGATTTTTTTTTTTGTTTGTAATCTTTTAAGTTTTTGTTTTGATTGTTTTTTGCATTTCAATTGTAATAATAATTTTTTTTATTCTTTAGCTGTAATGCACTCCACATATTTGATAAAATGCTTCAAATAATAGTTTGTTTTTTATATTTTTTTAGCTTTTTATCATATTTAACATATTATATGCAACATATATAATATATAAACATCATATTTAACATATTATATATATCATATATAATATATACCACATTATATGTAACATACATAACATATATATGTTCATATAACAAATATATATGTTTCTTCATCCGTAATATATCAAATTAATCATGTTGTACATAATATATATCACATATAATAGTTATATAACAAATTTATATGAATTTTTGTCTATAATCTATGAAACTAATCATATTATCTATAACATATATGACATATATGAGGACATATATACAACTTATATGCATATATGAGAATATATATGCAATATATATGTTATGTATGTTGCATATATTATCAATATATTTAACATATATAACATAAAAATGTTTATATAACAGATATGCATGGTTCTTTTTATCTGTAATTTATGAAATTAATCATATTATATATATCATATGCAATATATATGACATATATAAGGATATATATGCAACATAAATGCATATGTAAGAACATATGTGTAATATATATGTCATATATATTATATATATTATCAACACTTGCAACATATATGACATAAAAATATTTATACAATAAATTTATATGACTTTTTAATATGAAATTTATGAAATTAACCATATTATAAGTAGCATATATGACATATATGAGAATATATATGCAGCATATATGTCATATATGTTGCATATATTATCAACATATGCGATACATTTAACATAAAAATATTTATATAACCGACCAATATGGTTTTTCATCTGTAGTTTATGAAATTAATAATATTATATATAATATATATGAGACATATAAGGACACGAATACAATATATGTGTGTATATAAGGACATATATGCAACATATATGTCATATAATAGATATGTATGTTTCTTTCTATCTGTAATTTATGAAATTAATCATATTATATAATATATATATATATAACATATATAAGGACATATATGTAACAAATATGCATATGTAAAGACATAAATGCATATTTAAAGACATATATTATCAACACATGCAACATATATGACAAAAATATTTAAACAATATATCTGTATGACTTTCTGGTATGAATTCATGAAATTAATTATAATATTATATGTAATATATATGATACATATGAGGACACATATGCAATATATATGTTATATATGTTACATATATATTATCAACACATATTATAAAATAAAAAAAAACACATGTGACACATGTGACATAAAAAATTTTATATAACAGATCTATATGATTTTTCATCTGTAATTTTTAAAATTAATTATATTATATGTAATAGATATGACACATATATGGACATATATATTTAACATATATGCATCATTTCTTTAAATAAATGGAAACATTTCTTTAAAAAAGAAGTAAATACTAAAGAAAATCAGAATGCATGATATATAGTATATCATTTTAGTTCATAAAATATAGCCAAAACACATTAAGTGGCCCTTGTATTTTAGTGGTTTTTTCTATTGAGCCATTGTACTTTAATTTTGATATATTAAGTTATTGTACTCATTTGCTTTACTCTTAATTAGCCCATTTTTAGCATTTTTTTTGTAGCTAAATTGACTTAATATCATTAAATATATTAATATTTTATTAATTAATAAAATTTTATTAATAGCATAAATTCAAAAATAAAAAAAAATTAACACTAAAATAAACAAATTAAAAAGAGCAGTGCATAGAAACGTGATGAAAACTCTTGATAATGAAGATTGTGAAATTGGAGAATGAATTTTTAAAAGAGGGGAAAGATATAATATTTCACTATAAGGCATGTGCGATTTAATAGCCGCCAGTCGATAAAGTAGAAAAACTCGGGATTAAGGTCCTAAAAAAAAAACTTTAAATTCAGATAGAAATTAATTTTTATAATAATTAAAGAAATCAAGAGAATGTAAAGAATAAATATATGCATACATGTATATTTGTGAACTAACTAGATAATTAGGTGAATAAGTTGACTTTTGCTTATGTGATCGAGTCATTTGTCTTTGTTCTTGTAAGGACTAATCTCTGTGAAGATACTATTGATGACATATTCTATTAATAAATTCTGAAAAAATACCCCAAAAATATTTATTTATTTTTTTTCTTAATTCACAATAGATCATACTTTTCTTAAACAACCCTTTTTGGATATTTATACTCTTCAGAATTAAAAACCTTCAACAAACGTAAGAGTAAAAAGTCTATCTTTTTATTTATTAAAAGTTAAAAGTTTATTTTAGAGTTAACATTTTTTTATTTCTAAATTTCTGCAATTAATAAAATTTTATGAACTAATAAAATATTAATATATTTAACAGTGTTTGAGTCAATTTTGATGCCAAAAAAAATTGTTAAAAAAAAATACTGATTGAAAATAAAACAAACGAGTATAAGAGCTCAATAGGTCAAAGTTAAAGTGCAAAAATTTAATGGAAAAAACCACTAAAATATAGGGCCACTTAATATTTTTTGCCTAAAATATAAATGATATTTTTAATCAAAATAAATTAAAAAATTTACTAATAAATAATAAGGAAATTTACAAAACTAACAAAAAACTTAAAACTCTTTTCAATTATATAGTGGTTAAAAAAAATTTTCAATTATACGGTACCAAATGTTTCATGTTGCAAATTTACAGAAGTTGGGCCAAAAGCTTTCTTATGCATAAAAAGGATCAAAATCCACTATTCTTTACAGTAGATAAAAAACATTACTCTTTTAATACAGTAAATAAAAAAATACTATATTTATATATTGTTTACTCATTTATTAATATTTTAAAATTTTTATATGATTAAAAAATAATTAATTAATATTTTACACATATATGTTGTTATTTTTATCTTTTTTCATTTTTTTCCTCATTTATTAATATTTTAAAATTTTATATAATTAAAAATAATTAATTAGCTTAAAACATAATTTATGTTAATTAATTTAAATTATTTTTTGCACATATACATTTATATATGTTATTTAATTTATATTTTTAATAAACCTATTTTATAAAAATTATTTAAAAATATTTTTAATATATAACATAATATTTTTTAAATTATAAAATATTTTTTAACATAGTATTATAAAAATATTTTTTAAAATTATTTAAAAATTATGTTCATATATATTATATATAACGACATATCAGTTAATTTGAAATAAAATATCAAATATATAAACTAATATATGTTATTATATGTCCATATACATATAATAATATATAGCGGTTGATTTGCAAATAAAATATTAAATATACAAACTAATATATGTTATTTTATGTTCATATATGTTTCATATATCAACTTATATCAGTTGATTTATAATAAAATATCAAATATACAAACTAATATATGTTGTTATATGTTCATATACATTATATATAATAATATATATCATATATATTCATATATATTACATATAATAACATATATCAGTTGATTTGAAAATAAAATATCAAATATGCAAACTAATATATATTATTATATGTTAATACATGTTATATATATCAACATATAATAGTTGATTTGCAATAAAACGTCAAATATACAAACTAATATATGTAATTATATATATATATATTATAAATAACAACATATATCAGTTAATTTGCAAATAAAATATCAAATATAAAAACTAATATATGTTACTATATATTTATATATGTTACATATAACAACATATATTAGTTGATTTGTAATAAAATATCAAATATACAAATTAATATATTGTTATATATTCATGTATATTATAACAACATATATAAGTTGATTTAGAATAAAATATCAAATATATAAAACGATATATGTTGATATATATTACATATAATAATAAATATTGATTAATTTATAATAAAATATCAAATATTCTAAGTAATACATGTTATATATAATAATATATATTGATTGATTTGCAATAAAATATCAAATATTGTTGATATATGTTACATATAATAATATATATCAGTTGATTTGCAATAAAATATCAAATATAAAAATTAATATATTGATATATGTTACATATAACAATATATATCAGTTGATTTATATTAAAATATAAAATATAAAAATTGATATATATTATTATATGTTCATATATATTATATATAACAATATATATCAATTGATTAGCAATAAAATATTTGTAAAGGAAATATTAATATAAACTGATATATGTTGATATATATTATATATAACAACATGATTTGTAAAAAAAATATCAATAAATAACTAATATATATTGATATATGTTCATATATATTACATATAACAATATATATTAATTAATTTTTAAAAGAAATATCAGTATATAAATGATATATATTGTTATATATTCATAATTGATACATATAACAACATATCTCAATTGATTTGTAAGAAAATATTAATATGCAAACTAATATATACTGTTATATGTCCATATGCATTACATATAATAATATATTAGTTAATCTGTAAAAGAAATATTAATACACAATTAATATATGTTGATATATATTACATATAACAATATATATCAATTGATTTACAATAAAATATTTGCAAAAGAAATATTAGCATACAACTGATATATGCTAATATATGTTCAATATAAAAATTTATATTGGTTGATTTTCAAAAAAAAATATCAATATACAAATGATATATGTTGTTATATATTCATGATTTTTATATACAACAATATATATCAATTAATTTATAATAAAATATTAATTTGCAAACTAATATATACTGTTATATATTCAAATATATTATATATAACAACATGTATTAGTTAATTTACAAAAGAAATATTAATGTACAACTTATATGTATTGATATATATGTTACATATAATAATATATATTAGTTGATTCGCAAAAAACATATCAAAATACTGTTGATATATGTTATATGACAATATATATTAATTAATGTATACTAAAATATCAATATATAAACTAATATATGTTGTTATATATATTCATATATATATTTATGTTGTTATATATTCATATATATTATATATAATAACATATATCAGTTGAGATGGAAAAAATGATAATATTAAAACTATTATATATTATTATATATTCATATATACCGATATATAATTAAATATAAATCACTTTTATATTTTTATTTTTTTAAAATTTTTAACACGTATATATTGTTATATGTAATATATATCGACATATAACTAAATATATAATAATTTATACTCTTATTTTTTAAAAATTTAACACATATATATTGTTATATATAATATATATCGACACATAATTAAATATATATCATTTTTATTTTTTTAAATTTTAATACACATATGTTGTTATATATAAAATTATTACTTTCATTTTATTAATCATAGATCAGAAGATGTTAAAATTGCAGAATTTATATGGAATTGCTCAATTTCTGTTTGAATAATGATTTTATATGAAATTTATGTTCATTGTAACTTAAAATAAAATGCACATAATTGATTTTGCATACAATGTAGAACCAATGCTTGGCTCTCAAGGTTTTATTTTTTATTGCAGTTTTAAATTGTAGAGACTCGAGCAAGTATTCGAATTATGGTAATTGTTACAAATTCATGGAGCTCATTAGTACTAAGCTAAAACTGTTCAAGCACATACATGATTTCATATAGTTAATACCAACTTGCATTATATTTAACCAAAATTTTTTTCTATTATATTTTTTTATTTTACAAAGTTGCCATTTGATAAATTGATAGCTAAATGAACTAAGAATAAAGCCAGTTCTTCAAAATACAAAATCTTGTCTTTTATCATATGATCTCTATCCATAGAAATACTTTACATCTGTGATACTCAAACATATTTCTTCAAAAAAGGATTTATAACCAAAAACTAAAAACATCAGTTGATTATATGCCTTTGTGATCTTCAATCTCCTCATAGTGGTTAAGAACATCCTATAAAACAAATAAACAAATTATAAACTTTTCAGAATAACGAGATTGTGAATTCAAATTCAAAAAAATATAAAATAAAATAACATACTCCCATGGAACATCGCCGACCACCAACCAATCTCTTTCTTTTTCTTCATAAGTTAATGCCTGATATTGCTCAGAGTGTTCATCAACATCCATTTTAGCCCCGACTTAATTTGAATCAAATTTTTTTCACCTTATCATTACATTTCTCCATAGAAAAAAAAAAGAAAAAGAAAAACCCATAATCAAAAATTAAAAAAACAAAAAAGAAAGAAGAACCTTAATAGAGGATGGTAGTGTTGAACATATGATCAAGTGTCCTTACAAAATCATGGTAACCATCATGAGCTAATAAGTCTAATTTTCTCCCAGATGTCTTCAGGGGCAGAACCAATGGGACACGGGATTCATTACCCCCTCTTGGCTACTATATGCATATACATATATACATATATATATGTTTATATATGTATATTTATATATTTTTGAAAAAAATATGTATATTTATATATATATATATAATTAATAATACTTATATTTATATAATATAAATTAATTTATAATATAATATATAGTTTTTATATATATTTGGGTGTGTATGCATTTATTTTTTCTTTAAAATTAATTTTTAAATAATAATTATTTTAAAATTTAAAATTAGCTTTTAATTTATTATTTCGATAATGTTATTGAGTATTATAATTTTTTTATAATTATTGTTTAATTTATAAGTTTTAGTTTATTATTTTAATTATTATGTTAATTATTTTAGAAATTTGATTATGAATTGAAATTTGGATTTGGAAGATTAAGTTAATTATCTTGAGATTTGATTATGATATGAATTGAGAATTTAAGAATTTGTGATTAGGCTAATTATTTTACAATTTGATTATAAATTGGGTTTAGAGTTTTATGATTAGGTTAATTATTTTATAAAAAATATTATATAATATAAATTTATCAAAAAATAATTCATTTAAATATTTTCTTTAAAATATCTCAAAAAATATAAATATTATTTAAAAATAATATATATTATGTCATTTCTCAAATTAAAATTTAAATATTAAAATCAAAATAATAAAATTTTTAATATTTAATTATTTAATATACAAATAAAATTGAATATAAATATTAATGTTAAATATTTATATTAATTTTTTAATATGAAAATAAAATAAAATATAAATTCATTTGTATTTCTTTTTGCTAAAAAATTGATTCCACCTTCGATTCAGTCTTAGTTTCGCCACTGAATGTCTTCCATATAAATCTTAACAAAGAAAGTTGCAGTACTGCACTTATAATTATGGGTGTTCACGGGTTGAGTTGAGTCGAATTTCATTTCAGTCTGGCTCGAAAAATATTTGAGCTGCACTTTGCAGCCCATGGCCCGGCCCTAAGCCTTGTCTGGCACTTCGAGCCTTGACCGGATTCGGGTCCGGTCGGCGCAAAGTTTTTTTTTTTGAAAATTAAAAAAATTTAAGGATAATTTTTTTTAAAATTTTAATAAAATTTATCTATAAATATTACGTTAAAATTTATTATACCAAATTATATCTAATAATATATAAATTATTATATCAATATTTATAATAACTAAATTATTTAATTATTTAGTTATTTTATTATTCAATTAAAAATATATAAAATATAAAAATTATTTCTCATGGATTAAACTTTTAAGAGTCTCAAATATCATAAAATACATACAATATTTTAAATTTCAAAATCTTTATATATAAAATTTAAATTACTAAAATATATATTTTTAAAAAGAATATAAAAAAATAAAAAAAATAATACTTCGGGCCGGGTCGGCCTGAGAATTTTTAACATTAACTTGAAGTCCGACCCGAGCTAGCTTTAAAACCCATGGATCGATCTTATGATGAATTTGAGCCTGCCCATCTCGATCTGAATCCTTCGGCCGGGCCAAATTTTTCGAGCCGCCCATTTTTTAAACACCCCGCTTATAATTTTCTTCTCTTGCCGTTAATGCCTTCTTTAAAATTGTTTTGATCGGTGATCAATCTGACTCACTAACATTAACTTAATCAGCCAATTTTTTTTTTTTTAAATTAAGTTAGATATATGAATTGTATTTTTATGAGTTGTACCTTGTTACTTGAGATGTTGAGATGCTAAGTCCAAGACTAACATTTGTGCTAAGGTCTCTATTTTGTTGAAACAGAGAAGAAGAAGAAGACTTGCTTAGTAAAACAAGTTTAAATGTCAACACTCGTTCATATACTTGAAGAAACATAAGGTTGAGTATGCATCTTCTGCAGATTTATGTTGATGGACTGTGTACGAGCTATTGTTGATGCTGCGATCAACGCACTGATAGTCCACACCACTCTGGCCTTAAGACCTCCGGAGAAATCAAAATCCACATCAGCACAAGCATCTTCTGAATTGTCGGCAGCAGAGCAAAAATCTAAGAATCACACAACTTCCCAACGTCTTACCAAAATCGGCTCTCCATTTGATAACCACGCCGTTTTCTAATTTCAAGTCACCAACAGGTAGTTTGATTTCTAGGTGTCGGATCCAGTCAAAACAAGAGAGAATTTGAGAAGGAGAGTGAGGATTAGCATTGCGGTAGGCTTGTGAAGAAACAAATAAAGAAGCACCATATTTTTTAAAAGATGAACTATAAATTAACCTAAAATTGAAAAAAAATATATTAAGGGCAATAAAAATGAAAATGAAAATTAAAAAACCATATATAGTGTAATTTCCTCTAAATAATAATCAAATTGACATGGGTCTTATAACATAACATCACGCCACTTCAATTTCAGCGGCATCGACAACCAACAGTGAGGTTTGGACTTGATGATGGGCCGAGCTGGTATTTTAACAAGCAATTTACACTGTTTACGTTCAAAACCAATTCATTTTTCAATAATACTGGGCCGCCTATTTTATTTATAATTTTACCTCTTCCTTTTCTTTTCTTTTTTTTTATGATTTTATTTATTTATATTTTTATTAAAAAATTTTAATATTATATTTTTAATATGCATATAAATACAATATATATAAAATACACACTCAATAATATAAATTATATCTATAATATATTTACATAATATTTTTAATATTTTTTAATTAATTTTTTTAATTTTTTAAATAAAAATATTGACTATAGTAATAAAAAAGTATTTTTTAAAATATATATATATATTAATAAAAAATAAAATATTTTTAAAATTTTATACTATTTTTTATAAGGGTATCAATATTTTTAATTTTTATAGTATTTTTTAATAAATGTTATTATTTTAGGAAGTCCCGATTTTAATTCATCAAGTGAAGCCTGCGGCCCAGATGGATTAAAATAATAACCCGCCAGCCATAGGGACGGAGACGGATAAATGCAATTAAAATCGAAGTTGGAGATGGAATTGGAAGTTGAGCGCTGCATAATGGAGTTGAAAGGGAAAATATAATGACAACAGAGAGAAACGCCTGAAACGTAAACGTAAACGGCAGTAAGTTTTTTGTTTGTTCAATTTTGTTATTTGATTTTTTGCCCTCCCTTCGTTTGGCTTTTGCCATTGATTTACCGGTTTCTTTGCGCTTTATCAATCTGTAATTGGCTGTACGAACTAAGAGTCGACGACAAAAAAGGCAACTGTAAGAGAGTGAAGCGCAAAACCTTGAAATGTGGCGGTGGCGGTAGCAGAGAAGATTGCATGGAGCATATGGCAGAGTCAATGAAAAAGAAGTATCTGGAACTGGAAGAGCAAAAGACAAGTTCACAAGGCTACTTCAGCGAAGCTAATATCAAAAAGAGGGAGAAGGAACACGAAGAGCTAATTTCTGAATGCTCAGAAATTGCGTTAGTATACTACAACCAAGCTAATGTAATGTTAATGCTTTTCTGTTTAATTTTGTCATAATATTTTATTGTTACTATTTTTTTTTCTATTTCACCAAAATCAGTTTTTATAATTTGTTAGGGTTTGGATTTTGAGCTTGTGGAGGTGGTGGAAGGAATTTTAACTGTTGGTCGTCGTAGAATGGATGATGGAATTTTGCGGCATGGGCTCTGGTTCCATGTAAACTTCAAGGCTAAGCCTAAAAATGATCCTTCTCCAAAACTCTTCTTTGCTGAACTGCTTGGACATGGATCTGGGAAGCGTGTCACTTTGTGTTGTATCTTGGAGCCTAGTGATCCTGGTAATGAATGCTTCTCAATCTTATTCTTTGCGGAGATATATGCCCATAATGATATAAAATTGCAATGATTTTGCTCTAATTGAAAACAAAACAGTCCGATTTATCTGTTGGATATATACACGTTGCTCAATTGACAATGTAAATTCAATTTTCTTTTTCTTTCTGTGAAACCTCTTGAGAACATCACACCCCCTTCATTATATACAAGTCAGAGCATGAAAAAGTGACAATAGGCAAATCAAGCCTTTTACAGGGATACACAGAAAATAAATGAGTGGTAACCTCTTCATCCTTAATTATTTTAAAAAAAAAAAACTGAAGCGCTTGAATCTGCGCCAAGTCAATTCAATTCAGCCATGTCCCCAAGTTGCACTTCTAGCTTGAAAGTAAGCATGGATAAGTGCCATACAGGATGAATGGTATCCTTCTTCCTTGTATGTTTGTTGAGCTGCTGACACCATAGAAATTTCCTCAAACATCTCCCCTAGTTATTCCTCATGATGTACAGTCTATGGATAATTCATACTCTAGATTGTGTTTTCAAATTCAAGTGTCCAGAAGCCTTTTTATCTATGTGTAATCTTGGGCTTGTCGTTTAAAGAACTGAAAATAGTTAATTACATCAATATGAAATCTATTTGTTGAAAATTTTAATAGCTGATGATATATCTTAAAAATTGAAATATTTGCTGCTTTAGTTATGCTTACTGCAATCTCAAATATATAACTGAAACATTTTTTTCTCTAAATGCCCAGAAATCAAACTCACTAAAGCTTGTGTTTCTTGTAAACATCATCTTAGCTAGCCAATAATTGCTGGAAAATGTTTGATCTTCAAGTTCATCTTTTTGTTTTATTTTGCAGGAAATGTCATCGGATGTGGATTTTGCAACCCTAAACGGGAACTTTGTCATCCTGCCAATGGATTTTGTGCTGGTCAAGGGCCTTATCGTCCTCGTCATTGTACGAGTTTATATATTGGTGATCCAATTCCTGGAATTTATCATTGATTTAAGAAAAATCTATTTTGATTTTATGCTCCAGGAATTTGTTTCGTTTAATCTTGAGATAACAGTTGTAATACTTGTAGAATGATGGGGCACAATTGCTGATGTGTTTATGTTAGTTTTCCTAGACATGCTTATCGTGTTAATTATATGTTACCCTAACTGCACGATCAATACCTATTTTGTTTATAGATTATGGTCAAGTTGAACTAGATAGATTATCTCAATGAGGCTTGTTTACTTGTGCATTTTTCTCCATGTTGCTTGGTAATTGAGGTTGAGATCTCATTTTAAATGATGAACGATTGCCAAAAAATGGTTGGAGTATAATATCAGGAGTGAAAGTCTTCTAGGAACCACCATAAATGTGAAGTTTGTTTTACATGAGTAACATTATCATTGAATCGGTGGATTTATGCTGGTTATGGCATTATATGGAACATTTTGTGGTTTTTCAGTTTTCACATCACATATCTTGAGTGGAGTTGAGATGACAGTGGCTAATGTATATGCTATATTCATTAATATTGGCTTATTATTTCTTGCTACTGTGCTCATGCTTGTCAAGATTCAAGGCTATTGATAACTAGGTTAATGCAATGTGTGAAAGATTCAGATTGCTATTAAGGATGCATATCTTGAATGAAGTTTTGTGGAGACTTGTATGTGGGGTTAAAATTGCTTAAAATTTCTTATTTTGTATGGTTTATAAATATATGCATAGTGTTTTGTTATTTTTTTTATAGATTAAGTGGATTGTCAACATTCTTAGTTTTTGAATTTGTTTACATGGCAAAAATAGCCTCCATGCGGTTGAAAGAAAATTAAGTTAATTTTTCTATTTTAATATTTGTTATATATGTTTTCATATTTCTTTTTTTACATTAACATGTATTTTATTAATATGAATGAATTTTTTTTCCTAAGAATATGTTTCTAGTGAAAAAGAAAAAGAAAATGAAATTTTAGGTTACTTGGTGCCATTGCACGGGAGTCCTCATTAACCAAGAAAAGCTGAAAAGAAGCCCAGTCGGACAGGCATATATTTTCACTGCTTAAATAAAGATACTTGTGGGTCGTAGTATCATTTCCTCTTTGTATTGAAATATATATGTGCTATTCATTGCTTGTTCTGAGAAGAATTATTCATAAATTCTTAAATATAATGAAAAATTAATAATCAAAATTTCGTTTATGTTTATATAATATACTTGAGAAAAAATAAAAATAAGTAAGAAAAAATGTTCAAGGTTTTATAATATAAAATTGCCTAATATTACAATTTTATTTCCATTTATTTTTTAAAGAATACTCAATTACTTATGCTATTGCTTTGGACAAAAAAAAAAAGTTAAGGCTAGCAATTTTTTTTTTCAAATAATTTTCTTCTACGTTGTAGCTAAGAACAACCCATACAACTCTTTTCAAATAATTCAATTCGGGTCCACTCAGCTTCTCACTAAAGTATGCTATAGGATGGTTCTCCTGCATCAAAATAGCCCTTATACCAATCCCAGAAGCATCACATTCAATTTCAAAAGTTTTAGAGAAATCAGGTAATCGCAAAACAGGTGCAGTACATAACTTTTCCTTTAAAGTGCAAAATACATCTTCTTGTTCTCTACCCCATTTGAACCCAATATGCAATATCCCAAAGTATACCCTAAAAGTTTTGAAATTAATGTTGTATTTGGATTTAATGTGTATGTTTAAATGGAAAGAGTAATGAGGTAAGGGAAGAGTGTATATGTTGTATATATAGTGATATATACAACATATACAAGTCAAACTATTGGAAGTCAAAAGAAGATTGTTTATTTTTATTTTTAATTAAAAGGAAATTAATTAATTAATTGGAAATTGAGTTAGTGGAAGTGGAAGAAGATATTTGATTATTTTATATTTAATTGCTTGGTGGAGGTTTAAAGAGAAGAAGAGTTTGACTTTGCTTTCTTTGTTTTCTTCTTTCTTTATTTCTTCTTCATGACTCATCTTCTTTCCTTTTCTTTTCTATGTTGGCGGACCCTCCATAGCAAGAGAGCAAGGGAGAGATTTGATCTTTCAAACTCAAGAATGAAGGAAGTTTTCAAGTGATCAAGTTGGAAATTTAAGAGTTTCTTCATCCTTGGTAAGTTTTCCACTTGATTCTTTGATTTTCTTTGAGGTTGTGAGTTGAGGTTGTGGTTGATATGAGTTTGTTTGATTGTGGTGTGTTTGAGTGTGTTTGGTCTATTGATTTTGGATTTTGGGGTTAGATTGAAGGAAAGAGTAAGTTTGTTGGAAGAGTAAGAGTTGTGTTTATGTGATGATCATGATTTGGGGTTTCAGTTCTTGCTTTGATTGATCCAGGATCTACTCATTCATACATAAGTGCATCTATCTTGCCTGTGTCTGAATTGCATTCAGAGTCCTTAGGATTTGATGTCTTGGTGACAAATCCTTTAGGGCATAGTGTTGTAGTTAGTAAGGTGCATCGTGATAGTTCAGTTATGGTGCAAGGAGAAGAGTTTTTGGGTGATTTAATTGAAATGCCTTTTAAGGAGTATGATTTGATCTTAGGCATGGATTGGTTGTCTAAGCATGGAGCTGTGGTAGACTGTCAAAAGAAGAGTGTTACTCTGAGAACCGGTGATGGTAGAAGTGTGATGGTATTTGGTGAGCAGAGACAATTTGCATCCTTGTTTGTTTCAGCTGTTGCAGCTAGGAAGTTGATTAGAAAAGGGTGTGATGCTTATCTTGCTTATGTGGTAGATACCAGAATGGTGGGTTCTCAGCTTGATAGTATACCCACAGTTGCGAAATTCCCAGATGTGTTTCCTAAGGAGTTACCAGGGTTACCCCCTGAGAGAGAGGTTGAGTTTGGCATCGAATTGTTGCCTGGTACCACTCCTATCTCTATTACTCCTTATCGAATGGCACCTGCGGAGTTTGTATCCAAGTGTCTCACTTGTCAGAAAGTGAAGGCCGAGCATCAAGTTCCAACTGGGTTGAAGTTTAACATGTTTTACTCCCCTTGAAGCTTGGTTGGTTCTAGTCCTTGAAGCCTAGTTCAGATGTTACAAACCCTTGAAGCTAGGTTGGGTTTGGTCCTTGAAGCCAAATTGGGTTGATGCTTAGCATGCTTCGCTCCCCTTGAAGTTTGGTTGGGCCTAATCCTTGAAGCCTAGTTGGGATAATGATATATGTGATAATTAAACCAAAACATTAACTCTGAAAGTTGAATGGCATATTAGTGTCTTTTGAGCCCATGCTTGTCTTTGTTTAAATGTGAATCATAAATGGTGAAACAAATGAATTATAAGATTTAATGTAAGGTTTTGAAATATGATATTCTTATGTATTGTTTATAATATTCGAATGTGTGACATTGACATTACATCAAAGCATGTTGTTATTGTGGTTTGTACCACTAAGCCGTTGGCTTAGCGCGATTGTGGTTCATCGCGCAGGTGACAGGGTAGAACCGGAGAGTTCTTCTAGACCGAGTCGAGTCTAGACTCTGAAGTGTTATTGTGGGCTTAAAGATCAGAGACGAACTGCCAAACATGTATAAACTTTATGTTTTGTAAACATGGATTTTGATGTATATATATATATGTAAATACCGCTACATTTTTCGCTACTTAATAAATAAATGACTCTTCCAACAAACTTACTCTTTCCTTCAATCCAACCCCAAAATCCAAAATCAATAGACCAAACACACTCAAACACACCACAATCAAACAAACTCATATCAACCACAACCTTAACTCACAAACTCAAAGAAAATCAAAGAATCAAGTGGAAAACTTACCAAGGATGAAGAAACTCTTAAATTTCCAACTTGATCACTTGAAAACTTTCTTCAATCTTGAGTTTGGAAGATCAAATCTCTCTCTTGCTCTCTTGCTATGGAGGGTCGGCCAACATAGAAAAGAAAAGGAAAGAAGATGAGCCACGAAGAAGAAAGAAAGTAAGAAGAAAACAAAGAAAGCAAAGTCAAACTCTTCTTCTCTTTAAACCTCCACCAAGCAATTAAATATAAAATAATCAAATATCTTCTTCCACTTCCACTAACTCAATTTCCAATTAATTATTTAATTTCCTTTTAATTAAAAATAAAAATAAACAATCTTCTTTTGACTTCCAATAGTTTGACTTGTATATGTTGTATATATCACTATATATAAACATATACACTCTTCCCTTATCTCATTACTCTTTCCATTTAAACATACATATTAAATCCAAATACAACTTTAATTCCAAAACTTTTAGAGTATACTTTGGGATATTATAATTCTCCCCCTCTAAAAAGAAATTTCGTCCTCGAAATTACCTAATATCAAGTCTGAAATAACTGAGGATACTGATCTTGCATCACTTGCTCACTCTCCCAAGTTGCCTCTTCTTTACCATGATTCTTCCAAAGAACCTTCACAATTGGCACTTTCTTATATCTCAACTCTTTCACTCCATGTGCCAAAATAGCAACTGGTTCTTCTTCAAAAGTCAGATCCGGACTCACCTCAATAGATTCAACTGGTAAAACATGAGATGGATCTGACCTGTACCTCCGCAACATAGAAACATGGAAGACATTGTGGATTATATCCAACTCAGGCGGCAAAGCAAGTCGATAAGCAACTGGTCCAACTCTTTCCAATACCTCATAAGGTCCAATAAAACGAGGACTTAGCTTCCCTTTAAGACCAAATCTTAAAATCTTCTTCCAAGGAGACACTTTCAAAAATACTTTATCTCCAACATCAAACTCTATGTCTCTTCTCTTCAAATCTGAATAAGATTTCTGCCGATCTGAAGCTGCTTTCAACCGATCCTGAATTATCTTCACTTTCTCTTCCGTTTCTATAATCAAATCAGGACCAACCAATTTGCCTTCTCCAACTTCATTCCAACATAGAGGCGTCCTACATCTTCTACCATACAATGCCTCAAATTCAAAAATTCCATCTTCTTGACATCTTTATACTCCCTTGGAGTATATTTCTGCTCAAACTCCCGCAGAAAATCACTATAAGACAAAGTCGGTGGATCATCCATAGCATGAGGAACCGTATTCCACCAATCATAAGCATCTTTCTGTAGAAGTAATCTAGCATAATCAAATTTCTCTTCAGAAGTGGCTTGCAACTGGATGAATACCCTCTGCACTCTATCCAACCACTGCTCAGCTACTGCAGGATCTGTAGTGCCAAAGAAGTATTTAGCCCCATACTTCCTCAATTTATCATAATGTCTCATCGGCACTTGTGGCTGTGGTGGTGGTGGCGGCTGCACTGGAGCTTGCCTCAACAATTCTACCACATGTCTTAGCCAAACTGGCGGAACCTCATCAGCTGCTAGTCTCTCTGGCACAGGAGCAGGTGCCTCTCCAGCTCTCTCAACCCTAGCTCCATCTCTACCCTCTTCAGGAGCTACACTCTCAGTACTACCTTCTACAGACTGACGTGACTGAGACGCCATCACTACCTATATCTGCAAACACAGCAGAATATACCTCATCAAAGATCAGAGACTGCCAGTGCCAAAACATGTATCTTATTTAAAAATCATATTTTAAAAATCAAAATTTTCTTTTTCTTACAATTTACCTAGGTTGAGAATCTCAAACCTAGTCTCTGATACCAAAACAATTGTAACACCCCTATACCCCGTATACGCACACTACATACCACTATACCTGTAATATATGTATACCGAATACAGGAGTGCCACGGTTTATATTAAACAACCCAATATTTCAATTTAACAACAATATAAGTAAACTTAAAACATTAACTCTGAAAGTTGAATGGCATATTAGTGTCTTTTGGGCCCATGCTTGTCTTTGTTTAAATGTGAATCATAAATGGTGAAACAAATGAATTATAAGATTTAATGTAAGGTTTTGAAATATGATATTCTTATGTATTGTTTATAATATTCGAATGTGTGACATTGACATTACATCAAAGCATGTTGTTATTGTGGTTTGTACCACTAAGCCGTTGGCTTAGCGCGATTGTGGTTCATCTCTCAGGTGACAGGGTAGAACCGGAGAGTTCTTCTAGACCGAGTCGAGTCTAGACTCTGAAGTGTTATTGTGGGCTTAAAGATCAGAGACGAAAATAATTGTAACACCCTTATACCCCGTATACGCACACTACATACCACTACACCTGTAATATACGTATACCGAATACAGGAGTGCCACGGTTTATATTAAACAACCCAATCTTTCAATTTAACAACAATATAAGTAAATTAAAACATTCAAATTATATTATAATATATTTCTATGTTATAGAACATAATAGATAAAACATTTATTTATTACGCAGCGGAAAATGTAGCGGTATTTACATATATATATATATACATCAAAATCAATGTTTACAAAATATAAAGTTTATACATGTTTGGCAGTTTGTCTTTGATCTTGAAGCCCACGATCAACACCTCAGAGTCTAGACTCGACTTGGTCTAGAAGAACTCTCCGGTTATACTCTGTCACCTGCGCGATGAACCGCAATCGCGCTAAGCCAACGGCTTAGTGGTACAAACCATAATAACAATATGTTTCAATGCAATGTCAATGTCACACATTTCAACAATAAAAATAATATTCATAGATGATATATTTTTCATAACACTACAGTCCATTATTTTATTCAATTGTTTCATCATTCATGAATCACATTGAAACAAAGATAAGCATGGGCCCAAAAGACACTAATATGCCATTTAACTTTCAGAGTTAATGTTTTGGTTCAATTATCATATTTATCATTATCATTATCCCAACTAGGCTTCAAGGATTAGGCCCAACCAAGCTTCAAGAGGAACAAAGCATGCTAAGTATCAACCCAACTTGGCTTCAAGGACCAAACCCAACCTAGCTTCAAGGGTTGTAACATCTCAACTAGGCTTCAAGGACTAGAACCAACCAAGCTTCAAGGAGAGTAAAACATGTTAAACTTCAACCCAACTTGGCTTCAAGGATCAAGCCCAACCTAGCTTCAAGAGATTGTTACTATTAGGCATGCCACTAACAACAAAACTCTGAAAATTAACTAACATATTAGACACACAATTCTTTCATTATATCATTATCAATTCCATTTTCATTTCTCATCATCATCTAGGCAAACATGCCTCACTTATTTCATTTGAATCATTATAGCCAACCACAATGGCTACACATCTTATCATATCTCAATTCACATTAAAGCAATTCATCATAAAAGTATACATAGCCAATTACATTTGAACATACATTTTGAATGATCATCATATCTTTCACATTATGCAACTCATAACATTAATCTAATATATCAACAATGTAATAGATCACTTAGCACATTTATAACCAAATGTGTTAAGTTCCAATGTCATGTAAATGTATGCAATAATGTAGGGTTTGTACTTACCTCAAGAACAACTCACTCCACACCAAACTCCTCTTCCAAGAATCCTCCAACACTTGGATTAGGGCAACTCAAACTCTTCACAATCTAAACCAAAGGTGATCATACACACTCACTTAGAGATACACATGAGATAAAATAGATAAAAACCAACTAAGGCAAACTCTACACATGACACGCTCAAGAACATGGGCGTGTCCCAGATCGTGCCCTAAACTCACAACACAAAAGCTTTGACACGCTCAGTGACATGGGCGTGTCATTGGCCGTGTCAATCCTCCCTCAACACGGTAGCTATGACACGTTCAATAACACGGGCGTGTTACTGGCCGTGTCAATGCTACAACAACACAGAAGCTGTGACACGCTCAGTGACATGGGCGTGTCACTGCTCGTGTAACACCTCCAAGAACACAGAACCATTGACACTCCTAAGGATCTGGCCGTGCTCATGGGCGTGTCAGGACAAAAATTCTGATTCCGGCAACAACAACAACATAACCAACAAACCTCTTACTTCCACCATTATCCACTTCAAACCAACTTAACTAAATACACATATAAACCAATATAACTTGCAAAAACACCAAAACAACTTAAAATATACATCAAACCCCAAATCATAATCATCACATAAACACAACTCTTACTCTTCCAACAAACTTACTCTTTCCTTCAATCCAACCCCAAAATCCAAAATCAATAGACCAAACACACTCAAATACACCACAATTAAATATAAAATAATCAAATATCTTCTTCCACTTCCACTAACTCAATTTCCAATTAATTAATTAATTTCCTTTTAATTAAAAATAAAAATAAACAATCTTCTTTTGACTTCCAATAGTTTGACTTGTATATGTTGTATATATCACTATATATACAACATATACACTCTTCTCTTACCTCATTACTCTTTCCATTTAAACATACACATTAAATCCAAATACAACATTAATTCCAAAACTTTTAGGATATACTTTGGGATATTACACAATATTTTTCTTAACAATCTCATTTAGTGGGGCAATAATAGTAGAGAATCTCTAACAAATCGCCTATAAAATCTTACCAAACCATGGAAGCTTCTTACCTCACTAACGAACTTAGGAGTTGGCCATTCTTGGATAGCCTTCACCTTCTCAGAGTCAACCTCAACTCCTTTAGAACTCATCATAAAACCTAAGAAGATAACTTTATCTATGCAGAAAGAACACTTCTTAAGGTTTGCATACAACTTCTCTTTCCTTAGGACCTTTAGAACTAGTCTAATATGCTCAATTTGCTCATCTAGAGATTTGTTATAAACAAGAATGCCATCCAAGTATACAACAACAAATTTTCCAAGGAAATCATGCAAGGCATAATTCATTAAGCACATGAAAGTACTAGGTGCATTAGATAATCCAAAAGGCATCACTAACCACTCATACAATCCATATTTAGTCTTAAATGCAGTTTTCCATTCATCTCCTTCTTTCATCCTAATTTGATGATAGCCACAACTTAAATCAATTTTAGTGAACATATAAGCACCATACAATTCGCCTAGCATATCATCTAATCTAGGAATAGGATGGCGATACTTTATAGTGATTTTATTAACTGCTCTACAGTCCACGCACATCCTCCAAGTCCCATCCTTTTTTGGCACTAAGAGAACTGGTGCAGCACAAGAACTAAAACTTTCTCTCACGTGACCTTTGGCCAATAATTCATCTACTTGCCTTTGCAACTCCTTTGTTTCCCCTGGATTGCTTCGGCAAGCTGGACGGTTAGGAATTTGAGCTCCTTCCACCAAGTCAATTTGATGCTCAATCCTTCTCAAGAGTGGTAAACCCTTAGGTATTTCTTCGAGAAATACATCCTTAAACTCCTGCAACAAAGTCACAAACACACAAGGCAAATTGGGGTTAAGGTCAGTTTCAGTAAACAAAGCTTCCCTATACCGAAGCACTATTAAAACTCTCTTGCCTAAGTATTCATTCTTTATCTCTCTTTCTTTTGCATATGAACCGGGTTTCTTTTCAACCTCTCCACTTTTCAATTTTATCTCTCTCTTTTCACTCACTAACTTATTCTCTCCTGCACATCTCATATTCTTTCCCTCACTTGTGCATTCACTCACCTTTGGGCCTTTTTCTTTATTCTTTTCTCTAGTGGCCTCTTTTCTCTCTTCATTTTTCTTTTGCTCACTACACAAACTTCTACAAGTAGCCTATTGCAATTTCAATTGATCTTCATAGACCTCCTTAGGGGATAAAGGAGCAAGTGTGAATTTAGTATCATCGTGCTCAAGTGTGTACTTATTTTTATACCCATCATGCATGGCACGCCTATCAAATTGCCATGGCCTACCCAATAAAATATAACCAGCTTACATAGGTACAACATCACAAACAACACCATTATAGTACTTCCTAATTGAAAATGCAACCATAACTTGCTTAGTAACTTTCACTTTCCTACTATCATTCAACCATTGTAGCCTATAGGATTTCAGGTGTTTCTCACATTTTAGTCCCAACTTCTCAACCAAAGTGGTACTTGCTACATTGGCACAACTACCCCTATCTATAATCATGCTACAAACTTTATCACCTATTAAGCATCTGGTATGAAATAGGTTTTCTCTTTGTTCTAGGCTTTCCTCTTTAACTTTTGAACTTAAAACACGCCTAACAACAAGAGTTTCACCCATTTGAGCATATTCAACATTCTCTTCAATATCAGAACAATCTTCTAATGGTGGCATACTCAACTCACTATCATTAGAATCATTTTCATGTTCAGATTCAGAAATAATTTCACAATCCATCAAGAATATTGTTTTTCTATTAGGGCACTCAGAAGCAATATGACCCCGCCCTTGACATTTAAAACAAACTATATCTCTTTGCCTAGAAGGTTTAGAAGAAGAATCATAAGTACCTTTTTGTGAGTTGTTATTCTTATCCTTGAATTTACTTGCTTCATGGCCTTTCTCCTTGGATTTTGATGTATTCTCCTTACTCTTATCATCATTTTTGCTCCATTTTGATCTCCATTTGTTGTTGAAATTTGAGTAAGACTTGGCTGCCCATCTTTGTTTTTGTTGTTTCTTCACTTTTATGGACATATTCACAACATCCTCCATCTCCACATAGTGTTACAGCTCCACAATATTTGCAATCTCCTTATGCAAACCACCTATGAACCTAGCCATGGTCACCTCTTCCCCCTCTACTATATTAGCCTTAATCATGAGCATTTTCATCTCCTTGTGGTAATCCTCTACATATAGACCCCTGTGTAAGCCTATGTAATTGTTGGTGCAACTCTCTATAGTAGTAAGATGACACAAACCTCTTTCTCATTATCCTCTTCATCTCATCCCATGTGGATATTGGTGTCTCCCCATTTCTCCTCCTATTCTTCACTAACTCATCCCACCACACTAGTGCATAGTCAGAAAACTCTATAGTAGCTAACCTAACCTTCTTATCCTCAGAATAGTTATGGCATGCAAAAATCATCTCCACTTTTCTCTCCCACTCTAAATACACCTCAACATCATTTCTACCTTCAAATGATGGTATCTTTATCTTAATAGCATTTATGTTGCTATCCTTTCTATACATTCTATAATCTCTCCTTCTATCAGCTCTCTCTTCTCTGTGGTCCTACACTCTCTCATTCCTTCTTCTACCCGTACTACCCACTTCATCATCATACTCATTATACAATCTTTCTAACACTTCCTCCCTATTCCTTTGACTATTATTTGATCTATTACGGCTATGGGTTCTACTAGCTTCATTAATTCTCTCATCTAACTCATCCATCCTAGTAGACAACTTCTTAAACTCACTCATGAAGGCTTTATACATCAATTTTAAATCAGGCACATTTTCGACTTCTTCCTCTTGCAACTGTTCTTTCCCATCTCTTCTAGCGATAATTTTTTTTAATAATAAAAGCTGCAAGAAAATGGACAGTAATAAAAGAAACCTCACAATTCACTCCCTGAGTGTTTGCACTCGTTTAATTGTTCACAAGTCTCGTATTTCACTCAAGAGTAGGCTTTTACCCTCTTTTTAAGCTCACGCACTCAAGCCTTTTATCACTCAAGCTTGTTGTTCTCAATTGCACTTCAGAATTAATTCTCAAACCAAAATATTCATAAAACAGCAAATTAAAAAAAATAAAACTAGGAATGCAATGAAAATACTTAACAAAGAAGACAGGCACAAAACTAGAAGCAAGTAGACCAAAATGAAGGAAATGAAATGAGCATGCAAGATATGAAGACTTTGCTGCCTGAATTTAAAAATTTCAAACTAACAAGAATCAAATTGTTAATTATGGTGTAAAGGGAAGCAAAAGAAATAGGGACAAAATAGTAATAACAATAATAAAAAAAATAGAAACTTGGAATTGAAGGAAAATGAAAAAACTAATGCAAAATTACAGAAATTGATGTTTTCCTAATAGAAAAAGTCAACTTTAATAAAACAAATTAATAACAATTGGAATAAGATAACAAACCAAAAGTTTCCTTAAAGTCTTTAAATCTCGTAATTGTATCTCTAATAACTTTGACTTCATTAATTAATTTTCAAATTTCTATTTCTGTTCAGATCTAATTTTTACTTATTCCCAAATCAATTTAAGGTAATTAAATATCCTTGATTCTGCCCAAAAGAATTGCAACCCTAGCTATCTGTTGCGCTCAAATTAACTCTACCACAGAGCGTCACTTGCAAGTATACGAGGTAGTTGTAGCAAAGGTGATCGCCCCAAGGTCGTCTCACAAGGAAGCTAAAGTGGCTAATTATTTATCAGATTTTAAATAACAAGTAATGAAGAAAATTTAAATTGTTAACTAATGAAGAAGACATATAAATCCGTTGCGTGATTGGTTCATGAGGGACACGGCCAAGTTGGATGTGACTTGGCCGTGTGGGTGCTCTTTGCAGGGACACGGTCAGTGACTTGGCCGTGTCCCTTGCATGTGTCACCTACTGCTTGCCTTTTCTTCTTTTCTTCTTTGTTGAGTGACACGGCCAAGTCTTGAGCTTGAATTGGCCGTGTTGGTCCATTTTGGAGGGACACGGCCAGTGACTTGGCCGTGTCCCTTGCTTGTGTCTGCTTCTGTGAGTTTTGAATCTTCTTTTCCTTTGGAACTTGGTGAGACACGGCCAAGTCAGAGTGACTTGGCCGTGTTGGAGCATTTTTGGAGGGACACGGCCACTAACTTGGCCGTGTCCCTTGCATGTGTCCTTCCTTGTGACTTGCTCTTCTACTTTAACTTGGTATGGGACACGGCCAGTGACTTGGCCGTGTCCTCTGCCTGTGTCAGCTACTGTCCATTTTTCCTTCAGCCTTGGTTCCTTGGCTTTTTTAACCTAAAACAAAATTCAAACAAACTTTAAACAAAAAGTAAATAAACAATAACCAACAAAACATAAACACATACTAAAAACTAGATAAAAAACAACATAAACACTGAAATAAACTAAAACTACCAAAATTAATGAAAACACTAAACAAACCGATTAAAAATAACAAAATACCTAAATAAAACAATAATTATCATAATAAACAAACTACAAATCTATGACAAAAACTAACAAAACAACTACCCCACACTTAAAACTTTGCTTGTCCTCAAGCAAATTTACATGGCATAAATTAAAAACTCACACAACCTTAACTATAATTCCAACATATAAGATGAAATACTTTAAGAATCAGACATAAATAATTGCAATTTCCTTCAATCAAGATTTTCTTAGCTCATTCATTAATTCAGACATATAAATCTCATCTCTCATCTAAGTGTTTCACTCTATTTCAACGGTTAATCACTCAAACCACTCATGACTGCATGCTACCATAAACTTGCTTAATTATCCAATCTCCCTCACTGATTTTCTCAAGAAATAATCCGAAGGTCTTTCATTTGGATGTAATGGGGCTAAGGTAAAGGTGTGAGAAAAGACATTTAAGCTGGAGCATCAAGAAATGGAGTATCTAAATTAGACAATACTCTTGCTAAGAAATTCATAACTCCCTCAAATGGCATACTCACAATCCATTAATACTTCACATACTTGCATACTTCAAGAAAAATAACGAGTCAACATTCCTCCAATGCTAGAAAATATATGGATTTTGTATACATATATATACTCTCTTTTTTTATATTTTCTCTTTTTTTATTTTTATCATTTTTTTAATATATATATATATACAAAATATAAACTTGCATAGAACATCTAGCTTAAAATGTAGAGGAAAAGAATAATCAACTCTTAATCAAATACAATGTGCAAAGTATGCATTTCAACCCCAAATAGCAATACCATTTTTTTTCTTACCCCACACTTTGAAATAAACCACCCTATAGACATATTATAAGAACTCCATTCCTTAATGCAGGTATGATGATAATAAGAGAAAATTGAACTGTGAATTGTGTTGATCAAACAAGAAAAAGGTCAAAGGCTCAACTTGGCTCACTAAGGAATTAAATATTAAGGGAGGTCTTTTTAAGCTAAAGGGCTATCCTAATTTGCCTTCATTTAAAACTTGAGATTAAATCATAATGTGAGTTCAATTAGCATGCAAAAGCAAACTCTAGAGATGCAAAATCATGAAGGTGCACACTTAAGAAAAGAAAATCAATCATTTAATCTATAAGGCTCAAAACTCACAAAGGTGGGTTCTCAAAGATTTATATGTCATGAACCGCAGAATGTGAAAATTGATCCTGAATGAATTCAAATGCTCATTTCTATGCTGATACTAAAGTCTCAACTATAATGCTAGAATCACACAAAAGATCAATAAATTTTCAACAATTATACCATGCACAATAAACATACCAAGGCAAACAAAATAAAAGAAAAGCTTAAAGATTACCCCACACTTTAGAATTTACATTGTCCTCAATGGAAAACAAAAATAATAAAGAGAAAGAGTTAGGTACAACCTGTCTTCCATCGTCCCCTGGTGAGACAAAACTCTACGTTTTTATCACAAACACAAATGTTTAAAAACAAGATGCAAGAGAGCTTTAGGGTTTCTATTTATTTAAACTAAACATAAAATCAAAATTGCAAAATATAAAATTATAACTATGAAAAAGAAATTCAAACTAATGGGTTGCCTCCCATTTAGCGCTTCTTTAATGTCATAACGCTGGACATACTGCAAGGTCTAGGAATCATGGATCAAAGTGCTATCAATGATCCTCACTTCATGAAATCCTTCTTTATATGGTTTAACTCTATGTTCATTTACTTTAAAACTCTTATTGGTTCGAGAGTTAAGCAATTCAATAGCACCAGAAGGACATACCTTAGTTACCTCGAAGGGACCACTCCATCGAGATTTGAGTTTACTTGGAAACAAACGGAGTCGAGAATTAAAAAGTAAAACTTTCATACCTGGACTCAATTTCTGTCGCACAATAAATCTGTCATGAATTGCTTTAGTGCGATCCTTATAGTTCATCGAGCTCTCATTTGCCTTTGGGTTAAGGCACCTTTGGGTCTCCCTCACTGGTTTAGCCCCCTTTTCTAAGGTCAGATTCAGCTCCAATTTATCTAATGAACTTGTCTGCAAGAAAGCATCTGAAACAACTGCTTCAACACTATTAATTAAAGAACATTCCTCATATAAAGCAGTTGTAGGAATAGGAGAAGTATTAAAAATAGAAAATTCAACAGTTTGCCCTAAGACAGTCATTGACAACTTACCATTTTTAACATCTATTAAGGTATTGGTAGTAGCCATGAAAGGCCTACCCAGCAATATAGTGTGTGCTGATGGTGCAAGGTTACTCCCTTCCATGTCAAGAACTATGAAATCCACAGTTACTATTAACCCACCAACATTAACTAACACATCTTCTATAACCCCTTTCGGGAATCTAAAAGACCTATCAGCTAATTGCAACACCATTTTTGTCGGTTTAAGTTCCCCTAGTTCTAATTCTTTGTACACAAAGTAAGGCATCAAATTCACACTAGCTCCAAGATCACACATACCATCAATCCCCTTTCCATTCCCCACAGAAATTTGAATTATAAAGCTACCAGGATCCTTTAGTTTGGGAGGTAGTTTATGCTGCAGAACAGCACTAGCTACCTCTGAAACTATCACCTTTTCATTCGTCTCATACCTCTTTTTCTTGGTGATTAGCTCTTTGAAGAATTTGGCATAAGCTGGTATGTTCTTTATTGCCTCAAGTAAGGGTAAGTTAATACTTACCTTAGACAGCATGTTGAAGATGTTAAAAAATTGCTTATCTGGTTTATCATCCTTCAACCTGCTGGGGAATGGTATAGGTGGCCGGTATGGATTGCTTGCCTTATGTAAATCTGCTGAAGAGGACTTCTTCATTGATCTATCTCCAGCACCTTTGTTCTTTGGTTTTCCTTCCTCCTTGTTCTCTTGGTCACCTGCATTTACAGAATCATTTTCAACATTATTGTTAATTTCCTTACCACTTCTAAGAACAGTCACTGATTGTGCCTGCTCAGGTTGACTTGGGAACTTCCCCCTTTGTTGAATCTGCATCTGTTGTGCAAGTTGTCCAACTTGAGTCTCCACTTTCTTAAAAGATGCTTCTAAGGAATCCAACCTCTTATTGGTCATCTCTTGATTTTTAGCACTGACTTGGATAAAAGCTTGTAAACTTTCCTCCAAACTCTCTATCCTAGACTTCCCTTGATTTGAGGATTGGCCCTGCTCTTGGTTCTGTCTTTGAAGCAAATGGAAAGGATGCTGAGAATTATTTGTTGCCCAAGAAAAATTTGGGTGATTCCTCCAACCAGGGTTATAAGTATTCGAATAAGGATCATTCCTGGCCCTTGGTTGAAATCCTCTCATAGCATTGACTTGTTCAGCTTCATTCCCATAGGACTCATATGCGGAAGGGCAAATATTTGCTCCATGCCCCAGAGTTCCACAGATTCCACAAATTTCTTGAGTGGATGAAGAAATATTGTTCTTCATATTCAGCATCTGCACTTGCTTTGTCAACTCAGCTATCTGATTGACCATCTCACTATTGGCTTCTAGTTGATTCACCCCTTTACTTCTTCCCCTTACATTTTTCTGTTGAGAATTAGCTCCCAACATCTCAAAGATCTCATAAGTTTCAGCTGCTGTCTTTTCTCCCATGGCTCCCCCGGCTGCATTATCAACAGTGTTCTGAAATTGCTGGGTTAAACCATCATAGAAGAACTGATTAAGAAGTTGAAGTGGGTAATGATGGTGTGGACACTGGAACAATAGCATCTTGAATCTGTCCCAAGCCTCATGAAATGGTTCTCCTTCAAATTGAGAGAATGTAGCAATCTTCCCTCTCAATTCCGCTGTCTTTTGATGAGAGTAAAACTTACCCATGAATTTGTTATAAACTTGCTCCCAAGTTGTCAAAGAGTTTTCGGGCAACATCATAAGCCAGCTCTTTGCCCTATCCTTCAATGTATAAGGGAAACATCTCATCCTCAACTAATCCTCTATTAATCCTCCCAATGGAAAAGTGTTGAGGGTGGAGTAGAAATCCCGAATAAAGTTCAAAGGATCTTCATTTGGAACTCCATAGAATGATGGCAGCATATTGTAATGGATGTTCTTCAACTCATAGTTTCTTGCTGCATCTGTCAGCCTTATGCAAGAAGTGGAAGTTCCAATGACAGGCCTAGCAAAGTCTCTCATCGTTCTTTGCATTTCTTCAGCCATTTTAACAGATTGTGCAGATTCCGACTCAAAATCAGAAGTGTCCTCCTCTGAAGTATCAAATCCTGTGTATAGCTCAAACTCTTCTCTGCTCCTTTTCACTCTCTGGATTTCAGGAATGACTAGGTATAGCTCTCCTCCAAGTGATCTCCTGCCTTGCATAAACAAAATTTCTAGAAAAAAGAAATTATTAAAAGCAATAGACAAAATAAAATAAAATGAAAACAGTGAAAAATAATCTAAAATATTTATTATTTTTTTTAAAAAATAAACAATTACGCCAATTAGCCTCCCCGGTAGCGGCGCCAAAAACTTGTTGCGCTCAAATTAACTCTACCACAGAGCGTCACTCGCAAGTATACGAGGTAGCTGTAGCAAAGGTGATCGCCCCAAGGTCGTCTCACAAGGAAGCTAAAGTGGCTAATTATTTATCAGATTTTAAATAACAAGTAATGAAGAAAATTTAAATTGTTAACTAATGAAGAAGACCGATTGAAGTTTAAAATGAATAAAAGTAAACTAGAACTGATGTATTGATTCACTTAATAGAATGGTCTAGGGTTTGCACTTCTCTACTACTTATATGTATGAACGGTTATTCCTCTTAACCAATTTTACTTTCAAAGATTAAATCTCAAGCAACTTAATTAATTGAATAAAGGAAATAAGCTCTCGCATTCAAACCTCTCTCAAATAATCTTGTTCCAATTGAAATAATCTTTTTCTAGGTTATATCTCTAATTCACCTAAGTCCTAAATTGAATTATTCCAGTATTAGACTTCATCTCTCAATCCATCATCTAATACCTAAAACACATAATTGGTGGCCAATCAATTATATATTAACAGTATTTCATTCAATAAAGGCTAAAAGAAATAATTGAGTTAAGAGTAATAACCAATTCATACAATCATAGCAGATCCATACAAACCCTAGACTAGATCAAATTAGTTCATAATGCAATCAAACATATTCATCTCATTAATGTTCAAAGAAATCAAAATAGACATGATAATATCCATTAATACAATTTCAATGAAAATAAAGAGAATAAGTTCGAGAACAAAACCAAGTTACAAACTCCTTGAAGCTTCTGAAGAATCTCTTGTTCAAATCTTGCAAGAAGGATGTCTCGATGGCTAGAACAATCTAATCTAAGCTAAAGTAATCAAAAGTGTAATCAAAATCAAAGAAAAATAAAGTTATCAAAACCCTAATCTCTTTGACGTCTCAATCTGCTCTCCAAATCGTCAACAGTCCCGAAACCCTAGCTTTTCTTTTCCTTTTATATGAAACGTCCGCTTTAAAATCCGTTGCGTGTTTGGTTCATGAGGGACACGGCCAAGTTGGATGTGACTTGGCCGTGTGGGTGCTCTTTGGAGGGACAAGGTCAGTGACTTTGCCGCGTCCCTTGCATGTGTTACCTACTGCTTGCCTTTTCTTCTTTTCTTCTTTGTTGAGTGACACGGCCAAGTCTTGAGCTTGAATTGGCCGTGTTGGTCCATTTTGGAGGGACACGGCCAGTGACTTGGCCGTGTCCCTTGCTTGTGTATGCTTCTGTGAGTTTTGAATCTTCTTTTCCTTTGGAACTTGGTGAGACACAGCCAAGTCAGAGTGACTTGGCCGTGTTGGAGCATTTTTGGAGGGACACGGCCACTAACTTGGCCGTGTCCCTTGCATGTGTCCTTCCCTGTGACTTGCTCTTCTACTTTAACTTGGTATGGGACACGGCCAGTGACTTGGCCGTGTCCTCTGCCTGTGTCAGCTACTGTCCATTTTTCCTTCAGCCTTGGTTCCTTGGCTTTTTTAACCTAAAACAAAATTCAAACAAACTTTAAATAAAAAGTAAATAAACAATAACCAACAAAACATAAACACATACTAAAAACTAGATAAAAAACAACATAAACACTGAAATAAACTAAAACTACCAAAATTAATGAAAACACTAAACAAACCGATTAAAAATAACAAAATACCTAAATAAAACAATAATTATCATAATAAACAAACTACAAATCTATGACAAAAACTAACAAAACAACTACCCCACACTTAAAACTTTGCTTGTCCTCAAGCAAATTCACATGGCATAAATTAAAAACTCACACAACCTTAACTATAATTCCAACATATAAGATGAAATACTTTAAGAATCAGACATAAATAATTGCAATTTCCTTCAATCAAGATTTTCTTAGCTCATTCATTAATTCAGACATACAAATCTCATCTCTCATCTAAGTGTTTCACTCTATTTCAACGGTTAATCACTCAAATCACTCATGACTGCATGCTACCATAAACTTGCTTAATTATCCAATCTCCCTCACTGATTTTCTCAAGAAATAATTCGAAGGTCTTTCATTTGGATGTAATGGGGCTAAGGTAAAGGTGTGAGAAAAGACATTTAAGCTGGAGCATCAAGAAATGGAGTATCTAAATTAGACAATACTCTTGCTAAGAAATTCATAACTCCCTCAAATGGCATACTCACAATCCATTAATACTTCACATACTTGCATACTTCAAGAAAAATTACGAGTCAACATTCCTCCAATGCTAGAAAATATATGGATTTTGTATACATATATATACTCTCTTTTTTTATATTTTCTCTTTTTTTATTTTTATCATTTTTTTAATATATATATATATACAAAATATAAACTTGCATAGAACATCTAGCTTAAAATGTAGAGGAAAAGAATAATCAACTCTTAATCAAATACAATGTGCAAAGTATGCATTTCAACCCCAAATAGCAATACCATTTTTTTTCTTACCCCACACTTTGAAATAAACCACCCTATAGACATATTATAAGAACTCCATTCCTTAATGCAGGTATGATGATAATAAGAGAAAATTGAACTGTGAATTGTGTTGATCAAACAAGAAAAAGGTCAAAGGCTCAACTTGGCTTACTAAGGAATTAAATATTAAGGGAGGTCTTTTTAAGCTAAAGGGCTATCCTAATTTGCCTTCATCATTTTAAAACTTGAGATTAAATTATAATGTGAGTTCAATTAGCATGCAAAAGCAAACTCTAGAGATGCAAAATCATGAAGGTGCACACTTAAGAAAAGAAAATCAATCATTTAATCTATAAGGCTCAAAACTCACAAAGGTGGGTTCTCAAAGATTTATATGTCAAAGCTAAAGATTTATATTTACTTGGCCGTGTCCTCTGCCTGTGTCAGCTACTGTCCATTTTTCCTTCAGTCTTGGTTCCTTGGCTTTTTAACCTAAAACAAAATTCAAACAAACTTTAAACAAAAAGTAAATAAACAATAACCAACAAAACATAAACACATACTAAAAACTAGATAAAAAACAACATAAACACTGAAATAAACTAAAACTACCAAAATTAATGAAAACACTAAACAAACCGATTAAAAATAACAAAATACCTAAATAAAACAATAATTATCATAATAAACAAACTACAAATCTATGACAAAAACTAACAAAACACTGTCAACCCTCAATTAACCTTCTTTTGTGCTTTTTTTTCTTCTAGCCACAACCTTCTTTTTTTTTTCTTTGATATAGTAGAAATAGAAAATAATACTAAAAATTTAAATTAATTCACAAAAGCTTCAAACAGCCTGCAATATGCACTTATAAACCCCAATTGGGTTCTAAATGATATTAGGGCAGAAAAATTAACTTCAATCAATAATTAATCTAATTAAAACAGCAAGCTATAATCTAAGATAAATAAGAATTTATCTTAATTCAAGCTCTGATACCAAATGATGCGGAACCCTAGCCTATAAAGAGACTAAAATGCCAACACACAATTGATATGGAACAAGAATAAGAGCAGAATTCTCAACCTATTGAACCGCCAAATGACTAATGCAATTGGAAACGTAAATAATTGGTTGATTTAATAAGATCAAGAATAGAAATTTGCTAAGTTGTAAAGACCTTGATGAAATTCAATTCTTGTTGCAATAGAGAATTAAACAAGTAGTCTTGAAGTTGTCTCCACAAAATATCATCCCTAAAACCCCTACCAATAGCCCCTTTTATAGGGATTTTACAGCAAAAAGAAGAAACCTTAAAAATACTTGTATGGGCCAAAGTAAATAAGGAGCCCAATTGGGTCTAACTTAGGCTGAACTTAACAAACTTAGAACCAATAATTTAAATTCAAGTAACTAAAATTAAAGAGGTGTAAAACACTACAATATAAATTAAACTCGTTCAAAATGGCTCACATCTCAAAAAGGACCCAAAATAAGCCCAAATGCACTTAAGCTTAATGCAAGTCTTCTAGCCTAATTTTGTTGACATATTTGGGCTCTTCAAAACTTCTATATATGGACTTTCCATATTTAGACAACCCATAATCAACATATTTTTGCACAAAAACTTGAAGTTGCTCTTTGAGTCTCTTAGCTCGAGACCTAGTAATTGGTCCACTAAAAATTTCATTATTTGGAATCAACCCCCAATTGTTTCCTTTGCTTCCTTGACCATTATGGATTGCATTTGCATCACTTGTGCTCATATCAATCACAGAAGGAAATTGAATGACTATCCATGAACCATATCGTTGGTTTCGATGATTCAATCATCACTTTGTATATTACATGCAAATCTGTCTCATAGAAAGAATGATCATTTCATATATAGAATGATCCTCCCACGATTTCATAAAAAATTAAGATTTTAGCATAAACAAATGGAACATGCGTTTCAGACTCGCAGACTTTCTTAAAGAAAGTCATCACTTGGACTTTTTTATTTTGAACTCATAGGTTCGACTTTGGCCCAATTACAGTCTTCAGCTTATTGGAATTTTTGCCATAAACATTTATCTTCATGAGTTCGACTTTGGCCCAATTACAGTCTTCAGCTTATTAGAATTTTTTGCACAAATATTGATTCTTTATTGGGCTTAAAAAATCAACTTTAAATTTATCCAGAATCTAACATTAACCCATTTCTTCTTGCCTCACATAGATAATTTTCAGCTTGGACTTTTTGAAATTGGAGTGTTGGGCCTAATATGGCCCTTTCTCTTCTTTCATTTTTTCAAATGTGGGATACATTCTCACTACCAACATTAATGACAATGGAACCTCCAATAGTAGTCTTGGGAGAGTGGAAGCAAGAGAAATCAATTCCTCTAAACCAATATAAAATCTAAATTTATTTTTCTTTCTTTTCTATTTCATCGATCTTCTTTATCTTTAGTTCACAAATCTTCATTGTGAGAAAAAGAGTAAAAAACTCTCCAAGTTTTATTGAAGGTACTTTTAATCACCTAGGGAAGCCAAGGAAGTATATAGAAGCAATAAGATACAATCATTGAACGGACTTTTGGTTAGCCGGGGCAACTAAGGAAGCTTATAAAAGAAAGAACATATAATAATTGAATAAGACTTTTCGCCATCAAAAAGATCATTGAAAATGCATTTGGTGCCCATATCTTGCAAGTGCTCATACAAATAAAATCCTTTGTAAAAATAAGTAGTTCTTTCAAATCTTGTGAACTTTAATTTCATTATCTTGAGAGTTTAAGGTTGTAAAAAGTCTAAAGAGACTCTAAATCTCTTTGTAAGTTCACTTTGGAGGTGTAAGGACGAAATTCTCAAAGTTTAACTGTCAAGAGAATGAAATTTCAAATTCAAACCATTGTAAATTGGAGTGGGTGGTATCCCATTAATGACAGTGGAACCTCCAATGATAATCTTGGTAGAGTGGAAGTAGGAGAAATAAATTGCTCTGAACCACTATAAAATCTATATTTATTTTTCTTTGTTTCCTATTTCATTACTATTTCATTACTCATTAATCTTCACTATCTTTACTTCTCGCATCTTGATTATGAGCAAAAGAGTGTAAAAATCTCAAAATCTCCAACAGATCAATTTATACAATAAGTGACACAAAAAGGAAATTGAATGATTGTTCATGAACCATTTTGGGCCTTGAAAAAGAATTTTTTGTGTTTGAAGGTCTAAAGCAGTCAATCAGGCAGCAAAGACCTAGACCTCTTGCCTTCGCCCCTTTCTGGCTGTGAAGAAGAAAGAGTCTTGATCTTCATTCTAAATTGGAGACTGATTCGTGAGTGGGTCAAAATCCACTCGCCATACCCTTTCTCTCTTAAACTTTGGCAGTAGGTTACACTGAAAACAAACGGAGACTTATTCTACCTCTTTGCAAATGCAAACGTGACGTGGCTCAGGAAGTCAGATTTCCTTCAAATATTCTAAAAAGAAGAAGAGAAAGGCTCCATTTAGGAGCGATCTGTTCATCCAAGCCTTTCCAGCTCTGAAGCTTCTCCTTCCTCTTTGAGTCTGAAAAACCAAACCTTAATCTTGCTAGTTCAGTTCGTGTGTTTTACGTGCAGACTTGACCTCTTCGCGGAAAAGAAGGCAAATCTCTCTCTTTATCTTCAAAAAGAATTTTTTGTGTTTGAAAGTCTAACTTTGTATCTAAAATTAATCTCTCAAAGGAAGCTAAGGAATAGGGTTAGCAAAAGGCGGGGCGGGGACGGGGAGCTAATCCCCATTCTCGTCCCTATGGAAAATTTATCTTTATTTAATTGTTTGAATTAAAATACAATAATATAAAAAAATTAATAATTCATAATAATTATACAATCACCAACATGATAATCTAATAATTGAATATAATAAAATTCAACAATATAATAAGATAAAACACATTAAATTGAATTTATTTCATATATGAAAATAACTAAAACAACACACAATAATTCTCTATTTTCTTCCTCCAGATTTGAGAATATCATTAAACTCTTAATTTTACTTGTGCTCATAACAATATGCAACCTTCAATAAATAAAAAAAATAAATCAAATATAAATAGAAAAATGATATATATAATAATAATTTTATTTTTCAAGTATATATAACTCAACTCAAGACTATAAAATAATTTATTTACCTCTTCCTTATTATCAATATCTTCATAAAATGTACAACATTCAGAATGAGTAGTCGAATAAGTAGCTAAAAAAATGAAAATTAAGTACAAATAATAATTTATATCGTGAAAAGAAAGTAAATAATACTTTTAATTAAAATTTTTATTATTTATAGTACTTTTGATTTCAGCCCATAACCAATCTTGTGCACACATTAAAACTTCTAAAGTTTGGGGATGAAGTCTATTTTGATATGGACTTAAGAACCTTTCACTTGTACTAAAAGCTTATTCTGAAGCCATAGTGGATACAAGAATTGCAAAAACATCTCTAGCAATTAATTGCAAAGTATGATACTTAAGAACATTCTTCCACCAACTCAATATGTCAAAATCAACTTTCCTAGTTAGCACACGCTCCTCTAAATAATTTTATAATTCTGTCTTGACATTATCATTATATAATTCAGAAGCAACAAACATGTCATAATCACTCATAGTATCCACTTCATCAAAATTAGTAACTAATGATTGTGAGTCCAAACGAGAAGGAAAAGAACTATTATACCCACTTGTCTTAGACTTGGATGCATATTCAGCTACTAAATCAACACAGAGTTTTCAGATCTTTTCAATTTCTATTTTTGCTAATTCATCACCATAAAGTAAGCCAAAATAATAATATACAAATTTAAGCTTATATCTAGGATCCAAAATAATTACCACACCCATAATGCCATGAATTTTAAAATAATACTTATTAAAATTTTCTATCATTTTTAATGCCATTGCCTCAATGTATGGTTTCCCACAACAAAGCCATCTAATCACACAAATTTTTGAAAAATAAAGATTAGCAATGGGATATTTCAAAACCAATCTAATCACACAATTTTTTAAAAAATAAAGATTAGCAGTGGGATATTTGGTCCCTGAAAATAATTTAGTCACACTATTAAACAACTTCAATTTCTCGCAAATTTCTTTTGCTTTTCCCAATTTTCTTCCGATGGAAGAGATTTATATAGAGGCTCCCTTTGTTTCAAGCGAGCAAAAATATTTTTATAACCAATAGCAACATTTAGCATCGCATATGTAGAGTTCCACCTTGTCTTACAATCTAAAATTAGTTTTTTAGCATGAGGAATTTTTAATTGCTCAGCTACTTGCTCAAACCTCTCATATCTTTTAGGAGTAGCTACCCAAAATGCAACATTGTCACGAATTTTTTCAATTCCATCTCCTATAACATCTAAACCATCTCTAATAATCAAATTCAAGATATGAGCATAACACCTCATATGTAACAATGAACCATCCAACCAAAGTGACTTCCTAGATAATTTGCTCAAAATTAAATTAATCAACGCATCATTAGTTGAATAATTATCTAATGTCAAAGTAGATAAATTGTTATCAATATTCTAATCCATCAAACAATCAATAAGAACTTCACAAATCACCTCAGATGTATGTGGGCATGGCACATAGATGAATCTAAATATATGAAAAATGATAAACTATAATTACAATTCAAGATCTACATGTAAAGCTATAAAATGTAAACATTAACTATTGCATGTAACATATGAAAATAATATTTCATAAAAAAATCCAATTTTTTTTAATCTCAGGTGAAATTTTGAACAGTCATTTCAATCTTTTTCTTCCGTAAGAGAAATCCTAAAAAATCCTCTGGTACTTCACTTTATCGATCGGTTTGAGAACGTGTGGAGGGAAGAACCAGCACGGCCAGGGATTTGTTGTATTCTTCCATAACTTCGAGAATGAATGAATTTATTTTATCAAAAGCTGAATCTTTTCTGAAACATAACCTAAAAGCAAATCTTCATTAGCTAAATGAACTTGGAAATAATATTGAAAAAAGGATTCAGCAATTAAACTTTCCCGAATCCATTTTTGTTCTTTCTAAAATCCCCTATATAACCACTAACCTAATTATTCGACTTTCAAGGATCCAAGATTCATCAATTATATGTGCCACAATAGCCATACATCCTTTCTTTTGATTGCTCAATGTCCACATGTCTGTTATGATCGAAAATCTACTTATATTTTTACTCAATAACTTCATAGTTTTTGACATTTCATATTCATAGATCTTCAATATGTCACTTTTAATTGTATTTCAAGACACCACTTTGAATAATGGTTGAATTGCACCCATAAATTTTTGAAACCCGTAATGTTCATCCATGTTCAAAGGATACTCAAGCAAAATGATCTCGCTAGTTAGTTCTTGTCTTGCAACTTCTTCATCAAAAGCATATGCCCCAATAGCAATTCTCCCCTCACTGTCTTTTTTAGGCCTTAAAATTGTTTGCTTTATATCTCTTGTTTTTCTTAAAGGACATATTGCAAAATGATCATGCAAATGTTTGGTCTCATTCTTTGTATCTCCTCCAAGATGCTTTTGACAATAGTTATAAATAGTGTTGTCCCAAGATGGCAACCAAGAGGGGGGGGGGGGTGAATTGGTTTCCTCAAGAAATAATGACAATTAAAAAACTCAACAAAATAGAAGTGCGAAATTAAGAGATGGTTGAGTAATGGAAGAAAGAAAGAACACACAAGATTTATAGTGGTTCGGATTTTACTTCAATCCTACATCCACTTCCTTAACAACTTGTTAAGGTTCCACTAATCTTTGAAGTTTTTACAAGCTCACTTCCAACTTTGGTGTTTTCACAAGTTCACACCTAACTTCACAAGTGTTTTTCTAAGGCTTACACTCAAGAACCTTTAAAGGAGTTTTTAAGGCTCACTCTCACAACCCAAACAAGAGTTTTACAAGGCTTACTCTCACAACCCAAACAAGAGTTTTACAAGGCTTACTCTCACAACCCAAGTGTTTTTCCAAGCTTACACTCAAACTTATACAATGGTGTTTTCAATGCTTACACATAACATTCATTACAATTCAAATGTAAGTTTAAGTAATAGAAAATTTGTTGCTTGGCTATCAAAATCTGTTTTCTTGCTTCTTGTTTTTTTTTTCTTGTAGAAGCACTATATTTATAGCCAATGTGGTCTTACTAGCCGTTATTGAAAGTAAAAATAAAGTCTTGGCTGTTTAGACCTTCTTTATTAAACTGTCCGAAACATTTCGCGGTCGTCCTTCATATAAGGATGGTTGCTCTCATGCCTTACGCAGTCGTCCTTGGACAAGGGACGGTCGCTTCATTTAAAAAAGCTTCAACGGTCGAATTTGAGTGCTCTGCAACTGGAATCTTGTCCATGCTGCGATTTTCGGGACGGTCGCGCATCACCAAGGTGCGGTCGCCCTTTTTGAATGTTGAAGTGGGTTTTTAATGGTCATGTCACGTGGCATTCTCTGACAGGACAGAAGAGATGTCAGCCAAAATTTGAATGTCGCGGTCGCCCTAGGTAACATCTCGCCGTCGAATTGAGATTCTCGCGTCGAACTTCTGGACGCACCTGAGGACGCGAACACTACTGTCTCTTTAAGCAAATTCTTCTTGAATTGGTAGAGCGGTCGCGACTCTGAATGGGCGGTCGCTAAAGTGGTAAGCGAGGCCGTATCATTCGCCGTTCTTGTCACCGCGAACCTTACTTTGATTAGAATGATTTGAGTTCCTTGGTTAGCGGTCGTCCATAAATTGGGACGGTCGCTCTTCTTTAGGCGCATTCGCGACTGAGGTCGGGCTTCTGACCACGAAACCTACTGTGATAAGGTTTCATCCAGTAATTGAATGGTGCGGTCGTATTCATGTGTGGTGCGACCGCTAGAAGTGTTCTGTTCACCTTTATTTGAAGTAACCTAAGCCTGCAACAAGATTCTCCAAACACATGTTAAATGGATCATTCATTTGAGTTGTCAAGGATCAAAATAGAGATCATTTGTCTAACAATCTCCCCCATTTTGACTTTGACAATTCAAATGGAATGATAAAAAATAATAAGTCTAAAATGCTCCCCCTTAACATATGCATAAATCATGGTTAAGCAATCATTGGTGCATTGATATTATTTGAGTATATTGGTGCATTGAGTTATGGTTAAACAATCATTCCATTATGTATATTATTTTCTCCCCCATTATGTATACTATTTTTCTCCCCCATTGTCATAGGCAAAATAATCAAACAAACAAATAAAGCACAAAGAGATTAAAAACAATCAAAGGATACTAAACATTATGTTTATTAAAGGATAGAGGAAAGTACAAAGGCAGAACAAATAAAGCAACAAACATATTAAGACATAAAATGAAAATGCAAACTATTAAGACTAAACAGTTAAGCTATTCAGAGTCATCATCCTCATCTATCTCTTCTTCTACTAAAGGAGCTTTTCCTTTATCTTGAGGAGCAAAAGAGATAGAGCTAGTGCTAATGGACTCTTCTTCTTCAGGAAGGCTTTGGGTATGATCACTTATATCCCAATCTTCAAGATTGCATTGAGGCAAGTCCAGTTTGCCTTGCATATCATATAGATCATGATGCATGTGAGATATAAGGTCAATTCTCTTGTTCAAGTGCTGGAATCTTTTGGAGACACTTTTCTTGAACTTAGAGAGTTTCCTGGAGAGAGATTTGATTACATGGAGGATGAGTTGTGTAGAGGATGAAGTGGTTTCTTGAGTTGCTTTTGATGAAGCAGCTTTTGGAGGTAATTCCACAGCAACTTCCACAGAGTCTCCCTCTTCCTCAATTGTATACCTTGGTCTTTTCTTTTGTCTATCCACAACTCCTTTCTTGCCAAAGTAATACACATATGATCCTTCAATCTTCCTTACACATCCAGCATGCTCTAAGTAGTCAATAGTGATAGCACTAGAGGCAAGATTGAAAGGGTTTCTCAAAGTAGCTAAGTTCAAATCATTTAGCAGGTTTAGGTGCCTAGCTATTTGAGTAATTTGTGAGGATAGGAAGAAGGTTCCAATTCTTGTAATAGCATGATGATAGAGGGTGTCAATCAAGAACTTGGTTGTGTTCATTTGGACGTTGTGGGTGAAAGCATATAAAAAGATGAGGTCTCTTTTGGTTATTTTCTCATTCCCATCTGCTCTTTGATGGATGGTGTAGGTGATAATCCTATGGAGCATCCAATGGGTGAGGGATTTGATGTGTCTGGCTTTTGATTCTTTTTCAAAAGAAGTTTCCACAGAAATTTCTTGCCAGAATTCAGAAAGAGTTTGGTTTGAAAAGATTTGATCGTTGTAGGAGGTTATACCATCAGTAGGAAAGTTCCAAATGTTGCCAAAGTCTTCTAGGGTTAAGGCTTGGTATTGATCAAAGAGTTTATACCTAACCCCATACCACCCTAGTGCAGAGTTAGCACTCTTCTCTATTTGAAAGGACATAAGAAACTACTTGCTTAAACTGGAATAACCTACCTCTTCTGGAAATACAAAATTTCTCCATCCAATGACATCTAGTAATCTCTCAATCTCGTCCTTGATATTTAGGTCAGAAAGCATCCCACCAAAAGGAGATTTGGTTCCCTCAACCTTCTTTCTCTTCAGCATGGCATACCTAACATCTTCCTCAGAAGTTTGGTGGTAAGGTTTGTGAATTTTCTCACCTCTTCTAGACTGTGGAGGAGATGGAGGATCAACTATAGGTTCTCTTATTGTGATTCCTGGAGCTCTCTTTGCTTGTCCTTTTATTTTGGAGGTTGTCTTCTTTTTGGGAGCCATTAGAATAGAAAAAACATAAGAGAACTGGAAAACAGAGGGTGATTGAGAAACAGATGATTTTGAGAAGATTTTTGAGATTCAGAGGGAAGTTTATATGTTTTAATAAGCAAAATATCAAAGAAACTGATGTAACATACTCTTAAATAGATGAAATTAAGAAAATAGCCGTTTATGACTGTTGAAAGTTAAGAGTTGCGACCTGTCACACAGCCAACGGTTACAAAATTTCGAGCAGAGTGTACAGAGTGTGGTCGCATATTCAACAGGGTGCGATCGCGAAGTTCGGTCTAGCGACCATTATCAAGATCAGTACGCTCGCGGGTGAAGAATCTATCTGTAACGGTCGAAACTGTTCAAATTGTTGTGCCCGCGCACAAATGTTCTCGACCGCGCACAGAGTTATTTATTAGAATGAATCTGGCAGATGAGATAGCGGTCGCTATGGACACTGGAGCGAACGCGACTGACTTAGAAATGAAAGATTCAGGGAAAGATGGAAGATTTTTCTAATGTTTTAGGCAAAAAGAAGCTCATGCACATAGAAACTTCATTGAAAGGCAAAAGTTTTAATTAATTCAAAGTGATTCCATCAATCATTCCTAAATTGAGTTTAATGACGTTAAGTCTACCTTCATTCAAGGGTTTTGTGAAGATATCAGCAAGTTGATTTTGTGTATCTATAAATTCTAGGATTATATTCCGATTTTGTACATTTTCTCTCAAGAAATGATGTCTAATATCTATATGTTTGGATCTAGAGTGTTGGATAGGATTCTTAGACAAATTGATAGCACTAGTGTTGTCACATTTAATGGAGATATTGTTAAACACTTTACCATAGTCAAGCAATTGTTGTTTTATCCATAATACTTGTGTGCAACAAAAACATGCTACAACATATTCGGCTTCCGTTGTGGATAAAGCAACCGATGCTTGTTTCTTACTATGCCATGAAACTAGACAATTACCAAGAAAGTGACATGCTCTAGTAGTGCTTTTCCTATCTAAGATACTACCAGCATAATCTGCATCTGAAAAGCCTATGATATGAAATGATGTGTTATTAGGATACCAAAGTCCTAAATGCATTGTACCACTCAAATATTTCAAAATTCTCTTAGTGGCATTCAAGTGTGATTCTTTAGGATTAGTTTGAAATCTAGCACAAAGACATACACTATACATTATATCAGGTCTAGAAGCAGTTAAGTAAAGTAGTGATCCGATGATACCTCGATATTTCTTCTCATCTACTACTTTACCATTTTCATCTTTACCTAATTTCAAGGATGTACTCATAGGAGTTTTGCTAGTTTTGCAGCCATCCATTCCAAATTTCTTGATGAGTTCTTTTGTATATTTGGATTGATTGATGAAGATCCTATCTTCACATTGCTTGACTTGCAGTCCAAGGAAGAACTTGAGTTCACCCATCATGCTCATTTCAAATTCCCTAGTCATACAAGTAGCAAATTCTTCGCACAAGGCTTCATTAGTAGCTCCAAATATTATGTCATCAACATAAATTTGTACAATCAAAATGTTATGCTTGTCCTTTTTAACAAAGAGAGTTGTGTCTACTTTTCCTTTTGAAAAACCATTTTCAAGTAAATATGCACTGAGTTTATCATACCAAGCTCTAGGTACTTGTTTCAATCCATATAAAGCTTTGGTAAGTTTGAAAACATGATTAGGAAATTTGTAGTTTTCAAAACCAGGAGGTTGTTCAACATAAACTTCTTCGCTTATAAGTCCGTTTAGAAATGCACTTTTAACATCCATTTGAAAAAGTTTAAAGTTCATGTGACATGCAAAAGCAAGTAATATTCTAATACCTTCTAATCTGGCTACAGGGGCAAAAGTTTCATCATAGTCAATACCTTCTTCTTGATTATAGCCTTTGGCTACCAATCTTGCTTTATTTCTAATAATGTGACCATTTTCATCAAGCTTATTCCTATAGACCCATTTGCATCCTATTATAGAGTGATCTGTAGGTCTAGGAGTAAGTTGCCAAACATTATTTCTTTCAAATTGATTAAGTTCATCTTGCATTGCAGTTATCCAATTTTCATCATTTAAAGCCTCCTCAATAGTCTTTGGCTCAATTTGAGAAACAAAAGCAAAATTAACATCTACATGATTAATTTTAGATCTAGTAATTACTCCCTTAGATGTTTCTCCAATGATGAGTTCCTTAGAATGGTCCTTCTTATATTGCCAATCCTTAGGAAGATCTTGAGTCTTTTCTTCAAGTTCATGCTGATTAATCTTTGGAGCATCAATAGATTCAAGAGGTTCAAGAGTACCTGCAAGGTCATTGAAAGTAATACCTTTCTTCTGATCACGATTAGATGATTCATCAAATACAACATGCATTGATTCTTCTATAACTAAAGTTTTCATGTTAAATACTCTATATGCTTTGCTATATGATGAATATCCTAAGAATATGCCTTCATCTGATTTGGATGAAAATTTTCCAAGATTATCCTTGGTATTCAATATGAAGCACTTGCATCCGAATACTCTAAAATATCCAATTCTGGGTATTCTTCCATTCCATAGCTCATAAGAAGTTTTATTAGTTAAATGCCTTTTGTAAACACGATTTGCAATGTAACAAGCTGTATTAACGGCTTCTGCCCAAAAATAAGATGGTAAATCATATTCATTGAGCATTGTTCTAGCCATTTCAATTAAAGTTCTATTTTTCCTTTCAACTACACCATTTTGCTGTGGAGTTCTAGGAGCAGAAAAATTATGTGAAATGCCAAGTTCATTGCAAAAGCCTTCAAAATTTTCATTCTCAAATTCTTTGCCATGATCACTTCTAATAGATGTGATCACATATCCTTTTTCATTTTGAACTCTTTTTGCAAACATTTTGAAGTAATTAAAGGCTTCATTCTTTTGAGCTAAGAAATTCACCCATGTGAATCTAGAGTAATCATCAACAAGAACAAATGCATATGATTTGCCTCCTAAGCTTGTAACTCTATTTGGTCCAAAGAAATCCAAATGAATGAGCTCTAAAGGTCTAGAGGTGCTTATAACACTCTTTGATTTAAATGAGCTTTTGTGTTGCTTACCATGTTGACAAGGTTCACAAATCCTGTCTTTATCATATTTTATCTTAGGTAGGCCATCAACTAAGTTTTCATTACAAATATATTTTAATTGATCCATACCAGCATGTCCTAGTCTTCTATGCCATAACCATGCATCATTATTAGTAGACATTAAACATTTAAATGTATGATTTGAATGTATGTTGATATTATAAGTGTTGTTTGTTCTAGTACCCTTAAATATGATAATATCATTTGAATTTGTGATCTTGCATTCTTTGGAATCAAAATTGACAAAGTATGCTTTATCACAAAGTTGACTAACACTTAGCAAGTTATGTTTCAAACCATCAACAAGCCATACATCTTCTATTAAATCCTTACCAATTGAACCAATGGAGCCAACACCAAGAATTTTACCTTTAGCATTGTTTCCAAAAGTTACATTACCTCCATGTTTGTAGGTAATACTTGTAAAGAGCTTTGCATTTCCAGTCATATGCCTTGAGCATCCACTATCTACAAGCCATGTGCTTTCGTTGATAGTAGATTTTAGGCATACCTGCAAGGCAATAGTGATCATCTTCTTTTAGGTACCCACATGAAGTTGGGTCCTTGATTGTTAGTAGTAAAAGTGCCTTCTAACTTGAGATGAGCCTTTCTTATATAACAATAAAAATTTTTGTGTCCGAATTTCATGCAATATGTGCATTGCCATTGCATTCTATACTTCTGCATTTTTCCTTTTTGTATTTAAAGTATCATGCATACAACCACAAGTATGTGATTTCTTTTGTGCAGGTTTAGTGTATAAAAATGCATAATTATTTTTGGCTTTACTTCCTAGCAAACCATAAGAAGTTTCTTTGGTACTTTTAGACTTAGTGCAAGCATCTTTGATATGATCATCAGAAATTTCAATTGTAGATGCTTTTACAAATGTTGGTTTGCTTGGTGCAATGTTGGTTGAGCCATTGAATCCTAAACCATATTTTAAGGAAGGTGATCTTTGGTTATTAATTAATGTATTTAATGCTTCCTTTCCTTTATGAAATCTGGAAATTGATTCTTTTAGTTCTTTTAGTTCATGCTTCAATGTTTCATTCTCTTTAATCACTTTTTCTAAGTCATGTGAGTTTTTATTTAACTCTCCTATCGTATTCATCAAGTGTTCATTTGAGGTTTTCAATTCTAAGGTAGAGTTCTTTAAGCATATAAAATCCTTTTCTAACTTAGAGTTTTTCTCTTTATAGAGCATCATTTTAGAAAAATATTTTTCTATTTTAAAGTTCATGTGCTCAATCAAATCACTATCATTTATATCATTTGTATCATTATGTGCTACTAGATCAAAGGATTGAGTACTTACCTCATTGGAGTCATCTTCAATAGCCATGAGACACAGATTTGCAATTCCTTCTTCTTCTTCTTCTTCACTTGAAGAAGAGTCATCCCATGTGGCTTTGAGAGACTTTTTCTTTTCTTTATCCCATTTCTTTTTGTTCTTTAATTTGAAGCAATCTGATTTAATGTAACCAGTTTTTCCACATTCATAGCATTTTACCTCATTTTTCTTTTCTTTATCTTTGAAGGAGAATTTTGGAAGTGCACCTTTGTTTGCTTGTAATCTTTTCTTCCTTTTCCATTCATTGATTCTTTTTGAGAACATTGCCATTTCATCTTCATCATCAATACCTTCATTTCTTGAGCTCTCAACTTCTTTGATTGCTTTGAGTGCAATTGGTTTTCTCTTTTCTTTTTCACCTTGATCTTCTTCTTTCTCACTGTGTAGCTCAAATGTGAGTAGTTTACCAACTAGCTCATCTGTTCTTAATATGCTGAGATCATGAGCTTCTTCTATGGATGATACTTTTGATTCAAAGTTCTTTCTAGCTCTTAGGGCTCTCAAGATTTTACTGTTTACATCACCTTGATCATATACCTTGCCATACTTCTTTAGTTCATTGACAATAGCAAGCAAGCGATTGGTCATATCGGTGACATTTTCATTTGGTTTCATCTTAAATAGCTCATACTCATGGACATGCATTTGTTTCTTGGTAAATCTCACTTGAGTCGTACCTTCATGGTAATTTTCGAGTGTTTTCCAAATGCAATGTGCACAAGTTAAATGTTGAACTCTTCCACCTTCTTCTCTTGAAATGGAATTCATCAAGATGGAAGCGGCTCTATTATTCTTGAATCGATCTTTGACATTGCTAGTTGACCATTGAGCTTTGGGAAGTGGAACTTGAATACCGTCAGCTTCATAAGTGGGAGGTTTCCACTCACTTTTCACGAAATCCCATAGTTCAATCCCTTCACTGTCTAGAAATAAATACATTTTGTGTTTCCAGTAAGAATAATCAGTTCCATCAAAGTAGGGTCTAAGAATAGAGTTAAGATTTCCATGAGAGCTTGATGAAGAAGAAGTTACCATGGTGGATCAGATTTCACAATTAAGTTTAAGAAATCTCAGGCTCTGATACCAATTGTTGTCCCAAGATGGCAACCAAGAGGGGGGGGGGGTGAATTGGTTTCCTCAAGAAATAATGACAATTAAAAAACTCAACAAAATAGAAGTGTGGAATTAAGAGATGGTTGAGTAATGGAAGAAAGAAAGAACACACAAGATTTATAGTGGTTCGGATTTTACTTCAATCCTACATCCACTTCCTTAACAACTTGTTAAGGTTCCACTAATCTTTGAAGTTTTTACAAGCTCACTTCCAACTTTGGTGTTTTCACAAGTTCACACCTAACTTCACAAGTGTTTTTCTAAGGCTTACACTCAAGAACCTTTAAAGGAGTTTTTGAGGCTCACTCTCACGACCCAAACAAGAGTTTTACAAGGCTTACTCTCACAACCCAAACAAGAGTTTTACAAGGCTTACTCTCACAACCCAAATATTTTTCCAAGCTTACACTCAAACTTATACAATGGTGTTTTCAATACTTACACCTAACATTCATTACAATTCAAATGTAAGTTTAAGTAATAGAAAATTTGTTGCTTGGCTATCAAAATCTATTTTCTTGCTTCTTGTTTTTTTTTCTTTTCTTGTAGAAGCACTATATTTATAGCCAATGTGGTCTTACTAGCCGTTATTGAAAGTAAAAATAAAGTCTTGGCTGTTTAGACCTTCTTTATTAAACTGTCCGAAGCATTTCGCGGTCGTCCTTCATATAAGGATGGTCGCTCTCATGCCTTACGCGGTCGTCCTTGGACAAGGGACGGTCGCTTCATTTAAAAAAGCTTCAATGGTCGAATTTGAGTGCTCTGCAGCTGGAATCTTGTCCATGCTGCGATTTTCGGGACGGTCGCGCATCACCAAGGTGCGGTCGCCCTTTTTAAATGTGGAAGTGGGTTTTTAACGGTCATGTCACGTGGCATTCTCTGACAGGGCAGAAGAGATGTCCGCCAAAATTTGAATGTCGCGGTCGCCCTAGGTAACATCTCGCGGTCGAATTGAGATTCTCGCGTCGAACTTCTGGACGCACCTGAGGACGCGAACACTACTGTCTCTTTAAGCAAATTCTTCTTGAATTGGTAGAGAGGTCGCGACTCTGAATGGGCGGTCACTAAAGTGGTAAGCGAGGCCGTATCATTCGCCGTTCTTGTCACCGCGAACCTTACTGTGATTAGAATGATTTGAGTTCCTTGGTTAGCGGTCGTCCATAAATTGGGACGGTCGCTCTTCTTTAGGCGCGTTCGCCACTGAGGTCGGGCTTCTGACCGCGAAACCTACTGTGATAAGGTTTCATCCTGTAATTGAATGGTGCGGTCGTATTCATGTGTGGTGCAACCGCTAGAAGTGTTCTGTTCACCTTTATTTGAAGTAACCTAAGCCTGCAACAAGATTCTCCAAACACATGTTAATGGATCATTCATTTGAGTTGTCAAGGATCAAAATAGAGATCATTTGTCTAACAAATAGTCTTCCATTTATCATTGATCTTTTGCCTCTTAAAATGATTTCATACAACCAATTTCAAACCTCTTTTACAACCCAAGGATAATACTTCTTCACTTTGTTCTGTGTCATTTGTTTGACTTGAATCAATCGGTATAAAGGATGGTTGAAAGATACCAACCGGTGTAGAAGGTTGTGTAAAATCTTTGTTAGGAGATGTATAAGATGCCATCTTTCACCTAACATTAGAAAAAAAAAAAAAGAAACAGTTATCAATTAGACAATATTTTTTATTATATAAAAATTTTCATTTTTTATTATAATTTTATAGATTATGAAGAGAACGTAAACCTTTTCAAACATTTTTTATTATTTGTTTAACTCAAATTTTATTAATCCATATATGATAAGTCCTACCAAACCAATTCTTAATAGTTAGTAATACTACCAAACCAATTCTTATTTGTTAATCCATTATTTCTTACTGTCAGTTGTTGGCCTTACAATTTTTGTCTATATATATATATAACATATTTTCTTTGAATTGGATAAACACACATGACAAACCATTAATGCATCAGTTCATGTTTTCTCTTCATCATGATTTTCTCATGTAATAAAATACCCAAAAAAGAAGAACCACAAATCTAATAAAAGCAAATAAAAATTCATGCATTAAGAATAACTTTTCTCTAAATTAATAAAAATCTAATCAAAGCAAATAAAAATCCATAAATTAAAAAAAAATTCTTCTATAATCACTTTTCTCTAAATTCATCTTCAAGCAAGAGATAAGATTAATTATATATTTATTACTAGAATTTAGAAATCCATCAAAATTTAGAAACCAACAAAGCACACTCCAAAAAGAAAAGAATTCCAAAAAATTACACTAACCTAAACTCCCAAATCTAGCTATTCAATAAAATATATAATAAAAAATATAACATATTGGGTTTTTAATAGATATAAATATAAAAAAAATAACAAATTGAGATTATTATGCAATTAATTATCATACTTTATGTAGTTGTAAGTATTATAGTGATTAGAACTAATTTGGGTCATGTTTTGAAGTTTTGGTGTTGAAATCAAATGAGCAGAGGGTTTTGATATGCAAGACACGTTGGATATCACCAAGAAAAGAAAGAAAAGTGATGACCAAATGTCAAAGAATCTTACCTAAAATTTGTGGACTAGTATGCAATAATTCCCACTTGAGTTGCATGTGGATAAATGTCAAAGAATCAATGAATTCAAGAAAAATAATGGTGAGGCTTGTTTGATTTGAGAGAGTGACACGTGATGAAGATGATAAGGTCACTAGAAATGAGATGAAGAATTGAATATGATGAACGTGCGGCGGCCGCTAGGTTTAAATTGTGTAGAGACTAAAAATTTTAATGTTTAAATGTTAAATATTATTTTAATATATATATATATATTAACAATTAGTATAATATATATTAATATAATATGTATATATAATATATTGTATTTTATATAATAATATATTATGTAATATAATATATATAATTTATAATAAAATATATATTATAATACATAATCTATATATGTGTGTAATTGCACAATTTTGGATCCCTACAGGATAGGAATTGGGGATCCCCATGGGGCGGGGAGTATCATCCCTGTCCCTGCCCCGCCCCGCCTAACGGAGAGAAATCTCTACTCATCCCCATCCCTGTGGGAAAAATAAACGGGAAATCCCCTCCCTATTCAGGGTAAATTCTATCGGGGAATGTGGATTTTTCGCCCCACTGCCAACCCTACTAAATAAGTTTATTAAAGAAAGAAGACACAATCAAAAAGTTTATAAAAGTAATAAGACATTATCATTGAAGGAACTTTTGGTTACCCAAGGCAACTAAGGAAACCTATAAAAGAAAGAAGATAAAATCATTAAATAAGACTTTTTGCCATGAAAATGACTATTGAAAAATCCTTTTTGTGCCCATATCTTACAAGTACTCATACAAGTAAAATCCTTTGTAATAAAAAATAGTTTTTTGAAAGCTTGTGAACTTTAATTTCATTATCTTGAGAGTTTAAGGTTGTAAAAAATCTAAAATAATTAATTACATAATGAAAAATGTGTATAGAGTATTAATTACATGATGTTAAGCCATTATAAATGGCTAAAATAGCTGATATGTACCAAATAAGAAAAATATGAAAAATACTAAAAATATTTGGGTAATGTAGTCACATCGTAAATGTGAAATTCATTATTAAAAATGGGGTGAATTCTATTGAATAAAGAAAAATTATTCATGATTATGGAAAAAGGGTAATATTTTATGAATATAATGTTAAGCTATAGAATTATGGTTAATATTAATGTAATGCATAAATTGTGGAATTATGAGATAATTATTGGCAATGTAATAAATATTCACATTGCAATGGTATTTAAGTAATATGTAATGTAATGTGAATTGTGATAAGAACGTCGAAATGATAGTTGAGAATGTGGAAATATGAAAGTAATCATAATAAGGTTGATCACTTAGAAAATGAGGAAAAATATTAAGATTAAATGAGTATTGTGTTGTGAAAGCATGATTGAATATGTTGAAATGGGATAATATGACAATAGAAATGAGAAACTATTATGTAAAATGAGAAGGGATATGAAATGTATGTTACCTTGTATAATATCTTGTTCCAGAACTTTGTATTTGGTGATATGGATATGGCATGCCATTACATGATTTGCTTTCGGAGTTAGATACTGAACATCACTATTATTTGCCTTTGGGCTAGACACTAAGTGTCACCTATGATATTATTTACCTTTGGGCTTGACGTTGGGCGTCACGATATACCAAAACAGTGTCTTTGTAACTAAATTATTATATAGGGCTACTTGGGCCCAATGCATGTGATTATAGTATTTTTTATGAAATTTATGAAAGTGTACAAGTGAATGATAAATTGTGATGGTAGCATTATTGATTTTGTGATATGATATATGATATGTAAGTGTGTATTAAGTGAATAATATAAAATAATGGTATTAAACAAATTACAAGATAATGAGTATGTAAATATGTTTAATGGATGTAATGCGGTAATAGTATTTAATGATGCTATGAGGCAAAGAATACATATATATATATATAAGGAGTGTTGTGTTCATGATGATATGCATTAGTTTTCAAAATTGTTGTTATTATCAAGGTATATACAACTAAGCTTTTGAGCTTAGTGTGATAGTGTGTATTGCACATGTGATTAGAAATGCAGACCGGTATGACCAGAACTAAGATTGGAGTTTGGAGATTAAGTGTGCCACGAGACCAACTCAAAGAGTGATGCATACATGTATATATATTTTGATATTATAAACATTGTTTTTGTATATTAAATAAGTCATATGAAAGATTTTATATAATGTACGTTATTTATATGTACTTATATTGGTTATTGTTTATGTTGAGAAACTTTTGGATGTAAATTTGATAAAATGATAATTTTGGAGAAATGGTGGATTTTATGAAGATATGTATTTTGGGAGTGTTTTTAAAATGCAGGTTGACTTTGTTTGCTTTGGAATATATTAAAATTTCAGGCAAAACTCTAGCAAATTTTTCTTAGAGCTTAGAGGTTTTCTTTTAAATCTATATTTTTGACAATTAATTAGTTCTTTAAATATTTATTTATCTATTGCATTTATATTAAATAGTTAAATTATTTTTATTAACAACTAATGTTGAAAAAGGAATTGTTCCTGATAAGTACAATGTCATTCTTATATTCTATATATATATTTTATGTAAACGAGATATATGTATTATACGTATATAGGGTATAAGAGTGTTACAAGTTTAAATTAAATTCATTCATTTGACAAATTATATTCACAAAATGTTATATATATACTTGTATCTCAAGCAACTCGGCTTAATTAAGGTGTAAATTTGTTAACCACCAAGTATGCAGTATCATACTATTTAGCATATTACTTAGTACTAACATACCACCATAGTAAGCTTAATTAACAAACTACCAATAAGTTATTATATAAATAAATTCTTACTTCGTTGTTTGATTGTCCATTCTTAATTATACCCATAATCATCCCTGACTTCTTATGTGATATATATATATACCCCTTTGTTTCTTTTTGAAATTTAACATTCTTAATAAACCCATTTATTCTTTACTTACTTTAGGTTTAATTCAACTTCTCATATATATAGACGCATATATAATCTGAAAATATGTACATATATTTCTCTTATAAATTCATATGTCACATTAATTTATAATCTCTTTAAAATTAGTCTCAACTTATACCCTTATATATATATAGGGAGAATGTACAAGAAAGCTCTTAATATTTTCACGTGGGTATAAATTCAAGCTCAATGTTTGTTTTGGCTCATTTATACACTTTAAGTTTTAAAGAGCTGACAAATTATTCCATTTTTTAATGGAAAACTAACTTCGTTAACTATTTTTTGTTTAGTTTTTCGTTAGAAGGTACAAATATACCTCTTAAGTTTGTGTGAAAATACATATTGACACTTTTTTTTGCTCAATTATACACTAAAATGATATTTTTACCTAATAAATCAAAAATATTTAAGAGTATTTCATACTAAATAATATTTTGATTAAAATTATTATTTAATACTTCTTCTAATTAGCCTTTAAAATTATTAATTCACATTATATATATTGCATGTGTTACGTCATTATAATGATATATTTAAGAGATTTCCTTAAAAATATTTAAAATTAAAAATACTTTGTAAAAATCCATTTTTTTAAAAAAATTTGCTTTTAATTTTCAATTCCAAAATTAAAATTTTATATTTTTAAAATCAAAAATAATTTTATACACAAATAAGTTATTGCACTATGTTTTTCAAATATATTTCTTAAACCCTACAGATTTTGTCTCTACTAGCATAGCTCTGACAATTTATTTTCTTCTATTTTTATTAAATAGTAAAGTAATACTAAAAATTATAAAATTTTATACACAAATTAAACATATAGATATATTTCCAATTAAAATTTCAAGTCTATTAAATCTCTCTAAGTATATTTAAAACTTCAAACAACTTGTCCTTACTATACAAACATATTAAATTCAACATTAACATCTATATGTTTTATAGTTTATCTTCACACAATTAATCAATTATTTCAAGCCAATCAAGTTGGTTATTAAATTTTCTTCTAAAGCTTTTAAAATAAGGGTGTTTAGAACACTCATCTATTTAGTAGCCCGAAGCTTATTCTTCAAGACCATCTCTATTTCCTTACTTCAATCGTCAAGCTCTTAAACTCATCTCTCTTCTTTCTTTTCTTTCTTTCCTTTTCCTTTGGGTTCTTTCTTTGCCTAGCTAAAAGAAAGGGTAACTCTTTTTCTTTTTATTTCTTAGAATTCACATTGAAAAGTAGTAAATTAAAGTTTTGCCACAACTCCCTCCACCAATCCTCACTCTATTCTTCGGTGGATTTTTAGCTTTCTACTTGGCAATGTTATAGTCCTCTTAAGCCAACTTTCTAACAAGTGTTTTGGTTGTTAATCATTTTGGCTAACACTTGGCTGCTTAAGGATGTTCATTTCATGACAAGTAAATTTTGTATCCAACACTTATCTTTTTAGATTAACATGTGTTTGTTTATTAACTTTAATGTAACTAACTTTTGACATGTATTATTATCCTTGTAACCTTCTAACTCTTTTATGCAACACTTGTAAATTTCTTATTTTGATATGGCTCATCAACCTGGATGACCCGGCCAGCTAGGTTTGATCCGATTGGATTGTGCCGGGTTAAAAAAAATATGGGCTGGCTTTGAGCTTCAAAAAGTCTAAATATATTTTAAATCGCGCTTTGGGCCTAAAAAAATGACCTGGCTTGAACATTATATATTATATAATATATTTTATTATATATTATATAAATTAATTATATTTTATGTTATTATATATATAAAGAAAAAGCTGCAAGAGGGAATTTTTGTCTTTATATATATATAATATGATTACAGAGAGATACAAAAAAGTTGAAGGTAAGAAGTAAAAGCTTTTTAACTTTTTATTTCAAATATATATAAAAAAGAAAAGTTGTAGGATTTTTTAACTTTTTGTTCTAAATAAAAAAGAAAAGCTCGCAATCCGGCCCAACTCAGCTCGAGTACACTCCTAAACACTTGTCAATTTCTTCATTGCCTTTACATTCTGTTCTTATACATTATAAACAAATGAAATTTAACTTGTAACATTTAGTTTTATGGTTAATCATTTGTAAGATCACTTTGACATGTGTTAAAGAAGCAAATATTTAATTTAACATTTGGCTTATTATTACAACACTTGTAAGGTTTCCAAATATACATAATCATTTCTTAACACATGCCATTTTTTATTAGTATTTTATTATAAAATTTAATTTAAAATATACTTCACCAATTTTAAAAGCAGAAGTTTATGAAATTGTATTTTTTAAAAAATTTTAACAAGCCATCATTTGAATTTTGGTTTCATATTTAATCTAATTCACAATCATAATTTAATAATCAATTCACCATAACCTTAAATTTTACTATTTATTAATCAAACTACTCAAATTGATGAAGTTCATATTTAAATTAAAAATTTCGAGTTCCAATCATAGTTAATATTCTATTTAGATACATATTTATAATCTAGCTCTCTTAACTTAGGAATTTTTCTAATTCCACTATCCAAGATTAATTTCAGGCCGGGTCTCCTTTAAAAGGCCATTAATCCTAGGATCTGTTATAACTTTTTGGCTATTCATGAGCAAGTTAATTAATTTAATAATAATAATTTGCATTTATCTTGTACACCTGCATCTTTGGATTTGAAAACTTTGGATGAGATGGGTCTGTTGTACAAGGAGAATGGTGTTTTTCACTTACCTCCACCAGGTCCAGTTATGCCAAAGATTGAAGAGTGTTTCAGAGAGCTAAATGTGGTGCCACCTCTGCTGTCGTGCATCCTACAAATATCTGCCCTTCACCTTCTTCACTTCACTTCAATTGCAATTACAAAAGATGGAACAAATGATGAGGCGCATAGAAAAATAAATAGGAATTTTGCTTATTGTCTCTAGCAAAATGACATGCTCTTGACCACGCCTTTCCTCCACAAAATTTTAGAGGAGTCCTCGTTCTTAATCTTTCTTTTATTTATATATATTCTTACATTGAGTACAATACAAGATTTAAGTGTGGGGGAGGGGTATTTGCTATTGAGTTTTGAAATTTTGAACTTTTTTATTCTTTAATTCTTTTTGGTGAAAATTTCCCGAAGTTTTTTGAGTTTTTGCTACTGTCCTCATTATCACTTTGCGATTTTAGATCAGAAATCCCTTTTTTTCATTAAAACAATTCAAATATGATATTTTAAAAAATAACTTGTTGTGACAACCCTTAACTAATGATTATAGGTTGTTTTTCAACTTTCCACTTGGTATGAATAATTATTTTTCATAAATGTTATTTATATAAAATATTTTGAGCTTTGCCCTATAATAAACTTATTTAATCAATATTAAATAGTTGTCAATACATGGTTAGACTTTACTTGATTTACCTTGTTGTGTTTAAAATTTTTAAAGAAAAAAGACTTATGTTAAGAACTAAATGGAAATAAATAAAAAATAATAATAAAAGAACACAAAAGTGCAAAAAGAACAATTACTCTATTGGTTAAAAAATCATGAGCAGAGCTAGTAGCCACTTGAAATGTTGTCATTATATTAAAAAGTTGTTGACATTTCAGACAAGCCATAAAAAGTGCTCAAAGTAAGTTTAATAAAAAAATTTCAAGTTCTTTGCATGAGTCTAAGGCATAAAATATTTTTAACTTGGTGGGTTGAATGTTGTTCTTCTATGTATTGATTAACATTTAAGTGGAAGTTAAAATAAACATTAAATTTTGCAAGGTTCTATAAATTTTATGTTTATAATGTTTAATCAATATGATCATTCATTCATATGAAATTGTGAAAAACTTATTCTATGAGTTGTTAGTTTTTGGTTGTCTTTCAATTTGAGTTTTGGAATATTACAGGTTGAGCAATGATTGGTTGAATATGGGGTATGATGGTTTAAGATTGTGAGGTGTTTAAGGGCAAGCACAGTTTAAGTGTAGAAAAATTTGATAATAAACATTTTATGCAACTTTATGGTTTATTTTAAATATATATTTTGGCTTGTTATTATGGATTTCTATTTATTTTGAGAAATTTTTGTATAAGTTATAGTTGAGGGGAGAAGTTGACCATTTTAACTGAAAAGTACTTAAAAGAGCTGATAGGAGTCCATAAGATAAACCTTGGGCAACGCTAGTTACATCATATAGAAAAGAAGAATTGAAGCCTCGAGCATAAGCTTTGGGCAATTCTTAACTCGTCCAAACTTGATGCTGAAAGGATAACTATTACAGTTTTTCTACTTTTTTAGGATAGATGTGCAGCAATTTTTGGAGAGATATTAAAAGATTTTATTGAACTTTTATTTCTATTTAGAGATATGGATGATTATTATTTAAGATTTTTATTATTTTTATTATTATTATCTATTTTCCTAATTAGAATTTAATTAGGGTTTTTAGTTTTCTTAAGGAGATATATAAGGAATATATGGGCAGTAGTCTTAGACGACTTTGAAGGAGGACTTTAATCCTCGACTTTTTCCTACTATTTTTACATATTTCTTTTACTTTATTTCAAATTTTTCTTCAGTCAATCGTGAGCAACTAATCTTGCAATCGGTTGAAGGATAATTGAGGTTTAAATTCTTCAATAGATTGTGAGACCTAAATAATTGCTTTTCCCCTCCTTTAATTTTTCAGTATTTATATATATATTGTGGCTTGTTATTTGTTCAATAGGATCCATTGTTCATTTAGGTTAACAATATATCGTCAATCGAAATACTTGAATCTATAATTATTCTTGTTATTTCGACCGTAATTGTTCTTATTATTTTGAAAATTAATGACAATTAGGTATAACACTAGAAAAATATATAATCTAATTTAAATGAATCACGCAGTTAAATTTTTTTTGTTAGAATTAAGTATTTTTAATTCTTAAAGTTGTTAGTAAATTAAATTTTAAAGACGTTCATATAGAGTTATTTATTAGCAAGAGTTAATTAACGAGCATCTCCTAATTAATTTAAAAACTAAGAAATTATTGGTTGTCGAGCAACTCTAATTACTAGAACTAGTTTATTGAAAATTAAGAAGAATTATTTTTACATCAAGTATTAATCCAAAGAATTGAAACCAAAGTTATTCCTTAAACTAAAATTAAATCCATTGACTTTTTCTAAATTAATTGTACTACTATTTAATTTTAAATTCTAATTTTTAGTTTTTATTTAATTTTAATTCTTCATTATAAAATCACCCCCCAATATATTTTTTATTATTTTTATTTTGGTTTTCAAAGAAAATTTAATTAAGTAATCAATTTCTTGAGGATTCGACTTTGTTCACCATTATTACAATTAATTTGTTTAAAAAAAGAAATTTTATTTTTTATGGCTTTGATACCCATCAAATTGCCAAAGATGGGAGCCAAGTAGTATCCCGTGTGCCCATGCTATTACTTTCATATAGCACAGAATGATGATCCTAAGAAGTATGTTGCTGCATACTAGTACTACCATGTTTCCACATTTAAAAAAGTATATGGCCATACTATTGAACAAAACAATGAGATGGAATTATGACCAAAAGCTTATGGAACCAGAATAATCACCTCTCCATTAACAATTGTGAAGAAAAGAGAGAGAAGACAAACAACTAGAAGAAAAGATGCAGTGGATATAGAGCAAGAAAGAAGAAGAAGAGAAGAAGCAAAAAATGTACCAGAGGAGAAGAAGTAGAAGGAAGAACCATAAGAGATGAAGCAACTCTATCTTCAACCCTAAGCCGCAATTTTGTCTTCAACCAAGTCTAAAAAAGGAACTTGCATCTTGGAAAAAAAGGAGACACGACCAGTTTGGTAAGCAAAGGAGTGAAGATGAGATATAGTCATTGTGGTCAATATGGCCACAACAAAATATCCCATAGATTTGTAAGTATATTTATTATTATATTTATTATCATGTTAGTATATTTATTATCCATATGTTATTTTATTTATTATTCTGTTGTTAGTATTATTACTGTGAATAAACTTATGTGATACTTGAGGAACGACAGTGTTATATAATTTAAACTTGAGAGACAGCAGTTTTATATAATTTAATTTTAAGGGATGACAGTGCACATAAGTTAAACTTGAGGGAATATAGTATTACATAAATTAAACGTAAGGGATGACAATGTCAAAGAAATGAAACTTGAGTGAGTATAACTTAAATGATTATCTAACTTGTTACCATCCTTCAATGTTGCAGCAAACAAGTGCAAGTGCAATTAGATCTCATTCAACCTAGGTGGATGCTTCACAACCCACCCAAGAAAGCCAAGTGGATACTTCACGTCATGCACAAGCAAGCCAAGTGGATCACTATAGAGAGCATTGTGATTAAACAAAAGTTATAGAGACCAAGCCCTTGGTGTGTGGGGGTGTGGGCATGGGTGGATGTGTGTGTGTGTGTATTATTTTATGCAGCACATGAATAGTAGTGTTTTTTTATCAAGCCAATATACTATTTTTTTGTAAAGTATAGAAATAACAATTTTTTTGTTGTCCATCATAGAAATGACATTTTATTTTTTGTCATGCCATTACAGAAAAAGCAATTACTTTTTTTTTGGTAAAGTATAGAAATGGCAATGTTTTTGTTGTCCATCATAGAAATGGCATTTTATTTTTTGTCATGCCATTACAGAAATAGAAATTATTAATATTTAAATTAAGTAGCATGTATATATTTTAATGAATAACATCCAACAATATTATTGTTCTTAATGATACAATTATGAATTTTTTAAGTTTATTTTATGATACTACAGTTGTTCATTATCATATTTTGTTATTCAATTCATTTTATATTTTGTGCTATATCAATTATTAATGAAAGATAAAATATTCAACAATTTCTAAATAAATTGAACCAGTAAATAGACAAATATCACTTGCATTCATTTAATTGCATACATTACACCAAAATGAGGTTACTGTAATCAAACAACATCTTAGGAAAACACCAGACTATCTTAAAGCAAGAAAGAAAGAGAAAAAACATAATTTTTACTATTTCTTCGTGGCCATACAAGATAACAAAATGGGTATCCCAACAATGGTACCACACCCACAACAAAAATCCTACCCAACCATGTCACTCCATTCATATTTTTTTTGTCTTTCTTCTTCTCTAATTTGTCTACCGTCTTCAACAGAGCATTGATCACATTTGCAGCTCGCTCATGATTCTTAGGATCAACTCAGACAAAAAATTTGGATTTCTCACAGGGAGTTGCATACCAGATTAAGAAAACCCAAATGTTATAATATAACCCAATTTATACACATATTTAATTCCCAAATAAATATAATCCAGAAAAATCAAATTTATACATATCCTATAGTATTTGCAGCCATAGAAACGCTTCTCTAGATTATTTTTTATCCATGAAGTTCGAAGAGCAAAAATCCCACCACATTCACATATTTGGGTGCAATATTCGGAATTCAAAATTTGATTATCACATTTTTATGATCTAAAGGAAGAATGAAGCTTAGGGTTTCAATGAAGAAAAATAAAAAGAAATAGAGATACATGAAGAGAACAGGGCGAAGAGATGGAATGATGAGTTTATGTATCCCACACGAAGAAAGAGACACAAAGAAAGAGAAATAAAGAAAAATAGATAATGTGGAAGCATTACGTGGAGACCTACATGGTGACACGTAGGATTGCCATTAACAACAATGACAGCAACTAGACCTAGGCATACAACCAGGTATCTCAGGTTTGGATATATATTTTCTCATATAAGCCTAGCCCAACTCGAACTCTATAAATACTTGTATTTTTTAGGACGAGTCTAAACATGATTTTTATTACCAGCCTAGCCCGCTTATCACACATGCACATATATTTATTTTAAATATATATATATACATATATGTATGATGAAAAAAAATGAAGATTTAATAACATTTAAGAGTTTCACACATGACAATGTTAGATATTTAAGAGTTAATACCATTTTATTTTTAAGGATAAATCTAGAATATTTTAAAGACTTGTAATTTTTAAAAAAAATTAATTAAATGTATAAATCCGAGCTAGGCTAGGATTGTGCAAGAATTTATTAAGCCAGGCTTGGATAAAAGGAAGAAAATATTTTTTCAGCTGGTTCAGACTCAAGCTCAACCATATAAAATTTGGTCTGCATTAAACTCAGCTCGAACTCAACCCAATTTGGCCTATGGCCAGGTCTAACAGCAGCTCGGATGAGGGACGGCAAGTGTGAAGCATAGGGATGATGAATTTTTTTAAAAAAAATGAACTAATAAAATATATTAATGAATTCTTGAGCAACGAGTGAAAATTATGCATTTTAACTGAAAAAAAAATAATGATGTGCACTGTGCTCTATAAGCTGTGTAAAGTTGTTATTTGAAGCATGTTATTCTGATAATTATTATAGTTTCATCATTGTGATTTTTTTATATAATTTTTACAAATGTATTATAGAGCTCACATTTGAACCAAGCCACAGAGTTTATTTCCAAAGTCTCTAATTCTCTATGGCAAGCTGCATTTATTCTGAAATTTGGCAAATTATAATGTCTGTGGACAAAGATAATCAATGATCATCTAAAAGCATTTTGTACATCCAACCAATACTCTCTACTTTAGCTAAAAAAATTATATATATATATATATATATTCATGCCAAATTAAAACACATTAATCATGTGCATACTTTCACACTTAAAATCAGTTAGTTTTCATCAATTTCAGGAGTTCATGGGCCTCTCTCAATCTTCTTTCTATTTTCTCTCTTGCGGCCATGCCATGAGGATTTCTGCATAAAAGTAATTAAGTCTCAGGTTTCCCTTCCATTTAATATACAAGAGAAAAGAAAATTTCGAACGCTAGTATCTTACATTTTTTCAAGAGTTGCCTTTCTTGTTAGTTCATCCACAAGACTATGTAACCTCTTCAAGAGGGCAGGGGACTTGCGCAAGGATTCAACACCTTTGTGATTAGCAAAGATCTTCTTCAGAATCTCTGAAGCAATAAAATACCCTTCCTCCTTGTTCCTGCAAAGAGGTTATTAGAAAAGTAAATATTATTTGTAGATAATGAATGAAGGCATATCTTAGGCTTCTACTGTAAAAGATGAGATGAAGACCTGAGAAATTCCATAAAGATTATTTCTATTGATCCTTGGCTTTCAATTTGAACTTCAGTCAAATGTTGATAGCAGGTAAGGTTCCGGATAGTTGAGAGTGAATGCCTTAAAACTTCCTGATAAAGTACACTTTGGCTGACCGAACGAATCAGCTTCAGTAAAATGCCAACTGCCCCAGCAGCCACAAGTTCCTCGCAACATTTTTTAGAATGTTTTGTAGTCATATCTACCACAGAGATTTTTACATGAGTATGACATCCATAATATTATTTAAGGAAAGCAAAAATCCTAATTCATTATTGAAACCAAAAGATACAGATGCAGTGGTTGAGTTCTCTCAAATCCATATTCTACTAGTATAAATTCCAGATTAAATCACAAAGCAAACGATGAACTGCATAGGACTGTTGATAAGTACATGTAGAATACAACTGCACTCTTATAACCTTTTCTTCATCATGTAGAATACAGTTAATAAAGAAAGTAGGCACCTTTGCAGAAACATGTCAATGCCATGGGTGCTTAATCAGTAATCACTCAAGTTATGGCAATTTATTTCTGAAAAACTGTCACATACAAGAAAAGAACCTCCAAGAAAAAAAAAACTGTAAGCATGCAAGATTTTCCAGATACTGATGTGAAACAATAACTCAAATCAAATTGAAAATCTTGCCAAATTGTACAAGCAATAAGAAACCTTTACCTAAAATTGCACAATTGTGAAGGATTCCTCTAATGCTTTTCATACTCAGTAGTTCCGAAAGTGATGAGGAACATCAAATATATATCCCTAACTAATGAATTTTCATAAATCAAAAACCAATTTTGTTACTTCAAGAATAAGGAAGTCAAAACCAATTTTGCTACTTCAAGGAAGAGAAAGACAACTTGAACTTTGCTACTAGTTGTCAATTATAGCATTTTAAATAATTCTAGAATGCTTAGCTATTAAGAATATAAGTTGTCTATGAGTTGTCAAGTGTGAGTTGGCAATGAGTTGTCAAATGAGTTGTATTTGAGTTGTATAAGTCTTTTGTAGCCTATAAATAGAGGCAATGCACTCTAGCTATGTAATTTTGTTCATATCTTCTATTAATAAAACTTGATGTTCTCTTTTAAGATCTTGGATTAGATCTTATGCTTTAAAGCTTTGAATTAAGCTTTTGTTGTCCGTGGATTCGGATTGCCTTAGGGCAATATCTTACAGCACGATGAAGTTGTTCCTTCAACATATTGTGTTGTTTTAATTATTCAGCACATTAGAGAGGTTCCTCTAATACTTGTGTTGTATCAGTTTGGTATCAGAGCTGGTTGATCCGCTATAGTTGTTGTTATCTCTTGGAGGAATAATGCAACAAGCTATGGAGGATCTTAAAACGAGGGTGAACAACTTAGAAGAAAGGTTGGATCAGCAAATCGATGCCCTTCGTGAAGAGCTCACTAAGAGGTTTGAAGAACTTGTTATATTAGTGAGAAACAATCAAGGTGTTGCTGCTGGAAATCAAGGATTCAACATCAATAGAGGAAAAAATCAGCAACCACTACAAAGAGATATGGAGGTAAACAATAATCGGAGACAATATCGAGTTCAACAATATGTGAGAGAGGAAGGTGATGTGGAGGAGCAAGATCTTTATGCACAACCAAGAGGAAGAGGTTATGCAAATGATGGAGATATGTACAAGATTAAGGCTGAAATCCCAACTTTCAATGGTAATGTAAATATTCAAGGGTTTCTTGATTGGATCTATGAGGTGGAAACATTCTTTGAAATTATGAACATCCCTCTGGATCGACGGGTACCATTAGTGGCTTATAAATTGAAAGGAGGTGCTGGAGCTTGGTGGAATCGTCACCAAAAAGAGCTTCGTTTGAGGGGTGAAAATCGCATAAGATATTGGCCACAAATGAAAGCACTTTTAAAGGCTAGGTTCTTACCAGCAGATTATGAACAACTCTTATACTTGAAATTCCATAATTGTGTTCAAGGTAATCAATCTATTTTAGATTATACAGAGGAGTTCTTAAGGTTACAAGTCAGATGCAACCTTTCTGAAAATGAAGACCAGCAAGTCGCAAGGTATATCAATGGTCTCAATGAATCTATCCAAGAACGTCTTGGCATACAACAAATTTGGTCTATAGATCAAGCCCAAACTCTAGCCTTGAAGGCGGAAAGATATATAAAGACCAAGAAGCCTTTTAAAGCTATGTCTTATTCTCGCCCGGAAAATATATTAAGAAATTTCCCGCGCCGAGAGGAGGAAAGGTCCATTCCAGCTAAAGGGAAGAAGACTGATAAGGGACCATCTTCTAGCAAAAATCAAGAGAAATAACCATCTAATATAATCAAGTGTTATAAATGTCGCGAAGAGGGACACATATCAAGCAACTGTCCAAGAAGGAAGTTCGTCAACACCACTCGTCGTGATGAAAGTGATGAAGAGGTGGAAGAATATGAAAGTGGAGAAGAGCCTGAATTATGTGAAGAAGAGGGAGAAGAAATAGTATGTGTGGTCAAGTGCCTTCTATGCTCAACCATGCAACCTGAAGAGACGCAACGGAAGAGGATATTTGAAAGCAAATGTACTGTGAATGGAAAGGTATGCAAATTGGTAATTGATAATTGTAGCTGTGAGAATTTAGTTTCTGAAAGCATGGTCAAACACTTAAATCTTGAGACTCGTGATCACCCGAATCCATATACTATTGGTTGGCTCAAGAAAGGAGTGAAAATCAAGATCACCAAACAATGTCAGTTACCACTATCCTTGGGTAAGCATTATCGTTCAAATGTTTTATGCGATGTGGTTGATATGGACGCATATCATGTTCTTCTTGGAAGACCTTGGCAATATGATGTGAACACCACACATAAAGGAAGAGATAATTGGTATTCTTTCATTTGGAACAAGCGAAAGATTATTATACTTCCGAATAAAACTCCTAATAATGCTTCTGAAGTAGAGGAGAAGAGTACGCTAACCATCACTCAAAATTCGAGAGAATTTGCCCAAGACTTGAAGGAGTCAAAATTATGTGCCGCGTTAGTTGTAAAAGGAGATGAGCAACCTATAAAAAAATTCCAGTAGAGATGCAAAGCCTATTGTCTGAATATCAAAGCATACTTGGAGAACCTCAACATCTACCTCCTATGAGGGATATCCAACATCGAATCGACTTTGTTCCAGGTGCTAGTCTTTCTAACCTACCACACTACAGAATGAGCCCAAAAGAGCATGCTATTTTGAAGGAGAAAGTAGAAGAGTTATTACGGAAGGGGCATGTTAGGGAAAGCATAAGTTCGTGTGCTGTACTAGCACTACTCACGCCAAAGAAAGATGGGTCTTGGCGGATGTGCGTGGATAGTAGGGCAATCAATAAAATCACCACAAGATACAGATTTCCTATTCCACGTTTGGATGACATGCTTGACCAATTGAGTGGAGCAAGGGTGTTTTCAAAACTAGATCTAAAAAGTGGATATCATCAAATACGAATTAGACCCGGAGATGAATGGAAGACTGCATTCAAGACAAAAGAGGGGCTAGATGAATGGCTAGTTATGCCATTTGGACTTTCTAATGCTCCTAGTACTTTCATGCACTTAATGAATCAGGTTCTTCGTCCATTCCTATCACATTTCGTAGTTGTTTATTTTGATGATATACTAATTTATAGCAAGAACGTGGAGGAACATTTTGTACATGTCAAGAAAGTGCTGGATGTATTGAAGGAAAACGAACTCTATGTCAACCTGAAGAAGTGTGTATTTCTAGAAACAAAGCTAGTTTTCTTGGGCTTGTTATCTCAAGTGAGGGAATTCAAGTTGATGAGTCTAAAGTAGAGGCAATAAAGGGGTGGCCAACTCCAAAAACTATCCCTGAAGTAAGGAGCTTCCATGGTTTAGCCACTTTCTATAGAAGATTTGTGAAGAATTTTAGTACTATAATGGCACCAATTACTGAATGTCTAAAGAAGGGAAAGTTCAAATGGGATGAAAAAGCTGAAGCTAGTTTCATGGAGATTAAAGAAAAGCTCTCACAAGCTCCTGTTTTAGTATTACCAAATTTTAACAAGACTTTTGAGTTGGAATGTGATGCTAGTGGAGTAGGCATTGGGGCTGTTTTATCTCAAGAAAGGAAACCTGTTGCTTTCTTCAGTGAGAAGCTAAGTGAAGCTAGACAGAAATGGAGTACCTACCAACAAGAGTTGTATTCTGTCTTTAGAGCATTGAAGACATGGGAGGTCTATTTATTGCCTAAGGAGTTCATTGTCTACACTGATCATCAATCTTTGAAACATTTTAAAAATCAAAAGCATGTGCACATGTTAGCAAGGTGGGCGGCATACTTAGAAAGATTCAATTATCTTATTATCCACAAGTCTGGAGTAACTAACCGAGTGGCAGATGCTTTAAGCCGACGTGCAAGTCTCATGGTTTCTTTTGAAGCTGAATTACCAGGAGTAGATCAAATAAAAGAACTGTATAAAAATGATGAAGACTTCGAGAGAATATGGATGAAGCATATGAAAGGACTACCATTAGAAGAGAATTTTGTGGTACAAGATGGATATCTCTTTAATGGAAATCGCTTATGCATCCCCAGAAGTTCATTACGAGACAAGTTGATTAGAGAAATGCATTCAAGTAATCTTAGTGGTCATGTTGGGCGTGATAAAACTATTGCTAATTTGGAAGCAAGTTTTTATTGGCCACAACTTAAGAGAGATGCCGGTAAGTTTGTGCAACGGTGTCCCGTATGCCAAGCATACAAAGGTCATATTCAAAACACTGGACTATATATGCCATTATCGGTTCCAAGTGCACCATGGGAAGATCTATCAATGGATTTCTTACTTGGTTTACCAAGGACAAGGTGAGGGCATGATGCTGTTTATGTAATAGTAGACAGATTTTCTAAAATGGCTCATTTTATTCCTTGCCGTAAGACAACGGATGCCCATCATGTGGCTAACCTTTTCTTTAGAGAAGTAGTTAGACTACATGGTGTTCCAAGATCAATTGTTTCAGATCGTGATAGCAAATTTCTTGCTGCATTTTGGCTTACATTATGGAAGCAATTTAATACATAATTGAAATGGATGGCCAAAATGTACTAGCACATCCACAAACAGATGGCCAAACATAAGTGGTAAACAAATTTATGGGCAATTTGATTCACTGCATATGTGGAGAAAAGAAAGGACAGTGGGATTTAGCTTTATCCCTTGCGGAGTTTGCCTACAATAATTCTGAGCATAGGTCTACAGGTCGTAGCCCTTTCTCCATTGTCTACACTAAAATTCCAAGACATGTGGTTGATTTAGTAAAACTACCAACAAGGGAGAACTCAAGATCAGCTATTACGTTTGGTGACAATTATTCTGAGCTGTTTAAAGAGGTTCATGATGTATTAGAAGCATCAAATAAGAAATACAAGCAGCTGGCAGATAAGAAAAGGAGAGAAATGTCATTCCAAGTTGGTGACAAAGTAATGGTATACCTTAGGAAGGAGAGATTGCCTACTGGTGTTCATGGAAAATTAAGGCAAAAGAAATATGGACCATACACTGTTCTAAAGAAGATCAACAATAATGCCTATGTGGTAGATTTGCCAAGTGAGATGAATATTTCAAATACTTTTAATGTGGCTGACTTGTCACACTATCTTCCAGAGCAAATACTTTACGAAGATAACTCGAGCTCGAGTTTCAAACAAGTAGAGGAGAATGATGAGGAACACCAAATGTATATCCCTAACTAATGAATTTTCATAAATCAAAAACCAATTTTGTTACTTCAAGAATAAGGAAGTCAAAACCAATTTTGCTACTTAAAGGAAGAGAAAGACAACTTGAACTTTGCTACTAGTTGTCAATTATAGCATTTTACATAATTCTAGAATGCTTCTATGAGTTGTCAAGTATGAGTTGGCAATGAGTTGTCAAATGAGTTGTATTTGAGTTGTATAAGTCTTTTGTAGCCTATAAATAGAGGCAATGCCCTCTAGCTATGTAATTTTGTTCATATCTTCTATTAATAAAACTTGATGTTCTCTTTTAAGATCTTGGATTAGATCTTGTGCTTTAAAGCTTTGAATTAAGCTTTTGTTGTCCGTGGATTCGGATTGCCTTAGGGCAATATCTTACAACACGTTGAAGTTATTCCTTCAACATATTGTGTTGTTTCAATTATTCAGCACATTAGAGAGGTTCCTCTAATACTTGTGCTGCATTAGTTTGTGTCACGGGCCTAGAGTCTTGCGCAGCACTGCGCCCGTGCGGCGCCCCTAGAGCCTTGCCCCTCTGGCCATATCCCTGCTCTGGGGCCAGCCTTGCCATATCGTACCACACTGGTTTCGCCCTGCCATGGGCTCATCAGGGGAGCGGCCCAGCTCCCGACCAGTTGTCCCTGCGGCACAGTACCCCACCTGCACGCAGGCTTTGCGTGGAGTACAGGCCACGAGGGCATAACAACGCCTTAAACGCTAAGCTGTCCCAACCCATGGAGGTTGAAACACAGCAGGCACGTTCCTTTATAATGGCCTCACATGGTCACGAAATCCATCCGTGACATTCTCCCCCACTCAAACTGCGGCACGTCCTCGTGCCGGGGAGAACTACTAGCCCTTGGACAGCACTTGCTTTACGCCCCCACCTCGACCCACGTGTCTGGCACTACCCTGGCCAAGCTTGCTTTACCATTTTTAGTCTGTTAATAATACGCATACTGTCATCCACATTCTTATCAGACTTCTGTACTCTCAAGCGCAAATCCAATAGCTGCCCTCTTGACTCTTTGCTGAGAAGATAACCTTTCTAGTGCGACTATCAAATTTACAAAATGTTAATGGTAATTGCTAAAAATATTATTAGATGAGATAAAGTCACAACCAAATACTAAAAATATAAAAAGCTAAAATAGGATTATATAGAATGCGTTTGAGACAAGTATTACTCCAAAAAGACATTTTAAGTCATGCCTCCTATATCAAACTAAGGCGACAAAACAAGATGGTACTCGATCCATAAATTTTTCATACACCAAATACTGACAACATACTGAAAGCAATATTTTTCCACTGAAACACTTGTTGAGTTGTCAAATAACTGAGACAAGTCCTGCAGTGCAGACAGAAGCTGCCTGCAAAGCACTTCCCATCACCACAACACACGCACAAAGAAGAAAAAATATAAAAAGAAGTGGCCCAGGAATCTGTAGATGATTTGAAGTAAGTCTTCAATAAAAGAATAATAGAAAAATAAAAACCAATCACCACTAGGGGGCGGGGAAGGACAGGCCATTGGGGGGGGGGGGGGGGGGGGGGGACGAAAAAACAAAAGAGAGAGAGAGGAAAGAGAAAAAAAACACATCGTTTTGCTTCAAAATCATTAACACGTCATTTTGCTTCAAAATCATTCACATACAAAGTGTTTTAGTGTTGAAATGTTGTAGAAGTAAAACATAACATTTTACTCCAAGCAACCACTCAATTTTAACAGCAATTGGCTGTCACGTGTTTAATTCTTATAAAAAAAGAGCTCAATATCATAAATTCATATAGTTTAGAGGCTCAATATTATCAAATAAAAATTTAAAATTAAAGGCTAAAAATGTATTTTTTTTTTTAAATATATGATCTATATCTTTAGTTGGGTGTCTTAATTATGGATGTTTATCTATGATGGATATTTATCTATGTATCTCACGTTTTTCGAAAATAAAAATCAAAAAATAAAAAACTATAATGAAAAGGATTAACCTGTAAATTTGAAGAAAAAAATCATAAGTCAGATGTATGACTTCATCTGTAAACCAATTAATAATTTTTTTCCAACTTAAAAATAAAAAAACAATATAAAATCAGTTTTTTTAATATTATTACTTAGTTGACATTTTTTTTGAATTGAATCTACAAGTGGGGTCATGCACTTAGTTCATCTAATAATTTTTTTGAAATTAAAAATTGCATGACCTGTATAATTTCGTCCAAATAAATATCAAGGAAATTATGCCCTTCATCAAGTTTTGTAAAATTTTTTTATTTTTTATCTCACATATTCTAGTCATTTAAAATATATATATAATAAAATCATAATAAATATATAAAAATTATCATGTGTGTAATAAATTTATAATGAACTATATAAATTTAGTAAATTTATAAATTAATTATAAACTCTAATAAATTTTAAAATATTTTGAAAGTCTAGTAAATTTTATAATTTTTTTTATTTTTTCTATTAGTTTTGTAAAAAGAAGAAATTACATAAGACATGGTGTTTTATGTTTTGGTTTCAATTATATGGACAATTTTTTTTTACAATTTTATAGTTTTGCATTTTTAATTAGAAAAAATTATATCAATCACGTCTAAATTTATTAGTTTTTTTATTTTGATGTCTTTATAATTTTTTTATTAATTTAATGTTCGAACTTCATTAAAAGAATATATTTGAGTGTTTCAGGCTGTTTTGCTCATAATTTCGATAATAATTAGGCTAGATGGGTCTCATTTTCAGTTAAAAAAATCATCATTTATTAATGTCAAACTAACTAAAATGTCTTTTCTTCTTCTTCTTCGTCTTCTTCTTCTTATGAAACAAAAAATCGAAAATGAAAATCAATTTCAGATAGGATTCTTCTTCTTTTTCTTCTTTGTTCTTATGAAATAGAAAAACAGAAAATGGAAATCGATTTTAGATGGGATTTTTCTTCTTCTTCTTCTTTGTTCTTACAAAATAGAAAAACAGAAGAATATGCTCAATTTAAGTTAGTAGGTATTATTAAAATGTCATTCTTTTGTTGATTTGGTAATATAGTGATATGGGTTTTGTTAATTTGTGTTGTTTTCATGGTAGGGTTGTCTTTTTTAGCAACGAAGATTCTGTCTTTATCTTGTTATTTTGCTTCAGATACTCTTATTTTGTTTTATAAATTGGGGATTTAGGGTTTAATTCACAGAGGTTGGTTGAAATTGTCAAAGAAGAAGAAGAAGAAGTCAATGAGAATTTACTCTTTTGAAACCTTTCGGCAACAGCATCAATTTTATTTCTTTTTTTACCCAACAATGGAGGAAATTACAATAATTGAACCACCATCTTTATCTGAGGTACCATTTTTGTTTCATCTTCTCTAAGAAAATACTAATTTTCTTTTGTATCAAGTTTGTTGATTGCTAGATTTGCCCAACTTTTTAAATTTAATTTCTTTTATTCTTTTTGGATCTTTGATTATTTGTTTTTGTTCATAATGATTTTGATTGTTATTGAAATTTTATATGTAAAATTGAGTTTTTTAAGGATCTTAGTTTTTGTTTTTGTTCTAAATTAGGATTTTTCATAATGTAATTTTTTTTTAAAAAAAAATGGTATTTCTTTTTGTTTTATGGTGTTACTGTGCCAAATGGTGATAAAATTTTATGTTTTATTCTTTCAAATGCAACAATATTTGTCAACCAAGAAAGAGGAGAAGTCGGATATAGGTTCAAAGAAAGATGTGGAATAGGAATATACTGCATTTGTTGATGTTTATGCAGAGAAAGTTGTGATTTTCTTCTTCTTCTTCTTCTTCTTCTTCTTCTTCTTCTTCTTTGATTTTCTTTGGTTTAATCTTTGTTTATGTTTGTGCATCTCTTTGAATAGAAAAAAAAAAAAAAAGGATTTATGGTTATTTTTATTTCATCTTGTGTAATTGTTTATGTTTAGACGCCTGAAAATTGGAAGAAATTTTTTTTTCTTTTAGTGAGAAAATTAATGTTACACTGATGATAGGAAGAGGATATAGAAAAATAAAAAAAAAATGAAAGGATTAAATTAATAAAGTAATTTTAATGCTTTTATTGAATAGAATTAAAAGAGAATAAGAGGTTACGGTTGTCTATATCTGATTAACTGAGAGTATTTTAGCCGGTTTAACATAATAATAAACTGAAAATAGGGTTCACTTAGCCTAGTTATCACTAAAATTATAAGTAAAATGGCATGAGATATTTAAATATAACTCTTTAATAAAATTTAAATGTTAAACTAGCCAAAAAAAATTATAAAAACACCAAAATAAAAAAAAATAAGATCAAACACCATTTGTATAAATTTTTCTTTTTAATTATATGGTAAGTTACGTATGTGGCCAATTTTTCTTTTTTTTTTCTTTTTTTATTTGTTTTTCTTTTTTTCATTATATCTGTTTTTGTTTTTTTTTTCTTTTTATTGGTTTTATTTTTCTTTTTGTGTTTATTTTTATTTTTGTTTTTATCTATTTGTTTTTTTCTTTTTATTTTTTTCCTTTTCTTATTTGTTTTTCTTTTCTTATTTTTTTAAAGTGTCAATAAATCATCCTATTTTTTTTATTTTTTTTCCATTGCCTAGTATTTTTTTTTTGAATTTTTTATTGTGTAGTTTTTTTTTAAAACAAATTTTTATTATGTAATTATATGTTGATATATATTATATATGATTAGATATATATGTTAAATATCAAAAAAATAAAATAATATATAATTATTATATATTTAGTTATATGTGGTTATACATTACATATAGCTAGATATTTTATTAAAAAATAAAAATAAATAAAATTATATCTCGTTATAATTTCAGTAAAAATTTTATATTTATTTAATTGTAATTCTTAATATTAAAGTTATTTTTAAATTAAAATATTTAAATTTGAATGGAAGTAAAATTATCTTTATAATTTTATAATTAGCAACTAATTAATTAATTATGTAGATTATTTTTAAATAATATATCTTATAGAAAAATAGTTTACATTATTTTAATTTTTTAATATTTATTTTTACTAATTATGTGTTTTAGTCATATGTGAGTGTATATTATATCTAACTAGATATACTAAAAAAAATGATAATATATATTGATATATATTGTATATAACTATATATATATAGATATATATTTTAAAGGACTAATAGTATATGTTATATATATATGAGTATAAGTGGGTATATGTTACATATATTTTAACTAAAGAATGATATTATTTTAAATTTTTTTAATATTTCTTTTTACTAATTATATATTTAGTTATGTGTGAGTATATATTATATGTAACGAGATATACCACAAAAAAATAATAATATATATTGATATATATTATATATAACTAGACATATATAGGTATGTATTGTAAAAAAATAACAGTATATATTATATATATGTGGATATATATTAGTATATGTTATATATACTTTAACTAAAGAATAACAATATATCGGCATATGTCAGTATATGTTACATAACCTTTAATTAAAAAATAACATTTTTATAATTTATAGGCTTCAAGTTTTCATCATATTTTTGAAAAAAAAATATGCTTAAAAGTATTTTTGTATTATTTTTTTGTAGTATTTTTAAAGTTAGTTACATGGTTCTCTACTTTTTAAGTTTTATTTTAAAAAATATTGTAGATATATGCTAATTATATATGAGTAGATATTACATATAACTAAATATATGAGTTTAATTTAAAAATAATAACAGTATATATAGGTAGATATTATATATAACTATGTGTAGTTATTTATACATATATATGTATAAAAGTGTGAATTATAATATATTAAAAATTATTTTTATATAATTTTTATAATCTATGATATAGTATAAAAAGTGGATGCAGTTTCACTATGAATTTATAGTGAAATTGCATCCAATAATTTAATAATATTTTTATAAAAAATTAATTTAATAATATAAAAAAATAAAGAGAGAGATAGAGTTTTCTTGTATTTAGAGAGAGAGAGAGAGCAACTTAATAGTATAAAAATAAAAAAATAAAGAGAGAGATAGAGTTTTCTTGCATTGAAAGAGAGAGAGAGAATAATTTAATAATATAAAAATAAAGAGATAGAGTTTTCATCAGAATAAATATATAAAAACTTAACATACATAGTGTATAATGTGTAAATGAATATATTATAAATTATACTACAGTTTCATCAAATTAATATAATATTTAAATTTTAAATAAATATACAAAAAGATATAATTGGGTATTTTTTTTTTATTTTTTATTTTATAATTTAAAATAATTTATAACATAAATAATTAAAATAATTTTATAATCATTATAATATCATATTAAAAGTAATATATATAATTAGTAATCTAAATAAACTAAAATTTTAATTTTGATCATGCTAATTATTATAACTTAACTAAATATTTAACTTTTTCTAAAAAAACTAAATATTTAACCACCTATTATTAAAAATATATATATAAATTTATTTTTAGTGATTATTATTATTAATTCAATAAATTTATAACTAAAATAAAAAAAATCATTACACTGTAATTATAATTTAAATCATTCAAAAGTCTCTCTTTTATCTCATTAATAAAAGTTTAATTAAAGTATCTCTCTCATTAATTAAAGTTAAATTAAAGAGACAAAGAGAGTTTTAATTAAAATAAATATACATAAACTTAACATATATAATGTCTAATATATAAATAAATATATTTTAAATTATACTATAGTTATTCCACTAAATTTCTATAATATTTAAATTTTAAATAAATACATAAAAAGATATAATTATGTGTTATTTTTTATTATTGTAACTTAAAATAATTTATAACATAAATAATTAAAATAATTTTATGATCATTATAATACCATATTAAAAGTAAAATTATACATAATTTATAATTTAAATAAACTAAAATTTTAATTTTGATCATATTAATTATTACTATTTAACTAAATATTTAATCACATATCATTATTAATTCAATAAATTTGTAATTGGAACAAAAAAAAATTATTATACTGTCATTATAATTTTAACCATTATATATATAATTATTATTGAAAACTTAAATAAATATCATAATTATTATAATTTAATTAAAATTTTAAATTATTTATTTATTATATATATGTATAGATTAAAGTTTGATATATTTACACTATATGTCTACAATATACATACATTCAACATGTGACACATTTTTATCTATCACCTAACTTTTTTGTCTCTATTTATGTTCTAAAATATTATAGCATATTTGTTATGTAATATGTTAATATTTAAGTAAACTTAAGTATGTATTTATTATTACGAATATTATGCATGTGACATCTATCAATTAAATTATTTAGTTATCTTAATGAAAATATATGTAGTATGAACTTTATTTCCATTTGAAACTCTTTTCTTTATATTCATAGTAAATTGATTTTATTTGTAATATTTATTTTTTTTATTTTCATAGTTTATTTTTATGCCAAATAAAATTTCTGTTTCAATTTAATTCTTTATATTTCATTACCTAACGTGAAGAATTATTATAATTTAATATAGTCTACGACTTTTAAGTAATATATTTTTAATTAATTATTAGTATTAATTTAAAAAAATTTTACATAATCTTAAATAAATAATAAAAAAATACACAACATTATATCTTTCTAATTAATTATCGATATTAATTTTAAAAAATTTTGGATAATCTTAAATACATAAACAAAATCAATATCATAATTTGATTGATAAAAAAAATTCTGAAGTGCAACAATATTTTTTTCTAGTATATGTTATTTTTAAAAATATACAATATAAAAAAATGTATGTATAAAAAATAATTTAAAATTAATTAATATAAATTATATTGTAAGTTAATTAGTTATTTATTTTTAATTATACAAATATTTTCAAATATTAATAAATGAGCAAGAGAAATGAAAAATGATAAAAAAAATATTTTCAAACAATTATAAAATTAAAAAAAATTAAAAAGTGAAAAAATGTTGCAACTATGGCTATAATGTAGTGGTCTACATCCTTTTAAACCAAAAAATGTTTCAACGAAAAAGTTAAAAAAAAAAAAATGGTTCACATTCTGTCACCGTATTGAAAATGGGGGAATATTTCACTATATACCTCACGCACCTTTACGTTTTTCAGCACGTTCACATTTTTCAAAAATACAGTGTACAATTTTATTTTTTTTTACTCATATGGAAATCGTTTTTTTTTTCTGTCAAAATTATATTTATGGCATCCTTTTTTCTGATTTTTATTTTTATTTTTTTACTATTTTATTTATATTTTATTTATAAATTTTTAATATCATATTTTAAAATTTTTTTAACAAAAATATAAAAAAATTAAAAATAATTTTAAATTTATTATATTTATAAAATATTTATCAAAATATCAAAATTTATAAAATATAAAATATTTATTAAAATATTATATTTTTATTAGTTTATAATGAATTAATAATAAATTTACAATAATTTTATAAATTTTACATAATTTATAATAAATTTATTATAAATTTATAATAAAAAATTAAAATATCTATAAAAAATAAAAATTTTAAAAAATATAATAGAAAATATCAAATTTTTTATTTTAAATATATGTATATATATAATAAATATAGTTCCAGCCAGGAGTCCCCGGCCCTTTCACGGCCCATTTATTAATTTACTCCAGCAGGATAAACGACATGACGTCATTTAAAATCTGGTGCTTCGCTTAATACAGAAATTTTAATTATCAATGCCATTAAAACAATTCATTGGTACGTGGCACATACTCGCTATGCGATTCGCTTGGACTAGTAACCTAAACAGCCAGAACAGAACACTATAGCGATCCTCTGAGAGCTCCTCCTTTCTTTCTTTTCGTTCCTTCTGTTATTCCAAAGTTCTCGTTTTTTGTCGATCTTCAAAATCCTTTTTCGATTTGTTCTTCGAATTAATCGATATTTATCGTAAAAATCATTTCTTTTTTATTGGCTATCAAGAAATTTAGCTGAATCGTTTCATTGACTTGAGACTAAAAGGAAGACGATTATAATTATGGCTCAAGCAGTTGAGGAATGGTACAAGCAGATGCCTATAATCACCCGCTCATATCTTACGGCAGCTATTGTCACCACGATCGGTTGTTCCTTAGATGTACTGTCTCAATTCTCCTTTCATCATTTGTATGAGCTTTTTTTTTTGTTCATAGGGTTGAATATTTGCTTGGACCAAAAAGGGGTTTTTGCATTGATTGTCTAACGGTTGATAATTTTGTTTCTAGCCAAATGGGCATTATTTTTTTAAAGTTGATTATTACTGGGTTTCTTTTAATTTTGCGAATTGTATCAATCCCCTTTTCCATTTTTTTTTTTATCAAAGGTATTAATTCCCTTATCATTGTCCGTTTGAGTTGTTTTGTACTTCTAGTTATTCCTCAATTTTTAATGCCTTTAATTGTTAATTTAAATATTCATAATGTTGTGTTAGTTGGTTATTTTATCGTATCAATGACTAGGACTTGTGAATTTTTTGAATTTTTATGACTAACCATCTAAGTGAGGTTTTAGGCGATTCACCAGGAAGTTCAATATCCTTCTTGTGGCCTGCCCCTATGAATAGAACCGTTACTTGTTTAGTTCTCTGATTCATGTCGATTTTATTTTTTATCCTGGGCATGTTTGTTTTGGCATTGGGGTTTTAATTGAATTCTGTTTTATTTCTTTCCATTATAATTTTGATTCTCTTGGTGTAATTGAAGGTTAAGAAAGCTTTAGCAATTTATTCTTTTTCTTATTTTTTGGTTTTGGCAGATAATATCTCCTCATAATTTATACTTGCATCCTACACTTGTCGTTAAGAATTATCAATTCTGGCGTCTCATCACCAATTTTCTGTACTTCCGGAAAATGGGTATGTTTTAAACTTTGAGCTTTTAATAATTTATGTTTGCAGTGTTTTTTTTTTAATACGAATGAGTATAATGGTAACATGATATGGAAGTTTGTAGTAGCATGCTGCTTTTATTGATGTATTTATTTTACATCTCTGCTTTGAAAATCAGATAAGTATCATGCCTAAATATATATTTTTGAGCTATTCACTTTTGCTGTTTGATATCAATCATGTTTATGCAATCAAAATTCTATTGAGGTTTATGATCTGTAAATATGTTCACCATCCTTATATTATTTTTGGTACATTGAGAGATGGAACACAGGCTATGAATCGACTCATCTGAAATTTTGCCCCCCTTGAATTCTGATAGATGAGCCTTTTGAGCCCCTTGTATCGTGGCATTTGTGGATTTGAAAGTCCAATATTTGGCCTCAGAATAGAGATTTTCCACTATAAATGAATAAGTCTGCTTTCTAATAGTTAAGTTATTTCTAGTGTATTCATGGCACAAATAGCAAACTCATTTTAAGGCAATTCATTGTGAGTGTTGCAGAAGTATGCCTGTTGAAGTGCATTACAAGCATAGCATAGGTTCTGCCCTTCCCATTTCCAATCTCATCATCTACAGTAAAAGGGCAGCCCGGTGCACAAATGCTCCCGCCATGAGCGGGGTCCGGGAAAGGGTCGGACCCATTGGGTCTTTATACGCGGTCTTCCCTTACAATTAATTGCAAGAGGCCGTTTCCACGAATCGAACCCGTGACCTCAGATCACACGGCGACAGCACTTACCGCTGCGCCAAAGCTCCCCCTTCAATCTCATCATCTACAGTAACAAAGTTTAAATATTTTTAACTGCATTTGCTGAGGTTTTATTCCTTGAAAATACCTTTGCTTCAGATTTTTAAATACTCAAGAGCATTTGCTGAGGTTTTATTCAATGGTAGTACTTTTGCTTCCTGATTTTATTATAAATTCACATTTTCTCAATCTATGTTGCATGAGTTACAAGTTTCATTTGGTTTGAAATTTTGGACAAGCATGAATAGATATATTTTTTTTTTGTTTTTGAAGCTATTTGAGTGAATGATCCCAATAACTGCCTCGGTGGTGTTCTTTCAACTATGGTGTGAAATAAAATGACAACTGAAAGAAGTAATCCCCACAGCTTTCGATATCTGCACAAACTCTTATTTAGGGTTTGTGTTTGAATCTTTTTGCTAGTTTCAGATCTAAAATAATTCATCCAGACATATGTGCTATTAGTTTTTGACTTGCTTCATTTAATGTAATGCTCCATAGTTGCCTTGGTAAGATACATCCTTTCTATAGTATAGATAATTTTGTGTCAAATATGAGAAGTACAGAACCTTACATCATCAAGTGCTTAAATCAAACTGCAGGCAATATCTGAAGGGTTAGCTGACTGTGCATCTTTTGCAAGTTGCACAAGCGCGGTGGTTATTTTAAAACTGTTCTTATCGTTATGCTAATCCATGTTAGAAGTAGTAGTTCAAACGTCGGATTTGTTTGCAGGGCTTAAGGAAAGAAATTACTGTGTTTAATTGTTTTAGCAGATGCTGTCTTTAGGATATAAAGAGTTATATCTCAGAAATTTCCATTGAACACCTTTGTAAGGCATGCACACACAAGACAACACATTCACGAGAGACATATGGTGCTGGTTGAATTGCCCCATGTAACCTGTCAAAAGACCAGGGATTCCTTTTAGGTGAAAGCCTCTTTCATTTACTTTTTATCATGCTATGTCAAGTATTTAATTGCAAGTTCTGATCTGCATATTGTATCGAAGTTGATTCTTTGCCTTCAATTTGTATGTCTTTAATATGGTTCTTTATTGTACCAGACCTGGACTTTTTGTTCCACATGTTTTTTCTTGCTCGGTACTGCAAACTTCTTGAGGAGAACTCTTTCAGGGGGAGGACTGCAGATTTCTTTTATATGCTTTTATTTGGTGCCACTGTTTTGACTGGCATTGTGCTTGTTGGAGGAATGATACCTTATTTGTCAGAATCATTTGCAAAAATCATATTCCTTAGCAATTCATTGACATTCATGATGGTTAGTTAGTCTTTGCCTACCTGCAACATGTTCCTGTTGGTAACTCCTTTTAAATGACTTTTTGCCTAACCCTCCTTTTTACATTTTCATCTGTACAGGTTTATGTCTGGAGCAAGCAAAATCCTTTTATCCATATGAGTTTCTTGGGCCTTTTTACTTTCACAGCAGCGTACCTACCATGGGTGAGTTGGACTCCCTTGTGCTTCAGGTTATTATGATTATATGGGTATAAAACTAAGTCAATGCACATTATGTTGCTTCAACTCACAACTGCATAATTAACCTGATGCATGAGCTTTCTGCTGCGGTATTCTTTCTATTTGAATGAGTTTAAGAAGTCTACCCCAGAAGTGTAAGAACTTTCCTCCCATGTTTTATGCAGGTTCTTCTGGGATTCTCTGTCCTTGTTGGTGCTAGTGCATGGGTAGATCTACTGGTGGGTTCTACTTGCCAAGTATTCCTGTCGGCATTAATTATTTCCATTGTTTTTACACTTTTATGTGCATGTTGAGCAAATTCCTAACCAGGCGCTCCAAAGGCCATCAGCGGTCAAAATTTACATATCCATTGTGCAAATTTAAAAATACTGTAGTCCTAAGTAGATGGATGATTATGGTATTCCTTGCCTGATTGGGCTGAATGACTTGATTAGTGTCATTACAAGTTCTTGATGTTTCTAAATTGATAGGTTGGGATCTGCACTGCTTAAATTTAGATAAAGTGAAATGCACTGTCTAGAGGCATATCCTATGCATATAATTAATTACCAGGGGGGATAAAATTTAAATAAAAATCATTAAATGAAGAGATATGCTCCGCCATATCAGGAGAGATCTTCCTCAGCTTCCAAGTGGCTGCCTCATTCACTGAGGGATGTTTTAGTCAGTGATGAACCAACCACATTTTGCAGATGTGTTTAGAAAATCAAACAGCAAATTTTAGCTATGAAGCAGTTGGATCAGTTGGTAATGTAGGGCTACCTGGAACACTGTTCTGTGTATCTTATCATGCATCTGACTTTGAATCTCATCATGTGCAAATTAAATTATGTCTTGCCAGAAATTATGTTACGAGTTGAAGGACTTTCTTCAAGTAAGTCCTTGTTTTCCTTGTTTATTACTAAAGCTTTTTTGTGATTCAGGGAATGATTGCTGGTCATGCCTACTACTTTCTTGAAGATGTATATCCAAGAATTACCGGTCGCCGGCCCTTAAAAACCCCATCATTCATTAAATTACTATTTGCTGATGAGGCTGTTGTAGTGGCTCGACCTGCAAATGTCAGATTTGCTCCTCCGCCTGCAGAGGAAGTGCATGAAGATTAATCGGACTCCTAAAAAAGTAGGCTAATGAAGGGTAGCTTTTGATTGCATTGGTTGGCCTGTGATATCAGTGGGACATGAAGTCGGCACAGTTCTTTTTGATTATATCCATCCTGACGTAATCATTTTAGAGGTTAAATGTATATGATATTCTTGCTGCTTCTGGAGCCATGTGAAACTTGGAGACGAGTTTTTTGTAATTTACATCAAGAATGGAAGCATCAAGATTCCTGGTTGATACAGGTTTTTTTTGTGCTTCTGATCACTCTATTCGTTTCCGTGTCTGAAAATGGTGAGAGCTTTTCACCGCAAACTCAGAAAATAGTACTTTGCTTTATCATATAAATTTTTCGAATTCTAGTTTTGATCTGTCACAACTGGCAGACCATTCATTGTATAGTTTTGGAATTAAATTTTGGCCAAGCCGCGTTTGTTTCGGCTAATTCTTTGGTCTTTCCCTCTGGTGAAGCAGAAGTGTTCTTCTCAATAACAAAATACTGTTGAGAATAAGCTCTACTTCTAGGCATGGTTAAAAGCAGTGGAGGGAATAAGAATGCAATGCGATAGGAAGTTAGAATTATAAAAACTAACAAAAGAAAAAATTTTAATTTAGAAGGTGGCAAGGTTCCTGCTATCCAACACAATAACACAACATAAAATTAACATTCGGGAACCAAAAGCAACAATAGTCTACAAAGGAAAACGAGTAATAGGGGGCAAATCTCATTTCCATTAACTGTTTATCAAGCAATAATATTGATATTAAGCCTAAAAACAAACTAAAGGCAACTACCACAAACTACACAAAATTTTCCTTACGATAAATGTAAAAATAAATAAAAAGTCTACACACTAGTATTAGAACCACCAATGCCTCAAGCCATGTAACCCAAGAACAAAATAATTGGAATACCTTCAACAAGCTGCAACTAGCTGTGTAATTTACATGCAAAAAAAGAATTGCCGCCATCATAAGCCATACCAGAATACGACATCTGGATTTGTTTTTTCTGGCTCTCCCCGACTTACTTGACTCCAATATCAACTAATTTTGAACCCTGAAAAACCATTTCTCGAGGGCTAAATATACTAGAACAAAGAAGCATTGCGGCTATCGAATTGGGTGATATTGTGCTGATATTCTCTTGGGAGGCAACTTTCGCAGGATGTACAGCACTAGAGCTGAAGGTAAAATCTCAACCAGCTGTAATTTAGAGCAACAAAAATTCAATAGAAAATTAAAAGTTACAAATATAGTAAACTAGAATACTAGAGCTTAATTACATGTAAACAAGCTTATTAGAGTACTACCATGTAATAGATCAAGTTCAAAACTGGATGATCCAAAACATCAAGTGATGCATCTGCATCAAAAGCAGAAAGAAGAACCTGCAGATTGAGAAATGAGTTAAAAGTACATCAAAAAATCTATTTGCATGATGAAACAAAATGCTACATCTAACTATTTTCTTTCTACTTGAGCCAAATGTAAAGTTTATTTTTGATATCAGACTGAGAAGTCCAGTCCATGTAGACGATCAAATATTCATGGATATCCAGCTGTCCAGCTATTTTTCATGCTTAGAAATCTCAAAATCTATTGAAACTTACATCTAAGCTTCATTCTGAATATAAAGTAGGTAAATTAATTAGCACCATCCCATCAATTTATAACACCAAATAATGCCTCCTCTCTCTCTCTCTCTCTAGGAAAATGTAATGCAATGATTGATTTAAAGCAGCAGATGAATATCTCAAACAGAACTTCAAGCCAAACAATTGAAATCTCCAACATTCTATTAGCCATCAACACAAACTAAGTCACATGTGACATGACTACCTACACATGGCTCTTAGTTCGCAAATCTCAAGATTGCCTTATTTTTTTCTCTCTTATTTTATCAAAATTGCACCTTACACTCGAAACAGTGTCATTTTGACAACCAACTCAAACACAAATATATATACATGTAACATGTTTCCTAATTGGCTAATTGCCGACCTCTTCATGAGAAAAATCACCTCAATCCAGAGAAGCAACCAGTGTTCATCAAAATATACTGTGCGACAAGAACATTTAAAACAACTTCTTCACAAAATGTTATCTCGAAAACCTACATGTTTCAACATTCCAGACTTGCATGGATGAGCTCATAAAATATTTAGTACCCCCCGAGTCATATTCCTAATGTATAAAGATATATGCTTTTTGAATGCTCAATAACAAGAATAGTTAAGGCAAAAGTGTAAAAAGGTAATTCTAACCTGCCACTTCAGATGACTCACATACAGGACATTTATCATATATTTTACGACACTGAGATCCCATATAGGCCAAAATATCATGCGAAAATGACGACTTTACAAATTGACAATTACATTTAGAACTCTTTAAGTACTTGCATTCATCCTTTGATCAAGCAAGAGAATATCAAAAAGCTTCAACATCATTTCATCCGCATGCTAGAATGTGCCTGCATGCTTCTGTTTGCCATTTATGAATAAAGTTATCTATTTCTTCTGTGGAGGAACAGGAATTTGCTTCTTGTTTTGTCCATATAATTAATTAAAATTTAGGTTACTATATGCCTGAAGATAATATTTCCGTATATCAATTTCTGCTATTATTGATAGTTTGCAAAGTCACAAGGAAAGTCATGTATGAGATAGGAAACTAGGAATTTCTCAGATTAAATAGTTTTGCAGTTATCACTTAACAGTATAACCAAAAACTTTTCTTAAAGTTTAATAATGGAAGAATACTATTTCAAGCTTACCACAAAACATCTTATCAGGAAGCACGTGAAGCATATGGCTGTAACTGATCCAACCTGCAACAGAGCAAATATTATCTCATTAAAGCTAGTTTTACTTCAAATAATGAGTTTTTTTTCCTTGCTTTGTGTGCATGAGCGCCTCATAGGCTCCCACATTTTTATTCTATTTTTTTTCTATAATCATAAGATGATTATGTAGTTTATGTCATTACAAGATGATTATCTCCTTAAAGCTTGTAAAAATGTTTAGTAATAATGCTTAAATCATAATTAAGCATGAAAATTTGCATTCGATTTATATTCAGGCATGAATTAGTTCAGCAGAATCTGTGTCATCTCACCTCTTATGCTAGACATTAGTGCCCCTAGAGATCATATAAACAATCAAAAGCACTGAATTCGCCAGAGGAATTTCAGACTCAACCACTTCCATGGAAGTCTTGCAATCATCTAAACACCTAAATGATTCTATTCTGCCAAATATCCAAACATGAGGATAATAATTCCTCACAAGCAATGGCAAAGGAGGGGGAACCAAGGGGCGGCACCCTTGCTTCCAAAATACCCCCACTAATATTAATATTCAATTTAAATATTAGTATGCCCCCCCTAAAAAAGTTCATAATATATAGACGACTTGAGCTATTTCTAAAACCTTGTGTTATAATTTTAATTTCAAATTAGATTTTCAGTGCACCAATTTATGTTTTATTTGACCACATCTGCATTTTAAGAACTCATTTGGTTTAATGATAATAGTAAAAGGCCTATAATAAATGAACACAAACTCTCAAATTTTTAGAATTTTTGGCACCCAAAAAAAATCTGGCTCTGTTACTCTGCTCAAGAGGTGTGGTTATATGTGGTAGCAATCACATAATAAGGCTGACATTGTAAAATATACTTTAATCAATTCATAAATAACCAATGCAGCATGATTTCTTTTGATTAGTGTAACATGGTGTACAAGTTTTAATATTTCAAAATGATGACGATTCAAAGTCATCCCATACAAACTATTCACTTTATACATTTTTTGACAACCAGTATGATATAGAAAGACCAATAACAACAGTGTAAATGCAAGGCCAATAAAAGAGAAAGGAAAGGTATCAAACCTCATGGAGCTTCTTTCTTCTCCCTTTAGACTCGATAGGGAAGCGTCTCAGCATGAAAAATAATCTGAAAGCATTTTACATGATGTTCACCGGAAGAAGACACAATAGCAAAAGCAAACGAAGGGAATTCACATGAGTAAATATAGATGAGATGGCTCCAGATGCTATAATTACCACAACTCTTTACTATTACAGAATACTCACCTTCCTCCATATAACAAGAAACCTAATGCAGCTATAATTGACACCACTGAAAAAAAAAACCTAGATAAGTGCAAATGTTTAACTGAAAGAAGCAATATACAAAATAAATAGAAATCAAGCTTTAATCTTTTGAGATCAAAGTCACCAAACTAGACAAGGTTTAAACCTGCAATAAATATCTTTCCAACGAATTCCACAACGCTGTTGTCATCTACCCAGAGGTATACCCAGATGCAAACCTGATTCAACAACTCATTTTGGTAAGGTATTCTTCAGAAATCTGATATAAGCAATACAAAGGACTAGCAGTGGACCTTACAGGACCTGATCAGCCATTTAGGCCAGAAAACCATGCGTACCCATCTTTGCAACTAAGATGGTAATACGTTCATTAGTCCTAACTCCTAAAAACATTTTTTCTCCCAACTATTTATAGCAAAGCAGTAAGGGTCAGGGCATCAGGCGAACAATCAAAAGAATTCAAACTACTGTGGGCACATGAGACAATGGAATGCCAAATGTCATATAAAGTTGGGGCAAAACATTTGTCAATAGACCACAAAATAACATCTTTGTCTGACTCTAAACCTCACTTGAAGTATTTGGTTGCCATATCTTTGCTCATGTCATACTTTTCAACATGGATTGACAGAAGCTAAATCCCCAAAGAACTATATGAAACAAACATGAAGGAATAGCAATGAAATTTCTTAATAAGGTCCAATGATGCTTTCTGTGCGCTAACAGATTGCAACATGGAGTTCACCTGTACAAAGTATATTCCAGCATTGACCGAAATGTAAACAATTCTGAGCTTATCTGTCGGCAAGCTTCTTGCCTGGTTATCAGAATAAGTGAAACTAGAATAAGAATAAGAATCTGATGGAGCAACTAAGTGTCCAAGCAAATTGCCTACCACACATAAAGGCTGTCATATATACTTGCCTGGTGATATATCTCTGCCCAAAATAGGACAAGTAGAGTGTATGTAGAAAAAAATAGCAGTCCCGGAAGATCCAATAATACCAATGTAAGCACCTGGTCGAAGGTGCAGCAGAACTAACGTTAGACAGTGTTTGGTAAAACTGAAAATTATGCGCTTAAAATTTAAGTATTAAATTTTAAATGCTGTGCAAAAAAAAAAAAACTTTATCCATAAATATATAAAACCACTGTTGTTCAGGTAATACTGTTTGAATGTGGAATTGATATTTTTTAAAGCTTCATCAACTAACCTTGGGATGCAAAATAAACACTTGCTTGTGAAATCCAAACACAATCGCACGCACTGCAAAGTATAAAGTTCCAGAAAAGCTCGAATTAGCACAGTCCAATGACAAATAAGCTGTAATTAGAATCTAAGCATCAGCAAGACTTTAAGCATCACCTCCATTAACAATAAAGTTCATAAGATGGAATACTTTCTGTGTTGTCCAACCATACTCCGGCACTCTCAATTCAATCCGTATTAATTGAACCTAAGCATGATCAAACTTATAGAATCTCAGTTAATCAGATTAAATCAGCTACAATAACGATCGCTCAAGAAGTTAATTTTACTTGAATTGAAAATTAAGGAAGTCCAGTAATCAAATACTAAAACATTAGTTGAATAAAATTTAATTATTGTACAGATAATGAGAGAGATTAGCATATCATCCAATTACTAAGTGAAGCTCTATGAACTTTTATGATACACAATAAATCCACAACTAAATCATGATTCAAAGAATACGAAATAGAAAATAATAATGGAGAAAGAAAAAGAGAAAGACCAGAGCAACAGAAGAAACAAGGGCATAAGCAGCACAAAGAGCGTAGAAGATCCCATCCTGCCATCGAGTAGAATCATTGATCTCATCCCACCAGTTCCCAGACAAACTTACAATTTCAAAAGGCATTAATGTTACTGGCATTCTCGTCATTCTCTCCGTCTAATTTTTTTTCCCGATAAAACTCCAGGAAGAAGTTAAAATCTCCGTTTTCAAACACTCCAAAAAAAAACTAATAGCGAGAGGGAAATTCAGAGATTGAAAAAAAAAAAAAAAAAGAAAGAGATTGGTTTTTGCTCTACCAGAAGGTCTAAGAAGAGGAAAAACCTAAGCGTCTGCCTAAAGACGGATGATTAGATTTGGTGGTTGCTCACAACTATACTATTATTTCTTTTGTTTATTTACTTTTCTCTTCAATTATTTTTTTTACACGTTTCCGTAAAAATTTTATTATTATTATTATTATTATTATTATTATTACTATGCTATGTAATCTGTAAAATATACAAATAACCATGGTTATAAAAACCAAACCGGACCGGTCAGTTCAACTCGATTTTTAGGAAATCGGCAGTCCTTCTGGTTTGGTTCAACTATAAAAATCAGTTTATATGAAAAATCGGATAAAATTTAAAAAATCAGGTAAAACCGGTAAAAACCAGATTTTACATTAAACCGGTTAAAACCGGATTTTTTTCCAAAAATTTAAACTATGCCATTTTTCACTAGGTAACTCTTCTTGTGCCGTTCGGTTTTCTAAACCTAATTTGATTTCATATTCACACACGAGAGTCAGATAGTCTCCCACCTTCAATTGCTCCGTTTCCTGGTATTTTTTCTTTAATCTTCTGTTGTATTTTTAAAGTTATGATTATGAATTGTTAGTCATTCGTTTTCTATTATCATTCACTTCACATTTTCTTAATTTTTTATTATTTAACAACTGTGGGGAGCTTTAAAATAGATAAGGACAAAAACTTTCTTTTTTTGTCCTTTATGACTGTTGTCAATGTGAAATTTTTTGTCATAGTCAATATGAAATTCAAGAATAAGAAAGTGCTTTCCAACATATATTATATATATATAATTGTTTATTATGAGAAAGTGCTTCCTTCTTTTTTGTCTTCTCTGCAACGTGTATATATATATATAATGTATCTACAACTTTATGAGTAGTATAGTGTGGTTTTTGTTTGTGCTTTTTGTCTATGTAGAGTACATGTATGAGATTGATATGGTGGACGCAACATCATTGCAGTCTATATATTTGTGAATGCAAAAATTAGAGCATTTATTTTGACTATATATGTATTTGTATTTGATTGAATTTTGACGACTTTGATTTTGTTTGATTGAATATGTATTTGTATTTGATAATAGTAAATTAATGTTGCGTTGAAATTGTTTGGATTTAATTATTGTATTTTATTATTTATTAGGAAATTATGGAAGATCAAAATCAAGAACAATTTAAAAATTAATTTAATAAAATAAACTCGGTTACATCAATTCGGCAAAAAAAAGGATTTAGCATGGAAATATGTCATTGAGGGAACAAATGCAGAAGGAAGGAAGATATATATATGCACCTTTTGTCAGAAGCAAATTGCTGGTGGAGGAATTACAAGGATGAAGGAACATCTTGCGGGCACTAAAGGAAACATTGATCCATGCAAGAAAGTCTCAGCAGAGGCTCGTTTTGAAATCAAAAGCGCAATGGATGCTTATGCAAAAAAAGCTAAGGAGAAGAGAGGAGAGGAAACATTTGACCTTACAGTGGATAAAGAGAATGATACTCAAGCTACTGGATCTCAGAAATCAAGTGCAACGAGAAAAAGGAAGACTTCAAGCTCAAGCATTGAATCATTCTTCAAAACAGGTGTGAGTAATTCTTCTCAACCTATCATCAAGGCATGTTTGCAAAGTAAAGAAAAATGGCATGATACTGACTTAGCTATTGCATTGTGGTTTTATGATGCTTGTATTCCTTTCAATGCTTGTAACTCTCCTTATTTTCAACAAGCAATCGATAAAATAGCTAGTATGGGTCATGGGTACAGACATCCTACTTTTCATGCTTTGCGTGTAAATTTATTGAATGATTCTAAGTTGCATGTGAAGTTGATAGTTGATTCGTTGAGAAGTACTTGGAGTGAAACTGGATGCACTATTATGGGAGATGGATGGACGGACACTAGACAAAGATCTTTGATTAATTTCTTAGTCTATTGTCCAAAGGGAATTTCATTTATTAAATCTGTTGATGCTTCTGATATTTATGCCAGTGCGGATAATTTGTGTAATCTTTTTGCTAAAATTGTTGAATAGGTTGGTCCGAGCAATGTGGTGCACATGGTAACAGATAATGGAGCTAATTACAAAGCTGCAGGTGCTAAACTTATAGAGAGATATCCTTCTATTTATTGGTCTCCATGTGCAGTTTATTGTATTAATTTGATATTCAAAGATGTTGGAGAGATGCCTATGGTGCAAGATTTGACACTTCTTGCTTCTAAAGTAACTGTATTTGTTTATAATCACAAGGCAACTCTAAATTGGTTAAGAAAGAGACCTGGTTGGAAAGAGATTATTCGTCCTGGAGCTACTCGTTTTGCCACTACTTTTATTGCATTACAAAGCTTGCATGAGCACAAAGATGATTTGCAAGCTATGGTAATTAGTGCAGAATTCAAGCAATTTTTAAAATTAGAAAAAGGTAAAGATGTTAAAAAAATTGTTTTGGATGAAATTTTTTGGAATAACAGCTTGATGTTTGTTAGAATTATGATTACATTGATATGGCTGTTGCGTCTTTGTGATACGGATGAGAAACCATCTTTAGGGTATGTTTTATGAGGGCATGTATAGAGAACGTAAAGGGATTATGAATGTGTTCAACAACAAGAAAAAATTGTACATGCCCTACATTAAAATAATTGGCAGTAGAACGGATCGTATGTTGCGTCAAGACCTTCATGCAGCAGCTTATTATTTGAATCCTGCATTTCAATATGACCAAGCTTCATTTTGCCAAGAATCTGAGATCATGCGCGGCACTTTGAATATGATTGACAAGGTAATTTATCTCATTAAATAAATTTTGAATCATATTAATTATATTAATTATATTATTTCTATTCTAATTTATTTCATGTGGATACATTGAATGTAATTGACAAGTTATGTGGAGATGATTATGATACATCACTTATGAATGAATTGGGACTTTTTCGAGATCGAAAGATGGCTTTTTCTGGTCTAAAGGCACTTCTTTGTAGTAAAAATATGGAACCAGGTAAGAATTATCTTATGTCACTTAGCTATGTCCTTTATTTATGTTAATCAAGTTTATGTCATTAATTATATATTTTTTTATGTTTATGAAAGATGCATGATGGAGAATTTTTTGCTTTGATACTCTAAAATTGAAAAACATAGCTGTAAGAATCCTTAGCCAAACATCTTCTTTTTCTGGATGTGAGCGCAATTGGAGTGTATTTGAGCGTATTCACACAAAGAAAAGAAATAGGTTGGATCATGAAAGACTTAATGATCTTGTTTATGTGCATTACAACTTAAGGTTGAAAGATAGGTGAGATGTTTATAACTTAAGTTAATTTATTTTATATTGTGTTTCTTGAATCAAAGTAATATTATGAGTTTATACTTTTTAAGGATGACAAAGAACAATAGATCTTATGATCCAATCGATTATGAATCAATTGATAAAACGGAGTTTTGGATCATTGAAAAAAAGGAGATGGAGAACAAGAGCTTGATTATGATGAGTTAGAAAATTTAATGGAAGAACATCCAAAAAATATGGGTGACTCAAGTTCTCCAGGTTTGTTTTCATTTTTAGATAATTTATATTATATAATATTGAAAGTGCTGTAATAATATATTTTTGTTATGTATTTTCTAGATCTTGAAAATGATATTGTCATTGGAATGGATCAACAAGGAGGTGAAGATAATGAACATGGAGATGAAGATGAAGATGAATAAAATGTTATATTATGTCTTAGACTTTTATGAGAGTTGAATTTTAGTGAATTATTATGTTATTTTATGTTAAACTTGATAATTGATGTTTATATGCTGTTTATTTTGTTATAAATTGATGCTAGTTTAGTGATTATTAATCTTATATTTATTATGTAATATAATTATAAAATATAATATGAAAAATCAAAATACCCGGTTCAACCGGTGAATACCGTAAAAAATCGGTAAAATTGCGTACCAGTAGCTAGTCCGGTATAATGTCCGGTACGGTTTTGATAACATTGCAAATAACATTAAAACTAGTTGTTGCGATAAGGAATGGGTTTCCTTTCCACTTTAGGTTTGGATTTCGAATTTAATTTCAAAAATACCACTGTGTGATTTTAGGCGCCAATTTTACTGTTTGGTTAAAAATGAACTTACCCCGCCCATTATTAGACTCCATCATCATTTCTCCTTTCAAAACTTGAAGAAAAATAGAGATTATGATTTGTTTTTATTTTTTTTTATAATTGTTATTTTTGACAAAAGGCTAAATTTCAGCAAGGTTAAGAATAACGAACGAAATTAAAAATTCAGTTGATTATCTTTGCTATGTATCATGTGCTCAGCTTCTAATAAGGTATGAGTTTTAACTTTTCGTGGCGTACATATGATATAGGAAAATGAACTAACTTATTTGGAATGAGCACAGTGTTTGACCAAATTTATAAAAATTAACTTATAATTACTAAATGTTTATAAGTTAATATTAGTTTATAAGCATTAAAATTTTAAATTTTAGAAAGGTAGGTCAAACACCCTTTAAGTTCAATTTTTTAAAGAAAGAGAGGTGTGAATAAATCTTTTTTTTTTTTAAAAAAAAAGATAAATTTGTCTTTAATTTTATTATTTTTAAATATAAGTAACGATAAAAAAAAACTAATTATAACGATAAAAAAAACTAATTGCCTTATTTTCTCTCAATTTTAATATTTTTTTTATTTCGAGAGTAGTAATGTTATCAGTTCATTGACAGGCAGCAGTCACGTCCATCTCTTTTTGCATTTATTTTCAATATATCACTTAATTTTGTGCATTTTTTTCTAGTTTTCTATCGTTTTTATTTGATGATTTGTTTTCAAAATAATTTTTTAAATTAATATAAATCTAAAATTTATCGTTTATTATTTCTTTTCCTGCTTTATTATCTTTTATAATAAAATTGAATATAATTTGAATTTTTATTGTTGAGTTTTATCATTCATTATTTAAAGGTCTGTATTCTTTGCACATGGAGGTTTGCACTTTTTTAATAAAAGTTATTTATCCTTATCAAATAAAAGTATCATTCTTTTGTGAAATGTGATGGTGATTTAATATAATGATAGATGAAATGAGTTTTCTATTGATAACCATATTATTCACAGTATATTACCATTATTAGTTATTTGTATTAAAAAAGTTTAAAGAGATCTAGAAATTTTATTAGCTATATACATGTAATGTACTTTAAAATTATATAATTTTATTTGAACCTCACAGATATACTTTTTAACTTATTAATAAAAATTTATTTTGCATTAAAAAATATAAGTAATGATGGTATTATTGACTATTAAAATTATACTTTCCAAATGCACGACGAAGCATAACCTAACAACAAGTGCACTTTGTTTGAATAAATCAAAGTTCGATTCTTCTTTCACATATTGTAATACAAATATATATATATATATATTCTTTCCAAATAATTTATAAACAATTTAGATATGTTTTAAGATGATTTTCATAGAAAATATACTTGCTATAAATACATTTCACAGAAAATAAAACATTTTATGCCTAATTAAGTAGGTATATTTGCCCAGAATTTTTAGATATTATTGAACTATAGCTATAAATATGTGCATTCACTCATGAATAAATTTAATCCAAAACTCATATCGACTAAATAAATACACCTAATTAAGTAGATATATATATCACGATTTAATCTGAGGGTACATCACCGGCACTAAGGAACAAAAAAAATACGTGGCTTTCAAAACTCATAGTAAGCCTGACAACTCATTTTTTGATAAATCTAGATGGTGACAACAATCATTATCTCAAATCGGGCCCACTAACCAACTAATATTATACTTTAATATAATATCATATCATCATCATCAGATATTTATTTATAAATATATTTAACTAAACTGGGAAACTAAATGAATAAGAAGATAGACAAGAAAAAAAAATATCATGCGGAGTTTTAGAAAATAATTATAATATAATTATACAATAAAACATATATAATTAATACTCCTGCCGGAAAATAAAAAGGCAAGATGACCTAAATAAGTAGTACTTCTATGCTCAACCTGCAACCTGAAAAAAATGGTGAACAGAAATGAGCGTTCGACTCAATGAGCTATATAGTAATTAATATAATACAACTATCACATGCATAACATGCATATACAAATGTCAATCAACCAACAAATCACATAAGCAAACAATGATAAGAGTAAGTCAATAAAGTTACACTAAACATCAAACTGGAGAGTTTATCCCCCTATCTGGCTTTCTTAGTCTATACATTTATCTTAGAATCCAATACATAAGATCCGCCGTTACAGCCGTAGATAAGTAGCGCTATCCAACTGACAAGCAGCGCTGAGTATGAAAATATTCCGCTGTCACGTCAGACCTAATCTTATTATTATATAATATCTTTATATCATAATTCGTATCCCTGATCATATATGGTCTCACATTATCCTAACTCTATCCAGCATCACATGTTACATCAAACACAATCAACTCTTACTCAACACACATTATGAACTATTAAAATATAAATATATGAGTAATTCTAGAGATTTTGCCGAAATTTTGACGGAGTTTTTCCTAATATTAGAACACTTTCCCTTGAAACAAAAGATGCAAACAACATTTTTAATAGCTCACAATTATCAATATCAATCCAATCTCCCCATTTGAGCCTCCAACCAAACTCAACATAAATTTTATTTATTTAATTACTTACAAAATATTCCTTTAAGATTTTTAAATATATATTAAATCAATTTCAAAAAAAATAATTTTATAATTATCCTTCAACTATAATTAATTAATATATAATTTATTTATCTTAATTGTCATAAATAATAACTTATAATTAATTAATTAATATATAATTTATAATCATGATAATATCGAATATATATTCGATTAAACACTAATTTTACTTAATTAGCTTTAATTAGAAAAATTATTTAAATTTTTAAAATACAATTTTAACTAAATTTGAATAAATTTTGGTAAGTAATTTACCCAATTATCATTCAAATAAAAATCGTTATTATTTAATTTATTCCTTTAATTATATTTAAAATTACTATCATAACTCATAATTCATTTTATTATCTAATTATAAATTTTTACTGATTAAATACTAAAAAATTTATAATAATTAACTTTCAATTATATATTATTTACTATATATTATTTACTATTTTTTATAATAATTGAAATAGTAACTTCGTCATCACAATAGTATCACCGTCGTCAAAAAATAATAACAAAAATAGTATCATCGTAGCCGAAAAACGATAATCAAAATATTACCGAAAAATGGCATCCGGCTTCCTGCCAAACTCAAAAGTAGTCTAAAATTTATAAATGATATACCAAAATGAAGCTTATGAAGAGAGGGTTCCAAAAATACTAATTTTATCTGGAAAGGAGATGGAAAAATGGCTGAAAAATTAATCAAAAGATCACTATAATGGTATACCTCCAATTGATTTTGACCGACGAGTGAGAAAAATTTCGGCATTGGACGGCTACAATTTTAGTGGCATTGGATTCGTTGGACGATAAGTTTTCCAATGATGCAAGAGGTGTCGATAGTTGATCGCTGTACATCAATAGATCTAAAAAAAATCAATCGGTACACTATTTCTCTCTTCCTCTCTATCACTTTCTCTCTCTTCTTTTTTATGCTCTTTCTCTGTCTTCCTCTTTTCTTTTCTTTTTTTCTGTTTCTTTCTTTTTTTTCTTCTCTTATAAATATATATATACATATTTTAATTTAATTTAATTTTTTTAATTTTAAAATAATTTAAAATTTGGGTTATTATAATATATAAATAGAAAAAAAATTAAGAGGTATTTAATTATAAAAAAATCATTTTTATTTTCTAGTTTTACTTTCTTTTTTCTGTTTTACCAAATTTTCATTTTCTAATTATTTTTCAAATGAAAATTTTGGAAACTATAATATATTTTATTAATCTTAATTTTCAATTTATATTTTTCATTTTTATACAATATTTAAATAACTATTCTCAAAACAATTTTTATACCAAAATATAATTACATAAACAAATTAATAATCTAAATACATATATATTTTTTCAATTTAAAAAGAAAATCATAATAAAATAATATTTTAAAATAAAATAAAAAATTTAAATTATTATAAAATCAATTTAAAAATGTTATCAATTTCAAAGTATAACATAAGCAAATAAAATATATAAACTCAAATTAAAAAAATATCTTAAAGTTGAAAAATTAAAATATAAAAAATAAAAGCCAGTTTGAATTAAAAGTGGAAACAAATGTTAATTACCAAAGTATAGCTTTGTAGCCAAAGAGTACGCATTATTTTCATTTAGGTATTGGGTTCAAGTTCTAAGTATTCTCGTTTCTTCACATATAATTAATTAAAAAAAGCAAAAACAAATGTTTATTTTTTTAGAATTCTTAGTTTTTTTATTTTAAATAAATTAAAATTTTTGTAAAACTCAACTATTAGCTAATAAATATATAAAATTATTTTTTAAAATTTTATATGTATAAATATTTCTAAATAAAAAAAACTTTTTTTTCTTTTTTTTTTCATAACTAAATAGCCTTCTTTATCATGGATTGTTGCTAGTATAGCTCTGTAATCACAATGAAAAGTTTCTTACATTATGAGTGTTCTCCATGAATCAAGTGTCATTTCTCTAATTCCAATTTTTTTCGTTATCACACTCTATAAAAACTAAAAATATAATGATTTACAACTCAATTGAAAGGAAACAAAAATAAATGATATCAAGATTTACAAATAAAATTAATTCTCATAATCGGCAGGGACAACTATGATCGTCCGAACTAGGAATGATAGTATTATAGATGGAGTTGCTTACCTAATTATCGTTCTCGGGAGATTGAAGTTTTTGCCTATAGTATCAGAAATTTAAGTAATTTTTTTTATAGATTGTTCTTTTATTTTTGTTAGAAGGTTCTGGAACCTTATAACAGATTAAGTAGCTTCTGCAGTATTATACAAAACAGTTATGACCAGAATGAGGAACTAATCACTCCACTATTTATATGTATTATTATTTAGAGTACAACGGACCAATAAGATTCTTATACGTAGATTAAATGATTCATTTTATTGGTCCGTTGTAGACATTTAATCTACGTGTAAGAATCACATTGGTCCGTTATAGGCATTTATTGCTACAACGGTTACAGCATATAATTATTCTATTACTTAACGATCTCTCTTAATATTAATATATCTTATCATTCTGACAAAAAAAAAGTATTTGCTTGCATATGCGATATAAGTGTAACAAAAGCAACCTTTCACAATCTAATTGCAGTAAAATTTTCAATTTCTATTGGTAATAGGGTTACGGTTTACTCTTATATAAGTAAATTAATGAAATGTTTTTTTAAAAGTTTAATAAAATATTAATCGATTTGTAATTTATTCTATTAATAATTGAACCTAGTACCATAGATTTTATAAAATCAATTATCTTTGAGTAATTTTTATTTAAAAAAAAAGACAAATATTGTGAGGGGATGTTAGAATAGAAATTTAAATAATAGAAGTATGAGCTCCACTAATTATTTAGTTTTTTTTTTATATAACAAATTGCTCTAAGTTGGTTTTAATGTATTTTTTTTTCTTCTTTATGTGGTAGTGATTATATAAAATTTTCTCTACGGTTTCATTATTATTATTATTATTAATTTTTTTCTTATTAATGTTTTTAAATTTTAAAAAATATATAATTTTTCTTAATTAATAAAGAATGTTTGAAATGTATATATTAAAAAATGGATTTGAATAAGTCTGGAAATTAGAAATGGGACCGTCGCATGATGTGTATCCGATGGGATACATGCTTGGGAAGATTCCTTATTGTTTATGGGTCCGCTACTTGCAACTCCAGAGACAACAGGAAATTACTAATTTTAATTGTTTGTGACACGAAATTTCTCACGGCTTGACGTGGCATTGAGCGGTTGGCCGGTGCTTGTATCATGTTTGTTTTTATGTTCTTTTTGGCTTTATACCCAATCCTAAAGTCACAAAATATAATTGGCATAAAATATTATTTAACAAGCAATCAATTTTCCGCAAAAAAATAAAAAAGAAGCAATCAATTTCATCCTGAAATATTAAATTACTTTAATAGCCCTAAAATTTTATATAATTAAAAATATTTTAACTTCTATCATTGTAAATTATTTTTTTTTTATTTTAACGTTTGTTGATGTCTTCTTATTTGTAAATTATAATAGTTACCATTTTAGCAAAAACATATATTTACTTGTTTTTGTGTTTATGAACTTATGATTGATAGTTTTGGTAGCATGCACATTGGAGTCATTAACTTAAGAAGTAGCCATATCATCACCTGTAAATAATTTTAATTGAATTATTTTAATCACAATTGTTGAAAAAAAAATTCAGAAAAAAGAAAATTGGTTGAATTTTACCTCTAACGATGTTTATGGAAGATCAACCGTGTACTTATACTACCAATCTTGAAAGATAATCACCACTAAAAAAATCTTACTTTTTATAATTTAAAAGCCAACTATTTTTTAAATTTTTATCTCAAATTCTCACACATACAGTAGAATTAAAGGAGAAAAAATTAAAAAAAAAAAGACGTATCTCTTCTGATAGAATTTTAGATTATTTAAAATAATCTCTTATCTTCTATCACTATATTCTTAGTTTGACTTTCTAATTAAAATCAAATTATAATTGTATATTCATATCCCATCCAAAATTTTCTTATTTGAATATTTAAATATTATTCATATGTATAATAATAAATATTATATAATAAATATTTAATTATGTTAATTTATGGGTTCTATCCACCCGTCATGGACAGACCCAACCTAAAATCAACAACAATCATCAAAATTTTCTATACAAAATTAAGCATAACCGTTTTAAATAAAATAATATAAAAATTAATCTGAAATATAATTTTTAGAATTAGTGATTGGAAATTTTAATTTGTATCTACAAGACAATTTTTTTTAATAATTAACTAATATAGTGATAAAAAATATCAAAACTAAAATATTGAATATGTGTAGAGATGCATTTACCTTTTATTTTCTCCTTAATTAAATGAAAAAAAATATATTATAGACCTAATTTATATATTTTTTAAAATATGATAATTATAAATGTATAAGCACTAGCAATATTTTGATGTTGTTGTTGGACATTTGAAAGGTGAAAATTGGAAGTTTGAGTTTGATTTTTTACTCAAATATTCAAATTGAATTATATTTTTTTTATCATTAAATTGAATTATACTGAATCATTGACTTTACACAAATAATATATATATATATATATATTGGGCAGTGATTTGAAATTTTGAATAAAAAGTGAGGGAGATATGACCGTCAATGATATGGTACTATTTTGTAATCATACTTTTTATAATTAATTTATATTTAACTATTCATTTTGATTAACTATTAATTTTTTCAATGCGCTGGGCGATTGATGGGTGCTTTGCTTGAACGGGCGACTAGTTAATGTATTCTATTTCCGGCCTTAAGTCGGTTAAAGCACGGCAATGTTAAACAAAGGGGAAACCGGCAAATCTAGGGACGTAATTCGGTCGGTATGGAATGGAATCGCCTCTATTTCAATTCCATTCCAAAATATTTCGGTATTTAAAATTTTATTCCATACCAATCTAAATATTATTCGGACTTAAAAATTTCATTCCATACCATTCCATTAAAATTCGGTATGGTATTCGGTAATTCCAAAATTTTTCCATCAAAATTAAAATTAGAATAGATTTAAAATAAATCTGAAAATGGAAACATTATATAAGTTTAAATTTCAAAGTAGCTAAATAAATTCATAAAATTATATTATTCAAGTTAAATTACTAAATAAGTACTTAATAATATTCTTTTTAAAAATAAATACACTTAATAATTTAAGAAATGCTTTTCATCTCAAGTAATCCTTTAAACCTCTATATCTTTCAAAAAAATTTCTTCACCGCATCATGGTAGTCTTGACAAATCTGAATATTGAAAAAAAAGAATAAATAAAAGGTTGTTAAAATTTGTATTAAATAAAATATTTAAATTAAAATTATGAAAATTATTATATGTACCTTCCTCAAGTTGTTGAATATCTTCTTGTGATTTCTTCATAATTGATTGGAAATGGAGAAACACGAAACCAATCTTGTGCACATATAAGAGCCTCCACGACTTTAGGACTCAAAGAACTTCTAAAATTATCAAGTATACGACCTCCAGCACTAAAAGCAGCTTCAGAAACAACAGTAGAAACAGGAATGGCTAACACATCACGTGCCATCTCTGCAATTATTGAAAATCTAGAACCATTGTGCTTCCATCAAAATAAAATATCAAATTCATTTACATCCTCAATGCAGTCTTCTTCAAGATATCTATCTAACTCAGATTTGATATACCCTGTATTTTTCTCGCATTTATGCTTATTGTATTTTTCTTTCATTATTTGTCTTATTTTTTGAGAAGGTTGAAAATTATCCACCATAACATTAGAATGTAGATTTATTTCTGTAACTTGTGCCCCAACCTCATTTGTAGGTGAACCACCAGCATCCTTATACTCTTCAAACATGCAATTAATTGTCTCTCTCACTTTTTTAAGAATACTATATGAGATATAACAATCAAACAATTGATTAAGACCCCATTCTAATAAGCTCATTTTGAAGCGAGGATCAAGTACAACTGAAATAAAAATCATCATGTTCATTTTTCAGGCTTTCCCCAATACTTGTAGTACTTATCTTTCATTTTTTCAGCCATAAAACTCATGTTCAAATCAGAGCTATTATTCAACTCATTCAAAAGAGCATCTACTGCAACCATCTCATGAAAAAATTTATTAGATGTGACATATAAAGAGCCAGAAACACGCAAAGTCAACTCATAAAAATTTTCTTAGAAAGTCACCAACCTACCAACATTAACCCAATCATCATCAGAAGGCTTTCCACCCCCATCTCTATCTTTTAACTCACTTTCATAACGAGTATCCTCTAAGTCATACCTATCAAACCTAATAGGGTAGAGTTAATAAAATATTAAACGAATATATATTAAACGAATATATATTAAACCTAATAGGGTAGGGTTAATAAAATATTGTATAAAATTAAATTACATATTTTAATATTAATATTTGATGATTTTATTTAAATATGTATTATTAATTATATTATTAAAAATCTTATAATAAAATTTCGGTATATGGAATGGAATTTAGAATTTCATTATAACATTCCATTCCATATTTCATATTCCAAAATTTTAGAAAATACATTCCATTCCATATTCCACATTCCAAAATTTCAATCCAAATAACAATTTCGGTTTGAATTTCGGTTTAAATCGGTAATATTTCAAACTAAATTACACCCCTAGGCAAATCGTTGAGCGTTTCAATTCAACGATCATTGTCTTGACCATTATCATGACCGTCAATGACCATTTGTGACACGAAATTTCTCACGGCTTGACGTGGCATTGAGCAGTTGGCCTGTGCTTGTATCATGTTTGTTTTTATGTTCTTTTTGGCTTTTAGTCAAGCCTAAAGTCACAAAATATAATTGGCATAAATATTATTTAACAAGCAATCAATTTTCGGCAAAAAAATAAAAAAGAAGCAATCAATTTCATTCTGAAATATTAAATTACTTTAATAACCCTAAAATTTTATATAATTAAAAATATTTTAACTTCTATCATTGTAAATTATTATTTTTTTGATTTTAACGTTTGTTGATGTCTTCTTATTTGTAAATTATAATAGTTACCATTTTAGCAAAAACATATATTTACTTGTTTTTGTGTTTATGAACTTATGATTGATAGTTTTGGTAGCATGCACATTGGAGTCATTAACTTAAGAAGTCGCCATATCATCACCTGCAAATAATTTTAATTGAATTATTTTAATTACAATTGTTGAAAATCAAAAATTCAAAAAAAAAAAGAAAAGAAAAATGGTTGAATTTTACCTCTAACGATATTTGCGGAAGATCAACCGTGTATTTATACTACTAGTCTTAAAAAATAATTACTACTAAAAAAAAATCTTAATTTTCACGATTTAAAAGTCAATTATCTTTCAAATTATTGTCTCAAATTTTCACACATTCAGTAGAGTTAAAGGGGGAAAAGGAGAAAAAAAACTCAAAAAAATATATCTCTTCTTATAGAATTTTAGATTATTTAAAATAATCTCTTGTCTTATGTCACTATATTTTTAGTTTGACTTTCTAATTAAAATCAAACTAGAAGTGTATATTCATATCATATCCAAAAAAATTTTATTTGAATATTTAAATATTATTCATATATATAATAATAAATATTATATAATTAATATTTAATTATATTAATTCATGGGTTCTATTCACCCGTTATGGACAGACCCAACCTAAAATCAACAACAATCATCAAAATTTTTTATACAAAATTAAGCATAACCATTTTAAATAAAATAATATAAAAATTAATCTGAAATATAATTTTTAGAATTAGTTATTGGAATTTTTAATTTGTATCTACAAGACAATTTTTTTTAATAATTAACAAATATAGTGATAAAAAATATCAAAACCAAAATATTGAATATGTGTAGAGATGCATTTACTTTTTATTTTCTCCTTAATTAAATGAAAAAAAATATATTATAGATCTAATTTATATATATTTTAAAATATGATAATTATAAATGTATAAGCACTGGCAATATTTTGATGTTGTTGTTGGACATTTGAAAGGTGAAAATTGGAAGTTTGAGTTTGATTTTTTACTCAAATATTCAAATTGAATTATAATTTTTTTATCAGTAAATTGAATTATACTGAATCATTGGCTTTGCACAAATAATATATATATATATATATATTGGACATTGATTTGAAAATTTGAATAAAAAGTGAGGGAAATATGACCGTCAATGATATGGTGCTATTTTGTAAATCATACTTTTTATAATTAATTTATTTTTAACTATTCATTTTGATTAACTATTAATTTTTCCAATGCGTTGGGCGATTGATGGGTGCTTTGCTTGAACGGGCGACTGGTTAATGTATTCTATTTCCGGCCTTAAGTTGGTTAATACACGGCAATATTTTTTTTTTGAAAATAAAACACGGCAATATTAAACAAAGGGGAAAGCGGCAAATCGTTGAGCGTTTCAATTCAACGACCATTATCTTGAAAAATCCTACTCATGCGTGACATGTAAACTTTACCTTTGAAATAATTGGATAATACTGCTTTTTATCCAATGAAAAAATAGAATAGAGCATAATAATAAATAAAACGATTATTTTTTCCAAGTGTTTGATTGAATGACAAAAAATCAGAAATCAATTTCTTTATAAATAAGAATTGAAATCGATTTAAAATTTTGATAATTTTTTATTGTTAATACAAATTCGTGTTATTATTAATTTTTATAATTTTGTAATCGTCACATTTAAATTTTTAATTATTTTAAATTGCTAAAAATTTAAATAAGCATTTTGCTTATGTTTATTTAATAAATATTAATTTTTAATTATATATATATTTTAAATATTTTTCAATATGATAAACTAATTTTAGGTAATTTATTTTATTTTTTGATATTATGGAATTATTTTAATTTTATTAATTCTAAAAAACTTGTTTATTTATTTTTATTTTTTTATTTTCTTAAACTTGCTACTCAATAAATATTTAATTAATTAAATAAATTTTATAATTTACTCTTATTTTATTATTATTTATTTATTTTTAATTACTTATATATTTTTAAATTTTTTCAAATCGACTTAAATTTTTTGAGTTAATATTTATTTAATTTTAAATTTTATTAATATTTTATTATTGATATATTTTATATTAATATTTTAAAAGCTTAATATATTCATAGCTCTCCGTATTTGAGCGTTTTTATCACTTTACCTTCTAAACTCGTCGAATGACTACTTTATTCTCTGAACTCATTTTTTTCTTATTCTTCTACCTTTATATGCTGATGTGACAGAATGTTTATATTTCACACTTTGACAACACGTGATTATAAATACAATAGTTAATATACTTTACAAAATATCAAAAATGTCTTTCAAGTTATTAAGCCTTACTTTTAAAGTTTTCATTTCTATTTATTCAATTATTTTCTTAAATTTTAAACTTATTTTTATATTATTTATCAAAAATTAATTGTATTAAAATCTATTTATAATATTATATTTAATTATTTGTTAAACTAATTTAATTATTTTTTAATTAAAACTTCTTTAGCCCATATTAAAAATTAATTAAACAATTAAAATAGTAATTATAAATTATAAATTTATGTACAAAATAATAATTATAAATAAATATAATTTAAATAAAGATAAAAAATTAAAAAAAAATCGCCTCCACCATTCGTCCAAATTCATCGTCCAAACTCAAATCAAACTAACGACTCATTACTTGCACCATCATCACTTTCTCTCTTTGATTCGTGGTAGCCTTAATCTGAACAAACTCATTAACTTCGCCTCCACAAACAAATAATATTGCCTGCATCATCATCGCCTCTTCTTTTTGATTTGTGGCAACCTTAATATGAACAAACCAAATAACATACTCAGCAATATCGCCTCCACCATCATCGCATCCTCTCTTTGATTTGTGGCAATCTTAATCTGAATAAACCCAGCAACACACCCAGAAATATCGCCTCCATCATGATCGCCTCCTCTCTTTAATTTGTGGCAACCTTAATATGAACAAACCCAGCAATATTGCCTCGACCATCATCACCTCCACAAACCCAGCAACATCACCTCCAGTAGTAGAGACAAGAAGAAAGAGTAAAGAAAACAAAATCTCTAAATTAAATAAATTTTCCAAATTAAGCAAATTTCCTAATAAATTTAACAAAAATCCCTAAATTAAATAAATTTTCCAACAAATTAAATAAAATTCCTAAAATTTTCTAAATAACAAAGAAAATCAGCTCTCTTCGTGCTCTTAAAAAGATAGAAAGCTTCATCACTATCATTGTTTTGAGCAAATCCAGCAATTATAGAATTCTAAATAATCAAATCTCCTATCACCATCTCTCTCTTTCTCCTTCGCCATCGATTAGAGTCAACATTGGCATTGAAAAAGAGTGAGAGACAAAGTCTTTTAAGTGAATTTTAATTTGCAGAGTCTTTAAGTGAAATGATTTTCGTTTTATTTTTGTTTATGTTTAAATGAGTAATTGGAGTTTAGACAAATTTAAATTTTTGTTTGATGAACCAAAAATGATTTGAAATTGAAAATAATAAAGGATGTGGAACTAAGATTCATAATTATTTTAAAAAAATTAAATATTTTTTTAATAAATTATAATGAATTTTATTTAATAAATTTTAATGTTTAAAATAATAAATAAAATTAAAAATTGATAAATAAATAACATGTGTTAAGATTTTATATTATTGGAGTCCACATATATATGATTTTACTACCACCAAAATCACGAATTATATCATATCTGATTTTATTTAATAGAGGGATAATTATATAAAAAAAATAAATTTATAGAACAAAATGATTATTTAAATAGTTCAATAGGCAAATTAACAAAATCACTCAAATATATGAAGTTATAAATATGTTAATCCTATTTAAAATTATACATGCAAAGAGCTGTACATTTAAATATATTTAAATATACAGCTCCTTGCAGTATGATTTAAAATATTAATATAAAACATAACAATAATAAAATATTAATAAAAATACTTTAAATCATAAATGTTTGGGTCGGTTCTCATAAATAGGCGTAAGGGAAATGAGTGATTCCCCTAAACAGCGAAATTGTGTTTCATCTCTGAGGGTGTTTGGCGTGGTTTTAAAAATTAAATTAAATTTTTAAAAAATTAATTTAATAAAAATAATTTACTACATTATCTTTATTTATTTATTTATTTATTACTAAATTATTTATTTTTAAATAATTTTAATTTTTAAAAATTAAATAAAGATAATGTAGTAAATTAATTTTATTAAATTAATTTTTTAAAAATAAATAAAGATAATGTAGTAAATTATTTTTATTAAATTAATTTATAAAATAGATATTTATAAATATCAAAATGATAAATTAATTTTTAAAATTTTTTAGTTAATAAGTTAAAATTTTAAACTTGAAAAATTATATAAATAAAATATCCATTTAAATTTAGAACTTATTAGTTAAGTCAAACACTCTCTTTTTTTAAGTCGATCAAATTTTAAAAATTAAAATCAACTATTTTAATTATGATTTTTGATTTACTAGTCAAGGAATCAAACCATTTATAGGAGCTTAAATATAATTGTACATTATTAAATTTAATTCAATGCATGTATGAAAAGCTCAACACTTAAAGTTAAAATTCAACTCGAATTTAATTGAATTTTTTAATTTCAAATTTAGTTCAATTTCAATATGTGCAATAAACATTTACACCCTAATCAATTGGGATTTGACTATCATTAAAAATTAAATTATTTATTTATCAATATTAAAATAAACTTTAAATGATTTCAAATTTAAACTTAAATCAATAAATTAATATAAAATATATTTAAAATTATATACAATTCTAATTCCCAATTACATTCGCACACCATAATATCTCAATTCAAGTTGAATTTTATTATTTTAAATTAACTCATTTATATTTCTACAGATTTTTAATATTTAAGTTTTTTTAATCAGCTTAGGACACTAATAATATATTATGTTATGTTAAAAATATACTCCTTTATACAAAAGAAATAGTTTATTTTTAAGGAATAATACATAGAAACACACATATATATAAGAAACAGTAGTGATTAGACACATCTCACAATATAATTTTATTATAACATACTAACTAATATATTTTTTAAAATATATACTCTTTTTTTATATAGAAGGCCTAAGCCCCTGGCTACATTTCCCTGCACCAAATCAAGTAAAAAATTATTATTTTATTTTGGCGCATTATTAAGAATTTTTATTATTTTATTTTTATAATAACCATTAATAGTATTAATTATTTTAAAATAATATTAATAATAAGTAGATGTAATATTATTGAAATATGGGTTATTGGTATACATGACAATTGGTAATTGTTGCCGACTCTATTCAAGTCTTGCCTGGCATGACCCAAGCATAGGTGCCCGAGTTAGGTCCAGGGCACTTAGCCTTTTGGGTTTTGGGCAGGCTTAGCCTGACTCGACAGCAAACCAGGCTTGGCACGGCTTGCCAAGCCCACGACCCAAATAATTGTATATAAATTATATAGATAATTAGGAAAAAGGGAAATTAATTATAGGTCTATTGCTTACGAGAAAATGTCCTTATCATAATACTGTACTTTGACATGTGAATAAATTTTTAATTTAAATATATATAATATCTAATATATTTTATAAAATAAAGCATTTGAAGCATTAAATAGAATTTTAATTATAAAAATTGTTATTAATAAATTTTTTTGTATGTATCAAAAATTAATTATATTGATAAAAAAAAAGTAATTCTTTTTTATACATATTTGTAATTAAGTTGAAAATTTAAAAAAATTATGTTATATATTTTCATATGCCAAAACAAAATTACTCAACAATAATTTTTTTTTTACTTTTCCATAATGATTAATATGGTTTTTAATTTTTTGTGTTTAATTTAATTATTATTTATATTATTATAGTTTAATTTATTTTATTTTTGTTATTATATTTTAATTTTTGTTAGTATAATTTAACTTGTATTAGTATAATTTAATTTGTCTTATTTGTATTCGTATAGTTTAATTTTATTTTATTATAATTTAATTTATATTATTATAATTTATTTTATTTTATTATGTTTCCCTTCTCTATAGATATAGACCTTTTTATGTCAAACTATGTATATTGTGTCTTTTATTTTTTTTCAATTTTTAAAAATAATTTATTTGAAAAAATAATTATAAATGTGTATAAAAAAATCGAGCCAACTCATATATTGACACGATAAAACACAATTCAACACAGTACACAGGAAGAATGGTTGGGTTAGATGAAGTTGTTTTTCAATATTCCAATGTTACATAGGTTTCACAACTATTTTAAGGAATGACATTGAAAATTTTGTTGTTGTTATTTTAGAAATGAGCATCGGTTTGATTGGTTAGATTTTAGGTAGAGGTCAGCACGGTTCAGTCTAATTTGAAGATTTAAAAATCTCTAAAATCATTTTAAAAGTTAGAAATTTTAAAATAAAAATCCAGAACCGTTTCATATGTAAAAATATCCATATTGTATTATTCTATAATATTTGAGATAATTTCATTTGGAAATTTGATACTTTTGGAACTAAATTTCATTAACAAATTTTTTAAAAATTAAAATTTATCAACTAAAATTTTTATATAGTAAATATATATTATAAAAAGATAAAATTTAATTTATAAAAGATTTAAATATTTTAATACTTTTTAAACTAGCAATAAAATTCATTAGTTTTCATAAATAAATAAATGTAAGTTCACATGTGGTGAAATACTAATAAAAAAGAATGATAATATAATTTTTAATATAAATTGAAAATATAAATTTAATTTTTAACTTGTATAAGTCATATATATTTATCCATATGTTTTTTTAATAACATTATCCATATTTTTTTTACTTTTAAGAATTATGCATAATAGAAATATTTTAGCTATAAGTAAATACTATTTTTATATTAATTATTGAGTATATAACAATTATAATGATGTTTCACAAATTATATATGATTAATATTAATTAAATTATTTTTTAACATACTAATTTTTAAAGGTTATTTCGTATACTATACCTTCTATATTAAAAAACTAAAGTAAAAAGATATAAAAAATCAGTTATTATTTTAGTTATTTGGTTTGAAATAATTCTTCGGTGTGGATATAGCCTAAGATATAGAACTGTTCCATATTATGAAATTCGTTACAGTTTAGTTTTGAGAAAATTAAAAAGTTAATAGAATTTTTTATTATGGATTTTTTTGGTCCAATTATTTAGATCAATTCGGAGATCTTTAATATCTATGCTCAGTCTTAGTTGTATGAGTCGGTCAACCCGACCATTATTGATTAGTCAAAAAAATTTATTTTTAAAACCAACTATTATTAGTTAAATCGATCAATTTTATAGGATTCAGTCAGTTTTATTAGTTAATGTACAACTTAAAATCAACCAATCTAGTCAATTTAAATTGACATGGTCGATCGAGTCGATTGATTATGAGTTATTTGCTTATCTCTGTATTAGAGTTGCCAAAGCCTTTTGTTTTTTAGAAACTCTAACATTGATAAAGAATAATGGCATGAACTTTTTTGAAATAGAGATGGATTATTTGGAGGTGTATGACTCTTAAAATTCATATTTGGTCTTATCAGAAATTTATCTAATTATTTCAAATTGCATTGAGTTGGGGTAAGTAAATCCCAAATTTGTCTTTCAAATGGACATAAAGGAGTGTCAATAATATGGCTTATGCGCTTGAGGGGGTAGCTTTATCTTATGTAAATTGATGCTACCCGCACTGTACCAAGCCCTCCGGTAGGGCTTTGTGTCCGGTCACTGCCGCGGCCGTGCTCTCATTAGCATGATAGGCCTTGGTATCGGGCTCCCCATGCTCACCGAGCTCATAACATCTAGCAGACACTCCATTGACTCACCTGCAAATTACACTGATACAGTTCAAACTGTCTCCCCACATCCAACTATAAATAGAAAATTCTCCCCACAGGTAAAGAGTTCTCTTTCTCTTTTTCTCTTCTCTCTTGATTTAGAGTGATCGAACTAACTTAGACATCAGAGCCTCCTCTAGGGGAGCTCGGTCCCCTATCTCTCTTATCTTGTAGGTAGGAGAGCTACATCAGCAGCAACACCAAACACTAGCTACGGACAGTGAACCTGAGAAATAGGAGTTAGGACCCCTCCTTGAGGAAGCTCTGTCATCATTGGTGTGGTGAGAGTGGACATGTCATTCCCTAACAGAGATAATAAACCTCAGGTACATCCCAAGATCTTACAAGAAAAGCACTAATCATACCTCACTTTACCATTATGTGCAATAGTGCTTTCGCACATAACATTCTCATACCAAACTTATATATAGTGCTATCGAAAACACTATAAATTCAGTACACGATACTCAATAACATTTAGCTCACCATGCCTCAAAATCCGAGCTCTACAGCTTTCAATAGCGCATATCTCAAATAGCTCACCGTGCCTTGCACACCGAGCTCCATAATGCCCAGTCGAGCATATCTTAGATAGCTCACCATGTCTTGCACATCGAGCACTATAGCGCCCATTCGCGCATATCTCAGATAACTAGCCGTACCTCGTACACTGAGCTCTACAGTGCCCAGTCACGCATATCTCATATAGCTCATCGTGCCTCGCATACAGAGCTCTACAACCACCAGTTGTGCATATTCCAAAGAGCTCATCGTGCATCGCAGACCGAGTTCTATGCCCAGTTGCTCATATCTCAGATAGCTCACCGTACCTCGCACACGAAGTCTTAAAAGTGACACCTTTGAATTGCGAGTAATGACACCCCCAACATTTAAATGCTTGCACCACCAAAGGCACTCAAGTTCAATAGAACTATGGCCAAGCCAATCGAGCATGGATAAATGTTCGACACTTGAAAAAAAAGCCAATAACTTGTTTATAATAGAAGAAATTGCATAGCTCAACTAGAGCCAAGAATCTGATAGGAACAAGAGAGCTCAATCAGTTCCTTCCGAACAATAGGTGTTCCAAGAAGGCTCTCTTAAGAGCCAAACTTCAAAGTAGATCGTCCAACTGATCACTACAGATAACACCTTGGGCAGGTAAATACTTTATGTTGTTTAATTCATTTTTATATTGCAAAGTTCTTAAAGTGCATGTATACATTCACATCATAGCATAGCATGAAATGAAGTTCGGGTTAATCAACCCACCATGCATAATAGATTGCTCGGTATATGGTCGCCAGAGTGCATAGTGTAACTCGAGCTTGCTCTGTAACCATGCCCAAGGCACATTGTAATAACAAAACGCTCTGATGCACCTCGTGCTCGAGCAGATTGAATAACCCTCACAATCAAATCAACATAACATAGCAAAAAGATTATTTATTTCAAGTTCGATTTTGACCGAATGCTTAGACTAATGCCAACAGTATATCACATAAAAGATAAAATAAAATAAAGTATCAGACTTCTGTTCAAAAAGAAAAAAAAATACTTCATTCATAGAGCATAAATTTTTATTACAAAATGGCCCGGTATTTACACTGTTCATAAACCAAGCCTAAGAAAAATGTATAACTTCTAAAAAAACTATGCTAATCGCGGACCTCATCATCCTAAACCTCTTCCTCTTGATATAAGTCCTCTTCCTCATCTTTATCATCCTTGGACTTATGCTTAGCACCGAGCAGGTCAATGTCTATCTCCATCATCCAGGATAAGTTCATGTTCGGGTTCTCCTCCTTCAATCGGTTGGGCATAACCTTTTGATAAGCATAGACGCCCTGAGAATAGCACTTATAACTTTTCTCCAGCTTTGATCGAGCCCTCATTTTTCAGGCTCCTTCATTGAGCTCCATCTTGCATTTCTCAACTTTTCTCCAGCTTTGATCGAGCTTGGTTTGGCTTCTCTGAGATAGATCTTAGTTTGACAAAAATGTCAAATGACCAGCGGGGGACTATGATAGCACCCCTACTTCCCAAACTTCCTTACCGATCTCTGCACTAGAGTCCCACATGTCGCATGGTCTCCATGTATTATAATTCATCACCTTCTGCCGAGCTCTGCCGAGCTCCTATACATGACTTGACTGCATCTTGACATAAATGTTAATGGACTAGGGGGACTTATGACGCTACTCGCACTATAACGAGCCCTCCAGCTGGGCTTTGTGTCCGGTCACTGCCATGGATGTGCTCTCTTCAGCATGATAGATCTCGGTACCAGGCTTCCCATGCCCACCGAGCTCATAATGTCCAGTAGACACTCTACTGAAACACCCACAAATCACACTGATACAGTTCAGACTATCTCCCCACATCTAACTATAAAAAGGGAATTCTCCCCACAGGTAAAGGGTCATCTCTCTCTCTCTTTCTCTTTTCTCTTGATTCAAAGTGATCGAACTAACTTAAGCATCGGAGTCTCTCTCAGGAGAGTCCGATCCCCTCTCTTTCTCTTATCTTGTAGGTAGGAAAGTTACAGCAACAACACCGAGCACCAGCTACGCATAGCCAACCCGAGCAATAAGAGCTAGGACCCTTCTGAGGAAGCTCCATCATCATAAATATTTTCTTTTTGGAGTGAAACTCCACCTAGTCTAACTTCCATCTTTGATTTGGATCATAGTTTTATTTAGTGAATAATGATTAATGAAGGAAAGACACTTGGTTTGAGTGTATTGTGTTAGATATTTCTTATGCTTTTTTTTTCCTTGCTTTGGTTAATAAAATGTTGGGTTTAAAAAATAAAATAGGTCAAATGTTGAGTTAAATTTTTGAAGTATAATCACTGGTTAAACTCAGTATTTAAGTAGAGTACGATGACAAATTAATTTTAATAATTTTAAATTCATGATTTGATGTTCATTAAATTTTAATTTTTTATAAATTATTAAATATTAATAAGTAGAATATAATTATTTTATTTGGTTATAGTCGCAAAAAAAAATGATTTCTAAATGCTTTTAATTTTAATAAAAATAATTTTTTTCTTATTTGAAAATTTTGTAATGTATATTAATTTTCATTTTGTTTTATATTATTTAATTTTTTATTTAATATTTTTTAAAAAATATTTTTAAATATTTTTAATTATTTAAAAATTTATTTCTTTTATTTTCAATTATTTAAAAATATATATATTTTTAATTTTAAATTATTTAAAATATAAAGTGAATAAAATGGGTCGCATAGTACTACCTTAATATTTTAACTGTAAATTAACTTTTCTTTAACGTGTCTAAATGACTCCTTTTTAATAAAATGGGGATATATTTAGTAATTTTTTTAAAGGCTGAATATATTTTAAGAGCTTATTTCAACCTTTGATAAAAAAAAAATGTATATTAATAATACATTTGAAAGTATATAACAATGAGATTTACTTCAGAAAAAAGCCAACTAAGTTTTGTTTTGTTTTCTTGTTTTTGGTTATAAAGTGACTTGTTGTTTATCTACAAAGAGGGTAATTTCCACAAGAATATGATGGACAATTAGTTTGTATATTTTACTATTAAAAGTTTAAGGAAGATATTAGGCAACGGCAATGCAATTATTAGGGTTTAAAAGGGTGGTTCTAGTTATAATTTTAGAACCAACTGATTTATTTTGTTTTGAAGAGCAAAGTATATATTAAGTATTAACGAAAGTTTAGGAATTCTCGATTTAGCATATCCTTTTAGAGGGTGTTTCTCAAAACTGGAGCTTTTCAGCTTATTATGAATAAGTGATTTTTAGATTATAATCATATTAAAAATAAACAGTTAAGCGTTTCTGTAAACTAGTTAATAATCAGCTGATAATCAGTTTATAATCAGTTAAGTATTTCTGTAAAATCAGCTTATAATCAGTTTTTAATTGCAGAAACTGTTAAAATGACCAAACTGTCCCTGAGTTTATTTATTGTATAAAAATAATTTTTTAAATGTCAATTCAAAATTTATTTTGCAATTATAATAATAATAATAATAATAATAATATTTATTTAATAATAATAATAATATTGGTGTTATCAATAAATTATACAAATAAAAAACTACCATGTAAATATTACCAAATTAATTAGAATCCTAAAAATAAAACAATTTTGATGGGAACTAAAGTGTATAGGGTGGATAAATTTGAAATATTGAAGATTAGGTAGGGATAGTATAGTCTTTTACTTGGTCAAAACTGCTTAAAAAATAAGTGCTTAAAAAAAAGTAGCAAAACTCAACTTTTAAAAAACTGATTAAAATCAGATTATAATCTACTATTTAAGTTTTCAGAAACACTTAAATAAACAACTTATAATTTAAAAACTGCTTATGATCAGTTTTGACCAGCTTTTAAGTTTTGAGAAACACCCTCTTAATTTTAACAAAACTAATTGAATAGTTGAACTTCATCAAGTACGTAATTTCACATAAAACAAAATCTATATTCAATTATTTAATTATCATAAGTTTTATAAAAATTTATATATTCCTTCATAATATAGAACTGAGTTATAAACCAAAACCACATACTTTATGTAAATGCAGATAAATATGTGAGGAGAATTTTAAAAGTTAAAGCTACATATGATTTATATTAATACCAGTCTCTTAAGGATCCGTGGCGCAATGGTAGCGCGTCTGACTCCAGATCAGAAGGTTGCGTGTTCGATTCACGTCGGGTTCAAATCCATGAATGGATTAATTTTCCATTTTATCCGATGAAAAATCCATCATCGTAACTATCCAAATCGGTCACTGTCGTCCCAAACTTCACTCGTCCACATCTAACATTTTCCCCAAAACCCCGTTTTCTTCTCCTTTTCTAGATCCATGTCTTCACTCAAAACCCTAACCCGAGCAATAGGAGCTAGTGACCATCGCCTTTCTTGGGGAAAAAAGAAAAATCGAAAATGGCTTTATTCTCTCGTCTTCGAATCCAATCTTTAAGAAGAAGTGGACGTGATTTTTCCACAGTTCTCTCTCCAACCCCATTATCCTCCAAGGAAAAAACCAGAGCCGCACTTTCTCTTTTAAAATCCGAAAATAACCCAGAAAAGATCGTCGAAATCTGCAGGGCGGCCTATCTAACCCCCGAAACCCACTTGGACAGGATTGCATTTTCTGTTGCCATTTCCAAGCTATCCGAATCCAATAATTTTTCCTACATCCAGCAATTCCTGGACGGCCTCCGTAGTTCCCGTCCTGACCTCCGTTCCTCTGAACGTTTTGCTGCCCATGCCATTTTCCTTTATGGCCAGGCCAACATGATCGATATCGCTATCCGCACTTTCAAAGAGTTTCACGCAGATGTTGTTGGTTCTGGTACTGGGTCTGTTAAGGCTTTGAATGCTTGGCTTTGAGCTTGTTATTTGGCTAAGAATTTTAAGGAAGTGAATACTATTTTTCTCGAGTTCCCAAAAATTTATAACATTGAGCTCAACTTGGATACTTATAATACAGTTATCAAGGCGTTTTGTGACTCTGGGAGTTCGAATTCTGGTTATTCCGTATTAGCAGAGATGGATAGGAAAGGGGTTAAGCCAAATGCGGCTACTTTTGGGATTTTGCTCGCAGGGTTTTATAAGGAGGAGAAGTATGAGGATGTAGGGAAAGTATTGGAAATGATGAAGGAGAAATATGGGATTCGCCAAGGGCTTAGTACATACAATGTTAGGATTCAAAGTTTGTGTAAGCTTAAGAGGTCTAACGAAGCCAAAACTTTACTTCAAGCGATGTTCTCTAAGGGAATGAAGCCAAATTCTATTACTTACTGTCATTTGATTCATGGGTTCTTCAAAGAAGGGGATTTGGAGGAAGCGAAGAGATTGTTTAAGAGTATGGTTAATAGGGGTTGCAAACCAGATTCTGAATGTTATTTTACATTGGTGCACTGCCTGTGTTGTGAAGGTGGGGATATTGAGTCCGCGTTGACTATTTGTAAGGAAAGTATTGGGAAAGGTTGGGTCCCAAACTTTTCAACTATGAAGTCTCTGGTGAATGGTCTTGCTGGTATTGGAAAGGTGCAAGAGGCAAAGGAACTTGTTGGACAAATGAAGGAGAGATTTACGAAGCATGTTAACATGTGGGATGAGGTTGAAGCGGCTTTGCCGCAGTAGTGAAGGACATTTGAAGCTTTGTTTTATTTTTTATAAAACCAGGTAAGATTTTATGAGAATGACATTCCTGCCAGTTTGGAGGAAATAACAATTTTGCATTTTCTCGTTGGGTTACTGAACATCTGTTCATTGAATGAAAATGGTGTTTGCTTCAATTGAGCTGGTATTAATTTTCGTAATGCTGATCATCTTAGAGGTTTCAAGTTTGCCAAAATTATGTCACTTGCAACTGTGTTCTAACTTTTTTAGCTGAATTTTTTGCTATTTAACAGTTAGGAGTAATAATTTGTTACTTTTTGTTCCCTGACTTTACATTTAGGTGTGGACCCAATTTTCTATAGCTAATAATTCTGGAATTTATGCACTTCATGGATATTCACATTTGAATGTGATAGTTAATAGCAACAGCTTGTTCTATCATGGTCTGAGTTTGATCTACATCTAAGAAGTTGGTGATAATGCTCAATGGAGGACACTAGGAAAATAAAATAAGTGATGATATTAGGAGCTGGAGCTAATTGTACATATGTGGTCTTGAATTTAGTGAAAGGCGACTATGCCTCTGGGGCACGAGCTTCAGCTGTTACCAGTTAAACCCCTTTACTTTCCAGTTAAACCCCTTGTATCAGTAGAAGTTTGGACCCTTGAGCATTTGCCATACAATTTTATTGTAGTTGTTCGATGGAAACTTGCTGTTATTTTTTTTTCAATCATGAGCTCACACTCTGATTTTGTATCTCTGTTGGTTCCTTGGAAAAGTGTTTCCGAGGCTTTAATTATTTGACTGTGATGGAGCTGCTGCTACTCCGTGTCAATGGAATTCTAGTTTGCACTGTGATTTTTAGGTATGCTGGAGGTGTTGAAATTGGCAGAATTAGTTATCTGAATTGTCTTGCTTGCTACTCATTAGCATGATGATATTAATTGTTTTCCAAAGATTGCTTCTGGAAAACTATTTACTTAGGCAACCCCTGTGTGTTTTACTAAATTAGATTTTGCCAGAGACTTGATATATACGGTGTTATAAATTTCTATTGACATACTCCTGCTTCTGCATATAGGAAGTCGAGACTTGAGGCTCCTTGTATTTTTCTTCTTGAATCAATGTGCTCTAGACCATATAGGCTAACTTGGATGTTTCTTCCTGAATCAATTTTGTACGGTAGAATATAAGCTAACTTGGATATTTTAACTTCAAAGATCACTAAAAACCAACGCCAGTATTTGCAATAAGCGGGTATACACCGACTCTAACAACTCCCAAGGTTAAAATTTTTCAAACGTAAAAAGAGAAAAGAGAACTAAAATAATGAATTGCATCATACAACTGAGGAAAACTTGCAAAGCTGATAATTGTTATGTATGATTAATGAATGATAGGGTAAGGACCCTCACTAACGATGCTTAAATGCAGATTTTGTGTTGCATGACTGATTTTTGGTTTCAGTAGCAAACTACTCCATGACTGGTGGCGAGCATCAAGTGATAATGCATCCAAGATTTTCATCGCCTAGGGCAAATAGATATTCAGAAGTTTGGGCTGCGTAGGCTCATACCAAAGAAAACAGACGATACATTTCTCATTATTATTACTCATTATTTGTTGCTAAGAAAAACCTTTTATCTTTTCCTACTTGATTACAATGTGAGATGAGAAGCTTTAAAAGTTGGAAGTAGCTTTTTATCCACTGGCTTCATGGTTTCGACGAGTTGACCTTCTGCCCCTAAACAAAAAACTCAACTTCCAAGTTAGACATTTCTTTTATCTGCAATATAAAGACAACCCTAAATACTGTCTTCCCATCAAAAACTTGGAACACAAGTTGAACTCAAGGTCATTCTGCCATCTGAAGAGAATTGTTCCAGTAAACTAAAGCTATAATTTCCTTGCAAGCAGGGCAGATTTATTCCTCATGTATTGCGCTCCATATCCAGCTGTAGAAGCCACTGTGGTGGTAGCCACTAACCAGCTGCACCACAACGGGTCAAAGTACAGATATTGTAATGAACAATTTGTTTAAATACTTGAACAGAAACTACTTATGCGATCAATTTGAGAAGTTTTAGATCAACCTCAAGTATGTTATGTATGATTGAGTTCCCTCAGTTCCAATTTCTGGTTGAAGAAGGGCCGCTGCAACTAATATCAACTGGAAAACTGTATTGACCTGTCAATTTTATGGCCCTTGTTAGGAAAACGAGAAAAATGTTTTGACCTAAATGATCTTATCTCATGCCTGTAGCGTGGAACTCCTTGAAGTCAACCACAAAATAAGCAGGTGAAGAACATATTAACCCCTTTTTTTTCTTGACCAAGAAGAATACATGGTACTGGAACAAAAAGTTTTTAACCTTGGATTGTAGCAATAAGAAGCCGGCTATTTCACATGATTGACAGATTATAGTACATCTCAAGCTTCCAAGAGACAAATTTTCTAATCATAAAATATACTATCCCAAAAGTTTTTAAGTTATTACAAGGCAACTTCCTCATGCTTTTTCAATACCCTTTTTCAGATTCTTTATGATAAAACAAAAAATGACGGTTTAATGGAGGAAAAAAATATATATATTTGGGCCTTTTCATCCTTTTCCAGCATTAATTTTCAACTAACATTGTCTAATGGCTAATGAACAAATATCTTTTGGACCTTTTCATCTTTTTCCAGCATTCATTTTTAACTAACATTGTCTGCGGCCTAAAACCACATTACATATGCAATTGCAAGTCAGGTAAAATAATGTGAAACACACCTTGCTTATGAAGAGAGGCTCAACCTTCTCAGGACGGGTTCCATCAAGATTGAAGAAATCATACCAACTATTCCACTGAGAGAACAAGTTCAACAATGTGCAGGAAAATTTTTTTGGTCACATTCGCCATCTTTAGAAGGAAAAAAATTGAACAAACATCAGTTCAAGTCGACAGTCAATCTCACCTTCCAACCAAAACTACTAGCTCTGTGATATACTGCACCGCCAACAAGTGCAACATCTCTCAACACAACCAGTCCAACTAGTCCAGCTTCACAAGACAAAACACAATAAGATGGGTTGAATACTCAGGACTATTACAATGCGTGCCACTTTATGTGAGCATGAATGGCCAGTTTGAGAATAAAATACTGTTACTTATGCAAAGCCAACATCAATTTGGTAGAATAGTAAAAGCAACCTATTTATTGCATTCTTCAAAGAAAACTGAGCAGATCTACACTTCGAGTCTTGGGATTCTAAAATTTCAAATCGGGCCAGCAGAACATTCAAGATTTGAGTCTTCTAATCTCAAAATTTGAAGCTAAGGGAAGTTAATCTAACACACATACAATTAAGATCACAAGTATGACCAACAGGGACAACTTACGGTGTAAAAGATCCATATGCACCATTGCCAATGCAACAGAACCAATAAGAACCTATATTAAAAAGAATTAGTGAATTAAGATTACCCCACGAATAACAATCTAGAAATAACAGCAAAGAAGCTTGAGAGTTACCTTGTCAGCAAGAGGATCAAGGTAGGAACCCACTACAGAATTGATTCTCATCTTCCTGGCGACATACCCATCTAACTTGAAGTTTAAAAGCAAACAAAGAAAATTGAATTCACTTCAAAAAAATTATGGATTTGATATGGTATTAAAAAAATTTCTAGTCATGATTACCCAATCAGTTGCCCCAGAGAGAACCAACCCCACAAATGCGGAAGAATACATTTCATTTGTGATCATCCTGCATTGAACTTGTTAATCACCACTCTAAAATAAAAGTATAGAAAAATAAACAAATGATGAGCAATGAGAAGAATTCAACACATTGTCAAATAATAAACTTTGAGAAAATTGGTGGATGTTTTAATTACCGGAAAGGAAAGAATAACCCAATAAAGATAGCCAATGATCTTCAAAAACAGCACGCTTGCAAATGATAGTTCCTGCTACTGTCTAGCTTTGGAACATGATTAGGACAAAAGACCATACTTGAATTGCTAAATCCACTACTGCTAATTGTGCAATCAAGCTAAGCTAACCTATAAGTCAACCATAAAAATGCATAGCATTCCCAACAATGAATCACTCTTAGCCTAGGTGGACGCAGCAAAATCACTAATTAATCAGCTTATTCACGAATTATAATAATTTTAAGCTCCACATCAGATCAAAAAATATATTTATAACAGAAAGGAAAAGAATAATTGAAAAAAAAAGTACCATCCAAGGAAAGGTCCAGAGACCAAACGAGTCAGGGAGATGAAATTGGGCAGATTGACAAAACTGTCTGAAAATCCATCGTCTTTAGCACTATCCTTCAACTCCTGTACTCGAGCCAACACTTGTTGACCGGTAAATCCATGGCCGATCCGGCTCTTAAGCAAATTCAAGTTCAAGGCTTCAACTCTTCTCAAAACAACGGAGTTTTCACGGAGGTAAAGCGGAGTAGCGGATTGCAAGAGCTTCCAGGGAGGCGAGGAGAGGAAGAGAGGGCCATGACCTTGAAAGGGAGCGATCCATTTGGAAAGAGGAGAGAAGAAGCGAGGCGGGGAATGAGGAGAAGGAGAGAAATGGAAAGGATGAAGAGAGAAAGGAGAAGTAGTACAAGTAGATGGGATTATAGAGATTGTTGTTGTTGTTAAGAAAGTCCTGTTTTTGTTAGGGTTTTTAAAGCATAGGGCTCTTAAAGTTCTGTAGATCACCATTGATGGCGCATGTCAAAGTCTTTCTTTTTTTAAGGATTTAATTTTCTCTGCTATGAAATTTTAGGTTTTACAGAGGTTTAGGAAGGTTTGGACTCGAGGAATTTACATTACAACATTCGGTTTCGTTTTTCAAAATTACGGAGGAACATTGTTTTTTTTTTTAATTATGTAAACATGCGCCCATTTTTTTTTTGGTTTTAATTTTTTTACTCAGTGATTTTTACTATTTTATTTTTACTTTTTTATTTATTTTTATTTATATTTTTATACTCAAAAATATTTTTTTTAGGTCATATTCTTAATATATAGATAAAAATAAATATACACAATAATATATATATATATAATATACAAAAATATATACACAATAAATAATAATATATATATTACATATCAAATATCTACTAAATATCTATTAAACATTCATTAAATATTTATCAAATATATACTGATTATGCATAGAATATTTTTAATATTTTTTTAATTTTATTTTTTTACAATATATATACGATTCTCTATATAATATCTATATAAAATATATATATTATATATAAATAAATATATAATATATACACAATATCAACCAAACATTTTTAATATCTATAAAAAATCTACCAAATATACATAACATTTATCAAACATCTACATAATAAAATTAATATTTTTTTAACTATTTTATGTATATAATATATAAAATTTATTTTAAAATAAATTTAATAATTTTTATTAGTATATTTTTATATATTTTACTTTTTTTTTTAATTTTTTAAGTGTTATTTTTATTTTGTAATTAAAATTAAAAATTTTCTTTATAAAAATTAAAAAAATTTATATGTCAAAAAAATAATTTAAAATATTAATTTTTATTATTTTATTAAAATATTTTTTATTCAAAGTTTATTAAAAAAATATGAAAATTAAAGTAAGATATTGATTGTAGTGAATGAAGAAGAATTTTTGATAAAAAAAAATTATTTTAATGAAAAATAAGATATTTAAAAAAAAATATTTCTTGAATTTTTTTTAAAGTTTAAATATTTTTATTTTTTTATTGTATTTTTAAAATAAAATTTATTTTTGGGGTAGTAGGTAAATGTGCTTTGGACTTTGGCGGTCTCAATCAGAGTTTGGTTTTTGGTTCTTAAGCCCAATGGACTTTTTTTGAACTGTGTAAATTCAATGGACTTGACATCATGGAACAATTACATAAATATCTTAAAAGTATTGGATTTTGATAAAAAATACAAAAAAAATTAGAAATAATTTTAAATTTATCATATTTATAAAATATTTATCAAAATATTAGAATTTATTAATTTACAAATAGTTTACAAAGAATTTATAATGAATTTATTATTAGTTTATAAATTTTATATAATTTATAATGAGTTTATTCTGAATTTATAATAAAATAACTAAAATATCCTTAGTAAAAAAATAAAAATTTTTAAAAATATGATGGAAGATGTCATTTTTTTAAAATAATTTTTTTTCAAAAATAGTGTACTAAAAAACAAATTTTCATTTTTATGGAAAGTTGTAAAAAGTTCCATTTGTATTTGCAAAAATATGGCCTTCTTATAATCTTATTTGTCCACCAAAACAAAAATATTTAGTAGAATTGAAGGAGTTGCGTACTATCAAAGACTCATTTATCAAGTATATATAATTTGAACATTTGCCATTTAATTTGCTCATACTTTTTATATTATAAAAGTTTTTATTTATTAAGTTAACTGACGCCTTATCATCTAAATGTTAACATCACTTTTTTTTATAATATTCAAAAACCACAAAATACATGTAATTCATGTGCAATTAGAAAAATATCTTAAAATATATTTAGATGGTAAAACTTACTTTAGTTTAAATATTTTATATTTTTAAAAATTAAAATTTTTATTAATATTAGTTAATTGATTTATAATATTATAATTAAATGCTAAAAAATAATCTTTCAAAAAAAAAAACTTGATTAGCAAATGTGTTCAACTAATTAATTTTTCCATCTCATTATTCCTTAGTCATTAATCATAACTAGATATATTTTTGAAAATAATTTTAATATATACCATAAAAATTATTTTTAATTTTTTTTTCTTAATATATAATATAATTAACATTTTATGCACATATATCTAAGGATGACAATAGGCAGGTTATCTGTCAAAATTATTATACTTGAATCCCGAATTCATTTAATTTTTAAACTACTTAAATTTATTTAGACCTAATCATAGTTATACCCAAACCCATTTAATACTATCTGAACCGGTTTAATTACCTGTTAAATATAAAAATATTATAAAATTTAAAATGTAAATTATAATTTTTTAATTAAATAATTATAAATAAAATTTAATATTAACACAAATTTTTTTAAAATAATTTAATACTATATAATTTTATAATTAAAATAAAATATATAATTATATAATTAAAATTTTAATAAATATATAATCGAGTTCGAATAATAAGTACCCAAAAGTCTAAACCAAAACCTGATCCTAACCCGTTATTGGTAATAAAAATACTATTTACTCATTCAAATCTATTTATAAACTACTCATATCCTATATAAATAGACTAGGACAGGTTGGATATCCTAAAATACCCGGCTCATTGTCATGCCTATATATATCTAATTTTATATTATATACTCTCGCATATACCAAGGTGTATGTATATATTGTTATTTTATGATTAACATATATGTAAAAATATCTAGTTATATATAATATATACTCACATATATCGATGTACACCAGTGTATAATATTATTTTATGACTTAAATATACACACATACACCAATATATATTCATATATATCTACATATACTGTTATTCTATAACTAATATGTATATCGACATATAGATAAATATATATTACACGTATGTTATTATTTTTAAAAAAAATTAATAAATATATATTTTTATATGTAACATATATCTGCATATAAATAAATATATAAAATAGTTATACTGACATGTATCCACATATACCAACATATATTAATATTCTTTTCAGTATATCTAGTTACATGAAATATATATTCACATATAAATAAATATATAAAATAGTTATATACTGATATATATTTATATATATATATATATACATACACCGATATATATTCATGTATATTGTCATTCTTTAGTTAAAGTATATATAACATATACCGATATATACCTATATATATAACATATACATATTTAATTATGTGTAACATATACCCACTTATATCCACATATATCGACATATATTAATATATACTGTTATTATTTATTTAAAATATATGTCATATATATCTACATATATAAAAAAATATATAAAATAGTTATATACTGACATATACCCACACATATTATTATTCTTTAGTTAAAATATATATAACATATACATATACCAACATATACTAATATATACCGATGCATACTGACATATATGTAACATATACATATGTAGTTATATGAAACATATATCGATATATACCGTTATTTTTTTTTAAATTTAAAGTATATATAAGACATACCAAGTTACCTACAAAGATCAACATATGCTTACATATATTATTATTCTTTTGCAATATATACCGCATATATCTAGTTATATATAACATATACTATCATATATTGTTATTCTTTTCAGTAGATCTAGTTATATGTAATATATACTCGCATATAAATAAATATATAAAATAGTTATATACTGACATATATTCATATTTATCCATTTATCTAATTATATATAATATATATCCACATATAAATAAATATATAAAATAGTTATATACCAACATATATTCATATATTGTTATTTTTTAGTTAAATTATATATAACATACACCGATATATATTGTTATTTCTTAGTTAAAGTATATGTAATATATACCAATATATATCAACATATACTGATATGTACCAACATAAATCCACATATATATAACATATATTATTATTTTTTTGTAATATTTATTCACATATATCTAGTTATATATAACATATACCAATATATATCGTGATTATTTTCGGTATATTTAGTTATATATAATATATACCTACATATAAATAAATATATAAAATAGTTATATATTAAAATATATATATACACATACCGACATATATTTTTATTATTTTAAAATTTAACTCATATATTATTATATATAACATATATCAAAATATTACTAAATTTTAAAATAGTTATATACTGTTATTTTTTTTTAATCCAACATATCCATATATGTCATAACCTCTCTCAGTCTCTCTTTTTTTTAAATTTTTTTATAAAAATAATAAATACCCATAAAAGAATAAAATTGACAATTTTTTTTATGGTTATACATATATATCAAGAATTCTCCATTAATTTCAGTAAAATTAAACCTTATAATTACTTTGAATTAAGTTAAAAAAAAATAGTAAAGGTCAAATATTTACTTGTCCTTTTTTCATTTCCAAAGAAGAATGATTGAAGAAACAAAAATATATTATGTAATTTAAAAGAGAAGGTGATTTACCATTGATGAACCGTAAATATCCCCTTCTCTTTCCCATTTTACCCCTGTACATATGCCCCTATATATAACTTTCTTTTTTTTCCCCTTGTCCCAGCATATAATTTAAAACTCGATAAATTTTTAGGTCTCACTTCATTACAATATTCTCGCCCTCTCTTCCTCACTTCATTAACATATATTGCCCAATATATATCAAACATTATTTTTTAATATTTGATTGATTTACGATAATAAATAAAAATATATTATTTTAAAAAAGTTTAATTTTTTAATTAATAAAGATATTTTTATTAATTAATTTTTAAAATTTAATGTTAAAAAATATGCATTTTATTCACAAAATAGAATAGAGTTTAAAATAAAAAAATACATAAATATTTATATTTTTCTATTTTACACCTTTTTTTATTAATTAAATGTTAATTCATTTTGTCAAAAAAATTTTCATTAAAGATAAACTTAATTATTTACTTTGTTAAATTATTTTACAAATAAAATTTTACTTTTTTAGTATCTATATATATATTAGAATGACTACCTCACATTGCTTAGATGATATATATATATTATAATTTTTTTAAATAATATAAAAGATGATTAATATTTTTTAAAGGAGAAAAAAATAAATCAAAAATTAATAATAAAATATTATTAATTGAATGCAAATAAATAAAATATTATTATAATATTATAAAATATTATTAATTAAGTATAAATAAGTAAATGATGTAATTATTTTATAATTTTTAATTATTATATATTTTATTTATTTTATAATTTTATTTTAAATTGTTATAATATATTTTAAATATTTTTTATATAATTAAATTATTAAAATTATTTTATAAAAATTATATATATATTCAAAGTAAGGTGAGAAATTTATTATAGTAAATAATATATGATAATATATAATGTTGATAAAGGCTTTGTTTGACCTCTATGTGCGAGACATAAAAGTAAGAGCTCAAACTTCAAGTGTAATTAATAATAAAAAAGATAATATATATATATATATGTATATTCTTGTTTTTGGCTTATTTTTTGTCTTCTTGCAATAGTTATCTATGAACTTTCTGAGAAGTAGCCTGAATAAATTCAAACTAAATAAGTTCATGGTCAACATGGATGGAATCAGGCGGTTGTGAAAGGAAATAAAATTTTTATCTCTTGTCGTCACCGGTGAAGTTTGTCTCTATTGCCGTTGTCGCTGGTGAGTTCTCTGTCCACTGTCCAACTCATTCTCTTTCCTCTCCCTTGCTCCTTCTCTCTTTTTTTTTTCTTCTTCAATCTCATACTCTCTCCGTCTCTGCAACTCGAGTTAGGAGATTCGTCTTCGCTGGCCATCACCAGTGGCCAAAAGCACCTTCTGAAAGTGCTTTTTAGCCACCAATGAGAGAGAGTCATTTGTCCCCCGCGACCCTCCAAGCCCGTCCATGATGGTCAACCAAAAAAGCTCACTTAAGGAAAGTTTTGGTAAATGAAAATACCGCTTGCTTAGTTTTTTCTCCGTAGAATCGAGCATGCATTTGTGAGCATGCATTTGGTTGAGGATTTTCATCAAGCACCTAGCATGCATGGTTATATATATAAACAGAAAACTTCATTGTTTAATCATTACAAGTCTCATAAAAAAATTATTTACATATACAAAACCAAAAAAATTAAACTCCTCTCCAAAAACAAAAAACAAAAAATAAAAATCAACATTGAACAACCTGTAAAATTTATCGAATTGAATTTTTGTTTATTCTTTGATAAGATGTAGCAGCAACCACTAGTGGAGTCCTCTGGTCAAGAATAAAAATCTTTGAACCGTTTTTACGGCCATACCAATACCCAACCTCATCAGTCGAGGAAGCATCCTGCTCTATCAATTGTTTAAAGCCTTCAACATCAATGCTAGTGGCATTTTCAAGTAAATAGGACAACTGGTGATGGCTAATGCAATCAATGCTGGAGTGAAGAATTTGAGAAGCTCCAGTCCAATAGATCTAGAGTTTAGGATGAAGATGCAGAACAAAACAAAAGTTAAAAACAAAAGGTAAACAAGTTGAAATAGAAATCTTGAGGAAGAGGAAGAAGAGAATACCGTAGTTTTGAAAACTAAAAAGTGAATAAAATGTAAAATTGAAAAAAGAAAAAGTTAAAATTGAATAGAAAAAAATAAATATAATAAAATTAAAATTGAAACTTAAAATACAGTGTAATTTTTTTATTTTTTATTCCTTTTTGGGTTTTTAATAAAAATGTCAGAAAAAATAAAAAAATTTAAATTTATTAAAATTTTAAAATATATTTAAATTTATAAAAATTTATGAATAGTTTATTAATTTTTTAGATTTACATAATTTATTATGAGTTTATTATATGTTTATTATACATATAATAATTTTTGTAAGTTGATTATGATTTTATTTTATATTTTTATAAAATGATTAAAATAACTCTAATAAAATAAGAAATAATTTTATAAAAAATAGTGGAGGGTATATTTTTTTTTATTTTTTTTTATTAATTTTAGGTTTTATTTAAATCCATAATCACCATATGCAATTTATATAATTAATTAATTGAGAAAATTAGATTATATTTTACTTTTTAGATTTTTTAAAAAATAATTTATAATTTTTATTAAATATGAAAACTATATTTTTTTGAATTTAATGAAAAATATATAGTTTTGAAATACAAACTCAATTGAAAACGATTTTTTTAAATTGAAAAATAAATATTTTGGAAATTGAAACAAGAGAAGAAATATTTTTAAAAGAAAGAAGGTATATTTGTACAAGCTAATTGATGCCTAATATCTCTTCACCAAGGATTAGAATGCATGCACTTCTGAAAAAGCAAGGATCTCAATTATTGTGTATAGGAAAATTTCCAATATTTTTTTAAGAAATAAGTTCCATTTAATTATTTTTGCTATTTAATTTAATTTAATTAAATTTTAATTTAGCTCAAGTAACATGTAATTTTGCCAACTTAACATATGATCACATTGCAAATCCATTTGTCTCAACAAAACCAAGCTAATGATTATGGATAATAAAAAAAAATATATACAGTTTACTTGAAATTAAATTTTTTTTCTTATAAAAAGACACTGGCATCTAAATTTATCTTATATTTTTCTATTAAAATGAAATGGTGTGTACACCTAGTATTTCTTAGAAAATGTTGATGCCATGTCAGTCTTCGCCATGTCCATTGCTGTGGTCAAAGGCAATTATAGTATGGAGTTAGTTAAAGTTAGTTAAGCAAAAATCAAAGAGTAGAAAGAAAAGGAAGACAACTAGATATTGCTAAAATTTAATGGCCATTGTCTTTGCATATAAATATATATTTGAAAGGGTGGTGGAAGTTTAAAGAAAAGGGTGGTGAAATTTAGAAACACAAAGAGGAGGAGGAGAATGAATTGTTTCTCTTGCTGTAAATTGCCACACAATAATTCATTTCATGATACCATAGAATATCCCAACAAGGAATTCAATAGGCATGGAAACACATTTTCCTTCTTCCTCAGGAGCATTTCACATAAAACAGGTTTGAAGATTTTCTTTTCTTTTCTTTTCCTTTTCCTAGTGTTTCTGGCTACCCAATTGTCTCATCTGTGTAATTTTTGTTTCTGTCATCAAATTGCAGGCAGTGCCAGGCGGAAACTTATTACAGAGGAGATAAAGAAAGTTGGAAATGTAAAAATTTCTGCTCAGGTCTTCTCATACAAAGAACTCGCAGCTGCAACAGACAACTTCAGTGCTAATTGCATTTTGGGAGAAGGTGGATTTGGAAGGGTGTACAAAGGACATTTTGAAAGAACTAATCAAGTATATGTTGTTTCTTGTGTGCAATGCAGGGTTATCCGAAATCATCTTCAATATAGATATCTTAGTTTCATTGTTTTGTAGGTTGTGGCTATTAAGCAACTTGACAGGAGTGGCTTGCAAGGGAACAGAGAATTCTTTTCAGAGCTTCTTATGTTAAGTATGGTTCAAAATCCTAACCTTGTCAAACTGATAGGTTACTGTGCAGATGGCGATCAGAGAATCTTAGTTTATGAATTCTTGTCCAATGGATCATTGGAAAGTCACCTTCTTGGTATGTTCCCGCATGAATGGCTCTCGTAGCTTAAGGCTTTCATTGCATTTGTATTTGGCAGTAGTTTATACATTGCCTTGTAGACATTTTTGTTATCTTCAGGATTCGTTTCAGAAAGTAATTTCTTTCTTTTTTTCTTAAGCAAGGTTTGTAACATTTTCTATTTTCTAGATTTATCTCCGGAAAAGGAGCCCTTGGATTGGGGTACTAGGATGAAAATAGCAGCAGGAGCTGCACGAGGACTTGAATTCTTACATGAAGCTGATCCACCAATCATTTACCGCGACTTCAAAGCATCAAACATATTATTAGATGAAGAATTCAATCCAAGGCTATCAGATTTTGGACTTGCTAAGTTAGGTCCAACAGGAGAGAAAGAGCATGTGTCTACAAGGGTGATGGGCACCTATGGCTACTGTGCTCCTGAGTATCAAAAGACAGGTCAGCTCACAAGAATGTCTGATGTTTACAGTTTTGGTGTTGTTTTCCTGGAGATAATTTCAGGAAGGAGAGTCATTGATTCTACAAAGCCAAGCGAAGAGCGGAACCTAATTGAATGGGTATGTTTGATGATCATTATTAGGATGATTATATATAAACCTTATTCATTGAATCTGATTTCCACCTTGTAGGCAGAAACAAAGTTTAAAGACAAAAGTAAATTTACAGAAATGGCTGATCCATTACTTAAGGGAGAGTACTCCATTAAGAGCCTACATCAAGCAATTGCCATAGCAGCAATGTGTCTCCAAGAGGAAGCTGAAGCCCGACCCACGATGGAAGATGTTGTAAATGCACTCGAATTTCTTTCTAAAGCAAAGAATGATGAAAAATGTGATTGCGACTCATCGATAAGCATTCAGTATGTCAATTCTATGAAAGAAGACAAATTCAAACGACCATTAGATTTTTAGGAATTTTCACAAACCAGAGAATTTTGGCATTAGATACAATCTGCTTCTGCTGTGGACTCAACAGGCCTGCTTGTAAGGCATGTATATACCACTGTAACACTAGTTCACAAGTTCATGGAATGTGGAAGACATTTCCTGATGGATTTGTGGTGATCTGTAACCCAAATGGAAAATAATTTTGATCATTAAGTGTTCATTTTAAATTCCTGTAGGATTGCAATTCCCCTTTTTTTTTTTTTTATATCCTCTAGTTATTTAATTTATGAAGTAAAATGCTCCAGCTCATAGGAAATTAGAGTAAATCATAGATCTTTTGTATATTAAAAACATTTTTCAGAGTCAAAAACTTCATTCATTTCTTCCTAGTAGTTCACAATCATGTCTCGTGCAAAGTTTTCAATAAATGAAATATGATCTTTCTCTTATATGTATGATTGGAACTTAAAGCCCTAGCAAATAATTCACAACACAATGAACATATCGTATTCTATTTCTTACAATAGTTTTGAAGTTATGAACCTGAAATGATAGAATCAGCCAAGTGATCACATATTCACATGGTATAAATTTAGAAAGCCATTTCCTTTACATCATTCTTGAGAATTCTGTAGCTGAAACCAGGAATCCCATTGAGCTGATTGGTATCTGCAACTTCAACAACAGAACAAATGCTTGGAATGAACCCATTATTACTGCTGCTTCTCTGCTTCTTCCTTTTCCAACTCATTGTCAAGGACCAAAAACTAGGTCTTGAATTACCATTACTAGAACCCACATCCACCTTTTGCTCCTGAGGTTTACTAGAGCTCAAACATCTGTCTAACTCAATTTTAGTGAAATACTCAATCTCTTTTCTTACTAGAGATCCTACAGTTCCCCTTGTGCCGATCGCGACCGGGGCAATAGGAGCTGAAGTAGCCATTTTTTCAGGTAACTTGGTGGTTATAGTGGTAGCTTTGTAATGCTGCATATTCAGATAAATTTTCAAGTAATTGAGAAGGCTTGTAGTGAAAGAAAGTGGTGGCCCTATTGTTGTTTTTGTTTAATTGAAAGGCTGTGGTATCTTATTATCTTTAGTGTTTCAAACATTGTTATTGAACTTCTTTAATAAAGTGGACAGCATGAGATTTTGCATAATTGGAGCGTTGGATTGGAGCAGTCATATGTCATCATATCCATCTTGTGATTGCAATGAAAGCCTTTCCATTTTGTTTTACTTTTACCCTTTTGACTATGTAATTTGCTCTTTCTTTTTACATCATTTAAAGGTAAAAACATTTCATTATGTTTAATAAATTAAAAATGGCAGTCCGGTCTATAAACATTTATCGCCACACTATACAGGATTTAGAGAAGAAATACGCTTGTAAAATTTATTATACGCAGTTTGTCCTTATAATTGCAAGAGATTATTTTTATGATTCAAACTTATTACTTTAACTCACACGGTGATAGTGCTTATTTAATAATGCTTATTATTTCGTAAAGATTTTCTGTTTAATAAATTATAATGAAATAATTTTTCTATTTATCATTTGAATAAATGATTAGTTTATGCTCCATTAGAATATATATTTTTAATTAGTTAGCCTCTATGTTATAAAAGGTTAATTAATTTTTCATGTGGTTTAGTTGTAATATCTTCAGTTTCTCATTTCCTTTAGTCTAGGGGGGATATCGCTATCTGGCTTGGCAAATCAATTGAGTGCTAGCTATATAATATTGCAGGTATGGGGTTATGGGCGGTGTTGATTTCTCTACTTATTATTTCTTTTGCTTTTGCCTTTTGAGCTTTCATTCTGTTTCACACAATTATAAGTAATTTACCCATTCCAGCTAGTGGCACCAATCATTTTCTTCATTTTTGCATTGAGACATGCCAATTTGACAAGTATTCATTAATAGATTAAATCTATAATCTACTTTGTGGATAGGAGCTTATCCTTAAAAAAAAATGAGAAGGCATAAAAATATTTTTAATGTTTGCGCGAATATAGGTACTGATTCTTAATTTTTTTTAGCTCATTTATATAATTAAAGTTTTAATAAGTTGATAAATTAATTTATGATAAAAAATTAATAAATTAGTCTATTTTTTAATAAAAAGTTAACTGTAATTAATTATGTGTTTATTTCTCCGTTAGAATATGTAAATATGCATTTTAACTTTGTGCAAAACTATTAATTTGACACTGAATATTTTTTTTTGGCTCAATTATATACTTAAATAATTTTTTTGCCTATTTATAAATGAATCAAAAATATATTTAAGAGTATTTTTTACTAAATATTATTTTGGTTAAAATTAAATTTTAATACTTCTTCTAATAAACCTTTAAAATCACTAATTCACATTATATACATACATATTGCATCAGATGTGTCATGTCATTAGATGATATATTTAATAAATTTTCTTAAAAATATAAAAAATATTTTAAGAATATCCATTTTTTTTTAAAAAATTGCTTTAAAATTTTAATTTCAAAATTAAAAATCAATATTTTTAAAATAAAAAAATAATTTCAATTGATTAATTATAGGATATATTTTTAAAGCTAATTAAAATTTAATATTTTTAAAATAAAAATAATTTCAATTGAAAATTAGGAGCAATTTTTTTTTTAAAATGGATATTTATAAAATATTTTTATTTTTTATATATTTTGAAAAAAAATTTCTTAAATAATATCCTTCTAATGATATAATACATCTGATGTAATATAAATATATATAATGTGAATTGATGATTTTAAAAATTTATTAGAAGAAATATTAAATAAAAATTTTAATTAAATTATTATTTAGTATAAAATGCTCTTAAATATGTTTGATTTATTTATAAATAAGTAAAAAATATTATTTTAGTGTATAATTAAAAAAATTCAATGTCAATCTGTATTTTCTCTCATATTTAAGAGATACATTGATACATTCTAATGACATATAGTTGATGGCCAAATTTATCAAATTTTTAAAATTTTAAGAGTATAAATAAACCCAAATAAATTTTAAAGGCTAATCCATATTTTTACACAAATTTCAAGAGTATTATTGCATATTCTCACCAAAAAAAAAAAAAATTAAGGCCCCAGCATGTTTCGCTTCAGCATTTTAAGTTCAAATTCTATTTGTATTAATGTTGAAGGGTTCGAGTAACTTGCATTCTATTTGTGCGTATGCTAAGAGGAATTAAAAAAATATCAAATTTGTTAAGTATTTAACTTGTATAATATGCAGTCTTCTTTGTAAATTGAGATCTAAAATTTAATCCGTAAATAAATTCAGTTGATGTTATTTTTTAGTAGGCGTGTATGTGTGTGTGTGTGTGTGTGTGTATATGGCCAGTTCCTTCAACATTAATACTCTATTTTTTATCTTTTGCTAAAAAATTGAATTGCACTAATTTTTCTTCAGAACTTAAAAATTCATAAGTACTCTATTGGACCTGAAGATCGCGACTAGATCTTTGATGGCATGACCGCATGTTAGAATGCACAAGAGAGCGTCTCACACAAAAGCGCCTCTTAGCGCGAGCAGTTCCAAAGTTGAGAAAAAACTTGCAAGTCACATAAGAGATTGCGGCCAGACTCGCGAGCTCTCTTCCCAACTGGATACATTTGGTGCAAATTTAACAGAAGAGTACACGGCCAGTAGCATTTTCAAACTCCTGGAGCGAAAATCATTCAGTCAACGTTAACTCAACATGGCGCGATCACGAGATTCATAAAGTCAGATACTTTTTTGCGGCAAGTTGACCTACCTATAAGAAGATGACAAGTGGAAAGGAAAGTACTGTAGACTTTTCAACCTTTAGAATTCACAACCATGCGCAAGAGGGACATGATCGCAAAGTTTATAAGGAATGGCGGCGGAGGGAACATTTGCTATCTTAGCAACCAAAGGATGTCAAATGTACTAGCCAAGCAAAATCTCACCGCGAAATAGAGTTCATGGCTGTGCAACAAGGCACACAATCGTGAGGCAAATCTGACAGTATTTAATACACGAGATTTTATTTGGTGAGAAGCAAATCTTTTTCTACGCAACTCCAATCGACTAGAGGAGCTATGAAGGCTATAGATACCTCACCAAACATAATTTAATGTACTTTTAAGTATTTACTAAGCTAATCTCTTGCACTTTTGATTTTCAATTGCCTTGTAATAAATTTTTTCATTATATTTCGTAAGTGTTGGGGGGGGAGGTGAGCACTTAAAACACTCTAGTTAAAAGTTGGGTGCAGGCCATAAACATTAGGTTGAGTATAAACATGAGAAAACACTTGTAAGTACTGTGAGTATACTCTCAAGGTATATGCACTGTGCTAGTCAAATTCATTTTCAAGCAGCGAAAAGCATTGTTAGATATATCAAGAGTACAACTGATTATGGTTTGAGGTTTTATCAAGTTAAAAACTTGCACTGCATGGCCATTCAAATAGTGATTAGGCTGGTTGTATTGATGACACAAGAAGTACTTCAGGTTATTGTTTTAGCTTTGGCTTTGTTATTTTTTTTATGATGTTCTAAGAGACAAGAAGTCATAGCTCAATTCACAGAAAGTAGAATATGTAGCAGCTGCTACTGCTGCAAATCAGGCTCTCTGGATTAGGAAATTGATGGTAGACCTGCATATGGAGCAAAAGGAAAGCACACATATGCTTGTAGACCATCAGGTTACAATTTCAATTGCAATCAATCCAATGTTCCATAGCAAAATAAAACACTTCAAATTAAAACTCTATTTCCTAAGAGAGGTACAAAGAGAAGGGGAAATGCAGTTGATCTACTGTAAAATAGAGAGAGAATCAAAATGCTGACATTTTGACCAAAGCACTTTCCAAAGCTAGGTATGAGTTCTCAAGGCAAAAGCTTGGAGTTTGCAGCTCCAGAGTCAAGGAGTGTTGAATAATGCCTCAGGAGCTGCTGATGTGGAGTTGAGTGAGTTAGGATTAATAAAAACACATGCTAAGCTGAAGTTGTCAATGCTAGGTTGAAGTTGTCAGCTATTTTATTTTTCAAATTTCTGCTATGCAATAAGTTGCAGATTTACCGCACAACAAATTGCAGATTTGCTGCAGCTTTTTGGCTCTTTAATAAATTGTATAAATATGTGCTTTGATGATCAATAAACTCGCATCAATTGAGAAGTCCCAAAACAAATTTATGTTGCCAGCTTTTGCACTTAGTTTATGTAAAAAACCTAGTGTCAGTTTCCAGACTTTGCAAGCACAGATCATTCAAATGGATAAAGCTTCAAATTTTGAAATAATCTTTGATTAATTAATTACAATCCTTAATTTCAACAGCCTTGACATTAAACACACAATCATCTTATTGCTATTTGCACAATTGAACCTGATGCTAAGTACTACAAATTTAAAGCTGACATGAGAAAAATACAAACTCAAATAACATTTTTAAAGTAAAAAAACAATGTTTAAATTATGATATATATGCTATTTATATTTTGGAATTAATGACACATTTCTTTTACATTAGCCTAAAAATTTGAAATATTCTCTCCTATTTCTGTAATTATTCATTAATTCTCCTATATGTTTATTCCTTTCCTCTTTATCTTTTTTTTTTGCTTTGTATTAATAGTATCTAGCTTTTCATTTTCATATGTGAAAAGTATTTGAGGTTATTATATACTGGGAAGATGACAAGAATACCTCAGCCTCCTATGTGAAGCAAGAGCATTTTTTAGAGCAATATCTACTCTTGCCTCTTCTTGAAACAGTGTGTCATACAGCTGACAGACAAACTGATAATTCCTCTTCATCATCGTCCCAAAAACCTGTAGAATGCACTCCATTCTTCTCAGGATCGCTATCCTCCCAATCACTCTTTGGACTGGCAGGCTCTGCCTCTTCATCTTCTGCCTCTTCCTCTCCGATCTCAAACCTTCCATTCTCTAGGACAGGGAACTCCCCAGATCCATGAAGTGACGTCAGCAGGATTTCTAGGGGATCTGCAGAGGGGCATATTACTGCTTTTGCACCAGAATCCAAAAAGGCCTTGATTAAAGTTGGAGTAAGTCCATATGTCCCTGTGCATATTATAATCCTATCCCTCCAAGCTCCAACCTGGGTCATACCAGACAGCAACCAAATAAAAATCAGTCAAAAAATGTCCAGAGTGTTGTATCAGAAGCAAGAAATAAAATCTCGGGTCAAACAGGAAAATAAAAGTTATGGTTTAGCAGTTTCTGAACTAGTTAATGTAAAGTAGAATAATGATGTCAAGAAAGTTGAGAGACCAAGTGTAAGGGAAATAATTCATATCTATACAGCAATCATCCAACTTATGTCATATGAAAATACTGAAAGCTAGACTGCAATTTTATTACCCCTCCTAGAACCCTGTTTCAGAGAAACAAATAACAGTCTTTTGATAGTAGGCGAGCATCAGACATTCGTAAAAGCTGGGTAATAAACAAAATTTCATAAATATCAAGTGTCCCCTAATCTAAAGCTCCACAAAATTTAGAAACAAGAATCAGTATATCAAATTAAGGCCAAAAACATACCATCCAGCGAATATCATCAGGTGTTAAGTGCATAGAAGGAACTGTCCTACGAAACATATACGCCCCAATTTCTTGGTCATCCTCCATAACCTTCAGAAATATCAATAAACATTAAATTTGAGATCACTAGTACAAGTAACAAAAAGTTGCCTAAGCATAAAAGCAGAAATCATGGACAAGTACCTGTGTCTGTCGTCCAATATAAAAGTACCTGTGTCTGTCGTCCAATATAACGATGGCCAACATTTCCAACTTGGAAGTATGGTCTATGCTGAACCAGATCAGCAACAGTTGAAATATTTGAAACAAGTGATGTAGCCTTCCTGCATTGGTTACGCATCATTGATGACAAGCTAAATTTAACACTTTGGAGAAACTTATCTGCAAGATCTCCAGGTTCGGCAACAACAAAAACATCATTCTGCCAGCTGGAGAAATAAGCATCAAGGACATTATGAAAATGGCTGAAATTATGCTCATATCAAAAGTAACCAGTACGTTGACAGGGGCACATTCACCTTAATATCAAGCTGAATGAGTCATTTTGAAGTGCCAAATGTACAATTCCAACTTGTGGAGTATTCTGTAACTTCTCATGCAACGACCGAACAGGTAAAGATAACTGTCTGCGTGGAGACGGTGGTGATGTGGCATTCTTTCCAGATTGAATTCCATCCAAGTTTAAAGGCGGAACCATATCAATTCGGCCAACCCTCTGGGGACCAAAATCAGGACTGTATAGAAGTGGGCTTGAGGGGAAGCTTCCAGTAATCAGAGGTGAGGTAAATGGTGATGGGAATGTTGTTGCAGGTACTGTCCTTGTAACTCCAGATGCCCTGAGCATGAGGGATAATCTAATTCCATTGCGGGCACAAAATGATTCAAGTGCCCAAGCATGGTGCACAACCCTTCCAGAATCAGGACTATGCAAAGCTTCAACAAGTAGCACATTGCGTCTCCAACCCAAAGTGGGACTATTCTCATCTATAATAGCAGCAAGCCAGAAGTTCAGATTTACCGAAAGGAGTATCCAAAATGATGAAAACCTTTAGGAAAGTAACTTAAGAGAATATGAACAGAAATACCTGCTTTTGATACCTTTGACTTGAGGAATTGCTGGGTTTTCAAATTCTCTGACAACTTGTCATCATGTTGATAGGGCAAAAGTAATCTGTCACAAACATTCTTAAAGGAGTCTGAATTAGTTTGGATATATTCCTCGACTGCAGCTTCTAACTTTAGCCACACTGCTGGGTCAGTTTCATCCAGCTCCATATCACAACGATCATCAACTGAAATGGAAAATCATGGGATATTGAATAAGAACCATGCATTTTTTAGCAAAAAAGTTACTGTTAAAAGATAATTTGCTATATAGAAAAATAAATAATCTAAAATACGCAAAAGAATAAAGAACATTCTTCAAAAATAAAATATCTGACTCATGGTCTTATAAAAACAATAAAAGATTCCAAATTTCAACACTTTATATACCTGGATTAAAGCGAAAATACTGTATTTCAGGAAGCATGGGTAGCAAGGTGCTCAAAGCTTCCTCCACTCGGTCCACTGAACATGCACTCTCTATCAGCACTTGCCCAGTATCCAGATAACGCCAACCACCTTTCCTTGCCTACAATATTCATGATGAAATAAAGTAGCAATTAGGAAAGATAAGTGGAGAAAGACAAATGAAAGCTAGAATCCTAAATTTCTACAGGTTAAGAACTAGCAGGTAGTACCCACAAATACTTGTAACTGTAACAGTGAAGTTTCCTTCACAATGTTTTCAATATCTAGTCTACTCATTATACAAGCAAGATTTCCAAACTTGGAGAATTCTGATTATGTTCTCAAGCATTTATCAAATAGTAGCCAGACATCACCAGGTTACATAAAGCAGAGATTAGAAGGTGGAACAAAAACAGGAGCTGAAGAGCAGAGAATCCACCTCATCTTGAAAATGTGATAAGGTAAGATAGACTTCTTTGGGTCACTGCCATAATATGATTTTCCAAGATGCAGGACACTTTTCAGTGGCCATGAAATAATTTATTGCCAAAACACCATATTGTCTTGAAACAAAATTATTACCGACAATGTTTAAGATCTCACAACTATAATACTTAGTTTCAATTGTCGAATGCTATGTGTTACTTCAGTGTCATAAAAGATACCCAAATCCTCAAATTCACAAGCATCAAAATATTGAAATCACCTAAGATTATGGTGATTTGTTTGCTTCTCTACCTCACGGTTGTCTGCATATCAAAAGTTGATTCATTTGTCCAGATGGTCAATGATCTGTGATATAGATCATATGACCCAGACAGGAATGTGCTTTCTAGTAAGATTTGCAGCCATTTCCTACTTTAAAAGAAAAAAATCCCTAAACAACCGGAAAAAAAAGATCTGTGTGAATTATCAACTTCAGCAAATCCTTTAGATTTATTGATTTTATTCCCAACTTATGAAATTTGCTTCAATTTTAGCAACCAAATTCAAATCAACAAACACTATTATTGTATCACTCAATTAAATAAAATATTAATTTTTAATCAAAATGACAAATTAACACTTCCTCTCATACCCTGCCTGCCTTCTTCACTGCTGCATTCTCTCTCTCTCTCTGCTACCTGGATTTATAAAGAGCACCTTTTATCTGCACTAATATGAACTCCCTAATATAACTAGCATGGCCTCTGAGAATCTTGCGAATATATATAGGCACAACTAAACAATAGAACCTCATAGTAAAGAACAATACAAGAGCAACAACCAAGAAAGCAATAGCTACCACAATGAAAAGAGACAGCAAGAAGTAGTGAGTTTCAAAAAATATCTTCACCAAAAGCTGACTCATCATAAATGTATCTGACGACTCTTTCAGAGAAAATATGACTCCAAGAGAGCTTGCTATGTAATTTTATTGAATATAGTACCCATCTCCCATCCCGAATATCTTAGAAGTCAAGGTAGGTATCCGTGACCACTATGAACCCTATCATCAAATACTCAAAAAGACTGACCCAATTACAAATTTCAAAAAACCAGAGGTGATAACCAAACAGCCAATGGGCATATATGGCCAACTAAAGGAGAGAGAGAGAGGAATGAAGAAAAAGAGTTGAATTGTCATTATGACTTAAAGATTAATATTTTATTTAATTATGTGATACAATAACAAAATCATTTATTTAATTGTGTAATATTATAAGTTCTTTCAATATGAAATTGATTGCTCAAATTGAAAAAAAATAGCAAAGGTTGATGATAGAATTAATTAAATTAAAAAGGGTCCGCTAAATTGATAATTTGTGCAAGGATTATGGTTTTCTTTTGTCATTAGGCCTAAAGAAAAGCACATATGGATCTAGAATTCTAAATCTACAAAATCCCTCAACACCAAGCTGAATTTGACTTCCAAAATGTCCCTGATAACATAGGATTGTCCATGAAATTTAAGTAAAATTACACTCAATGCTTATTTTCTACATGTTCATCCTGGGAAGAAAGGATCATATGCACAAAGTAGAGAAGAGGAGGGGAGGAGGGGCGGCGGCACAGGGAGAGGGATAATCACCTTCGTTGGGACAGAACCACAGCCAATTGAGACCAAGCAGTCAATTTTTGTGTCAGGCCATAGAAGTTGCGCTTCCCTTATAGCAAAGATGGTAGGATTATTTGCCACTATAGCACCATCTTGCCAGCGGTTTATGTCTATTTAATGGAATAAATTTTTCAGCTCATTGTTCTGTTTAAACTTAAGAAATCAAGGGAAGGAGAATCAACACAATATAAGCAGGTTAAGAGCATACCATCTGAGAAATCATCAAGATAATACGGAGCAGCAGATGATGCTCTAATAGCCTGCCAAACATGATGCTTACAACTCCCTATAAATGCACTGCGTTTGTAGCCAACTTGAGCTCCAGTTGTAGGTGATCCTAACACAGTGACCCCTGAAGTTTCTGAAATTGCAAAAGGCACTTCAGGTGTCCCTGCAGGATACTGTACCAAAACCAAAAAGAAAAGGTTAATGAAATTTGTGGAACCACATCCAACAACAATTATCCCAATAGATACAATTGATGCATCTTTGCAGCAAAATAAATCTGCAATTTCAAAGGCTTCTTAGCGGAGTTTACTTGCAGAAAAATTATTTCTCAAAGAACATTTTCTTTATATTTCAGCATTTTGAGAGCCCATTAAAATTAAACCAAAAATGTTTTCCTGGTTAAAGGAAAACTATACTATTTTCAAGGAAAATAATTGCTTGCTTTTGCAGAAAGTCATGTTCAAACTTTCAAAAGCTCAGGAGTAGGTAAGGAATTTGTAAGGAAATGACCTAGGCATGTACTCATTAATATATCATTGCCAATTCTCCTTGTTATTTCTAGCAACAACCCGCATGTTAACATTTTCCCTTTTGTTTGTTACATAATTTTTTCTCATATTCAATAGAGTTAAAAAACTATGCAGTTCTAGTAGGCCCAAATATTTTTATGGTCTTTCATGCTGAAAGAAATTTAAAACTTTTCTGGTAGTCTGAATGATGGAAAATAATACCTAATTGGCTTTTAGTAATGCAATCAAACAACAGAAAATTAGTCTTTTCTCAGAAAATATTGTCCACAAACACAAAACAAATGGAGCCTAAACCTAAATTAACAATTACATTAAACACCAAGAAGAAGTCTGTCTCAAACCTGATAATTGCGAAAAATAAATGGTTGAGCTGGCATTGCACTAACCAAAGTTGATACAACGAAAACTTTGGGAATGTTTTTTACAGCTGATTCTATTAACAAGTCTCCATCCTCATCAGCACACATTTCCTTTAACAATCTCTCGAACTGATCTGCACTGTGCTGCAAGACAATATGGTATAGTGTTCAGTTTTTGGCATTGGGAAAGGACAGGTAGCAGTAGATAAGAATGTTCCATACCTTAGATCCATGTACAACAACTCTAAAACTTTGTGATGAACTTTTATAAAGCTGATCTAACTTCTCTCTCCAACTTGCAGCTTCATTATCCTTTGGTGTAGGTTCAGCAAAGACAAGTTTTCCTAAAGAAGCATATTTGTACAAGAGGGGTAAATACATTGAATTATACAAACAAAAACACTCTGAAATATTGGCTTTTGATAAATCATATGCACCAAGATTTTTATATATTTCTTCACATTTGTCCAGGGTCATCAACTTGATACCGAGAGCAACCGCCAGCATCCCACCCGTTGATGTGCCACATATAAGGTCAAATAATTCATGTATATGTTTTCCAGTTCCCTTTTCAATTGCTTTAAGTATCTGTACTGTTGCCAGACCTTTCATTCCACCTCCATCCATTGACAGTATGCGCAGACCTTGCTTTGCAACCTGTCTTCCTCTTATGGAACGCCGCAAGTTTTCATTTTCTCCTATAGTAGCACAAAGTAGGCTATTCATTTTATATAAATAACTGAGCTATATCAAAATACATCAAAAAGTATAATCCAATGGACAAACCAAGAATTGCCAAAGCACGAGCTGCTGCCTTATCCACACGTGGTTCAGATGTAACTGTCAACCGCAACAGAAGATCCCGTAGACTTTCAGATGTGACCAAGATGCTGCGATTTTCCAAGCAAAAGGCCAAATTTCCAACTGCTAATAAAGCTAATCTTTGCACCTAGAGAAAGATGGACCTAATATTAAATGACAGCTGAATATTAAAAGCAGGAACAAAAGCTAGTAAAACAAGAGGAAGGGAATTCACCTCTGGATTTTTATGGGCACATAACTGTTTTAATGATTTCAACATATCCTTGGTCAACATCTTCTGAGAGACGATATCAGATCCAAAGGCCAACGTGGCCACGACTTGCAACACAGATATTACTTCTTCTTGTGCAACTGACTTCAACACTGTTTCAATGGGTTGCATTATGTCACATTTCATCAACTGCATTGCAACAGAAACATCTCCAGCAAGAGATGATAAGGCAGAGCATGCTTGTTCAACCTGCAAGAAGTAAGAACTCAAAAAAGGGCCCAGAATAGCAATAAACAAGCATAGGTTTAACTCGTGATAGTAATTATTGCCAACATACCACATGCTGGTTGTCACTACTTATCATGCTAATGAGTTGCCGCACTGCATTCTCATCTTTACCGACAACAACACGGTTTCCATGGTCTTGTATTATTTTTGCTAGTGCAGATGCCAGCAATGGGTGATGACATGAAGAAAAGCGGAATAAAAGAGAGAAGAAGGCACTCAGCTTGTGTCTAGATGCACCAAAATAAGAACTGTTCTCCATCTACAATGGCCAAGTAACAAAAATTAACTCAAGAAAGAAAATCAAACAGCTTAAAGAGTGCTATAACTGCTGTATGATTACTACCTCTATCTGCACATTCACTGATCTTAAAATTTCATCAGCTACAATCCTGACATTAGCAAGAGACAAGTGGCGAAGTTTGTGCAGCGGTAGAATTTCAGGCAGGAATTCCAAAGGATTACCAAATAGCCTAAGAATTTGTAACTCAGACATAGCCCTGCCACGCAACTGGAGATGAACAATAGACCCATAGGAAATTCTAGTGTTTACGAGCTTTTATCAAACCAGAAAAGTGCAACAAAATTAGTCAATTTGTTGATAGAATGACCTGAAATCGAGAAGAGGGCGAACAAGCTTGTTGTGTTCAAGGGATAATTCCACCAGTCCAACACACTGCCTCAGTTCAACTGTTCACAATTTCAACCAAGATTCCAAAAGATAATATATAGTCTATCATGAAGCAAATATTGTTTAACATATATAATCAAATCCAATTCTTACCAGGAACTGAAACGAGTGTGTTGTAATCAACAGTGAGAACTTTCAAATTTTTTAGTTCACCAAGCTCTGGTGGCAAAATTGAAAGCCTATTGTTATCAAGATAAAGCCTCTCAAGGAGTGGCAATCCAATTAGCTCGGCTGGTAATATCTGTTAATAAAACCACCTGGCTAATTATGCACAATCCAACAACCATACAATCATGTCTCCTCAATAATATACAAGTGCAAACACATACAAAGTGCAGAGCATCAGAGTTCAATAGAGTAAAAACTTCTACTTTCTAGCATTTCCAATAATGTAGATTAAATTCATGAGCTAAACACAAAAATCTATGTATCACACCGTCACATCCCAAGTAAATGGAGAAAAATAAAATAATTTTCTTACTGATAAACCGAAACCACAGAGGCTAAGCAAAGTGACATTACGCCAATGCTCGCCACAGCCAGACCCAGAACCATCTCCAAATCCACCAGTAGCCAAATTGGACCTTAACAACCTTGTCAAAACCCCAACTCCATCACTCTGCTGTCCAGATCCAGCCTTACTCAGCGTCATCCCCCGCAAGGGCTCCCTCCTCTTGACAACCTGCATCTCCACCCGCACATTCGGTTCCTCCCTCCCCTCCTCCTCCTCCTCCTCCCTACTAGTCGTGAAATCCACCGTCACACAATCCTGTGGCAAAGGCAACGCCACCATCAACTGCGACTGTAACCTCAAAGCCACCTGGTCCTCATCATCCGCAGCCGTCCAATCCAAATCAATCCGAAATCCAAGTTCCTGATCTCGGGGTGGAGACATCGGAGAAGACTGAGAAGACGAGGATAATGAACCTGAAGAGGTTGAAGTAGATATACGATTAAGATCATCCTCAGATTCCTCAGTGCCATAATTAAGCGTTAAACGGAAGATTTCCGACGGTCGTTTCCAGCCTAATCCCCAAGACATTGTACGAGAATGAAAAGAATTCTCGAGATTTGATCTGATCGAGAAGTTAAGGATTGATCATGGCACGAATCGATAGAAGCAAATGGTGAGATTGTGATTAATGTTTGAGAGTGGATTAAGAAATGAGAGGGTTAGGGAGAGGAATGAATCGTGGTTAGGGTTCGTAAACCAGAGGGTCGGATTAATGGCGGGAGTTCATATACAAAGACACATACACCTAGAATTACAAATGGACATATGAACTCAGACTGTTGCTGGCTTTGGTAACCCGTTGAATTCTTCGCGATTTCTGTACTTTTTGTTGTTGGTTTGTAAGTTTTGGTGCTGCGGTGTCGTTTTCCTATTCTAATTAAAACGACGTTGTTTTGTTGATGCATCCTCCGGCGCCAATCTGCTAACGCCATTCAAGTCAAACCTGACTTTGACTCAATAAATACTAATAAATACCATATATATGTTAATTTAATAAATACGTTTTGATATTTTACGGAATAACTCTTTTAGAATTTGTTTGGTTTACTTTAAAATTGGAATAGAAAAAATAAAATTGAATTCCCAAATATGAAGAATCATATTACAATTTTATTTAATGAATAATTAAAAAAATGGTTAAATTAAGAATTATATTTAAAATATACTTTCTTTCCAGTAAAAATCATAATTATTTAAATATAAAAATTATGGTAGTTACATTTACCTTTAATAATAGAGAAATGATAACTCAAATTTATAAGAATAAATTATAATAGTGCAGCTACAGATACATAATCAAGTTTGAAAACCATCTATTGCACATAATCAAAGGATCTCAGTTTGAGCAGAATGAACTTAAAGCAATCTGCAACTCAAAAATGATCAATTGGTTTCAAGCTACAGATAAAGATTAGATGCAGCTCAGAGTAACCAACAATGATAATTGGCTTCATCAGATGCCAAATCATAAGTCCAGCTCTTTCGCAGCTGAATTAAAAATATCCTGCAAGTCCTGCTTCACTTCAGTATCAGCAAATATATACTCAATCCCATTTCTTGCTAGCTCAAACATTTCCCTCTTTCCAAGACCTTCATAATATAGAACATATAATCAGTAAAGACAAGCTGCTTGACATATTTCCTGTTAAATGCACAATCAATAGTATACATACCAAATGCAGAAGCAGCAAGACTATACTCCTTAGAAAGACTGGTGGAAAAAACTCCAGAATCATCAGTGCATAGTACTAGAGGATGTTTTGCATTATACAAATCAACTGCAAGCAATAAGATGCCAATGACCAAATCACTATAAAGAAGTTTGCCAAATTACTACAAAGAAGTTTTACTTTACAGGCTTGTTCAGGAGGGTACTATGGTAATCAAGTGAACTGTATCAATTTGTTTATTTAGTTCCAAAGCCAAATATAAATTGATCAAATAGAATAGAAAACTAACCAAAATGATGAATATCTATTGATGAAATTGATTCAGTCATGATGTTGGAAGTCAAACAAATCTCGACCTGCGAAAATTGCACAAGTGCAAAAGGAAAAAGAAGTTACTTAATGAAAAAAACTACTACACTGTCATCTTAAAGTTTTTCAAAGGCTTTTATTGTTATTTACCGAAGAAAGACCCTTGAATATAGAAAGACGTTGTAAGCTCTAGACAGGTAAAACTAAACACATCTTTTAAGCACATGAAAAAATCAGAACAATAATCAAACAGAAACCCTTTGAACCTTCTCAACAAATATTGTGTTCTGCAATGTTTGGCAAACAAAGTCCAACTGATTAGTAATTTAATGAGAAGGAAAGGTTTGACAGGGTGAATTCCATGGATCAATCAAAATCCAGCTTCCTAAAACCATCCATTTCTATTAGAAGCTTCAGTTTATTGCATAAGTGAAGGTTATTCTCAAAGAAGTGAATGATTATAGATATTCAACCGGGATTCTAGATGATTTTAACTTTCTCCAATCATCTTCGCCAAAGCAACACGCATGACCAATTCTCTGGGGGACAAAGTCGAGCATCATTTGGATCTCCTCATGACGATTAGGTATCTACAAGCACTAGGTTATGAAAATAAACCAGTAAGCGTAATTTCACCTCAATAGAATACAATCTTAAAGATAATGACAGCACTTGGCTCAACAGCACACCTCTCCACAGTGAAGTGTTATATAGAGACCTTGTTCCTGGGCAATTTTTAATGCTGGCAAGAACGTAATCCTGTTAAGATAAAATGAGGATTTGTAATTGTAATTCCTCAAAAAACATATGCAAAAACAACATTATGTGCTAATCAAAGAATTACTGAAGGAAGAAACTACCATTCACCCACAGCAGGATTTCCAGAAAGGTCAATGCCAACTACACCTAAGTCTCTCATTTCTAGGGCAAGCTTAACCTATAGAAGGAGCACAAAGAGAAATTAGAAGACTCAGTCAGTTCACAACTTATGGACCAGAAAACAGCCGTATAGTTTTCTTAACATACAGTTTCCATTGCAGCTTCAGTGGTCTCACGACGGTCAATGCTGAGAAGAAGTCTAACATATATCTTTTTTTTTGTAGCTCCATAACATGTGTCATTCATAGAAACTGAATTTATGGAAGTTCTAGCATCCAAATTATGAGGAGCCAAGTCCACCTCAACAGCAGTAACAGCCCTTAAACCTTCAATCACTGCCTCCATGTACGAGCGTTTGCTCATTCCTTTATAATCATTTTTCTGATTATATGAAATTGAAAACCACAAATTCCTCAATTAGTATAAAAATTAAGTGTTGTATTGACATGCTGACCAAAAAGGAAAATAAGACACTTAAATAACTCCTGCCAGTACCTTTGGTGTGGTTCTTAACTCCAAATATACAACATTCTCAGATGCAAAATCTTCCACCACCTGTTTCCAAAGAGTTGAAGAAGAATCATTGCAAAAAATATCAATGGTTCGGAAAACAGAAAGCACTACTAAAACTCAACATACTTTTTGTGTGATCCTCGTAACAGTACTGTGATCAGTGGTGAGAATGTGAATCAGGTCAAACAACTTGAACACTTCATGCAAAGAGCGGTCATCTGAATGGAAGTGAAACCAATATAACACATTGTCAAGAGAGAAAAGAAGGTAATAAAGAAAACCAAAATGAAGAAAGAAGGTTACAGAACTGGAGCAGCGCCCCACCCCAAAAAAAAGGTTTATAACTATATTTCAACCTCGTAAAGCCATATAATCATAATTGCAACAAATAATCCAAGCTTTGCTTTTCTTGAGCACCAAATTATAAAAATTGAAGATCTAAGCACAACAATTTTTCTTTACTCTATTTTTTCAGCATTTCAACAGAGTAACAACCAGAAGAAAGAGGAAAAAGGAACATACTTTTCATGATAACATGTTCCACATCTGAGAAAACAATGACACCCTTTTCACCCAGAACTCTAGCAAGTTCCCTGCAAATAAAACAAATTAAAAAAAAACAAAAAAATTAATAACTCAAGAAAGAGAAAAAAAAAACAATAAAATCTGAAAACTTCCCAACAATTTCTTTCACCTTACTTATATATGAAACGCAAAAATAAATCAATACAATAACAACAAAGTTGGCTAAATATATACGCTTTGCATCACCTAGCACGAGGAAAAGAGATTTCCACTGAATATCCAAATTGATAAAAGTAATTACCAGAGGAAATAGATAAGAAAAAGGAAGTATGAGCATACAAAAGAGTAGAGTCTCTGACGGACCCATTGAGATGGGCATGTAGCTCAACCTTTGGCATTGACACCCACCATTCCATTTCTGCCTCTGTGTTTGCCAGCGGACTTTGCTCTGCAGCTTGCATTGGGGACTATTTTCTCAGTCTCAGCTGAACGTCAACGTTCTTAGCTACTGTGCTCTCTCTCCTTCTTTCTCCTCCTGTTCCCAATTAACATTTGCCAAAGGTTTCTATTGGGCCAGATCCATAAATAATGGGCTGGACTTGAAATACGACTTACGGATCTGTAGAAAAGGGCATTTTGCAAAGACGTATTTACAAAATTACCCTTCAAAAAATTTATTTTAAAAAATACTACCATTTCTCTTAATTTTCAAAATTACTATATTTATAATTTTTTTTACAAAAAATACATTAAAGAGAAATTTTTCTCTGCTTAATGTTTACAAATAGTGTTTATAAAATATTAAACTTTTATAAATTTTTTTCAAAATGAAATTTTAAAATATTAAATAAAAGTATTTATATTAAATTTCTACTTATATATAATAAATACCAATATATATCCATATATACTCTTATTTTGAAAATAAAATTTAAAATTTTTATTTATATTAATGTGTTTTATTTAATTTATATATTTTTTAAAATAATTTTAATATATAATATCAAAATTATTTAAAAATATTTTTTTGGTATACCATTTTGTATTTAAAAATATTTTTTAATATATAAAAATGAATATTAAGTATTTTTTAGTATTTTAAATATTTATTATGCAGTATTTTTTGTTAATTAATTTAAGTTATATTTATATTAGTTTATGTTTATTAATTTTAAATTATATTTTATACACACACTTTTATATATTTTATTTAATATATATTAATTAATTTATGTTACATTTTATGTTAATTAATTTTAAATTATATTACTTGTAGATAAATAATTTTTTTTAAATACAGTGGATATGGACATTCAAAATTTATGGAGCCCATAAATTATAAAAATATCATTTTATATGTAATATATACCAATATACACCGACATATGTAAATATATACCGACATGTATCAATATATACCGATATATAAGTAATATATATATATATATATATATATTTAGTTATATGTAACATATATCCATATATATTGACACATATAATTATTCTTTAGTTAAAATATATATAACATATATTGACATATACAATTATTTTTTGGTTAAAATATGTGTAACATATATCGATATATATTCACATATACCTACATATATATAATATATATTATTATTCTTTTATAATATATACACATATATATCTAGTTATATGAAATATATATCAACATATATTATTATTATTTTATGTATATGTAGTTTTATATAATATATACTCATATATAAATAAATATATAAAATTTTTATATACTAACCTTTATCCATATATGTCACATACATTATCGTTCTTTAGTTAAAGTTTATGTAACATATACCAATATATATCAACATATACTTACATATATGTAACACACACATATATATAACGTATACTAACATACACGTAACATATATTATTATTCTTTTTTGTATATCTAGTTATATGTAGTATATATCCACATAAAAATAAATATATAAAATAGTTATATACCGATATATACCCACATATATTGTTATTCTTTAGTTAAAATATATGTAATATATATCAACATATATTTACATATATCTAACAAATATATATCTAATTATATATAACATATATCCATATATACCGACATATACAGTTATTCTTTAGTTAATGTAACGTATATTGATATATATCAATATATACCAAAAAAACGTAAAATTTCTAATAATGTGATACTGCCACTTCATTGAACATTTAAAATTATAATCTAAAAAAAATATACAAGACCTAAAACTTCTAATAATGTAAAATTAAAGAAATTAAAGAAAATAAAAATTCTGCATTTTCAACTATTATTCATCTCGGATAATGTGAGCACTCATTACTTTTTCTCCTAATATCCTATGGTAATAGTATTCATCAAAATCTAAGTCAGATTTAAAATAAAAAATAAAAAAATAAGTGAGATTTTTCAAAAATAAATAAAACAACTAAACTCCAATTATTACATTGGAACTGAACATCGACAAGAAAATTATATATATCAAAAAATTATTGGATATGCTGCCAAACATCCGCTATTATTTTTCACACCCCATTGCACTTGACACAAAAAAAAAAAAAATACAAACTACCTCCTACAACATCCAATTCATCATTTAATCCTAACATCAGCTAAACAAAAACATACAAATTTCACAGTTTCATATATACAAATTTCGTCCTAGTTGCTCTCATTTCTGCCGGTTGAATTGTGGTTGCATTGCCTGGATTCCCTTTATTATTATTATTATTATTATTATTATTATTATCATAATGATTATTAGAAATCCAGGAAGAAAAAAATAACTTTAGATATTATGGACGAGAAAAACTATATATACCTGATAACCATTGACATGGCTACTATTTTCTTGCTTATCTCTTGAAGCTCACAAGCAATCACATGCTCATCCAAATACATATATTTATTAGGCATTCCATGTTAAAGAAATAACAATTAATAAAGGCTTAATTCATCCGTTGTCTCTTGAACTTGGCAATTTTTGTTGATGACGGGTTGATCCTCAGGGATAGTCCTAACTCTTGTAGCTCGAGCTCGGGTAGCTGTTGTTGTTGCTCTTCTACCTATAAGACAAGAGAGAAGAGGGACCGACTTATTGGGGGAGGCTTCGATGGCTAAGTCAGAAGTCGGTCGCTCTGAATAAGAGAGAGAAAGATATATATATATATATATATATAAACAGAGAGAGAGAGAGAGAGTTAGAGAGAATGGAGATCCCTTTACCTGTGGAGGGTAACCCCTATTTAAAGTTGTCGTAGGGAGATAGTAAGGAGATAGAATATGATCTATATGAGTAATTTGCATATGCGTTATCTGCTGGACATCCGGAGATCGGTAGGACTGAGAGTAGCTATAAGGGTGACCGGATAAGGAGCTCGGGTGCAGAGCTTGGGAATAGGAGGGATAACATTATTGGTCATTTTACTTTCTTTATTATTCGATTAAACATTTTGCTCTTCAAACTTGCATTTTTCATAACAATTTAACCCTTATCTACATATATAGTATAATGCGTGAAGTCCATTCCCAAAACGCACGAGAAGTCCATTAAACTTGTTGATATATAATATAAAATGTAAAAAATGCCTTTTAATTAATTAAAGTATTACTTTTAAAATTCTAAAATCATTTTTATATTATTTATTAAAAATTATTTAAATTAAAATTTAGTTATAATATTTAGAGCTATTATAGCTTGAGGTAGTTTGAGTTGTTGTCAATTTTGGAGAAGTGAGATTTCTGGGTTCTTTGAATTCAAACAATTCTTGATTTTTATTGTCTAATTTTAACTCCGATTCTTGTTTTGTCCATGAATAATCTAATAAAATTAAAATCAATTTTGATTAATTTTCAGGTTTGGATCAAAGTTTTGAAATGGGTATGAATTAATATATATTGCAGTTTTAAAAAAATAATTTTTAAGTTTTTAAATGTCAATCAATTTAAATTTGTATTATTATTATTATTATTATTATTATTATTATTATTATTATTATTATTATTATTATTATTACAATTCCTATTCCTATTATTATTATTATTATTATTATTATTATTATTATTATTATTATTATTATTATTATGTGGAAAGAAGTTTTTATACATGATATCTATTTTTTAAATAGTTGCTGATATATTTTTTGTTAGGGAATTTATACTTCACGCTCCTTATTATATCTTATATTTTAATATTAAGGAATAATAGTTTAAGAGGTAAAGTGGTTTATCAAATAGTAGAGGGATAAAATAACTAAAATTGCCAAGTTTAGGGGGAGGCGGATGTGTTAAGACATTAAGAAAATGAGCTCTCATATCCATGTACATTAAAATTAACTTTCCAATGTTGAGAAATGAAAAAGGGCAAAAATATGAATGCAAGAAGATTAAATCCTACTTACAAATAAACAGTGATAAGCATTATAAAAAGCGCGTGAAAAATGAAAATAACATGAAAAATAGAGTAGAGAGAAAGAGAAAGATAACACCATACTTTTGAAAAAATAAAATATAAAAACGGTTAAAATTGAAAAGGAAAAAAAAATTAAAAATGAAAAGAAAAAGTAATAGTAGTAAAAATGAAAATGAAACTTATACACTGTTTGGAATGAATGAATTCCATAATTTTGTGAAATTCATTTAAATTCTAAGCATTTTTATATTATTTGATAGATTCAGGAAATGTGAGAGACATTCACAGAAATATAATTGCAACTATTATTGTATATGGTGGATATTTGGTTTTCTTATTGTGTCTTTATCAATATATTGAGAGACTATTACCAAAATTTGATAATAATAGTAGTAGTTATAATGTAAGATAAGAGTTGATGAGAAAAACAGAAATGAGTAATAATGCTCGAGACATTTTACGAATGGATCCACAAGCATTTAGAACATTAGTTAATTTCTTAAAACAAAAAAAAATACTCAAAAATAATAATTACAGTTGTGTAAAGGAACAAGTTGCAAAAATTCTTATTCATTTTGGTCCATAATGAGAGAAATCGTGTTGTGAATTTTTTTCTTACGTCGGAGTGGAAAGATTGTTAGCTGTCATTTTCACCAAGTTCTTAAGGAGATTATACTTTTAGAAGATGAATTTTTAGTGCAACCTGATGGTTCAACAGTTTCTTTAGAAATTATGGATAGTGGAGGAAGATTTTTTTTTCTTCATATTTTCAGGTTAGTGAATTTAGGAATATAAAATTTATTTCTATTATATATTTTCATTAATATTCTCATTAGCTTAGTTATATTAAATAGAATTATATTGGTGCTATGGATAGAACTCACATTCACGTTAAAGTTCCAAAAGAAGATGTTCTTAGATATAGAGGAAGGAAAGGAATACCTATAATGAACATCTTGGCCGCATGCACTTTTGATATTAAATTCACTTATGTATTACCTAGGTGGGAAGGATCGGCTTCAGATTCGAGAATATTAGAAAATTCTTTAATTAGGAAAGATAATTTGAAAGTTTCTCATGGTAATTGACATAAAATTAATAGTCTTATTTATCAATATAATTGATGGGTTAGTGAAATATATTTTTCAATTTATGGATAGGTAGATTTTATTTAGTTGATGTTGGCTACCCATTAAGATATGGTTTTATTACCCCATATCGAAGTACTAGATACCATTTGAAAGAATACTCACATTGTGCTCTTGAAAATGCTTGAGAATTATTCAACTTTCGCATGCATCATTAAGAAATGAAATAGAATGGGATTTTGGAGTGCTTCAAAAAAGATTTCTTATCATTGCTAGTGGAACGGAAGCTTATAACTTGTTTGAAATTGTACTTGCTTGTTGCATCTTGCATAATTTTCTCTTGATGTATGATCTGAATGAAGATATTCTACAACAAGTAGATAATGAATTGTTGAAAAATCACAAGGAATTTTAAGATATTAGAAAAGGGCTAGAGATGCAGATGCTAGTCAATGAGAGCATATAAGAGATCATATAGCTTCTCATATGTGGCTTGATTACGTGTCTTGATCTTATAAATAAGTAATTGATTTGAAAAGAAAAAGGTAAAGGGAATAAGGATGAGAAAATTTTTATTAAGAAAGCATGAAACACTATTACATTTTCTCTTAACAATGAGTTTATGAAGACGGGGAAGACAATTGATAAGACAAAAGTAGTCGATAGATTGAAAACTATTCAAAAACAAATATTTTTAGCTATAGAGCTTTTGGATAAAAAAATTGGTTTTGGATGTAATGATATGACTAAGAAAATTGAAGCTACTTCAAGGGTTTGGAAAAGTGTGATTCAGATATATATATTTTTTCTAATAGTACTTACATATTGCATATGTCCAATTAAATTGAATTGATACAAATTTCTTATTATAGGTTAAACCTGATTATAAGCTAGTGTATTATAAGGAGCTGTATTTTTTGAAGATACTCGTGAGTTGTTTGAAGGAGATAGAACAAATGGAGATGGTGTTGAAAGTGTAAAAGAAAAAGCTTGTAGATGGCAAGCAGATGAAGAAATCAATATTATGGATGATAAGGACATGCAAGTGGATATTGAAAATTCTTTTAATCCTAGGTTTGATTTCTCTATATTTAATGCACCATCACCATCGCCATCTCCTCAAATCCTCATGCAAGAGAATGTCTCTTCAGTTAATAGAATGTCAAAAGCATCTTCAAAATGAAAGAAAAGAAAATAATCTGATGTAATTGCTGAATAAATAGTGGCAGTCACTACATCAATGAAAGAGATTGCTAAAGGTATGACAAGTAGTAATTAACGCATTTATTCAGCAACTGAAATTACAACAGAGCTGAAAAAGTTGGGATTGAATAAGTGGGAGAATATAGAGGCACTTAACTTCTTAAAGGATAATGAACACTTGGTTGAAAGATTTTTTTGCTTGTGATGATGATATCAAACTTCCTTGGCTTAAGAAGAAGATGAAGACATGACTGAATAAATAATTAATATTTTAGGTACCAATTAAACAACAATAGTATGTGTGATATTATTTTTTTTGAACATTTGCATGTAATAGGTTCGTTAAAGCTTTCTTTTGACAATTATTCAGGATGGATGGTAAAGACTACTGCATAATATATATTGTCCATGAATTACAATGATATTTGATATTATATATAGAGAACACACCACAACAAAAAACACACGAAACTAAAAAGAAAATAATATAAAAATAATAAAAAAAAGAAATATGAAAATAAGTATAAACATTAAATTTTAAATATATATTGATTTGGAAATTATTTTAAAAACAAAGAAAAACACAGCTAAAACAGAGCAACACAAAATAGAAGAAACATAGAAAAACAAAATAAATTAATTTAAAATATTTAAAAATAATTTGAATTCAATGGAAATATATAAAAAATATATTTAATAATTTAAATTTTAAAATTGAAGTGTGATATTAAACTCACAAATCTATTTTTTTTTTGTTGAATTCACGTACAAGATGAGCTCAAAAAATTAGGACAGTGATGCTTTTAGTTTAACAGTTGGGACAATTTAACTTCCTGAAAAAAAAAATTGTCAAATTAGTTCGTCTTTTAATTTCCATTCTAAAGTTACAAATTGTTCTCAAAAGTAAGATTACATATTATCAATTTAATTAATTAGACTATTAAAATAGATTTAATTTTATAAATTTATTATTAAAAAATTTAACCAATAATAGTATATATTAAGTATTTAAAAAAATGACCTCCTCTATATCTTGAATTTATTTATTCTCACGATGCAAAGGATATTTAGATCGCTTCAAAATTGTAGCCATTTTACAGGTACAAATCTTAATTAATAGGTGGAGCTACTTCCCATTATCTTTTTTTTAGTTAATTTCATTAATATTAAAAATCTAATACTAATAAATTTAGGGATGGGCATCGATTGAGTTAGTTAGGTTTTAAGAGTCGGCTAATCTGATTACTATTGATTGATCGAAATTTTTTTTAAATCGAATATTATTGGTTAGTTCAATCGGATTTGATCGATTTTTCTAGTAAATATATAAGTCAAAACCAACTAATTTAGTTGTTTTAAACTACATAGTATGTCAGATTGGTCGAATTGACCATTCGGTAGGCCGATTTCTGGCTATTTCCTCATCCCTACATAAAGTACCAAGTCATCATTCATTCATTATGTCTCAGATTGATGGGAGAGATTTTCCTTTAATTATTTCTTACATCTAAAACTCAAAATTCAAATAAAGAAATCTATTTCATCTCTCTTGTAGTTTAGATGTTTCTTATTTTCTCTTTTTGTCCAAAACAAGATTTTTTTTAAAGATTGAACAAGCTAATGTCTAAGAAAACCAAAGCAACTTTCCTATATCAAGTCCCACTCTAACTTATATATATATATTGCAACAATTCTGTTGATTTATTTTGTTTATGGTATAAATTATCTTTGTATAAATTATAGAATGCCTTCTTATTATTTGAGTCAAATTGTATTTAATTTTTTATTAAAACGAAGAAAACAATTATTTTAAAGGTTCAAATAATTTAAATATAAAAGTTAATTTATTTTTATTTTATTAAAAATATAAATAATTTATTTTAATAAAGTTAATTTTAATAAAAAAAATATATATTCTCTCTTTTTCTATTTTTTATTTGAAATTAAAAATATTAGTGGGCCACATGGCGTGAGGTAAGTACACACTTCACCGCCACTTAAAAAACATATTTTCTCTAATATTTTATATTAGTAATTTTTTTAATCGTAAAGTGAAAAAAAAAATTATCCCAATAATGATAAGCTGAGTTGAGTCGAACTGAGTTTTAAAAAGTTTAAACTCGACTTGACATAAAATAGTCGAGTTCGAGTTGAACTTGATCTCGATTCAACTTATATTTATATATTTTGAGTTTTAACTTGAGCTCGATTTAACTGAGTTTAACAAATTCAATGAGCTTATTTTAGTTTTTAATTTATATTCATTTTTTTTCTATATTTTTAGTGTAGAAATATTAAAATTAATCATATTTTTATGAATGATAAATAATCTCATAATATTTATATTAACAAAAATAAAATATCATATTACTATAATATTATATTGTATTACAACTTAATAAGTTATTGAATTATTTACATTATTTATATATTGTACTAATTATTTAGTATATGTTAAGCTACATATTTTTATAATATTATTAATTAAATAATCATTTATTTTTGTAATTTGTATTATATAAATAAAAATAAAAAGATTATATGATACACTTTTTTCTTTCAAAATAATAAATTTATTCTTTCAAAACTTTTAATAATTATTTTACTTATAAATATTGTACTAATGTAAGTTCCACTTATTATTAAATAAGTATTAATGTTTGTTATTTAAAAATTTAATATATGTTAAATTTCAAATAAAGTTTTTTGAATTGAATTATTATGTGATATTAAAATTATTTATTTTACATTATTTAATTTATTTATTACATATAGCGTATAGTAATAATTATATAAATTAAATTAATTAAAGAATTAATATATTCAAATACATAATTTAATATATAAATTAAATTTTATATATTTTTAATTCTGCATAATAAATAAGTTAGTTTGTGAATCTAACTCAAGAACTTTTAAATAAGCCAGTGGTAGGTGGTATCAACTACATAGTGCCTCCTTACTTTTTGACTAACCATTTATATAAAAAAAAAAATTAAACCACCAATTATGTCGGATAGGCAGGATGAAAAGGCCTATATAAAGGCCTTCCCTCCTTATTTGTTTTGCACTAGTTATAACAAAAATTTGAGAAAAATTAATAGAGAGATAGAGAAAATTTAAAAGGAGAGAGAGAAAATTAGTGTAAGTAATTTTGTGAGTAATAAAATAGTGATGTTTTATTTTTGGATATTTCGAAAATACTTTCCACTATTTTAGGTTTATCAAAATTATTAGGATTGTGCTTCTAGAAGATTTTTCTAAAAAAAGTCTCTCTCTCTTTGTAATCCTACTATTTATTAGTAGAAGAAATTATTCAGAGTTTGACCCGTAGACATAACCCAAATTAAAAAGGATGAACCACCTTAGATATTGATGTCTCTCTTTTATTGATTAATTTTATTTTGCTCATATTTTTATTTAATTACTGTTGATCCGCCGATCCCGCTGCACTGCTAATTTGAGATTTATTTCTCAATTTCCTCTTCAATTGGTATCAAAGCTTTAATTTGAAGAGATTGTGGCGAAGATGAGCAAAATTATAAACTTAAATGGTATAAATTATCACATTTGGAGATCTAAGATGAAAGATCTCCTATTTGTGTTGAAGATGCACTTATTGGTTTTTAGTGTCAGTAAATTCGATGACAAGACAAATGAAGAATGGGAATTTAAGTATGAGCAAGTATGTGGTTTCATCCGATAATTTGTCGAAGATAATGTATATAACCATATTTGTTGTGAGACCTATGTAAGAATGTTATGGAACAAGCTTGAAGAATTATATGCTTCAAAGACCGACAACAATAAATTATTTTATTTCACAAAATTAATGCAAGTGAGAGACAGAGAGGGCAATTCATTGCATATCACTTGAATGATTTTTAAGGAATAATAGATCAGTTTTTGGGTATGGGCGTCATCTTTGATAATGAGATGTTGCTCTGATGGTACTCATTTCATTACTAGAGTCTTTGGAGACTTTGAAAATTTCATTAACAAATTTTGTTCCTAAAGGTGTTGTTACAATAAAATTAGTGAAAAGTGGCATTCTAAATGAAAAGATGAGAAGACACTTACAAGGTGTTTCCTCTTCATAATCAGGTATTCTGGTTACAACTATTAGGGGGAGAAGTCAGAATATGGGCTCAAATAATGAAGATAAAAGTAGTGATGTCAGTCATGGTAAATTTAATAAATTTGCCAATATTGAATATCATCATTATCATAAAAAAGGGGTATATCAAGAAATACTGCCGAAAATGGAAAAAGGAGAAAGGGAAGGATAAAAGGAAAGATGTTAGTGATGATGAGAGAATTGCCGCTATAATTGAACATGAATTTCTTCTCATTTACATTGATGATGCGATCAACGTGGTTGATCATGAGACTAGTTGGGTGATTAATACTGGTACCTCTATTCATACTACAACTCAGAGGGAGTTCTTTTCCACTTATACACCAGGTGACTTTAGGATAATTAAAATGGATAATAATGATAGTGCTAAGATTGTTAGTGATAATGATATTTACTTGGAGACCAACAATGACACTAGGCTGCTATTAAAAGATGTGAAGTATGTTCCTAACATCAGGCTTAATAAAATTTATGTTGGAAAGCTTGATGATGAAGAATACTGCAAAATGGCTAATGAAAACTCACCAAAGGTTTACTCATTGTGGCTCGAGGTAACAAAGACTCTACGCTTTATTTAATGCAAGCTAAAATCTCTAAGAGCATAGTTAATGCAGTAGAGAAAAATGATGCAGCTAAGATCTTGCATAAAGGCTCAATTACATGAGCAAAAAAGGAATATAAATGCGTGATAGAAAGAAGAATATAGTTGATTTGAGTAATACTCATTTAAATAGATGTGTTGATTGCTTAACAGGAAAGCAAAACAGAGTTGCTTTCAAGAATTCTGTCCATTATAAAAAAAGCCAGAGATATAATAATTAGTACATTCTGATGTATATGGCCCTTTCAAATCCAAATCACTTGGTGGCTTGTCCTATTTCGTGACTTTCATTGATGATTATTCAAGGAAAATATGGGTTTATACCTTAAAGAATAAAGATCAAGTTGTAGAGATATTTAAATAATTTCAAGTCCTAGTTGAGAGAGAAATTGGGAAAAACTTAAAGTATATCAAGTCAAATAATAGAGGTGAGTACATTGGATCACTTCAAAGATACTGCAAGGAGAATGGCATTTGACATAAGTTGACTCCACCAAAATCTCCTTAGTTGAATGGTGTAGTTGAGAGAATGAACATAACTCTCAAAAAGAGAGTCAGATGTCTGCTATCACATACAAAGCTACCAAAGTCTTTTTGAGTAGAAGCATTGAATGTCATGGTTCAAATTTTGAATCTTTCACCATATGTTCCTTTGAAGTTTGACATTTTAGAAAGAGTGTTGTATGGAAGGGATATCTTTTATGATCACTTAAAAGTTTTTTTGATGTATAACATTTGTGAACATACCAAAGGATGAGCCGTCAAAGCTAGATGCTAAAACATGACAGTGTGTGTTTATTGGATGTGGTTAAGATGACCTTGGCTATCGATTCTATGATCTAGTTCAAAAGAAGCTTATTAGAAGTATTAATACAGTGTTCATTAAAAATGAGACCACAGAAGATATTGAGAAGACTCAAAAGAATGTTTCTAGCTATGATGACATTTCAACAAATTTTGAGTTAGTTTCTCCAAAAGTGGTGCCGAGAAAAAATGAAGATGAAATTGAAGTTGTCTACCAGAATACTTCTCATGATGATGCTTCCATCCAGAATCAACTAAATGAAGATTCTGATGAAAATGATTTTCAAAATCAGACACCAGTACCAGATGCAGCTCAGGAATCAATAAGGAGATCTACTAGAGAGTTAGACAATCTTCTACTAGATACTCCAGTTATCAGTATGTTTTGCTTACTAATGGGGGAGAACTTAAGGATTACCAAAAAGCTATGGTAGATGAAAATAGGGAGAAATAGATTAAAGCCATGCAAGATTTGTTGAAATCCTTTCATGAGAACAAAACTTTTGAGTTGGTGAAGTTGCCAATAGGCAAGAGGGCTTTGAAAAATAAATAGGTATTCAGGATAAAACATGAAGAACATAATTCTCAGCCACGTTTCAAAGCCAGATTAGTTTTTAAGGGATTCATCCAAAGAAAAGGGATTAACTTTGATGAGATTTTTCACCAATGATGAAGATGACATCCATTCATATAGTGCTAGGATTAACTACAAATCTCGATTTAAAGATCGAGCAAATAGATGTTAAGACTACTTTCTTTATGGTGACTTCCAAAGGGTTTCGAATAAAAAGAAAAAAAGAACTATGTTTGCAAGTTAAAGAAAAGCTTATATGGCTTGAAACAGATACCAAGATAATGGTATAAGAAGTTTGAGTCAGTTATGAGGGAATAAGATTACAAGAAGACTACTTTAAATCACTGTATTTATAAAGAAACTCTCTAATGATGATTACATTATTCTGTTACTCTATATGGATGGCATCTTAATTGTTAGCTAAAACATTTTCAGAATCAATAGTCTAAAAAAACAATTGAGCAGGTCTTTTGCTATGAAAGACTTGGGGCCAATAAGATAAAATTTTGGCAATATGATAATCTGAGCTAGGAGTTCCAAGAAATTGTGGTTAACACAGAAAAAGTTCATTGAGAAATTACTTCAAAGGTCTAACCGGTTAGTTATCCTCTTGTGGACCACTTTAGATTGAGGTCGAAATAGTGTCTTTATACAAAAAGATATATAAGAGATTGACAGAGTTCCATATGCCTCAGCAGTTAAAAGTTTGATGTATGTTATGGTGTATACACGGCCAGATATTACTCACTCAATTAGAGTAGTGAGTCGATTTCTTTCAAACCCTGGTAAGGAATATTGAGCTGCAGTGAAATAGATTCTGACATATCTTTGTAGAACCTCCAAAATATGTTTTTGCTTTGGAGATGGTAAACCTATATTAGTTGGTTATATATATATATAGATATGATAGGAGATGTTGACTAGAGAAAGTCTACATCAAGTTATTTGACTTCATTTATAGGGAGTTATGTCATGGCAGTCAAGGCTGCAAAAGTGGATTGCTTTTTCAACAACTGAAGCAGAATTTATTGCTGCAGCTGAAGTGTGCAAAAAGCCCATGTGGATAAAAAGTTCTTAGATGAACTTGGATTTCAACATGATAAATATTAACTTTACTATGATAGTCAAAGTGTTATTCATCTTAGAAAAAATTTCTCCTTCCATTTTAGATCGAAATATATCGATGTGAGATACCACTGAATCAGAAATGTGTTGAAGATAAAATTTTTAAAACTTGAAAATATTCATACTGAAGAAAATAATACAGACATGTTGCTAAAAATTTTTACAAAAGAAAAGTTCGAATTTTGTTGATCATTTGCAGAAATGACTATTAACTCATATGATTGGTAAAAAGAGAATTGGTGGTCGGTACCAACTACACAGTATCACGTCACTTTTTAACTAATCATTTATATATAAAAAAAAATTAAAGCACCAATTATGGTAGATGAACACTCCTCATTTTATTTTGTATGGGTTAAAATAAAAATTTGAGAAAAATTAATAAAGAGATAGAGAAAATTTAAAAGGAGAGAGAGAAAAAAATTAGTGTGAGTAATTTTGTGAGCGACAAAATAGCGAGGTTTTATTTTTTAAGTATTTTGAAAACACTTACCACTATTTTAGATTTATCTGAATTATTAGGATTGTGCTTCTAGAACATTTTTCTAGAAAGTTACCTCTCTTTGTAATCCTACTATTTATTAGTGGAAGAATTATTCGGAATTTGAATCATGAGCATAGCCCAAATTAAAAAGGGTGAACTATGTTAGATATTTGTGTCTCTCTCTTATTGATTATTTTTATTTTTCTTGTATTTTTATTTAATTACTGATGATCATCGATCTTGTTGCACTACTAATTTGGAATTTATTTCTCAGTATCCTCTTCAGCCAGCTCGTGAATTTAACGAGCCAAGCATCTTTTAGCTTAAGCTTGACTCTTTAATAAATGAATAGTTCAAACTCGAGTTTCAATGAATTTTTGTCGAGTCAAAATCCAAATTGAATTTGAGTAGCTTGACTCATTTACCGAGTGTAGTGTATAGAGCATACACAATGACCTGATTTAATAATTGGTCTTGTTTTTAAAAGGAAATAACTTGTCCAATTTTTAAAAACATTGTTTCAACTTCGCCTAGCTAAGTTAATTATTTGCTATTTTTATCAAGTATCTCATGGTTCTCATCAACTGTCAATGAGTATTAACTCTCATAGTAAATAATCTTACCCACTGTAAAGTTAGCAAATAATTTTTAGGTCTTACTAAAGGTCTTTATTTTCTGCAACAACATAAATTTGTTGTTGGTGGGTACATGTTACATGTGCATATGATTTGACAGGACATAGAAGAAAACAATTGTTTTTGATTTTTGACCATAAAAATTTATTGGATATTTAAAAACAAATATTAATTTATACAAATTATACAAGGGATTTAATCAGAAAAATATCCCTACACATATCACTAGTAAATTTTAGACCCCCTCATCTTAAGTATACCTTCTTTTACAAAATTGCCCTTTGACAAAAAAAAAAATCCCACCCATTTTAATTGCTAAAGACACGCCCCATTTTATATGATTTTTAAAATTCTAAAAAAACATTTCTTCTTTTTCTTCTAAACCTAAAATTCCTAAATTTTTTCTGATAAAAAAATAACTCCTCTCTCTCTTTCTTCTTAACATTTTCTCTCTTTATTCTTCCAAAATCTTGTGCCATTGCTCGATTATTCTTCAAGAAGGCAGAGGCAAGGTATGCTCTCTCTCTCTCTCTCTCTCTCTCTCTCTCTCTCTCTCTCTTTGCTGGATTTTTTGCTATTAGATATGAGGATTAGTTGTGACTGCCATGTTCTTGTTGTTTGATGATTAATATTAACTTATGTTTGAGATTATGTGTTTGAGAGTTCTGTATGAGAAATTTTAGTTATTTCTATTGCATTGGACTCGAAATTTAATACAATATATTTATAAACTTGATAGAAATTCTATTTGCGTTCATTTAGAATGTAAGCGTTGGAATTTTTATTCCTTTTTCCCCACTGAAATTTTAGATCTTTTGTCTTTTAGAAATTCTATTTTAGTTCTTCTCTACTTCAATCTATACCATTTTATACCCGCCTATTACTCGGTTGAAACTAAAGGTTAGAGAAAAGAGAAAGAAAGAGAAAAATCTGTCATATTTAAACTCTAATTTGCTATACAAGAAAGATAGTGAGGGTGAGTTTGTAATATCGAACAACAGCTGCGTGACTAAAAAATTGAATCTGTCCTCTGTGTCTAAATGGGCATCAGTATACTCTCTCCAACCTCTAATAAATTGTGGCTTCTATTTTTACTTTTGTTTTTGGGTCTTTTCTTCATTGTAGTTTTTGCTTAATTAATTAGATGCCCTTCATTTTTAGTTCTTAATTTTATTATGGCCGCTTTAATTTTACTATTTTTTTTATTTGATTGGATCCTATAATGAGAGTGCAATGATAATTTATTTTTCAGTATACTACTTTTGAGATGATTCTTTGCAAAAGCTAGATTTGCAGTTAATTTACTGCCCACTTTATTAGGGTCTCTTGATATAATTGTTTGCAATCTTGTCATCATGTTGATACTCAACCCTTTATCTTAATTTGCATGATTTCTCATAGACTTTTTTTTTTGTTTCTGTTCAGGACCAACTTATTTTCTGATGATGTGTAATGTGTGCTACAAATAGCTTGTAGATGAGTAGAATGGATGACTAGTTGATTGATCAGTGTTTATATTTGATGATATATATTGATGTTTTGATATGTTTGGATATAACACTACTACTATATAAAGCATTATTGTTTTAGATATTATTTAGATATTTTAAATAGTAAAAAAATGTGGTTTTGTTGACTAATCAATGTTGATCTTCTATGATATGGGTTGATATGTGATGATATGACTTGATATATTTTCTCTGGGTTGATATGTGGCTACTAAAATATTAAGCATTGGTATTTTGTATGTTGTTTAGATATTAGTTTGTTGTATGATATGTGTTGATCTTATAGGATATGAGTTGATATGTGATACTATAGCTTGATATGGTTTGATACGTGGGTACTAAAATATCAAACATTAGTGTTCTATATATTATTTAGATCTCTTAAATAGTGAAAAAATGTTATTTTGTTGAATGATATGTGTTAATCTTATAGGGTATGAGTTGATATCCAACATGATATGGCTTGATATATGTTGATATAGTTTGATATCATAGTACTAAAATACCAAGCATTGGTGTTGTATATGTTGTTTAGATGCCTTAAATTGTAAAAAATATTATATTGTTGACTGATGTGTTGGATCCTTTATGATATGGATTGATATGTGAAGATATGTCTTCATATGGTTTGATATCATGGTACTACAATATCAAGCATTGGTGTTCCATATATTGTTTAGATGTCTTAAATAGTGAAAAAATATTTTGTTGACTGATATGTGTTGGATCTTCTATGATATGAGTTGATATGTGATGATATGACTTGATATATTTTGATATGATTTGATATGTGGGTACTAAAATATCAAGTATTGGCGTTCTATATGTTGTTTAGATGTCTTAAATAGTAAAAAAATATTTTGTTGATTGATATGTGTTGGATCTTCTATGATATGGGTTGATATATGATGATATGGCTTGATATGTCTTGATATGGTTTGATATGTGGGTACTAAAATATCAAGTATTAGTGTTCTATATGTTGTTTAGATGACTTAAATAGTGAAAAAAATGTTGTATTGTTGACTGATATATCTTGGATACTCTATGATATGGGTTGGTATGTGATGATATGTCTTAATATGGTTTGATATATGAATACTAAAACATCAAGCATTGGTGTTCTATATGTTATTTAGATGTCTTAAATAGTGAAAAAATATTATTTTGTTGACTGATATGTGTTGGATCTTCTATGATAAGGGTTGATATGTGATGATATGACTTGATATATCTTAATATGGTTTGATATGTGAGTACTAAAATATCAAGCATTGGTCTTCTATATGTTGTTTAGAAATGGCTTGTTGTGGGACTTCTAAAATACAAATCATTATTGTTATAGATTTACTTAATTGAATAGTGGTGATCTTTGATTATATGTGTTGATATGTGTTGATATGGGTTGATATGTGTTGATATGAGTTGATATATTTTCATATGGGTTGATATGAGACTTGTAAAATATATTGCATTTGAGTTCTAAATGTTGTTTAGATGTGTTATATAGCAAATAAAAGTATTTTATTGACTGATATGTATTGATATGTCTTGTTATGGATTAATATATCTTGATATGAATTAATATATTTTCATATGGGATGATGTGAAACTTCTAATATAGATAGCATTTGAGTTATATATGTTGTTTAGATGTATTATATAACAAATAAAAGTGTTTTGTTGACTAATATGTGTTGATATGTCTTATTATGGGTTGATATGTCTTGATATGAGTTGATATATTTTCACTTGGTTATTGATGTCAGACTTGTAAATTATATAGCATTTGAGTTCTAAATGTTATTTAGATGTTTTATATGACAAATAAAAGTGTTTTGTTGACTTATATGTGTTTATGTATCTTGATATGGGTTGATATGATTTTATATGGGTTGATGTGAGACTTGTAAAATATATAGCATTTGAGTTCTAAATGTTGTTTAGATGTGTTATATAGAAAATAAAAGTGTTTTGTTGACTGATATGTATTGATATGTCTTGTTATGGGTTGATATGTCTTGATATAGGTTGATATATTTTTATGTGGTTATTGATGTCAGACTTGTAAAATATATAGCATTTGAGTTCTAAATATTTTTTAGATATTTTTTATGGAAAATAAAAGTGTTTTGTTGATTGATATGTTTTGATATGTCTTGATATGGGGTTGATATGTCTTGATACGAATTGATATGTCTTGATATGTGGTTATTAATGTTAGACTTCTAAAATATATAGCATTTAAGTTTTAAATATTTTAAATATATTTTATATAGTAAATAAAAGTATTTTGTTGACTGATATGTATTGATCTTACTATGATTTAGGTTGATATGTGATGATATAGCTATCAATGTTGCTAATAAAACTTCATTTTTCATCAACCTGGTTATCTGTTAAAATGAGGTTGCAGTTTTGTTTTGCATGCATAAAATGAAAAACCTGTCTAAATCAATGTCTAATTATGATAGTGAACAATCTCCTGCACTGGAGGATAATGCAGTGCTGAAAAATACTAGCCCTAGGGCGATGTTTGCAACAAGCCCCAAAGGCTCACGACTTAAAAAGAGGATATATACTCAAGTAGAAGGTTCGAAAGGGAAAAAAGTAAGATGTGTCCTACTTCCATAAGCAAAACCTAATGAAGACGAATCTAAGAGAAATAATGATGAAGATGTAAGTAATTATCAATACTAAAATTTGCCATTTTTTGCTGGTGTTCTATAATTTACTGATTAAATTTATTACAGCTGTCTAAATATGTTATTACAGAAAATATATGCAAGCATCAACAAGTCAACATTGTAGGTTATGGCTTGAAGACCCTTAGTATGATTGTAGATGTCATCGGAGATGATATGGAGAAGGTTTTTATATTTATCAGTTGATTTACAACTTAGTATGCTGAGCAACGTTTGATTCATACTGGACCTCACATCGAGTCGTTGAAGAAAAGCGAGAGAGAGAGAGAGAGAGAGAGAGAGAGAGAGAGTGAAGAGAACAAAAAAATTACTGTGTTTTTTTCCTAGGGTCAAATAGTAATTTTTTTAAAATTAGTCTATTTAAGGTGAATATGGTCTAAATTTTATTACTGAACAGTGAATAAGTATTTTTTTGGTTAATTCCCATTATACAAAGATAATATTTCAATGGGCTATTCATAAAATTAATAATTTAATTTAATTTAATAATAAGACAAAAAATATTTTAAAAGGTTATATTTTTTCAAGAAATAATATACGTAAATTAGATATATCAAGTACAAACTTTTCAAGTAACAATAATTCAAATCCCAACATAAAAGTATCGAAATGTATCTGTATAAATAGATATATATTCGAACTCTTCGTTATGAATATTAAAAAAAAAATCTTTCCAAATAAAATTCAAATTCAATATGAGATCAATTCCGAAATATATCAAAGTTTCAATTTTATTTTTATCACTAAATCAAATTCTCGTTTCTAATTCTAAGTATGTATATATGAATTAGAGCTCTTACCTCTAACATATATTCAATAGATTTTTCTACAATTTCAATTTTCAATTTGTTGTATGAATAAATGTTAACAGCTCAATATTGGTTTAGCAATCTAAAGAAATAAATTGATTGTATTGTTGTTACCTTTTGCACCTTGTGGTAACAGAGCATCTTCTTGAAGAACCAGACTTAACATTTCCTTTTCTATAATACCTGAAATTAGAAATATATTTTTAAATTTATATATTTTAACTTTTAAATTTATTATATCATATTAAATATATTTTTAACTTTTAAAATTTATTATATTATATTAAATATATTTTTAACTTTCAAATTTATTATATTATATTATATATATTTTTGAATTTTTAAATTTATATATTTTAAATATATTTTCATATTTTTAAATTACATATTTTATATATTTTTTTAAAAATATATTAATTATTTTAAATTTAAAATATTTTTTCTATTTAAAAATATATATTTTTAAATTTTAATTTGTATATTTTTACCCCTATTATTTAGCAGGTAGATATTTATTTTTCATAAAACACCGTTGTAACTTGTATATTGTATTAACAGTGGAGTTATAATAGTTATTTTTCAAAAATCCTAATTTATTTATGCCTAAAATTAGTTTATAAATAAATTCATTTCTTCGTAATAATTTGGGGCAAAGTACACTTTTTTTTTTCTTTCTTTTACATAAGTTCCTATATTTTCATTACTTAGAACATTTTTGATACTATTATTTGTTTAAAAAAATTCTCGTAAATAAAAACCATCTCTGATATTACTCTTTATTTCCTACATTTTACTTCAAATATCATTTTAGAAATAATTTATAATCATTAATTAATTATTTTATAAAATAATTTATAATATTTTACTTAATTAACCTTTTAACTATTTATTTTTTCTTATTAAATTTTAAATATTACATTAAGAAATTGTTCTGGATCTATTGCGCAGGGAAGATGCATTTTACCGCTAGTTTATGCCTCTATGTGCATTCTTTCCTTATTAATTACTTACCTTATCTCTCTTCCCTTATTTATTATAATATTCATAAAAATAAATTTTTGAAACTTTATAATTAAGAGTATCTTGAATTTATAAAAATGATAATTGAAATGGAATAATTTTTTTTACACAATAATTAAGTGAAATGGAGGGAGTATTTTAAAGACTATCTTTTATACAAATAAAAATCATCTTAGTTAATTTCTAAATTTTTTTTTACTTTCATAAAAAAATTAATGATTTTAATTTTTTTTTCATTTTCATATGAAGAGTGCTAGAGCATCTCTTTAATGGGTTCTTTGCATGCCCCGATCTCAAAATCATCAATGTTTTATGAGAAAAAGCAAAATTAAATTTAAAATTTGAAGAGTCTTTTTTACTTTTAAAAAAAATATATATTTTCCATATCAAAAATTAATTATACGTAAAATAAAATTTGTTAAATAAATTTAAAATGAAAAGTGAAATAATTTTATAAAATTTTCTATATTTTAAATTTAAATAATAAAAAGTCCATTGCATTTTTATTTTCTTATATCATCTTATTATAGAGAGTAAGGGCATGTAAATAGCCCTTGAAGATGCATGCTTTAAGTATATATATTCAATATTATTCCTCTTTATTTTAAATAGCATTTTAATTTTATACAAATAAAAAATATTTCAATCAATTTTTATATGTAACAAATATAAATATTTTAAATTCAACGAACTCCTTAACTTTAATTTTTTTTATTTTTTCCCATAAAATATTAATAATTTTAATTTTTCCTCATTTTCATTACAATATTTCCATTTTTTATTTAATAAGATAATTAATAAATAGCTAAAATTTAAAATAAAAAGTGAAATTAGTTTTTTAGACATAATTAAGAGTTGAATTCACTTTTTATTTTAAATTTAAATAACAATTAAGTTCATTAATTTTTTTATATTAATTTTATAATATTAGGAGCTTGGAACATATAAAAAGCACATGAAAGATCATTTAAGGTTATATTCATAGTAACGCATATAAATTTCATTGTTCAACTTTCGCTTGTACTATACCATACAAATTTTTATTTGTCTATACTGACACAGTAATTATTAAAATTAGAACTTAAAAGTTTGAAATTTCAAATTTAAATTTTAAATACCAAAAAATAAAATTGATGAAGTTTTTAAATTGTATAAATATTTAAAAAAAATTATGCTTAATTGCATTTTATACAAATCCTAACCTAAAAGTTTTAATTCAACATTTTAAATAAGTTTTATAATTTAATTAAAATTTTTAAATGATATGTCATTAAATTATTTAAAATTGATAATGTTAAAAATTTTAATTTTAATAATTGACGTAATCAAATATCACCTTCAAATCCTAATAATTAAGGCTAATATATGAAATTGTATTTAAGTTTTTGAAAAAAATATAAGAAAAATTAAAAATAATTTTAAACTTACCGTATTTATAAATTATATATAAAAATACTAGAATTTATAAAATATTTACCAAAATATAAGATTTTCGTTAGTTTAAAATGAATTTATCATATGTTTATTATAAATTTATAAATTTTATATAGTTTATAATAAATTTATAATAAAATAATTAAAATACCCTTAATAAAAGCAGCTGCTCATTTTTTTTTTACAGCATAAACTGCTGAAACATTAAAGCCATGATAATTGAGCCAAAAAAATAATTTTTCAAGCAAGGCTAAAAGATCCGAACTATAAAGTATCTTATTATTAAAATAGTTTATTATTATTTGATAAAAAATCTTTTTTCAATAAATATTTATATTATAAAATAATTTGTAATTTCTCTTATATGTAGAAAAAAAGAAGCAAAAAATCCTTCAAAATTTAAAATCTTATTCGCCCTTTATAGCAATGAAATAAAAATTTGCCCTTCTCTTACTGCAGACCAATCTGTATGGTCCAGAACTAGCAACCCTGAGTACCGCATTAATCCCTTTTATTTTTTTTCAAAAAAAAAAAAACTGCAAATTGGCTCACTAATATGCCATCTCTTGTTTTTTTTAGGAAAATATCTTATCTAATTTGATATGATGCTAAATATGCTCTATTTTTCAAACTGAATACAGATGCTGCTATAAGCTCTAATGGTGTGGGACTGGGGATGGGTATTAGAGATTGTGATGGGCAAGTCCTGGTATTAGCGGGGAAAGCTATTTACGACTGTTTTCTGGTCGAGCATGTTGAAGCAAGGGCCATCTTCTTCGGGTTGCAGATTGCACTAGAGTGTGGTTTTCATCGCATTATTATAGAATCTGATTTTCAAATCATAATTCATAAGCTTTTAAAATGAAAAAGGGGCAGAGAACTTGTTAGTTTGATTATTGATGACATTAAGCAGTTAGCCCATCACTTTGAATTCGTGTCTTTTAATTTTGTGTGCATGGAAGCTAATATGTATGATTCCAAATCAATTTTGATGGAGGAGGTGCCTCCTCATCTATTTGGAATTTTTGTTACAGATATTTCTTCTGCCTTTTAATAAAACAAACCTTTTTCATAAAAAAAAAGCTCTATTTTATTTAAAAAAAGTATGATTTGGAATATAATTAATTATTGATTTTTTTTTTTGATAAGGGAATGTTGATTATATTTTTGAATAGATGATTTGAGAATTCAATAAATGAATGACAGTAAATATAGGCCAAACTTCTAAGATAGAGATTTTAATTGATTTTTTAAATTATAAATAATATATTTATCACAATTTTTTTTAAAATAATTAAGTTAAAAAAATGTTTTAGACCTTTTTATTTTTCTAATGAGAAATATAACATCTCCCTTACAATTTCAATTAAATTTAAAAAAAAATCCGTATATATATATTTTTATGATGCTAAAATGTCGTCTAAGTTTGAAGGATATAAACCTCCTTGCTCTTATAATAAATAAATAAATAAATAAGTAAGCTGATAATTTTTATAGTAGTAATTTTTAATTGATCAATAATTAAAAATGAACATTGGGGCCAATTAATTTAAATTATCATTAATAATATGTATTCTAAATTTCTAGTAACTTGAAATTCCTGGCAAAGCACAAAAAGACTGTAGACAATGCATTGCATTAACAACATCTTCTCCAGTCAATAAATATGCTTCTCCTCCCGAAATAATAGGACTTTACACCAATACAATAACTTTATGCTCTTGTGAGTCTTGTCAAAAAATCTAGCATGCGACCATATGCTATCCCAATCTCAAGTATAGATTATCCTTATGTTAATGTGTGATTATCACATTTGTTAATGCTAATAATCACATTTGTTCTATTAAAAAGGCCATCCATCTTGATAAACATAGATTTATAAGTATAAAATATCAAAATTATTAATAAATATATACATAATCTTTTTATTCAATAGTACTCAAACTCAATTATTAATATATAATATAAGCTTTTGACTTGAGATGATATATTTAAAATAAATTATTTCATTCCTCTTAAATTAATGGATATATTTTTTATTTTATATAAAATTAATTATTTTTATTGAAAATATAAATTTACATTTAATTTTGTTAAAAATATGATATAAAAAAATTTTAGACAAAAAAATATAAATAAAATAAAATAGTAAAAAAAAGAAAATAAAAAAATTAGAAAAATAAAATAAAAATTAACATTTTATAGTAAATTTGAAAAAAAAACGATTTTCGTAATATTGAAAAAAAAAAAAGATGGTCGGGCCCGTACATATGAAAAGCAAACTCTAAAATGAGGTACAACGTGTAAATTTCTCAAGAAAAAAAAACGTAAATGCTCACTCAAGGCATAAATACATGTCAAATTATTCAATCTATAGAAATAATGTATATGGCTCAAAATAAAATTATTAGAGATATACTCTACATTAGTGAGTTTGGTAGAGTATTAAAAATTATATTTTATTAAAAAAATTATATTATCATATTTAAAAAATACAATAAAACATTAAAAAATAAATTAAAAAAATATTAACTTGTTTAGTTATAATTCAACTTTACTAGAAAAATATGAGCAATATCTAAACTATATTTACAATATTTATTTCTTATTTTATCATATCTAAAGTAGGGGTATGATTATTATCTTTTATCATAGGATCCCTCAATTTATTTTTTCAATAAAATATTTTTTCTGCTTTGTAAAATAATATTTTATTAACTTGTTAGTAAAGTTCAATAAGCTATATATTTTATTTTACATAAATTATTTATAAATAAATATAATATTATTAGTCAAATTAAATTATATAATCAACTTTCTTGAGATTGTAGTGCAACCAAATATACAATAAGTTTTCACATGGACCAAATGTATGCAATCGCATCACAATTTTTTCATCAAACATTGAATTATTCTATGCATAACTACTGCTTCTGAATTTGAGAAATTCTCTTATAATGATTAACTTGAAATCTTTCATTTCTATTTTTTTTATTTACTAATACTTAAAAAAAAGGTTGATGAGGAATAAAACTTGCATTTCCGACAAGGCTACAAAGAGAAAATTTAATCAAATTAGAGTTTCAGACAGAATAGAAACAACCAAAAATGTCATGTCCAAGCGGTTATAAGCAAGTAGCCCCAAAGTCACCATAAAAGTTCTTGTCACCATATTAGATCACATTTCGCCCTAGTAGAGTTTATCTCAACGCCTTCATTAAACTTATTTCATTATGTTTGAAATTTTACAAATCAATAAAAAAAAAAAAATTCAAATCATCATATATAGAATTTCAAAACTGGCATTCAAACCCAATGAATCTTCATAAAAAAAATTTATTAATACATGTTTGGAAGGATTTTTGTGACAGCTTTGGAGACTACAATAAGCTGGCCTACTTGATATACTAATAAGAGAAACGAAACGTAGACAGCCAGCTGATGGAGACTTTCCAACGATGAATGTGTTGTTCTCTGCAATATAGGCGCTATAAAGACTATTTTGGCTTCCCCATTAAGTATTCAATACTGTTTGTTTTTAAAAAAACTCTATTTCGAGACTATATATATATATATATGAAATGTGGAGACCACTATTATAATTGATTAAATTAATTTAATTTTACATATTCCTTTCTAAATCTTTTGTAAAAGCCAAATATGTGTTTCATATTTTCATATTGCGGATTATGATTTTTATTATTTAAATTATTTCTTAATAAAATGGAAAAAAAAATGTTATTTGGACATAAAGGTAAAGATGAATTAAATTACTATTGAGCCACTCAAACTCAATCAACGTCTAATAAGAATATATCCTACGTATAGAGAATATGAATGATTAATATAGAAATGGATTCTTTATCTTAATAACTAACTTATAAGATTGATTCTTTCAAATTTATATTAAGAAATTCATTATAGTATGAGAGCAAAAATTAATTCTTACAATCTCATTTCTTGACTCAACTCATAAAAATTAGTTTGACCCAGTCGTCATTTGCGGAGACTAATAAGAATATATCTCACATACTAAATCTATATTAAGAAATTCATCAACCTCATCTCATAAAAATATTTCATAAAATTCAAGTATTTTGAGCAACGAGTCAAATTGAGTTTGAGTATAAAATATCCCATTTAAATAGTTAATTGAAGTCTAATAAAATAAAACATTAAGAGTTTATATAATTTTAAATATATTTTATATTATACACATATAGAAGAGGAGGCATTTTCGATTTAGTGCATCACATGTGTAATACACCTAATTTTTTAATATTAAATAAATAAATTAAATTTGGATAAATTGAAAAAAATGATTTGAATGAAAAATGAAAGAATTTTAAGTGAAAAAGTGAAATGTATATTTGAAATATATTTGAAGTAAATATGAAATATACATATACCTAACATATACAACACATATAAAGGAATAATTAATATATATATATATATATAGATAAGAATATAAAGGAAGAGAAGTTGAAATTTGCTTATTCTTCTTCTTCTTTGTTCCATTGAATGTGAGCTTGAGAGAGAGACTAGAGAAGAGTTTTTCTTCCATACACCAAGAATTGAAGGGATTTCAAGGTTTAAAGTGAAGATTTTGAGGATTCTTCATCAATTGGCAAGTTTCTCTATCATTTTGCAAGTTTCTTTGGAAGTCTATGGAGGAACATAATATGTGTATGTTGGGATTATTTATTGGTATGCTTTAATGGTTTATTTGGGTATGTATGAAGTTGTTGAGAGTAGTTAACAATGATCTTAAGGTTGTATTGAAAAAAAAATGATTGAATTTAAGTGAGTTTTGGGAAGTGATTGTGTTGAAATGGTTAAGTGTATGCTTGGCGTCATTGTGAAAATATTTTTAAGGTGAAAAGACCGGATCGTAAGCCTCAGAAACATGTCTTTAAAGCTAGGTTAGGTGAAAAGACCGGGTCGTAAGCCTAAGCCTAGTTGGATTGTTGCATTGATATTTTACCTTCGGGGCTAGACACATGGTGTCATTATGGACCAAAACGGTAACTCTGAGATTTGAATGATGTATTAGTTGTTTGGGTCCATGCTTGTGTATGTGTTTGTGTGAATTATCCAGTGATGAAAACATATATTTAAAAGTGATCTTGAATGTCATATAATGGCATAGCATATGAACATTTTGCATTAGTATTGCTTTTGAGTTTTGTTACTATCAAAGTTTATATCACTAGGCTTATGGCTTAGCGCGAATGTAATTCATCGCGCAAGTGATAGGGGTGATCCGATATAGCCGGAGAGTTCTACTAGATCAGATCGGATCTATGCTTTTGTTGGTTAAGACTGGAGTGAGTTGTTACATCAAGAACAGAGCCATTTTGCCAGCATATATATATATATATTTTATGTTATAGTACATTTTAATATTATGTTTTGAGGTTTGTATATATACTGTAAATTATAAAAAATATTTTAAATAATGAAGTAATGTGATGTCTTATGTATTCCAATATATATATATATATCTGTATAATTATAAATGTTTTGAGAATTGAGAAATATAAAAAATTTTGTTATAGAGAACTGTGACATTTTTATACCGTATATGCATATTTTATATATACTGGGTATGTGTGTATTATACGTATATGGGATATAAAGTGTTATATTTATTTTTGTATCAGAGCCTAGGTTTGAGATTCTCGACCTAGGTGGGATATTAGAGAGAGAAAACGAGGATTTTAAATATGATTTTCAATTGTGATACATGCACTGACAATAATTTCTAGACCTAATGTCAAAAGGAGTCATGGTGGCAGAGGTTTTAGAAGAGGTGGCCGATCAGGGTCTGGTTAGAGAGGAGGTTCTATGGTAGGAAGTAGATCAGAGGATACAGGGCCATCACAGTGGGTTTATGTGATGCAAAGGCAGTTGGATGCTTCAGTTGTGATAGCCGGTAATTTTATTTTATTTGGTACTTCAGTTCTTACATTGGTAGATCCTGGGTCAACTCATTCATATATTAGTGCATCTATATTGTATGCGAGTGATTTGCATTCTGAGTCCCTAGGATTTAATATTTTAGTTACAAATCCTTTAGGGTATAGTGTTGTGGTTAGCAGGGTGCACTGAGATAGTCTAGTTGTTATTTAGAATGAGAAATTTCTCGGTGACCTAATTGAGATGCTTTTTAGGGAGTATGACTTGTTTTTAGGCATGGATTGGTTATCCAGACGTGGGGCTATGGTAAACTGTTAGCAAAAATATGTTATCCTAAGAACACGTGATATTAGAGATGTGGTGGTATCTGGTGAGCAAAGATATCTTTCATTCATATTTATTTCAGCTATTTCAGCTAGGAGAACAAGTCGAAAGGGATGTGAGGCTTATCTTGCTCATGTTGTAGATACCAGAGTAGTAAGATCCCAGCTTGACAGAATACCTACAGTTGCGAAGTTTCTTGATATTTTTTCTGATGAGTTGCCAGGGGTGCCTCTTGAGAGAGAGGTGGAGTTTGGTATTGATTTATTGCCTGGTACTACTCTTATCTCTATTACCCCTTATCAAATGGCACCTGCGGAATTGAAAGAGTTGAAGGTGCAGTTACAAGAGTTACTTGATAAAGAATTTTTTTATCCTAGTGTGTCTCCTTGGGGAGCACCTATTTTGTTTGTGAAGAAGAAGTATGACACTTTGAGATTATGTATTGACTACAAGCAGTTGAATAAAGTGACCATCAAGAATAAGTATCCATTATCTCGGATAGATGATCTCTTTGATCAATTGAAGGGAGCAACAGTATTCTCTAAGATTGATCTGAGATTAGCCTACCATTAGTTGAGAGTTAGAGATGTAGATGTACCTAAGACAACCTTCCGTATGAGGTATGGGCATTATGAATTTCTGGTGATGCCCTTTGGATTGACAAATGCACCAGCATCATTTATGGATTTGATGAACAGGGTGTTTAGATCATACTTAGATCAGTTTGTGGTGGTATTTATTGATGATATTTTGGTGTATTCGCGTAATAAGGAGGATCATGTTAGGGATCTACGAATTGTATTGCGGACTTTGAGAGAAAAGTAGTTATATGCTAAGTTGTCTAAATGTGAGTTTTGGCTTGATCAAGTAACTTTTCTTGATAATGTGGTATCAGCAGAATGTATTAGAGTGGATTCGAGTAAAGTTGAGGCTATCTTGAATTGGAGTCCACCTAAGACTGTGACAAAAGTTAGAAGTTTTTTAGATTTTGAAGGCTATTATCGTTGATTTGTGAAGGATTTTTCTATGATAGCTAGACCACTCACCAGATTACTTCAAAAAGGAGTTAAATTTGTATGGACAGATCGGTGTCAGGCAAGTTTTGAGCAGTTGAGGGAGATGTTGACTCAGGCTCCTGTTCTTACTCTGCCTGCAGAAGGTAAACCATATGTGATATATAGTGATGTTTCACATAGTGGTTTAGGTTGTGTTCTGATCTAGGATGGTAGAGTTATTGTTTATGCATCTCGACAGTTGAAGCCATATGTGTTGAATTATCCGACTCATGATTTAGAGTTAGCAGCCATAGTTTTTGCATTAAAATTTTGGCGACATTACTTGTATGGGGAGAAGTGTTTCATTTATACTGACCATAAGAGTTTGAAGTATTTAGGTGTTCAGAAAGAGCTAAATCTTAGACAAAGACGATGGTTAGAGTTTATTAAAGACTATGACTGTTTGATTGATTATCATCCTGACAAAGCAAATGTTGTTGCTGATGCCTTGAGCCAGAAGTCTTTGGCATATTTGAGTGCTTATTTGCTCTTATTGCTTGTTGAGTTGAGAGCGTTGCATGCTAGATTTGAGTCTTGTGATGATGGTGCATTGATAGCTCAATTGCAATTGAAGCCAGTGTTGATGGATCAGGTTAGGGAAGCCCAGTTAGCAGATGAGAAGATCCAGAAGATTATGTTAGAATACCAAAAGGGGGAGAGTCAAGACTTTCATGTAAGATATGATGACAGTCTATGGTATAGAGATAGGTTATGCATTCCTAATGATGCAGGGTTGAAAAAAATGATATTAGAGGAAGCACATCAGTCATTTTATACTATGCACCCTGCTAGTACTAAGATGTATCAAGATTTGAAATAATATTATTGGTGGTCAGGTATGAAAAGGGATATAGCAGAATTTGTGTCTAGATGTCTCACTTGTCAGAAACTGAAAGCTGAGCACTAAGTTCCTTCAAGTCTGCTACAACCATTGTTGATACCAGAGTAAAAATGGAAATGAGTAGCGATGGATTTCATGACTGGATTACCTTTGACCCAGAAGAAGCATGATGCAATTTGGGTGATTATTGATCGAATGATGAAGACAACTCATTTTCTTCCAGTTCGAATGGATTACTCACTTGAGAGATTGGCTGAGTTGTATAACGGTGAGATAGTGAGGTTACATGAAATTCCAGTTTCTTTAGTATCAGACCGAGATCCTCGGTTTACATCAAGATTTTAAAGGAGTTTACAGGATGCATTGGATTCTCGATTACATTTTAGTACTGCTTTCCATCCCTAGATGGATGGAAAGTCGGAGAGAGTGATACTGATTTTAGAGGATATGTTGAGAAGTTATGTCATTGATTTCACAGGGAGCTGTGATAGATTTTTGCTATTGATTGAGTTTGCAAATAACAACAGTCATCAATCTAGTATTGGAATGGCACCTTATGCGTATGACAGAAGATGCAGAATACCTTTGTGTTGGGATGAAGTCAGAGAAGGTAAATTGGTTGGTCCCGATTTGATTAAGGAAATAAAAGAGAAAGTGAAATTGATACGGACTCATTTGAAAGCTGCTTCAGATCAACAGAAATCCTATATAGATTTGAAGAGAAAAGATATAGAGTTCAAAGTGGGAGATAAAATATTTCTGAAAGTATCTCTGTGGAAAAAATTTTGAGATTCGGTCGTAAAGGAAAGTTGAGTCCTCGTTTTATAGGACCATATGAGATTCTGGAAAGAGTTGGTCAAGTAGCTTACAGATTGGTTTTACCGCCTGAGTTAGACCAAATACATAATGTTTTCTATGTTTTTATGCTTTGGAGGTACAAGTCAGATCCATCTTATATTTTGTCAGTGGAGTCTATTGATGTGAGTTTGGATCTGACTTACGAAGAAGAACCAGTAGCGATTTTAACACGAGAAGTGAAAGAGTTAAGAAATAAGAAAGTACCACTTGTGAAAGTTCTTTGAAAGAATCATAACACTGAGGAGACGACATGGGAGAGTGAGCAACTGATGCGGAGTCAATATTTCCAATTGTTCTAAAGTTGATAACGGATAATTTCGCGGATGAATTTTTTTAAGGGAGAGAGAATTGTAATACCACTAATTTTTGAATATTAAATAAATAAATTAAATAAATGATTTGAATGAAAAATGAAAGAATTTTAAGTGAAAAAAGTTGAATGTATATTTGAAATATATTTGAAGTAAATATGACATATACATATACCTAACATATGCAACACATATAAAGGAGTAATTAATATATATATATAGATAAGAATAGAAAGGAAGAGAAGTTGAAATTTACTTCTTCTTCTTCTTCTTCTTTGTTCCTTTGAACTTGAGCTTGAGAGAGAGAGACTAAAGAAGAGTTCTTCTTCCATGCACCAAGAATTGAAGGGATTTCAAGGTTTCAAGTGAAGATTTTGAGGATTCTTCATCAATTGGTAAGTTTCTCTATCATTTTGTAAGTTTCTTTAGGAGTCTATGGAGGAACATAATATGTGTATGTTGAGATAATTTATTGGTATATTTTAATGGTTTATTTGGGTATGTATGAAGTTGTTGAGAGTAGTTAACAATGATTTTAAAGTTGGATTGAAAGAAGTGATTGAATTTAAGTGAGTTTTGGGAAGTGATTGTGTTGAAATGGTTAACTGTACGAAATGCAAATTTTATCTAACACAACCAATGATATGGCCATGTCGTTGGGTGTTTCAACGATGCTGAGTTCAACATTGATGACACGACCATTAATACGGTCATATCCCTGAGCGTGTTGTAGCTTTTGTAAGGCAGAATAATTGACATGCCCATGAACACGCCCATGTTATTGAGCATGTCAATATTTCTGTGAGTCAGAATGATTGACACGGGCAGCGATACGCCCATGTCATTGGACGTGTTAATGCTTCTGTGTGACACGGTCATTACCACGCCCATGTTATTGGACGTGTTACTTGAGGATGACTCTTATTCTTGTCTTTCATTTGTAACTCCTAATTTAAATGATTTAATGTTGAGAATGCCTTAGAATGTGATATTAAATGGTTATTTATGATCACATTTGGTATAGGCATTAAAAAGAAGTAGTTTTCTCAACCCTAGTGTTGAAGGACAACTTGGAAGAGAAGGTTAGAGCTTGATTTGGAGTGTTTCCTAAGGTATGTACAAACTCTTAATAAATGGAATGTGTTTGCATTACATTTGACCTAACACATTTTGGATGAAAAATGCATTAAGCTACTTGATACATTAAGTATTCATGAACATTGTGCTAAAACATATGAATTGATATGTATGCATTATTATGCATTGTGAAAAGCCATTGTTAATGGCTAGATTAAATAGAATGTGAAATTGACCCATGATGTTTGACTGAAGTGGTTTTGTCATGAAATATCCTATGACGAGGATGAAATGTTGAAAAGAAATAACATTGATATGAATAAGAAAATGGGAAAAAGAGAAAGGAATTGAGGATGAAAAATATGAATTAATTGTGTGCCTAGTATGTTATTCAATTTTCAGAGTTCTGTGTTTGGCGGCATGCCTATATTTGCCTATGGGGCTAGACGCTTGGCGTCACTGTGAAAATATTTTTAAGGTGAAAAGATCGGGTCGTAAGCCTCAGAAACAGATCTTTGAAGCTGGGCAAGGTGAAAAGACCGGGTCATAAGCCTAAGCCTAGTTGGACTGTTGCATTGATATTTTGCCTTGGGGGCTAGACACATAGTGTTATTATGGACCAAAACGGTAACTCTAAGATTTGAATGATGTATTAGTTGTTTGGGCCTATGCTTGTATATGTGTTTGTGTGAATTATCCAGTGATAAAAATATATATTTAAAAGTGATCTTGAATGTCATATAATGGCATAGCATATGAACATTTTGCATTGGTATTGCCTTTGAGTTTTGTTATTATCAAAGTTTGTACCACTAGGCCTATTGCTTAGCGCAAATGTAACTCATCGCGTAGGTAATAGGGGGTAATCCGGTAGAGCCGGAGAGTTCTACTGGACTAGATCGGATCTAGGATTGTGTTGGTTGAGACTGGAGCGAGTTGCTACATCAAGAACAAAGCCATTTTGCCAGCATGTATATATTTTATGTTATAGTACATTTTAATATTATGTTTTGAGGGTTTGTATATATATTGTAAATTATAAAGAATGTTTTAAATAATGAAGTAATGTGAGATCTTATGTATTCCAATATATATATATTTGTATAATTATAAATGTTTTGAGAATTGGAAAATGTGAAAATTTTTATTAAAGAGGATTGTGATATTTTATATCATATATGCATATTTTACATATACTGGATATATATATATATATTATACATATATGTGATATAAGGGTATTACAACATAACTAACAAAATTTTTAGAAATTCATTAATTTATGCGTAATTTAATTGGTCTCTAATAAAAGTTTTCAAGTGTGAATTCATTCAAATATATATTAACTCTTAAAACTTTTATACATTTCATGTTTTAATATTAGTAAATTTATATCATGGTCCACTCATAATTTTGTTATTTATTTTTGCTTTTTGTTATGTATAATAATTTTAATTAAATATCCATTATTTATTCAAGTTTGTTCGATATTACTAAATAAATAAAGGTTTAATTTTTTTTATAATAATCCAATCTAATCAAGTTGAATTTTAAATATTTCAAATAGGACATAATTCAAATTTCAAAATAAAAATTAAATAAGTTGATTTAACTTAAATATCATTTCAATTCAACTCTGCTTAATTACATTTTGTAATACTTTAAAATATATAAAAAAAATAAAATGAGAAATGAAACTTTATATCATATTCGAAAAATCTATATAACTGAGCTCAATTAAATTAGAACTCAATTAACTAAGGATTAAGAATTTGTTATCGTTGTTACTCAAATTTTTGTAGCAGGCTGCTGTATTGGTAGTGGTCTTCGGAGCGGTTTGCAGACCAAATGCATCATCTTTTTTTGGTAGATTTCATTTTTGGTTAGATGGAATGGTTGTGCAGTCTCGATTTTTGGTAATAAAATTTAAATTACTTACCAAAAAAATACGCTAAAACAATGCATATTGAGATTCAATATCAATCATTAATTAGTTCTAACTTCCTGCTTGTTAATATCAAAGGACATTTGCATAATTATTTAAAAAAATAATTTTTATTTTAAATATTACACATGCTAAAATATTTATATTTTTATAAAAAATTAAAGTAAAATTTTAAAAATACTTTATTATTAACTAAAATAAAAGTTTAAAATACCTATTTTCTAGCTATAATCAATATACTTCAACTTTATCTTTTTTTTTTCAAACTTTACTATTAAATAAAAAATAAAAATTAATATTTTAAATTATTTTTCATCATATAAAAATCATAATTTTTTATAAAATATAAAATTTTAATTTTAAAAAATAAAAAACACTCAAAAAATAAAAAAAAAGTAAAATATATAAAAATATATTAATAAAAATTATTAAATTTATTTTAAAATAAATTTTACATATTATACACATAAAAAATTAAAAAAATATACGTATAATTTCGCTATGCAGATATGTAGTAGATATGTTATAGATGTGTTGTAGATATTATGTGTATATTATATTTTTGTTATTTAAAATATGTATATTTTATGTAAAAGTTATTAAATATTATGTGAATATTGTATGAATGTTGTGTGAATATTGTGATAATAAAAAATTAAAATTAAATAAATATTAAAAATATTATGCAGATGTGTCGTAGATGTATTGTAATATTCCAAATTAGTTGAAAATTTATAATTTTTGAAAATTTGATAAAATATATTATAATTAAATTGGATAAATTAAATTAATGGTTTTAAATGAAAAATGAAGGGATTTTAAATGAAAAATTAGAATATATATGTGATATATATACAAAATATGCATAACATATAAAAGTCAACACTTTTTAAAAGAAAAGTCAAAGTCCAATGTCATTTTTATAAATAAATTTTAGAAATTAAAAATTAATAAAATAATTCAAAAATAAATTATTTTTGAATGGATAATGGAATTTTAGTCTTTTAATTTGTATAATAAATAATTAAATAATTAAATATTAAATTATTATAATATATATATGGTTATAATTAAAAGATGAAAAGGAAGACGGTTCCAATGAACCGAGCATTATGGGGGTGCTAGGTCATTCTTACCTTTCCCATGCATACCCAACTTTTCAAACCCAAGTAGGGGGTTGGAGATTCCGTAGGAATCGAGTTATTCACTCCTTTCTATTTTTTCGGCCCGTCCGGGTGGCGACTCCAAATTCTCTTAATTTAAGCCCATGTTCTTAAGGCCCAGAGTCTAATATGCCAAAGTTACAAGAACTATTCGACAAGGAGTAAGGGTAAAAATTTCTGCTCACGATAACACATTTGCAAAATCACAATGTGTTATGCCAAATCAAATATAATTAAAACATAAGCTATCAAAGTATGTACTAACCTTTAAGAATGCCAAATTCAAATCCAAAACACAATCTAAGTCTTACTTCTTCAAGAGCCCTTCCTTCCTTTAATTTGGCAATTCCACTTTACTCACTCCTAAACCAAATTATAAATAGAAATATGTCGTTAATATTATATTTCTACCCATTTTATCCAAAACAAATGCTAATTACATAAATCCTAACCTAACTCCCATGAAAACCTTAAATTCACCACTAACTTCACCAAACTTCACTCTAACTTAATCATTTCCACCAACCAATCTTAAAATTATTACATATACATCAAAAATAATTTTAAATTAATCCGTATTAACAATTATTGAAACCTCCTTCAAAACCTCAAAATTCACATATTCATGAGTTCAAAGATAAGCTTCTTAAAACCAAAGAGAAGTTATCTAATACTTGATGATTTTTCAAAAATAACTTGATTCCTTTGAAAACTTGGTTAAATTTAAAGTAATTGAAGAAGAAAATTTTCCTCTATTCTTCAATGGAAATTTCGACCAAGAGGGAGAAGAAGAAGAAGATGAAGTTTTGACCTTTTCTTTTCTTTCTTCTTAACCACAAATATATATATTAATAAATGAAGAAATAATAAGATATTATTTTTTTAATCTTCACTCCAAAAATAATTTTATTCATTATTATTATTTTACTTTTAACTTTAACTTTTTTTTTTACTTTTTTACTTTTTTACTTTTTACTAAATCTTTGTTTTTTAGTGAAATATTATGCATATACCATGTATACATCAGGTATCTAATGTATATTTTATGTATATCTTGTATATACATTTGGTATATACTATTCATATCCCTCTTCCATCACTCTAATTATCCTCCATATTAATTATTTAATAATATTTAATGAAAAAATGAATGTTACAAATATTGATAAATACTCACTTTATAAAAAGAGAATTCCATCTAATAACCTTTAATAGTGGGCAAAATATAAGTCAAATTGATTTCATATTCATAAGAAAGGCTAATCAAGCTCTTTGCAATGATAGAAAAATTATCCCAGGTGAGGCTTTGACCATCCAACATAGGTTAGTAATTTTGGATATCAAGATTAAGAGGTTTGCAAGCAGGTCTAAGAGGAATTGAATTACCAAGATTAGGTGATGGACTTTAAAAGGGGTAAAACAAACAAGGTTTAAGGATGAGTTGGTCAAAACTAGAGCTTGGGATGTTGATATGAAAGAGTTCACAAATGATATGTGGGGACATATCTATAACAATTAAAGGAGTAGCTAGATAGATACTCAGTAAATCTAAAGGACATGGCCATCCTTCCAAAGTGTCTTAATAGTGGAATGGGGAAGTGCAAAAGGCAATAAAAGTAAAAGAGAATGGTATAAGAGATTTTCCATGTATAGTGACAATGAAGCTTTTGAGAAATACAAGAAAATAAAAAAAGAGGCCAAAAAGGCAATTAGTCGAACAAGAGTACATTCTTTAGAGAAGATGTATAAGAAACAAGGGATAAAAGAAGGGGACAAGGCTATATATAAATTGGCTAAAAAAAGAGAAAGAAAATGTTGAGATTTAAATCATGTTAATTGTATTAAAGATGAAGAGAATATAGTTTTAATTCAAGAGAAGGATATTAAGAATAAGTGGAGAAGTTATTTTGAGAATTTTCATAATTGTAATCATAGTAAAAACAATTACGGCTTTGGATGACACAACCGAGAAAAATATGAAGTACACTAGATGGATTTAATTTTTTAAAGTTAAGGAATCCTTGAAGAGAATGAAAATCGATAAAACTTGTGGGCTAGATGGAATCCCCATTGAGGTTTGCAAATGTCTTGAAGATATAGGAGTTGTATAATTGACTACTTTATTTAATAATATTCTAAGTAAAAAAGAAAATGTCAAATGAATGGAGACAAAGCATTTTGGTACCTATTTTTAAGAATAATGGAGATATCCAAAGTTATTCGAATTATAGAGGTATAAAGCTTATGTGTCACATAATGAAATTATGGGAGAGAGTTGTGGAATGCCATCTACATTTGGACACTCGTATCTCCCAAACTAATTTAGATTTATGCTAGGCTGATCAATTATGAAAGCAATCTTTCTTATTAGAGATTTGATGGAAAAGTATATGGAGATGAAGAAGCATTTGTATATGATTTTCATCAACTTATAAAAGGCTTATGATAGAGTTCTTGGAGAAGTATTATGGTGGGTCCTGGAGCACAGAAGGGTGTCAATTAGATTTATCCAAGCCTTGAATGATATATATGATGGAGCTATCATAAGTGTCTGTATAGTTGGAGGGGATACTAAGAATTTTTTTTTTGTTTCTATTAGATTACACCAAGGTTCAACTTTGAGCCCCTATCTCTTTACCTTGGTCATGGATGAGTTTACAAGATATATATAGGATAACATCATATAGTGTGTAATGTTCATGGGTGATATTGTGTTAATAGATGAGACTCAAGAAGGAGTAAGTAGAAAGCTCAAGTTATGTAGAAGCACTTTAGAATCTAAGAGATTTAGGTTAAGTAGAACTAAGATTGAGGATATGTATTACACGTTTAGTAATACAAATGGAGAAAGGGGTGAAGTTGTTTTGGATAGAGTGGCGGTGTCTCATTGCACTAATTTTAAGTATCTTGGCTCAATTCTTTAAGAAGATAGAGGTTGTGAAGAAGATGTTAGCCATAGATTAAAAAAGGTTAGATGAAGTGGAGGAGTACCACAGGAGTTTTATATAACTAGAAGATGCTAATTAGATTGAAAAGTAAATTATATCACACTACAATGTAGCCTGTTATGATGTATAGTAGCGTGTATTAAGCATTGAAATGACAACACATGGGTAAGGTGAATGTTGTTGAAATGAGAATGCTAAGATTATTGTATGCACATACTAGGATAGATAAAACCCATAGTGAGTGCGTTAGAGAAAAGGTGGGGGGTAACACCTATTGAGTATAAAATAAGAGAAGGTGGTTTGGGCATGTGAAATAAAAAACTAGTGATATGCCTACAAGGGAAACTGAACAAGTTATGATGGATATAGCCTAAAGTGATAGTGGTAGACCTAAACTAACTTGGATAAAAGTTATTTAGTATGATCTTATGGTTTTACATCTCTTTGGAGATATGGCCTATAATCACTCTGAGTAGAAAAAGAAAATATATATAGTCGATCCTAGCTAACTTGGGATTAAAGTTTTATTAAGTTGAGTTGTGTGTATTGTATCAAAAGAAAAAAAAAATAGTAGTCATTATTTTGTAGAAAAGAGTCAGTGTCTTTCTTGACAGTGTTTGTAAGTTGGATGCATTTCTTATTTAATTTTTTAAATTTTGATACTTTGCTTAAATTGATCTAGATTAAATAGGAAGGATTTTTTATTAATATAAAAAATGTAATTTTGTTAATCAAATAATATAATCTATAAGATATATTTATATGGATATCCTTGTATATAGTCAGCACTAAGTTTTCCTTCATATTTTCCCTCCAAATTTTTACCAGACGTAATTTAATGTTTGTTAGTTTTAGATTGTTGTTTGATGAAACATTATTATTCCATTATCTAGCTAACTAAAACTACTAAAGCTATAAACTCTAACCTCAATACATTAAGGAACTATTCTCTTTTTTCCACAATATTCAATTTGGACTCCTTAAATAAGGAAATTTCAAACAGAATTGAAATATTGAATATATTTTTGGCTTGACTAATGATAAAGATGATTGTAGTGTCCAAAATGATGAAGACAGAATGGAGAATGAATTAGATTTTAATGGTGAAGGAGACAATGATAGAACTGATGTTGAAGGAGAAGATCCTCTTGCATATGTTAGATCCTAAAGGTAATTATTTTGACTTTAATTCAGATTTCGATGATGATCAAAATTTGGATGAAGCATCTTAAACATTACTAAAAACTCCAAAAGTAGGAATGCATCTCCATTGATAAAATGTTCAAATGTTATTTAAACTATGTAAGGTTAAATGGCTTCAGTGATGTCAAAAATCAACTTCTAAAACAAGTTTGGTATTATGGTTTGCTTAAGGCTAGATATTGCTCTTGATGTTGGAGTTGTAAGTAGATTTTTTTCTAATCTTGGTAAAGAACATTTACTAGTAGTGAAATAGATACATAGGTATCTTAAAGACACCTCTAAACTATTTTTATACTTTGGTGATGGGAAACTTGTGCTAGATAGATACATAGATGTAGATATGGCTAGTGATGTTGACTCTAAGAAATTCACTTCTGGATATTTGATTACTTTTGCAAGGGGAGTAGTGTCTTAGCAATCAAAGTTACATGAATGCATTACCATGTCTACCACTAAGGCTGGGTATATTGTAATTATTAAAGCAAGCAAAGAGTTATGCATGAAGAAGTTTCTGCAAGAGTTGAGCTTTGAGCAAGAGGAGTATGTGTTATATTACGATGGTCAGAATGCCATTCATCTCAATAATAACTCCACTTTTCACTCATGATCAAAGCATATTGATATGAGATATCATTAGATTCGAGATGTAGTAGAGATAAAGTAGTTTTAGTTTGAAACGATTCATGCAAATGACTATTTGACATGATGACTAAAGTTCCATTTATGGAGAAGCTTGTTGCTTGTAAGGAGGTTGTTCGCATAGAAGTCCCACCCACTTAAGTGTGAAGGGGAGATTTTTTGTGTGATATCCCACTTAAGAGGTGAGACCCACAAGTAATTAATTAAAAAAAGAGGAGGTATATGGAAGTAAAAAAGGAATAAATTGACACTTGAGCACAAATTATCAAGAAAGTCACAGAAAGAGAAAGAAAGAGAGAATAGAGAAAGTTGAGTTTTTGACAAAATTGTGAGAAAACAATCTACCAAGATCAAATGGTCATTTCTCCAATTTTGATGAAATTTTGATATGTTGTTCTCATTTTGAAAGACTTTCATCTTGTGTGTTTCCTATAAACTTATCTTGGTAACATCTTTACATTTTTTTCTTGTATTTTGTTGGATACCACCTTTTGTGTGATGGTTTATTTAAGGTATTGTTGAGATTGTTGTTAATTGAAATTACCTCTAGTGATGCTAGAGAAGAACTTTTGTATCCATTAATTTATTAGTGGAAGTTTTTTCCCATTGTTTTTCTCTTTATGTCAGAGAGTTTTTTATGTAAAATTTTGGTGTTTTGTGGTTGTGATTTGCTATTTTTACATTGCCTATTTTAAATATTACACTTGAGAGAAAAATGAATGATATAACTATGATATTATTTCCCACAAGCTTGTGTTAATATTTTCATGTTAGGCTTCCTCCCTTTTTCCTGACATACAATTACAATTAAATATATGTATCAGCTGTAAATTATTATAGTTACTATGTATGAGAAGGCATCAGGGTAGGCCATTAATTTTCAAAAGTCTGAAATTTTCTTTAGTAGTAATATTTCTGAGCTTGCCAAATATGATATTTCTATTATATTAGGTATCTTCTGCTTATTGGATCAAGGGCATTATTTGGGTCTACCATCCTTAGTAGGCAAAAATAGGAAGCAAATTTTTGGTTTTCTAAAGGATAGGGTGTGGAACAAGATTTTCGGTTGAAATAAAAAATTTCTCTCGCAAGTAGGTAGGGAGGTTCTTATTAAATCAGTTGTTCAAGTTGTCCTTTATGTATGGCAGCTTTCTTAATCCTAGTTTCAATTTGTGATAAACTTCAAAGGATAATGAAATCCTTTTGGTTGGGTTCGAAGTGGAGGAGAGTAGAAAGATTCATTGGTTTGCATGGTAGAAACTTTGTTAAAGAAAGAAAGATGGGGGACTTGGTTTAAAGATCTTCACTGGTTCAATGATGCATTGGTTGGCAAGCAGGTTTGGCATATCCTGACCAATCCTAATGCTCTTCTATCTAGAACGTTTGAAGCTAAATATTTTTATAGAAGTGATTTTTTTTATGCTGAGTTGGGTCATAACCCAAGTTATGTTTGGAGGAGCTTATTGGAGGCCAATAATTTGCTTAAAACTGATGTAAGATGGAGGGTTAGAAGTGGTTTGAGTATTCTTATTAGTAGAGGTGCTTGGTTACCGGTGGAAGACCATTTTAAGGTTGAAAGTGTATTACCAATGGATGTTCAATATAAGCCGGTAAATTATCTAATGAAGGAGATTAGGGGTGAATGAGATTTGGATAGGATAGATAATTTTAATGAATAAGAAGCGAAGATTATCTAGAATATCCCTTTTGAGTATTGAAAATGCAAAGGATAAAGTAGTATGGAATTTTGAGAAAAAGGGCCTCTACTCAGTCAAATCAACATATTATCAAGCAAGGAAAATGTTGGGGAGAAGAGCTAGTAATGTTTTTACTGCTATATAGAGGAAATTATGGAGGCTCCCATTTCCATCAAAGATTAAAAATACAGTTTGGAGAGGCTTTCATGATATTCTTCCTTGTTCTGTTCGACTTGCACAGAAGGGGGTGGACGCTGCACTAAATTGTAAAAAGTGGGTGCACCTGACGATATGAAACATGTGTTTTGGGGGTGCCAAATTGCTATTGAGTGTAGGACTTGCTGGGATCATAATTTGTATGCAAGAATTGGTTCTTTGTGGGAGTTTATGGACTAGGTTTTTAATGGTTTAGTAAAGGACAAAACTGAGGAGTGGTGTGTTATATTTTGACTTACATGTTCCTCTCAGAATGTTATGGTCTAGAAGGGTGCAATGGAGAGTGTAAGGGATATTATTAGATCATCTTGTGAGTTCTTAGCTTCATGGAGAATATCGAGAGCTAGATCGATATCTCAATTCAATCCGATTCATCCGACAGTAGTTAAATGGAAAAAACCTAGGTGGGGCACTTGGAAGTGCAACACAAACGGTGCAATCTTTAATTAGACAAGTCGAGGGGTTGTCAGCGAAAATTTTTACCCCCACTCCCGTGTGAAATAGTTCTTGCAACTTCAGCACTGTTAGGCTCAGGGCCTTAGAGAACACGGGTCTAAACTCGGAGAAAATGGAGTCGCCACCCAGACAAGCCGAGAAAATAAAAAGGGGTGGATGACTCGATTCCTAAGTAATTCCTAACCCCTATTGGGTTTTGAAAGTTGGGTACGTATGGGGAATGTGAGAATGACCCAGCACCCCCATAACCCCCGGTTTATTGGAACATGCCTCGTTTTTAGGTTTTAATATTATTAAATTCTTAACTTATTAAGATATTATCCATACTACATGTAATGGAAATAAATAAATATTCATTAAAATCAAGAAAGTCCAAACTAACAAAATGGGCACCTGTATAAAACAGAAACATGCCCTTATAATAATGTCCAAAGTACAAGTAAATAAAAATAGGACACCCACCAATTGGTGGAAACATGTCCCTTAAAGTTATCCCAAAGTCTTTAAATAAATTACAATTACATAAACCAAATAAACAAGGCATCCTCACTAGATTGAAATATGTCTTTTACAATTTCCTTTAAAAATACATATAAATCTAAGGAAAAGAATAAAGTAAGGGAAAAATAATACAATATATATGAAAATAATTGAATAATTTAAAAAAGAAAATAAACAAACACATCTTAATATTATCCCTATTAAGGAAATATAGTGCGCGACGACACAAGTTGCGCCTATGACAATCCTGCTAGCCGGTTTATAGAATATGATTTTGTTGAGAAATTAGAGTCTCTATGTAAGCTAGGGTTTTATATTTATAGAAATTAGGATTTTATGATACCATTAGGGTTTTGGAAAAAAATAAATTATGGTTTTGGATATTTGAAGACTGGGGTTTAGAAAATAATTTTAGGTTTTAGAAAATAAAGGATTAGGGTTTCAAAAATAATAAAGGATTGTTGATATTTGAAAATTTTAGCTGTTGAGATCATTTTAATAGATTTTTGGGCTACTGGGATATTGGAAACAACTGAATTATTGATTAACTAAACTATTGGATGAAATAATGTTGAATGAATTAAACTACCGTGACTTTGAAACCAATGAAAAGAAGTTACTGGACATAAATATATATAGAATCAATGTTTAAAACCACGACTAAAGAAACTTGTGTTGAATTTAAATGGATTAAGTATAGGTAACGTACCTTCGTTTGTTGGCTCCACTAAAGAAAAAGAGATCATGTAGCTGATTGCCTGGATCTATTAAATTTCTGGCTGGAGGTTAAGTGCAATCAAGGACATTTCTTCTTCCTGCCTCTTAGTTACTATGTATGTTCTAATTTGTTGCTTTGTTTCTACGTTAATTCCTGCCGTGTTGTTTCCTTCTTCTTGTTGTTAACATTAAGCATCGTTATTTATAGGCAAACACTGACCCAAAACCCTAAACCTAATCAGTGTTTAAAATAAATTTTAGCATAATTAGGATACCAAATGACCTGTCAAAACTCAAAATAACTTAGGACCATGTCGATTTGGCACGTTCAAATCGACATGGAGCCAGTCCATATCGATTTGGAAGTTCCAAATTGATATGGAGTAAGCCCCATATCGATTTGGAAGGTCCAAATCGATATAGAGCTTGGCTCATATAGATTTGGAGGCTCCAAATCGATATGGAGTTAACCCATATTGATTTTTGACTTGTCCTTACTCAAACCAAACCCTAATTTTTAATTTCTCTCCGACCGAACCTATTTTACAATTTAATTTTGGCTTTTGTAAATTGGAACCTCTAATATTTAAGCTTTAAAATTAGGTTTAGGTTATTTAAAATTATAACAAAATAAGGTAAGCTTCTTAAACCTAATTCGTGCCAAAATTAAGGGTATACAATTTTGCCCCTGCTTGAACGATCTGAGACTTCAGTAGAAGAGAGTAAAAAGCAACATGACTTTGAGCTGCTTTTGGATAAGGATAGGTTCTAGACCTAAGATTGGATTGAGTTCTGGAATAAAAAATGATTTTAGGTTCTGGACTTGAGTTGGCTTGGGTTCTGAACCCGGATTGAGTTCTGGACTCGAATATGATTTGGGTTTTGGACCCAAGTTGGTTTGGATTCTGGACCCGGATTAAGTTCCGGACTAGAAAAAGATTTGGGTTCTTGGATTCGAGACTGGGTATTTAGACCCGAGACTAAATTTGATTTAGGTACGTGGACCCGAGACTGAATTTAATTTGAGTACTTGGACCTGAGACTAGGTCCTTAGACCTGAGATTAAATTTGATTTGGGTACTTGGACTCGAGACTTAAGCTCTTCTAGCTTGATTATCCATTTGTTGTTTGAGAATTCTAGCTTTCTTCTAGTCAATTGGTTTCAACTCTTCTAGCTGACTGACCTTCTGTCATCTGGAAATTTTAGCTTTCTTCTAGTTGGTTATTCCATTCTTCAATGGATTGTGGGTCTTCACCCTCAAAATGGATCTTCATCCTTGGACATCAGGTCTTCACCCTTCAAAATGGATCTTCATCCTATGGACAATGGGTCTTCACCCTTTAAAATGGATCTTCATCCTATGGACAATGGGTCTTCACCCTTTAAAATGGATCTTCATCCTTGGACATCGGGTTTTCACCCTTCAAAATGGATCTTCATCCTTGGACATCGGGTCTTCACCCTTGAAAATGGACCTTCATCCTTGGACATCAAGTCTTCACCCTTCAAAATAGATCTTCATCCTTGGTCATCGGGTCTTTACCCTTAAAAATGAATCTTCATCCTTGGACATCTGTCCTATATTGACTTTAGCTCCTCTAGCTGCTTTGATCTTTTGTTCTTCATTCTTCATTTCTTTTGGGTTTCTTACTTTCTTCTTGTTTTGCTCTTTTTGTTCTTCCTTTTGAACAAAAATTTAGCTATTTTTTTTAGTTGGCCATTATATCCTCTCTTTGCCCCCTATGTTGCAAAATATTAAAAGTGAGTCTGAAAATATTTTGTACACACATAAACTCAAAAATTGAAAGGAAAAACTTTGCCTCCTGTGTAGGCTCAAACTAATAATTTTGTTCCCATGCAGGCTCTGATTGATGTTTGCATTTTTTTTTGGTTCCTTGCACAAGCATCCATTTCTTCTTTCTTTTGCAAAGTGACTGGATCTTTCTCAGGTAATGGGTCTTTCATACCCCCTGATGCTATGTTTGCTTCTCATTAATTGCTTCATAGAGTATATGTTATTCACTTTGATAAAGGATAGGCAATACAAGGCAAGAAATGCAGTGTGATATGCTAATGTATGTATGATATGCATAAATAGTACTTACAGTGGTTCCATTGACTCATAGATCGAGGTGATAAGCCAAAGTATTTGTTTAGGTCTTGCATTAGAATAACAGACCTCTTTACATTTATGGCTTTAATTCTAGAATGTTGGAAACATTAGTAGTGGGGGCCCAAGCATGGTAGCCAAAGACATGGGAGATATCCATTTGATTGATAACTTCTTCACGACATGACCTTGCAAGTGATTCTTTCATTAGCCCTCTTTTTTCCATTGTTTCCCTTGAGGTTTGACAATACAACATACTTCCCTTAACTTAAAGAATTTGTATGACAAAAATATATTTTTTTAAAAATCATATTTTGGCTTTGTCAAATTAGTGTCACTGTACCTCAAAACTTGATTTTCCAAATTAACATATCTATAACATGACAACCTTAGTTACCGTACTAAACTCGGGAATCATTTCCATTTAAGCAAGAATTGTTGCACTTCAGATAGGCATATACACATTACTTGGCCCAAGGTCTTATTGAGTTTGAATATTATCTATCTCATATGCATGCTTATCCAAACTATCTCTACTAATAGACTTTACCTGCCAAGAGAGATCAACAGGTCTTTAATAGGCTTGAAACGGGGTCTATAAGGGACACGGGATAAATGAAGGCTATTTTTAGATTGGAGCTGATGTGACACTGCTAACAAAACTTCACACTACAATCTTCTTGTTGGAACCATTTTCACCTTTTGAGCATCACTTTTATCTTCTGACTTTATGAAAATCTAAAGTTTGAATGTCTTTCTTTTTTCTTTGCAGAAACCTGGATCTTGATTAGGACAGTCTTTGCCTTTGCAAAAAACTTGAGACTCTCATTCTTTTCTTTTTCTCTCTCTTTTTTTCTTTTGGCATTTCATCATTCTTTCCTTTTGGAATATCAAGTCTAAGACTTTCAAGATTGCAGACTTGGAGCTATGTTGGATAAAATGAAAAATGATCTTTCCCCTATATATTTGAGTCTTTGGCTGGACTGTACCAATTGAAATCAATCATCCTCATAAACTAAGTGGGAATCATTTGCTGCTTTAGGTAAAAAGGAACTCGGTTGGCTTTCTGAACTGCCGTTTAGGGTTTTATTTTTTCTTTTTCTTTTTTTTCTTCTTCATCCTTTTTCTTTTTTTATTGTTTTTATTTTTTTTTGCCCTAGCTCTAACAGAGTTATCTTATTTGTACCATTTTATGCTTCTGGCTATGAATGGGGTAAGATAAGTCTACTTCATTGAGGATGAATCCTTTGTTGCCCTGATGTCATTCTGTGATATTAGGTGGAGTTCAGGTGACTTTCAACTATCCTTATAATCTTGGAAGTACATCCTTTTCTTTAATCTTCTTTCTCTTCAATAACTCAATGATCATCAAATTTGTCATGAGTCTCACAACAACTCAGGGTAGATTATTAGGTTTACAAGCCAATGGAAGCAAGTTAAAATCTTATGAATGCTCAAATGGACAACTAGGGACTAATGTTAATAGGGCGGATACTAGTTCTTGGCTTACCAAACAATGCCTAGATCATCTATCCCTATAATAAGTAGAGTTCAATTTTGCCTTAAAAGTTTGTTAAAGTATGTTCTAACATGGACTAAGATCTAGACAAAGATCATTATGTAGGAGCCCTCTCTAAATAAGCATACACAACTCAATGCTATAGAATAATTTTCTCGCCTAGTAACGTTATTCAAATTACGATCATAAATACACTAATTTATAAATATCAAGCTAGAATCATCATTGGTTGAATACCAAGATTAACAAAGACCAACAAATTATAAATGCAATAAAAGTAATTTATTTAAACCATCTTAATTTGAAAAACATAATTGTTTCAAATAAGTACTAAAGAAAGCAAAATGAAATGAGTAACACTTTAAGCTAAGGAAGGTTAATTGAATGAAATTTCTCCTTACTTCACATCTTTAATACTCCCATCTTGAAAGGATAATAAGATAAAATCTTCCTCCAATCCTCCTCCTACCATGAAGGTTGCTGGTGGTGGCACTCTGTTGAACCTAGGCAAATGATTATCCTCTGTGCTGGGTTTATCAAGTTCAAATAGCTTACCACTGTCAATCAGATCTTGGATTTCATGCTTTAATCGGGTGCATCTATTTGTCTCATATCCTTGAGTTTGATGTAATTGACAAAAAGCTTTGGTATCAATGTTTGGTGGTAAAGGATTCGGCAAGGATCGAGGAGCCAATAGTTGTAACAACCCTTTCTTTTGTAGCTTGTTAAAAACCTAAGATAGAGGTTTTTCCAATTTTGAAGATTGTCTTCTATTTTCTTGACCAGTTGTATTAACATTGACTTCCTTCTATGTACTTTGAATGCCGGATTAATAATTCCTTCTTGTGGAAAAATGGTTCTTCTCCCTGTCCCATTCTTCTATTTGCAAGTCAGCTTGAAGAAGATCTTTAAAATCTCTAATAAGTGTGTGAGACATTCTTTCATGAATACTACGTAGCACCCCTCTCACAATCATCCTAATCTAATCTGATTCATCGGGCCTTTTCTTGAGTAAAGCAACTTTATTTCTCCACCTTTTCATGTAATCAACAAAGTTCTCATTTAGTCTTTGCCTAATTGATTCAACTTCCATCAAAATAACCTCCAACTTAGCATTATACTCATACTATTGGATGAAGGATTTGTATAGTAGATCCCAGCTCTTTTGAGAACCATTCTCTAAGGTGTTGAACCAATTTTGGACAACAAGGTCCAATGAAAGCATGAAGTACCTTAGAGTTTGAGCCTTAGTAGCTCGGGCAGACTGCATATCAGTGATGTATTATTTCACATGGAGATGAGGATTCCTAGTTCCATCGAATTTGGCAAAGAAAGACATCTTAAATTTGTACGGGACTTCTTCATCTTGTTCAAATAACTTGTCTACCTCCGACATCTCTTTAATTTTCAGCTTCTTTTCCAAATCGACAATCAACTACTCAACATCTGAAGTCTCAGTCTTTTCCACGGTTGATCTTTCCACAACCTTCTTCTCTTTCTTCTTATCTTGAGGATCTTAGAAGTACTGAGCCCAGTCATCATCGTCATCAACAACTACTTTATCATCATCGAAGGCTACTTTGCCAACCTTACCCTTTCCTTTATCCTCCAGCTTCTTAGTGCTGGCAGATGCCTCAGCAGTGTTCCCTGAAAGTGCAGCTAGCTGGCTTTTCATAGTCTCAGCCAGAGCCTCATTTAGTTCTTCCATCTTGGCATTGAGGGCATCATCTGCCATCCTTTGAATCTGCGCGGGCTCCATTGCTTTCGGTGAGAAAATAACTGATTTGCTATTGGATTATATGTCACAAGTATAGGTTGGGTTGTCGTAACTCATGAACTGCTATACTCCATGTCTGTGAGCCAGAAAGGATCAATGTCATGTAATACAATGCGTGTATGCATGTATGCATAAACAACTAGCAAATAAAGATAATTAGGACGTTCCTTCCAAACTTATTACTTCCACACACGAATGGTGAGTCTCTTTTCCTAGGTATATGGTCAACAAAATACCTACATGGGATATCTCTTTTTCATAAAAATTTCCTCGGACGATTTTAACCAATAGTTATATTTTCAAACTTAGAAGTCAATCCATGATAATTCCCATTAATTAGGTTTTAATCCATTGAATCAACTAAAATTAGCTTTTATGCTATATTGGAAAATTAAGAGATTTATCATAAATAGATTTCCCATTTAGAAAAACAACTAATGATTTATGCAAAAAATAAGTCAATGATTAATAATTCTTGGTATAAATCAGGCCCATAATTGATTTTTAGTATTCCATAATTGACTATATAGTTTGTAAGCTCTTTTGTGTAATCTTTAGATGAAGCAAAAAATAATTTTGTTTCAAATTCCTTGGGCTTTGAAAGTTTTAGACCATAAGGTGGAAGAAGATTTTTGACCCATCTTAAAAAGGTTTTATGTCCAAAGACCATCTTGAAATTTTTTAAAAATTTTAAATTTGGTCTTTTGAATTTAAAAGAAAAAATTATTTTGAGTTTACAATATGATTAGGTCATATTAGAAAAAAGAACAAACCAAATAAGCCATGGTTCAAACCAAGATAAATTAATCATAGTCAAACAATAAGTATTTGGGTAAAAACCAAAAAAAAGTAGCTAGGCCAATTACATGAGCTTTAGTCTTTAGGTTAAAAAGCTTTAGGCTCCCATAGCAAGTATATACCAAAAGGTATAAGGCTATGAGTGGTTATGCCATGCTCGATCTCCATACCTTGAGTAAAAGTATGGTATCTCTTACATAACACAACATGGGTTACACGGGATTCTTAACTCCTGAACACAATGCAATCTAAATGATACAATAGACAATATCATAATAAGATTGAATAAAATAATAGAAAGACCAACGGAATTAAATTCTCTTATCTGCAGTGGAGTCACCACTGTGAGCAGGGATTTGTGCCCCCACTCCCATGTGGGATGGTTCTTGCAACTTCGGCACTGTTAGGCTAAGGCCTTAGAGAACACGGGCCTAAACTCGAAGAAAATGGAGTCGCTACCCTAACGGGCCAGAAAAATAAAATGTGATGGATGACTCAATTCCTAAGGAATCCCCAACCTTCCTATTGGATTTAGAAAGTTGGGTACGTATGGGGAAGATGAGAATAACCTAGCACCCCCATAATGCCCGGTTTATTGGAATCGGCCTCTTTTTAAGATCTTAATATTATTAAATTCTTAACTTATTAAGATATTATCCATACTACATAAAATAAAAATAAAAAAATATTCATTAAAATCATGAAAGTCCAAACTAACAAAATGGCCACCCATATCAAATGAAAACATGCCCTTACAATAATGTCCAAAGTAGAAGTGAATAAAAATAGGACACCCACCAATTAGTAAAAATATGTCCCTTACAATTATCCCAAAGTCTTTAAATAAATTACAATTACATAAACTAAATAAACAAGGCATTCACACTATATGAAAACATGATTTTTACAATTCTCTTTAAAAATAAATATAAATATAAGGAAAAGAATAAAGCAAGGGAAAAATAATACAACATATATGAAAATAATTGAATAATTTAAAAAGAAAATAAAGAAACACATCTTAATATTACCCCATTAAGAAAATATAGTGTGCGACGACACAAGTTGCGCCTACGGTGGTCCCACTAGCCAGTTTATATGATATGGTTTTGTTGGAGAATTAGGGTTTTCATGTAAGCTAGGGTTTTATATTTATAGAAATTAGGATTTTATGATACCATTAGGGTTTTGGAAAATAATAAACTTGGGTTTTGGATATTTGAAGACTGGGGTTTAGAAAATAAAGGATTAGAGTTTTGGAAAATAATAAAGGATTTTTTATATTAGAAAAACTTAGCTGCTGTGATAATGTTAATAGAATTTTGTGCTATTGGGATATTGGAAACAACTGAATAATTTTTTAACTAAGCTACTAGATGAAACAATGTTGAATGAATTAAACTACGGTGAATTTGAAACCAATGAAAAGAAGTTACTGGACATAAATATATATATAATCAATGTTTAAAACCATGACTAAAGCAACTTGTATTGAATTTAAATGGATTAAGTGTAGGGAATGTACCTTCGTTCATTGGCTCCACTAAAGTAATAAAGATCACGTAGCTAACTGCCTGGATCTATTAAATTTATGGCTGGAGGTTAAGTGCAATCGAGGATAGTTCTTCTTCCTGCCTCTTGGTTGCTTTGTATGTTCTAATTCGTTGCTTTGTTTCTGCGTTAACTCCTGCCATGTTGTTTCCTTCTTCTTGTTGTTAACATTAAGCATCGTTATTTATAGGCAAACAATGACCCAAAATTCTAAACCTAATCCATATTTAAAACAAATTCTAGCTTAATTAGGAAACCAAATGGCCGGCCAAAACTCAAAATAACTTAGGACCATTTCGATTTGGCACGTCCAAATCAACATGGAGCCAGTCTATATCGATTTAAATTGATATGGAGTAAGCCCTATATCGATTTGGAAGGTCCAAATCTATATGGAGCTTAGCTCATATCGATTTGGAGGTTCCAAATCGATATGGAGCCAATCCATATTGATTTTTGACATGTCCTTACTCAAACAAAACCCTAATTTTTAATTTCTCTTGGACCGAACCTGTTTTACAATTTAATTTTGGCTTTTGTGAATTGGAACCTTTAATATTTAAGCTTTAAAATTTGGTTTAGGTTATTTAAAATTATAACGGAATAAGGTAAGCTTCTTAATCAATCCCAAAATTAAAAGTATGCAGCGGTTATATGCAGTAATAAAAAATTATTAAGGTGGTTTTGTAGTTATGGCACTATGAGGAACCTTGGTCTGATTGAGTTCTATGTCCAACAATAGAGGAGTTGTGGAACCGACTCTTAGGTGCTTGCTCAAGCTCTTACATGGTAGGATTGTAATCTTTCAGAATTTGGGCTAATAAAGACTGGAGAGAGCTTATTTCCCAATTAGAACTCATAGTGAGTCTCAGACAAAGTCACTTGTAGCATTTTTTAGGCGATCTGAAATTTGATAAGGGCGGGAGTCCAAATAAATCTTTTACTAACAAAAAAGGGCATATGATTGGGGTTTTTACATACTTATCAGAAAAACCATTAATGCTACAAAAATATTAATCTAAATAAATTTAATCAGAAATACTATTTGTTTTATCAAATAACACCAAATACCAAAAAGATATAATGAGTTTATGTTTGATATATATAGAGTTTACACTTAGTACATAAAGAGTTTATTAAACAAAAATTGTTATCTAAATTATTTATATTAATATTACAAAGGGTAAAAATAATTTATATAACATAATTCATTAACACAACAATATAGTTATCATAAAAAATAAAAATATATATTAATGTGTTGTACAAAGTATATACTTAGTATATATAGAGTTTAAACATAGTATATAAAGTTTAATCTCAGTATATAAAGAATTTATTAAACAAAAATCTTTATCTAAACAGTGTATATCAACATTATAAATGGTATAAACAATTCATAGTTTGCAAAATTTCATTAAACTTGTGACATATGAAGAAACAATTATGATGTCCCAAACTGGCAACCAAGAGGGGGGAGGGGGTTAATTGGCTGATATGAAGAATGATGGTAAATTTAAAAGTTCAAAAACAAGAAATGAAGAAGATGTAAATGAAGGTGAAGTAGAGAAGAGAAGAGAAAGAACACAAAGAGTTATAGTGGTTCGGATTTTACCTCAATCCTACATTTACTTCCTTAACAACTTGTTAAAGTTTCACTAGTCTTGAGTTTTTACAAACTTAACTCTAACTTAGTATTTTTTCTAGCTCACACCAAACTATTACAATGGTTTGAAATCAATTCTCACAACACTTACAAGAGTTTTTCCAGGCTCACTCTCACAACCTAAGTGTTTCTAAGCTCACACTCAAACTTTTGATAGTGTTTCATGCACACACCCAACATTCTAAGATTTTAGGTTTTGATCTTAGACAAGATAATGAAAAATATTGTTCAATGAAATTACAATAACAATCAAAGTATTCTCTAACCACAAAATTGAAGTTTAGTGTGGTATTTATAGCCATTTGGCTTAAACTAGCCATTTGAAGTGGTTTTCACATGTGTAGTGCTTGTCTTCTACTAATTATATAGTCAGAGCTTAGTGTACGGTCCCTCTGCTCGATGGGCAGTTGCAAGATTTGAAAGTTCTGTGTAATGGCTAGTTTCATGATGTATAAAGATGTCTATGAGAAACCTAGCACTTTGGATTGGCTCATTATGCACAATAGCATATAAGAAAAATAAGTCACGTTGAGTAACCTTTTCATTTCCATCACTTCTTTGATGAAATAGTGTAAGTGATGATTTTATGTAAGAGCCAAAAGAGAAGGGTCCTAAAGTGGATGGCTTTGGATAACCTATTGTTGTATTGGGTTTAAATGGATAGTTCACTCCAAAAGGATGAATAATTTTTAAAAGAAAAATCCACTTCATTGTAGGAGAAAGCTTCATGAGTTTAAAATCCCCAAACTTCACCAAATTCTTCTAAGGAAAGAGCAAAATCTTAGTCAAAAAGCCTAAAATAAACTCCATAAAATCCTATAGGTGCATTGTGGTTTTTCTCTACCCTTACAGACATTAGAAATTCCCTTGAGAGGCTAGAGTAACCTAACTCATTAGGAAATGCAAAATGTCTCCACCAAATTCTATCAAAGTAGCTATAGATTTCACCTTGGACGTTTAAAGTTAGAAGCATCACTTCCGCAAGCATTTTGGTTGGTTCAAGGGTTTTTTTCTTGAACATATAGTACTTGGTTTTCTCATCCTCATTTTTGTATTTGGGTTTGTGTGGTTGGACACTTTTTCTAGTGAAGTGTTTAGGTTTTGGTTGAGGTTGAGGTTGGGTTTCTTTAATGGAAATCCTTTTACCTTTGGTTGTGTTTTCTTTTTAGTGGTTTTGGTTTTGGGTTCCATATCCTCAATAAAAAAATAAAAGAAAAAGAAAATATAAATTTAGAAGATTGAAAGAAATGTAGAAATAAATAGATTGTTAGTGATGCTTTGAGCAAACAACTTCAAATTGATGAAAAATCTTCAAAATCTTCTTCTTGATGAGCAAATTCTTGGAAGATTGTTTGAATATGTGTTTTTGAGTTTGTACAGATGTATTTTCATGCAAAATAGAGGTATTTATAGACAAAATTTAGAAAACTAGCCATTTTGATCATTTGGGGAGTAGAAAATTTTAATTTTTTGAAGTTCCAACGTTTAAAAAAAATTCAGTTACACACTTTATGCAGTCGCTCGACCTATTGGGCAACCGCTAGCTTGATTTGGCAATCTCTCATGGCAGTGTGTGCTTGCACATGCTTGAGAGGAGTGTAACGGTCGAGAAAATTTTTAAATTCTTAAATTTGACCGACCACACGAGCTGTAATGCACTTGCTGAAAAGAAATACTTTGAAGCTCGGGCTCGGTAATAATACTTATTAAAGCTTGAGAGATATGTGTTAAGGCTAGAGAGATGTTGCTTATATGGCTTGAGCTCAGAAAGAGCAGACGATGTGCGAGCACTCGGTATACTAGGGCGATCGCACAAGGTAAGTCATTTCTGTGTCTTAAAAAATTTTAAGTGCATATGATCAAAGTAGATTTTGGGAGAGATAAAGAATGATTATGCAAGGAATTTTCCATCAATCATGCCAATGTTTTGTTTTATAAATTTCATTCTTTCTTCATTTAAGGGAAAATATCTATAAGTTGATTTTAAGTTTAAATAAATTCTAAAACTATATTATGATTTTGAATATTATCCTTTAAGAAATGATGTTTGATGTCTATATGCTTAGACCTAGAATGTGGAATGAGGTTCTTAGATAAATTGATTGCACTAGTGTTATCACATTTAATAGGAATTTGATCAAATATTTTTCCATAGTCAAGCAATTATTGTTTCATCCAAAGAACTTATGTGCAACAAAAATATGCAACAACATATTCGGCTTCCGTGGTAGATAAAGCAACCGACACTTGTTTTTTACTAAACCAAGAAACTAAGCATTCACCAAGATAATGACATGCTCATGTGGTGCTTTTCCTATCTAGTAGACTACCGGCAAAATCAACATAAGAAAATCCTAATATGTCAAATGATGTGTTTCTAGGATACCATAGACCTAAATGCAATGTACCACTCAAGTATTTTAAAATTCTTTTAGTTGCATTTAAATGTGATTCCCTAGGACAAGATTAAAATCTAGCACACAAACATACACTATACATTATATTTGGTCTAGAGGTGGTTAAGTAAAATAGTGATATGATAATACCTCGATATTTCTTCTCATCTACTGCCGTACCGCTTTCATCTTTGTCAAGTTTTAAGGATATGCTCATGGGAGTCTTACTTAATTTGCAACCATCCATTCCAAACTTCTTTAGGAGTTTCTTTGTGTACTTGGATTGGTTGATGAAGATCCCATCCTTGCATTGCTTGATTTGTAGTCTAAGGAAGAATTTGAGTTTATCCATCATGCTCATTTCAAATTTCCTAGTCAAACATGAAGCAAATTTCTTGCACAAAGATTCATTAGTAGCACCAAATATAATATCATCAACATAAATTTGCACAATTAAAATGTTATGCATTTTCTTTTTAACAAAAAGAGTTGTGTCAACTTTACCTTTTGAAAATCCATTTTTAAGCAAATATTTACTAAGTCTATTATAACAAAATTTAGAGCTTGTTTTAATCCATATAATGCTTTTGTAAGTTTAAAAACATGATTTGAAAATTCATAATCTTCAAAACCGGGAGGTTGTTCAACATAAACTTCCTTATTTATAAACCCATTTAGAAATGAAATTTTAACATCCATTTGAAAATTTTTAAAATTCATGTGACATGCAAATGCAAGCAATATTTTAATGGCTTCTAATTTAGCAACGAGGGCAAATGTCTCATCATAGTTAATGCATTCTTCTTAGTAATAGCCTTTGGCTACCAATCTAGCTTTGTTTATAGTAATGAGACCATTTTCATCTATCTTATTCCTATATACCCATTTACATCCTATAATTGGATGATCTTTATTCTCAGAAACAAGTTCTCATACTTTGTTCCTCTTAAATTGGTTAAGTTTATCTTGCATAGCAATCACCCAACATTCATCACTAAGAGCCTCCTCAATGGTCCTTGGCTCAATTTGAGAAATAAAAGAAATTTTGGGTATTCTTCCATTCCATAGCTCATAAGAAGTTTTGTTTATCAAAGGCCTTTTGTAAATATGATTTGAAATATAACATGCGGTATTAATGGCTTTCACTTAAAAGTAAGATGGTAAATAATACTCATTGAGCATTGTCCTAGACATTTCAATCAATGTTCTATTTTTTCTTTCAACCACACTATTTTATTGTGGTGTTTTAGGAGCTAAAAAGTTGTGTGAAATACCAAACTCATTGATAAAATTTTCAAAGTTCTCAATTTCAAATTCTTTGCCATGATCACTTCTAATAGATGTGATTACATATCATTTTTTATTTTCAACTCTTTTTGCAAATATTTTAAAATGATTGAAAGCTTCATTCTTTTGAGCTAAGAAATTAACTTGTGTAAACTTTGAGTAGTCATCAACAAGTACAAATTCATATAACTTGCTACCTAAGCTAGAAACTCTATTTGGTCTAAACAAATTCAAGTGAATAAGTTTTAAGGGTCTAGAAGTACTTACAATCTTTGTAGATTTGAATGAACTTTTATGTTGCTTACCAAATTAACAAGGTTCATAAGTTCTATCTTTATCAAATTTTACTTTAGGGAGACCATCAGGTAGTTCTTCTTTACTAATTCATTGTAAGTGATCCATATTAGCATGCCCTAGTCTTCTATGCCAAAGCCAAGCATCATTACTAATGGTAATCAAACAATCAAATGCATTATCAGAATATAAGTCAATTATATATATATTTCCAATTGAAACTCCTTTGAATACAAGTTCACCATTTGAATTGGTAACTTCGCATCCTTTAGAGTTAAAACTTATATCATAACCTTTATCACATAACTGACTTACACTAAGAAAATTATGTTTTAATCTATCAACAAGCCAAAAATTATCAATCATATTTTTACCAAGCATGCCAATGGAACCAATGTTAATGATTTTACCTTTAGCATTATTACTAAAAGTTGCATTACCTCCATGCTTGTAGGTGAGTGTTGTAAAAAGTTTTGCATTACCCATCATATGCCTTGAGCATCCACTATCTACAGGCCAAACATTTTCATTAATAGTGGATTTTAGGCATACCTACAAAATAACAATGTTCATCTTCTTTTAGGTACTCAAATGAAGTTGGGTCCTTAGGGGTTAGTAATAGAAGGGTCCTCTAATTTGAGATGAGCCTTTCTAATATAGCAAAATGTGCTCTTATATCCAAATTTCATACAATAAGTGCATTGATACAAGGTTTTATGCTTATGCACTTTCCTATTAAAATTCAATGAACTATGCACACAATTGCAAGTGTGTGTTGAATGAGATTGCTTTTGTGCATTTTTGTGTTTGTGTACATTCCTTGTATACATGAATGCATGATTTGCTCTTGGAACTTTAGTTCAAGCCTTGTAAATCCAAGGTAATCCTTTTAGGATTTTTAGGTTCGGTTTGTTCATTAGTGCTCTTCACAATATCAACACTAGATGTTTATGTTGTTGAAGCTCTAACAAATGTTGGTGCATTAGGTGAAGTTTTAGATGAGCCAATGAACCGTAAATCATGTTTCAAGGAGGGTGGTCTTTGATTATTGATCAATGTATCTAAGGCCTCTTTTTCCTTGTGAAATTTTGAAATTAACTCTTTCAACTCATTTTTTTCACATTTTCTAAGCTATATGAATTTTTAGTCATTTCATCAATTGATTTCAACAAGTTTTCATTTAAGGTCTTCAATTCTAATGTAGAGCATTTTAAAAATACAAAATCCTTTTCTAATACAAAATCCTTTTCTAACTTGGAACATTTATCTTTATAAAATTTCATCTTAGAGAAATACTTTTCTATTCTAAGGTTCATATGTTCAATCAAACCATTTTCATCTAAAGCATCATCAACATCATTATCATATGCAATTAGGTTTAAAGATGGAGTACTTACCTCATTGGAGTTATTATCATCTTATTGGTGGTTTCGGTTTTTACAAGCTTAACTCTAACTTGGTATTTTTTCCTAACTCACACTAAACTATTACAAAGGTTTGAGATCAATTCTCACAACGTTACAAGAGTTTTTCCAGGCTCACTCTCACAACCTAAGTGTTTCTAAGCTCACACTCAAACTTTTGAGGGTGTTTAATGCTCACACCCAACACTCCAAGATTTTAGGTTTTGATCTTAAACAATATAATAAAAAATATTGTTCAATGAAATTACAATAACAATCAAAGTATTCTCTAACCACAGAAATGAAGTTTTGTGTGGTATTTATAGCCATTTGGCTTAAACTAGCCATATGAAGTGGTTCCCACATGTTTCGTGCTTATCTTCCACTAATTTTATGGTCAAAGCTCAGTGTGCAGTCCCTTAGCTCGGTGGGAAGTCGCACGGTTTGAAAGCTCTGTGTTACGGCTAGTTCCAACCGTCAAATTTGGTTGTCTGACATAATCTAGCTTGCCCATACCTTTATGTCGTGTTGTCCCCTGGATCGGCATGCGGTCGCTCGATACAAAGTTAACGTTGATTTCAAATTTCTTCATTCACATGTTCGGATATTATTAGTCCAAGGTATTTGGCGCTAAGATTCAATTATACTGGGCTTGTGCAGTCGCTTAGTTCTTCTGGGCCGTTGTATAAGGTTTTGAGGATTGAGGAAGCACGGCGAGAGCTGACAGGTAAATCTTTTATTCTTTTCGGACTTTTACATTTTTGTTACATGCGGTCACACGGGTGTCGTGGGCGATCGCACGAAGTTCTGGCGACCTGATTTACCGCTCACTGAGATTGTTATCCTTTCTATAAGTTTATGAATTTTTACCCTGCTTTGGTGTGGTGGCTCGGTGCTCATATACGATCGCACGCCTACCGAGCATCCTAACTTCACCACTCACTGAGAATGTGAATTCTTCTGTGAACTCTATTGTGGCTTGTCTAGCTTGGTATCGAATTGCACTGCATGCTTAGCTCAGTTATTCCATCTGGCTACTTTTAGCTTGACAGTTCAGTTCTCTTAGCTCGGTAGTATTATATCTAGCTCGTCACTTCTATATGTCTGTTCAGTTCTCTGCTCGGCTACTCTGAATGTCAGTTTGGTTCTGTGCTCGTGCTGTATTTGTACGGTCGCTTATTCATTCTTTTGGGCGGTCGTATAAAGGCACTCAGTTTCTAACTCTGCAAAATAGACTTATTTAAAATCATTAGTTCTTTATCAATTTGGTTGTCAATGATCAAAATAGAGCTTGATTGTCCAACAATCTCAAGAAATTATAAAATTTGAGGTTTGGAAAATAGTTTATATCCAAGTTATCCAAGTTTTTCAGCAAGTTGGAATATTATCCTTTTTTCTTAGTATGCCAATCAATAAACTTATGACATGAGTAAAAAAAATTGATATAAGTAAAAAAATATAATCAATGGTTATATATAATTTTCAATTTATCACCTAATCAATATTAATATACATGTTTTCATAAGATTATTAAATTAATAAAATATTGATTAAAATAAAATAAACTTACTAATGGATTGTTAATTAAATATTTAAAATTGATATTCAACATATTTATGTGAATAATTGTTATTATTTGTACTTAATATAGTATTTCATACTTAATAAAGTAACTCATTATAATAATATTAATAGTTTTAAATGAAAATGATGAGTACAAGTATTAAAAATAATTAATAATACTAGTGATAGTAGAGACAAACAAGGATAGACGTTGGATATGAAAGCAATACGAGCTTACTTCATGCTTAATATATGTTTCTAAAATTTTTATTAGCCATAAATATTTTTTCAACGAAAATAATAAAGTTAACACTTATCAATGATATAACTCATTATGATAATTTTAGTATTTTTTTTTTATAAAAATGATGTGTATAAATATTAAGGATAATTAGTAGTATTGATGATAATTGAGACAAACGGAGGCAGATACTAGACATGAAATCAATAGGAACTTGCTCTCTAATTAATATATGTTTCTAAAAAGTAAAAAAAAAAAGAGCTAATTGAGATTTAGAAAAATTTTCAAATCCAACACAATTAATGCATATATAACTTTACATATAAATTCTTGGATACACACGCACATTAGGCATGTGCATGGTTTGCTCCAATTACAAATAGCCAAAATTATAATGAAAGTTGAGGATTTCAAAGATTCAATCTCCAAAAAGATTCAATCTCCAAAACCATATTGAAAATAAAAATCTATTTTTTGTATTGTCTTGATTTTTTGGGACAATAAATAATGGATATTCGGTTCTTTCAAGATAATTCAATTTGGTTCAATATAGATATTCAGAGTCTTTTCTTAAAAGGCAAGAAAAATATATTTATTCATATCATAATTTAGTTTCAAAATTAGAGATAAAATATTTGCAAAATCCAAAGCTAAAAATTTTTAAAACAAAAAAAATTATAAAAGTCATGACATGATGATTTTTGTCCAGTATCACCATCTCAAGTGGTGAAATCCACTGTTTGCTTAAAAATCACTACTTCAAGTTGTGAAATTAACTGGATGAAGCTCTTATTCTTCTCAAGGTTCAAGTACCTTTAAGTTTCCTCAAAATTATCATATTCATCAAAATAATATATAAATCAACAAAGATTAAATATATTTGAGCATTTAACGTGGAGCTAAGTAATATTTGAATATGATATTTTAGATTTTGTTAAAAATTGTTGATTTAATTCTTATTATATAAATATGTAAGACAAATTATTAAAATGTAAACGGTCCTTAGAGTTCAGAGCAGTTCGGTATGTTTCAATACAGTTGGGAAGAGTTTAATACAATTCTCAGTTCAAATATTATTTAATCAACAGAACTGTATCAAATAAAGTAAGCCTTAAAGTTCAGCTTGTTTTTAGTAAAAAGTCATTAGTTCAATTTTGGATTTTTTTTAGTACTTCAGTTTGGTTCAAAAATATTCAATCTCTATGTACAACCTAAACACACACACATACTCATGCATATAGAAATAAATAAAAAATATTATAAATCTTGAAATAATAAAATAAAAAATAAAATTGAGAAACTTGCCAGGAGATACCTTTTATATCTTTTTGAAGTCACACAAAGAAAGAGAGATAAAAAGAAGAGAATTGGCTAAAAAATTGAAAAATTAATTGAAAGTCATTAATTATGCTGAAAGTAAGTTCTATATATACTAGCTCACACAATTAATTTTGGTCAAATGATAAAAGTTAAAATTATATATATAATAGTAATGAGAAATAGATTGTGACTGAATAATAAAAATATTAATTGAATTTAGATATAAGCATGATGAATTGTTAAGATATATTATATCTAGTAATATATTCACTATGGAATTTTCTCTGATGCTTATATTTATTATATCTAGCAAATTTGGTTCGATGTTGAAAATTTGTGACCATTCATGCTTAATGCTAATTGCTACCCCTTGATTGAATTTATTATTAGTAACTAATGAATAGGTGTGTGCGTTTAAGCCCACTAAAGAAGATAAATTATTAATTAGTAGAAATTACACTATATACTATTTTTAATTTTCATTTATAATTTTATTACATCTCCTTTTTTTATTTTTATACTTTTTTTTTCATTTTTAGCTTCTTTATTTTTTTCAAATTTACTAATGTGTCTTCTATCTCCTTTCCTCTCCATACCAATTTGAGCATGTGCAGTGACAGAACTAGAAATTCACTGAGGTGGGAAGCAATTCACAGAAAATTTTTTAAAAAAGTTTATCATAAAATTAAACATTTAATATTACAATAGTTCAATAATTGATTTGTATTATTATATTGACTATGCCTAAGAGATGGTAACTGTATCCTACGAGTTTGTATATTTTGAAAACGTTGCATAATAGCTTCATTTTTAATTTTTAAGAAAATGTCCTTTTTGACATAACACACCAAGCAGTCTGTCAAAAAATCATCTCTCATCCTGTTACGCAAATCCGTCTTAATAATGGTCATTACTTAAAAAGCTCTCTCAACAGTTGCAGTTGTAACAGGTAAGACTAAAGCCAACTTGATTAGCAGATATACCAAAGGAAATACAGTGTTATAACCTGTCTCAACCATTTTCTGAGTAAGAGCTCCAATGTCATCGAGGTTAGAGAAAGCTACATTCCTTTTTACATTAGCAATGTAGGTATTAAGTTGATCTTCAAGTATCATTCGATTGGTGATGGAGAAATCATATGTATATAGTTCAGCAAGATGAAGTAATTTGGATAGTTCAAAATTAGAGAATGAGTTTTTAGGAGAAAGACAATTAATGCATGAAAGCAATTCAGTACTTGATTCTGTAAAGCGATTTTTCATTTCTTGAGCAATGAAATCAATAACGTAGAATTGAATGAACAAAAATTAGGTTGTAGCATAATAAATAGTTAAGTATGATAATAAGAAGATAAAAGAGTACCTGACAAAATATTTCTACTCAAAAGTAGTGGTAATAAGTGATAGGAAAACTAACATACTTGGAATGCAGATAACCTGCATTATCTTCCATATTAGGCACTATGATATCATGATTTATACAAAAGTCATTAACATCTTCAAATATTCTATTCCATCTATTCTCCTTGAAGCTTTACAATTCTTGTTTAACAGTTGCAATTAAATGAATCGCATTACCAATATTTTGATCCTTTTTTTTTTTGCAAAACTTGAGATTGATCATTTGTCATTCCTAAAAGTTTCCTCATTAAAAAAGCAATGAAAATAAATTCATAACTTCCCATTTTATCAATCAAGCCCACAACTGCCCCTCAATTTCTTTGTTCAAAACCATCCTTATAAATGTTCACAAGAACCTCTTTCACTGGTGACCACAAAGAAAGAATACACATAATTATTTTATAATGAGAACCCCATCGTGTGTCTCCAGGTCGAGTTAAATTTGTTTCTTGATGCAAGCCTCTTCCACTTTGAATATAACCTCTCTCTAGGCGATGAACTACATCATCATATTATTTTTGACAGAGAGCGACCCTCCTTTTACATGAAGCTCCAACAATATTCACTATCATAGCAACATAATAAAAAAAAATACTCACAAATCGATTGCTCCCTGCTGTTGCAATAAGCACTAATTGGAGTTGATGAGCGAAACAATGAATGTACTTACCCGAGGGATTTTCATTTAAAATGATGGTCTTTAACCCATTGAATTCACCTTACATATTAGAAGCCCCATCATAACCTTGACCTCTAACTCTACTTAGAGACAACCCATGTTTGGCTAAGAAATCATCAAGTGCACATTTAAAGATAAAAGCAGATGTGTCACTCACATATACCGCTTCAATTAGTCGCTCAATCACTTGTCCCAACTTGTTAACATATCTCAATACTACAGCCATTTGCTCTTTCACTGAATTATCTAGAGCCTCATCAATTAATAGAGAGTAAAAATCATCTCCAATAACCTTAATAATAGCTAGTGTCATCTCTAAAGCCCAAGCACTAACTATTTGCTTTTGGATATGGGGAGAAGTGAGTTGATTATTTTTAGGAGCATTTGAATTAACTACATTCCCAACTTCAATACTACGTTGACTGTACCAATTGAGAAGTTCAAGAAAATGACCTCGGCTAAGTGAGTTTTCTGACTCATCATTTCCTCTAAAAGCCAACCCATTTGCTAAAAGAAAATGAATAAAGTCAACAACAGCTGTCAAACGTGTCCGGTGATAAGCTTCTTGCTCTTGGCTGTGAGAAGATAGGACATGAGATACACTTTGTTTTTGATTTTTAAAACTAACATATAACATTCTAGCATTATTATGTGGACTACTTGGACCGCTAATATGTTCATTAAACATCTCCACAGCTTTTTTCCAATTACAAAATCTGACTTCTATGAAGACATTATTCCCCCCTCTTAGATCCTCTATTCAAACTAAAAAGATAGTACCATAAACAAAATGTTGCATCTTTGGAAATACTATATTTCAACCACTCAAATTTAGAGAACCAAACATCTCTAAAACTCCTTATAATTTTTTCAAATTTTGTTAGAGGAAAATTGTGGTCATATGGTTGGCAAGGTTCTTTAGCCACATATTTTCTTCTGACATCATCCCTAATTTCAACATCAAATTCGTCAATTAGTCTACGCAACGCTGAATCACCCACAATATCACCAAAACTACACTCCAGATGCCCCATTATATCACTAGTTTCCCTAATACTTGCATGACTACTTAATGTCTGAATTGGTGCCGGAGTCAGAATATTTGAAGATTCACCACGTTTATTCCTCAATCTCTTAGTCTTTATCATAAATTTATCCATATCTGTTTCAGTTTTTATTCTAAATATAATTAGTTTACTTTTGGTTAATTTTAGAATTTAGTTCATATTTTTCATTTTATAAGTATTTTATATTAAATTTATACTTAGTTTGTATTCAATTTATATTTAACTATTAATTATTTTATATTCACAATATAAACTAATTTATTTAGGTTCAATTTATAATTTGGTTTAGTTTATTAAGTAATTAATTTATAATTTTATAGTTCTAATGTTATTAACCTAATATAATTTTATTTTTAAATTTTATTAACCTAATCACACTATATTAAATTTTTTTATATTCAACATTTTAATTTATAATTATAATTAATTTAACCTAAAATTCAAAACACTTAATCAATTCATTATGCAACCAATCACAATACAAAATATTTTAAATAAATTATTATACTTGGTTAATCATCAAAATAAATCAAATTTTATAACAAAAAATAAAATCCTAAAATTCACCTAAAACCCTAACCACAAACAACACAAAAAAATTCAACATAATCACATCAAAAATCATTTAAAATAAATCAAAATAATTATTTGAAATTCAAACAAACTACATTTTTTAATTTTAAAAAAATCGTAATTTTTACCTAAAATCCTAAATCTAATCTCAAACAAAACCCCTAAAATCAATTAAAATAAAGAAATAAATACATGTTACCGCTCCCGTCGTCGTTCTCCAGCTAGCTGCCATCGGCACTACTCCCGTTCGTCCCTCTCCAGTGCTCTCCCTCTCTGCCATGCGCCCCTGCCCCTCTGGTCTCTCTGGCTCTCAGTCTCTGCCTCTCTTCTCTCACAGCACAAAGGAGTTGCAAAGCTCCTTTCTTTATTTTTTTTAATATCCTATGAGTAAAATGGCACCGTTTCACTCATAAGTTTTAAAAAACAATATAACCCCTAGCTGAAATTATGCCATTTCAGCCAGAGGCATTTTTGTAAAAAAAAAATAACACGTGAGGGGTGTCATCTTCAACCCCTCACGCACACCGGACATTTCTTCAGAGGGTGGGGGGCACTCTTCCGGCCTGTAGCTACTGCTATTTTCGGCATCCAGAAGCACAGCCCCTATATGTGCTTCTGGCCACCAGCGAGGGGGGGTTGTTTGCCCCCTCCCCTCCACGACCCCCTATGTCCATACCTGAGCATGTGGTCCTCTATTTTTTAGTTTTTCTTCTCCTTTTTGATTGTTTAACATTTTCATTAACATATTCTTATACCCATAATTACCTCATAGTCATTCATTTGATCATATATGCAGTCTATCTTTTACTTCTCTATTTGCAGATCCTTGGACATATTTATGTTTCGGACTACGTTCATTCATTTGTTTTCTTGTGTGCTCTATTTCATTGGTTTATAAAAATCCCTCTTAAGGTTACGCTCCTATGCAACACTTAAAGAATTTATCATTCGCTATATCATTTCAGCATATTTTTAAAGCATCCATAAATTATGGTATTTTTTCATTTTTTTTTCTTTATGCAATATTTTTTTAAATTTTTAATTTTATGGTATTTTTGAAAACTTTTTTTTTATTGTATAGTTACATGTAACATATACCATATATGTAGATACCTATATATACCTTCATATACTAAGATATTACAGTTACATATTGATATTATTTTTTGATAAAAATAGATATATGTAGTTATAGTTAGCATATACTTGTATATACTAAGGTATAACATATACTTGTATATACTAAGGTATAACACTTGTATAGTGATATTCTTTACCCCAAGACAAATAGGTATATTTAGGTATATACTACATATACCTTTATGTACTAAGATATTACAGCTACATACTTTCTTTTTTGAATGACAATAGATATATGTAGTTATAGTTATAATATACTTACAAATACTAATATATAATAGCTACACGTTGATATTCATTATCCAAGAAAATAAGTATATATAGGTTTATGCTACATATACATTCATATATTAGGATATTACAATTGCATATTAACATTTTTTTAAAAAAGACAATAGATATATGAGGTTATAATTAGTATATACCTAAATATAATAAGATATAACAGCTGCATATTAATATTTTTTCTCTAAGACAATAGATATATATAGGTACATATAGTATATCTTGGTATATATTAGTATATGTCGATATATGTTACATATATTGTTATTCTTTCATATAGTTTAACTAAAGAATAACAATATATGTGAGTATATGTCGGTATATGTGTATATATGTATATAACTATTTTTATATTTTTATTTATATGTGAGTATATGTTATATATTACATGATTTACTAAAAAGAATAGCAATATATGTTAGTATATATTACCGAAAAGAATGGTTTTTGTAGGTATATCTGAGTATATGTTTTATATGCTTTAATTGAAATATGGTATTTGTAGGTATATATAGATATATATTACATATAACTAGATACATATATAGGTATATGTTGTATATACTTTAACTGAAGAATGATATCTATAGGTATATGTTGGTATATATTACATATACTTTAACTAAAGATTGATATATGTGGATATATATAGGCATATGTTACATATACTTTAACTAAATAATGATATTTGTAGGTATATGTTACATATGCTTCAACTAAAGAATGAAAATTTTAAAAGAATAAAAGTATAAAAGTGATATATGTTTAGTTATATATCAGTATATGTTTATTTAATTTAGGTAGATATATTTTAGTTATATATTGGTATATGTTACATATAAGTATAAATTTAATATAAATATTTTTAAAAATTTTAATTAGAAATTTGTCTAAAAAATAAACAGTATAAGTAATACAAAACAAAACAAACACACTAAAAAATTATAAAAAGATAAAAATCACAAAAAATAAATACACATAAAACAAATACACAAAAAAAAACACATAACTAAAAGTCTAAAAAATAAAAATATGAATTTATACGAAAATGAATTGAGAAAATAAAATAAAAAGATCAATTTATTTATTTCATTGTTGTATTTAATTAATGGAAATATTATATATTTGTGGATGTATGTTGCATTTAATTAATGAAAACATTTTATATATGTATGTATCAAGTGACTAAAACAATTGAATCAATATCAATAATTTGATAGCATTTACAAGTTCAACTAGTCCGCGTGAAAATTTCTTAATTCCAAGAAGAATTTTTATATTTACATATTTGATTTATATATATGTATATATATGGATGAATGAATGTATTTATGTATGTGTTAAAAATATTTGATCCCCTAATATTTGTTTACAAAAGACATGTGGTCCTCTAACTTTTGTTTACAAAAGACATGGCTCCCTGACAATTGTTTATAATTGCTCTTTTATCGTATTTTTACAATTGAAAAGATTAATTTCTGCATATTTGAAAATTTATTTGAAGTTCCGTGCATTTAAAATCGAACTTACTTTTTAGATTAGTTTTGTAAACAGCCCTATTAATTACTACTTATTAAGCATATTCTCTATAGAGTGATCCCAATATGCATTAATAATAAATTGTCAACACAAATTTTTAATGGGCACATAAGGCCCCACCTCATTTATTCAAACCTTTTTCTTTTCACCATCCTCTATATAAAGCCAACCATATTCATCGATTTGGTATTCTATATAATTCATCTCAATAATGGACTTAATAAATTTTCTCATTCTTTGTTTCTGAGTCATATTTCTTGTTTGCTATCTGCGAATTTTTTTTGCCACCAAAAAATCTAAGAATCTTCCCCTAGGTTCATCGGGCTAGCCATTTGTAGGTAACTTAATCCAATTGCTCTTCCAACATTGTCACTACATTTTTCTACTACGTAAATTACTTGGAAAATATGGCAATCTTTACTTTGCAATTGGGTCAACGCACCATGATTGTTGTCACAAGTCTTGAGCTTATCCATGATGCATTAATTGAAAGAGGGAATGTTTTTACCAGCCGTCCACTGTATTTCCCAATCCTAACAATTTTTTATCTCGAGATATGTGCCATAAATTCAACTGAATATGAGCTTCTCTAGTGAGTCTTTCGTTTGAAATTTGTGACAGGGTTAACTAGTCCTATAAGAATTAATTAAACAATGCTATTGGATGAGAGATTTGGCAATAGAAAACCACATCAGAAGACTTCAGAATGAGGTCTTGGAAAAGGGTTGTGTAGATGTGATGGACAGTTGTAGATTTACCGTTTGTGGCTTTTTGGTATGCATTTGCTTTAGTGCTAAAATCCCATAAGAACTTATGCATAGGACAAATCCACAGTTTATAGATTTCTTGCCAATCTTCAATCTTCTACTTTCCCGGGAAAATGAAAATAGCAAAAGAATTAAGAAAGATCCAAATCGAGTGTTTGGTTCCTTTTTAAGGAGTAGAAAAGCTTATATTGAGAAAGGTGAAAATCCTGGTTCGGTAATGATGAGTCTAGTTGGTGCAGCCTCTATTGACTCACTTTTTGGGCTTAAAGCACTAGGCCATGGTCATTTAGGAGAGGAAGAGATTGTTACACTTTGCTTTGAGGTTTTTGTTGCTGGTATTGATACTACCACAACTATTCTTCAATGGGCTTTTTATGAATTGATGTTAAATCAAGAAATTCAAGAAAAGCTTTACCAAGAAATTCTTAATATTGTGGGCAAGAATGGAGTAATTAATGAAAATGTTATAGAAAAAATGCCATATTTTAATGATGTTGTTAAAGAACTTTTAAGACTGCATTTCCCGGCTCACACCACATTGCCACACGACGTCATAGAAGAGACAAAACTTTTTGGATACAATATAAGATTTCCTATGTTGATGTGGAGTTTTACATCGAGTGGATGACTGAGGATCCAAATTTGTGGAAGGATTTGGATGTTTTTGGACCCGAAAGGTTTTTAGAAGGGGATGGAGTTGATGTTGATCTTACAAGAACTAAAAGCATTGTTAAGATATTGCCGTTTAGGGCAGGGACAAGGACTTGCCCTTGGTGTTTTGCAGGTAAAATTAGGGATGGCAATAGGTCGGGTATTTTCAGATACTCTACCTGTTCTGATCCATTTATATAGGGTATAATTAGTTTATAAACGAGTTTGAGCGAGTACACGTAGCATTTTTACTATCCCTAATGGGTTCGGGTCTAAACTCTTGAGTACCAGTTATCCGAACCCAATTATATATTAATATATTTTATTAAAATTTTAATTATATATTTATTTTATTTTATTTTAATTATAAAAATATCTGGTATAAAATTATTTTTAATAAAATTATGTTAGTATTAAATTTTTATTTATAATTTTTTAATTGAAAAATTATAATTTATATTTTAAAAATCTATAATATTTTAAATTTTTATATTTAAACGGGTTCGGATAGTAAACATGTAGTATTAAACGGGTTTGGAATGGATATGGGTATAACTATAATTGGTTTTAAACGAGTTTGGATAGTTAAAAATTAAACAGGTTTGAATTTGGGTAGGATAATTTTGGCGGGTATCCTACCCGTTGCTATCCTAGGTAAAATTAATGCTTGCTAGGATGGTTCAATCTTTCAAGTAGATATTAGCGTCTGATGAACCACCCAATCCGATAAAGACTTTTGTTTTTACTGTTATCATGAAGAATCATCTAAAAGCAGTCATATTTCTTAGGTAAAAAAATAATTAAAATAAATAAATATTTTAGCTAGGTGAATTATATTTGTATTATCTGCTTGGAAGTTAAAGGTTTTAATTATATGCAATAGAATAAGTTATTTCTTAATGGCAAATATTCATTAAGATTAAGTTGAATAATGCTAAAAAGATCAATATAAGTAATAGAGTAAGAATGTGCAAAAAAGATCTTTAAAAAACATAAGTCATCGTAAGTATGAGATTTTAGTTGTGACGAGTCTAGAAAAGTAATTTGCAAGAAGTTTAGCTAGAGGACTAATTGCCCAGCTAGGTTGAATGTTATATTTGATGAAGATGGATTTTGGAGTGTTACTAAGGTTATTAATGATCATTCTCATTAACTGGACCCCAATCTCCAGGCTTATGGTTGGCCATAGGGTTATGGACAATTTTCTAAACAAAAATTTGGAAGCCAATGACAAAGCAAGTTTAAGAGTAAGCAAGAATGTCAGACTAATGGAAGTTTAATGTGGTGGCCCTAAGCATATGGGATGTACTTCAAAGGACTACAAAAACTTCATCAATAAATGTAAAAGGCTTACATTGGAAGATGGAGATGCAAAAGCAATGAAAAGAATGTTTTTATGATATGAAAAAAAGGATAGGGATTTTTTTCCATTTAATAGATGTTAACAATGTTGGTAGGCTTCGAAATATGGTATGGATTCATCCACAAAGGAAAGCTGCATATAAGGAATTTAGTGACATTATATGTTTTGATACTACATACATTGTGAATAGGTATAGGATGCCTTTCTCATCTTTTGTTGTTGTCAATTACCATTGTCAATAAGTACTTTTAGGATGTGCTTTATTTTTTAATGAAGATGTAGATACTTTTAAGCGGTTTTCTCTACTTGGATTTCTGCAATGGGAGATTTTCATCCAAATGCCATTCTAACCGATCAATGTGAAAGCATTAATATAGCAATAAGTTAAGTTATGCCAACCATAATTCACATATTCTACATTTGGGACATCTTTATGAGCTACTTGTTAAGCTAAGGGGTGTTGAGGATTATTCAAGTGCCAAGAATTCAAAGCAGCAATACTTGACAGCATAACAGTAGAAATGTTTGAGAGAAGGTGGGATACTTTTGTAGTGAAACACAAGTTGGAAACTAACGAATTGTTCCATAAGTTGTTTTCTGAAAGGGAAAGTTGGGTTCTTGTATTCCTCAATTACTTATTTTGAATAAGAATGTTATCGACACAAAGAAGTGAGGGAATACATGCATTTTTTAATAGATATGTTAACAGCAAAAACACATTAAAGCAATTTGTTGAGAAATATAAGTTAGTTGTAAGGGTAAGGTATGAGAAAGAATTGGCAGCTGAATTTAAGTCCAACTATTATGAAACAAAACGTGTTTCTAAATTCTTGTGGGAAAAACTACTGTAACTTGCTTATATGCATACAATATTTGAAATGTTTCAATATGAATTAAGGAGGTTACATAATTGTGAACTGAGCACCCCCAGGAAGTAATGATGAAAGGGATGATGAGAGAGTTGTTAGAATAAAGAAACATATGATAATTGATGGATCAATTATTAATGATTTTTATGGAAATCAATTTGTCTTCATAGATAAGCATAGGCCAAATGGTCAAAACTTCGAGTGTAACTGCAAATTATTTGAATCAAAAGGCATTATCTATTGCCATATACTTAAGGTGATGGCACATAAGAGGATTGATTACTTTTATGAAAGATACATACTTAGAAAATTGAGCAGAGATGTATTTTGACCACACTTAAAAAGATTCCTTTTTACAGGATACCTTAGTATGACAAATGAGTTCAAGAAATATAGGGAGTTATTGAGATGTTTTGAGCAAGTTACAAATATTGGAATGGATAGTGATATCAAAATAGAATATGTGAAGTCAAAATTATTTGACATATAGGAAGTTATCATGAATTGGAATGATAGCATGGCTATGTAAAATAATATGGTTAGAGGAGATAGAAATCGTATATTGGATCCTACAGTGTTTTGTTCGCGAGGAAGGCCACGGTCCACTCATCATAGTTAGGTTGTGAAACAAGGCCAAGAAATAGCATCAGAGGTGGAAGGGGTAGAGGAGGATGTGGTAAGGGTGGAGGAGGACATGATAGGACTGGGAGAGGAAATGGTAGAGGTGATAATGGAGAATTGCCTAGCATATTTGAGAATGAAGCACTAGTCATAGGAACACTCTTATATTTTATTTATTGATAAATAAGGACAAGCATTGCCATCATTTTAATTGAACAAATGATATTTATTCTATTTATAATTAGAAAAACATGCATACTTATGTATAATAGTTTTTAATGATAATATTTTATCATCAAATTTGCATACAAGTTATGTAGGATACAAATTGATAGATTAATGAATCTATAGTGATTAGAATTAAGAAGCAGTTATATACAGTTTAATTAGCAACAATATATGAAACATAAGGTATTGTGCATTAAATTATCAAGTATTATTTTTGAAAAAATAAGCACAATATCAAAAACAATTCAACCACAACTTTTAAAATATATGAAAACAGGATTTAGATCCTTAAAACACTAGTCTTCTCTTCAATTGTTGTTTTTCATTTTATTGTTGACTTCTCGCTTGCAAACAAAAAACATATATATAAATTTAACAAATGAACATTAATCAAACATTCAAATTGATACAACCAAACATAAACCTACTTGTTCTATTGCTATGTGTTTTCTTCTTCTATAAACAATTAGTGGTTTAGTGTCCTCAACTCCTTTAAGAGATGCATTATGATTTTCATCCGCATTAGTTTTCAAATAATTTTAAAAAATGTGTGAAAATTATTCAATAAAGAAAAGGATTAAGATAATTGAGTGAAAACATCCAACTTTAGTACCATGCTCATTAAAGCATTACAAGATTTAGTATTGACAATATAGAAACCCAACTCCCCCCCCCCCCCCCCCCCCCCCCAATTAGAAGCATAATTCACTACCTTCAAAATACTGGAATCATTGAAGATAACGTCAACATTATTTGTAAATTTTTCCTTGAAGTATATAATGTTTTCTTTGCAAAATCCATAATTTTGGATGTGCTTCTGAAGTTTGTTATAAGATGAAAAATCCACATAGAAGTATTGTAAATAAACGTGCCTAGTACCACCAACATATATAGGATTTTGATCCCAATGGAAACATCCACCATATACATAATTATTGATAACTTTTTTTTTATTTCATAACTGCATAAATGAAAATTTATATGTATAATATTATTCTGAAATAAAATTTTCAAATAATTCAAGAACTGCAAAAAAAAAAAACTCAAAAAAACACAACTCACCTCCTTGGTGCGAATGTGAATCTGAAGTGCTCATCATTTTCTCTTAAAGAAAACTATTATGTGTAATGATCACTTTTGAGAAGATGAAGCGATTTATGGTGGTGTATCGATAAGTGTTACAGTTTGGGTAAAGAGCAAAATTATTAATTAAACATTTGTTTATTTGGCGGTCCAAGAAATTTATACCAATTTCAAAGTCAAACTATCATTAATGTTTTTCAACACATTGAATCCATGATGGGAAGTATTTTAGTTAAAGATATGCCAAGTATTTTAGTTACTAAGACCTAATATTCGATAAACTTTATATAAAAAAAATTAAAAATTAATCATGGTCATTCAATAAATTTGGTTCAATATTTCAAAATCAACCATACTTTAATTATAATTTTGATATATAATCTAATAATTAAGTTAAACTGATGATATTAAGGTTACTATATCAACTAGTTTGGTTGTTCTATTACAAATCATTAAAATTAATCAACATTAAACTATAATTAGCCATATTAACCATGGTTATTCAATAAAATTGCTTCAATAATTTTAAAATCAACCATAGTATAATTATAATTTAGATATTTAATCCAATAATTAAGTTGAAAGTGATAATGTTTAGGTTACTATATCAACTAATTTAGTTGTTCTATTGCAAATCATTAAAATTAATGAACATTATACTATAAGTAGCCACATTGACCATGGTCATAAAATAAAATTAGTTCAATATTTTCAAAATTAACCATACTTTAATTATAATTTAGATAATTATCTATCGATTAACTTGAAAGTGATGATATTTAGGTTAATATATCAATTAAGTTGGTTGTTCTATTGCAAATCATTAAAATTAATCAACATTATACTATAATTAGCCACATTGACCATGGTTATTCAATACAATTGGTTCAATATTTTTGAAATCAACCATAGTTTAATTATAATTTAGATAAATGTCTATCAATTAAGTTGAAAGTGATGACAACTAGGTTACTATATCAAGTAATTTGGTTGTTCTATTGCAAATCATTAAAATTGATGAACATTATACTATAATTAGCCACATTGACCATGGTCATTAGGTTACTATATCAACCATAGTTTAATTATAATTTAGCTATATAATCCAATAATTAAGTTGAAATAATGTACAAAATGGATGACTTGGTTTGCTATCTTTTAGAGCATTATTATTCATATGATTTCGTTTATTTATTATTGCTGCATATCTAAAGTTGGGGCTGCGATGTTATATTCTCTCCGAAGGTGCATCTTAAAATTCTATTTAAACTGAAAATATATTGGTAGTCATTGCCCACAAATTTCTTCTTCTCGGTTATCAATATCTTATTATCTTCCCTTTCTTTCTTTTTCATCTTTAGAAAAAACCCTAACACTGTACAATGGAATGAATTAACTCAACTTTATCATCTGATGAGGGAGAGAGAATTATTAACTTATATTGGGTAATTATATGTGTGTTGTTTTTTAACATGATTATTTTCTAAAAGTTTTTTTATATGTTGATAAACTAATTTGATTTTTTAATTTTACCGAGTAGTATGTGATTGCAAGGAATTGGTTGGTGATGATCTTAAGACTATGGAAGGCAACAACAAACTCCTCTAGAAAGCCTGTGACATGCTAGATGATTGTGTTACCCATAATGATATGTTAATAAGTGAAAACAAACTTCTTAGGAGGAGGATCAGTGACCTTAAGGACAAACTAACCATCCACAAAAATGTAGCAACTGAATAGAAGAGAAGTAGAGGGGAATGATGTCATATCCTCTGGTTTTCCTCTTCTCTTTTAATAGATTTTATAATGTTTGTTTATTTATATTTTTTTGAAACTATGCATCTTTCTTTATTAAATATTGAATATTAATTTCAAAAAATCAATTCATTAATCTTGTAAATAATATATTTTATAGATTTGGTTGAAATTTTGATAAATTTTAATAATTTTCACAAGTACAAAGGCCACTGCAAATTTATAGATGATTATAATGAAAATTTTAAAGATTATTATATGCTACTTCAATTTCATTTAACACAAATTTTTCTTTTAATAGTAATGAAACAAACGTTTAAGTAGATGAAAAGCCATATAATTTTAAACAATAGAAAAGCCATTACAGTTTTTATAGATGATTATAATGAAATTTTAACATTTTTTTTATTAAATGAAAAATTTTTACATATGATAACATATGATAATTTGGAACTCATAATTTTGCACATAAGTGAAAGTCCGTATGATAACAAGTCCAATGCAAGTTAAATCACATGAATCAAACGACGGACGACCTAAACGGTCCATTTGAATATTTCTACACAAAATGGACTTATTACCATCATAAATCTTTAGTTTTTAATCATATATTAAATTCAGTTTGTTATGATCTCAATGCTACTAGAATCACTTGAATCAGATGTCGGATAGGCAAGAACGACCCTTTGGAAAATTATTGCCGAAATTTGACTGCAACTAACCCGATTGGGCCTGCTGCGTGAAAGCCCCCTGCTACTGCTAGGTAAACCAAATTTTTTACAGTAGGCATATTTTCTACCACAACACGCTCGAAAGCTATTGCAACATCCAATTTTTTTTTTTCAAAAAATTTCAATTTTATCCCTCTAAAATTTCTATAAATAGGCCATCCCCACCTCATTTTCACTCACTCCACTCAACCAAGCAATACCTATTTGCTAGTTTTTAATTCTCTTCTCCCTCCTTTCTTTCTTAAGAGTAAAATATTCAACCTTCCTTAGTGTGAACTACCTAAAATTCACTTCTTTATTTTCCTTAAACCACTCCAAGTTAGTTGCTTCCTAAAACCACTCCAAGTCAGTTTCTTCCTTAGCCACCCTTTTCCTTAACCAAAAGTGGAACTTCGATCTAGACATAATTTAAAACCACCACCACTAAGGACGCCCAAAAAGGCAAAATCCTAAATTTGATCCTTTGTTCTTTAAATTATTTTGGATGATTAAATGGAATGTTTGAACTTTAAGGCTCATCCTTTGGACCTTAAATGGATTAAAATATTAATTTTATTTAAGGCCAATTGTTTGAACTTTGAAATGAGCTGAAATTGGATTTGAAATTTAAACTAGTCAAAATAAAAAATTGTTTTCAAAATTAGGTTTCAAACCTAAAATCAACCTTCTTTTTTCAAATTTAAACCTAAATATATCTAGTAAAAAAATCAATCAAAAGTTAAATTTAAACCTAAACACATTTGACTTAAAAAAAATAAATCTAAAGTTTAGTTTAAACTAAAAATACATAGTTTAATAATCCTTTTAAATTTAAACCTAAAAATTCCTGGTTTAACAATCCTTTTCAAGATTAAACCTAAAAATATCTGGTTTAACAATCATATTCAAGTTTAAACCTCAAAATACCTAGTCTAACAATCCTTTTCAAGTTTAAACCTAAACATACCTTGTTTAAGAAATAAAAAATTCAGCTTAGACTTAAACACACCTAGTTTAAGCTAAGGAATCTAAAACTTGGACTTTAGACTTAGGTTTTAAAGAGTTAAAACTTAAAATTAGACTTAGACTTAGGTTAGACTATGTTAGACTACAAAAACCACAATTTCAAGTTAAAACCAACCATTGCAAAATTGAACTACATGGGCTTTGATTCTCATTCAAACGAGATATGCATACCTACTTGAAATTTTAGTCTAAGTATCAAGTCTACCTTGTAAAATCTTCTTTTAATTCTTCAAATTTTCTTCTTCAATATGAGCTTTGCTTAATTGCTTTGGGGAAATGTGTTAGAATCCATAAGGCTAGAGTTGGGATTTCCCATTTTGGATTTTTGAATTGTAAAGTTTAATTTAATTTTGCACTTTATTTATTCTTCTTATGAATGAATGGATGTATAAAATGTTAATCTTACATCTTTTATCACATTATATGCTTATACTGTCATTTTTTATAAATTATTTAAGGCCAAACTATTTTTACTTAAAATAAGCCAAAGCCTAGCTCCCAAATCTATCCTTTGGGTTAAGGCTAGTGATTTTTATTCATGGGATATAATTGGAGTAAACTATTTTGGGTTTTTAATTTTTTTCTTTTTTATTGAAAATAAATAAATTTAAATGATAACTCTTAAAGAACTATTTTACTTGAATCGAGCGTAGCCTATGACAGCAAAGTAACCTCGACACTTTCATATGGGACTTAGCCTAATTTAAGCATTTCGACTCACATCCTTTGCAGGCTAGACTCAGTGCTCGGGTGGGACCTCACAAGTATTATATAATGTTACACCCATTTTTTCATTATTATATATTGTAACATACATATTTCCATTAGTATATATATATTTTAACACACATTTAAATGGAGGAAAATGCATATAATTTTACATATGATTATAATGATGAATTATATTATGTTTGTCAAACAAGAAAAAAATTTAAAAACACTATAGTCATTCCTTTCAACAATAATGTATATAAGTGAATGAGATGATAATAAATAAATAAAAAAGGTTTGTAGAATGTAATGTTATTATTGTAGCTCAATTTAATTGTAAAATGTAATCATTGAATATCATTAAAATATCGTTGATCAAATAAATTGTAAATATTGTTGATAAAAATTCCAAATATGTAATAAATAAAAATTTAATTATAATACAAAACTGGCACCAGAATAAGAATGTGAACATTTATCCCTTTATGCTTAAAAAACTAGCCATCTCTTTCCATGTTAAGCATAATCTTAGCTGCATGCTCCTCGATAAATGCATATCACATTGATCACTTTAATAATAATTACATTGCAACCCTTTGAAAACATGCTCCAATGAGTATAATGATTAATGCGACTGATTCATTATCATGTAAGCCCTAAGTAGATACGAATTAATTGGATATTACTGACAACTCTTCAACTCACAGTACTAAAGCAACTTCAACATCTATATGACATCGCATTGTTACACTAACAAGGCAAGTTCTTTCATATTATAATTAACTTCGATTTGACAATTACCTACCAAATCTTCATAATGGAGGGAACCCCACCTTACCATAGGGATAGGGCTAATAATGCAACTCTATTGAATGCTTCACCGGCTACTCTTGATAGGTTATATACTACTAATAGGGAGAACATGATATCCCTAAAAATTGAAGTAAGCAAACTGCTTGAAGGTCTAATTGAAGAATACAATGTCAACCATGTTAAATGTACATTGCTCCAAGAAGTTCCTCAATGAAGATTTATGACATATTTGTTCATGATCTACCAACTGTGTCTACTGCAAATGCATCTCTTCAACCTCTAGTTATTGTGATATCCTATGAATCAAACTCTACTTCCTTCCCCTATAATCCAACAGAAGATTCAAATGCTAATGCTTCAGTTGGATTTTAATATTCTAATTCAAAATGTTTCTATTATAATGTTACAATTTGTTGTTTTATTTTTCTTTTTTGAAATTTTAATTGTTGTGTTCTAAACGCCTACTATAATACATATGATTGTTTTATTGTTCATATTTAGACTTATATTATCTAGAAAAATGATGCACGATGTCATTTTAAATAACCTAAAAATATAATACACCTATTCAAAAAAGTGGAATGGTGTTATTATTAGAAAATCATAACATTAAAACTAAATAATCAATGCAATACCATTCCAATCTAACAAAAAAAACTAATAAGTACCATTTCACTAAAACGAACGATAGTGTTTCATCCTATTAGCATTCAATTTTGACCAAACAAACTGAGCAACGGACAAAACCCAATGATGAGGACCTGCTGAGCCTTTTGGTTTGATTTATTTCTTGTTTAAATTCATAGAACGATAGAACAAGATTAGTCGATTGAAAACTAGCATAATGGTAGTGAACACAACTTAGAAGATCCCAAAAATAGTATGAAATATCGAAGGAACAAATGTGAAACAAGAAGTCGGAGGCTCTCTAGATGAGATTGCCACTTAATAGTCTCATACTACCAAGACTGCAATGCAGAAGTCTCATACTACCAAGACTGGTGCATGGAAGGTTAGAAGAATTGTCGCGCAGGAGTCCATCCTACTGTGCAGTGGTTCTGCAATAGATTAGGCAGTAGATCCCAATTTGAAGATTCTATCCTTCTTTATTTTGATTATACCCGATTTGCTTCCTCTATATACATCATACACTAATTAGGAAGTCTTCCCAAGGAAACTGTAGGCCTATAAATACATCCTAAACCAAATTTAGAGGGGTTCTAGCTAGGATTCCAACTCTAGTTCCAAAGTTTCATCACTACTAGCTAAGATTTCCCTTGTGTTCTTAAAAGAAACTAAAACTACCAAAGTTTTTGGAACCATTCCCATCCCTAAGCCTGTCTTTAATCCTTTAAAAGTAAAGAAATAAAAGAAGGAGGAGTGCTTTAATCAATCTATTGAAGTGTCCCTTCACCTAAATTAGCTTAAAATTATAAGGATTATAAAAAATATGGAATCATGCATGGTTTGACATATCAATTGCTTCAACATTGTTATGTTCACTGCTTTTGAGGATGTTAATCAATCCACTAAGTTGGTTTTATACATTTTGTAAATTTCCCATGAGAAGGTGCAATTAAATTAAATGATCATAAGTTGAATGTGGTGAACCTAAGGGTTTAAATCCTATAAAACATCTTTATATAATTTTGATAAGTTTAATTGGATAAAATTTGATTTATTAGTTGTGAATTTACCATATTGTCTTTATAGAATGATGAGATAACTTGAATGACATGATTAAGTTGGTAATTATGCTTAAAACATGTTATTCACTAAAACATGGATTTTAAGTAAATTTTACATGTCAAGAATATTGTATATCATAGTTATCATCATGTTATCTTTACCATGAACATGCATGCATCTTGTTTGTTTTGTATTTGTTATATATTTGTCATTAGAATTTCATATCCAAAGAAAAGAGCTCCTCAACAAATGCAAAGAGTGATGCATATAGATTACTTGATCTAATGACTAGTAGTTTATCATCATCGAAGCAATTACAGAGAATCGGGTTTGACCCTCATGTCAGATATGTATTCTAGATCTGCACCGAGTAGCGACTTCTTTATTAAGTGATGTGCCTGCTTACAGTGGCGACTCCACTGGAAAGAAGTACTCTACTTCTCAAAATATTGATGACATACAAAAGCGCTAGGTCAGTCTTTATATGGATTCTATATTTTCCTTGGAGCTTTTCATCTTTTTTTATCCCTGAGGGCACCATGCAAACCACCTTTAACATCCCTATGAAGCTAGATATTGTTGATGTATGTTCAGTGGTCAAGATCCCTCCCTTTCATATTTTAGAGTTTAAGCCATCATGTAAGATAAAACCTTAGAAACCATCCATTAGGATCCGGGTCCTATTTGATAGACTTTGCTGATTAGCCCTTTATTTGGGTCAATCCACTGTAAGCCCAAAAGCCCAATAAAGATTCACATTCTTCTACTTTTGAGGGCCATGGATTATTATAGGCTTGGCCAAAACTCATTTTAATCATCAAAGTCAAATCACTTCATAAGAAGAGCTTGTATATCCTTGTTGATATCTAAGCTAAAACTCAAGCCTATGTTAGAGACAAGATTACATTGTGGGGGGAATAAGGTCAGAAGGAGCATGCTAACTTTTTGCATTCATGCATACATTCACCCATACTTTTTTAGGCCATAATCCAAGTTATACTTGAAGAAGCATTATTGCAGGCAAGGATGTCTTGAATTTTGATTTAAGATGGCTAATTAAAAATGGCAATTCTGTCCATATTTGGTCTGATAAAAGGGCTCCTCAACCTTATGACTTTTGAATTATTTCTCTACATAAAAGTTTGCCTATGGATGCTAAAGTAGCTTATTTAATTGATGCCAAAGTAGAAGTTGGAATTGGAATTTGATAGAATCTATTTTTCGCCCAATTAATGTTGAAAGGATTAAGTCTATTCCCTTGAGTTGTTTGGATCGGCATGACTCTTTGATATGGCATTACTCTCCATCAGGCTCTTATGTGGTCAAAAGTGGCTATCGAGTGGCTTTAGCAAATAAGTTGCAATCCGTACAAGTATCTTCTTCTAATTTAGTTGCTAATGTATTTTGGAATATGATTTGGAAATTGCAACTTCTTCCAAAAATTAAGAACTTTGTTTGGAGGGCAGCATTGGATATTTTGCTAATTCGATACACCCTTCATCGATGAATGGAACAGATTTTGTCCTTATGTTATTTTTGTCATTTGCTTGAAACCTCCATTCATTTGTTTTGTGATTACAGATCTATCCAAGAATTATGGAATTCTAGTAATCTATATCAGCTGTGTGCATTAGATGGTAATAGCTTCAAAAGAGGGTAGCTAATTTGAGGAGCAGCTGTCAATAGAGGAGTTTATCCGATTCTGTTTCATTTGTTACATAATTTGGTTTGGTAGAAACAAATATACCAATGTAGGGGTCTAGTTTCAAATTTAGGCCATGCTCTCTCTTGCCACAAATATGATGGCATGCTATTACTTTTTATAGCATGATCCAAGTTATAGTTCAGAGGTATCTCGGCTACATCTCAGGCAATAATGGCACAGTCCTCAGGAGAATTGGATCAAAATAAATACAAATTCTGGAATAATTGCAGTAGATAATATGGGCTTGGGTGTTATTTTTTACAATCATAAGGATAAAGTTATGGCTTGTGCAAGGAAATATGTGAAGTTAAGACTATTGTTTTTGCTTTACAACTAGCAATTGATTTGTGTTTTGATAATATTATTGTTGAATCAAATAGTAAAGATGTTATTGATAAACTATTAGATGTTGTAGCTTTCAATACTGGGTTGGGTTTTGTTTTACAAAATTGTTTTGGTTTGGCTAGTAATTTTTAGAATTATAAGTGGACTTTTATGCCTTATGGTTGTAATAAAGTGGTACACTCCTTGACTACATTTGTTTCTCCATTTGAAGATATACATAATTGGATTGAGGAGGCCCCTCAGTTTATTGCCTTTATTGTGATAGCAAAAAAAAAAAAAAAACTTATAAACCCCACCCCATTGTAGTTATACTTGTACTCGTGTCAAACCCATTTAATACTACTTGTTTACTACCTAAACCAATTTAAATATAAAAATTCAAAAATATTATAAACTTTAAAATATAAATTATAATTTTTTCAATTAAATAATTATAAATAAATATTTAATATTAACATAAATTTATTAAAAATAGTTTTACACCACATAATTTTATAATTAAAATAAAAAATATATAATTAAAATTTTAATAAAATAAATTTAATATATAATCAGGCTCGGATAATGGATACCCAAGGGTTTATACCTAAACCTGTCACTAGTAGTAAAAATACTACCAGTACTTATCTAAACCTATTTATAAATTACTCATATCCTATATAAATGGATCAGGATGAGTTGGATACTCGAAAATATCCGGCTTTTTTGTCATCCCTATTCCACCGTCCTCACCCTTTGTAAAACTCATTTGCAGATCCTTATTCACAAAGGGCTTTTGATAAAAATATAAGAAAATTTTAAAATAATTTCAAATTTATTATATTGATAAATTATTTATTAAAATATTAGAATTTATAAAATATTTATTAACATAACAGGTTTTAATTAATTTACAATGAGTTTATCATGAGTTTATTATGAGTTTATAAATTTTACATTATTTATAATAAGGTTATTATGAAATTATAGTAAAATGACTAAAATATTTAAAAAATTACACGGAATACCATTTTCACTGTTTACACTTTCAAATATACGGAGCTTTTTTTTTTTCTAATTTTGTATTTTTTAATTTTTATTTTTAATTATATTTTTTATTCATAAATAATTTTTCATTTTTATATTCTCATTATAAACACAAAAAATATACATATACATAACATATATGCAATATATACATAATATACATTAAACAAAGCAGTAACATATTTATAATATATCTGCAACATATTTACTATAATTAACCAATTTATAAAAGTTAGAAGATACATATTAATAACATATATACTATAATTAAATAATATAAAAATATTGTACAATATATAAAGACTAAAAGATAAAATATATACAACATATATACTATAATTAAATAACATATAAATATTGTACCTTATATAAATGCTTAAAAGATAATATATATACAAAATATATATGACATATCTATAACATATAGTATTTTAACATATAAAGTTATATTATAAAATAATATTTTAAAGATTTTTTTTGATGAAATTTTTATAAGATTATATTATTTTCTTTTAAATGTTTTATTTTGTAAAGTAATATTCAAAATAAACTCAATTTTTATATTTTTTGAAAAACTTTATAACATATAATATATCTATAATATATCAATTATAAAAATATAATGAAGTGTAATATTTTTGTAATTTTTTAGGTATTTTTTTTCAAAATTTTAATATAAACAATGTTTTTGAAAAATATTTTCTTGTAGCTAGTTTTGTAATAAGCCCTAAAATATTTCTGATAAAAACAAAAATTTGAAAAAACATGGTGCAGCCATTTTCCCGTTCACAAACCCAAACAGAAACCCAAACCACTTTCTCCTATCTTCGTCTTCTACGTTTATCCTAAACCACTCCGTGTGAAGAGCTGAATATGAGTTCTTTGAGATTGGTTTCAATCTTTGCTGGTGGCTACCGGAGTTTTGGTGTGCCAGTTGTCCTATTACGCACTTTAGCATCCACCCATACTTGTTTTCTCAAGAAGCATCAGAACAAGAATGCTTTAACTTGGTTTTCTTCAAGTTCACAACAGAGAACTTTCAGCCATGAATCCTCAAGACAAGAATTTGCTTGCGTAACGGCCACTTCTTCTGTCAATGGGTACTTCAAATTTCAGGATTTCTTTTGCTTGTACTCTTTGGAAGATTGAAAACCTTATAATTCATTTCTGAAATTTTTTTTTTGAATTGCAAACTAAATTATGTACCTGTGCTTTTCTGGGTTACTGGGAGAGTTAGCTGTATAGCAGACATTCGTGCTTGGGGATATTATAATTTTTATTATAGTTTCAGTTGGTCATGGAGGTGTGTTTGATGATTTTAAGAGTTTGAGCTCCCATTATTGTTGTTTCTTTAAATCTTGATAGGGAAGTAGTTAATTTCCTAAGTTAAGTTGCTGCTTAGTTGAAGAACGTATATCTTGCTTGTTGGTCAATTAAATAGTAATTTCGGACAAAATAAACTATCGAGTGATCCCAAGGTTCTCTGTTTTAATGGTTTAGGCACGATTTTCTAGTTGTTTTTTTCAATACAAGGGTTTGACTATAATTTGCCCTCTAGCCAAGCATTACAAATTCGTTCTGATGCCTAACTAATCATTCGTTTATTCCATCTTTACCTTTTACATTGTCGATATGGTGGATTCTGAACGTTGTGACATTGTTTTGTTTCAGCTATCCAGACTATGATCGGTTGCTTCCGTGTCCGTCACATTATCGACCACCAAGAATTGAACACTTGGTTGTTTTGGAGGAAGCACCTGTGCTAGAGTATATCTGCAAAGCTCTGGATCTTCCTCCTCTGTAAGTATTACTTTTTTCTAGAGAAAATAAAAATAAAAATTGGCTTTCTACATATGCATTTTCCAAAAAAAAAGATTTTCTTCTAATTGCTTGATTGATGGTGTGGCACAAACACAATGTGAATAGATTATTAATCAGGATGGAGTGATACATAGAAAATTTCATTCTGTGAAGGTTTGTTGCAGACCTTATCCATTTTGGAGCTGTACATTATGCCCTTGTATGCCCAAAGCCACCTCCAACTGCAACTCCTGAGCAGATTAGATTATTTGAAGAATTTACAGCACCATCAGTTCTGAAGAAGAGAGCTTCCATCAAAAGAAAAACAGTAAGAGAAGCACAAAAAACTTTTCGGATAACTCACGTTGACCAGATTCTTGAAGCTGGAACATATCTACGTGTTCATGTACATCCAAAACGTTTCCCAAGGTAAAATATAGCATTTGTTGATTGTTTATTATCATTTTCCATAAGCATGGAACTTGTTGAAATTTGAATTCTGCTCAGGTGCTATGACACTGATTGGAAATCAAGAATTATAGCTGTGAAAGAATCTTATGTTATTTTGGACAAGCCTGCTGGTATATCAGTATGTGATCGATCCATTACTTTCTTAATTTTGTTGATTTGGCTTGAGAAAAGTGTATATTGTCTTGCGTCAACATCAAATTTAATTGATGTAAACTAGTAACTGAACCTGCTGAAGAAAACTAAGGCCATATGTCCACATCTAATTTAATTGATGTAAGCTAGTAATTAAACCTGCTCAAGAAAACTAAGGCCTTTGCTTTATTAACAAACTTCTAGGGGAAGAACGGAAAATAAATTGGAGACAAAATTTTCCCTGGTGAAGTTTGTATTAACTAACATCCAATTTAATTGATCTTAGATGCTAACTACACCCAGTAAAATAAACAAAGGCCTCTATTGACCAGCTGCTGGGGGCAAACAGAAAATTACTAAAACATGCTTGGTCAGAGCATAAAACCGACGTATTTATCCAAAATCAATTGATGGCTTTTACCTTTATCTAAACAATCTAAGAAACTCTCTATATTATGGAGAGCTTAGGGGTGTTGTGGGTGCACCTTATTTTGAATATGGATACACTCTTGACAACTGTTTTCTTTTAATGTACTCTTTGATAAATCTTCGTATTCTTTATTTTTCCTTTGTTGATTACTTACAGAATATGTAAACTTCAACTTCACTCAGGTAGGAGGAACTACAGATAATATAGAAGAAAGTTGTGCAACCTTTGCCACTCGTGCCTTGGGTTTAGCAACCCCATTGAAGACTACCCATCAGATTGATAACTGCACAGAGGGCTGGTATTGATGCTTACAGAATTTTTTTTCATGATTCTTTTAGTTGTCTTTAATGATTTAGGTACTTCGCTGAACTATGTCCTTTACTTCATTTGCAGTGTTGTTTTAGCAAGGACTAAGGAGCACTGCTCAATTTTCCATGGAAAAATCAGAGTATGATGATGATACTTTATCTTGTTGTACATTTGAATTAGTTGTTCTACTTGTAGGGAGTCCACATTCAAGGAGTAGAGGACCTTGAGTTTCAGTATCTTTGAGGGTACACCTTCGTATTGTAAATATGCTATCTAAACCTTGAGTTTCAGTTCATTGAGCGTACGCCTTCATATTGTAAATATGCCATCTAATTCTTGATAATTCAATTTAGTTCAACTTGAGTTTATATATTGAGTTGTTTTAAGTTCATCTCAAGACCCTCAATCCTGACCTATTTTGCCTTATGTTTATTTTTTTTTTCTCACCACCAGGAGAAAAAGGTAAAGAAGCTTTATCTTGCTCTTTCAGCTTCACCAGTGCCAACTGGAGTGATTACCCACTACATGCGTCCTGTTAATATTGCTCCTAGACTTGTTTCAGAAGGTAGTAAACTCTATTAATCATTAGATTCATCACAGAAAATCAATCTAGACCTCTGAACAGTTTTAGAAGGTAATAGAGTATGGAGTTGCATAACCTAAGCAGTTTTGTTCCTGAACAGTCTTGATGTCGCATTCACTTAGTATATTTTATCTACTAATTGTCATCAACTATGATGTAAATGGAGACTGAGGAAGTTCTATTGTTGGCTTGTTTGAGGCTTCTCTAATTACTGAACAGATTTTGCCAGTTTCATTTTCTGAATGTTATTAGTGCACTATTATTCTTGCTTACTTTATTGACACTGCTGGAACTACTTTGTTGAGTAAATTTTACTGAAAAAACTATTATTGCATGCAGAACTTATAAAAGGATGGCACTTGTGTCAACTTGAGGTCTTGGAATGCAGAAAGGTTCCTTGGCCAGATGTTGTAACTGAAGAAAAATATTCTGTTGAAGACTGTGGGTGGCCCTCAAAAGACTATGCATACGAGTGTAAGATCAATCTTTTGACTGGTCGAACACATCAGGTTATTCAGTTGTCCTTGCCTTTTTATTGCCATCATTTTGTTCTATTTCTATTGGTAACTTACAATTTTAAGTACTGTGTTTGTGAATCATGTTTTTTTTCTCTGTTTCTAATAATTTCATCCATATCAATCTATTAAATAATCAAAAGGGTGAGGCCCGCAAATTCTGCTTCTTTTAGTTGCCACGGGGTTGTGAAAATTGCTTATGCATTTTTCTAAGAATCCAATCTGGTTTAGAGGGTATGTGAAATTGCTGAATTGTAGGTTTAATAATCACATAGGATTTGCAGATTACAGGTAGAGAAGATTCAATTTTATTGGTACATTTTATTGACCATTTCTAAATGACTCAATGGTTTTCAAGTTTGTTTGCTTGGGAATAATCTGGCCTTGATCTATTTTATTATGCAATTGGCATTGGTTGTTTTCCCTTTTGGATTCCATATAGATTTCATATATTCTGTTCTTAGTGTGAATTAAGATGGGAAGTTGGGAACATAAGGGAGGAACTTTAATTTTTTTGCACAATAATAACCAGTTGTACTATATGCTGCAGATTCGAGCTCAACTGGCTGCCTGTGGTTCACCATTAGTGGGTGACTCAATGTACATGCCAGCTGCAATGGCGGAAATCGCTAATCCTGGACTTAATCCATTTGGCAAATACAAAAAACAATATGCTAGTGAGGATGATGAATCAATGGCCATAGCTGACTGGGTTGTACGGCATGGAAAGGAACCAAATGTTGCTATTGGTCTTCAGGCCTGTCAAATTTCTTGGGATGATGGCAAGCACATTTACAAGGCTGGATCTCCCTGGTGGAGATGTTGAATCGCTTAGAGTAGGTTGGAGGACTGGGATGGATTACCTAGTGAGTATTTTCCTACAGCTGAAGTGGCAGGTCCATCATCAATCTTGTGGCTCTTATGTTTTAAAGGTCTTGAATTACCTGTTGCTGAGTTCTCTCATCTCCAAAGTGATTATTTTTCTGATAAATAAAGGGGATATGATCTGCAGGTACGAGATCTCAGATCTTGAAGCAGGATTCAATTCAGAGGACAAGGAGTTGAGTGGCTCATGAAAATTTTTTAAAAGCAAAGCCACTCGAGTATAACTCTTCTATCCACCTAAGTTTTCACTTTTCTTGTATGGCAGCATTCTTAACAAGAAAGAGTTACTCTCTGTGGCAGCATAATATTAGTAGGATCAACAGGTATCCATGTCATAACTTGTTCTGGCTCGATATCTCATTAATTTCTGTTCCATTATTTGTTTTCTTTTCTGAGTTTTAGAATGCATCCGTTTTCTATTAGTATAATGTGTCAAGGTTCTGTAACAGGTTGACGCAATATTAAGCTGTGAGCACCATGAAAAGGCTTTTTGCTGGCTTTGTCTCTATTTCAAAATAAAGAGTTGCATGATTTAGGAAATGTTTTCATATTATATTTTTATTGTTGTTTATCAGATTTCAGTTACACATGGATAACTTCCCAAACTAGACTTGACGCACATGCCTCCCATTCTCTCTTGACTTTCTCTCTACTTTTTAACTTTTGAGGATACCTGCACTGTATAATATGGCAAGGTTGACTAAGAAGTGAACTGTGTTTGGTGGGGAATTAATCCTGTTTCTCACATCCTGAATTGGGATATCTTGTTTTTGGCAATGTATTCTTTGAACCAAATTGCTGATAGTTTCGGCGTTCTCTTCAATGTGGCATAGTCAACATGGTGAAGTCCAAATCTGAGTGTATAACCTCGTGTCCACTCAAAATTATCTAGCAACGACCATACAAAATACCCTCTTACATCTGCCCCTTTTCTGGTACGTTAAAAAAATGAGCAAATTACTGAAAAGATAGGAAACAAGCCAAATAATTTGCTGATTCTCCAAGTTTGCAGGAAAATAGCCATTACAATGACTATTGATAGATGCTAGGTAATTGTATTCTTAACTTACTTCATTGCAGCTGACAAGGCCTCCAAATAGCTAGACATATACTCCATCATGAAGCAATTCATTGATGCTGAACATTGGATTGTTAAGTTCTGCATATCCTGTATCAATCTTTTTTCATGAGAAAATTACTGGCATGACCATTTAAATCATAACTTTCTGCTCTTACTATTTGCTGTAATGATCATTGGAATATTGTTGTATCTCTCTTTGAGATAGGTAACTATCTTTTCCATTCCTTGTGGGTAGATATGTTGCCATTCCAATTCAGTCTGCACTGATTAAAGAAGCTTAAGCAATTTCTGCAAAAAGCAATATTTATTGCATTTGTGAACTGTAATGATGGTGATAACTAGAATTCATACCGGTTCGCCAATAGGAACTCAATCTTTCTGTTGACTTTGTTGGCAGAAACCTCAGTCTTTGAGCTTCCTCGTCCATTTTGGCACTCAGAAACGATGCAGTCTTGGACGTAGTAACTAGTATAATGGTTGACGCCAATGAAATCCAGTCCCTTCAGTTTTTCACTGTCACTGCTCAAAATGTCTGGTAAAGTAGATTCCAGAATTTTTTTCATCTCTTCAGGATATTTTCCAAATATCATTGGGTCCAAGAACCTGAAACATTTATAAGGTTATACAAATGTTCAAATTTATTGAAACAATTTAAACAGGGTGTAACAATTGACCAGTTCATGAAAAAAGCTTGAGCTCTTTCAGCAGCTAACTTGTCTGCTGAGGAATTACTAATAGGTTCAAACCAAGCACAGTGCATGACCATCCCAATGCTGCCTCCTTGCTCTTTCTGGATATTTACTAATATAGAATGTAATAAGTTTATAATCCCTTTGATATGTGCGACCTTTTGGTTCTTTTCTGTTAAAAGAAACTTTATTTTCCAGCAAATACAAACATGCTTATTGGTACCTGGTATTTGGTTCTGTAAGTATCTACTGCGGTTGCATGTGACAGGATTATATTATGTGCTACTACAAAAGGCTCCTTCTCTGAATTCCCTCTCGTACAATTTCCGAAAGGTCTCGAGCAGCGAGATTGTGGGAATTCACCTGAATGGTACCCTAATATGGCTTGATAATTTGGCTCATTGAAGGTGACCCAGAACTTAAGTGTCTCCAAAATACTTAAAACAGATGTCTGCAAAATATCCAAAATCCTTCCTGATAGAGAAAACAGAAATAGGAAACGGGTAATCTGTCAAGTTTTAATTTAACATGTATAGTTCTCATTCTTGGATAATAATCATAGATTGCATAGACTGTTCTTTCTTACTGGGATTCTGGACTTAGAAAACCCCCATATTTCTCCTCCAACTCTTGAGGTATATCAAAGTGAGTTAATGTTACAAATGGTTGGATCCCTGAAAAAGGCATAGCTGATTTGAAACATAAGAAATAAAAAGCATATTTTCTCTTTTTTATTTTACAGGATACCCATAATAAGTTCAGAAAGACTTGAACCTTTAAGCAAAAGTGCGTTGATGAGCTTGGTATGGTAGCTGATACCAGATAGATTGACATCCCCAAATCTTCCTTCTGTTTTCAAGCAGCAAGATGCTTCTGGTTATAGAATTTTCCGAGGAAAATGTTACTGAAATTCATAAAATCTTACTTGGTAATATTCGAGCCCAAGAAACTGAAAACCAATAGCTGTTGATTCCTAGCAAGTCCATTATTTCAATATCTTCCTTTTGATATCATGTAAATAATAACACTTTGAATTAGGATAATTACATATTAAATGAAACTTTGTTTTCAACATTGGAAATAAAGATAAATTCAAAGGTAGCTGTGCACTATATGTATCATCACAGTCAATCCAGAATACTAAATTATTCCAACACTAAAAGCATGCATGGCTGAACTAGAAATCAACGATGGAAGATATGGGTTCTATTAATCTTCAACTTATGACAACCAGTGATAGACCTATGAAGCATTGGTAGCCTTTATCCATCTAATCTAAGGAATATTAACTTAACATCCTATTGCTATTATTTAACTAGAGCACAAAGAAAAGATGTATTTCTTTTTTCTAAAATATTATTTACCTTTCTTAAAAGTTCAGACCAAGAAAAAACGAACCCCACCCACTAATGTTTGCTGTGTCAAAAAGAATTCTACTTGTTAATTAATTCCAACAATTGTCTTTTTCAATTATCTGTTGCTTCCCTGTGAAATCATCATTGCCCGACCTTTGCTGAATATAGTCCTGGAAAAATGTGGATTGAAGACCAAGGCTAAAATTTTAAATTTTTACTGTTTCTTCAGTATCTTGTAGTCATTTTTTGTAATGATTGATTACTCTATATATGGTTTGAACTGTGTTAAGTAACCAGCAACCCAATAACTGTTTTGAAAAGTTGCCAATAACTGAACTTTCTGATAATGTATTTTGACAAGCAAAATACATGATTGCAAATTATAGTTGTAGGGCAAGTGGGGAAGGATGAACTGCCCCAGCTATGCAAAAGCTACCAATGGGAGAACCATCCCAATTTGACAGAAGGGTTAAAAGATCATGATTAATTATTGTTACTATGGGCTAAGAGAGACTAAATTATTAACTAATAACTGAAATATCCAAATTTGCAGTGCACGGTGCAATCACATAAAAGTGATACTAGTACCAGATACAGATGATACTGGTCCACTGCAACATCTCCATTGCTTCCATCAATTATGTTGCCTGCAATAAAAATATGGAAGACAAGGTCAAATTCTGCCTTTTTCACCGTTAACGATACCTGAAAAATCTAAAGCATAATATCTAGAACAGCAGTTCTGTAATTTGAATAGTTTGCAATTAGTAAGGTTCTCTTGTTATTGCAGGTTCCACTAAGTCATTATTATGTTAAAGATCAACAAAAGAGAGTTCTTCTCACCTGGTTTGTGGGTATAAACATCCCAGTTGTTCAAACCTTTACCATCACTCAAGTAAGCACCTTCAAACTGAAAAAAAGAAAAAAAAAAAAGGAAGAAACAGAAAATGAAATCGGTATCCATGTTTGGCAAGAAATTTGAGAAATTCTTTTTCTCATCTCTTAATTACAAGAAAGCATGTGAAAGACATATAATTAGACATATTTTTTTAAAGAAATGTAAGGAAAAGGAGAGAGCAAGAGAAGAAATGAACCTGATAAGAGGACGAGGCAGTGCCAAAGAGGAAGTTGGCAGGAAATGGAGAAGGATCCATGCTGTCTTTCAGAGATTTTAGATTAGATGATATAGAGAGAGGTAAAAAGATTACCTCTAAAAGAAGAAGAGCTCTGTAAAGGAAAAGAATTTCCATGATAGGTAATGCACTTCCTCCGCTGGTCTTCTATAACCAAGTTATGGTGTATCTATACATGTATATGCAGGTCGCTGCAAATTAAAATTAGTTGCTACTAAAAAAGGCAATCCTATGAGCTTGACAAAGCTATAGAATCTTGTTATTAATTATCATAAAGTTGTTATTCCATCTGTATGGCATAAATCAACAGGTGAAAGCAAAGCCTGTTTAGACAAATTAAAAATAAAAATAAAAATAATAAGGGTAGAAGGCATTTTTCCTAGAGATGAGAAAAAAAAAATTGAAAACTGATCGGCCCGACCGTCATCTGACCAATTCGACCGATCACGTCGGTCTAAACCGACTGAGTTAGTCAATTTCGGTTTGTATATTTATTAAAAAAATTGACTGAACCCGACAAATCTGACCGAACCAACTATTATTGGTCGTTTTCAAAAATTCTTTTTTCGACCGCTATTAAGTGGTCAAGTTTTAGGACTAAATGATGGCTCAGAGATGCCAGCAAAAACTAAATGATCGTAAGGGAAAACAAGCAACTTAGTTAATTTTCTAGACAAGAGGCAATCAGGTAAAAGTTTCACTCTTAGATCTATATATAAATTTAAACAAACTTTAAATAAATATAAAGAATATAAAAGACTATATTAAAAATATATCAAATACTTTATTAATAAAAATAAATATTATACAGAAGTATAAATACAAGAATACTGGTACGTGGAATTGTTTTGCCCAAGTGCAGATATGAACACTGTCCATTCAGATTCAGCTCATGAATTTATGTTTGAGTTTCCATCCGATATACTAATAGTTTCAATATTATATCAAAATACAAATAAAATTTACAAATAAATTTCTGATGTATCATATTAGACAAAGCTGCAGATACAGAGCATACTTATGCAAAATACAAATTTAAAATTAAAATATTTGAAATACAAAAATAAGTATTTAAACTTACAGGAGAATTTTACAGATAAAAGAGATACAAAAATGAAAGAAGGTATGTGTGAGAGAGAAAGAGAAAGAAAAACCTAAACTAAGCTTTGCAGAGATTTCTTCAGAGTTGGGAGTATTCTGAAGAAAAATTTTATTGCCTTTAAGCTTCAGAAGAGGTTTTTTGAATAGGTAGAGCTTTACTGATCTTTACTGTGCTTTTCACATGCTGATAGTGTAGATGAATAGTTTCCTGTTGGAAAAACAATATCTTCACGCGTCGGTACTATAGATGAATAGTACCATATCGGGTACTATTTATATTTAATGTTGATGAATAGTATTTACTTTATACTATTAATGAATATTATTCTGTTTGTACTATTTTTATTATAGTCATGTGAAGGAATTTGGTTCCTTCTATCTTTTTACCAAAATTCAAACGAGATACAATTTTTTTTCTCTTTTTTTTTCTTTTCTTTTTTCTTTATTTCTTTTATTTCTTTTTATTTTTCTTTACTAGAGATAGGACCCCATAACAATCATCTTCATTGTCGTGAGCATAATCTGAATCTGAGTCAAATTCAGAAGATGAATCAGATGATGACGATGATGATGAGGTGGATGATGAGTCAGAAGAAGAAGAGGAAACATACTTCTTTCTTCTAGACTGGGCTTTAAAATGAGCTTTTGACTTCTTCGAATGATTTTAATGGATGAACTAGAAGAAGAAGTCTTTAAGGTTATGGGCTCGGATGTTGAGGGAATGAACTCAACCATCTGTTCCATAATGACTTTATACTTCTTAGCAGTCTTTGCAGCTGCGAGAAGGACTTGATAATAGGCTTTCTGAAGTAACAACTTATTTTGGATCAACCTTGCCATACTCTTGCTCATAGCACCATTTTTTAATAGCCATTTCAGTAGTGAAATTTTTGAAGGCATTCTACCACTTGACTTTATACATTTTGAATACCACGCGTATATTGGTACCTGACTGGTAGGTTAGTTCAAAGTACCATTGAAATACCCATGATATAAAGAATTTCATATAAAATACTAGTAGAGAAGGAAATTGTTTTCATACAAGAAAGGGTGAGCATGTGTTTTAAAATACTGGTAAGCTGAAAGAGCTTCAGGTGACAGAGTCCTTTTATCATTATCAAAATAATATCACCATTCTATGAACCACATGGCAATTTTATCAGTCTTGATGTTAGTATCAAAATACAGTAACTAAGAGTGAGAATTTGTAGGGTTCTGAAAAAGGATAGCTTTGGTTCAGACATCTACAAAATCCTAGTAGATATAAGAAGGGCACACTGTTTTATAGATAAGAAAATTGGCTTTAATTTGCACAGGTTTATGCAAAGGTTTTTCACATTCAGAAGGATGGAGAACTTTTTTAATTTGAATTGAGGAGTGAGATATAATGACTTTATCGTTTGGGTCACGATTATGCTTTAATTTTATAGAACAGTGTCTTTAAGAATAGCTAAATAGTATTCTTGAGTTTTTAATAAATCAATAGGTCTAAAAAATTCATTTTTAGGATATACAATCTTAATAATATCCCATGAATTCTGATTTGCTTCTCGCAAGATTTCATTTTCAATTATTAGTTTTGTATCCCTTGAAGTTTTTGTAAACCATTTTGAATAAATTTTAAATTAAAAATTTGAAGAAACAATTTGAGTTGGGAGTTTTGAAACATCCAACTTTGATTTTACAATATTTATGGATAGGAAGTTTGAAAAAGAAGATTCATCTGTCCCAGGTTTTATAAAAGGGATTAGGGCTTTACTTGTGGCTTCAGGAGCCAAGTCTGTAGGAGGAGGAAGACCCAATTTATGAAGGGCCTAGAATACCTCTAGAGAGTGGGCTAATTAATTAACCCATTGCTTTATTGCTTCATTTTAAGCTTTATCATGTTCTATAGTATTTATTTCTTCAGCCACTTAGACCCAAAATTTTATAGTTTTAGTACCTGATAGCTTGGTTATATTTTCTGAATGATTAGACAGGACTTTAGGAGAGGTGTCAGGATTTGACTTTACTATTTCTTTGGCTTTATTAGCTTCTTTTTTCTTATTCTCCATGATTCCTGAGAAAGAATTCACGAGTCAGAAAATTAGGTATAATGTTATTTTCTCCTTTAATAAATTCTATATCAAAATAAAAAATACTTAAAATAGTTTATCATCTTGCAAAAATCTGTTTTGAGGCAAGATTTTTAACATCCTTTTGCAAAATTTCTTCTTCACTTTTACAATCGATCCAAAGTAAAAACTTTTGATTTAATAAATCAGATTGAAATTTGGAAATACAAATTACAATACTCAAAATCTCTTTTTCAATAGTAGAATAATTTAGCTAGGTCGAATTTCAATATCCTGAGGTAAACTGGACTATAGTTTCTCTATCTTCTTTAATTTGTTTTAAGATTTCACCGTATCCTATATCTGAGGCATCAGTCTCAACTATCTTAGGGGCTGATGGATCAAAGATATAAAGGTATGAAATGGTTTTTACTAGGATTTTAATTTGTTTAACTATACCAGTATGGACCTCTATCTATGGGCTAGGATTCTTTCTAAGCCTATCATATAAGGGCTTTATTAATCTATTTAGGTTTGGATAAAATTCTATAATATAATTTAAACATCTTAAAAATCTTTGTAATTGGACTTTATTTAATATCTAATCAGAAAATTTATCTCCAAAAGTTAGATTTCTTTCTATGGGTTCTATTATACATTATTTTATATAATGTCCTAAAAATCTAACCTTAGTTTGAAATAAGGACATTTTACTTTTACTAAGGACTAAACCATTCTTCCTTACCACCATGAAAAATATTTTTAGGTGTTTAAAATGTTCATCTAGTGTTTTATTGAAAATTAAGCCATCATAAGTATAAATAATATAAAATTTTATATAAAGATTAAAAATATCATTCATCACTCTCTGAAATTCAGAGGGTATATTTTTTAAACCAAAAGACATTTCATTCTATTAATACTGGCCAAATGGAACAGTAAATGCTATTTTATATTTGTTTTTAAGATTAATCTGAATTTGTCAATATCCAGACTTCATATCAAATTTACTAAAAATGTTTGATTCATATAATATGTTTAACAAATCTTTTTTATTTGGAATAGGATACCAAATCCATTTTAAGACTTTATTTAAAGGTTTATGGTTTATTATTAATTTGGGAGCACCACGTTTTATTTCAGAGGCCTTATTAACATAAAAGCCACACAAGACCATGGACTTCTGAATTTAGTAATAAGTTTTTAATTTTCTAAATCATTTATTTTATTTTTATAAAATTCTATAATATTAGAATTCATTTGTATGGGTCTGGCTTTAGTAGTAATGGCCTTTTCTTCAAAGCACACTTCATAAGGTTAATCAACTATATGTTGTTTTCTGTTTCAAAATATATTGGACAGATCAGCACATAGTTCATTTTCAATCTGAGCCTTAATATGGTGCATTTTATTTTTTATCGATTCAGTTTTTAATTGTTCATTTATTTTTTGTAACTGATAATTTTCTTTTAAATTACAAAGTTGTTCAGACTTTGCTTTTATTATTGCATTTATTTCTAAATCATAAATAGAATGTGCTTCAAGTAAATTTAAATTCTTTTTTCTAGATTTTTCTATAAATGAAAAAATAATTTTTTTATTTTTTTATTTTAAAGGTTACACTATTATCTTTTACTGAATAAGGAGTTATTAAGTTCATAAATGGTGTTCCTAGAATCACCATATATTGTATATCAGTTAAAATAAATATATTTTTTCATTCTAAATTTTTATTAATAATTGATGCTTCTGTTTAACCAAGAATATTTATTTTAGATTTATTTGCTGAAGATAATTTTTCTCTAGATTTTTTCAGAATATCTTTGGTACTAAACTAGGTTTTATATAATTTAAGTTCACTCCTGTATCAAATAAGGTTATAGAATCTATAATATAATTTTTAAAAAATTTTAATTTATTGTTATTAAATATTTTCTAGAGATTATTTCATGTAGTAAAAATATAAAATTTTTAGGTATTTCATCTTTATTTATTATACTAACTCTATTATCATTTTTATTGATATCTTCTTTTTATTGTTGTTCTTCTTCTTCAGAGGAAGATTCAGAAGAAGTAGAATATTTTTCTAATAAGGATTTTAACAGTTCTATATCATTTTTTGTTTTATTTTTAATTCTTTTACTTCAATTTTTATTTCTTTAATTTCCTTTTGTAAATCATTAATCGTAGGTTTAATTTTTATTTGCTTATTTTTATTTGATATTATTGTTAAATCATAAGTTTGTTTACTAGTACTAAGTAATACATAAGGTTTAGATTTTTACTAAAATTATTAAATATTTTATTTAAGAATTTTTCTTGTGTCTTAGGGTCACTTATGTGTTTTACTAATTTTAAAAGAGATTCTTGTTCTTTAGTTATCATGTTTATTGACTTACTACTTGTTTCAGAACTATTACTAGTTTCTGAATTTATTTCATCTATTTGATTTAATTCTTTAAATTCTGAATATTCTTCAAATTCTGATTTTAAGTATAATTTATAAATTTTATTTAATACAGATTCTTCTGAATTTAATTCTTGAAGTTTTTTTTATTAAATTTATAAAATCTAAGTGCATATCCTTTTTTACCACAGTTATAATATTTTAAATCTTTATATACTATATTTTTCTTTTTTTTAAAAAAAATTATTATTAGATTTTCTATATTTCTTATATTTAGGTTTTTTATAATATTCTTCTTTATCAAATTTCTTTTTATAATTCTTTTTATAAGATTTTTTACTTGTTGAACATTGTCCTGAACATTGCTTTTTATAATTTTGAGCTATACTATAATCAAATTATTTACAGAATGATTCTAATTCTTGTTTAGTTTTTTTCATTTCAAATTTTAAAGATTTTTGTAGCTTTATGTCTTGACAAAATTTTAATCCTTCCTTTTGAAATATACTGATCAGTTGACCATAAGTCAAAAGGTTATAAGGAATTGGATTTTTAAATTCCTGTTTTATATGATTTTTTACTATCTCATCTAGGAAGAATGGTAATCCTGCTAAGAATTTTTTCTTCCAGAATATCTTGTTGAAATCTTCTCTGAGCATTATCCTAGTTAAGAAAATTGTTTTATAAAATTAAAAATCACTAAATTTTTTACACCTGAGGTTATTTAGTAATTCAACATTTTTATCTTTCAAATGAATTGGATCTCCTATAAAATAAAGTGATATAGTCAGAATAAGTGTTGTCATTGAGTCCTGAATAGTATCATCATATTCGTTTAAAATAGGTATTCCATCCTCATAGATTTTAATTACATTTAAAATATCTAAATGTTGTTCATCAGTGAGATAATTATCCCACCAACCTTTTAATTGGCATGTGAAACCAGCTATAATTAAGTCTACTATAGTTTTATCAGATGTATTAGTCTGAGTTCTATAAGCATTAGCATCCGTAGTCATCTGTTGCAGAAGACTAAAGATGTTATATTCTGATAGATTATTTATATTTCATTCATATACTGAAGAAACATTATATTTATACTGAGATAATATATTGGGTCTTTCTATAATACCAAGGTCTGGTGCAGACATTCTAGGTATTATAGACTGACTATGGGTTATACGATTTATTTAAGGAGTTACTATTTTATTGAAGAAATCAAGATATTCAGTATCAGGACTACAGTTTCTTGTTGTTTATGAGTCTTAATCATGTGTAACTATACTAATTGTTTTAGATTGAGGTATATCTTGAATAACTTTTTTTGATTTAGAAGTTAACTCAATTTTACTAAGTTGATCTTTAATTGCTTTAATAAAGTCAGAGTCCTTAGACTGTTTGACTTCTTGTTGATCTGTCTTATAAATCTCAAAAGGTTTAAAAACACAAGTTTTTAATTTTTTTATCAGAAATTTTTTTATCAAGTTTTATTATTTCTTTATCTTTTATAAATTTTTATATTACGTTTAACTGTTGTCTTATACTATGTAGATATGCATTACTAAAATTATTTTGCTCTAATATTTTCTTATTTGGATCATTATCTGCTACTATTTTAAATGGTATAATTTTTATTTTATTATCTCCATACATAAATATACTAGTAGTTTTAAGTGGATGTTCATTTTGTATGATTTTATCTTTTACTTTCCATTTTGTTTCTTTATTCCTACTTATTATAGGGTTTACTGATTTTTTTATAAGTTTTTATACAAATGGAAGAATTTTATTGAAATTTCATTTTGTTTTACAAAATCAATATATTCTGTTATTAATTCTTCAAATTTATATTCTTTATAAACTTTTACCAATTTATCCAGATTTTTAGTTACTGTAATTTCTTCATAAAATTTATCTTTATTAAAAATAAATTTTTTATTTGTTACATTTAATTCTCTATCTATATTAGTATATTTTCAATAATGGCTGAAGCTGTAGGTGACATATGTGGAGAAGATGATAACTCTCCATACTGAGGTTGATTTAATCTAGGATTTGGAGCCATAGGATTTAACTCGGTTGGATCTATATATAGAGGTTTTGGTACAATTCTACTATAGTCAATGCCTTTCATTTTATAGCTGGATTCATGTATATCTGATGTAAAATACCTAGGTTTAACAAATGTTTGCAATACTGGTTTAGGGTTTGGTTCAAGATAAGAAGCATATATTACATAAGGTAACTGTGATGCTCTTCCTAAAACTACGTTAAAGTAGAAGAAGAAGTATAGAATACCTATTGCTTATACTTCGTCTATTGAATTTTAATTTTACTCTACCATCTTCATACTATTCTATTTGACTAATATTTATATTAGGCTTTACAGTTTTTTCAAGTTCTGGAGGAGGAACTGCTCTTTCTAAAATTCATTCATTGGGAAGAGAAATGTCCTTCCACTGTATGGTTTTAGGAATCATGGTGTTGGCTTTATTAAGGTCTGTCTGAAAAAACTTGATTTCTCCAGGTTTATGCTGCATTTTATATTTAGTAACAAAGGCAGATACCATTATTTTATACTGTATTTTATAAATTAATGCTACAGAAATTGATCCTTCTAACATTTTATAATTATGAGTTTTAATTTTTAATACTGCACTTTTTAAAATATTAGGGTCATTTAATGATACTGTAATATCAGGATAGATATCAAAGTTAATAGGACCTTAACTTAGACTGATCTCTATATATCCTAAGAGAGAGCCTTGAAAGTTTTATAAGCCTAGCATCTCTAACAACTATTAATATACTAGTATTTAGTTTTTCTCTTGTCAAAGATTTTATACCAATTTGTACTAATCCTATATGTATGTATTTATACTTTTTATCTTTATATATGGTATTTTAGGAATTCAGAAGATAACAGTGTAATCATTTCAAAAGATTTTACTCAATTGTATATCTCTTTCTTCTGTTTTAATAGTATAATCAGTTTTAAAAATTTTTATTTTTTGAATTTTATAAATTTGTTCTTTATCTACTTTAGGTATATTCCAATTATCTATTACTTTATGAAAATCTTCTAAAACTATTCCTATTTACTATCCTTTTAATTTCTAATGATTTAGAATTATTTGATTTAGTTGTACTAGCAGATTTACATAAAAAATGTTTCATTTTTAATTTTTGAAAAATAGTTTAAAAGTGATTTCTAATATTTTGGAAGCGACCACTGACTTACTGCCCTACAATGCCTATCATTTTGGCTAACAACGGGAGTCGCTGTATATCTAAATTTTCAGTCAAAGATCACACTCTTAATACTACAGATTAAAAGTTAAAAATAAAATCTTAGTTATATACTTCTACTACCACACCAAAAATCAAGATGACTCTGATACTGGCAAAAACTTGATCAATCTGACCACTCCGACCGATGCTCATACCTAATTTTTCCTTTTTCAAAAGTAAAGTAGAAAAGTTTCACCAGTAGAAATTTATTATTAACATATCATTCCAGCTTTAGGAAATCTCTCTCTCTCTCTCTCTCTAATATATATATATATATATATATATGAGCTGCTCATAGATGAACTTCCTTGGATTGTGCATGAACTGGCTAACCACACTCATTGTGTATGCTATGTCAGGTTGTGTATGAGACAAATAACTGAGTATTGCTTTAGGTAGAGCTCTCAATCGGTGGTATTTTTAGATATATAAGTATATGTGTATATATTGCAACCTTGACATTGTTAAGCTCGAAGTCTTAGGAAAAATAGGCCAAGGCCCAAAGAAAATAGAGCCGCCTGCCGCTTGGAAAAACTGGAAAAAAAGTGGTAGCACTTGATTTCTAAGGAATTTTCAATCCCAAAACTAGAACCTAAAATTCTGATACCATGAAGTAATTGAGAAATAATTTTTTATGAAAGAATTTTTTACTATATCTTAATGAATAAAATACGTATAGAGTGGTGGTATATAGAGGATAATCCTAGAAATAAAAAAAAAAGAAAATTAATGAAATTAGCTATGCTATCAAATTCCATTATTTATGGAATATTATAATAGAATAGAAGATTAACCAAATCAGCCTAATTCTAGGGATACAAACGGTTAAAAATCTTATATATATATATATATATTTCTAGTTATTAATACGAGGCTCTAACCAACTGAACCAATCTTGCAATTAAGCTTGACATGGCCAAAGCTTTTGATTGGGTAGACTCGAGCTTCTTGAAGGCTGTTTTAATCAAATTTGGTTTCTCTGGGCATATTATTAATATCATTATGAGGCATTTGGCATCTACCCGTCTGTCGGTCTTGGTTAATGGGGTGCCTTACGGTTTCTTTTAGCCAACTAGAGGTGTGAAGCAGGGTGATCCTCTATCCCAATATCTCTTTATTTTGGTCTCTGAATGTTTTGCTCGTGGACTCAATCATTTGATGACTACGGGATCTATTGCTCCTTACAAATTGGCTCGCACTTGCTCTTTTGTTTCTCATTTGTCTTTTGCTGATGACCTTTTGGTGTTTATTAAAGGAGATCTTCGGAGTATTTCGCGATTCAAAATTTTTTTGTTTTCCTATCAGGAGGCTTCTGGGCAGCTTGTTAACTTTGATAAAAGCTCCTTTTACTGCTCCAAACATGTTTCAAATGATCGTATCTCTCGCATTCAAGAGATTCTTAGTATTAAAAGAAAATGTCTTCCATTTATATACTTGGGTGCTCCTATCTATCAGGGTATAAATAGGACATCTTATTGCACCATGATTTTTCAGAAAGTGGAGTCTAAGCTCTCTTCCTGGGTTAAAAAGCTTCTTTCCCCGGGTGGCTGTTTGTTGTTAATTAAGCACGTACTTAGTTCTATACCTTTGCACGTTATGGGTGCGATGGTGTTTCCTAAAAAGATTTTGAACTTTTTGCAACGGCTTATGGCTAATTTTTTCTAGAGCACTGATGTGGATCGCCGAAAATACCATTGGGTAAAGTATTAAGACATGTGTTTCCCTACCAAGGAAGGAGGAATGGGACTCAAGTCTCTCTTTTCTTTGCAAAAAGCTTATTCCCTCAAGATTTGGTGGACCTACATGCAAAAGAATTCTTTATGGGCTACCTATATGTTTCAAAAATATCATCGGAAGGGTGAAATCAGTTTTCAAATCATTGATTCGTGTTCTTGGAAACAAATTTGTAATATTCATCCTACTGCTTGCTCTCTTGTTACTTTTGCTGATGGTAATATTGTTTGGAAGGGTGAGACTCATGGTAATTTCACTCTTGCTTCTGCCTATAATTTCGTACGGCATTCTAGAGCTTCACGGTTATCTTATCAGTCTATTTGGGATACATCCTTTCCAACCAAGATTACTATTTTTACATGGAGAGTTCTTAGAGATGCCTTGCCTCTTCTTGTCCCCCTTCGCAGGTTGGGTATTTATGGTCCAACTTGTTGTCCTATCTGTTTTAGAGCTGAGATTACTACTGACCATATTTTCTATCATTGCCCCGGTATTGCTAAATTATGGTCATATTTTGGTTCCTTTTTCTTGGATCGTCTTCAGCATCTCAACTCTTTGCGTCAAGCTTTGATGACTTGGTGGTTATGTGACAAACCATATTCAGCGGTTGGTAGGCTCCGCCTTCTTATTCCACAGGTCATTATATGGTGTGTCTGGAAAATGTATTGCAGGAATGCCTGGGGAGATAAAAATTGTTTTCTGGTCAAGCTTTTTAAGGATATAAGCTCCTTTATTTTTAATTGGAGTATTACTGACTCTAACAGGAAGTTTGCTGCTACATGGCCTTCAAATATTAAATGTATCTTCATTCCCGATTCCTTTGGCAAAAAACGATTGAGACCCATGGTTGTTTCTTGGTCCAAGCCTCTGCAAGGTATTTATAAGCTCAACCTTGATGCATTTTTCAGTAATCAGCATTCTTCTGGTGGCCAATTCTTCGTGACAATTATGGGAATACAGTTGCTGCTGCCTCTTTTCAGCTTACTGCTCATTCGGCTTATGATGCAGAGTTTAAAACTCTGATTTGGGGTGCTACCTGGTGTATAGATAATGACTGGTCCCCTGTTCAAATTGAGGTTGATTGTTGTAATTTAGTTGATGCAGTTCAGAAGGCTCAAAGCTCTGGCTATGGTTCTATGGAGCTTCTTCGTTTGGTAAATTTGTTCCACAGGTACTCTTTTTCTTTGAAGCATATTTACAGAGAAACCAATCTTGCGGCTCATCTCCTTGCTGCCCACAGCAGACTCAACTCGGCTTCTGTTATTTTTACTTTATTTGTTACTTTGCCCAACATAATCAAAAGTGTTGTTGCTTTGGAAACTCTAGGAGTTTCATATCTTAGATATGGGTAGTTTCTTAGCTTCTGAGTTTTTGGTTGTTTTCGAGACTTCAATTTTATTATCTCAAACTCTCATGTATTGAAAATATATATATATATATATATATATATATTTCTTGAAAAGCAATTACTTTGTTGTGCTGGCCACATAGCAATAGTTTTGGATTCTCAGCATTATCTCAGTTGAAACTTTGGAATCATCAGGGAAAATGATTCCATTGTTTTCCCAATACCTTTGTTGTGTTGGCTACAAAGCTGTAGCTTTGGATTCTCAGCATTATCTCAGTTAAAGGTTTGGAATCATTGGATGAAATATTCTATTATTTTCTCAATACTTGCTGGTTGTTCCATGTCGGTTCACTAGTGCTAAAATATTGGGATGTCTATAATTTCATCATCCACAAGAAGGTAAAGATCACTGAGGCTAAAGGCAAAATTACTATGGAAGATGTATCCATATTGAAGGGTATCTGGAGAAAAGAAAACAATGTTTTGCATATTGATATCATACAAATGAAGTTGTTTGTTCTATTAACATAGAGGATGTAACTAAGACTTTTCAACAACGATACACACGGTGGATAATTCAATTATGAGCAAAGGGAAACATTTATGTTCCTGTGAAAAAAATGGTACATTTCAGTTGCATTCTAACAGAACTGCAGAATGCTTATTTTCACCAGCTTTAGCACAAAAACTTTACCTAATAATGAGGGATTCCTCTTGCAATTTGAATTCAGCCCTGCCAGGGAACACTAATTGATCTTTGAACATCTTAATAATTTTCAGGATTATGTTGAGGTCCAAGTTTTGCAAGCCTTATGGCTGGAGATATAATCTTTATACAAAGTAGCGGATAGTTTTAGCGTTCTCTTGAGGGTTGAAAAATCAACATGGTGGATCCCAAACCTTATTGTATATCCATCTGCCCACTCAAAGTTGTCAATCAATGACCAGGCAAAGTATCCTCGTACATATCCTCCTTTCCTAGCAATTTTTTTCAAATGCATTAGTACGTCCTTCGAACATCTAAGATAGACAACCACAATGTTTCTCGAGATATACACCAAGGGATTCAAAGGAAAAAAGAGAAAAAAGCAAGAGAATAAGGAGGGAAACTATGGTACTACCTCATTGCCATTACCAGATAATCCAAGTAGCTACTCATGTACTCCACTCTCTTGACATCATTAAGTAAAACTTCGATGGCTGTACTGCTATTTTCCTTCTCACCAAATCCTTTAGTAATATTATAGTTATTAACAAAAATAGAAGTTAAAAAAAGAAGAGCTTATATCTTGTGGGAACACTATGGCCTGGTCAACCCTTACCATTTTCTGTAATGAATATACGTTTTTTATTGTATCTGTCTTTTATATATGTCACTATTTTTTCCATTCCTTGAGGATAAACATACAGCCAGTCAACTGAGGTCTACATAAGGAAAATACTTAGTTATTCATTAATGAGAAGTAAATTGTGAGCGCAAAGTAAGCTGAGGTCACATACAGGTTCTCCAATGAAGATACCTTCTTTCTGTGCAGTATACCAAGCAAAGCCTTCTGTCTTTGTAACTCCTGGACCTCGATCACAGAAAGAAAATATGCAGTCCTTTGTATAGAAACTACTGTAATGGTTTATGCCAATGAAGTATAGTCCACCCTTCAGCTTCTCCAGTTCATAGTTTGAAAATGCAGGCAAATCAACTTCTAGAATTTGATGCATTTCTGTAGGATATTTTCCAAGTATAATTGGGTCTAGGAAGCTGATAGCAGCAGCTTCAACAGCGTATGTTGGAGTTTTGCAATCATCAATGTGTATGGATCTTTGGATAAAAGAGATGCTTACCAGTTCAAAAAGAAAGCTTGAGCTCTCTCGGCTGCTAGCTTGTCTTCCAAGGAAATGCTGATGGGTTCAAACCACATGGCATTCATAACGATTCCTATGCTGCCACCTTGTTCTCTCTGAATATTTATCGAGAGAGTAAGATTCCAATAATGTCTTATAGAATTAAACTCTATTAACTATGTCCATGTATATACATTATCAATGAATTCAGATATGTAATAGTAACCATTTAGTCTTTCTGGATGAGTTGGAGATATTCCCTCAAGTACCTGGTATTTAGTTCTGTAAACATTAACAGCAGCTCCATGTGATAAGATCATGATACGGGCTGCTATAAGAGGCTTTCTCTCTGAATCTCCATTGGTACACTTCCCAAATGAGCCAGAGCAACGAGCTGGTGGAAATGATCCTGATCTATAACCACAAATTACGGCAACATTGGGCTCACTGAAGGTGGCCCAGTATTTAACTGTCCCCAAAGAATCTGAAACATATGTCTGCGTAATGTTTAAAGTCCTCCCTGAAAAATTGAATTCATATCAGCCGAATCCAAGTAAGAGGCAGATCGTCTAACAATACTTGCAAGTACAGGCAGAGCAAATTATCCACTTACTGTACTTCAGGACTTAGCCAAGCTCCATATCTGTCTTCGAGTTCCTGAGGAATGTCATAATGAGTCAATGTGACAAAGGGTTGAATCCCTGAAACCAGAAGAAATTAATACTGTTGTGAAAACATGACTTGAGAGATCTGCTATTTATAGGAAGGGCAGGTACTAGTTTACATGAAAACAATTCCAATGGTAAATAAGTTTGTTTATCTCACTTTCTGGGCTCACTTCACAGGTTCTGACTACATTGTGAGAATTTTAGGCTACTCTACCCATTTTGACTATTCACTACAGAAATTGACTTGACCTTTATGCAGAAGGGCATTGATGAACCTGTTGTAATGATTGATTCCAGCCTGGTTTACATGTCCGTCCGTATCTTCCCTCTGGCTCAACGTAAGATGATAGTTAAAGATGGAATTACAATACTTTAATCAAATTAATAATCCATCCATTCTATGATTTAAGAAAGCATTAACTCACTGGGTAGGACTCTTGCCCATGATATGGAGAAACGATAGCTATTGACTCCAATATATTCCATGAGATCAATATCTTCCTGTTTTCTCATTCCATAACCAACAATTGACCGTTATTTTTTGTATCAAGAAACTGCATATGTAAAAAAAGAAAAAGAAAAAAATTCAATGCATAAAAAAGAGCATTAGATATCTGTGATATTGATCCACAGCAATGTCTCCATTACTTCCATCTAAGATATTACCTACCCAAAAACAACACGAAGTGTTACTACAAGATGGAAGAGTTCAAATAGGCAGAGAAATGAAAAATAAAAAGACACTAATGGCCAAATATATGCCATCTAACCAGGCTTGTGAGCGAAAGTATCCCAATTGTTAAGACCTTTACCATCACTTAAATAAGCTCCTTCAAACTGTGAAAGATGAAACAAATTATACATAATATTGGCAAAATAACAGAGAAATTTGATTCTACTGTGTAATTATGTCAAAATAGTAATAATAATAAAGACAACAAAAGAAAACCTGGTAAGAAGAAGATGCAGTTCCAAGAAGAAAGCCACTTGAAAATGGGGAAGCATCGGAATCCCCCTTTAGAGACAGGGAATTGCATGATACTATAACAACTGAGAACCACAACTCATACAATAAGAAAGCATAAAATACAAACCAGAACTCCATGACAAAGAACAATAAGTATAAAAATATATATTTGAGGAAGAAAGACAGAAGCAATGGAGCTCAAAACAACAAACAGAGAAGAAATATAAATGAGTGAAAACGCAGAGATGTGATGTTAATGAAAAATGAAATATAAACAAACAAAAACTAAGGTAAAATTAAAAGTGATAATCAAAAACATGAAATGAATGATTAATTGACTTGAAAATAAAATCTATAGCACAAATCAATGTGTTAACATCAATTAGATTGCCATATCGTTTAGACTTTGAAAATGATGTTTCATCGTCACCATAACATAAACATCAACAAAAGAAAAATTTTAAATATATATATATATATATTTCTTTGTGACAAATATATTTAAATCCTATAGGGCCCAAACATAGCGTAAAAGTTTGGTAATTGACGATTAATAGAGTTTGTGGAGTCCGTGAAAGGTGATTGGGGAAATCTTCTTCTTCATGAAACTTTACAGATGCGAAACTATTTTTCAATTTTTACGCATCTTGTTTTGGCTTTATATAACTAGTGGAACCTCGCGTGCCAAATTTACGTGTATTAAATATTATTAAAATAGTAATGTTATATATTATTTTACAAAGGAAAATTAAATAAAGTTTTCATTTTTAGTTTTTATTAATTTTAAAATAACATTTTTATCTTTAAATTAATCTTAATTAAGAAAAAATCGCTAGTAATTGATAAATAAATGTATTTTGTAATGTAATAATTTAAGAATTAAAATATATTATGAATGATATCACCAATTAAAGTATGTAGAAAAATTTTGTAATTTTGTAGATAATTTTGAAAAATAAAAAAATTAGTTTTAAAATTATATTATATTATTATTATTATATAATATACTAAAACTGTCAAAAAATATTAATTTTTATGACGAATTTCCTATAAAATTATGTCTTTTTTTTTATTATTTTCTATTCTACCCATGCTTTTTTTTTTCCCACAGCTCTTTCTTTCTTTCATAACCATACAATAGTTACCATCACTCATTTTTCCATTGTCTATGCCAGCAGCCCAGCACCAGTAGGCTATTTGATTTTTTCTATTATTAAAATATTATTATTAACAAATGATATTTTCATTGAATTTCTCAGCTTTTGTTATTTAATCCATGTTATTCTCGCTAAAAAGAGCACAACATAACAATAGGAAAAGAAATTTTTTTTTATATAAATTTATATTTTAATCATTTTATTAAATATTAACTATTCAATTCAATTTTAATCACTTTATTATAAAAATTATTTTTATTTTTTGAATTTCAATGTAGTTTAGTTCTTTGAATTTTATATTATTAATAATTTATCAATTTTATCTTAATATATGTTATGATAAATTACATAAAAATTTTAATAATTCTTATTTTGATAATAATAAATAACTATTCTTAAAAATATTATTAAATCATTTATATTTAATTAAATTAATAAAGTGATATTTAAAAAAAAATAAATTATTCTATGTTTCTTTCTTTTTTTTTTAATTTGTATTTACGAAAATACACTATTTTATAGTTATTAATTAACTAACTAATTTTGTTTTCTCTTTTAATTCATTAACCATTATTATTATTATTATTATTATTATTATTATTATTATTATTATTATTATTATTATTATTATTATAACTTACAGTGACTTCTCAATATTTAACATTTTTATTTTCATTTTAATTTTTAATGAAATTTATGAGTCAAACTTTTTTAAAATGATGAATTTTTAAATATTTTTATTGGGAATTCACCTAAAATGACAATCCCCACCCCCTCTAAAATAAAATAACCTAAAATTGACAAAAATACTCTTTATACGTTAAAAAACAAAAACTCTTAGCTCTCCTTTTCTCTCATGTCACGCTTTCTCTTCTCCTCCCTTAGATGGCGTAGTGCATCTTTATGAACTCTTATTTTCTTCTCTTATAATTTTCTTCTCTTCTTCCCTAATATTCAGTGACCAAAAGATCAATAATATTGATAGTTATTTCACCAAACTTTAATTTTATCCATTAACTCTTTTTTGCAATACGTTAGTTTTTTATTTATTCAATCTTTGGCAATAAGAATGTTCGAGTTTTTTATTTTATTGAACTATTTGACCAGAAATTAATCATGTAATTTTATATTTTTTATTTATACTTTATTTTTCTCATTCGATTTAATATTGATTTTTAGGTTTAGGATTGTTAATTGCATTTACGTGTCGTTAGGGATAGTGGCATTTAGTATTTACTGTCAAGTTAACTGTTGATTGAGTTTATGATATAAGTTTCTCTGTTGATTGAGTTTATATGCAGGTAGAAAAAATATTAAGTAAATAGTAACTAACAGTCACTAACTGCCATGAACCGCATTTGAAAACACTCTTTAATTCTCTCTTAGATAATATATATTACATGATTTGATTTGAGAAGTGCTCGGCTAATTTTTTATGTAGGTGTTAATTCTTTAATGAAATAGTCGCTAATTGCCACTAATAATGAATAACTATCACTAACTACACTAACTTTTTTTGAAAACAGTCTATATTTATCCGTTGGACAATGTATGCATCAGGTTTTAAAATTGAGAAATGTATGATTGAGTTTGTATGCAAATGAAATTTTTTTAATTAAACTCAGTCTCTAACTCGCACTAAACATCACTAACTATTACTAACTCTACACTTCTTTTCTCTTCTTCATTTCACGTTCATCATCACCTTCACCACCAAAACTTCTTCTTTCTTCTTTCTTTTCAAGAACGTTAGCTGGAATTTAAGAGAAAATCACAACTAGTTATAGGTTTTTAGAAGAATAAGCTGGAAATGTTGAGATTATTAACAAGTGATCAAAGAAAAGAGGAACTTTGAAAGATGTATGTGCTTATGTATTTTTTATTTGCAACCATATGAATTTTTGTGAATTTTATTATTTAAAGTGATTGATTGAGTTATTGTTGATGAGTTTTTACTGAAAAATATTTGATGTATGCTCTTTCTATGTTAAAGAAATTAGTTTTGATCTATTGTTATCATATATTTGGATATATGGAGTTTAAGTTGATAAGTGTTCGAAATACAGAATTTTGATTGACACAACCAGTGATAATACCATGTCACTGGGAGTGCCCATGTCACTGGGAGTATCAACGATGCAGTATTTCAATATTGAAGACACGAATAGTAACACGCCCATGTCATTGGGTATATCATAGCTACTGTGATGAAAAATAAATGACACAGCCAGTGACACACCTGTGTCATTGGGCATGTCATAGCTATTGTAATGTAATTTAACTGACACTGTCAGTAACACGCCCATGTCATTGGGCGTGTCACTTGAAGAAATTGTCCAAAATAACTTTTTGTTTGTTTTTCATCTGTAATTTCAGCTGAAAAGATTATAAGGCCTCAAAGTGTAAAGAATATTTGAAATCAACCCTAATAAGTAGTGTAACAGATTTATTTTGAATATATGATAAATGTGTGTGATACCAAGTGTTGATCAAAAAATTATTCCATTGAAGTGCTATCCATAATTAAATGTTAATTAAGATCTACTGAATTGCCCAAATCATACTGATTTTAGATCTAGCTTGGCATTGAATGGCTAGCCAAAGAGAGGATATCCAAAGTGACAGTGGACACTCTATGTCACCATATTCAATGGGCATTCATGCCATAGCGCAAAGCATGCAAGCTTAAAAGATCTATATACGGACTTAAACAATCATCCAAACAGTGGTATCTTCATTTTCATAAAGCTATCTTATCTTATGATTTCAAGATAATTGATGAGGATTACTATGTTTATGTCAAAAGAGTTGGTAACAAATTTGCAATTATATCTCTTTATGTCGATGACATTTTGATAGCCAGAAATGACAAGGAGTTTGTTATGACCATCAAAAGACGGTTATCCACTAATTTTGATATGAAAGATAAGGGTGAAGCAAACTATATATTGAGAAAAAAATTAAAAGAGCTCGTTCAAAGAAACTTTTGACTTTATCTGAAGAGAATTATATTTAAAAGATTCTTGAACGTTTCCATATGAGTAGTTGTCCCATAGATACTCCTATGTCAAAAGGAGAGGCTTTAAGTCTTAATATGTGCCCTCAAAATCCACAAGAAAAAAAGGGAAATGTCCACCATATCATATTCTAGTGTTGTTTGAAGTTTTATATACGCTATGTTATATACTCACCTAGATATTTGTTTTGTTGTTGGCCTAGTTGGTTGGTATTAATCTAATCCTAGAAAAGAGCATTGGAAAGCAGCGAAAAGGATACTAAGATATCTCAAAGGCATTATGGATTATTGCTTATATTATTAAGGGTTAGATTTGTGTCTAGTTGGTTTTTCAGATGCTGATTAGGGAGGAGACCTAGATCAATGCAAATTCACTTTAGGATTTAACTTCTTATTTAATAAATGTGCTATATCTTGGAGTAGTAAGAAGTAAAATTGTATAGCTTTATCAACAAAGGAAGCTGAATTTAGAGCATGTTCAGTTACTGTGCAAGAAGCTATTTGGTTAAGAAGATTCTTTATGAGTTTGGGAGTTTAAAACGATCATGCAGCTGTTATAATCTTTTGTGATAACCAAGCAGTGATAGTTTTCACAAAAGATCCCAAATTTCATAGTAAAATCATACACATTGATACTAAGTATAACTACGCTAGAGACATTATTGCTAGAAGTGAAATAGTTGTAAGATATGTATCTATGCATCACATGGTGGTTGATCCCCTTACAAATCCTATTCCAAGAGATGTTTTCCTTACCCATGTGAATTCACTTGGATTGCGTAAAATATAAAATACTGTTGAGTATGTATATTATATTAATTCGAATAAATGCAAATTCCTGTAACATTTTTCTCAAATTATTAGTTGTTATGTTTGTGACACATACATATCACTTAATGATTATTAAAAGCTCAACAAAAGATGTCATACAAGTTTTAGATTAGCTCATTCATACGAACAATCGCCTCTACCACTTAAATAGCAAGTTCAAATGAGACAAAGTTAGGATTATCGCCTCATGTGAAATGAGATGAAGTTGTATTTATGAATAACAATTGACCTGGATTGCCCATATTCAAATAACCTATGATAAGCCAGATGTGAGCTCTCGGTTATAACCTACCAATTAAAAGAGAACTTGGAGAACTCAAGTTAGGCACTAGGTATCGACTGAACTTAGATCTGTACAATATTTCAAAGTGATAGATAAAGAAATATGGACATTGTAACACATGATTCATACCATGTATGCTTTTTCAACCAAGAATATAGTGGGAGAATGGATCCTTGCTTCTCCACTGTGTGAGACCTTGAGGTTAAAAATATTTTCTCATAATAGTATCCTTATACTTTTTCTTGTTGTTTGCTATTTGTATTGAGTGTTTGCTAACTTAGCATGTTACCTATGATTATAGATGATTCGATCAATAGAACGTAACTAGAAAAGTAGGTAAGTGCAAATTATGAACTCCGAATAAAAAAAAAAGACTTTGTTGGATGTGTCCATTGTCTGGCCAATCTTATCGCTTGAAAGTGGTTTTGACTTGATTATGGATACAGACTATTTATCATGTTTTTTTAAGGGATTAGAGATGTTATAACGAAGAGACAATTCTAGAATACTGTGAGTATTATTAATTATTGACTTTACAATCTTATTTAAGGTAGAAGCTACTATGTTATTCCTAACATATGCATAGCGTATGCTCTCAAAGTGCAAGTTTACTCGCTAGGTCGCATGATCTATTTACTACTATAAAGTTGTGGTCTGGATTTTAGAAAACCTTATAATTTGGGTCTTATTCATTATGTGCGAGTGGGACATGTTGGAAATGGTTGATAAACCGGTCTCCTATGATGGGTTGACCCGAATCCAAAAGTAAAGAGTTACAATTCTTCAAAAAGTTAAAAATATACCAAGAGTTACAACTATGCCAAGAGTTATAACCTTCCATACTAATAGTTATAACTATAAGAATGGTTACTATACTACGAGTTGTAACCATTCAAAAAGCAACTCTTGACTTCTATATATATGTTAAAAGATAAATTGATAAAGAGTTTTTTCAATTCAAGCAATTTTAAGACAGAAAATTTAGACATAAATATTGTAAATAAGATTGTAAAAAATAATGTATTTCAAATTTGTGATTTGCATTTGATTTAGTGAGGAATTTGATCAAAATCATTGTGGAATCATCAAGAGGTATGTATTTGATCTGAATTTTATTTATTTCCGTATTGTTTAACAATATGCTTTCTTTTCTGCAGCTGAAGAAGTTAATCTGTTGATGTATATGTTTCATTTCTTCTTCTTCTTCTTCAGTTTATTCTCTTTTTTTTTCAATTTCCTTCAAATTTTCAATTCTTAAGCCTTTCCAGTTTCTTTTTCTTTGAGCTTCAGCCAAAATGAATTATCGAAATTTATTTTGCAAATTTGTGCAAAGAATGAAAAGCTACCGAAAGAATTTATGTTAAAGATTACAATGAAGTTCGTTAAAATCATGGTGATTTTAAAGAAAATACTAAAATCTTGTGTAAAAGTAAAATAAAAAGCAGTTGTATAAAGATAAAAAGAACCCTGATAAAAAAGAAAAAAATTAAAAAAATTTTGAGGGATTATAATTTCCAAAAAAAAAAAACAAACATATTTGTTTTAAATTTCCCTCTTAAAATTTCCTTTTTTATGCGTGTCTAGCCCATGGTGCAATGAAAAAATGATACTCTTTATTATATTTTTTAAAATTTTTACTTTTTGATTAAAAATATTTTAATTATTTTATCATAAATTCATAATAAATTTCTTAATAAATTCATTATAAACTATGTATAATTTATAAATTCATAATAAATTTATTGTAAATGAATGAAAATCTGATATTTTGATAAATAATTTATAAATTTTAATATTTTGATAAATAATTTATAAATATGGTAAATTTGAATTTTTTTTATTTTTTTAATTTTTATCAAAAGCCCTAGTTTAATGGGTCAAGAAGAATGGAAATGGGCCTCGAGCGATATGTTCAATTAAGGCCTGTGGTTGGCTTTCATAGTGAAAACTAGCCCAATGCCCATATCATTTGAAAATAAGAAAATTACAAAAGATATTTCTTCTTTTTATTTATTTTTTTTCAGTTTACAATTTTTTTAATTTTTTTATATTTTTATAATATATACCAAAAATAAATTAAATATATATATATATAAAAAAAGATAATCCGATGCAAGAACATTCCCACGATACACAGATTACGGAGAAAGATCAAACTCATGGGATGAAAGTTAACTCAATACATATCAAAAATATATCGTCTTTTTATAAGTTTTAGTCCATGCACACTATTTTTATAAATTATAAATTGTTTGGTTACACAATATTTTTATTTTAAGTTATTTTTTTTATAAATTTTCCTTTAAAAATATAGTTATAGAGAGTAATTGTCTGTTTTACCAAGAATACGCTAAATCTGCATCTATGAAGACATGGTCTTAATTTCTCGAACAGGCGTAAGCCTTCAAAAAAATTATGGGTTACCAATGTACATATCCAAACTTACCAATCCATCATCTTTTGCTAAATCTACCAAATTTGTGCAATATGTGAAAAAAGATATAGAAATTGGATTGAATCGTTTCGTCTGCATATATATTTTTTTCAAATACACTGTATGCTATATCTTAATATGAAATTTGAAGCCTCCCCTGCTAGATGCCAAGGTGGAGCAGTTGTCAAAAGTTACGTACATGGTGGAAGTTCTTTGCTGCCTGCAGATGTCGCCAGAATTCCATTTGTGTTTTCTTGTTGGTTGATTATAGTTGAATTGCAGGGATTGGTCAAGGGAGGAATCCGATTTCTCACTGTTGGCATCTGCTTTTAACTACTTGCTGGAATCTTTCGTCATCAAGTTTCAGGAAAAGGCACATTAACTATTGAGAATCTTCTGAACATAAATGAATATTGTGGAATTGGGATTTCAGTTAGTTCTTAAAAATTCAACCTCAGCGTTACTCTGTTTATTATACCCTCTAATTTGGTTGTATTGAAGCCAATAACAAGGCAGATCAAGCACTATCTAGAATTCTCAAAGTTTCAGTTTTTTAACTATTGCATGAACAAGAACAATGAAAAACCATATTAATCAAGAAATTGCTTGCGTTGCTATAATTGTGCACAAAAGCAAGGTTTCCAACAAATTTTGATTGGCAAACATGGAATTACACAGAGAAAATGAAACTGCAACCTACCCGGTCACAGGGAAATATATTACAAAAGGATTATCATTGTCAAATGTCTAAGAAAAATCAGCTGATTCCATGTGATCGTCCAAAGACCACTATTTCAAAGTCATTGCCATATTTCTTCAGTAAAAAGCCAGCCAAACTGGCATCTTCATTCTAACCCTTCTATCATCTAACGTTTAGATCAAAACCTTCAAACTCTACTCTTTCACTGCTTTGCCTGATCAAATATAACATCAGAATAATGTTAGGACATGTACAGTCTCATCGATTTTTCTAATAAGTGTCTTGTGCCATTTAATATATTAATATATGCAATTTCCAAACATATAATAATCAAATCTGTTCTGGACAACCCAGCCCACACTGCCTTTAAGAAACTACCATGCCAGGAAAAACATTTCAGCAAACACCCCCACCCCCTCATGATTCAGCCTTTTTACCCTGTGTACAGCGTCAAGAATAATGAAAGGCTAAGTGAAAGATTTTTGTCTCCATACAAACAAGTGGCATAAGTAAAAGCAAATTTGTGCAGGCATGTTAAAAGCAGCTTGGTCCCCCACCGCCATTGAAATAAAGAACACTGAAATTCTGACTGTCAAAGTTAATTCGCATAGCGATGAGAATATACCTGTGAATACAGGAAAGTGCCAAGGATTGCGATGGCAGCTCCAAGTGCATTAACAGGTTGGACACGAGTGTGGAAAATGATGATGGAGGAGACGATTACGGATATCCGCTTCATTGTGTTTCCAACGCTAAATGTTAATGGAGAAATTTGATCAAGGGACATGTATGAAACTTGATTATATAGATGATAGAAAATACTCTGTGCGGCCACCCACCTGCATCAATTGCAAGCCAAAGAAATTTTTCTTAGTAAAATATGAAAAATGAAAATCAAATAAATTTATTATTTTTGGACTCAACCAGTATTACTGAATAAAAAAATCCAACAAATTGAATCACTACTTCAATCCTTCAAAACCAAGAAGGAGAGGAGATAAAAATACCCCTAAAGTGTCGAGAGACAGAGCATAAAACACCAAAAGTGGATGAAAATGAGAGATCATAGATATTAAAAAACTGATTAAAATCACTGTAAAATGTCTATGTGATAAATTTGCAGACACTACCATGAATACTTAATGGTGTCTACAAGCATACAAGTCTTCACCAGAGACCCAGACTCCAAGCTAGCATCTTGTTTCAATGCTTTAAATACATTATGCAAGAAGGCTGTCTTAAACAAATAATAAAGTCATTGCAGGCAGTTTGTGTACTGTTCCAATTTTCAAACCAACACAAATGACTTTTTAATCTATCACGAATGGTATGCAATAACTAACATATCTACCAATTAATATTGCAATCTCCCAAAGTATAGTAGGATGTAACAATTACCAAACAAAATTGGGTCCAATTTGATCAACAGCATTTTTCCAGCCAGCAGCCCACATCTGAGGTCCCTCCATAGCAATTGCAAAAGGGGTAAGGATCAACAGAGACAACATAGACAAACAAGCATAGTAATTCATCCCACTAACAGACTTCCCCTTCATGCCCTTCTTTGAGAATATGTTCCGAAACACAAATGCCAAATTCGATATCATAGCTCCCATAAACCCTGAACAACACCAAGTAAAATAATTCAGTTGCTAAACACTCAAATCGTCTAGAAAAAATTGCTAAATCTCTCAATTAGTTCAACACACTTCAAAATTCTATACAATATCAAAACAATGAACATTTATATCTCGCAAAACTAAAATCTTGCAACAGAAACAAGTTGTCTTACCGGTCATGTTGAAGTTGAGCTCAGTGACAGCTGATAGAGCACAACCTCCAATAATTGGTACAAGTGATAGATAAACTGACAGAGGGAATGCCTCACCCAATAGAAATCTTGATACCAAGACACTAAAAGCAGGCTCGCCACTCTTGATAATATGAGTAAACGAGACTGCCACTTTAGACATACTTACAGTTGCAGCCACATGCCCAATTGTATGTGCCACAGCAACCTAAACAAAAAATCCATAGATAAAATACAATCAGGACGGCATAAACGACAAACTCTGTTTGTGTTACAAGATGTAATTTTCATGCTCAATTTTGCAATGCAATGGATAACGATTACAGAACATAATTAAATCCGAAAAAGCTTCAATTACTTACAGGAAACAGAGTCTTCCAAAACTCGAAATCAGTTTTAGGAGCATCAGCAACCCTCGTAGCCCAAGAAATGAGCATCATCAGAGACCCACAAGCAAGTGAGAGCGTAGACGTAAGCCAAGGATAAGGGAAAGCATTCAAGACTTTCTTATTATAAATATTGAACACCACATTCAAAGCCCACCAAATGGCAAAGTATATCCCAATTCTAATCCTCTGTGCTACCTGCTCATCAGGCAACTCTATGTTAATATTCAGTGGCCGTGAACGGTCAGACTCATAGGCATTGCAAACAGTCAATGGCTTATTCTCTAGGGGTTTCGCAGAAAATGCAAAGTTTTCAACAGAAGAAATGTGAAGCGGCTTCTCTGAGGTGAGTGAAGAGTTAAAGTTGTAGCCTTTTTGTGAATTCTGAATAATGGGTAGTGAAGAAAATTGAGGTTTAACAACAGAACGCTTCCTGGGCAGGAAATCAGAAGAAGTGAAAGTAGAATGTGTGTGATTTAGTGAAGATATCATGGTGAAAGAATGCACTAACTGTAATTGATAACAAAAGAATTTAAAAAAAAAAAAAAGAGCTTTTAAGGTCTATTAAAAGAAAAGAAAATTTATTGGAATTGCTGGGGAAAAGCGGCGAAAGATGAGGGGTTTATATAGGGAGAAAGAAGCAAGAGGCAGGGGCCAGGATTGACCAGTGCAAATGGCACTATGACCCAAGAGGTGACAGTTATGTTAATATTTCCGAAATTACTGAAATATCCTTCTACTGCGTTTTCCTCTCTTTGCTTCTTTCTAGCTAGTTTCTTCCTACAGGACAGGGGACTCTGTTTACTCTGATTATCGTTCTCTGCCGACTTACGTCCGCTGTCGGAGGGATGAGAGAGTAATGTTTTTTTTTTATCAGAAGAGAGAAACGTTTAGTTGGTTAAACAAGTTTGTCGATATAATAATTAATCAATTTATAAATAATTACTTAGAGATAAAATTATAAAAATAAGTCTTCCATATATTAAAAAAGTAATACTTAATATTAATTAAAATATTTTATCATTTTGTTAATTTAAATCTATGATAAAAAGCAAGATATATTCTACTAATATTTTTATCCAGCCAAATTATAATATTTTACCAATCACATCATTCCACTAAAAATAAATTTAAAAAAAACAAGAAATTAAGATTTAATATCAAATTTCTTAAGGATTAGTTATTAACTTCTATAATCTATATTAATTTAATTTTGTAATGCAGATTTTCTTCTTCTTCTTTTTTTTTTTAGTTTTGGAACAGATATGTAATGCAGATTTAATCACGTTGTAATTTAGTAATGAGATACACGTGGTTGTATATGGTAGAATGTGCAGCTAATTATTTTTCGTTAATAACATTTCTCTAAAAAAAATATCGTTCTTTTTTTTCAAAAAAAAAAATATCGTTTTTCATTAATAATATATTTAGAATTAGGATATTGGATTTTAGTGAGAGTTTATAGGCAATTGAAATTGTTTCGAGTTCAGTTTCAATAAACCCATTTTTTTTTCTCTTAAATTTGTTTCTTAATTCTGATATTCAAACGAATTTCCTTAATTTTACACATTTTTCAAATGTTTGAAATTTAAAATTGAACGTGTCAAACCCGTTTAAATAAAAATTCTAGCAATTTTATTAACTCTCTTCTCAGTTCTCACCAACTCTTAACAAATTGATTGATGGAATTGCTGTCTGTCCAACAAAATGCCAATTTTCTTGTGATATTTCCATCTTTCTCCTCTTATATGTAATCCGAGGGAACAGTCAAATTTGAGGAGTTTGGAGGCTATAGCTCCCTCTAGCCTTGTATAGTCCATATTGAAATACTGTATTAATATTTGTGAAAAAAAATATTTTTTTCTTCTCTACCAAAGAAAATAAATAAATAAATTCTAACCGTTGATTTTCTGGGGAGCAACAGCTATGCAAGAATATAATTTTGGGTCCAATAGCCTTCAATAATTCAAATGAATACAAATCCCAAAAAGAAAATAAAATTGGTATGGGATGAGTTAATCAAAGTTATCAGTGGTGTGGGAAGTGGGCAGCTAGCTGGACGTTACATGTCTTTCTTTGGCCTTAAAAAATTATGCACCGCTAATTGCTCGCAACAGCTCCAATAGCAAATATTGCCAAATGGGAACAATGTACAGACCTGATCGAGTTCATTGATTGTCAAGGGGAAAGCAAAAAAAAAAAAATCTCTCTGTGAAAGAGACATACGTCTACTAGCCTTTTAGATTGTTTAGCAGCCGTTAAAATCATGTCCAACTTGGTGTCTACTGAATTGAGTTCTTGATTTTCATTATTTCTATTTCAATTTGAATTTGGACGGATGAAAATTTTTTAGAGTAAAGGGAAAATTATTTATGATTTTTTTAAAAAAAATTATACATATTTCTAAAATTTTTAATTTTATAAATAGTTTTATTACCATTAAATTAAGACTAATTTGACTGACGATTTTGATATCATGAAATTTTAAATAAAAATTTAAACTCGAAACTTTTCAATTTTATAGATAATTTTAATATTATTAAAATAAAGTTCTAGTGATAGACCAATATATATAAGAGAAATATTAATTATAATCAATTTAAAAAGTGATTGCTCAATAATCTTTTTTTATTGGCTAAAAAATATTTATTATATTATAATAAATATTTATTGAATAGTTATTTTTTAAAGTGACTGTAATTAACATTTTTTATATATATAACTGGGACTTAGACTTGAAATTTTTTTTTTATTCTGTAGATGATCTTTTGATATCATTAAGATGTACGTGTGTGTGTGTGTGTGTGTAACTTGAGCTAAAATGGGATTTTAGTGTTTTAGGTGTAAAGTAGAAAGTGTGAAATGACCCTTAATTTGATTAGAATCGTTTGTTTTTATGTTGGGCGTTATAGAAAGGCCAAATTGGTTAGGAGGGAAACGTGACTTTTTTTTTGGCCAATAAACCTGACTTTTGATGCATGTGCAAATGCAAGTTATGGATGTCCCTTGGACATCCTTGGAAGGTGGGAATTCTATTTACCTGCCCCATAAAATTTCCAATGGTATGTGCTTGGCCCTTCCTACTAATCATTCATCAAATCTATTATTGAGCTCCATGGCCCGTTCCTCCTCTTCAATGGCCCTTGCTAATATATGTTATTTAATTTAATAATAAATACAGTTTAAATTCTCTCTGCCCTTTTATAGTAGAATCTAATAACTCTTCTTTTTTTTATTTATTAGGACTTCAAAATAAAGTGAAAAGGATAGAAGGTCACCCACTATGATCCATAAATTAGAAACTATTCACTTGGTTGATAAATAATTATCACTTTAAAATTTTTACACACTTTATTCAATCATTAAGAAAGTTATATAATAATCTATTTTATTCAATTATTTTACTATACTACCATTTTACTTAATTTATTATATATTTCAATAATAATTATATAGAGATAAATTTGAAATAAAAATATAATATAATTTTAATTTTTATAAAGTGATAATTATTTATAAACAAAATTTATTACTCTAAAATAATAATTATTTGTTAACGGATGGAGTAAAATATATATTGTTATGTGTAACAATAATAATTTTAGTTAGTAAAACTAAAAAATTGTCATAAAATAGTTCATGGTCACAAATCCCACCACAACACCAATAGGTGCTACCACGACATGCCTGATACAACCGACCCCTAAGAGCGAAAATCCACTTAAGTGGCAAAAGGGTTCACTTTTAGAGGTGTGGGAAGACTCTATAAGCACTAGAGCAATCTCGCAACCACTCCAAGGATGTAGCGATAGTGAGATGACTTGAGAAAAATTCACAAGGAGATAATAATCTTCAGTAGATTTTACTTTGTGATAAGAAAAGCACTTAAGAGATTGTTTAAAGAACTTCACAAAACTTAATGAGTTGAATCAATTCTTGTGATAACGAGAGTATATATAAAAATTAATATCAATATTAATTTTAGATCTTGAGAGTGACTAAAACTTAATTTAGGAGGATTCAACCAATAATCAAAGAAAATAAAATTGAGTTAATACCTTAGAAAAATCATAAATAATCCATTAAAGAGTCTAACCCTAGTCTTTAATTATAAGAGTTTAATTTATTTAGTTTTAGTTTAATTAATTTAGCTTTCTTAAAATTCATATCAATTTCGTTTCCAAATGATAAATAATTTTGTTGTTTAGTATTTAGAATTAATCCTTTCTCGTGAGAATGATATTCTACTCAACTCACTTTTTACTATTTATTCGCGATATAATGCACTTGCAATTAGACTAGGTATAGCACAACTCCCAAATCAGATGGCGGTGTAGAGGTAGGTGTTATACCTCAAGTATGTAGTATTAAAAAACATAGAAAGCTATAGCAGTTTTTGTTATAGTTGATGGGGAGCATTTAGGGTGGTAGCGGGTTAGGGTTTCAAATATATGATGAGCAAAATAGTTCCTTAATTTAAAATCTCTTCTAGATGTATCGTGGTTAGAGATTGCTTCTAGTTGTACTTAGATGAAAAAATTGGGCTAAGAGCTTTGTTGAAGAGAGATTATGAGAGGGTATATCTAAATACTAATTATTGGATGATACAAGAAAGGATCCCTTGAAGCTAGCAAGTGGACCAATCACTAGGAGCAAGGCAAAGAGATATCAAGCTAGCATGGCTTTGCATATTCAAGAAGAGATTTTCAAAGAGTTTCAAGAATTATCATTCAAGAAGATGGAGATGGAGCTGCAAGGAAGGCCTAAATATATCATGGTTCTAGAAGCATGCAATAGAAGCCAATAAGGAGCCTTTGAAGGCTATTTTTAAGCCTAGGCCGAAACTACCAAGGAAGAGTCAAAGCTTGGTCAATCTTATTTCCATGCACATGCATGAATGCAAGTTGGCCGAATTCAAGGGAGTTTGTTGCACCCCCTTGGCCGAATCTTCATAGTTAGTTAGAGGGGATATTTTTGTTATTTTGTGGTCACCATCCTTTTATTTTAATTAGTTAAGTTGTTTTTTACTTTGTCAAATCCTATTCTTGTTGGGTTTTTGGAAGTGTTTTCCCATACAAGCCTAGGATCCTTCTAGAATGTTTTAGTCTTAATTTTCCATATGCAATTAGGAATTTTGTAACCCTTATTTAAGGGCACCATTAGGCCGAATTTTAGCTGGAACATTAATAAAAAATTTTGAATTCTTCTACAAGCTCTTCTTGTGAATTTTCGTGTGAGAGAGATTAGAGTGGATTCTTTAATTCTTTCTTTGCATCAAGAATTAGGTTTACTTATCAACAAGAGTTGTGGCGTTTTCCTTCTTCTTACCAACTAAATCCTTCAATAATAGTGAGTTCGCGTCTCTTTATAGGCGTTGGGTTCCTTAGGAGGTGATTATCAAGTTTCAAGGAGTTCTCTACCATTGTTATACGTTGGGTTTGCTGCCATCGTTGCTAAGGGTCCGTGTCATTTGGTATCAGAGCCTTGCTACAAGGTAATTTTTATCTACTTTGTCTTTATAGGGTTTGTTAATTTAGGTCTTTTAAGTTTCTGCGTTTTAGGGTTCTTAAAGAGTCTAGTCTTTAATTTTCGAAAAAAAGAGTCATATATCAAAATTCAAAAAGCCTAAAGATTGTTCAAAGAGTAATTCGAAACCTAGGAAAAGGAGTCTGATTGAATTTCGAAACCTAGGCCTTGCATCTGAATTGGATTCGAAACCAAGATTAGGGTTCTTGAAAGAAAGCAAAAGGTAGAGTTTTTGTTCAAGTTTGATTTCGATTTGATCTTGAGTGAATCTGGGGTTTCGAATTAAGTCCAGATTTTGAAAAGTTCTTAGGAGTAAATTAAGTCCCGAATCAAGGGGATAGTGAGAGGAAGCAAAAAAAAAGAGTACAAAACCACCTCAACAAAAATTGTTTGATATTTTTGCTATTTAGGTGCTAAGGATCAGATCTAGGTGGGTTAGAAGTAATAAAAAAATTTTGGGCGAAAAATTTCACCTTTTGAGGGGCTTTTGGAATTCGAAAATCAGACCTTAATATTCATGTTATTTGAGTGTTATAGGTTTTAATTAGAGTCTAGAAGCTAGCGTTTTGGGTAGAATTGATTAGGTCCATAAAGCAGCTTGCCAAGTGTGGGTTGTTTTTTATTCATTATATCCAAATTTGTCTTGTTTATTGGCTTCATTGTTTCTGATTTCTTTATCTAGCTTTTAATTCCATTACAATGCTAAGCATCATTTGCTTGTGTCGATACTTGGTTTTATATCGTGTAGTGCAAATTACCTTGCATTGCCTCCGGATACTTGTCTTGTTTTCTATCTAGTTTTAGGATTTAGGTTCTAGTTTCTTGAACGACTTGACAATTGTTGGTTGGTGAGCTTGGTTCTGAAGTGCAATCAAGGAAGACAAGAAAAGCGAGGTAATTCTAAACACTTAAGTGAATTTCTATTATTACTAATCTTGTTTCTTTGAGTTTGTTTGTTTGTTAACATGGCTGGAAAATGAGAAGAGACTAGCAAGGAAGGAGCTATGGCCGAAAGCTTGGCTAGGCTTAATGAGACTTTGGCAGCAATGCTTGGTCGAATGGAGATGATGGATGCTAGATTGTAAGATAATGCAGCATGACAAGTGCAACAAGGGCAGCCAGCCGCACATCCAAATCCCATAATGCAAGCTAGAAGAGTGCTTAGGAGAGGAGGGCAAGGAAATCTTGAAGCCCTAGAAGCAGCCTAAAGGGTAGAAGATGAAGATGAAGGTGGAAATCAACCTACCACTGATGGTGACCTTACTTCCATCAAGATGAAGATTCCTTCCTCTGAAGGGAAGAACAATGCAGAAGAGTTCATAGAATGGGAGAGGAAAGTTGAGCAGATTTTCGAATGCCATAACTACACCGAAGAGAAGAAATCAGTTTTGGTAGCCATAGAGTTCAAAGGGTATGCTACCTTTTGGTGGGATCAATTGAAAGCTAATAGAAGAGGGAAAGGTATGAGGCCTATTCCTGAATGGTCAACCTTGAAAGAACTAATGAGAAGTCGATTTGTACCATCTCACTACATTCGGGATTTGTACAATCGACTAGCAAGACTAGTTCAAGGTGGAAGAAGTGTGGAAGAGTACCACAAAGAGATGGAGATGATCATGGCTAGGGCAAATATTGATGAAGATGAAGACAAGAAGATATCACGATTTCTTGGGGGATTGAATTTGAACATAGCCAATGAATTGGAGATGTATGAATTCAACACAATGGAAGATTTAGTTCAAAAGGCCATGAAGATAGAGAGAAGATTGAAGAATAAAGCTATTTCAAAAACTAGCTACTCTAAAGCAAGTGGAAATTTTTCAAACTTCAAGGGTTCAAGTTCGAGTAGAGGTTCCTACAAAGGGGATTACAAGGGTTCTTTCCAAAAGAATTCTTCCTACAATCCTAATTTCAAGAAGCCGAATGATGGGGATGCAAAAATAGCCAAGGAAACACCTTTTAGACCTACTCCAAGTAGGGAAATTAAATGCTGCAAGTGTTTGGGAAGTGGACACATTGCTTCTCAATGTCCGAATAAGAGGGTGATGATTGCAACCCATGAAGGAGAAATTGAATCAGAATCTGAACATGAAGAAGAAGAGGAGGCCGAATGTGGTGATAGGGCCGAATATGATGAAGAGGCTTGGGAGAATCAAGTCTTGAATGCTGAACATGGAGAGATGCTTGTTACTAGAAGAGCCTTGAATATTCAAGTCAAGGAAGAAGGCTTGGATCAAAGGGAGAATCTTTTCCACTCTAGGTGTTTGGTGAATGGTAAGGTTTGTACACTTATCATTGATGGTGGAAGTTGTACCAATGCTGCTAGTACCACAATGGTGGATAAATTGGGGTTAGCATGTTTTAAACATCCCAATCCTTACAAGTTGCAATGGTTCAATGACGTTGGGGAAGTAAAAGTGTTGAAGCAAGTCAAGGTACCATTCTCCATTGGGTGGTATAAAGATGAGGTTTTGTGTGATGTAGTGCCAATGCAAGCTGGACATTTGCTATTAGGAAGACCATGGCAGCATGATAGAAGGGCACAACATGATGGCTTTTCTAATAAGTATACCTTTACTTATGAAGGAAAGAAGGTTGTTCTAGCACCATTATCACCTCAAGAGGTGTATGAAGATCAAAAGAGGATGCTAGAGAGGGAGAAAGAAGTTTCGGCCAACATGAACCAAGGGGGTTCAAATTCGGCCAATGATGTTTCTTCAACACCCAAGGGTAATTCTAAGGGTAGGGAGAGAGAAAATAATAAAGTGAGTGAGTACATAAAGGGAAAAGAGGCCGAGAGTCAAAAAAAAGTAAGCAAACAAATAAATGGCCCATGGTGAGAGAAAATAAGCAAGGAGAAAAAGCAAAACATACTTTTTATGCAAGAGCAAGAGAGATAGATGTAGGGCAGCCTGTACTCATTATTATGTATAAAGAATCGTTACTTGCTGACAGTGAAGAATCTCTTGATTCTTTACCTTCTAGTTTTGTGTCTTTGTTGCAGGATTTTAAGGATTTGTTTCGTAAAGACCTTCCTAGTAGTTTGCCGCCATTAAGAGGGATTGAACATCAAATTGACTTCATACCTGGTTCTACAATTCCAAACCGGCCAGCATATAGGAGCAATCCTATGGAGACAAAAGAGATGCAAAGACAAGTTGAAGAGCTTTTGGAGAAAGGCTTGGTTCGCTAGAGCCTTAGTCCTTGTACCGTTCCAGTCTTATTAGTACCCAAGAAAGATGGTTCTTGGAGGATGTGTGTTGATTGTAGGGCTGTGAACAAGATTACTGTGAAGTATAGACATCCCATTCCTAGACTTGATGACATGTTGGACGAATTGCATGGGGCGGAATATTTCACAAAGATTGATCTTATGAGTGGTTATCATCAAATTCGCATGAAGCCTGGAGATGAATGGAAGACTGCCTTCAAAACGAAATATGGTTTGTATGAATGGTTAGTTATGCCTTTTGGTTTATCTAATGCACCTATTACTTTCATGAGATTAATGAACCATGTTTTGAGAGCTTATTTAGGTAAGTTTGTGGTAGTTTACTTTGATGATATTCTGATTTATAGCAAAACTGAGGAAGAACATGTTGAACATGTTAGGAAAGTGCTTGAAATCCTTAGGGAGCAAAACCTTTATGCTAAGCTTAAGAAGTGTTCTTTTTGTCTAGATAGGGTTGTTTTTCTTGGTTTTGTTGTAAGTATGCAGGGAATTGAAGTTGATCAAGAGAAGGTGAAAGCTATCCAAGAGTGGCCGAATCCTTCAAGTGTGACAGAAGTGAGGAGTTTTCACGGATTGACAAGCTTCTATAGAAGATTTTTCCCTAATTTCTCTACATTGGCAGCCCTCTTGACTAGCATAATCAAGAAAGAAGTGGGGTTCGTTTGGGGCAAGAAGCAACAAGAAGCATTTGATGCTTTGAAAGAGAAGCTTTCTACTACACCCATTTTAGCTTTACCTAACTTTGATTCTACTTTTGAAATTGAATGTGATGCTTCTGGTGTAGGTATTGGAGCTGTTTTGATGCAAGAGAAGAAGCCCATTGCATACTTTAGTGAAAAGCTTAATGGAGCAAAGCTGAATTATTCAACTTATGATAAGGAGCTATATGCTTTGGTGAGAGCATTGGAAGTATGGAAGCATTATTTGTTGCCCAAGGAATTCGTGATCCATTCGAACCATGAATCATTGAAGCATTTGAGAGGGCAAGGCAAGTTAAATAAAAGACATGCAAAATGGGTTGTGAAGATTGAGAAGTTTCCTTATGTGATCAAATACAAGCAAGGTAAAGACAATATAGTGGCAGATGCACTTTTAAGGAGGTATGCTTTACTTAATGTTTTGAGTACTAAATTGCTTGGATTTTAATGTATAAAGGACTTATATGTTGGTGATTCTGATTTCGGAAATGTTTATGATGCTTGTGAGCATGGTGCTTTTAATTCTTTCTATAGACATGATGGGTTTTTGTTTAAGGGTTCGAAATTATGCATGCCTAGATGTTCTATGAGAGATTTGCTAGTATTAGAATCACATTGTGGGGGTTTGATGGGGCATTTTGGAGTTGATAAGACTTTAGACATGCTGAATGAACACTTTTATTGGTCGAATATGAAAAGGGATGTAATTAGGATTTGTAAGGCTTGTTTGGCTTGTAGGCAAGCTAAGTCTAAGTATATGCCTCATGGTTTGTATATGCCATTACCCGTTCCTAGTTCTCCTTGGATGGACATTAGTATGGACTTTGTTTTAGGATTACCAAGGACTAGGAGGGGGAGAGATAGCATATTTGATACGGAACCTCCAAGAATAAGCCTGAGAACCCCTTGATTTCGAACCCCCACAGCATTAACTTGAAAACCCTAGTCGAATTCGGCACAACCTCCAAGGATTAGGTTAGATTTCATATTACCTTGAATTGATCACAGACTTAAGATTTCGAAACAAAACTAGTTCCTAAACCCCTGAATCGAAACACTCCACAAGAAAGTTGATCAAACTACTTGAATGTTTCTAAGCATGCATTCTACTCAAGAACACAAAGATAAAAGCAAATTTGGCTTTTAGGTTAATAATTTGTCAAAAACTAAAAACTGATGTCTTACAACCCTAAATGAGATATAAATAGCTAAATCCTAATTAGGGTTATTAAGTAGTGTTTGGCTTTCTAATCTAATTTTAAGAAATAATAAAGTAAACAAAGTTCTAATTTAATAAAAAACAAACAGGGCCCTTACTTTTTAAATAAGCATAACTAGTGGGCCTTAATACATATTAATTACAAGCCTCATTCGTGAATTACAACTTGTAGCAAGTTATAATTGACTTCCTTTGGTCTTGTCTCCAAGCTTGTAATTCCTTGCAAACCATAGTTAGCCAAATTCACCAAATCTTGCAAATGGCAAATTAGTGCTTGCTGAATCTTTTTGGCTCGCGATCTAGTTATAGGACCTTGTGGCAGAATAATTGGATTGATGATCTCCTCAACTTGTTCCTCACGTCCTAACTCTTGCTCATCCTTGTGGTGTGCTGGTTGTTCCACAACATTTCCCCTCTCCTCAAAAGGATTCGTCCTCGAATCAAAAGCATCACCTACATCAAAAGGACTTAAATCAGCAACATTAAACGAAGCACTTACATTATACTCACTTGGCAAATCCACTTTATATGCATTGTCATTAATCCTTTCAAGTATCTGAAAAGGACCATCTCCTCGTGGGTTTAACTTGGACTTTCTTTGGTGTGGAAACCGTTCTTTGCGAAAATGAACCCAAACCCAATCACCAGGCTGAAAAATCATTGGCTTCCTTCCTTTATTCACTCGAGAAGCTACTTTAGCATTTTGCCTTTCAATCCTTTCCTTAACCTGTTTATGTAACTGCTTCACAAAATCTGCCTTTGAGCTAGCATCAACACTCACAAAATCATTAGATGGCAATGGCAAAATATCCAAAGGAGTAAGCGGATTAAAACCATAAACAATTTCAAATGGAGAACAATTAGTAGTGCTATGAACAGCCCTATTATAAGCAAACTCCACAAATGGTAAACAATCCTCCCACATCCTAATATTCTTTGCTATCACTACCCTAAGCAAAGTAATCAATGTTCGATTCACAACCTCAGTTTGACCATCGGTTTGAGGATGGCAAGTAGTAGAAAACAACAACTTAGTCCCCAATTTTCCCCATAAAACACGCCAGAAATGACTTAAAAACTTAACATCTCTATCACTAACAATGCTTTTGGGTATGCCATGCAAACGACCAACCTCTTTAAAGAACAAATCAGCAATCAATTTAGCATCATCAGTTTTATGACATGGTATAAAATGAGCCATTTTACTAAATCTATCAACCACAACAAATATACTATCACGACCTCTCCTAGTTTTAGGTAATCCAAGCACAAAATCCATAGACAAATCAGTCTAAGGTCCATTAGGAACAAGTAATGGCGTGTACAAACCATGCGGTTTCATCCTAGACTTAGCTTCTCTACATGTTATGCAATGCTCACAAACTTTATGCACATCATGTTTCATACCAGGCCAATAAAAATGTTCTATCAACACATCATAGGTCTTACTTACTCCAAAATGACCCATCAAACCTCCTCCATGTGCTTCCTTAACTAACAACTCTCTCATGAAACACTTAGGAAGACACAATCTATTTCTCTTAAACAAGAAACCATCAAACAAATGAAAGTCTTTTGAAACAGCCACATCTCCACATGAATTATATATGTCACCAAAATCTACATCACTAACATATAATTCCTTAATATGCTCAAAACCCAATAATCTAGCACTAAGAGAATTAAGTAAAACATACCTTCGCGACAACGCATCAGCCACTACATTCTCTTTATCTCGCTTGTATTTAATCACATATGGAAACATTTTTATGAATTCCACCCATTTGGCATGTCTACGATTCAGCTTATCTTGACCTTTCAAATGATTTAAACTTTCATGATCAGTATGTATCACAAACTCTTTTGACCACAAATAATGCTGCCATGTATGCAAAGCTCGAAACAATGCATATAACTCCTTATCATATGTCGGATACTTCAAAGCCGCTCCACTTAGTTTTTCGCTAAAGTACATCAACGGCCTTTGATCCTGTATCAAAATAGCTCCAATTCCTATTGCACTTGCATCACATTCAATCTCAAAGGTCTTATCAAAATTAGGCAAAGCAAGCAAGGGTGCATTACACAATTTATCCTTAAGTTCATTAAATGCATGTTCTTGTGCATCTCTCCAAACAAAACCGACTTTTTTCTTAACTAACTCATTCAAAGGTGCAGCTATAGTACTGAAATTTCTAATGAATCTCCTATAAAAACCAGCAAGTCCATGAAAACTCCTCACCTCACTAGCATTCTTAGGTTTCGGCCAGTCCCTAATAGCCTTTACCTTTTCCTCATCAACCTCAATGCCTTGACTAGACACCACAAAACCAAGAAAATGAACCTTATCCATGCAAAAACTACACTTCTTAAGGTTAGCATACAACTTCTCACGCCTAAGAATGTCTAACACAAGACGCACATGTATGACATGATCATCCAAACACTTAGAGTAAACAAGAATATCATCAAAGTAAACAACAACAAATTTACCCAAGTGCTCACGCAACACATGATTCATCAAATGCATGAATGTGCTAGGTGCATTAGTAAGACCAAACAGCATAACCAACCACTCATACAGCCCATATTTAGTCTTAAATGCTGTTTTCCACTCATCACCCACACTCATTCGAATTTGATAATAACCAGATTTCAAATCAATTTTCGTGAACAAACAAGAACCATGTAACTCATCAAGCATATCATCTAGTCTAGGAATAAGATGACGATACTTTACAGTGATTTTATTGATGGCTCTGCATTTCACGCACATCCTCCATGTCCCATCCTTCTTTGGCACAAGAATAACAGGAACCGAACATGTACTCAAACTTTCCCTCACGTATCCTTTAGCTAGCAATTCCTCCACTTGCTTTTGTATCTCCTTTGTCTCGAAAGGATTAGCTCGATACGCTGGCCTATTGGGAATGGAAGCTCCCGAAATGAAATCAATTTGATGCTCTATGCCTCTGATTGGCGGCAATTCATCAGGTATTTCTTCGGGAAACAAATCCGCATATTCCTGCAAAAGATCAACAAACACACTAGGCAAAGATTGGTTAAAAACAGTAGTATCTAAACAAGCCTCTTTACACAAAAGCACAAACATAGGCTGATTGGTGTAAAAAACATGTTTAACCTCACTTGTACTAGCTAACAAACTCACATTCTTCTCTCCTTCTCTATTTTTCTCAAACTGAATTTGTTTTGATTTTTCTTTTCTCTCTTTCTTTTCATTTGCAATCTGATTTTTTTCACTCATTTTTTTGTCACTCTCTCTTTCTTTCTTTTCAAATTCAAGTCTCATTCTTTCCATTTTACATTGATCTTCATACACTTCTTTTGAAGAGAGTGGGGTCAGAATTGTCTTTCATCCATCCTTAGAGAATGAATACCGATTGAGGTATCCATCATGCATAGCTCGCCTATCATACTGCCATGGATGTCCAAGTAAAATCTCTCCAGCATGCATTGGCACCACATCACACAACACCTCATCATGATATTTACCAATGGAAAAAGAAATGTTAGATTGTCGATGTACCTTAACCTCTCCACATTCATTCAGCCACTGAAGTTTGTATGGTTGGGGGTGAGGTTTTGTAGGCAGCCCCAATCTATCAACCAAGAGTGTACTTACCACATTGGTACAGCTTCCACCATCCACAATCACAATACAAGCCTTGCCTTGAACGTGACACCTTGTATGGAACAAGTTGTCTCGTTGTTCTTCATGGTTTTCCTCCTTAAATTGCATGTTAAGAGCACGCCTAGCAACTAGCAAGTCTCCCTTTATTGGTTCTTCAATGCTCCCATCACTACAACATTCCAAGTCTTGCTTTTCTCCATCTTCACTCTCATCGTCTCCTTCTTCTTCATCAGTCACTATCTCACCATTTCTTACGGTCATAACTCTCTTGTTTGGACATTCTTTGCTGATATGTCCCACACCTTGGCACTTCCAACACTTAATATCTCGATTTCGCAGCTTAGGCTCTTCAACTTTGGATTTGTCTTTAGAACTTGTTTCGGCCTTTGCTTTCCCACTATCTTGACCAGCCTTGTTTCTTTCCTTGTAATCATGCCTTCCTTCCCTATTCCAAGGAGAAAAAGAATTAGAAACAGGTTTCGAATGATACCTTGATGTTTGTCTTCCTTGGAGTTGTTTTTCCACCTTGACGGCAATATGCACCATCTCTTCTAACTCCACATAAGGCTGCAAATCAACCTGATCAGCAATGTCCAAATTCAAACCAGCCAAGAAACGTGCCATAGCAGTCTCCATGTCTTCATCTATATTAGCTCTAGTCATTAACATTTCCATTTCTTTGTAGTAGTCATCAACACTTTTACTACCTTGTTTAAGAACCTGAAGTCTTTGTATAATTCCCCTATGGAAATGTCTAGGCATGAACCTCTTCCTCATGACCGATTTAAGATCAGCCCAAGTCTCAATTGGATACTCCAAATTCCTTCTTCTACTAGTCACTAACTGATCCCACCAAGCTATAGCATAATCTGTAAATTGAGTAACAATAAGCTTGACCTTCTTTTCCTCAATACATCGATGGCAATCAAATATGAGATCAACCTGCTTTTCCCAGGATCTGATTTACTACGAAAGTTAGGAATTTTCAGCTTGATGCTTCCCAAGATCCTATCAACAACTTCATCATCACCATGATTTCTACCATAGAAAGCATTATTGTTCATCCTTCCTCTACCTCGACCAGTACCACGGCCTCCTCTACCTCCATCTCTATGTAGAGCTCCTCCAACCAAACTTGCATTATCATCCTCAAGCTCATTTTCATCTTCCAAATGTTCAGGCTGTTGTATTTGATTTCTGCCACCTCTTTGCCTCTCATTGCGCTCCGGTGTGGCTCTTTCAACATTTTGCAACCTCAAATCCATGCGCTCCAATGTTTCTGTTATGTTCTCCATAACATGGTATAAACGTGTAAATTCAGCTTCTTGTGCCTCACGCAATCGAGCTGGATCAATTTGAGCACCCCTGTCACTGTCATCGTGGCCAGACATTTTCCCTGCAATAAAAGGTTAGAACAAAACAAATAAAAAGCCTCACAACACTCCCTCACGTGTTTACACTCAATAGATGGGGTTGGTCACTCGTGTTCCACTCAATATAATGTATTCACTCACGGCTTAGCTCACACCTCTCAAGCTAATTTCTTTTATGTTCTTAGGTGAATCACACTTTATGAAACAAATCAAATAGCCTTCCGTGTGTAGTATCCCAAGTCTGAAATTTTGAATGAATCACTAATGCAATTCGAATCTAAACAGCCCCTCAATGGTGAAAATTTCGTGACCAGAAATTATATTGATTCTAACCTATCCAGATTCGACCCTTATCACCTAAATAACAAGGAGAATGAAAAAAAATTTATTGAAGTGGTTTTTTTTTTTTTTGCTCCCCCTCACTATCTCTCTTGATGGGGAACCTTAGTTCACACCACACAAAACTTTTACCCAATTAGGTAACAAGAACAAGATCGAATTTAGAGCACTTTGTTTGAAACTCAAAATTGAATCAGAATGAATAATCAAGAATAAGATTCGAATTTAGCACACTTTGTTGAATTTCGAATGCAATTCAGAATGATGAACAAGACCAAAATTCGAATTAAAAACACCTTTTCTTGAATTTCAAATTTTAGGTATTATAATAATTTTTTTTTGAATTTTCGAATTTGAAAGAAAACGAAAACGATTCAAGGAACAAACAATTTAGACGATCAAGAAACAAAGAAAACGACTCAAGAACCAAGAACAAAAAAAACAGAACGAAAATAACAAGAGAAGAACGAAAATGAAAATAACCCACAAAGAAAACAATTCAGAGGAACAAGGAAACAAGAGAACGAATTCAACAATTCAAGATCAAAGTAACAAAAACGAAAATAACAAAAGAAGAAACGAAATAAACAAAGAATTCGAAATTGATAGGGATAAAACCTGATCTAGAGCGTTGGCTCTGATACCAAATGATACGGAACCTCCAAGAATAAGCCTGAGAAACCCTTGATTTCGAACCCCCATAGCATTAACTTGAAAACCCTAGTCGAATTCGGCACAACCTCCAAGGATTAGGTTAGATTTCAGATTACCTTGAATTGATCACAGTCCTAAGATTTCGAAACAAACTAGTTCCTAAAACCCTTAATAGAAACACTCCACAAGAAAGTTGATCAAACTACTTGAATGTTTCTAAGCATGCATTCTACTCAAGAACACAAAGATAAAAGTAAATTTGGCTTTTAGGTTAATAATTTGTCAAAAACTAAAAACTAATGTCTTACAACCCTAAATGAGATATAAATAGCTAAACCCTAATTAGGGTTATTAAGTAGTGTTTGGCTTTCTAATCTAATTTTAAGAAATAATAAAGTAAATAAAGTTCTGATTTAATACAAAACAAACAGGACTCTTACTTTTTAAATAAGCATAACTAGTGGGCCTTAATACATATTAATTACAAGCCTCATTCGTGAATTATAACTTGTAGCAAGTTGTAATTGACTTCCTTTGGTCTTGTCTCCAAGCTTGTAATTCCTTGCAAACCATAGTTAGCCAAATTCACCAAATCTTGCAAATGGCAAATTAGTGCTTGCTGAATCTTTTTGGCTCACGATCTAGTTATAGGACCTTGTGGCAGAATAATTGGATTGATGATCTCCTCAACTTGTTCCTCACGTCCTAACTCTTGCTCATCCTTGCGGTGTGCTGGTTGTTCCACAACAAGTTGTAATTGACTTCCTTTGGTCTTGTCTCCAAGCTTGTAATTCCTTGCAAACCATAGTTAGCCATATTCACCAAATCTTGCAAATGGCAAATTAGTGCTTGCTGAATCTTTTTGGCTCACGATCTAGTTATAGGACCTTGTGGCAGAATAATTGGATTGATGATCTCCTCAACTTGTTCCTCACGTCCTAACTCTTGCTCATCCTTGTGGTGTGCTGGTTGTTCCACAACAATATTTGTGGTTGTTGATAGGTTTAGTAAGATGGCACACTTTATCCCATGTCATAAGAGTGATGATGCTAGTTTAGTAGCCGAACTCTTCTTTAAGGAGGTGGTTCGAATTCATGGGATACCAAAATCCATAGTTTCTGATAGAGACACCAAGTTTTTGTCTCACTTTTGGCATGTGCTTTGGGGAAAGTTGGGTACCAAGTTGTTATTTTCCACCACTTGTCATCCTCAAATGGATGGACAAATAGAAGTAGTAAACAGAACTTTAGGTACCATGTTGAGTGCTTTAGTGGGTAAGAATTTGAGTTCTTGGGAAGATTGTTTGCAATTTATTGAGTTTGCTTATAATCGTGCTATTCATTCTTCTACAGAATATTCACCTTTTGAGCTTGTTTATGGTTTTAACCCACTAACAGTTTTGGATCTTGTTTCTTTACCTTCTCATGAGCTTGTTAGTTTAGATGGTGAGAAGAAAGCTAAATTGGTGAAAGAGATGCATGAGAAAGCAAGGGCGAATATTGAGAAAAGGAACAAGAGATATGCTGATTCTGCAAATAGAGGGAGACGTGAGATGAAGTTTCAAGTAGGAGATTGGGTTTGGGTGCATTTTCAAAAAGAGAGGTTTCCTAACCAAAGGAAGAACAAGTTGCAAGCAAGGGGAGATGGCCCATTCCAAGTGCTGAAGAAGATTAATGACAATGCCTACAAGATCGACTAACCAGGTACGTATAATGTTAGTGCTATTTTCAATGTAAGTGATCTTTCTCCTTTTGATGATGGAGATTTGAGGACAAATCTTTTTAAAGAGGGGGAGAATGATGCAAGAAAGGATCCCTTGAAGCTAGTAAGTGGACCAATCACTAGGAGCAAGGCAAAGAGATATCAAGCTAGCATGGCTTTGCATATTCAAGAAGAGATTTCCAAAGAGCTTCAAGAATTATCATTCAAGAAGATGGAGATGGAGCTGCAAGGAAGGCCTAAATATATCATGGTTCTAAAAGCATTCAATAGAAGCCAAGAAGGAGCCTTTGAAGGCTATTTTTAAGCCTAGGCCGAAACTACAAAGGAAGAGTCAAAGCTTGGTCAATCTTATTTCTATGCACATGCATGAATGTAAGTTGGCCGAATTCAAGGGAGTTTGTTGCACCCCTTGGCCGAATCTTCATAGTTAGTTAGAGGGGATATTTTTGTTATTTTGTGGTCCCCATCCTTTTATTTTAATTAATTAAGTTGTTTTTGACTTTGTCAAATCCTATTCTTGTTGGGTTTTTTAAGTTGTTTTTGACTTTGTCAAATCCTATTCTTGTTGGGTTTTTGGAAGTGTTTTCCCATACAAGCCTAGGATCCTTCTAGAATGTTTTAGTCTTAATTTTTCATATGCAATTAGGAATTTTGTAACCCTTATTTAAGGGCACTATTAGGCCGAATTTCAGCTAGAACATTAATAAAAATTTTTGAATTCTTCTACAAGCTCTTCTTGTGACTTTTCGTGTGAGAGAGATTAGAGTGGATTCTTTAATTCTTTCTTTGCATCAAGAATTAGGTTTACTTATCAACGAGAGTTGTGGCGTTTTCCTTCTTCTTACCAACTAAATCCTTCAATCGTAGTGAGTTCGCGTCTCTTTATAGGCGTTGGGTTCCTTATGAGGTGATTATCAAGTTTCAAGGAATTCTCTACCATTGTTATACGTTGGGTTTGCTGCCATCGTTGCTAAGGGTCCGCGTCATTAGACTACTATGCAAAAGTAAAATTACACAACACTCACTTCCCATTTCATTGATAAAGATTAAAAGTTGCAAAAAAGAATCCTAAATTTCTATTTCATGCCAAATCGCAAAGGAGGAACTGTAGGAAAACATATTGAGTTATGCTTAAATGAGCAGGGTTTGATAAAGGTTTTTTAATAACTATTAATAATGCAAGCTCCAATGATGGAGTTATAGTATATGTTAAGAAAAAAATAAAAATTTCTAGTGGTTTGGTATTAGAATGAGAGTTCTTGCACATTAAGTATTGTGCATACATTCTAAATTTAATTCTGAGTAAGAGTTTGAAGGATATGCATCCATCCATTGCTTCCATTAGACATGCAATTAGGTATGTTAGAACCTCTCCTTCTAGGTTGGTAAAATTTAAGAGTTGTATAGATTAAGAAGAAATTTCACACAAATCCTTAGTCTGCCTTGATGTTCCAACTAGATGGAACTCAATATATTTGATTATTGAAGCTGCCTTAAAATTTCAAAAGGCATTTGAGAGATGAGAGTAAGAAGATGGGGATTACTTGTAATATTTTTTTAGATGATCATTAAAGAGGGACAACACTTATGAGCTCTTATTGGGATAATGCTAGCATGTTTTTAGAGTTTCTAAAAAATTTTGATATTGTCACATTAGAGATTTTTGATTCCTTATATGTGATGTCATGCAATGCATTCCACCATCTAACATTAATTCAACATGAAATTAAAAAATGGAGTTATAATTCATATTCAATTTTAAGGATAATGGCTACGGATATGAAGAAAAAGCATGATAAATATTGGAGTAAGGTTGAAAATATTAATGTTTTGCTTTTCTTTGGTAATATCCTTTACCCTAGGAATAAAATTGAATACGTTGTTTGGTCTTTAGAAGATATTCATGATTCGAAAGTAGCAAAAAATATAATTAATATGATTAAGACCCAATTAACCAGGTTGTATTCATGGTATTCCCATGCATATAAGCTTGCAACTTCTTTTATAGAATAAACTCAAATTGGTCAGCCATCTAATTCTGAGGAAGGGGTAGGAATTCCAGCCTCAAAGTCTTGGGCAATTGCATGTAGAAGTCATTTAAGGCAACAAGATAATGTAAATACTAAAAATGACTTTGAAAAATATTTAAATGAACATTGTGTATGGGAACGAGTCTAATTTTGATGTGCTAGGTTAGTGGAAGTCAAATGTTGCTATATGCCCTATGTTGCCTCATTTAGCACATAATGTGCTTATTGTCTCGATATCTATCATGGTATCGGAGAGTGCGTCAGCATGAGAGAGAGAGTATTGGATGTTTTTATAAGTTCTCTTTCTCCTAAAAGAACCGAAGCTCTAATTTGTACACAAAATTGCCTAAAATCAATGATTTTTAGATTTTAACACCCAAAGTTCCTTGAAGCACTTGAAGAATACAAAAAAATTAAAGTATGTGTGTGTAAATTTAATTACTCTTTATTTACTTTTAATTTTGTAATGTTTCACTTGTCTTTTGTTATTAAATATATTTTTTCTAATTTACAGAACTTATTAGAGGATCAAAGGATGCTGCAAAGAATGCTGCCTCAAGTTCAGATATTACAAATATGGAAATTCTTCAATGATTGGTAAGTAAATCTATTTTGGAGTTACTTTTCTTCTACTATTCTTCTTTTTCATCTCTCTTCTGCTCATTTTCTTCTTCTTTATCTCTTTTCTTAATTCTTTTTTTTTCAAAAATTTTTCTTATGTGGCATATTTGATTTTCTTGAAGTAGTTGAATATTTGAAGTTTAAGATGAATAATAATTTCTTATTTTATTTCATCTCTATTGTAAGTTGTCAAATTTTTTTCTTATTTTTCATTTTGATTTTGGCAATTATTTATTTTGATTGATTTATTTTTCCTATTTTATTTGGTAGAGTAAATATTGACTGAAGGAACATATTCAATGTTGTTCTTGGTTTTGGATTCATATAGCAACACTTATTCTTTATGTTTAATTTTTAATCTATTATAATTATATTTGTTTTTTAGTTATATTTTTTTTTTGTGAAATTGAATTTAACTTGTTGTGAATGGATATATTCATAAATATTGCTATCAATTTTTTAGATTGATATATAATAGTTGAATGAATTGTTGTAAATTGTTATATTTCACTCTATTATTTTGGATTGATAATTTGATATATAATAGTTGGACTGAATCTATAATCTGTTATATATATTGTTGTGAAATGATATATTGACTTCTATTTTTTAGATTGATAATGTATAATAGTTGGTTTAATCTTTTTTTTTAAAAGTTGTTTATTGTCTATGTAATAACACATTGTTTTTAAAAAAAATCAATAATTAAAAATAAATAAGCAAATTATTAATATAATATTTATACTCCCATCCATTATTCTTTATATAAATATACACTAATTACATAGATAAAAATAACTTAAAATAAGAAAAAAAAAAAAGGGATCCTCATTCTCTGCAATGTTTCCTTATAATAATTTCTCTTTGTCTGCAAAAAGAAAAAAAAGTTGCAAAATATTAAAATATGAAATAGAAGCTCCTCTAGTATAAGAGAGGAAGAGAAGAAGAGAGAGAGAGAGAGAGAGAGAGAGAAGGGGGGGGGGGGGGGGGGGGGGGGGGGGGGGGGGGTAGATAGAAATTGAGAGCAATGATTTTAGAATTTTCTAGTAAAAGGAATTCTAAATTTTATCAAATACAGGGAGTGTATTCGATAAATACAACAAAATCAAAGTAAATAAGCAGATTATATAATCAGGTAAATATACTATACCTTTATTTATTTATGTTTTTATTTATTTTGAGTACTGTATTTTTGTTAAATAAATACATATAGATAAATTCGTATAGAAAATTGAAAAATAACTGAAAACATATACAAATAAAAAGATAGAAAATTGAGAGTAAGAATTTTAGAATTTCTTAGTAAAGAAAATTTCAAATTTTATTAAATACAGAGAGTGCATTCGATAAATACAATAAAATCAAAGCAAAGAAACAGATTATATAATCAGGTAAATATACTATACCTTAATTAATTAATTTATTTATGTATTTATTTATTTTGAGTACTATATTTTTGTTAAATAAATATGTATAGATAAATTCATATAGAAATTGATAAATAAATACTAAAAAATATAGAAAATTGAGAGCAAAAATTTTAGAGTTTTCCAGTAAAGGGAATTTCAAATTTATTAAATACAGGGAGTGTATTCCATAAATATAGTAAAATCAAAGCAAATAAGCAAATTATATAATCGGGTAAATATACTATACCTTAATTTATTTATTTATTCATGTATTTATTTATTTTGAGTACTTTAATTTTGTTAAAAATTTTAAAATTTTAGATAAGTGATTTTTTAATAAGAATATATCTAGAAAGTGACTGCATTATAAAAAAAATAAGAAATTAACGATTTGGAAGACATATAACCACATATACACAACTAAGACTTAATTATCTACATCATTAATAAAACATATAAATTTAATATAGACAGAATACATATACATGAAAAATAATTGTCATAAAAATATTAATTAAATAATAAAACATAAAAGCATATAGAAATAACACACACATCCATATAGGATTTAATGCTCAGATATTACAAGCTTGGCACATTAACAAATTATATGCATTAATAGCATTAGCAAAAGAAAAGGTTAAAAAACAGTAAAAAAACATAAATCTTCAAATAACAAAAATAATAAATGATCCAGATCTAAAAAAAATTAAGAAAAAAATTGAATAATAATAATAACAATAAAATAAGCTTATCCCAAAAAGAAAGAATAAACAAATTTTGAGGATTTATAATCAAATTTTTAGGATTTGTATATATATATATATATATTAGCAAAAAAAAAAGAATCAAACTACCTAAGTAGTAAATATTGATATGTTTTTTTAAATAAATAAATAAAAAGTAGAATTAAAAATAAACCAAAATGAAATGAGAATCTGAAATTTTTTTTATCTTAATATATCCGTTGATGATCAGTGAAACAAAAGTCAAAGGGAGACATGAGAGTAAAAGATTTAAGAAAAAAAGAGCTAAAAATATAAAAATAATTTTCTGACTATAAAGAGAAAAGAAGAGAAACAGAGGAAGGGAGAATAGGAGCGGCAAAAATAATAAAATGAGGAGAGAGAAAGTAAAAAAGAGGAAGTTTATATGAACACAGTAAAAAGGAACACAATAACATGGGCCTGAAATTATTATTGAAGGGACTTTTGTTTTTAATGGGTATTGATTTTATTATTATTATTATTATTATTATTATTATTATTACTGTAATGTGACTTTACACTACATAGTAATCTTTAGAAAAAAGGAAAAATAAATTTTCCTAGCACATTTATTGACTAATATTTTTTTAAAAAACCGTGCATAATATAAATGTCTTACTCTTAATCACTAACGAAATTAAAATCAAGACAATAAAAATGATATAATAATCACTAAATAAAATTTAAAATTTATATACTAACGAATATAGATAATAGGCTAATGTTAAAGAATTAGATAGGGTTATAAAATAATAATAACACATAAAAAGTAAATAGTAAATAATTTGCAAATCAAATAAAAATAAAGTAAAAATAAATATAATCGAATTGTTATGTCTAAAAAGTGAGCATAATAATAACAACAACCACATCAATAACAACATTAATGAACAAATAAAATATGTATTTGTACTACGAGGACTTTAATTCCGTTAAGCGGATATATAGGCATTCGAAATTAAGTTTTGAATTCAAATTTACTTTAATAAAAAAAATATCTTTATTAAAATATATATATATATATAGATATAAAAAATATATAATAAAATTACAGAATTAAAATAGTTATGTCCAAGGAATTGACATAATTTTAAAAATAATAATAATAAATTTAATAAATATTGAGCTATAAAATTATTATATTCAGGTATTGAATACAAGGATTAAATCATTAACTAATAACTAAAATATATGCCCACAAAGGTAATAAAATTATTAAAATTAATAAAATAAATAATAAAATTTAATAAAAAATATTTTATTTCTAGACAGTGGTCAAAAAATAAAAAAAATAAGATAATATAATTAGGATTTATATTCAGACAGTGAATATAATTTCTTTTACAAATAAAAAATATAGATAATAAACCATTACAATAATTACAGTACCAATTTTTTGGTGTCGTATGGTATTTTTTCTTCCCTATATATAATCAACCCCCCGAATCTAGAAACGCAGACCATTATTAGGTATCCAATCAAATCTCATAATTGATTGGTAGCGATTCCTAATACACATAAAAATAATAATTAAATATAAGTTGACAAATAAATCAATTTCTATATTTTGTCGGCTCCCCGTCTCCCCTTGTGCTGCAGCTGGGGGCTCCACTGGGGACTATAACTAGTTACTAAATAGAGAGATTAAGCTATATGTATTATTGTGATGTTTATATTTTATTTATTGATTGTATTTTAAGATTTATTTAATGTTATTTTTTGTATATATCTAAAATATTAATTATATCCATATTATTATTTGTATATTTCAACATACAAGTCTCTTATCACACTCTCACTTAAAGGTCAGAAAGTGACATATTACCCTAATAGGCTTGGTATGAGAATGAAGTAGGGTTGTCCCCATGGAAAACCCGGTAGGACCACCAAAAAATCCTCACTCAAACTATTTTTTTAGCCATATAATGGCTGAGATAACTTGCTAGTCCAAGTTATAGATGACAGTGAGATTACCCACAGTCTGAGAACCTCAAACTTGGTGAAATAAGGTGGATCTATTAGAAATAGAACTCAATCATTCATACCTTTGTATAAACCTATTGTGGATCAATAAACAAAGAAATTTATATTCAAGCTCCTCTATCTACTAACTATTTTTCAAGTCACGATGTATTTTTTTTTTATTGTCTTAGAAACTTTTCTCGTAATCAATGATAAAGCGTCTTTAAAATAAATATTGTGTAATTTTTACACCACATGACATTATGATCATATAGCATTGTAGCTTTGCATGACATAATATTCAATATTTATCATAAACAGATTTGGATACCGATATAATGATTTATCAAATGACTAATAAGCATATATATATTTGACAAAGTTTGGATCGGCATAATAGCCTAAGACAGCCGAACAAAAAGCAATGGTTAAGATTTCTACAATAGATAAAAGAAGATATATCCTGGTTAGCCTTTTTTGAAAGGATAGACAATTATTAATGTTCAGTTGTGGTGATTTTCCATGGGTGCCTTTAATAGAAATATGGAGAGTCACCACATGTGAACCTGTAATGGTCAGAAGACAGTTGAGATCTTTACAATTCATTCCTCAAACAACAGGGTTGGATAACATAGACTTCGATTATGGGGATGATAAGACATCTGCCAAGCTTGGTAAAGTCTTAGATGCATGGCAGATTATGAGGAAGATAAGATTCGAAGCTTATAGAGACTTAGTGACTCAGGGTTATATAGAATAACACTGAAAAAGAAGAAAAGGGTTCGTCCCTCTGATAGTAAGGATGCATAATGAACTTCTTACATTAAATGAGCATGTTCTTATTGATGAAATTGTCATAGGTAAAATGTCTTCCACAAATGATAGAGATATAGCGTACTAGATTCGAGAGACTGCAGAGGTTAAAAAAAGAACTTTTGAGCTTCATAGGGAAAATGAAAAACTTAAATATGAAATAGCAAAAATCCAGATACAAGAATCCAACACAATAAAAAGAAAGATGACAATCATGGAAGTCGAAAAAAGAGCTTTGAAACAGAGCAAGAAAATAATAAGTTAAAGGGAGAAATATTTATACTCCAACAGCTACTATATGGATATAAAAAAAAGGAAAGAAAGCATGAAGATCGAGATAGAAGCTTTAGTCGAGAAATCATGCTAGCAATAAACTAATGTTTGAAATTTAGTATGAAAAATTCAAGCATATTATGACCAGATAGATCAATTGATTGCTTCTATAGATCAAATTTTGGCTGAGAAAAATAATTTAGTCGCACGCATGAGAGCATATAGGGAAGACTATGTCTTTTATCAAGATAATTTTATCAAGGTATACACCCAGGCTAACCATCTCACTAAAAAAATTAAAAGAATGAGCTCAACAAGCAAGCTTAATGGCCCAATAAGTGAACTATATAAAGATATTTGTTATGCCAGTGAGACCATATGGACAGAAGCTTTATAATCTGCTGAAAAATATGTATTGTAATATCCCTGACAATTCTCATTAGAACTATCAGAGAATGTTACTTAATATACTGTCAGTACTCTAATCATTTCATCGGCAAAGTTTCCTTTCAAAATGTTACTAACAAAAATCTTCAAATAATAATACAATCAGTATAATACAACACTTATAAATCCAATATTTAAACCAATCTCCAATATCTCCAATAATCTAAATACTAATTATAAATCAGATAACCATCATAAGTTTATCAAATCAAATAAATATATAATACATTGCTTTATTTGATAATCATTAACTAGAATCTCAAACTTCGTCCTCTAAATACATATATTCCTTTCATGTTTACAAATTTGTACAATATCTCAAATAGCTAAATTAAATTATATATATACATTTCATAATTTATGAGTACAATATACAAAAGATCTCTATATGTACTATAGGTAATTTCTGAGATCCTTAATTTCATTGCTTAACTTGTTCTGATGACATGATACCTGCGTGTTAGAAAATAATTATAACACACTAAACAAAGCTTAATGGTTCTTGTATAATAAGAAATTCAAAAGAATTTAACTTCATAGATCTTAAAGTAATCACCCTCTTTACCAGTATAATAAGAAGAATAGATCCAATCATTAGTATATTAGCAGAAATAGTGAGGTCTTTAAACCATTGCAGAAAGCAAGGAAACAGACGATTCACGGTTATGCCATTTTATTGAGTGCATGAGCTCTAACACATTTTAAGTGCCCTCTTCAATTCTAGTTTTCTACTATTGAGTATGAACTAGGATACAATACTACAAAAAATATCTGGCAAAGTTTGGATCAGCAAAATAGCCTAAGATAGCCGAACAAAAAACAATGGTTAAGATTTCTACAATAGATAAAAGAAGATATATCCTGGTTAGCCTTTTGAAAGGATAGACAATCATTAATGTTCAGTTGTGGTGATTTTTCATGGGTGCCTTTAATAGAAATATGGAGAGTCACCACATGTGAACCTGTAATGGTGAGATGACAGTTGAGAAATTTACAATTTATTCCTCAAACAATAGGGTTGGATGACATAGACTTTGATTATGGGGATGATAAGACATCTGCCAAGCTTGGTAAAGTCTTGGATGCATGTCAGATTGTGAGAAAGATAAGATTCAGAGCTTATAGAGACTCAGTGACTCAGGGTTACATAGAATTGCACTGAAAAAGAAGAAAATGGTTCGTCCCTCTGATAGTAAGGATGCATAATGAACATTTCACATTAAATAAGAATGTTCTTATTAATGAAACTGTCATGGGTAAAATGTCTTCCACATATGATAGAGATGTAGCATACTGGATTCAAGAGACTGCAAAGGCTAAAAAAAGAACTTTTGAGCTTCATAGGAAAAATGAAAAGCTTAAATATGAAATAGAAAGAATCCAGATGTAAGAATCCAACACAATGAAAAGAAATATGACAATCATGGAAGTCGAAAAAAGAGCTTTTGAAACAGAGCAAGAAAATAATAAGTTAAAGGGAGAAATATTTATACTCCAACAGCTACTATATGGATATATAAAAAAGGAAAGAAAGCATGAAGAGCGAGATAGAAGCTTTAGTCGAGAAATCATGCCAGCAATAAACTAATGTTTGAAATTTAGTATGAAAAATTCAAGCATATTAGGACCTGATAGATCAATTGATTGCTTCTATAGATCAAATTTTGGCTGAGAAAAATAATTTAGCCACACGCCTGAGAGCATATAGGGAAGACTATGTCTTTTATCAAGATAATTTTATCAAGGTATACACCCAGGCTAACCATCTCACTAAAAAAATTAAAAGAATGAGCTCAACAAGCAAGCTTAATGGCCCAATAAGTGAACTATATAAAGATATTTGTTATGCCAGTGAGACCATATGGACAGAAGCTCTATAATCTGCTAAAAAATATGTATTGTAATATCCCCTGACAATTCTCATTAGAACTATCAGAGAATGTTACTTAATATATTGTCGGTACTCTAATCATTTCATCGGCAAAGTTTCCTTTCAAAATGTTACTAATAAAAATCTTCAAATAATAATATAATCAGTATAATACAAAACTTATAAATCCAACATTTAATTCAATATTCAATATCTCCAATAATCCAAATACTAATTATAAATCAGATAACCATCATAAGTTTGTCAAATCAAATAAATATATAATACATTGCTTTATTTGATAATCATTTACTAGAATCTCAAACTCCGTCCTCTAAATACATATATTCCTTTCATGTTTACAAATTTGTACAATCTCTCAAATAGCTACATTAAATTATATATATATATACATTTCATAATTTATGAGTACAATATACAAAAGATCTCTATATGTACTATAGGTAATTTCTGAGATCCTTAATTCCACTGCTTAACTTGTTCCGATAACATGATACCTGCATGTCAAAAAAATAATTCTAACACGCTAAGCAAAGCTTAGTGGTGCTTGTATAAATATATTTTTTCACTTAATATTAAAGAAAAATACTTATGAAAATATAGTAATAACACTTAGTTTTAAGAAATATTTTAATATATTAACTATTTTAAATAACAAACCAACATAATATTTTGATTACACAAAATAATAACTTTAACTTTATAAAAGTCATAATGCTATATTATACTTTTGGTATTGCAAATTTTCTCTTTATGAATATTTTTATTTAAGACTTACTTTCTCATTTGTTAATATTGCTAATAATACGCTTATTTTGTTTTCAGTAAGTCACATATAGGATAATTTCATTCAATCTATAATTTTTGACACTTAAATTTAGTATTATACTTTGGGGCACTTTGTATCTTATATTATTGTATACACTTTCAATCATTACAACACTTATAAAGTTATTAATCAATTTGATAACTTGAGCATAACATTTCTATTCCATGTATTATAACTTTCAATTGTAAACATTAATATATACATTACCCATCACTTTTACATTGCAACACAGTAAGTCAATTTTAAGTAGTTGACTTATATTATTATTTTGCATTTCTTTCATTATTCATAACATCATATTCACATATATTTTTAATTTATATAACTTTATTAAATATGCCCATACATACTGAACTCAGATCATAGGTTTGGATAACAGGTTAGTGTAGCAATTTCAATGCCGAATATCAAGAATATATAATGGCAATTATACCCACTGTCACTGATGACACAATGTGTCCATTAATGGCATGAGGTGCCCACAATCACTATGGCTATCATTTCTTTAGTTAGCCACTCAATCCAAAGCTGGATCTAAAATCAGTATGATTTGGACAATTCATTAGTTTTGATTAACAATGAATTATATATATATCATTTTAATGGAATAATTCTTTGATCAACACTTGGTATTACACATGTTTATCATATATTCAAAATTTATTGCACTACTTGTTAGGGTTAATTTTAATAATCCTTTACACTTTAAAGTCTTACAATCATTTAGGCCAAAATCACGGATGAAAAATAAGAAAAAGAACCACTTTAGACAAATTCTTTAAGTGACACGCCCAACGACATTGGCTTGTCAATAACCATGTCACTTGCTCATTTTACAGAAGCTTTGACACGCCCAGCGACATGGGCGTGTCATTACTCTTGCATTACAGTAGCTACGACACATCCAATAATACGGGCATGTCACTGGCCATGTCATTTAATTTTCATCATAGTAACTACGACACGTCCAATGACACGAGTTTGTTACTAGTCATGTCATTTAATTTTCATCACAGTAGCTATGACATGCCCAATGATATGGGCATGTTCCTGGTCATGTCATCAATACTGAAACTGAAACACAGCAACTTGACACGCCCAGTGAAATGGCTGTGTCACTAGTTGTGTCAAGCAAAGTTCTGTATTTTGAACACTTATCAACTTAAACTCTGTATATCAAAATATATGATAACAATAGATCAAAACTAGTTTCTTTAACATAGATAGAGTCTATACTAAACTAGTTTCATTATCTACTTTAAAATCTAGTTAAATGGTGAATATCCAAAATGACAGTGGACATTTTATGCCATAGTGACAGTGGACACTCTGTGCAATAGAGAAAATATTTTATGTCCCAGTGATATTGAAGTGTGATTAAAGTATTTAGTATAGATTCTTGATAATCATTCACTAGAATCTCAAACTTCGTCCTCTAAATGCATATATTCTTTTCATGTTTACAAATTTGTACAATCTCTCAAATAGCTAAATTAAATTATATATATATATATACATTTCATAATTTATGAGTACAATATACAAAAGATCTCTATATGTACTGTAGGTAATTTCTGAGATCTTTAATTCCACTGCTTAACTTATTCCGATGACATGATACTTGCGTATTAAAAAATAATTCTAACACGCTAAACAAAACTTGGTGGTGCTTGTATAAATATATTTTGTCACTTTATATTAAAAAAAATACTTATAAAAATATAGTAATAACACTCACTTTTGAGAAATATTTCAATATATTAACTATTTTCAATAACAAACCAACATAATATTTTAATTACACAAAATAATAACTTTAACTTTATAAAAGTCATCATTTTATACTATACTTTTGGTATTGTAGTTTTTCTCTTTATGAATTATTTTTGTAACACCCTTATATCTTATATACGTACAATATATATTTTCAGCATATGTAAAATATGCATATACGGTACAAAAATATCACAGACCGGTTCAATAAAAATTTTCACATTTCTGATTTTAAATTTTAAATACTAAATATATAAAATTAAATAGTATATAAATATTATTTACTTATTATAGGAACCCTTACTTATTATAGGAACCCAAAATAAACATTTTATATGAAAATCTCTGGAAAAATTCGTCAGAGTTTTGTCTGTAATTTGGACATCCCAAAAATAACTTTAAACCTCCATTTCAAATAACTTAACCCAAATATTCTTTATAGTTTACAATACATAAAATTCAAAAACATGATATAATCTGCATAATACTCAAAATATACAACAACAACAACAACAACTAAGCCTTAATCCCAAACAAATTGGGGTCGGCTGTATGGATTCTCAACAAAATAAGCTCAAAAGACACCAAAAAAAAAACTCCAGCCTTAGGCCCCTTCCAAGACACGGATTTTACGTCTCCATTCAAGTCTGTCATTAATCAAATCCGCATCAAGATCTAAGGCACGTAAGTCTCTTGCTATCACCTCCTTCCACACAGTTCTAGGTCTGCCACGACCTCTAGCCCCCTCAATCAACAAATTCTCACACTTACGAACCGCAGCATTAGGAGGTCTTCTTAAAACATGCCCATACCATCTAAGTCTTCCTTCCCTCACCTTATCTCCGACGTCCGCTACTTGGACTTTTTGTCGAATATGAACATTCTTAATTTTGTCCAGTCTGGTATGTCCACACATCCATCTTAGCATCCTCATTTCTGCCACACTCATCTTATGCAAATGTTGTCCCGTTGGTGCCCAACACTCACTACCATAGAGCATCGCAGGTCTAACAACCGTCCTATAGAATTTACCTTTCACTTTCAGAGGTATTTTCTTATCACATAAAACCCCAGTCGCACCCTTCCACTTCAACCACCCTACCTGTATTCTGTGAGCCACATCTTCATCTATACGGCCATCATTCTGGAACACCGAACCCAAATATTTGAAGTGGTTGGTTTTAGGAACCAAAACTCCATCCAACTTAACCTCATGTTCCTGCTTCTTCCTTAGACTGAACTCACAGTGCATATATTCCGTTTTACTCCTACTTAACTTAAAACCCTTGTCCTCGAGGGTTTTTCTCCACACTTCCAACTTACGGTTTACACCAGCACTAGTCTCATCAATTAAAATAATGTCATCAGCAAACAACATACACCAAGGAACATCGTCTTGTATGCTTCTGGTTAGCTCGTCCATAACCAGGGTAAATAAATATGGACTCATGGCCGAACCTTGATGCAATCCGGTAGTAATAGGGAAAGTCTCAGTGTCTCCACCAGGTGTTTTCACACTAGTGGATGCATTCTCATACATGTCCTTGATGATGTTGATATATTTGCCGTTGACTCCTTTCCTCTTCAAAACCCACCATAACACTTCTCTTGGTACTCTATCATAGGCTTTCTCCAAGTCAATAAATACCATGTGGAGATATTTCTTCTTCTCTTGATACAATTCCATTAGTCTTCTTAGAAGAGAAATAGCCTCCATGGTAGATCTCCCTGGCATAAACCCAAACTGATTCTCCGAAACTCTTGTAAGCTTCCTCAATCTGTGTTCAATAATCCTTTCCCATAATTTCATAGTATGGCTCATAAGTTTGATACCCCGATAATTTGTACAGCATTGAATGTCTCCCTTATTTTTATATATGGGTACCATGATACTCTTCCTCCAGGCATTCGGCATCTTACGTCCTTTCACAATAGCATTAAAGAGTTTAGTTAACCAGGCAACTCCTACCTCTCCAAGGTTCTTCCAAACCTCTATAGGAATACCATCCGGGCCACAAGCTTTACCAACTTTCATATACTTCAAGGCTTCTCTTACTTCACTATGCAAGATCCTCCTAGACCAGCTGATATAATCATTTGTTGCATGAAGACCTTGAAAATCTTGTTCATGTTCAGGATTGAATAACTGCTCAAAATAAGCCTTCCACCTCTCCTTAATCTCAACATCTCTTGTCAACACCCGTTGATCTTCATCCTTTATACATTTGACTTGGCTTAAATCTCTGCTTTTCCTTTCTCTCATCCTTGCAATCTTATAAATGCCCATTTCTCCCTCTTTAGTACCTAACTTTTGATAAATCCCTTCTAAGGCTCTGCCACGAGCTACACTAACAGCCTTCTTTGCCTCTTTCTTAGCCCTCTTATATTCCTCAAAGGCCTCGCTATTAACCGCATTCGGTAACTTTTTATACCATTCCCTCTTAGCCTTAATAGCCTTTTGAACCTCCTCATCCCACCACCATGCATCGTGCGGTCGAGGCCCTGCCCCTTTAGAGATCCCCAGCAAATTACTACCTGCTTTCTTAATGCCACCTTCCATTTTTGTCCACAAGTTCTCTGCACTAGCCTCAAGGTTCCAAATTTCTTCCTTTAGTAACTCCTCCTTAAAGGTACATTGAGCTAGGTCTTTCAATTTCCACCATCTTATCCTTGGTTCCAATATTTTCTTATCATTCCTCCAGCTACTTTTATTCTTAACATCTAAAACCACAATACGATGTTGCGCCGCCAATGCTTCACCCGGAATGACCTTGCAATCCTTACACTTACTTTTGTCCCGTCTTCGAGTAAGTATGAAGTCTATTTGACTTTGGGTTCGTCCACTCTTAAAGGTAATCAAGTGTGACCCCCTCTTTTCAAAACAGGTATTCGCCAGCACTAGATCATAAGCCACCGCAAAATCCAAAATGTTCTTTCCCTCCTCATTCCTGTTGCCAAAACCATAACCCCCATGGACCCTGTCATAACCATTACTGTCCTTACCAACATGCCCGTTAAGGTCCCCACCAATGAAGATTTGCTGATTATCTGGAATACCTTGCATGATATCATCCATATCTTCCCAGAACTGAACCTTGGATGCTCCGTCCAAACCTACTTGGGGAGCATAAGCACTAATAACATTAATAGTGTCATCTCCCAAAACAAGCCTCAAAGAGATAATCCTGTCTCCCTTTCTTTTCACTTCCACCACCTTGTCTTTAAGCGTAGGCTCAATAATAATGCCCACACCATTCCTATTGTTATCCAAGCCACAATACCACAGCTTATATCCTGAGTTACCAATCTCTTTTGCTTTATTTCCCTTCCACCTGGTTTCCTGCAAACAAGCAATACTAACCTTCCTTCTTTTCAAAGTATCCACAAGCTCTATAGACTTCCCAGTCAGAGTGCCAATATTCCAACTACCTAATCTTAATCGGCTCCCTTGGACTTGCTTCTTTAGCCGCATTCGTCCATAATGCGGTAGCCCTTTCCTGTCTGACACCACATCCGGGCGCTGATATGGCGGGACTAACTTCTTTACCCATACCCGTCCATGGCATGGGAACCTTTGCTCATACTCCACCACACCCAGGCGTCGATGTGATGGAACCCCTTGCTCATTTAACACTACACCCGGGTGCCGATGTAGCGCGTGCCTAGGTGAGCACGTCCCAACGGTATAATGATAGTTTTGAGAATCCATAGAAAGTTTGGCAAAATTTTTACACTGGCCGCCAACCTACCGCAACCCTCCTCCTTTATCCGGGCTTGGGACCGGCTACGATACTCGCAGGCGGAGTTAATACTCAAAATATACAATAACATAAAATATATACATGCTGCTGATAGTATTTCTGAGCTTGATATCAACTCTACAAGCACAACTACAAGTCTAGACCCCACATGATCTAGAAGAACTCTCTAGCTCAGCCAAATCTACCCTGTCACCTGCACGATGTAAACAATCGCACTAAACCAAATGCCTAGTAATACAAACTTGATAACAATAAAACTCAAATGCAATGCTAATGCACAATGCATATGGATATCACATCATTCCATTTTCTCATACTTTTTAAATATTTCACAATCCACAATTCACATAAAAACAAACATAAATATGGGCCCAAAAATAACTAATATGCTATTTAATTTTCAGAGTTACTGTTTTGGTCTATAATGACACCATGTATTTGGCTCCGTAGGCAAAATATCAATGTAATAGTCTAACTAGGTCTAAGCTTACGACCCGGTCATAAGCACCTCCTCTTTAGCAGCTTCTCTATCCATATCCTGACAAGATGACAAGATAAAACTCTCCTCCAATCCTCCCTCCATCATGAAAGTTGCAAGCGGTGGTGCCTTTCTAAATTTAGGCAGAGGATTATTCTTAGTGTTGGGCTTATCAAGCTCAGGCAGCTTTCCACTGTCAATTATATTTTTCAAATTAAGATTGTTCGAATAAATTATTTTTATTAAATTTTTGTTGGTTTTTGTTCATTTTGGTGCCCAACCGATGACTAGTTTATCTTGATATTCATATTTTAGTGTATTTATGCATCATGATCCGAATGACTTTACTAGGTGAGGTAATTGTTCTATAGAATTGAACTGTGTCTGCTTACTTAGAGAGGATTTCTACATCATTATGAGTGTCTAGGTCCTAATCAATCTTAGAACATGCTTTGACAAACTTTCAAGGTAAAATTGAACTCTGTTTATTTAAGAAAGAGATGATCTAGGCATTGTTTGATAAGCCAATAACTAGTATCCACCCAATTAAATATCAATTCCTAGTTGTCCCTTTGAGCCTTCATAAAATTTTAGCTTACTTTTCATTGGCTTGCAAATCTAATGACCTACCCTGAGCTATTGTTACACTTTTAACAAGTCTTATTATCACTAAGGAACAAAAGAGAAAGAAGATCAAAGAAGGATATATAGTGAAGACTATAATAATAGTTGAAGGACACCTAAATTAGACCTAATATCACATACTTATTGAGATAAAGTCAGGACTAAAGCAGATATATACCACTCATCCATTATCAGAGACACAAGTTGGTATAAACAAGACAACTCTCTCAAAGTTATAACCTAAAAAAAGAAAAAAAAATGATAAAAAAAAGAAAAAAATAATAAAAAAGGTAAAAAAAAGAGAAAAAGAGGAAAAAGAGGAAAAAGAGAAAGAAGAAGGAAAGAAAAAGAGAAACCTAAAAAAGGCAGTTTTGAAAGCTAACCGAGTTTTTTTTTTACCTAAAGTAGCAGAAGACTTCTACTTAGTTTTCAAGAATGACTTGAATTGATCTAGCTCAGCCGAATACTCAAATACATAAGGAAAAAGACCATCTTTCATTTTATTCAACATAGCTCTAGGTCCACAATCTTGAAAATCTTAGAATTGATATTCTAAATGGGAAAAGGACAGAAAGAAAGAGAAAGAAAAATGGTGGTCTAAATATTAAGATGTACTGATTGAATTCAGATTTCTGCGAAGAGGATGGTAGGACATTCAAGCTTTGTATTTTCATGAAATTAGAAGGAAATGATGGTCAGAAGGTGAAAATGGAACCTCTAATAATATACAGTTTCAACAAGAAAATTGTAGTATGAAGGTTTATCAGCACTGTTATTTTGATTAAATATGTATTTATTTTTAGGTTAATTTTATTAGTTTTTAGTTAATCTTTCCTATAATTTGTGTTCAAAAAAACTTGAAGTGTTTGATTTAGGTTGAAGTACAAAATGGAGCTTAAATTCACGTTGTTGGATCCAAAATTAATGGAAAGACATGAGACACGGCCTAGACATCGCTGGCTTGGCCGTGTCCCCTCATCCAAGGCAACGAAAGAAGACACCCCCATATGACACGGCTAGGACAAATCAACTTGGTTGTGTCCCTCAAGAAATTTTAGCAGGGCCAGACACATGTAAGAGACACGGCTAAGCCATTGGCCGTGTCACATGACATGGCCAAGGCCTTGGCCGTGTCTCACCTGAAGAACAATGAAGGAGAAGCAAAGAAAGGAGACAGAAGCGAACACAGGCAAGTGACACGGCTAAGCCACTGGCCGTGTCACTCCCACAAGAAGGAAGTATTTGAAAGGCAGCAATGGCACACCCATAGGCCTTGACCGTGTCTTTAGAAAAATTGAGAGACACGACCAAGTCACTCAGGCCTTGGCTGTGTCTCATGTGACTTCTTTTAATCATTTGTACAAGTTAAGGGCTAAGTGAGAGACAAAAAGTATTATCTTTTAAAAAGAAATGATAAAAGAATAAAAAGGTGACTTATTTTATGGGATGAAGATTTTAAAAAATGAAAAAAGTAGGGGGACAAAGAAGAGTGAGTGAGTTGGTAAGACATTCTTTGTGTTTTAAAAAATGGAAAATAATTGGAGGGAGAGGAGAAAGGGGAGACTTGTTCTTGTTTTGAAGACACCATTATTACCACAACCATTATCATCACCTTCATCTTCATCTTCCATTCCATTTCTCCAAAGGGAGGACTATAACTTAGTTTCTTGGGATTTTGTGTGGGTAACCAAAGCTCTAGATAGTTAGGGTTTGAAGAAAGTTTGGATTAAAGAGTTAGAGGCTTCAGAGAGTTTTCATTTTATCTTTCAAGAGTGGAATAATTGATTAAAGGTTTGAAGAGAGCTTGGAAGTTCTTCATCGCATTCATGTTGAACTAGGAGGAAGAATAAGAAATTTAACTCTTGGCATCTACAAGGGGTTTTTCATATTCTCTCATTTAATTTATTTTTAGATTGTTGTTGTTTTGTTATGAATATTAACATTTCAATGGATAATTTTGATTTGATTTATATTGAGATGAATGTTGATTTTGAAATGATGATGGGCTAAATTACCTATTCTTAGGGTTTGTAATAGATTTGATTGAATGACTTGATTTGATATTTCTATTAATATACCTTGTTATTAGTTAATTGTATTGAATTGAATAATAGGTTGATAGATTGGCCACCTATTGATCTCTTAATATCTAATGATGGACCAAGAGGTGAAATTTGATATCAGAATTATATAATCAACTACCCAAAGAATGAATTAGAAATATAAGTTCTAGGGTTCTATTAATTTGTAAATTAAAAAAAATAGTTGTTGTTAATTCATGAATGTGAAAACTAATGAATTAGCAATTACTAATAGAATAAGAGACGGGGGGATAGATAGTAGAGAAAAGGTTATACAAAGCTATATATGTATACGACTTTTCTTATACGAATTACCCACACCCTGTATTTTATTAAGTAAATTGTGTTTGATTAAAGTGATTAAACTCAAGGAAAAATTAAATTACAAGGTTGTATTAATGGACAATTTGAGAATCAAGCTTTGATTAAATTGATCTACAAATCCTAGGTACAATTCTAGGAATTAAACCAATTTTAGGCATCCAGATAATTGTTTACTTGTTATTTTAATTTTATTACAATTTCAACAACATTGCAAACATCATACACTCATTCTTTTAATTTATTTTTGTTAATTAAATTATTACAAACGACACCTTCCTTGTGAGACGACCTTAAGGCAATTATCGTTGCTACATAACTTCGTATATTTACGAGTGTCACTTGTAGTAGTATTAATTAGACCGCAACAAGTGTCACATCAACTCCAATCTAAAAATGGCTTTCATTTAACATGTGTCCCTGCCTATTAAAGACCTATTGATCTCTCTTGGTAGGTAGAGTCTATTAGTGGAGATATATTGGACAAGCATGAATATAAGATAGACAATATTTAGACTCAATGAAATCTTTGGCCAAGTAATATGTATGTGCCTATATGAAGTGTAATAGTTCTTGCTCAAATGAAAATGATTCTCGAGTTTAGTATAGTAAGTAGGGTTGTTATGTTATAGATATGTTAATTTGGAAACCAAGTCCTAAGATACAATGAGACTGATTTGACAAAGTCAACAATTGATTTTAAAAAAAAAAAAGAAATACTGTTTTCTTGTTGTATAAACCTTCACGTTAAGGGAAGTATGTTGCACCATCGAACTTTGAAGGACATATTGGGAAAAATAAATGATTATTTGCAAGGTTATGAAGAAGTTACCAACTGGCATGCTGAATCATAATTTGAAATGAATGTATATCTGCTACTTAGGCCTCCATCACTCATATTTTCAACATCTTAAAGATAAAAGCCATAAATGTGAAGCATTCTGCCATTCCAATGCAAGATTTGAATGAACATCTGGAAGGAACCAATGAGAATACTTCAGTTGATCACCTTAGTATGTGAATCAATGGAACCACTATAAGTATTATTCATGCATATCATGTATACACGAGCATATCACACTGCATTTTTTATCTTGTGCCATCTATTCTTTGTCAAAGTAAACAACAGATACTTTATGAAATAAACGTGAAGTAGATATGGAATCAGGGGGCATCGAAGGCCCATTGCTTAAGGAAGATCCAATCACTTTATAAAAATAGAGATGCGTGCTCGTGCAAAAAACCAGACAAAATGTGAACATCAATCAAAGCTTACATGGAAAAAGAGATTAATGGTTTGAGCCTACATAGGGGGAAAAGTTTGTCCTTTCATTTTCTTGAGTTTTTGCGTATACAAAAAATTTTCAGACACACTTTCAATATTTTGTCACGCAGGGGGCAAAGAAAGGATATAAGGGTTAGCTAAAAAATAACTAAATTTTTTACAAAAGTGAAGAATCCATTTAAGAATGGAACAAAAATAACGAGACAATAAGAAAGTAAGAACCCCAAAAGAATGAAGATGCAAAAGACAAAAGATCAATCCAACTAGAAGAGCTGAAGTTAATGCAGGATAAATGTCCAAGGATGAAGATTCATTTTAAGGGTGAAGACCCGATGTCCAAGGATGAAGATCCATTTTGAAGGGTAAAAACCCGATGTCCAAGGATGAAGATCTATTTTAAAGGGTGAAGACCCGATGTCCAAAGGATGAAGATCCATTTTAAAGGGTGAAGATCCGATGTCCAAAGGATGAAGATCCATTTTGAAGGGTGAAACCTGATGTCCAAGGATGAAAATTTATTTTGAAGGGTGAAGACCCGAAGTCCAAAGAATAAAGATCCAATTTAAAGGGTGAAGACCCGAAATCTAAGAATGAAGATCCAATTTGAAGGGTGAAGGCCTATGATTCATTGAGGAATTGAACAATCGGCTAGAAGAAAGCTAAAACTCTCAAATGACAGAAGGTCAAACAGAATCCATTGAAGAATGAAACCAATTGACTGTTGGTCCAAGTACCTAAATCAAATCCAGTCTCGGGTCTAAGTACCCAAATCAAATCCAGTTTCTAGTCCAAGTACTCAAATCAAACCCATTTTTGGGTCTAAGTACCCAAATCAAATTTAGTTTCCGGTGTAAGTACCTAAATCAAATACAGTTTTAGGTCTAAGTACCCACATCAAATCTACTTTTGGGTCTAAGTACCAAAATCAAATCTAGTTTCGGGTCTAAGTATCCAAATTAAATTCAGTTTTGGATCCAAGTACCCAAATCAAATTCAACTTCGGGTCCAGAACCCAACCAATCTCAGGTCCAGAATCCAAATAACCAAACTCGGGTCCAAAATCCAATCAACCTCAGGTATAAAATCCAACAAATCCAGTTTCGAATCCAGAACCCAACTAACCTCAGGTCCAGAACCGAACCAATCCAGTTTCGGGTCCAGAACCCAATCAACCTCTAGTCCAGAACCCAACCAATTTAGTTTCGGGTCCAGAATTTAACCAATCTAGTTTTGGGTCTAAAATTCAACCAATCCACTCTCGGGTTCAGAACCCAAACTAGTATCGGGTTTAGAACCCAAACTAGATTCCCTAGTCTAAAACTCAATCCTGATCCAAAATCAGCTCAAAGTCATGTTGCTTTTCACTCTCTAGATAAATTCTAGATCGTTCAAGCATGGAGCAAACTGTAGATCCTTGATTTTTGCCATAGCTAGTCCGATCATAATTAAAAAAGGCTTAGTCAAGTTTGGTCTATTCTTAATGGCTTAAACCTATTTTAAAGGCTTCGATTAGATTGGTACAATTATGTGAGTCCTAAAATAAGCTAGTTCAACCTTTAAAACCCTAAATAGGTTTGTTTTGAAGGTTTGGTTGGGTTTAATTCGATGTGGGCCATTAATTGCACTTCAAATTTGATATGGGTGTACCCATATCGAATTGGGCCTTCCCCAATTCGATATGGGACCCCAATTTGATATATAGACCAATTGGGGGACTCCATATCAAATTAGGGCAATCCTAATTGGATATGGAGCTTGTCTATGTCTAATTAGGATTGCCAATTCGATATGGACTTTTATTCCATGTCGGATTAAAATTATTTTAGTTTGACATGGTCTTGGTTTGGCTCAAATTGAATTAGTTTTAATCCAACATGCTCACAGTTTCTCTTGAATTAAAAACCAATAAATTCAATATGCCTCATGAAATCATTTCTAAGCAGGAAGTTAGAGGCTCGGTTACAAGGGTTTAACCTAATATATTCTTCTATAAATATAGGATTAAAAGGAACAAGAAAGGAGGAGAACCATCTGAATTAACACAGAGAGAGAAGTGAAGCAATTAAAGGAGGATTATCAAAGAGAAAAACAGCGATCAAGTACAGAGAATATAAAAAACCATAAGGCAGTAGCATACTGTCTTCACTTCGTTCAACTGAGATTCTACAATTGGTGTAAACAAAATGCTTAGATCAACGTGAAATATTGGTGGAACCAACAAACGGAGGTTTGAAATTCCTTATCTAATCTGTTTTAAAATTCAAGTAGCTCATCTAATATTATTTCATTCAATTATTTTACTTTGTTCTTTTGTTCTTTTTATACAATATTCATCAAACTATTTTGAAAAACTATGATTATTTATTTTGATAATTGCATGTAATATAGATGATATTTCAATAAGTTAAGAATTTAATAATGTTTGGACGTAAAAAGGAGGTCGGTTCCAATGAACCGGATGTTATGGGGGTGATGGGTCATTCTCACCTTTCCCATACGTACCCAACTTTTCGAACCCATTCGAGAATTGGAGATTCTTTAGGAATCGAGTTATCCACTATTTTTTTGGCTTGTCCGGGTGGCGACTCCATTTTCTCTAGGTTTAGGCCCATGTTCTCTAAGGTCTTGAGCCTAACAGTGCTAAAGTCACAAGAACCATTCCACATGGGAGTGGAGGCAAAAATCTCAGCTCACAATTGGAAAATTAAGAAGGTTCAATGGAGAAAATAACATTTTCACCCATAAAGCAAACCTTCAGAAGTGTTGGTTTCTTCCATGAAGAAATAAAGATGGTAGGAGATCCACGAGATGTGAAGGAAATATTAGAAAATTTATTGGTGACTATGGTAAATGAAAATGACTCTCATGATGAAGCAGATTTATGGGTTACACCTTTGCGGCCAGGATAAGATATGAACAATTGGAAAACTTATGAATTACCATCTCAATTAAAGTAATTAAAATAATTATTTTCCTATGATTCTGCTCAATATTTTAGGAAAATATTAACATGGGCTTCCTTTTTCAAATGTTTCAAAATAATTTTTAATAAAATAAAGTACATATTTCATCTCCATTCATGAACTCTCCTTGCTACTTTCATTCATTTAATTTTTGCTTAATTTCTATATCTTGGTATTTTTTTTCTTTATATTCACTTTACCCAAGAATGCTAATGATGAATTAAATCTTGATGAAATTAAGTCTGGGTATAACTTTGATAACCCTATTTTTGAAGTCACATTTGATGAAGAAGATGAAGAGGATTTCCCACTTGAAATAACTAGGATAATGAAACATAATGGAATAATTGTACAACCGCTAGAAGAGGCAGTAGAAATAGTAAACCTAGGAACTGAAGAAAATAAAAAAATAAGGATTAGTGTATCCTTAACTCTGGAACTCAAAGAAAGGATGGTTAAATTGCTAAGAGAGTTTATCGATGTCTTTGCATGATCATATCAGGATATGCCAAGACTGAGTACGAATATAGTTATGCATCATTTACCATTGAAGTCAGAATGTAAACCCGTAAAATAAAAGTTGAGAAAAATGAAACTAGATATTTTGTTGAAAATAAAAGAAGAAGTAAAAAAATAATTTGAGGCAGGTTTTCTAGAAGTGGCCAAGTATCCAGAATGGGTGGCTAACATTGTTCCTATCTCTAAGAAAGATGGAAAGGTTATGATGTGAGTTGATTATCAGGATCTTAATCGAACAAGTCTAAAAGATGATTTTCCTCTACTGTACATTGATATGCTAGTAGATAATACAACTTGATTCCATATGTTCTCATTAATGGACGAATTTTTAGGGTACAACTAAATTAAAATGAATCCTGATGATATGGAAAAAAACTTTTATTACTCTCTGGGGAATATTTTATTATAAAGTAATACCTTTTAGACTGAAGAATGCGGGAGAAATTTACCAGAGAGCAATAGTTATCCTGTTTCATGATATGATATATAAAGAAATAAAAGTATATGTTGATGATATGCTAGCAAAATTTCAATATGGTGAAGATCATGTTGCAGTTTTAGGAAGATTGTTTAAGCGGCTAAGGAGATATCTGCTCTGATTAAATCCTTCAAAGTGCATATTTGGAGTTTCATTGGAAAAATTATTAAGGTTTATAGTCAGCAGGAGGGGAATTGAGATTGATCCTGATAATATTAGGGTTATAGTTGAAATGCTAGCCCCTAAAACTGAAAAGGAGGTTCGAACCTTTTTGAAAAGACTTAATTATATAGGTCGATTCATATCACAATTGACAGCTATATGTGAGCCTAACTTTAAGCTTTTGAAGAAAAATAACCCGAAAAAAAGGAATGATGAATGCCAAATAGCCTTTGATAAAATTAAATATTATTTGCAGACTCCTCCAATTCTGCAACCGCCTATACCCGATCATCCTCTTTTCTTGTACTTGACAGTTTTTGAGAGTTCAATGGGTGGTGTTCTCGGGCAACATGATAACTTAAGAAAGAAGGAGCAAGTCATATATTGTATAATTAAAAAAATATTCTATGTTGGAAAGATCTTACGCTACATTAGCATGAGCTGCTCATCGATTAAGGCACTACATGCTATATTACACTATCTTTTTGATATCTCAAATAGATCTCATTAAGTACATTTTTGAAAAGCCAGCTTTAACTGGATAGTTACTCGATGGCAGTTTTTATTGACTGAGTATGAGATTATATATAACACACAAAAGACGTTAAAAGGGAGTATTATAGCTGACTATTTGGCAGATCGAGCTATTGAAGACTATCAACCAATAAGTTATGAGTTTTTCGATAAATGAATCATGTTAGTGGAAGAAGAGCAAGAATAAAAAAGAAATTGGATTATGAAATTTGATGGAGCTTCAAATGCCTTAGGGCATAGGATAAGAGTGATTCTGATCTCTCTAAAAGAAAAATATTTTCTTGTGACAACCAAATTATGTTTTGAATGCACTAATAATATGGCTGAATCTGAGGCTTGTGCTTTAGGAATACAAGTCACTATTGATATAAAGATTAAAAGATTAGAAGTGTATGGCGATTCAACATTGGTAATCAGCCAGTTGAAAGGAGAATGGGAAATTAGATATTCAAAATTAGTGCCTTATTAAAAATATATTCTTGATTTAGCTCAAAGCTTCGAATTCATAAGTTTCGATCATGTTTCCCGAATTGAGAACCAAATTACAGATGCATTAGCCACATTAGCTGCAATGTTTCAACTTGATACATGTGGAAAGGTGCCTCCCATCAAGATTGAATTCAGAGGGGTCAATGCTTACTATACAAACCTTGAAGAAGAATGTGATGGTAAGCCATGGTTTCATGAAATCAAGCAATATCTCAAAAATAAGACATACCCTCCAGAAGCCTCAAACACAGATAAGAGAACCATTCAGTGACTAGCAATAAATTTCTTTTTCAGTGGCGATGTCCTGTACAAAAGGAATTATGATACAATACTAATTAGATGTGTGGATGAAAGAGAAGCTCAAAGATTGATAGAAGAGTTTCACGAAGGATTCTATGGTACACATTCGAGTGGGAATGTATTGGCTCATAAAATTTTCAGAATGGTTATTTCCGATTAAAAATGAAATCAGATTGCATTAACTATGTCCAAAATGTCATAAGTGTCAAATATATGTTGATGATATCAATGCACCTCCAACATCCTTACATGTATTGATTTTCCTGTGGCCTTTTCAATATAAGGATTAGATGTGATTGGCCCAATAGAATCTAAAGCTTATAATGGACATTGATTCATTCTAGTAGCAATTGATTATTTTACCAAATGGGTAGAGACAACCTCATATGCCAATGTGACAAAGAATGTGGTCTTGAAATTCCTTAAGCAAAATATCATATATCGATATGGTCTTCACGAATGTATTATTACTGACAATACAAAGAACTTTAGGAATAAGGATATGATAGGGATGTACTCAAAATTCAAAATTAAGCACCATAATTTCTCCCCATACCGTCCAAAGATGAATGGTGTAGTTGAAGCAGCCAATAAGAATATTAAGAAGATAATTCAAAAAATGGCAATAACATACAAAGATTAGCATGAGATGCTTCATTACGCTCTTCATGGATATAGGACCACAGTTAAGACATCTACTGGGGCAACATCATTCTCTTTAGTATATGGTATGGAGGTTGTATTACTCATTGAAGTTGAGATTTCTTCTCTTAGAGTTATTACAGAAGTTGGGCTCGATGATGCTGAATGGGTGCAAGTCGTTATGAGCAGTTAAACTTTATCGAAGAAAAAATATTGACAGCCTTGTGTCATGGTAAATTATATTAAAAATGACTTATCAAGGCGCACACAAAGAAGATGAAGGCAAGAGAGTTTCAAGAAGGAGATTTGGTGCTTTAAAACATTATTCTTAGGCATTAAAACCCTCGAGGAAAATGGACTCCTAAATATGAAGGTCCATATGTCATAAAAAATATTCTCTAAAGGAGCTCTCATTTTAACTAATATGGATGGAGAAGATTTGCAAAATTCGATGAACTTAGATACAGTAAAAAGGTATTATGCTTAAAGTTGCAAGAAGAATAAGAAAAGAAGATGTGAAAAGCATAGTTAGGGATTATTTAGAGTCAATTCAGGTTTATGATAATCAAATTTATATGATTTATTAGCTTTCCTTAATAAATTTTCTCTTCTTCTTATATATTTGTACCTTCCAACAAATAAATAACTATTGAGAAAATAACTACCAAGAAATTTGGCATATCAAACTAAATATGTCTAATTTATGCCTTAAAAACACATATTTTATTAAAAATTTATTTTTGAAATACTTGAAATAGGGTGTACAATGCTAAAAGATAGTAAAACTAAGCTTAATAGATCCATATGTGAGATGTTAAATTATAAACTTGAAATTAAAAGGCATGCCTTGATGGGTGAAAGAATTGCTAACAAAATACTTATAGAGGCAATGATAGACAATTTTGTTCTTATATCCAGAGTTATTGCTTGAACAAAATCGAAGAAGACATTTTGAGAATCATATAAATAAAGTTAAATACCGGATTTGTTCTAGATTTCAGGGATTATTATAGTTTCGATATTATATATATATTTATATATTTCTTCAAAAAGAAAAAAATTATTAACGTAAAAAGGATGATTTTAAAAGTAATTAACACTTTATCTAAGCATTTAGATACAAGCAAACAAACATAGCATACAAGTTTTAAGCATTTTTTTATTTAAAAAAAAAAAGAAAGAGGTTTTCAAATTTTCAAAATACAATTAAAAGAGTATGCATATAATAATCTCTTTTCAAGTAATTATAGAGTCAAGCTCTGAATTTTTCTTTATTTTTTTTTTAAAAAAAAGAGTTCCTAATGTCAAACATTGGCTATACCTAGGGTCAAGCCTTGGGTTCTCTTTTTCATTTCTCAAAAATTCATAAAGTCAAGCTTTAGGTATTTCTAAGGTCGAGCTTTATACTTTTTTTTATTTTCTTAAAAAAAATCCTTAGTGTCTAGCATTAAACACTCATAAGATCAAGCTTTAGGTTTTTTCTTTGTTCTCTATAAAAAAAGTTCCTAATGTCGAGGCACTCCTAGGGTGGAGCCTTAAATTTTTTTTTTTGTTTTCTAAAAAGTCCCTAATGTGAAGCATTAGGCACTTCTGGAGTCAAGCCTTAAGTTTTCTTTTCCTTTTTTTTTTATAAATCTCTAAGGTCGACCCTTAAGTTTTCTTTTCGTTTAAAAAAAAGATTCATAGTGTCAAACATTAAGTAATCCTAGGATTAAGCCTTAGGTACCCTTTTCCTTTTTCTAAAAAAAAATCTCTAAAGTCGAGCGTTAGATATTTCTAATGTCAAGCCTTAGGTTTCCTTTTCACAAATTCTTAATCCTTATGCTCCCTTAGTCTTCTTCTAAAAAAATAATAAATAATAATAAATAAAAATAAAAATAAAAAATTTCTAGAATTAAGCATTAGGTACTCCTAAGGTTAAGTCTTAAAATTTCTTTCATCTTTTTCAAAACGTCATTAATGTCGGGCATTAAACACTCTTAAAGCCGAGTTTTAGGTTCTCTTTTCGTTTTTCAAAAAAAGAAAATTTCAAGGATTAAACTTTAGGCACCGATAAGATCAAGCATTAGACATTTTTCTTCATTTTCTAAAGAAAATCATAAAATCAAAATTTAGGTACTTTTTAAGTTGAGCCTTAGGTTCCAATGCCTTTCTAAAAAAAATTGAAAACCAAGCTTTATGTACTATTCAGATCAAGCCTTAGAAAATAATTAATTATTAACCTTTAGCACAACTTTAATTAATTAAAATATGTAAAAGGGGGCAACTGTAATAGCCCATTTTTAAAAAAAAGAATCAATATTTAAAAATAAATAAATAAATTATCAATATAATATATATACTCTCATCCATTATTCTTTATATAAATATACACTAATTACATAGACAAAAACAACTTAAAACAAGGAAAAAAGGGATCCTCATTCTCTGTAATATTTTCTTGCAATAATTCCTCTTTGACTACAAAAAGAAAAAAAGTTGCTAGATATTAAAATATGAAATATAAGCTCCTCTGGTATAAGAGAGCAAGAGGGAAAGCAGAAAGGGGAGGATAGAAAAATTCATACAGAAATTGATAAATAAATACTGAAAAATTTATACAAAGAAAAGATAGAAAATTGAGAGCACAAATATTAGAATTTTCCGGTAGAGGGAATTCAAAATTTATTAAATACAGAAAGTGTAATAGACAAATACAGTAAAATTAAAGCAAAAAAAAAAAAAAAAACAGATCATATAATCAGGTAAATATATTATATATTTATTTATTTATTTTGAGCACTTTATTTTTGTTAAAAATTGTAGACATACATTTTTTTTAATAAGAATGTAGCTAAAGAGTGACTGCATTATATATATAAAAAAAGAAATTAACGATTTGCAAGGCATATAACCACATATACACAACTAAGAATGAATTATCTATACCATTCATAAAACATACAAATTTAATATAGACAGAATACACGTACATGCAAAATAATTGTCATAAAAATATTAATTAAATAATAAAACATAAAAACATATAGAAACAATACACACATCTATACAGGATTTCATGCTCAGATATTACAAGTTTGGCACATTAAAAAATTATATGCATAAATAGCTTTAGTAAAAGAAAAAGTTAAAAAAGCAGTAAAAAAAATATAAATCTTCAAATAACAAAAATAATAAATCATTCGGATCTAAAAAAAATAAAAAAAATTGAATAATAATAATAATAATAATAAAATAAACTTATCCCAAAAAGAATGAATAAGCAAAATTTGAGGATTTGTATATATATATATATATATTTAGCAAAAAAAAAAAAGAATCAAAACACATAAGTAGCAAATATTGATACCTTTTTTAAATAAATAAATAAAAAGTAGAATTAAAAATAAACCAAAATGAAATGAGAATCTAAAATTTTTTTTACCTTAATATATCCATTGAAGATCAGTGAAACAAAAGTCGGAGGGAGACATGAGGGTAAAAGATTTAAGAAAAAAAGAGCTAAAAATATAAAAAATAATTTTATGTCTATAAAGAGAAAAGAAGAGAAAGGGAGAAAGGGAGAAGAGGAGCGATAAAAATGATAAAATGAGGAGAGAGAAAGTGAAAAGAGAAAATTTATATGGATAACTTTAGGGTTAAGAGTTATTATTATTATTATTGTTGTTGTTGTTGTTGTTAATAAAAAGGAACACAGTAGCATGGGCCGAAATTATTATTGAATGGACTTTTGTTTTTAATGAGTATTGATTTTGTTAGTTATCTTATAATAATAATAACAACAACAATAACAACAACGACAATAATAATGATAATAATAATAATAATAATAATAATAATAATAATAATAATAATAATAACAACAACAACAACACGTAGCAATGCAAATTGCAGTGTAATGTCACTGTAATGTGACTTTACACTACATATTAATCTTTAGAAAAAGGGCAAACAAATTTTTCTAGCACATTTATTGACTTTAGTATTTTTTTTAAAAACCGTGCATAATGTAAATGTCCTATTCTTAATCAATAACTGAATTAAAATAAAGACAATAAAAGTGATCATATCAGCATATAATAATCACTAAATAGAATTTAAAATTTATATACAGATGAATATAGATAATAGGCTAATGTTATAGAATTAGATAGGGTTACAAAATAATAATAAAACATAAAAAAGATAGTAAATAATTTATAAATCAAATCAAAATAAAGTGAAAATAAATATAATCAAATTGTTATATCTGAAAAGTGAGCATAATAATAATAACAACAATATCAGTAACAATATTAATAAATAAATAAAATATAAATTGAACTACGAGAATTTTGATTCCGTCAAATGAATACGTAGACATTCAAAATTAAGTTTCGAATTCAAGTCCACTTTAATAAAAAAAAATACCTTTATTAATATATATATATATAGATATAAAAAAATATTTAATAAAAATACAGAATTAAAATAGTTATATCCAGGGAATGAGCATAATTTTAAAAATAATAATCATAAATTTAACAAATATTGAGCTATAAAATTTTTATATTCAGGTAATGAATGCAATGATTAAATCATTAACTAATAACTAAAATATATGCCCATAAAGGTAATAAAATTATTAAAATTAATAAAATAAATAATAAAATTTAATAAAAAATATTTATTTTTAGACAGTTGATACAGTAGTCCAAAAATAAAAAAATAATAGATAATATAATTAGAATTTATATTCAGGCAGTGAATATAATTTATTTTATAAATAAAAAAATATAGATAATAAAACATTTCAATAATTATAGTACCGATTTTTGAACGTCGTATGGTGTTTTTCTTCCCTATACGTAATCAGCCATCCGAATCTAGAAACGCATACCATTATTAGATATCCAATCAAGCCTCATAATTAATTGGTGGCGACTCCTAATATATACAAAAATAACTATTAAATGTAAGCTGACAAATAAATCAAATCTTATAATCCGCCGGCTCCTTATTGTGTGACCTTCTACATTTAATATACTTGCTTGCGGATGGATTGAGTTGGAGTTGGTGTTGCTAGAGTTATATATGTAGTTTTGCTTGAGGTTAGTTTGAGTTAGAATTGGTTTTGTTTGAGTTTTGTTTCTGTAATTCATTTTGATTTAAGTTAGAGTTTTGAACTTTTGTTTGAGTAGCATGAGTAAATGTGATAATTTTACTGGCTTAATGTAATTTTTTAAATTTTTTGCAGGTTAATTGCTGGAATTGAGGTTTTGAGTCTGTGTTGATTGTTGAGCTACTAAAGTTTTGGTGTATGGAGGTTTAGGTGTGCTAATTGAAGATTTTTATTTGTAATGGTTGTGAGTGTGTCCAGCAGCTTCATGCCTTGAGTTGTTGGTGACTAGTTTTGCATTTTTGAAATGCTTATTCTCTCATCGCAAGCATACTGATTAATTATATTTTAATCATTTGCCAAATGCCTATCAATTTTTGCTTCCATATTAATTATAATTGGAAGTCAAATAATTTTAGCGCTTTCTATTTTATTTTTTATTAAAAAAGAAAGTATTAAAATTATTAAAATGATCATTGATATATATGTTATATTCTTTGTTCCAAACAGTTTTAGTGCTTTTTATTTTTTGTTAAATCAGAAAGAACTTAAACTATTAAAATGATAAGTGATATATATATTATTCTATTTTTTTGGTATTATTAGTTTTAGTGCTTCTATTTTGTTTTTTTATTAAATCAGAAAATACTAAAACTATTTATTTAATCACCATTGATGCTTATATTACATTTTTTTTGTTGCTTGCTTGTGAGCTTCTAAAATGTAAATACGAAGTATGAAGTAGAAACAATATGGATTAAGTGTTGATTCATTTTTTTTTGTTGTTTAACATACACTATTTACAACATATAATTATTTACTGAATAGCCATATATTTTTACTGAATTGTAATTTTTACAGAATTACCATATATATATATATATTACTTTGTTATTTTTTAAAATGTTATTTGAAGAATAACTTTGATAAATTATTAGTTAAGATAATTGGAAAAAATATTAGATTTCTAACTGTAAAAAACTCCGAGAAAAATTATTAAAAATTTGCAGTCTATTAACTGGAAAAGAAAGCCTAAAATCAAGGCCTATTTCATAGGCCTAAGTCGTGCCCACCCATTTTCAATAGATCGAACCCAAAATGTCTGCGGGTAGATTAAAATTAAATACAAATCAATCGACTTTATATTAAATTTTACCTCTCAGATCGAGTTCGATTAATTGAAGAAATACCCCAAATCTGACCGAATATGACATGTGCGTACCATTATCTATATATACCCATAAGTTGTTGTTAATAAATTATTTAAAGTATCAATTCACCTCGTAAACATTTAAAAAATAATTATAATAATTAATTACATTATTTTAATTTTATACTAATAAGACTATTTCTTATCTCTAAATAATATAACTAATTAAATAAAAAATACTTCAATACTTTTTATTTGACAAACATTCATTGTTAATTATATTATATTATTCATTTTGCTGTGAATTTTTTATTAATTAAGAATTATTGGTCACAAATTTATTTCTAATTTATCTTAATTTAAGAATAAAAATATTTATATTTAAAATTTATTTCTAAATTATTAAAGTATTATAATACTATATATGAATTTTTTTAAGTTTATAAATTTGATAAAAATGAATTTATATTTAAATAAAAATTATTTACATTGTGAAACTTTTATTGCTAATTGTAAAAAAGAATAAGAATATGACATTAATTTTATGATGATGAATTTACTAAAATTAAACTGGAATATTATTATTTTAAATCAGTAATATATAATAATTTATTAACCAAAATATAAAAATACCACCAATTAAATGCAAATTCGTATGATATAATTGTCATCTCTTAATCATTATTAAACCAAGAGCAAAAAATAGTTGTTCATTACTGTAACATTAAAAAATTATTTTTGTTTAATTTTTTATTAAATTTATCCATAATAAACTTACATGTTGAATATATTTTTTTTGGCTTCAAAATTATGATATTCTTTAATTAAATTCTAGTTCTATCACTGAAATTCAAATCTTTAAAATGCCTGTGTTCGTTAAGGTTTTGTTTGATTTATGATTTATCATAGTTTTATAAAGTATGAAATAATTTAATTTTTTATTTATTTTAACTTCATATAGTTTTTCACGGTAAACTCATAATTTGAAATTGTAGATATTAATAAGTTTTTAAAACCATTAATTTGGTGGATTTTCGTAATTTTAAAATTTTCTTTTAAAAATATTATGAGAAAATTTTTTAAATGCCTAATATACACATATAATCTATTTTTTGTTTTCATCATATGTTAAAATCTTACAAAATATTATAAGCTCAACTAAGTTTTAAAAGTGTCAAAATGGATAATGGCATGTAAATAAGACACATAAAATTCATAATTAATGGGTAGGTTGACATGCAAATCAATTATAACTCATTTAATTTTTTCTTTATTAATTACATATGGAGAAAAACACCTAAAACACTCAAACTCAAAATTTAGAAGGAAGCAACACATATTTTTGACATCAAGCTATAATTTGGTGATTAATTATAATCCATTTAACTTAAACAACATATTTTTTTTAATAAAATTCAAGACTTTGTGTTTTTATTATTATTTGTCTTAAATGAGTAAAATAATATTTTTAAAAAGATTCTCTTGCAAAACTTGTGTTGACAACCACACATTATTTTCTCTATTCATTCTCTTTATTATTGAATTCAATCTAAAATACACTCGTCATCTAGTATATTTTATATTTTTTTGTGCATTTTAAAGAACATTTTTTAGTATATTTATATTTTAATATCAAGATTTTATTTTATTAACAATATTTCAGTTGATTATATAAAAACATAATATTATTTTAGATCTTAAATGTTATGCAGATTAAATATGTTATATCAAATTTTATAATATATTATGCTGTTCGTATAATACATTTAAATTTCAGGTTATGTTAGAAATTGAAATATTTTAAAATAATTAATAAATAGATTGTATTTATATTGGCTTTAATTGTGTCCTCAAAATGAATCAAAAGCCAACGCAATGACAAATAGCCTGGAACGCTGGCGTTAAAAAGCTTTTGGTGGAGGTTGATAGTGCTACAGTAGTGAGGTATGTCTGCGGCGAGGATTTAAACTCTGCTCCCTGTGCAGCGCTGGTTAATGATGTGAAGAACCTTTCGAAGCTTGACTGGCTGGTGAAGATTTCTCATGTTCACAGAGAAGCCAACTTCTCTGCAGATTGGTTAGCCTCCAATGCTCCTCTCTTACGTTTGGGTCTTCTTACCAGATTTATGTAATTTCTTTAAGAATTACCACCTTTCCATTCTCTTCTCTTTTTCTAAAGTCTCTCGACTAGGGAAATTTATTTTGAGAATTGGTTTTCTGTTTTAATGCCATGAGAGCTCTGTTTAATTAATTATACTTAATTAATTGTTGTAAATTATTGGAGGATCAAATCATTTATTGTATTTCACTCGCACCCAAATATTCATGCCCATAATATACACAATAAATTATCACTTGAGCATAAAAAATTTTTACTCGTTCTCACTCATCATTAATCACGTCACAAACCTCTCCTCTCTCACATTTCTTTTCTCAGCCACTGTTCCTTCACCATAACATAACAAACACAACTTCTATTTATAGGCTTTTGAATGACAGCGAAGGAGGTTTCTAAGAAGCTTGAACAAAGCTTCTTCTATGGCTGCAAGTTTTGGGTTTATTATTACTATTCTTATTTATGGAAAGAGAGAGTCGGTTGCTTCTTTTCTACACGACTTATTGATATTATTTGATAACAAAAATAAATATATAAGCTCATTAATCAATTTAATGAATAAATTTTGTTATACTTAATAACGAATTTATTCAATTATTTATACTCTTTATAGTGGTGATATAAATTGTTCAGATAAAAAATTTTATTTAATAAATTTTTTATATGCTAAATATATATATATATATATATATATATACTAAGTATAAACTTTATATATATTAAGCGTCAACTCTACATATTTATACAATACATGAACATAATAACCACTTTTGTGTTAATGAAATATAATATATGAATTATTTATATCCATTTTAATGTTGACAAATTGTTTAGATAAGAGACTTTGTTTAATAAACTTTTATATATTAAGTATAACCTTTATTTATTAATATAATATATCAATATGCGTTTTTGTTTGTGTGATGTAACATTATTAGTATATTTATATATTACGTGAAAAAATTATTAATTATATAATTTATATATAATAAACTTAATATATACTAAATATAAACTCAATATATATTAAATATAAATACAGTATATATTAAATATAAATTAATTTTAAACTTTTCTGCACTTAATGTCATTTGATAAAAAAAATCTGATATTTTTTAAATTTTTTTAAACTAGTATTTTTATAATATTAAAGGGTTTTTTTTTGACAACTTTGTTAAAAGCCCAAATTCTAATTTGAACGACTCATGCTCTTTTAAGAGTCTATTTTGAATAACTTCAATGACTTTATTGGCCAACAACAATAGCTTTGCCGGATTGGCTATGGCCGATAAATTGGGATTAGGGTCTTTACAAAAATTGCAAGAAAAAATAAATAAATTTCAAATTTACCATATTTTTAAAAATATTTTTAAATTTATAAAAATTTATAAATTTTTTTTATAAAAATATAAAATTTACATAATTTATTTTTTTAATAAATTTATTATGAGTTATTAATTTAAATAATTTATTATGAATTTATTATAAAATAATTAAAATATACCTAATAAAAATTAAAATTTTTTATAAAAGATGATAAAAAATATTCTTACTCAGGCCGAATGTATATGTACTCTGCCAATAAAAAATCAATAAAAGAATGATAATAGAAAAAGTACTAGATAAGTCATTCTCCCAAAATTGTTGAAATATTAGCAAAAAAAAAAAAAATAAATTGACCACACTATTCAATGCATTGAAAATTTTCCGGTTTAGAGGATTTTGATGAGTGTCAATAAGCAAGGAGGTATTGAATCCAATATTCTCATTATACAAGTGTGGTTACCCTACCAAATCAATAATTTTATACATTAGTAAGCAAAAAGTAAACACAAAAGGGTACCCAAAAAATGTACCATACCAAAATCTTGACAATCAAGATGGGGGAAGTTTTGGAGTATGCTCTGTACTATGTTGTGCTCTATAAGCAAAGTTCACAGGCTATGGATTTAAATGGAAATGAATCAACCTGTGAAACAAGAGCAAACGCGGAAGTAATTCTTCTGCAGAAGTTAGAACCTAGAAACAGGAAAAGAGGCTTTCATAATATTCTTTAGAAGAAACAACATCCAAAAAGGCAGAAATTAAGTAAAAAAAATGAAAAAAGAAAACTAGTTAGCTAGATGGCAATTAATAAATTACTCATGGATAGAAAACACATCTCAAGTGCTTCAGGTCATACCATTCAGTTTTTCGTGCCAGAAAGCCCTCTGAGGAGCTTATATTCACGATACCCCCAATGTCTCTTTTTCTTCCATCTACTTCAGTATTGAATTTTTCCAACATAAATGCGTGCATCAACTAGCGAGAATTAACATAAGTAATAACCATTTGTGAGCCCGCCTCTGTAGATTAAGGTTCTGAGATTTTGTCCCAAAATTCACAAATTGGAATACTCTGGATGGTTTTGTTCATCTACAACTTCAAATATATCCAAGAATTTGGGAATAGGAGCACAAACATTAACAGCCTTGACATTTTTCCACTCACAGTCATGTAGAGTCAGCTTCTAAAGGTTTTGGCAACCTAAAAATAGCTGCAGCACCAAGTGATAATCTAGAAGCAACACTTTCTAGTGACTGACGAGTAAAAAGGCAATAAGGCAAAAAATGGCCCATTAATATTATCAATGCTAGTATTAACTCTCGAATTTTATTCTTTATTGCAGCAAATATCCATGTAAAATAGGGATGCATCGGACTACACCTGCCATGAAACGAGTGGGGAAACTTTGAAGGTTTGAGGAGTCATTAAACACCAGTAGCGTTTCTACAAAACTCATGAAGAGCTTCCTCTCAGTCGATTAATCTTCATTAGGGTCAAGATTCGAGAAAGACATTCATGTGCATTAATGCAATTTCTTATACATATAGTGACAGCATCTTTTGTTGAAAAGAAGGACACAATGGCTAGATTTTCAATTACATTTCTATTCTCATTTGCGTTCTGTTCCTCACTGAGCTTTGGACTTATGACAACTAAGTACAACACTACATCTGTCCATGATATTACTAACACATATAAAGAAAGAAGGAAATAAGCTACTCAACAAAATCACAGCAAATCAAACAATTAGTTAAAAATTGTGGGTGCCAGACAAGATCAATATGCAATTATCTTTCTATTTTCAAGTAAAACAAGTTGTTGCAACAAGCTTATTTTAAGAGGATTACAATGTTATGAAACAAAAGCCAAAAGGGTTTGTTCTCATCCACACAGAAACAGATAAAAAACCATGTGGATTCGGCTCATGGTGTCATGGGCCCCCCAATTTAAGAAATTCTTATGTGAAGAATAAAGACTACCCATAATTTCATTTCTTTACCTAAACAACTGGTTTCTGCGTTCAGTACAAGAAAGGAAATTTAAGCTAATATGCTTCTCTCAGAATTAGAATCAAGGTCAAAATTACAGAAATTAACTTAAATCTATGGAGCAAAAGATCACAATCTCCATAAACAAAACAAAGAGTAAATTTTCAAAAGCACAAACACAACAAGAAAATACAAAGGCAGAAAAGAAAATTGCAAATTCCAATTTTCCATGTCTAACCTTCATTATCGGAGTCCGAGAAAATTGGAACTCACAGTTCTGTTTAGGTTTCCATCAGAATTTTCCCCAAAAATTTTTGATCTTATGTTCGTGTCTTAAATGTTTAGAAAGGTCAGTTGGGCCCGCTTAAACGTATCAGACAGTCTTATTATATCAATACCGTATTTTACATGTTTTAGGTGTAACTACTGACACTGAATATAGAGTATACGTGGACAAATCAGTTAATCTCCAATTGTTGACCGTTGATCAAATATCTCAAATTTTCACGCATGTCAATAACAATCTCAAAACTCCCAATGAAAGTAGCAGTTAAGAAAAATTTAGAATCACACCATTTGAGTAGCCAAGTCTTTCCCTGTAAATCGATGGTGGCAATTAAAAACCCTAATTCCATCGAAGCTATCTCATGGTTTATCAAAACCCTAATATACAGTCATTATTATTACTATTGTTTTTTCTGCTACTCTTTTCTTTGGGCCTGAGTGGGAATGGAATCAGAGAAAGTTGTTGAAAACCCTAGTTTCGCGACTAGCTCTTCCGCCAAGCCCATACCCACCAGCAATGAGCTATCGCAAAAGACACCACCGTCATTGTTGGACAGGTTCAGAGCTCTGTTGAAACAGCGGGAACAGGATGCTAGGATTTCTGCCGAGGATGATGGCGTGGGGGGTCCAACTTTGAGCTCCGAGGAGATAGTGCAGCTTTACGAGCTTGTGCTCGACGAACTGACTTTTAATTCGAAACCTATCATTACCGATTTGACGATAATTGCCGGCGAGCTGAGGGAGCACGGCGAAGGCATTGCTGATGCTATCTGTGCCCGTATTATCGAGGTCTGCTGGTGCATATTATTGTTTTGGATTAAATTTTTGTGTTTTTTTTTGGACAATTTTTGGTACAAATTTGAATTTGAGAATTTTCCGAATTTGGGACAAAGAAACTAAGAAATAAAATGCTGAAGTATTATGTTTTACTTTCTTATCATTTCAGGTTCCGGTAGAGCAAAAACTGCCTTCTTTATATCTCTTGGACAGCATTGTCAAGAACATTGGCCGTGACTATGTTAGGTACTTTTCTTCCCGTTTACCTGAGGTGAGCCAAATGCAGAGTTCTATAAAGTTATGCCGTTGTCAATTTGCATTTCAGCTTACATTATTTGAACAAATTCACAAATTTCACTCGGCTAGGTTTTCTGTGAGGCATACAGACAAGTTCACCCTGACCTTTGTCCTTCAATGCGCCACCTCTTTGGAACATGGTCCACAGTTTTTCCACCTTCAGTGCTTAGCAAGATCGAAACTCAACTGCAATTTTCTCCACAAGTTAATAGTCAGTCCTCTGGCATGTCTTCCTTGAAGGCATCTGATTCACCAAGGCCAACTCATGGCATTCATGTTAATCCAAAATACTTGCGTCAGTTGGAACATTCAGCTTCAGATAATGTGAGTTTATTAATGTGATTTCTCTCCTACATCAAATTGTTTTGATCTTTAAAAGGGGATCTTATATAATCTCGCAAATGAGGGGTTATTTTTGGTTTTGTCTTGTCACTAATAACTTTATTATTTTTAGATAATTATTTTTTAGTTTGAATTAATGGGTATCCTATAGCTATAATAAATTAATCATCAGTACAAGAGGACCCGGTACTCTTATGGTCTTAAGAATGTTGATTTTGAGAATGAGTGATTGTGCCTCTTTGACCCTTATTGTCCATTCTGAGAGCAAACAACTAATGCATTCCACTTATTGAACAAAGTTCTATGGCCAGTCCATGATTATTATATGTAGGTTGGGTCATTGGATATGTTAGATTCCTGTTGGTGAGACTTTGTAGTTACACGTGTTCATGATATTCCTATGGGATATTTTACGTCAGTGTAGATGCTGCATCTGATAGTTACAATTTTGCTGGATTATTACCACCAGTCCAGCAGTTCTGATGTGTAAAATGGCTATTGTGAATTATGCAGTTACAGAATTCATGTGACATATTAATTAAGAGCCATGTGGTTTCTTGTTCATAATATTGATCTTTAAGTAATCTTTCCATTCTCTTGAAATACTAGGTGGAATTCATGCATCATACATAAGAATCCTTCTTTTAATGAGTTTCTTGATCGAGCATATGTAGGTAACTCACAGTGGACAGATGACATTAATACTTTATGGTCCTGCCAAAGCAGGATCCTTTTTGTAGAAGTTGTTCATCTCTCGCCTACTGTTTAGCTAAGTGATTCTGTTGACACTTTTGAAATATCTTACTTTTTTTTTCACATGGATTAGATGTTTAGATATGTTTTGTTGTTTTCAAGTCATTATTAGAGCTTCTGAATCAATTCATACTCTACATTTATGAGGTTCAAATTGTAATTTGGTTGTTTGTCCACTATGATATTCATTGAAATCATATTTTCTTACTTATTCGAGAAAAACAAGAGAATGCAAAGATTGCGTCTATTTGGAGGTTTTGGCGCTTATTCTGATTTATGTACCAATATAGACTATGTTTTAGCATTATGAATAGTAATAGTCTGTGTCACAGATGCATATAAAAAGACCAAAGTAAATAGATAAATAAAATCCATTCTCAAATGAACTCCTGATGGAGAAGGATTGGAAATAACGTTATGATAAATCCTTGATAGATAGGAAGGGGCTTCTCCAAAATTTCATTTGTAGTTCTGGTGGCATGCATCATCTCCTAGTTTGGGCAGAGAGAGAGAGTGATGAGCTTTATCCATATTTTGTTGTTGATTACCTGCTTATAGCTTATCCAAGTTTTTTTTTAGCTATTGGTGGTGTATATGTATGGTGACTTTTCTGTACGTGAGTGTGCATGTAAAGTAGGACAATGTTGACGTTTAGATTGCTAAAATTGTTTGTGACGTTTACAGGATGCTCAGCAACATGTGAGAGGAGCTTCTTCAACTCTAAAAATATATGGTCAAAAACCTGCCATTGGATATGATGAGTATGATTCTGATCATGCAGAGGTGACATCAACACAGGTTGGAGCCCAAAGATTAAACACAATGGGAAGTGCAGGTCATGCTTCTTTTGCTCTGGGGGCTAATAAGCTGCATCCAGCTTCAAGTTCCAGGCTTGCAAGACACACGTCGCCTTCAAGAGTTGGAGCTGAGAGGCCTTTACATTTAGAAGTTGATGACTTTGCAGCAGGCATTTCTCCTCGAAGGTTTGTTGAGGGAGCTTCTCCATCGCATCCTGCGTTTGATTATGGACCTGTTAGACCCATTGTGAGGGATGAAGAGACAACCAAATGGAGAAGAAAGCATTTTTTGGATGATAACCATAATCAATTTGAAACTTCTATTGCATATAGCCTTACCAATGGACATGACCATCAAGGACCCAGAGCTCTAATAGATGCATATGGAGAAGACAAACGGAATAGAATTCCAAATAGTAAAGCTTTGCAAATTGATCGTTTAGTTGTAGATGGCATTGCCAATAAAGTGGCATCTAGATCATGGCAGAATACTGAAGAGGAGGAATTTGACTGGGAAGATATGAGCCCTACTTTAGCTGACCGCCGTAGGAGCAATGATTTCTTACCGTCAGCTGTTCCTCCTTTTGGAGGGGCAGGGACTAGGCCTGGCTTTGGAACAAGAGGTTCTTCCCATCTGGAATCTGATATTAGGAGTAATCGATCTGTTCAGGCTCAGCTATCATTGATGGATGATTCCTCTAATATTGCTGAAGATGCAATCCCCAATATTGTGGGTGTAAGCCCTAAACTTGTTTGCTGTCTTTCTTTTTGTATAAGCATATTTATATGTTGATATGGAGTGATACTTGTTTGTTATGCAAAACTGCTTTTAGTTATTCAGAGGTAATTTTTTGCTATCATAAGATGGTTGGCACTGGTCTGAACTCAGAAAGGAAAGTTAATAGAAGTCTTTTCTCATTTTTTCTCTCCCTGGGTTATTTTCTGCCACCATCATATTTAGTTCATGTGCAACATCCTTCTCTGTTTTACTTGCTATTACAGGATTCAAAATCAGTGCTTAATTTGCTCATGTGCATAGTTGCTTACCCTTGCTGTAATTATTTAATATATTTTTTTTAATTTTGTAGCTTTGGTCCATGATTTATTAGAAGCCAATTTGTATTTTTGTTTTTGTGTTTTCAAGTTCTACTACTTACATGTAATTTTGAATCAATTGACCAGCTTCAAGCTTTGATCTTACATGCAAAATTATTTATTGTTTGCTGCAGTCTGGTCGTGGATCTGGGGGTAAGTTACCTGGGTTCCAAATTGAAAGAAATCAGATTATTGGTTCTCGCTATTCTCAAGACGCTTGGAAGCTGCCACATTACTTACCTCAATCAACAGATCTAAATGCTAAAGGAAGAAGTAGGGAATTCCGGATACCCTTTTCTAGAAGTGGTATGCCCTCTTCATGCAGTGAGAGTTTGGCTCCTCTTGTTGAAAAACTTCCTGATTCTGATGCTCAACTTGTCAGGGCTCCAACACTCCCATCAAGAATGGGTTCTAGTATTGCGCCATCATCAGGTGGAGTGTGGCCTCTTGTAAATGTGCATAAATCTCATCCTCCTCCCGTGCAACCTATTTTTCCACCACAAAAGCAGAATAAAAGTCAGTTTGATTCAATAAATGCAACTAATACTTTTCTAAATCATGGTTTACGCAAGTCTTCCTTTTTATCCGAGAAACAATTCAGTAGTCTCGAAAGCAAAGAGCCTAGTTTGATGAAACAACCAGTATTACCCAGTCAACATATTGCACAGAATCAGCAAAACCAGAATCAGGCTCTAGTGAATCCTTTTCAGTCACAGTTTCTTCCATCTAACAAGGCTCGTGAAAATTTTCCACCATCCATGGCTCGGCCTCTGGCACTTCCTTTGGATCATGGATATGCGGCACAAGGGCATAGTGCTGCTATAAGTATGGCTCATTCAAATACTGTTCCTGCTGCGCAGCTGCCTTTACCAGTCAATAATATCCCGAATATCTTGCACTCACAAATTGGGGTGCGGCCGCCTCTAGGCCCTCCTCCTGCTCAAATGATACCCATCCCTCAGAATGTCAATCCAGTTGCCTCTAACCAGCCACCAGGCACTGCTTTTTCTGGTTTGATTAGTTCTCTCATGGCTCAAGGTTTAATCTCGTTGACAAAACAAGCACCCGTACAGGTATTTCTTTGAATGACATCTCTCTCTCTCTCTCTCTCCCTCTCCTCCTTGGCACATGCATCATTAGGCTGTATTTCAACCAATTTCGCTCAATGTGTAGGATCCTGTGGGGCTAGAGTTCAATCCTGATCTTCTTAAGGTGCGCCATGAGTCTGCAATAAGTGCCTTATATGCAGATCTCCCAAGACAATGCACAACATGTGGCCTTAGATTTAAGTGTCAAGAAGAGCACAGTAGTCACATGGACTGGCATGTTACAAAGAACCGGATGTCAAAGAACCGTAAGCAGAAACCTTCTCGCAAGTGGTTTGTTAGTGCAAGTATGTGGCTCAGTGGGGCAGAGGCATTGGGGACTGATGCAGTTCCTGGTTTTTTACCCACTGAGGCTGTTGTGGAGAAGTATGATGAAGAGATGGCTGTTCCTGCTGATGAGGAGCAGAATGCATGTGCATTATGTGGAGAGCCTTTCGACGATTTCTATAGTGATGAAGCTGAGGAATGGATGTACAGAGGGGCTGTCTACCTGAATGCACCCAATGGATCAACAGCAGGCATGGATAGGTCCCAGTTAGGTCCTATAGTACATGCTAAATGCAGGTCTGAGTCTAGTGTGGTTCCGACTGAAGATTTTAGATGTGATGAAGGGGTATGCATATTCAATCTATTTATACTTTCAGTTTAGTCATTTATCATCTAGAAATAATGCAATGTGGTCACATGTATCCAGTTGAACTATTTTTTACATGTTGGAAAGTAAAGTATTATGGTCGGTCGAGTAACTGAATATTTGAGTGCAGATACACACTCATTCTACTCACCTGCCTACCTTGCAGATGCAGACATTTTGCTCATCAACACTGATGGCACTTTGGTGGAGTGCTGTTTAGCATAAGAGGATTTGATTATTGAGTTTTTTGTGTGCTCTTAAAGCATGTAGTTAGTTGGTTGTCTGATTTGTCATATCTCCATTTTTTATGCTTTTATTTATTTTTTTAAAAGCACAGAGCCATATTGATAAATATGCCCTTAGATATTCCAGTTGAAGTATATATGTCTATTCTTTACCGGGCAATTGAGATTTTTGCTGGTACTGGCCGAGAAATATTTTCTCTCTTTGACATATTCTCTTCTTTTCTTCAGGGAAGCAATGAAGAGGCTAGTCACAGAAAACGAATGCGGAGTTAAGTTTGTTGCATCGGCTTCTGAGTTCTGTAATGTAGTTTGAGTTTAGTCATGTTATTTGTATGCTCTTTCTGACTCCTACAGTATCACTCGCGCTTGCAATATTCTGACCTTATGCCAACCACATGTACATGTATAGTTGGAGTTGTGCCATGCATATCATCTTTTGCCACAAAATGTTACAATTTCTCTCTTTTTCTGTTAAAACGTCCAGAGTGACGTTCAGAATTTTTTTTTTTTCATGTCAAAAAAGCTAAAAAGAAAATCACTTTTGTTGGTCCTTCAAGTTCTTTATAAAAAAAAGAGCCATGATACTGTGAGAAGGATGATAGTATCTGATGTAATTTTAACACTGGAGGAGTTTCTGCTATATTTGTTTTGCTGCTTGTTTTCACATTCTGCAGGGAATATAAAGAGCTCCAGATTCTTGAGCAAATTCTGATTCGCCAATGAAAAATTTGGATAAGTGGCTGAAAAAGCGCAGCGGATAACATTTTCCCTTTTCTTCCTGGTTTTTTCTCTTTTTCTGCTTGCCATGCTTCTTGAGTGTTTTTTTTTTTCACTTTTCCAAATTTTGTATTTCAAATTTGTCTTGGCATTTTAAATCTTTGTAATTCAAATTTGTCTTGGCATTTTAAATCTTGAATTGAAAATTGAAGGGAGGTTTGTAAACTTGGATTATAGAATCGATTAAGATCCTAAGATTCGGTGTGACGATGTACAAAACAAATTTTAAAGTGCATGTGTAATAATTTTTGATTTTTTTTTAATTTTAAATATCCACATGCCACAATAAGTGTAATGTTAAATATAGTTATTTTAGAGATTGATTGTTTAGTAATCTTCTAGTTAGAAAATATTTATTATAAATTTATTTTTTAATATAAATTTATAATAAATATTTTTTAACAAATAAAAAGTGAATAAAAAGTAAATGGAAGTTAGATTATTAAATGATTATTCTCCAAATTGAACTATATAATTGATAAAAGAAATCAAATTTTATATCATTTATTGCAAATTAAATTGCTTAATTTATTCCAATTTAATATGTTATTTACATTTGAATCAATCTCTACTTTTTATGTTAATAGTTAATTTAAAACGAAATCTTATTTTATTTGTACAAATAAAAATTCAGAATATACAATTTCAAAAGTAAATTTTGAATATTTATTTGACAACATTAGAAGCCAAATAATAATTCAACTTAAAAGCACATGAAAATATTTGATTTAGCTGTTTATAGCAGTTGCTTGTTACTGAAAATTATTAGTTGATTTTAATGTTAATATTTATTTATTTTTATTTATATATAATTTTTTAATAAAATAATTTATTTTTTATTTAAATGAATAGAGTTGTTTGACTAATAATTATTACTAAAAAAATTAATATAAATTTGAATATTTTTTTTGGGAGAAGATACAAAAAACTACACTATATTTTTGCATGGGTACATATTTAAGATTAATATTTATTTTGACTCAAATATAGATAAAATGTTGGAAAAACTGTCATTTTGGCCCTGTTTTAATAGGAAGACTAACGCCCCATTACATTCATCAGGTGCAATGTTAAGAACCACTAAAATAATGACGGGCAGTTCCTATTGACTTTGACAGAGAATTTACACTACAAAAAATCACCATTGTTTTAATAATTTTACTAAATAGGAAAAAAAAAAAAGAAATTTCTCACTCATTATATATTTAAAGTTGAAGCGTCGACTGGTTTTTGTATCATTTCACACTCTCTGATCCCTGTGTTCTAAAGAAAGAGAATGTAGTTATTTTAAGATGCTTTTAAATTGGATTTGTTGACTAAGTTTTGTTAGCATTTTTACAATTGGTTAGTCTTGAATTTTTTTATGGCACGAATGTGAAGATTAACGAGATTTACTGCTTCTAATTATTACTAAAAAAATTAATAAAAATTTGAATAATTATTTTTTGGGAGAAGATACAAAAAATCCCTCTATATTTTTGCTTGGGTATATATTGAAGCTTAATGTTTATTTTGACCCAAATATAGATAAAATATTGAAAAAACTATTATTTTGGCCCTGTTTTAATACGAAGACTAGTGCCCCATTACATCCATCAGGTGCAACGTTAAGAACCATTAAAATAATAATGTCGGGCAGTTCCTATTGACTTTCAACTTTCAGCATCTTCAACTGTTTCCACTTTCGCAGACAGAATTTACACTAAAAGAAAAAATCACCGTTGTTATAATAATTTTACTAAGTAGGAAAAAAAAATAAAAATGATATATGAATAAAAATTGATCCGGATTAAAAGTGTTTTATGCATTAAGAGAAATAACTATTCTAATTTTGCATTTATTGTTAATGATAACAATAAATGTAAGGTTAGAATATTTATTTTTCTAATTCAATTAATACATAAAATAATTTTAATTTAAATTAATTTGATCCATTTAATATTAATAAAAAAGAAAAAGAAAAAAAATTTCTCACTCATTATATATTTAAAGCTGAAGCGTTGACTGGTTTTTGCATCATTTCACACTTCTAGATCTCTGTGTTCTAAAGAGAGAGAGAGTGTGTATTTATTTTAAGATGCTTTGGAATTAGATTTTATTGACTAGTTTTTGTTAGCATTTTTACAATTTGTTAGTTCTTGAATTTTTTACGGCATAGAATGTGGAGATTTACGAGATTTACCGTTTCTAGTTTCCACCAATCACGACGACGACTATACCTGGTCCTTGTATTTTTCACAAGCGCGGCGCTGATATTCTTCACGATCATTGGTTCAATACGTGTTTGTATGTGGCAATCTTGTAAAATCTTTTGTCTACTTTCTTTATCTCTCATTTTTTCTCAGGATTCTTTTTTTTAGAAAAGTCAAAATATTATAAAAATAACTCATAAAAGAAAATTTGGATTACTATCGCAAATACACAAGCTAGCATAGATATGAGAAGCTCTAGCCAATGAGTGAGCCTCCATATTTGGTTGCGTATGAACCCATTTAACCTTATTATTAGGTTGAAACAAAAGTAACTCCCTACAATCATCAATAACCACCCCAAATTCACAAAGGTCTTGCTTGTAATTATTAGTAGTTAACACACAAGCAAGAGTATCAGAATAAATGGAGCCTTCAGCCTTGATTAGGGAAATGAGGGATAGCCTAAGAAATATGCTCCCTAATAGCTTCACAAACACCATTAGAGTGGCTAGAAATAGCTTGGAGAAAATTCCCTTCCCCATCTCGAAATATAACCCCAAAACCAAATCTATGAAGGTCTCCAAAAGTGGCTCCATCCACAAAACAAAGCCACCCATCCTCCAAGCTGTCCATATTTTGCACTTCTTCGATGTTAGTACAGCCGCTCCCTTGGAAAGTATTACGGCTTGAAAAGTTCACCCACTTCCCCTTATGCAATGTAGACAACATAGTTATCTTAATACCAGGTGCGTAATGGATGGCACCATTCCATATTATGTCATGCCTGCATTGCCAAACCTTCCATGTAAGGGCACACATTTCTTCAATAATTGAAACATCGCTCATATTTAAAATCTGCATAAAAAATCTTTAAAATAAATGTTAGAGAGTAATAAGTCCACTTTGCAAGCTGCCCATGTATCTTTAACTCTTGAACAATGGAGAAGAGCATGATTCAAATCTTCATAATTTCCACAGAAAGAATAGCCACCATTTATATCTATTCCCCTCCGAATCAACATGTCCTTAGTGAGCAAAATCCCACAAAGCACCCTTTACATGAATTCCTTAAATTTTGGTGGCATAGCAACTCTCCAAATCCTACCCCAAAAATCACCCTCCAGCCTACCTCTCATTCTCCCTAGATATCTTAAACAAACGTAATACCCTAATTTTACAGTGTAAATATCCTTCCTCTTATATTCCCAAATCAAGGTATGACTTCTAAATCTAGAACTAAGTGGAATAGATAGGATGTCTCCAATATCTCCATTACTAAACAAACTTAAAAGCTTATTAAAATCCCATTTTCTTACCTCTTCCTCCATTAGAGACTTGACTCTAAAATTCTCGTTAACACCTTTCAACTCACCGTCCAGTAAAAAGTTCCATTCCCTTTAGGCAGGTATTTTTACTCTAATATCCTTTCCATTCCTAACCCTCTAATGAATCCCCATCTTAAAAAACTCACTGGCTTGTAAAATACCCTTCCAAGTAAAGCTAGGCTAGAGCCTAGCCACTACAAAAAAAAAAAAAGAGTACAGGGGACATACAAAATTACCCCCAAAAATATAAAAAATATTCTCCAAAGGTATAGGGGACGACATTAATCATCCCTATACATCGTTCCATTTACCTCCATACCCTATTTTATAGGGGACGACAACCAATATAAGGGACAATGGTCATCCTCAATATGGAGATCGTAGTTGTCTCTCATATAGGGACGACTTTCATTCTCGTCCCTAATCAAATGGATGATAGTCGTCTTCAAATCTAAGGATGATTATCGTCCTTAATACTAAGGATGAATGCCATCCTTATGTAAGAGGACGACATAAAAAGGGATAAAAGTCGTCTCTAAAACTAGGGACAAAAATCGTCTCTAAAACTAATGACGAAAGTCATCCTAATCAAAGAGATGATAATCATCTCTAAATATGGGGATGAATATTATCCATATATAAGGGGACAATAGTTGCCCCTTATGAGAATCATTTGGGGACGATTTTATCCATATTTTTATGTATATTTTCATCACCTTTAATAGTTATTTTAATAATAAAATATATTAATAAATATTACATTTAATTTAAAATATTATAAAATAAAATTAATATTTAACATAATAACTCACAAAAGTTTCATTGAAAGTATAATATAAATATAAATTTTGAATATTCAAGAATAAATAATATCCAAAATAAACATAAATAAATTCGATATAAATTATACTATTTTTAAATAATGAGCATATTTGATAATGTTCAAAAAAAAAAAAAACTAGTATGACATTATTAATCCTAAACTCCAATGCAACTCCTTAGCTAATCTTCAAGTCTTTATCACTCATCAGGTTATTCCTACAATATATTTAAGTAAAAGTCCAATAAAAAATTCTTCTAAATAAATATTAAAATCTCATAAAATTGATTGTGATAAAAAATTATATCTACAAAATACTTCATGTCACATCTTAGCTTTGTGGTGATTTGTATCCTATTTAACTTTCAACTTTTGTCATGAATTCCAAACTTACTCATTCTTGTTCCTTGAATCGAGCATGTAGTTGAGCTATCTCATCATTGCGCTTTTTTTGCTCTTCAAGTCGAGCATGTAGTTGTTTTATCTCATTATTATGTTCATCTTGTTCCTTTAAACGAGCAATCAATCTTGCTACCTCTTCTTTCAATTCATTTACTTCTTGATTTCTAGAGCTACAATCCATTCCTCTAGTACTTGCTTTGTATCTTAATCATTTACCATGAACATAACCTGATCTAACACCAAACACCTTTTTTAGAACATCATCCGGAGTAGGACTAGGCTCATCATCATTTGTGGGCTGGTTTTCAATCCTTAGCATCTCTTTCTATAAAAAAATGATACCAAATATGTGAGTTTTTAATAAATTAATATTTAATCTAAAAACATTAACAGTTTCACAATCAAAGTACTTACATATATCCTTGATGATTCTAAATCATGCCACTGTGCTTCGCCTTGTTCATTCAAGAATCCATGTGTAGCCATCCACACTTTCGAAGCATTTGGTACTTTACCTCTCTCCTCATCAATCTATAGTATTAATTATATAAACCATGCATTATATAAAATAATATAACTGAAAAAAGAAATAACTAAAATTATTCTAGAAATTAAAAGTAGTTTTTATGATTTACCATATCATACTCTACTTTTGCAAAAGTAGTGCAACCAGTTGCAGCAATGATTATTTGACTTGCACGATTGTTAGCATTAGTCGAACTCAAGCCCTCCATGATATTGATGTTAAATAATACTTATTTTTATACCAAAATGAGAAAAGTAATTAACAAGTACCTGAAAGTCCTCATTAGAAAAAATTTTAAACATTTCCTTTCAACTATCCACAGTCATTCCTTTAGGAACATTTTGTATTTGTTCATCATCATATTTCAAATAGTGGTGGTATAGCTTGTATTTTCATTTGCAATATAATATTTTCATCTCATGCAAATAATAGTACTCAAACTTAGTTTTTTTTACCTCATCTGTGTCAGGCTCCACTTGTTTCATTTCCTCAAGTTTCTTCTATTTTTATGGACTTTCAGAACTTACATAAAAAGAAATCCTACAAAATTATAATCACAATAATTCTAAATTATATAATATGTATTCATCATATTAAAAAAGAATATAAAAAATAAATAAGACTATTCTAAAATAAGAATACATAAAAAACATATCATATTAACTTGAACCATACTCCATAAACGAGAATGATATCAAGCTTCAACATCTTTCTAAGAATCCTTAGGTTGCCCACAAGATCTAGCACAATACCCTCTATCATGTTCACCAACTGGTTGAAAACATTTTCTAGGGGGTATAAAGACAATCAACTTATTCTTCTTTCCATTTGTCAACTTGTCAAGATCAATGCCTTTATACTATGCTCTAACACTAGCCAAATGATTGCTTCCCTCATTAATAGCACCAGATGGCTCATTATTATGGTCCCCTAAAGATCCTCTGTTTTCGTCTAAAATTATAAAATTACAAAAATATTTAGTAGCATATCTGTTATAATTCAAAAATATGAAAATAAAAATTTTATTGATATTTACTTAAAATGTATATGTTGAACCATACCAATAATATCTGGACGAAGTGAGGGAGCATCAACTGGATAATCTTCAATGTTAGCCCTTAATGATTGTCTACTTTCATCTATATTATGTAACAAAAATCTTAGTTATACATATTTCATATGTCAAAACTTATGAAATATAAATTTGAAACTTATGTAACTATAATATTAGGATTATACCAAAAAGTGATAAATGATGAGAAGACAGTAAGGGATCATCTATGATGGTAGTTGGCGCATGATTAAAGTTAGCTCTAGAAATATGTCTTCTTTTGCCTAAATTGATAAAATTTATAATAAAAAAAATATTAGGTTTGAGTGTGAGTTTGCACTCGTAATATATATAATTGTATTATATTAACATATACCAATAGAAGATGTAGGAGATGAATATCTTTGAAAGTGAATATTTGTGTTAGTACTATAAACACCAATGGGCTTGTGAACAGAATTAAACTTTGACACTTGTCTCCATCCATCTAAAAAGAAACATGTTTTTAGATAAATTGTAAAAGTACTAATCAAATATAAAAAATTCAAAATATTTAAATAGTTCTTTGAGGTGTAGCAAAATTAGATAAGTTTTCATATTGTGAAGGTGGAAGTGTTTCTTCAAAAGAATTATTATGTTGAGACAGTATATGACTTTTTAATATCAGTGGTATCTTCTTACTACTCTTCTTACGTTTATTTAGATTTTTCATCACCTTATAAAAATATAAAGCAAACAAATTTTATCAAACTATTTAAAAAAAAGTATGATCAATATATTTATAAATAAATAGACATGATATACTTAATAAACATTAACTATATTGAATACCACTTTTAATCATCATCATCTTGTTCATATTATTTATTTTTATCTTTATATTCATTTTCACTAAGATCCACATTTTCTTCTTCATCATGTTCCTCATAATTATCAGTAGGAATAGGAAAATGCTCAGTTTGTTGAACTTGTTCTTGAATTTGTTGAGCTATTTGAACAGGAAGTTGTTCGACATCAATATCAACCCTACTGAACTCAATAGCATCATCATCATTGTCTAACGGTCTTGTTGCATGACCATGCATGTCATTTTCCTCTTCTTGATAAACCTCATCATCTTCATCATCAATTTCATAAATATCATCTTGTGATTGAATGGGCATGTTATAAAGATCATGAGGATGAGTTTTCATCACAACAAGCCAATTTATATTTTTAGGATCCTCTACATAAAAGACTTGCTCAGCTTGACAAGCTAAAATAAATGACTCATTTGTATTTAGTCGACTTCTGGCTTTAACACTTGCGATTGAGAAATTATCTATTTTATAACCAATATCTTTATGTCATGCATCAAACCATTCATATTTAAATAAGAAAGCATGATTCCTTCCTGAATATTATATCTCTCACACCTCCATTAAAGTTCCATAATATTCTTTTTCAGGAGAATTATTATCACCCCTAAACATAACACCAGAGTCTTGACTTTGTCTAATTTTTTGACGATATAAAGTATGAAAGTGAAATTCATTTACAATACAAACCAATATAACACTTGTAGCGTGTCAAAGGACCTTTTGCTAAATAGTGCAAGTCTTTAGAAATAGCCCATTGTGTATGTAATCGATCTGCTTACAAGTTTATCATTAAATCATATAGGTATATTATTATATGAACTATATAAATAAATAAATTCACTCACTAAAATTACACATAGTGGATAAACATACATGACTAGAGAACCAATTTGAAAATTCTGAATTATATCGTTTCATAAACTCTCTGTGGCTCATAGTTGGCAATGAATTTTTATATGTCCTATAATAAAATTCATTCATTCGTTAAATTTCTTCAAAGGTGACAATAACAAGATCATAAGATTTTGTTTATTAGAAAAGTGATACATACTCAACATAAGGCCAAACCTTTTCACAATTATTAAAAATGTAAAGATGTGCCTTTTGCATCCAATCATTAGTAAGCAAATGATATTCAACTCTTCCTAATGGTAGCCCAGATTTCTTAAAAATTCCTAAGTCACCATTGAAACAATTTTGATTAAAGTCATCATCATTTTATGGGAGCTGATTATAAATGGTGTCAATCCCTACCAAATATCGTGAACTGAAAGTTAAGCACTCATCAACAATGTAAGCTTCAGCAATCGATCCTTCTGGTTTTGCCTTATTTTGAACTTATAATTTCAATTTATGCAAATATCTCTCAATTGGGTATATCTACCTATACTGAACATGTCCTGCTATCTTGGCCTCACTTGGTAAGTGAATAACTAAATGCACCATAATATCAAAATAAAAGGAGGAAAAATCATCTCTAACTTGTATAATGTTAAGACTATTTGCTTCTCTATGCGATCAAATTTAGAATTATCCAAACTTTTACTGCATAAATCTCGAAAGAAGAAACTTAACTCAATAAGTGGCTCAACAATATATTTAAGAAGGAAACCCTGAATTGCAATAGGAAGAAGTCATTGTATGAAGACATGGCAATCATGACTTTTCATTCCATAAATCTTGTGCTCCTTCACATTAACACACCTAGATATTTTTGACAAATAACCATTTGGCATCTTCAAATTAGCCAACATTTTACATAAAGCTTCCTTTTCATGGTTAGAAAGCACATATTGTGCCATTAGAATACAAACATTATTTCCATTCATGATTGGATGAAGCTCAGGTTTAATACCCATATTTAGCAAATCATAACGACTATTTAGTGTATCCTTTGTCTTTTCTTTAATGTTCATTACGGTTCCCAAAATATTATCATACACATTCTTTTCAATGGGTATCACATCAAGATTATGTCGAATAAGAAGTGTCTTCCAATAGCGTAACTAAAAAAAGATACTCTTTTTCCTCCAATTCTCAAAACTATTTGAAGCATCATACTTCCTTTTGATACCTCCATTGAATAGAATTTGGGTGAAAATTTCAAAATCTATTAGCAACTTATAACCTGATAATGGTTTTGGTCTTGCTCTCATCTCTCTAAAACCATTAAAGGATTTAGTGTCCTTTTACCATTTATAAGAATGAGGAAAAAATCTTCTATGGTTCATGTAGCACATTTTCTTTGAACAAGCAAGATATTTTGTACTAGTATGTTTATGACATGTAGGACAAGCCTTGTAACCTTTTGTTGACCATCCCGATAAATCAACATAAGCTGAAAATCACTAACAGCCTAAATAATAGTTGCATGCAATGTGAAATTTTGTTTACTGTACGCATCATATGTCTCCACACCAACTTTCCATATCTCTTTTAGTTCAGCAATTAAAGGCTGCAAAAAAATATCTATTCCCATTCCTAGACTATGTTCACCTGGTATAATCATTGACATAATAAAATTGGATTGTTTTATACAAATCCAAGAGGGCAAGTTGTAAGGTATAAGAATTACAAGCCAAATGCTATGTTAAGAGCTCATGTTCCCAAAAGGTTGAAAACCATCAGTTGCCAAATCTAGGCTTACATTACGAGCATCACTTGTAAATGAACCATATTTCTCATCAAAAGAATTCCATGCAAGAGTATCAATAGGGTATAGCATAATTTCATCATTTATTCTTTTCTCCTTATGCCATCACATATCTAATCCTATTTGACTAGATATAAAAAACTTTTGCAACCTATGTTTTAGAGGACAATATCGTAACACTTTATGCAGAGTCATTTTGTTCTTAATTCCTTTACTAGACTTCCACTTAAAATAATCCACGAATTTGACATGATGTTGCATCATCAAAGGGTCTCCAATATAAAGTGTAATGATTCTGACAAACATTATACTTCTCATAGTGGAGGCCTAAACCACTGATGTACTTTTGAACGTTGCTATACGATTATGGTAAATTATGTTTTCCATTTGGAATCATCTCCCTTAGTAAACTAAGAAAATCATCAAACGATCTATTACTCCATCGATGGAAACTCTTCATATGAAGTAAATTCACTACAGTAGCCAATTTTGAGAGCTCGTATTTTGGATGTAACTTTTTCTTAGCTCCCTTTGATAGATGAAAAAATTTGACAGCATCCCCTTTAGGTTCCTCTTCAACTGGTGCTTCATTAGAATCCATACTAATATTTATATTAGGAGTGCCATATAGGTAATTCACTAATCCAATCATGTCATCATCAAAGTTTCTATTATCATATACATTTGAGTCATCATTGATGTCCACATCTTCATATGGAGACTCACCATGGAAATACCAAATAGTATAAGATTTGATAATTCCATGCTTAATAAATAATACCTAACTTCATATTTTTACTTTTGATTTGTATTTCTACATTTTATGCAAGGACATGGAATCATATCCACAGCTGATTCATACCTTAATGCATATGCCAGAAAAATTTCAACTCCATAAATATATTTAGGATTCTTTCTATTCTCAATTTTCATTCAACTCTTATTAGGAGCTATATCCTATACAATTTAAAATAATAATATGCCACAAAAAATACAATAATTTTAATTAAAATAATTGATTTCTAAAATTAATTTAATAAACAAAATTAAAACTTAATTAAAATTTTCTAAATAATGTCTCAACTAATACTTAAAAAATTAATTGTAAGTATATTAAAATTTATTTCTATAACTTAAAATAATTAAATTCTAAAATTAAATAAATTAATTGAATTAAATGTAAATCAAAATTTTCTAAATCGAATTAAGAAAATTTCTCAATTAATATTTAGAAAAATAATCCTAAATTAAAAAGGTTTGATTGAGAAAGAAAAACAATCACTGTTTTTAGAAAAGAGAATTTTCAATAGCCACAAAAAAAAAAAAGAAAAAAAGGGGAAAATGTAAAATTTTAATTGAGTGAACCTATAGCCAGGGGCGGACGCAGGGTGTGGCCAGCCTTGGCACGTGCCCCACCGGCGATCGGAAATTTTTTTGAAAGGTTACGCTGGTGCCCTACCGGAGGCGGAGATTGAAGATGCAGAATTTCAAATAAGACGAAGTTTAAATATGAAGTTCTTACAGTGCAGTGGTGCCCTACTAAAATTGCGGTTCTGCGTCCGCCACTGCATATAGCTATCACCAAGTATTAATGTCATTCCCCACACACAATCGTATAAATAATAATAATAATAATAATAATAATAATAATAAAAAAGAAGAAGAAGAGATAAATTATATAAATAATAATATATTTATAAAAAAAATCAGAGGAGCAGCAACACCATGCCACCACCTCCCTCCATTGACGGCGGGGTTGCTTTTGTTTTTTCTCTGAACACGAATATTTGAAAATCAAAAGCATCCTCCCTGAAATTTAAAAAAAAATTCACAAAAGTAAACTTTTTTTTATTAATTATAATAAAAATCAAGGAAAAAAGGCTCAATGGAATTGGGGCACCCATCTGATCATATTGTTTGCCTTTTAAATGTATTTAGTTTTGTAAATATAATACTAATTATATTAGAATTTATTAATCCTAATTATATAAGAATTTCTTTCTATAAAATCTTAAATTTTAATTATAGTAATTAATATTTAAAATTAAATAAAATAATTAATCAAATCAAAGTTTATTTATAATTTTCTTAAACAAAAAAAATTAACTAATTTGTTTTTATAAAATCTCAAATCTTAATTAAATTAATTTTGAAAATTAATCAAATTAATTAATTAATCAAAAAATAATTATTTCTTTCTATCATACTTTTATATATTTTATTTCATAAAATTAATTGGTATAATTATAATATTACTATTAATTAAAATTATGATAATATTATTTGCTCTAAATTATAATTCTACCATTTATCAAAAATTATAAAATATGCCATTGTCTTCAACATCTAGCAACTAGGTTTTTTAACCTAAAAAAAATATTTTCCAGCCACCCCACTTCAAAATCATCCTACAATATGATGGATTATCTTCAAAAATCAACACATATTTAATTCCACACCTTCAAAAATCTACACAACGTATTAATTGCTCAACCTCAATTATGCATCTTCAAACTTCAACTGCCCATTAAAATTGCAGTGATGGTCAATCAAAATTTGATTTACCAGTGCTGCCCATTATTTGCGGCAAATCCCAATCAAAATTAACTAATAACCTTTGCATTCAAAGAAAACAAACTCAAAATTATGCACAGTATATATTATACAATAAATTATTGAACTCATTATGCAACAAATTGAGGATCAAAAAAATTATGCAAAAATATATTTCAATTCGAATTATGTAATTATAAATTTAAACTACCTATTTTTAAGAGCAATAATCAAACTTAACGTATAATTTAATTATTTTTAAGAATAATAATCAAATTCAACATATAATTTAAAAATATAATACTAATAGTTATTAAATTTATTTAATAAAAAATTTTATCAATTAATTTTTGAATAATCTTTACACTCTTTAAAGATCTCGTAACTGGATTGTCGCAAACCACAAGCTATTCAAGTATATATGAACACCAGAGAAAACAATTCTTGCTATATTATAATTGAAGAAAGAATTTGACAAGTGATTTGTTTATTTTAAAAAAAACTTTTTTTATAGTGGGATAATTTTTTTAATTTTACTAAAATTTATCTTTTACTCTAAAAAGGAAACTTATATTGGCAGGAAACCTATATGCCTTATATCCAACTGCGTACAATATATTTTACTAAATAAATATACTACTTCTTCTCCTTCTTCTTATTAAATCACTATATATTATTTATTTTATGATTTATTAGTTTTATTTATTAATTATTATTAATATTAAATTATTGTATAATTTATTAGTTTTAGTTATGAAATATTATTAGTATTAAATTATCTTCTCCTTTTTTTTTGTCTCGTTCCTTGAAGAAATGGTGAATGCATTAGGAAAATGGTGAAACTGGGATTGTAGTCGATCTTGTTACATTTGGTTCTTTATATGCAATTGAAAGTAACATGTTTACTTGTATTGTTATAATAACTTTTTGAATATTTGGCCTGTATCTGTGAACGGGATTGTTTTTGAATTTTTTTTCCTTGTTGAATTTTTAAACTTTATTGTTCAAAAATATAAACAGACCCAATTTTTCACTTTATGAAATTGTTTAGGGTCCATGTAAAAAATTAAAGGATCATTTACAAAACTACCCTAAAAAGAAGAATTTGTTTTCAAAAATACTACCATTTTTTTAATTTTAAAAAATACTACATTTATAATTTTTTTTCACAAAAAATACGCTAAAGAAAAATTAGAAAATTGTGCGCTGCTTAATCCTTATAAATAGCATTTGACCACTGTTTGTTACTTTTAAAACATATGCTGCCATATATAATAATGGCCTTTTTTTTGTTTTTTTTTCATTTTTTTTCAAAATAAAATTTTAAAATATTAAATTAAAAGTAATTTTATTAAATTTCTACTTATATAATAAATACCCATATATACCCATATATACTCTTATTTTGAAATTAAAATTTTAAAATTTTATTTATATTAATATATTTTATTTTATTTATATTTTTAAAATAATTTTAACGTATACTATAAAAATTATTTAAAAATATATTTTAATATATAAAAAATAAATATTATTTTTTAGTATTTTATTTATTTTATTGTGCAATATTTTTATTAATTAATGTATGTAAGTTAATTTTAGATTATATTTTACATATACACTTTTATATATTTATTTAATATATGTTAATTAATTTATGTTATATAATTTTAAATTATATTATTTTTAGACAAAAAAAATTATTTTTTAAATACGGTGAATATGGACATTCAAAATATACAAAGCCTATAAATTATAAAAATATCATTTTATATCTAACATATACCGACATATATCAACATATACTAATATATACCGATATATACCAATATGTACCGATATATATATATCCATATATACATAACATATATATATATATATAGTTATATATAACATATATCCACATATACCGACATATATTTACATATACCCACATATATATAATATATATTATTATTCTTTTGAAACATAAACCTATATATATCTAGTTATATATAACATATGTTCACATATAAATATATATAAAATAGTTATATACTGACATATGTCCACATATACCTATATATATTATTATTATTTAGTTAAAATATATGTAACATATATCAATATATGTCGACATATACCTACATATATTTAACATATATATATATAGTTATATATAACATATACTCACGCATTATTATATATATATATATATAACATATATTATTATTATTATTTTTGCAATATATACCTGTATATATCTAGTTATATGTAATATATGCCAACATATATTGTTATTCTTTTATGTATGTCTAGTTATATGTAACATATATCCACTTATAAATAAATATATAAAATAGTTATATACCGATATATATTCACATATATTATTTTTTAGTTAAAGTATATATAATATATACAGACAGATATCAATATATACCTACATATATGTAACAAATACATATCTAATTATATATAGCATATATTCAAATATACTGACACGTACCATTATTCTTTAGTTAAAATATATAAAATATACACCGATATATACCCATATATATAACATATATTGTTATTCTTTTGCAACATATATCCATATATATGTAACATATGTTTTTATTCTTTTACAACATATGCACATTTATGATTATTCTGTTCGATATATCCAATTATATGTGATATTTACTCACATATAAATAAATATATAAAATAGTTATATATCGACATATATCTACATGCATCCACATATATCAATATATATTATTATTTTTAGTTAAAGTATATATAATATATATTGACATATACCTATATATACACACATATATTATTATTTTTAGTTAAAGTATATATAATATATACATATATATACTGTTATTTTTTAATTATTTATTTGTAAAATATAGCCACATAATTTGTTAAATTTATTGAAAATCTAAAAAATTAAAAAATTATTTCTTTAAAGTATTTTATCGAACATATAGTGTGCGTTACATTAGAAAAATAAAAAAAAATCTCAATCAATATATTTGAAATCCAAAGAACAATTAAAACAAATAAAATTAAAAAAATTTGCAAAAATAAAAAATCAAAATCATTTTCATTATCAATTTTTCGCATCAAAACCAACACACACTGTTTCATACATGTATATTTCCAATGAACAACCATAATTTTTTTGTTATAACCATGATTTGTTGATTTCATGTTTATATCTAATTGCTAATTTTACTACTATTTTCAACGAAATTTTACTCTAAACAGTATTTTTGAGAATCACAAATTCACTTCCTAGCCTGTATAAACAAATTTCAGCGAGAGGAGTTCAAAGCCTTTGGCCCCTTTTTTTGTTTCTTTGTTTTCTCTCTTTTGTTTCATTTGATTTCAAGAATCTTGCAAATTAGCTATATTTTATTTAACTAGTGATGGCATAGCAAACAAAATTATGTTTTTTGGCATTTGCTCTTTTATTCATTTTAAATCTGGAGATTTATATTCTTGCACAACAAATGCCTTGCTATTTTAATTTGGATTGCTGATCGCGTGCACAGTTTGTTGCTCGTGTTGTTTGCGTTGAAGAAGGAAATAACAACAAAAAAATAGGAATAATGAAGGAAAGAAACAGCATATATTTTTAAAAAAAGATAAAATTAATCTAAAATTGAAAAGGAAAAAGCTAAAAATGAGAAAAAAAAGAAATAAATACAGTAAATTTGAAAATAAAAGTTAAAAATATAGTGTATGGTGTAATTTCCTCTTTAAAGAATTGATTGATGAAAACTTTAATTAAGATTAGAAGTACCAACTCTAATTTACTATAATTATTTATATTATATAAATTATTATTTTAAAATTATTAGTAAAACATATATATAATGTGAAATTATAATTTAAAAGAAATATAATGATTTAAAAAATTGAAATTTAGTTAATATTAAAATATAATTTAAATTAATTATCGATCACTATAAAAAATAAAATTTATTATAAATTATTAATAACATATCCGTCAATGAACGTGATTAAATATCTAATAATAAATTATAAATTCATTAATGAATTAATATTAAAAAGCTTAATATTAAAAATGTGATAATCATTAAATCTTGTTTTTAAATAAAGAGCAAATTAGCAATTGATTATTCGTTACTAAATTTATCTCTTACTAAATTCAAATCAAATCCATTAATAAGTGTGTTACTAAATTTACTAATCCATCGTTAATCCATTTCTCTAAAAAATGTTCACAATCCTCTAGAAAGTAGTTCGGAAGCTGCCATATCACTTACCTCGGTAAACAAATCTAAATGTTAAAGGAAGAAATAGAGAATCCGAGGGTTATGGTTGAGTGGTGAGTACTTATCCAACCTTGGCCAAAGGTCAAGGGTTCGATCATTGACGTTGGATATGGAGCAGTCTTAAATCTTCGGGCCAATTGTCTCACCCTTTGAGGTGTCTGCAAGCCAGCGAGAGAATTAGTCACTGTATCCGACGATGTATATTATGGTCGAGAGACAAAAAGGAAGAAGTAGAGAATTCCGGGTACACGTCTTCTTTAGGCAGTGAGAGTTTGGCTCCTCTTGTTGACAAACTTTCTTATTCATACTCAATTTGTCAGGCTCCAACACTTCCTTCAAGAGTGGTTTCTATTATTGCACCATCATCAATAGAAGTATGGTTTCTATTTGAATGTGCATAAAATCTCCTACGCCTCCTATGCAACCTATTTTTCCTATTGGAGGAGAGAAGCTACAAACATTAATAATCTTTTAATAGTGAAATAAAAGAAAATAACGAAACAATTCTTAGAAGAATTTTATCGGCTGAGAGTACATAAGAATGCTAGAATTGTATAACAAAGTGATATTATTCATGAATTAGATAATGCTTTTGAATAGGCTCGCAAAGCTAAAAAAATCTGAAACTAAAAATAGAAAATTACAACACAGTTGAGATTGTGCTTTCAACAACACCATAAAAACTTAAGGACCAATAGTAACAAACAAAGACTTAGTCAAATAACAGTAAAAATATGACAATCAATTTGAATCAATTACTCAACACTCCGCCTGATTCAAAAGTGCAAACTCCAAGCTGATTCTTGAAACAAATGTGCTTGTCACATGGCAAAGATTTTGTAAAAACATCAGTTATTTGTTCATTTGTATTGCAATACTGCAATTTGATAGATCCATCTGCCATAAGATCACAAATGAAATAAACTTGCATACCAATATGCTTTGTTTTCCCATGATAAGTTGTAACCTTGGACATAGCAATTGCTACTTTGTTTTCACAATAAATATCAGGTGCTCCATTTTACTCTTGAGAAAGATCTGTCGAAATTCTTAACCATATTCCTTGACAAGCTAATGTTGTTGCTGCTGCATATTCAGCTTTTGATGAAGACAAAGTGCTTGTGGCTTGCTTTTTTGAACTCCAGGAAATAGCAGCTGAATCGAGATCTAATATATAACATGAAGTGTTTTTTCTATCCTCCAAGCTACGAGCACAATCACTATCATTGAACCCAAACAGTATGAAAGCCGAAACTGTCTCATACCATAGTCCCTAATCAAGTGTTCCAACCACATAACATAGAACTCGTTTGGCTACCCCTAGATGATGCTTTGAATGGTTGTGCAAAAACCTGGAAATTACTCAAGCAGGAAAAGCTATATCTGGCCTGATATGAGTCAAGTAAATTAATCTATCAACTAAGCTTCTAAAGTGACTCGCATTAGCTTGTTTAGTTCCGTCATCAACTTGTAACTCTTCATTCAAATTCATTGGTGTTGCTGCAAATTTATAGTTAAGTATGCTGATTTTTTTAAGTAAATCAGTTGCATATTTTCTTTTTGACACAAAGACTCATCTCCAAATTGCTTCACCTCTAACCCAAGAAAATAATGCACCAAACCCAAATTTGACATCTCAAACTTTCTTTTCATGCTCAAATTGAACTCATTAATGAGAGAAGAAGATGAACCCATATATATCATGTCATAACATAAAACAATGGAAATATCAATTTTACTTTATTTTTTAAATTAAAGAGTGGCTTTATTCTTACTTTTCCCAAATCCATCCTCAAAAAAATATGAGTCAATTTTGTTATACCATGCCCATGGAGCATGATTTAAGCTATGAAGAGCCTTCTTTAACTTATACACTTGCCCCTCTTTCCCACAAATAACAAACCTTCAAGTTGAGAGATATATACTTCCTCATCCAGCTCTCCATTCAAGAATGCAGACTTGACATCAAATTAGTAGATAGACTAATTTAATTGAGAAGCTAAGGCTAGTAGAATTCTCATCGTCTCAAACCGAGCAACGGGAGAAAATGTGTCGTCATAATCCACACCTTTTTGTTGTGCATAACCTTTCACCACAAGCCATGCCTTGTGTTTTTGTATGCTGCCATCTGCATGAAATTTTGTTCTAAACACCCACTTACTCCAATGGCTTTCTTGTCTTATGGTAGGTCCACCAAATCCCATGTTTCAATATTCTGGGTTGCTTTAAGTTCTTCTATCATTCCATGGCGCCATCATCCTTTCTCTATTGCTTCTTCAAATGTTATTGGGTTAGCTGCAGAAAAGGCTTGGGTAGTCTCATAAATTTCAGCCAATGGCCTAAATTTTCTTAGAGAAGTTTTATCACCCGATGAACTTTTACTGTTGGAACTTGAATAAGTGGAGCTTGGTGGAGTTGAAGAGGATACACTAGGAGTATTTGAAGGAGTTGATTGCTGGCCCTTTGTTGTTGGAGCTTCATTTTTCATAGGAACCTTTAATCAAATACCATCCGACTTCTTTTCCCAAGTTCAGCTTGCTTCTTCATTAAACACAACATTTTTGCTAATAATCATCTAGACACTCAAAGGTTTATAAAGCCTATATGCTTTGGATTGAGAGTAATAACCAACAAAGACACATTTTACAAAAGAATTGGCAATACAACCAAATATTTTCAAGTGGCTTATCCAAGTTCTCCTACCACTCTAAGCTTCATATGGTGTTTTGTTGAGAACATCTTTTGTAGGAGATAAATTAACAAATGGACAACAACAACAACACATTCAGCCCAAAATTGATTAGGTAGTCCCTTAGCATTCAACAAGCATCTGGTCATTTCAACAACCATTTGGTTCTTATGTTTAGCCACTCCATTTTGCTCTGGAGTATGTGGTACTGTCAATTCTATATGCAAGCTTTGTTCTTTACAAAATTGATTGAATTCATTAGATAAAAATTCGTCTCCTCAACAACACAATTTCTTTATGCTTCTCAACGAGCAACTTTAACTTTTTAAAGGTCTCAAATTTGTTTCAGATTTGAATTGAAGGAAGTATACCCAACTCGTGCGACTATATTCATCTGTAAACAAGAAATACCAACTTCCACCTAATGATTGTGTTTTTATAGGGCCAACAAATAAGCATGTACAAGCTCGAGACACTCAAATGTTCGTCTAGAATTTCCTACAGGAAATGGTTTTTTACATTTTTTCACATAAATACACCTCTCACACAAATCAAAAGACTCAATTTTAAGCAACCCAAACACTATTCCTTTTGACTTAACAATTTTAGACATTTTACGTTCAATTGCTCATATTGTAAATGTCGCAATTTGGACTCACTATTTTCTTTAACAAGAGTATAGTTTTCAATACTAGAAACTTCAATTGGGAAGAGTTTATTAGGTGAAACTTGAACATCAGCAAAATCTGATCAGATTCTTTTTTTTTTTTATCTCAAATCACACAAGACACATCATCAAACATGATAGAATACCTACTAGCCATAAGCTACCCATTACCCAATAGATTTTGTGATAAAGTAGGACTAAAATAAACATTGTAAATGAGCTTTGTTTTGCCATGACCATTACTTAATGCTATTGTGCCTTTGCCTTCAACTTGCATTTGCTTTCACTAGGTTTTACTTTCTCCTTGCATGAATCATCCAGCTCCTTAAATAAAGATTTTATCCTGGTCATATGATTGGAATAGCTGCTGTCTAGAAACCAAATGTCACTTGAGGCTTTGGTGTCATCTTGATAGGCCATGAATAACTCATTCTCCTCTTCATCTTCGGTGTAATTCGTTTGCTTTTCTCTTTTCTAGCAATATGCCTTTACATACTCATACCGCTTGTAATAATAACATTGAACACTGCTCTTGTAATTTTTTTACTTCTCAGTCATCTCCCTTTACTCATCTTGACTAGTCCTGCTTCTACCTCGGCTACCTCTGCCACGGTAACCTTCTCTACCATGTCCTCTACTTGTTGCCTTCCTTGAATCATTTTGTTGTTTGAAAGAATCCCCCATCACTTGAAAACTCTTCTTTTCACTCTTTTCATTCATCCAGTTTAGCCTTGCCTCATGGGATTTAGCTCATCAAATGAGAAAGTAGCCAAGTCTTTAGACTCCTCAATGGCCAGCTACCACAACATGATTAAATCTTAGAGTCAAACTCCTTAACACTTTTTCAATAATAGTTTGATTAGAAATGTTTTCCCTGTAAGATCTCATTTGATTAACAATTGATGCTACTCTTAAAAGAAAATCTTGTACTGATTTCCCACTTTTCATTTGCAATGTCTCAAAATCACGACGAAGAGATTGAAGCTTTACCATAATTACTTTCAACAAGCGATGAAATGCCATTTGTAAAGTTGTCCAAACTTCTTTGGCAGTTGTTTGCACCAAGAATATAGTGGGCTTAGCCCAAAGTCAATAATTGGAAGGTTGAGGAACCATATGAGTTGAGGAAACAAATTACTGAGAAACAAATTGTCAAGGAAGCGTGTCTAAGAAAACCAATTCCAAAGAAAATGGAGAACGTAGAGAGTGACTGGAACACAGCTTGAGCCCAAAAGTTGCAGCAACCACCCACTCACTAGTTAGGAAAAACAAGAATGAAAGATTGCAGCCATGAAGAGTGAGGAGAATGCAGATATTATTTTTTGGCTATTTCCTCTATCCCACATCGAAAGATGTGGGATAAGGAGAAAACCTATAAAAGTGACCTCTCTCCCTTTGTTATTTTCATCCCAAAAAAAATAAGCTCATTTAATGTATAAGGCTTATTTTTCTTCTATCTCTTTTGTATTTTTTTCTTTGAAATTAGAAATATTATTTTGGTAGTGTCCGAAGCATAGGCAAAATTGGCCGAACCTCGTTAAATTTGGTGTTCTCTTTATTGTTTGTTTAATAGCTATTTTGGTATAGTTGTGGTGGTATTTTGAGCTGGTGATTATATGTCTAGGAAAATTTTGTCTAAGGAAATACTTGGTATTTAAGAGTATCCATTATGATCCACCTCTCTTTCTTGAAAATTTTTCTGGTATAATTGTTGGTGCAATTGTTCACACACTATATATATTATTGGTGAAAAATTAATCCAATTTCACAATAATTAGTATCAGAGCCAAGATTTTCTTAGTATGCTCTGTGGTTGCAGCCTAGTTTGATCTTCCACATCAGAAAAGATTTTTTTGAATTATTTGTGTTCCGCATTTATTAGCTATTAAATAATTTTTTGAAGTAGAAATGACAGACAACTCAGGCAAATCATCCACTCCAAAGGAGACAGCATCCACTTTGTCAATTTAGTCAAGGACTGCTGTGTCAAATGTTAGATTTGCAGTGGAGATTTTTGATGGTACGAGTCATTTTGATATGTGACAAAGTGAGATTCTAGACGCTCTCTTTCAGCAAGGTCTAGACATTTCCATTGAAGAAGAGAAACCAGAAGATATTAATGAAAAAAATTAAAAAGCCATCAATTGTGTGGCTTGTGGTACAATTTGATTGTGCCTTTCTAGAGAACAGAAGTATGCGTTCTCTAAGGAAGTTTCCGCAAGTAAATTGTGGAAGGCATTGGAGAATTTTTTTTTAAAGAAAAGCAGTCAGAACAAGCTTCATATAAAGAAGAGATTGTTTCACTTCACTTATGTTTCAGGTACCACTATGAATAAACACATCAATAATTTTAATCAGTTGGTAGCTGATTTGATGAATTTGGATGTGACTTTCAAAGATGAAGATTTGGCTTTAATGCTGTTAGGTCCCTTCCAGAGGAGTTTGAGTTTCTTGTAACAACTCTACTCCATGGGAAGGCTGAAGTTACTCTCTCTAAAGTAATTGCTGCATTATACAGTTACAAACTACGAAAGAAAGACAAGAAAGAGAGTTCAAGTGGAACAACAGAAGCATTGATTGTAAGAGGTCGCTCTTAAAGCAGAAAGAGAAAAAAGAAAGGGAGATCAAAATCCAGACCAGCTAAAGATGAATGTGCCTTATGTTGGGAGAAAGGGCATTAAAAGATAAATTGTCCCAAGCTGAGTAAAAAATCAAATCTGATAAAAGGAAAGCAGTCGTGAATTCAAATGTAGCTGAGTGTGATGATGAAGACTCATACCTTTTATTAGCTGTTGTGTCATCAACAAGCTCTTCTAGTGTATGGCTACTTAATTCTGGTTGTAGTCATCATATGTGTCCCAATCGAGATTGGTTCTTTGACTTTAGAGAACTAGAAGGAGTAACTATTTACACAACAAATGACGGTCCATGTATGATTAAAGAAATTGGTTCAATCCAATTGAGGAATCATGATGGATCAATAAGAACACTATCAAATGTCCGATATGCACCGAGTTTGAAGAAGAATCTCATCTCTGTGGAAGTCCTAGAATCAAAGGGCTTCATTGTAAATGCAGCAAATGGAGTAATAAAAATCATCTCCGGTGCACTGGTGATAATAAAAGGATTAAGAAAGGCCAATAACTTGTATTACTATCAAGATAATGCAATTATTGGGATAATAACAGTCTCTTCCAGTAATGATCAAGAGTTGGAAGCAACCAGATTATGGCATATGCGCTTGGGACATGCTGGCGATAAATCCTTGAAACTGTTTTCAGATCAAGAATTATTGAAAGGAGTGCAACCCCAAAAGTTAGATTTCTGTGAGCATTGTGTCAAAGACAAGCAGACTAGTATGAAGTTTAGCACTGCAATCCATAATACCAAGGGTATTTTAGACTATGTTCACTCATATGTGTGGGGTCCTTCCAAGACAGCTTCAATGGGAGGAAAGCACTACTTTGTAACATTTATTGATGACTTCTCTCGGAGAGTATAAGTGTATACTATGAAGACAAAGGATGAAGTGTTGAGAGTTTTTCTCATATGAAAAAAGATGGTGAAAACTCAGACGGGCAAAAAAGTCAAATGTCTCCGCACAGATAATGGTGGAGAGTATAAAAGTGATCCATTTTTGAAATTCTGCCAAGATGAAGGCATTATTAGACACTTCATAGTTAGAGATACACCACAATAGAATGGGGTGGCAGAACACATGAACCAGACACTGGTGGAGAAAGTTCAGTAGCATGAACCGGACATTGGTGGAGAAAGTTCGGTGTATGTTGTCCAATAAAGGGTTGGAAGATAATTTTAGGCTGAGGTTGTTACATATGCATGCCATCGCGTTAATCGCTTGTCATCAGCTGCTATTGGTGGTAAAATACCTTTGGAGATATGGTCTAGAAAACCTGCTATTGATTATGATTCCTTACGTGTATTTGGTTCCACTGCATACTACCATGTTATGGAATTAAAATTAGATCCGAGGGCAAAGAAAGCACTCTTTATGGGGATCACCACTGGTGTGAAGGGACTTCGCCTTTGGTGTCCAGAAATAAAGAAGATAGTCTTTAGTAGAGATGTTACCTTTGATGAGTCTACCATGTTGAAAAAGGTAACAAATGAAATTGTTCAGCAGACAGATGGTACTCCGCAACAAGTAGAGTTTGAAAGAAGAATTATTGACCCAGCAACAAATAAAATAGATGAAGATACTCTTATGGTAGAGGTGGTGTCAGATGAAGAAGGGGTTCCAACCCAAGAACCCCCACAACAACAAGAATCTATTGCAACAAATAGGCCACGATGAGAGATTCACAAACCTTCTAGATTTGATGATATGGTGGCTTATGCATCCCTAATTGCAAATGATGGCATTCCTAGCACTTATAATGAAGCTGTCCAAAGTTCAGAAAAGGAAAGTGGAGGAAGGCCATGGATGATGAAATGCAGTCCCTTAGAAAGAATCAAACATGGAAGCTAACTAATCTTTCAAAGGGAAAGAAGGCAATTGGATGCAAATGGGTATATACAAAAAAGGAAGGATTTCCTGACAAGAACAATGTTCGCTACAAGGCAAGGCTGGTAGCTAAAGGCTATGCTCAGATGGAGGAAATTGATTATAATAAAGTATTTTCTCCAGTTGTAAAATATTTCTCTATTAGATTTTTATTGCCCTTGGTAGCACAATTAGATTTGAAACTCATTCAACTTAATGTAAAAACTGCATTTTTACATGGAGACTTAGAAGAGGAAATCTATATGATTCAGCCAGAAGGGTTCAAGGTTGCTGGAGAAGAAAAACGGATATGTAAATTGGAAAAATCATTGTACGGATTGAAACAATCTCCGAGGCAGTGGTAAAAATGATTTGATAATTTTATGATGAGACAGAAGTACACAAGGAGCAAATATAATCATTGTGTGTATTTGCGCAAGCTACAAGATGGATCTTTCATATATCTTCTCTTGTAAGGTAATGATATGCTGATAGTTTCAAAGAATCTAGAAGAAATTGAGAAGTTGAAGACATAGCTGAATCAGGAGTTTGAAATGAAAGACTTGGGAGAAGTAAAGAAAATTTTAGGCATGGACATATGCAGAGATAGGAAGAGAAGGAAGCTTTGTTTGAATAAGAAACATTATCTAAAGAAGCTACTACAACGTTTTAGACTGAATGAAAAGTCAAAACCTATAAGTACACCGCTTGCACCTCATATGAAGCTCAGCTCATCTTCATCTCTTAAAAATGAAATGGAATGGGAGTACATGTCTAAGGTTGCATATGCAAATATTGTTGGTAGCTTGATGTATGCTATGAGATTCAAGTAAAGAACCAAGTTTATCATGCAAGGACGAAGCACATCAATATTCAGTATCATTTTGTATATGAGATTCTGGAGAAAGGTGAAATATTACTTCAAAAAATTTAGACCACTGACAATCCCACAGATATGTTGACAAAGGTGGTGATAACTGTCAATTTCAACCATTATTTGGACTTTATCAATATTTTGAAAAATTGAATATGAACGCTTCACAGCGCAATTTGGAGACACTACTGAAAATATATTTTTTTAGAGAAGACTTGCATATTGTAAATAAAAAATAGCCAAGGTGGAGATTTATTATTTTTTTTTTGCATTTTTTAGCCTATAAAAGGGACCTCTCTCCCATTGTTATTTCCATCCCAAAAAAAATAAGCCCATTGAATGTATAAGGCTTATTTTTCTTCTCTCTCTTTTGTATTTTTTTAAATTAAAAATATTATTTTGGTGGTGTCCGAGGACGTAGGCAAAATTGGCCGAACCTCGTTAAATTTGGTGTTCTCTTTATTATTTATTTAATAACTATTTTTGGTATAGTTGTGGTGGTATTTTGTGCTAGTGATTATATGTCTAGAAAAATTATGTCTAATAAAAGAGTTGGTATTTAAGAGTGTCCATTGTGACCCACCTCTCTTTTCTGAGAATTTTTCTGGTATAATTATTGGTGCAAATGTTCACACACTATACATATTATTAGTGAAAATTAATTCAATTTCACATCATTGGAGACCTACCACTTTCCTAGAAAATAGGAAGAACAATGAATAAAAGAAGAAGCTGAGAGCTGAGAAAGACAAGGATTCACACCCAAAAAAATACAGTAAGAAATCTTTGCCAAAGACTCCAAATAGAAGCAAACATTTTTTCTTTTATTAAACTTTGACATGTTTCCTTCAACTTAGTATTCTAGTTTCAGTTTTTGTATATCCTTTTTTTGTGAGTTCATTGTTTGTCCAGCTGTCAACAAAGTATCTAAGTACATACTCCATTTTAGTTGTTATTTATTAGAACATAGTGTCAACAGGTTGTTTAATTCCTTAGTAGTTCTTGTAATTATTTTACTTCTATTTGAATAAAATATATTTTAGTTGTTCTTCATTCACTCAAAAGTCTATTAGTTTGTCCCTAGAAATCTTGTTAATTGTTTTACTCCTTTTAAGGCATAATTTATTTTGGCTATTCTTCATTCATACAAAGGTATGTTAAGTTTATCAGCAAAAGTCGTGGTAATTGTTTTGTTCTTTTTAAAGTATAATCTTCTTAGGTTGTTCTTCAAATGTAAAATTGTCTACCAGTATGCTTAAATCCTCAAAAGTACTTTACAGTGTTTTTAGTTTATTAATACACATTTTTCCATCAATCAACTTCAACGCTCAGTAAAGTTCTCACTAGACTTTTAGTCAGTATTCTTGAGGAATTCAAGTGAACCATAACAAGGAGCTTGAGGACTGTACTCTATTTTTCCTCTTTTTTAGAGTCATTTTATTTAGAAGTCAGTTCAATGTATTTATAATTGAGAAATCTACAATCCTCTGGTACACTTGGCATAATTAAAGGTTAAGACTTGCCAATCCTCAGGCAAATAACAGTAGTTGATACTGCAATTTTGGAGAAAACTGACTCGCGAACAATTTATTGAATCAAGAATAAGCTTTAGACCCCTTTTTCTTGTTTCCTCTTATCCTAGTGTCTTCTTCTTCTGTATCAGAATACTCATTCTCAACCAAGTCCCCATAAATCTTGAGACTTAAATTATTTTTTTCATTTTGATGCTTCAAAATTTATAGTTTTCACCATGAAAGACAAGAATCTCTAGTTGAGAAATAGTCACAATATTTTCGTTAGTCACCATGGGGTTTAATTTATGCCCAATTACAGTCGAATCTACTCTGATACCACAATTGTTGTAGGAGAGAAGTTACGAACACAGATAATCTTTTAATAGTGTAGTAAAGGTTTGAAACAAAGGAAAATAACAAAACAGTTCTTAGAGGAATTTTATCAAATTAATAGGTAGAGAACATATTGAATGCTAAAATTGTAAAGCAAAGTGATATTATTCATGAACCATAGAAGTAGAATAAAAGTCAAATTGATTCAAAAAAGGCCACTAATACTTTACTAAATCAGGGTTTACAGTTTAACAATCGTGAAAGCAAAGAGCTTAGTTTGATGAAACAACCATTATTATCCAATTAACATATTGCTCTAAATCAACAAAACAAAAACTGGGCTCTATTTAATCCTTTTCAGCCACAATTTCTTCCATCTAATGAGGATGGAGAAAAATTTTGACCATTTATGGCTTCTATGCCACCTTATCCATTGGCGCCTACACTGGATCATGGATATGCAACACAAGGGCACAGTGTTGCTATAAGTATGGTTCATTCAAACCTTGTTCCCGCTATGTAATTACCTTGACTGATCAACAATATTAATCCAAATATCTTACATTCACCAGTTGGGGTCTGGTCTCCTATACTTTTAGGCCCTTCTCTTCCTCCTCAAATAATACCTATCTTTCAGAATGTCAATCCAGTTGTCTTTAACCCACCACTAGGCATGACATTAGGATTATGTCATTGACAAAACAAGCACCTTTACAAGTATTTCTTTGAATGGAATCCCTCTCTCTCCCTCTCTCTTTATAGGGAAGAGGCATTCAAAACTGATGTTATTCCTGGGTTTTTTCCTATTGAGGGTGTTGTGGAGAAGGATAATGAAGAAATGGTTGTTCTCGCTAATGAAGATCAGAATGCATGTGCATAATGTGGTGAGCCTTTTGATGATTTCTATAGTGATAAAACTAAGGAATTAATGTATAAAGGAGGACGCTAAGGGCGGAACTAGGGAGTCCTGGGTGGTCCATGGACCCTCCCTCAGTTAAAATAAAATTCCCACATCCTCAGTTTAGAGAAAAAGATGATGGTGGTAGCTTTGAAGTAGTATAAAAATGCGCACCCACTAACTTACTAACTATTCCATAACTATGCAGCAGTTTTTTCCTTTTTTAGTTTTTTTATGGTGAAATCTTATTTGTGGTCAGGTAATTTTAAATAAAATGAATTTTATTTTTATTAGTAAAACTAAAATCATTTTCAAGGGAATAAAAAATATGAAGAGTGAAAGTCGATACTGAGTTTATATATATATACAATCCCTTATTGTATTATATATGATCATTTTATTAATAAAAAAAATAAAGAAGGTGAACTAATATTCATAATAATAGGTTCAACACTCTCATCTCCCCTTTGAGAGGGGTTACCTTTTCTTTCTAACTATTAGGCCTCTACTCTCTCCCTAGCGGCTACGCCCCTAGGGCTGTTCTAAAACTATGATTCAATTGATCCCAGACTTCTGACCGTCTCCATCGATCATACTCATGGGTACTGCAGAGGAGATGGACGAACTACTGGCATCATTAAAGTTGACCGAGGATGAAACGCGGGTGGACACCGTGCAATCACATCCGAATACTGAACAAATGCAGAAGTATTGAATCTCCCTTTGTCTGCTAGGTAAGCTACTTACTAAGAAGGACTTCAATATCCCTGCCTTTCAATCTACGACGCTGAAGAGTTGGAAACTAAAGAAGGGTTTTAGCTTAAGGGATATGGGTAACAATGTATTTATCTTTCAATTTTTCCTAGAATCTGATAGAAAGAAAGTTCTAGATATGGGTCCTTGGTGCTTCGATGATAATTTGTTGGTTTTGAAAGAAATGAAAGAGGAGGATATTGCCCAAACCGTGGAATTTACGAAGGCTAGCTTTTGGGTTTGAGCATATAATGTCCCATTTTTATGGCTATCAAATATGACTGCAAAAACAATAGCAAATCTGATTGGTGACTTGATCAAAATTGATGAAGGAGATAGTTTGGGATGGAAGCACTACCTGCGGGTCAAGGTTGCAATTGGTGTGGATAAACCACTTCAAAGAGGCATCTTACTTCGATTGGGATCTGAAGTCAAGTGGATCAAATATAAGTGTGAACGCTTGCCTTTATTTTTCTATGGATGTGGAAGACTCGGGCATATAGTGGGTGAATGCGAATTTGGAGATAGTATGATGCCTCACCAGTATGGAGAAGAGTTGAATGCATCTCCTAGGAAGATTTTTCAGTTGAGGAATCTGATAGAAAAATTGAAAGAAGAAATGCTAATAGTTGAACTTATTCCGCAACTAGGATAAGGGAAGGCAAAAGTAGGGGTTCCAAGCGACAATGGGGGAAAAGCAGATGTCCCAATCTTTAGGGGAGGTGCTTAGTGAACTTAAGGAGAAGGAGATGGAAAATAATACAAATCAACATGCTACTCTAGCTGATACACAAGGGACAATTGAAACATCTAAGACAGTGTCTGGGAACGATATAGCAGAATGCCATGACTCTGGTTCTGATGCTCTTACTTAGAATACTGGGGTAGAAGACGATGTCCCCATTATAGCTATTACTCAACGAAGCAATAAGGGGAAGAACTCTCGAGCGTGGAAGAGGATCAAAGGAGAAAGGATTATAGATATGGTCAGCAGCGGTATGCAAATTACTCACTTAAAAAGAGACTGTATGGAAATAGATGGCGAGTCCAGATCGGGAATGGAGAACAATGCTAAGAAACATAAGGGCTGCTTTGCAGAGAAACCAATGACTATAGAGGTGACCAGTGTGACAACCACTGGTTGCCTACAACCATGAAAATCTTGAGCTACAATTGTCGAGGTTTGAGGAGTACCTCTGCAATTCAAAAACTGAAAAAGCTCATTCAGCTTGAACCTCCCTCACTGGTGTTCTTAATGGAAACTAAAGTAGCAGAGGAAAGAATTTTGTTTGTTAAAAGTAGATTGAGTTTTCAGAATAGTTTTGCAGTAAGGATCAATAACTTCAGGGGCAGCTTAGCTTGCTTTTGGAATCAGGATTTTGAGGTAAATCTCTTATCATACTCTTTGCACCATCTCGATTTCCACATCCTAAACCATGGGGACTCAGTAAGATGGCGTCTTACTTATTTTTACGGATGGCCTCAATAGAGTAACAAGAAGAAATTGCGGGACCTTCTTCGAACCTTGAAATGTAAATCAGAGCTTCTTTGGTTAGTGATTGGGGATTTTAACGAAATACTCTCACACTCTGAAAAGATAGGAGGTACTGATCGTCCTGACTCATACATTGATGCTCTTTGAGATGTGTTATCGTGCTGTGGATTACAAGAATTATCGTATGAAGGGTACAGATTTACCTGGGATAATGACCAAACTCTACCACATTTTATAGAAGAAAGAATAAACAAAGGAATAGCAAGTGTGGCATGGCTAATGCACTTTCAGAATTACCACTTAAAAACCTATTTATTTTCTGGTTTCGATCATCTACCGATTGCTCTTGATTTGATGGGAAAGCTAAAGCTGGTAACTAACAACATGACCAATTTTTGATTTGAAAACATGTGGCTAAAGAATCCAAAAATAAGGGAAAATGTTAAGGGTTCTTGGGAGGGGCCCACAAATGAACTATATGCTTCAAAATAAACAAATGTAGTGCTGCTTTGCAAAAATGGGGATGAAACAATTTTGGTAACTTTAAAAGTAGACGCCAGGGCTATAAACACTCCAATCATCCTTTAAGGCTGCTGCATTAGAAGGGAGAAATTTACTTAAGCGGGAGCTTACTCACTTGCATACAATAGAGGAGACAATGTGGAGACAAAGAGCAAAAATCCAATGGTTAGCTGAGGGAGATAGAAACACACGGTATTTCCATGTTGTAGCTACCAGAAGACAGAAAAATAACACTATTCATAGCCTTGTGGATAGTACTAGGCATGAAATCTCAAGGCAGCCCCTAAAAAATTATATCATCAAATTCTATGATGACTTCTTTCATTCCAATGGAGGGGAGGTGCCTGCATCTGATCTTAACTTTGTCTCTCATAAAGTCACTTCTGAAATGAACTTGGAGCTGAAAAGGGAATTTTCTTAGGATGAAATTTACCAAGCAGTGAAAATGATTCACCCGATCAAGGCGCTAGGTCCGGATAGATTATCACAAGCTTTTTTTAGCAGTTTTGGACTATTGTCGGTAATGATGTGGTGAACGTGATACAAGGGGTCCTTACAGGTAAAGATTTTCCTCCTGCCTTTAACTATACAAATATTTGCCTTATCCCTAAAGTAAAAGCACCAAAAAGTGTGTCAAAATTTAGACCCATTAGCTTGTCAAATGTGATTAGTCGTATTGCTGCAAAAGTCTTAGCTAATAGATTGAAGAATATACTTGGAGATATAATTGATATGACACAAAGTGCTTTTTTACCAGCCCGTTTGATTACAGATAACATATTGACAGCTTATGAAGTCTTTCATAGTATGAGAATTGTAGGTAATAGCCAAAGGAAGCACATGAGTCTAAAGCCATACATGGCCAAAGCCTATGATTGGGTTAAATGGAGTTTTTTGAAAGCAATAATGGAAAAATTGGGTTTTTTAGAGAAGTGGATTTCAATTATAATGAGGCTTGTTACTTCCCCAACTTATTCAATTTTGATAAATGGCGAACGATGTGGAAATATCATACCATCGAGAGGATTAAGGCAAGGGGATCCTCTTTCCCCTTACTTATTTCTCTTATGTATTGAAGGACTAACTGGGCTACTGTTTGAGACTGTGGAGGCAAATTGTATTCACGGCATTAAAGAGTGTAATGGTGCTCATATGATATCACACCTAATATTTATTGATGACTGTATAATTTTTTTGTGAGCCTCTAGGGTGGAAGCAACTATTATTTTAGAAGTATTGGAGAAATATGAAGCTCTATCGGGACAAAAAGTCAATATGCACAAATCAGAGATCTACTTCGGGCAAAATGTTGGAGAAGAATTACAGTCCAATATAACAGATTTGCTAGGGGTACACAAAGTGAACAACCATGTTCTCTATCTTGGTGTTCCAACTACAGTAGGTAAATCAAGGAAAAAGATATTTCAAAGGTTGAAAGATAGGCTATGGTCCAAATTGAACTGGTGGAAAGAAAGACTGCTTTCTTGGGCTGGTAGAGATATTCTCATTAAAATTGTGGCGCAAGCAATACCTAATTATGTAATGCAGTGTTTCAAAATCCCTATAGGTATTTGCAATGACTTATAGAGTATTGTGAGCTGATTTTGGTAGAGCCAAAGGGTCCATGGGAAATGCTTACATCTTTGTTCTTGGAAAAAGTTATGTAAGCCAAAAGAAGAGGGAGGTTTGGGATTTAAAGACTTTGAGAGTTTTAACCAAGCTTTATTAGCTATGCAAGGATGGCGACTGGTAACAAAATCAGACTCTCTTGTTGCGAAGGTGCTAAAAGCGAAATACTATCCAAACTCTGACTTCATGCATGCAAAGCTAGGCCAGTCACCAAGCTTTACATGGAGGAGCATTTTATATGGTAGGGAAGTATTGCGGAATGGGTCATGAGTCAAAATTGAAAATGGTCGGTCCACCTCTATATGGAACGATAGATCGATTCTCGAATCTACTGGCTTCAAGGTCATAACTATCCCTAACTCTCTCTCTATTGATGCTACAGTCTCTGAATTGATGGATGATGAAGCAAAATGCTAGAACTAGGGGATTATTACAATGAATTTCCTCCCTATTGATGCTGAGCGAATCTTGAAGATACCACTGGAAGCTTACAAGGCGACGATCAACTTATTTGGCACTATCCTCCATCAGGGGAGTACTTGGTTAAAAGCGGCTACAGGCTATGCTTCAAAGAAAGGCAGAACCAAAATCAAGCTTTCCTTTCTCAAAATGCGTGGATGGGATTTTAAAAATCTTTATGGAGTATACATGCTCCACCTAGGCTGACCAACTTTATATGGCGGGCAACAATGGAAATTCTCCCAACTAGAGCCAACTTACATAGAAGAATACATGAGGTACCCGATACATGCCCCTTCAGTTTAAACAATGAATCAATTGTCCAACTATGCAGGGATTGTTATGTATTCAAAGACATATGGCATTTGTTATCTCTACCATAAATACAATCAGTGGCAGGGTCTTCCTTCAGAAAATGGTTTGCAAGTATAACCCAAACTTGTCCCAAAGAAATACTAACAACAGTGGCCATAGCTTGCTACTTTATATGGCAACAACGAAATCAATTTGTATTCCAAGGTGCAACTGCTAAGGTGAGAAGTATTGAAATGAAGACCCAATCAATGGTTGCTAAAATGATTAATAGACCTCAAGTTAATGAAAGATGTGAGCTTCCTCAGGTTATGGATGCACGTTCAACATATTAGGAACCACCCCTTGCAGGGACAATCAAAATAAATGTAGATGCTGGCTTTCTAGGTTCGCAACTTATGGGTTATGGTGCTGTTTACCGCGACAGTCAGGGACTGGTTCTTGCATCGTCCCATCACTCATCACTAGCTGCTGGCGAACCAGTCATTGCAGAAACCGAAGCTTTGATCTACGGACTTCAACTAGCGCTAGACCTCTCATTCTCAAATGTCATAGTTGAATCAGACTGCATGACCATTATTAACCTATTGCAAGAGAAAAAATCTAGCGAAATGAACTAGGTATGCTCATACAAGACTGTCTTGATTTGGCGCAACACTTTACTTCTTGTAGATGGTCCTTCACATCGTGAAATTGTAACAAGGTAGTCCACGAATTAGCTAAGTTTATACCTGAATCTAATGGGGATATGATATGGATTGAACAAGTCCCTCGTGAGATTCATGGCTTGTTGGATGTTGTATCTTGATAATTAATATAATTAACTCTGTTCCTATCAAAAAAATTTCGTAATAATAAAAAACAATAAAAATTGCTTTGTATCTTATTAACTTTTTAAATTTAGGAAATTCTTTTTATAAGATAAAGTTTTTACAAAAGAGAGATTTGTTCACTGTAAATTCATTAAAGAGAATTTTTTTGGATTGTGAAAGGATATTTGAATCTAGGTTTAATGAGCAAACTGTATATGAAGTTATCATTCAAAGTATATTAAAAAACTGAAATTATTATAATTTAAAAGGCAAACATTCAATCACTAGGCTCTCAAATTAGTTTTAACTTTATGCATCATAGAATATATGCTTTATTATAAATAATTTCAAAGAGAATATTCATTTATAACTAATATTAACAAAATTGGTGCTTTTTTTAAAATAAATATTGGGGCATTTAACTTAATTTATATATAATGGATGATTAAATGATTTAATCAATCAAACTTAATTTATGTTCACTAAATCGAAAAATTCAAAGTTGAATGAACCCAAAAAAAATTAAATACTAAACAAATAATGCTGTGACAATGATAAGTTTTCAATAATTAGTTGTGGCACTACTTTAAGGCTGCACTGAAGGGGGCTGTCTACCTGATTGCGCCCAATGGATGAACAATAGGCATGGATAGGTCCCAGTTAGGTCCTATAATACATGTTAAATGCAAGTGTGGTTCCGCCTGAAGATTCGTGTTTTCCTCTAAACATTTAAAGAGACGTGTTTCTAATTTTAATTCAATTGTAAATAAATTATAAATTGGTCCAAGGCTCGTAAAAACATGAGCCTTTGTTGATCAAGATTGTTTCCAGCTAAGTATGTTGACGCTCTTATGTGATCTATCACGAGCACAAGTGATGTTATGCTCAGTTGACTCCTGCTTTTGCTAATTTTGAAGATGGACAAATGTCTAATTTAGCTTTTGTATTATAATGGAAAATTTAAATTAGTTTTTAAATTTTTTTTTATTAAATTTACATTTTTTTAAAATTTAATTTAAATTATCTTGTTTTTAACAGAATAGTTAAATAATTAACTGTAATGTTTGATTTGGATTAAAATTAAATATCGTAAGCCAATTAAATTTTTTTAAAAAATATTAATATAACATTTTTAAAAAATGTGTTTATTAATTAATAATTTTAATATCAATAATTATAATATTAATAAATATTTTTTATAATTTTATAATTTATAATAATTTAATAATCTATAATTTAACAAATAATTAAAATTACTAAATAATTTATAATAATTTATATTATATAGTATGTTTATAATAATTTTTAATATAACATTAATTATAATATTATGATATTAATATTATAATACTACGACATTACTATTAAAAAATTAATAAATAATTTATATTAAAAATATTGTAATTTATATATATAATTTGAGAATCATAATTTTTAGTTTTGTTTTTTTAAATAAAAACATTCAGAAATTATAATTAAGAAAAACTTCAATCAGTAAAGAAGAGAATTAAGAATAAATAGTATATTATCTGTACCTATGAGGTGTTAAATGACCTTAAATTAGAGAAAAATAGTGTAGTTTTGGCCAAATAATAAAGTTACTGTGGTTGTGAAAAGTATTAAGGGAACTAAAGTTGAGATGAAAAGAGATGAAGAGTCGGATTTTCTTCCATATAAGAATTAGAGGGTTTTTGCATTATCTTATGAAGAGTTTTTGAAGATTATTATAATCATGAAGTTGAAGATAGCTGTACAGAGGAGCTGTGTGAGTACGTGAATGCACCCAACAATTATGGATTTATTGCTGACAGGTCTCTGTATGTCCTATAATGTATGTTGAATTCTGACCTGAGAATAGATTGAGAAAAGCTTTAATCATTCATCACGTTTTTTTTTTTTTGAAAAAAATCATTCATCACGTTTGATAGCATAAAGAATTGCACTTTTGTTTTATATAAATGAACCTTTTATCTAATTGTACAGAATGATAAAATGTTGCATTTTATTTTATATTTCAATTAAACCTTTACCTAGCTAATTGTGAAGAACTCAAAGTTTGGAGCTTTTTGGCTAAGAGATTTCTATTTTCTTTTAGTATAATTATTGTGTTGGTCATAGTTGATAGTTATTACTTCGTTTTATTTGCTTGCATTATCCAAAAATAATCAAAATTGGAGGGAAAATCAAGCATATGCCATAGTTGTTAAATATCAATTTATAGTATATTAAACTTTTATATTCATACTTAACACATATATTTGTTCACTGGGAGGTCTTTTCGGCTTTGGATTACATAATTGGGGTAATCTCCCTTTCTTGCACTATAATCTAAAGTAATCAACTAATTAAAGTAACCCTTCTTCTACAGTTGCTGGTCTTGAAATTTGATATTGCTATAACTTGTGCCTTCTCTGCATCCCTCAAAGACTCCCCTTTTATTGAGTATTGAATTCTATAGAAGTGATTAGATTCCTATATATTTTAGTTATCATAATCCTGCAAATTAAAAATAATTGTTTAACCATCAAGGCTTGGTGGCTTGGTAGCTAGGAGCATATTGCTCTTACTTAGATCTCGAGTTCGAGTTTTAAGTGTCTTTCTTTTCACATATGATTAAAAAAATGTAATTGCTTAATTTGCTATGGTTATTTATCTATTAACTGGCATCAACCTATTGTTCCATTGAAGCTTGTTTGTAGTTTAAGACAGTAGCAGCATCTTTATCTCCACGGCCACTACAATTTACTACGACTTTAGTGCCACTGGTTAAAGTAGGACAGAGTTTCTCCAGAAATGCTAATGCATGAGATGCCTCCAAAGATGGAAATATTCCCTCTAATCTGCATAGCCTTTCATATGCTGCATTGCAAGCAATATGTAACCATAATTAGCTGGTAATTAGAGTTGTTTTAATATATAATTTCCATCAACACGGATCATATACATACCTTCCACAGCTTCTTTATCTGTAGCAGAATAAAATTCTGCACGTTTTGTATCTTTAAGAAAGCTTAGTTCTGGACTAACTCCTGGATATTCCAGCCTATAAGATGTACAAAAAAAAAGTTAATTAACTGATGGTAGTTAGGGCTGTAAATGAGCCAAGCTACTCGAGCTCGGCTTAGATCTCGGCTCGGTAAAAGCTCGTTCATGCTTGAGCTCGAACTGCTCATTTGTTAAATGAGCCAAACTCAAGCTATGAAATACTCGGCTCATTAGCCCGCGAGCTAAAAAAGCTCAGTTAAGCTCGTAAGCTAGCTTGTTTAGTGTATTGGATTAAAAATATATATAATTTAATTTATATATATTAAACTATATATGTGAATATATTAATTTTTAACTAACTTAATTTATATTATTTATTAATATATGGTATATGTGATAAATAAATTAAATAATATATAATATAAAATAGCTTAGTAATTTATAGTAAAATATAAAATTATAATAATATAATATTTTATTTTTATTAATATATAATTATATTATTCATCTTTCATACAAACATAAATTTTAGTATATCTTTTATGAAAATTTAGAAAAAATGAATGAAAAATTAAAATTAAAATAAATTTATTGATCTTGTTAAACTTATTTAAATCAAGCTCGAGTTCAAGCTCGATATACATGATATACGAGCTGGCTCGATACAAGTTCGAGCTCGATTCGAGTTCTAGTTCGAACTCGACTATTTTATAATGAGCCGAGCTTGAGCTTTCCAAAGCTCGGCTCAGCTCGGCTCGATTACAACCCCTAATGGTAGTCAAGTACCCCAAGATTTTCACAAAACGCTATTATTAAATTTTAATAGGTTACATCAATTATAATTAGAAAACGTGTTATTTATTTATTTTTAGAGCTGGAATTGGAAAAGACGAAAAACATGTTTGATAAGTCTAAATAACTAGTTAGTCTATCTATAAATTAAATTCATTAATTTATTATTGATATGAGTATTTGATATATATATTGATAAAAATCAAATTTGCTCTCCATAGTTCCAAATAAATAAGCTCATTTTTATTTTTTATTTGTTCTAAATTATGATTTACTTATTATTTTAATAAATTAGTTGGCATGTTAAATCTCTATAATACTCACATTTGATATTATTTATTAAATATATTTTATGATAAAATAAAGATATAATAGAAAATATATATATAAATTTATATTTTTTTAATAAAAATAATTACTTTTCTTAATCTTTGTGAAACGAGAAATTTATCTATTTTTATGGGACGAAGAGAGCAATATATAATAAAGTTTTCATAACAAAGTATCAATAGCTAATAATATTTTTTTTTTGTATAATAGACTCACAATATTTTAGAAGATAAATATTTAGAATGACCAAAATTTAATTTGGATATTATTGTTTTAGTTGAAAATGTAAAAAAAAGTATTTCATAATTTTATAAATAATTAATATTTGTATTTTATATATATAAAAACATAGATTTCTTCAATTGCTAGTAATTTCTTTTAAAAAATTATTTAAATTATATATTACATATTTAATAATCATTTTATACAAATATATTTTTATTTTCATAAAATTAAGAGATAAAATCAACTTGTCAATATAGAAGTGCTTAAAAAATAAAGTTAATTCAAGTTGAAACAACTAATTGTGGCGTTGACAAAAATTGCGCATACATTTGCAAAAAGTTTATTTCTCATAAAATCTATCTATTGATAAATATTGTATGGTGCATGGTTTTTGCTGAACGTATAACGTACCCTACGCCAATAGAATGTGGGCTTATGATTTGACCATCCTCATCTTGGAGCAAATAGCACATGGCACCATGGTAGACACCCACTTCTTCTGTAGCAAGAGTAGCCGCGTGTTTCCCACTATCTAAACCAAACCCAGCAGCTTCAATTCCAATCAGCCTCACTTCTTCATCTCCAATAAATTCATGGAACAATCCCAATGCATTTGATCCACTCCCTACACAGGCAACTAGAACATCTGGCTTTCCTCCCCATTTCTCCATTGCTTGTCTCCTTGTTTCTTTCCCTATCACTGACTGAAACTCTCGAACCATACTTGGACATGGATGTGGCCCTACTACAGTACCCGCCAAGCAGTAGCTTCTCCCCAAATTCCCCACCCATTCTCTTATTGCCTCTGAACTTGCATTTTTGAAATTTCCTTCTACAGCTTTAACCTAATAATAAATAATTCACATATTAATTAATTAATTAATTGCATGATCCTTCAAAAACATTCTTATTTAATTAGTAATTAAAAGGGTACCTTGGCTCAAATAACAACGATTATGAAGCAGAAGAATAGACAATACTTTGAATGAATTGTATTTTTATTATCAACTCTATTTCTCACCCATACAGCAAATATTAACAAGAGTATTTATAGAAGCACAAACTAAGCTAAGAGCAATACAAGTTTAATTAGAAATCAATAACCGATAGCCTAATTTGAGTATGACACCTTATCTCTCCATACACCTTATGACTCCTCATACTCAATAGAATTGGATATAGAATTGGACAGGTGTATTATTATCCCCCTGCAAACTTGGCCGAGGTTCGAGGCGAAGTTTGGCTACAAAATATGGTAGCGAAAGCTTTGAAACAGGCTTTGTAAAAATGTCCGCTACTTGCTCTTGAGAGGATACATGCTTCGTTATTAGGCATCCTTGTGCTACTTTTTCTCGAACAAAATGGTAGTCGAGCTCATTATGTTTACTGCGTGCATGAAAAACAGGATTAATAGTAAGATACAAAGCACTCAAATTATCACAATACAGTACAGGCGTTGGCAAACTTGAGTGTTGTAGATCATGAAGTATGTAAGTAAGCCAAGTTATTTCTGCAGCAGCATGTGCCATAGCGCGATATTCTGCTTCAGTGCTTGACCTGGAGACTGTGTGTTGTTTCTTGGCACACCAAGAAACAATATTGCTTCCAAGAAAGATGCAATATCCTGTTGTTGAGCGTCGTGTTAAAGGACATCCTGCCCAGTCTGCATCGGAAAAACCCCGCAAAGCCAAAGTTGAGTCTTTTGTAATGGTTATTCCATAATTCAACGTACCTTTGACATAACGGAGAATACGGTGGACTAGCTTCATATGAGCAGTAGTGGGGCTCTGCATAAATTGTGAGACAAAGTTGACACTAAAAGCTATATCAGGACGTGTGAAAGTGAGATATTGAGGAGCTCCTACCATACTTCGATATTGCAATGGATCAGTAAGCAAGGGAGAAGAACTAACAATATCTATCTTAGAATCAAGTGGCGAAGTCATCGGTTTACAGTCTAACATAGCAAATTTCTCAAGCAAGGTAATAGCATAGTGAGATTGACAAAGATGCAATCCAATGGTAGTCTCATTAATCTCCATACCAAGAAAATGACGTAAATGACCAAGATCCTTAATGGCAAATTCTTTACTCAACAAATCAACAAACGAATCAATAAGCGTAACTGTAGAACGAGTAAGCAACATATCATCAACATAAATTAAAAAAACTAATGTACCTGAAGCAGAATGAAAAATAAACAAAGAAGGATCTACTAAGCTACACGTAAAACCATAATGAATAAGAAATTGACTAAGTCGATCAAACCAAGCACGTGGGGCTTGTTTCAACCCATATAATGCACGTTGCAATTTACACACATGTTGAGGAAAATTTAAATCAACAAGACCAGGTGGTTGTTCCATGTATATGTCTTCACTGATAAATCCATGTAAAAAGGCATTTTTAACATCTAATTGGCGAATTGACCAATTTGAAGCTAATGCAAAAGATAAGACTAATCGAATCATACCTGGCTTGACGACTGGAGAGAAGGTTTCAACATAATCAATACCATCAATCTGATCATATCCTTTCGCAACTAACCGAGCCTTCAATCGATCAAGAGAACCATCTGTCTTTAGCTTAGATCGAAACACCCATTTTGAACCAATTACATGCATATTCTTATCACGAGGAACAAGAACCCATGTTTTATTATGATGTAAAGCATTTAATTCTTCTAACATGGCAGAATGCCATCCTGGATGTTTTAAGGCTTGACTAACAGTCCTAGGTTCACGTGGCACAGACGTGATATAATCAACAGTCAAAGCATACTTAGGATTAGGCTTATAAATGCCAGACTTAGACCTAGTAATCATAGGATGAGAGGACTGACTAGTTTCAGAATCATCAATAACAAGAACAGGATCTACAGCTTGTATTGGTTCACAAGAAAAATCAGATTGAGAAAACACGCTTACTTGGTTTTGAACTTGTGACTCATCTTGCAAATCATTCGAACAGTCCACAGGTATCAAATCAGTTTGAGGATTAGAATCATTACCTTGTTCTTGTTCTGCGTTTACAGGTTCACTTAAACCATCAAGAGGTTTTGGTGAAGATTCTCTTATTGCTGTCGGTTCAGAAAGCTCCTTCTCCGTGGTCGAATCAGAAGCTTTCCCTACCACTGGTGTTGATCGTTCTCTCCGTTGATAGGTCGTGAATCGTTCTTGCTCCACTCTATCTCGTGGACATTGTTCAGCCTCTGCCTGTGATTGTGAAACCAGAATTGGTTCTTCTTGCAATGGAGATACTTCGGTTGGTGACCTAGAACAAAGTGGGTGATCTTCTAAATTTAGGTTTTGCTTTTCTTCATTTTCAGCAAACGACGTTGCTTCCTCAGCTAGAGAGGACGACACCGTTTCTTGTGCACCAGCAGACTCATTTTGAGAACCCATTTGAAGCTGATTGCTATCAATTTGATCTTCAGACAATATGTTCGTCACTGGGTCAGAGCACATTTGAACCCATTCATCAACAATTTTACCTACACAAGATTTTGAGACCAATTTGTCAGACTTATAAGGAAATACTCCTTCATCAAAAGTAACATGTCTAGAGATAATAAATTTCTTAGAAATTGGGTCAAAACAATTATAGCCCTTATACTGTGTAGAATAACCTACAAAAACACACATTTTAGCTTTTGGTTCAAATTTGTTTTTCTTAGTATCCCATACATAAGGAAAACACTTTGAACCAAAGATTCTCAAATGGGAATACTCTGGATTACTTTTATACAACAAATAATAAGGAATGTCAAAGTTAATTGAAGAAGATGGCAATCTATTCATTAAACAGACAGCCGTTGAAAAAGCCTCAACCCATAAATATAAAGGAACATGACTGTGATAGAGCATTGTCATGCCAAGTTCGCGTATGATTCGATGACGCCGTTCTACAGCTCCATTTTGCTCTGGTGTATACGGACAGGAAATAATATGCTTAATACCTTTTTCAAGAAAGTGTGAGGAAAGTGCAGTGTTCACAAATTCTCCACCACCATCTGTTTGCAGAACTTTAATTTTCTTATTAAATTGTGTTAGTACAAACTGCTCAAAGGCAAGAAAAGCAGTATAAAAATCAGATTTTTGCTTTAATGGAATTAGCCAAGTGAACTTAGAGTAATCATCAACCAAGCATGCATAGAATCGAAATTTATTAATCGATAGAACTGGAGCAGGACCCCATAAATCACAATATAATTTATCAAATGGTTCACTTGATTGACTCATAGAAATATTAAAAGGTAGTTTACTTAATTTTCCTAATTGACAACTATCACAAAAAGACTTAAACTTAGACAAACCAGTAACACTAATAAGATTCTTATTCTTCAACCGTTGAACAGCAAATTCTTGTGGATGACCTAAACGTTGATGCCAGACATCAGCACTATAAGCTTTGAGATGTGATGCAAAATGAGCCTCTGAACAATCTCCGGGCAAAACATACAAGTTACCCTTTCTTGGCCCCTTCATGAGTGAGCACCCTGTCTCCCGATCCTTTATAACAACATCAACATTAGAAAACTCACAGTTCACTAAAAAATCATCTGTAAGCTTACTTATTGACATTAAATTTTTTTTAACTCAGGTATATATAAAACATTTGAAAGTGGTAGGGTGTGATTTTTCTGTTTAATTTCTGACTTACCTGTACCTTCAATAGACATTGTAGTTCCATTTCCAATAATAACTGAATCATTACTCTTAAAGCTTTTCAAGTCAGTAATCATACCTGTTTGACCAGTCATATGGTCTGTCGCACCTGTATCGGCTGTCCAGTCTGGTTCGAAAATTGAGTTATCTAGTGTCAAAGTAGCAAGTGCACGAGGTAGTTCTCCAGATGTTGTGGGCAACTTCTCTTTGGACCTCCACCAGCAGATCTTCGCAACATGACCTCGTCGATCACAGATTTGGCAAACCTCATTCTGATATAATTCTCGTTCTTCTGAAGTCATACGTCGCTGTCCTTGCGGAGGAGGACGATGCTAGCCTGGTGTCCTCTGCTGCGGACTTTGAGCCTGAAATCCTCTGCCGTTTGAAGCAAAAGATGATGCACCATTCCTCTGCGTTCCACTCTGCTACTGCTGTGAGTAAAAGGCAAGATGAGGTGTGTGGGCAGCAAACTGATTACTAGAGGTTGTATACCAAGAGCGACGCTGATCGTGATTTTGCAATTGCGAAATCAATTCCGTATAAGAAGGTCGTGGTGGCTTGAGCATAGTGGTGGCAAAAGATTCATATTGTGGTCCAAGGCTAGTAAGAAGATAATAAACTTTTTCTTTTTCTGGAACTGGTCTTCCAATGGCTGCCAGATTATCACAAATCTCTTTGAATTGTCGAACATGGTCTGACAATTTTGTGGTTTCTTCTTTGCGCAGATACGCTAGGTTTTGACGAAGTGTGAATTCCCTCTCCTGGGAATCTTGAGCATATGATTCCTTCAAAGCTTCCCATACTGCAAAAGAGGAATTAAGCCCTATAACCAGACTTAAAGCTTCTTCTGATAATGTTCCTTTAATCCAACCTCGTAGAAGCCGATCGGTTTTCAGCCAGGTAGCATATTGTTGTTTTGCATCTGATTCTGTTTCTGTTGGCTTTTCTGGCGGTTGATTTGTAAGAAGATCCACGAGTTCTTGGCTTTCAGCCAAACTCAGAATCTGTTCTCTCCATAGAAGATAATTGGATTGATTGAGCTTCAATGTAACAAAGTTTCCAACGTTAATTGATATGGATGATGTAGCCATATTTGATGATGATGTTGTTTAACTGCTCTGATACCAAAATAACAACGATTATGAAGCAGAAGAATAGACAATACTTTGAATGAATTGTATTTTTATTATTAACTCTATTTCTCACCCATACAGCAAATATTAACAAGAGTATTTATAGAAGCACAAGCTAAGCTAAGAGCAATACAAGTTTAATTAGAAATCAATAACCGATAGCCTAATTTGAGTATGACACCTTATCTCTCCAATCCTTATCTCTCCATACACCTTATGACTCCTCATACTCAATAGAATTGGATATAGTAGAAGCACTAGAGACACGTGTATTATTAGGCTCCTAACAGTTTCATCAAGAGTACATTTGAGGATTGCTTTTCCATGTCACTAGTGCCCATAAAAACAGTACACTCCAAGGAAAGCTTAGCACAAGCAGCAGCAGCTATGTTGTCCAGCACCTGTGGCTGCCACAATACTTTTTAGGCCCATGCGTCTGGCGATCATCGCCTGAGCAATTGCATTATTCATCTTGTGTGCTCCACAATGATTAAGATCTTCTCTTTTCAAGTAAATTTCTGGTCCTTCTCCATCTTCATTCTTGTAGTGATTTGTTAACCGCTCTGCAAAGTATAGAGGAGTTTCTCTTCCTACATAGTCTCTTAATGCTCTCTCAAGCTCCTCCTGCATTTGTACACCATCTCTAAATTAGGTTTAAAATCCCATGCAAGTTCAAAACTATAAAAATTATAAGTTCATATCTAATCAGAACTAGATATGATCGTAAGCGGATACTGAACTTTAGAAATGTCAAATTTTATAATAAAAGTCTTATTCGACTGACCTATAATTTTATGTTTTCACATATATACCGTCCTACTTTTGAACAGATCTTGTTCGATCTATATAATTAATAATAAAAATAAAGCAGTGATCTACTAACCTGAAATACAGGGTCACGTAAAGCAGAGATGAATTCAATTTCAAGCTCCCTCAAGCATGGAATTAGTGTCTCAGGCACATAATTCCCCCCAAACTTTCCAAATTTTGCAGGGATAGTGGTCTTTATTGGCAGATTAATTGGAACTTGTGTCTCTATCACAGATGATCTATAATTTGTTACTTCAAATTTTGGGGATGGGAGACTTTCCTTGGTCAAAACTTTAGCATAAACGAAATGGGTATTGCCAGTTCTTCTGTTAGATGGCATAAGCTTAACGAATGAAGATAAATTTTCAACCTGACGACTATACAGAGAAGTTTTGATTTGGATATTGCCAGCCATACTAATAAGCAAGCGTGCGTGTAGTTATTAAGAGAGAAGAGACTAAAAGAATGACTTCGGTTTTGATGTTTAATGGCATTTTTCGTGGGAAAGAGGAAGTATTTATAAAGAATAACGGAGTAATTACTAATGGACTCGTTTAACATATTTTTTATATGTGAATAGAAGGAAAGACGAAATAAACACGTGGAAAGTTACGTAATATAATGGGATGTGGATGCACGTCCTTATACACTTTAAAGATAATTAGATATTTTCTTAAATATTTTATTTGACATATTTTCTTAGATATTTTCTTAAATACAATTTAACTACAAATAAATATTTTCTTAGAATAATTTTTTTTCTCATATCCATATTAAAAAAATTATAATGTTTAACGTAACCTAAGTTTTAGGTGATGTAATATGTTTTTAAGAATAATTAACGGCCTAACCCCCAAAAAAAATTTTAAAATTCGTGTTTTGTCATTTTAATCCTAAGCTTTTTTTTTTTGGGTCAATAAGTGCCTCAAGTTTAAAACTTGCATCGAAACTATTCTATATCTGCTTTGGAAAAAACCTGAGCCTATTTGGCATCTAACGTTGGAGGCTTGGTAAGTATACCTCCCACTATCCAAACCCGACAACAAACCTCCCACTATCCCACTATCTAACGTTTTGATTCTTTTACTCAGAAGCCAATTTCATTATAAAATATCACCATTCATTTGAGCTAGAGAGAAAGAGAAAGATTCATCTTCAATTTTTCAAACCCGACAACAAACCCTCAGCTCATATTTCACCCACGTTCTTCACACCTCATTCATTGTCGTTATCCCCCAGTTGAACCCTATATTGAACCCCACATACAAATTGATTTGTTCCCCAACAAACCAGCATCGGAATCTTATCTGCACAACATCGAGTTTTTCCTCTCTCAGACTCCCATTTGCAAGCCATGGAAGAAGAAGCAACAAGCTTGGCTACAAATGTGATATATTTATGTAGACATGAAGAGCAAGCTAATTGCTACCCTGCTCTAAGCTTTAGAAACCTTCCCTTTCTAAAAAGTATTTCAACTTTAATTCTAGGATTTTTGTCAAATCTTTCATTCATTAAAATTTTGATCTAATGTTTTTGTCAAATCTTTCATTCATTACATATCGAAATGCAGGAGGATGATTGTGAATACTTTATTTGGCTTGATCCTGAATGCACTCTTAGAGACAGGGGAGTTGCTTATCCATTTGTGAATAAGATTAAGAGATTGAAGAATGAGACCAAAAGGCTGGCCAAGGTGATTGAAGAATGAGATCAAAAGGCTGAACAAGGTGATTGAAGAATGAGACCAAAAGGCTGAACAAAGTGATCCAAAAAATGAACGAGGAGGGCAATGTTGCTTTTGCAGCTGCTAATACCATTGCTGAAATGGTATTGAGGTTAGAGGTTGATAAAACATAATTGTTGAATCAAAAAAAGCTGCTGGAGAAGAAAGTGATGGAGAGATGGAATTGAAGGAGAAGTGGACAGTGAAACATATTGCATTGATCTTAGTAGTGTTTGGCATTATAGTTGATTTGATGAGCAATATTAACCAACCAAGGAATATTTTGTAATCTTCATGATATGTTATATTTTGTAATGTAATGACTTATATTTGTGAAATGAAAAAGAATGTTGGTAGCCTTGCAATTGATTTTGAGTTACAATTCATTTGTGATTACTGCAATTGTTTTAGTTGTGATTGCTGCAAATGATTAAACATTAGAATTTGAAGTAGATGGTTTAATAGTAGAGAGCGGTATGATTTGAATTCAATAAACTAACATAATACACTTCTGAAATTCAATATGGACATAGTTGTATACTTATGCTGACAATTCTGGAATTCAACATGCATACACTTCAATCATACCTTTAATTGCATTAAACCTCAATCCCACATCACATATATAGTAGGTTAGTAGTAATATACTTCAAATACTACCATTAAACCATTTGTCCACATATCAATATAAGTTGTTGGAAATTTATTAAGCTGTTGGAAATTTAAGGCATCCGATCAAACCATTTACATTTTGCTAAAATTCAGCCTACTAACATTACATATCAATATAACCTGCTGGAAATTTAAAAGACAATGATCAAAATAATTATACCTTCATGAATCACACAAATGATCAAACAAATGAAAAATATCATTACCCAAATAAAAGACAATGCCACTAATATCATATTATTAAGATCCAAAACAGTACTATAATAAACTTAAAACATAAGTTTAAACTATAACTTAAAATGACCTAATTCAAACTGAAGCTATATGTTGCATTCTCATTTGAGTTCACCAAAATAGTTAAATATATGAAGTCCTACAACTACTCTGAGGGCCTGTTAAGCAAAGCATTGACAGATTGTGTTTTTCTTGGGGGCATCCAAACTAGATAATTCCCTTATCCTTAGCTAAAGAATCAACCACCACTTCTTCCTAAGCATCTAGCTGTTTCTTGTGACATTGATGTTCCAAAAGTTCCAGGTTTATATTTCTTGGATGGCAATGGTTGTGAATTGTTCTTTTTCTAGCTTATCTTTGACTTTTCAACCCTCTTTGTAGTTGTTGCAGTAGCATTTGTCCCATTTATAAACTGGACATTTTTTTTATCATGGCATCTGTAATTAATAATGTACTTGGTCAGTTATATCTATAGAATGAAGCAAATGACATAATAAAATATATAGCCAAACATACATGCAATTACATGTTTCCTGATCCTTCAAATACCCTCATACAAGCTCCTGCTCTTGCTTGCATTGGATTTGCATTAAACATTTAAATCAAGTGAAATGAGCATATTATTCACATAACCTACATGAACAACAAACTGACAATCCTCCTCCCATATGTTTTATTCCTTGCATAATTTCTATCCACATCAGGTTGCCTAACTGCATTAGTAGTGTGTGCTAAGGTTGAGAATGACTGGCTGGCTTACAATAGGTTCACTGTTAGTCCTATGTCTTGCTGGTTATGTAGATTGCTTTGACTTTAGTGGTCTTCCTTTTCTAGCTTGTAAAAATAGATTAATGTATTCTTACATGTTAATTTATATATAACTTAGTTATATGTCTTCAAATCCATCATATACATACAGGTACTTTGTTCACATTTTCATTCTCAGTTGAAGGTCTATTCTTGAGAGGGCAACCCTTCTTGTTATGCTCATATCTAAGGCTAATTCTACAATGCATTTGCATTCCATGTCTACTCATTCTCTTAGAATCTAATTGCAACTTATCTACACTTTGTTTCATGTTCTTCTTGGGTCTACATGGCATATGTCAATAAGATGGGAGCATGATTGGATCCCCTTCTACTTTTGGCCACATCTTCATGCCATTCATAGGCTCTAAGGTCTCCTTATATGTTTGCAATAATGATGGCTTCTTCAGATAATCATCCACATAGTTAGCACCATTTTATTTCACAAAGTGAATGAAACTCAAAGCATGATTGCAAGGGATACCTGTGATATTCCAACTCCCACAACTACAATTAAGTTTTAGTCTCTCTCAATTACTAAAACCAATATTGAATTTAACCATACGTCTACTCTCGCGGTTATATGTAATTAAACCAAATTATTAAGCTTTGTGAAAATCTTTTATCAATCTCTTAAGTATTTACCTTATCTCCAAGTGAAAACTTAACTTAAGATTGTTACCTTCTTAGACTAATGTTATACTTCCACTTTCGCTTTATCACATAATATCTCAACTCAATTAATTACTGATCAGGTAATTAATGTATTAAGATTAAATATAACAAAATAATCAAAGGATAAACTTAATTAAATTAAATAAATATTAATTACTTTATATTAAAATTAATATAAGGGGCAAACCCTAAATAAAAATTTTAGTTATTCATAATTAAAATGAAAGTAAGAAAAAAATTTAAGACAATAATTGAAAATATTGAAAATTAAAGAATAAAAAAAATCAAACTCTATTTCTTCTTTGAGTTGAGGAAGAGCTTCACTTAGAACTTCGAATTTCTTCTTGGGACCAAACTTCACTCTTTATTTTCAAAGACACTTAAAACTAAAAATGAAATTTATTTCTTGATTTTGTGGATGGATGAAGATTAATTCATGAGTGCCCAATGTTTGGAGAATTCTTGCTTATATAGAGGCTTGGAGGCTTGCTTTTGTAGTTGAGAAATTATTTTAGTTCATTCCCTTGAAACATGGATTATTTTGCTCCTTAAATCAAGTTACCAACCACCTTTTTGCCTCCATGGTCGTGGCTTTTTATTGCCAAGGGCGTGGCCTAGTGGGTATGTGTTGTCTCGCCAACTTTCTGCAGCCTTTTTATCCCTTACGGGTATGGCTTTTTGTTGCCACGACCGTACCTTTTATTTTCCTTTTCTAACTCTCTTTTTTTCTTTTCTTTTGGACAGTGGTCATTTCAATCCCACTTGCGTGGGGTTTACTTGCCACGGTCGTGAGATGACAAATAATTCTGGAACTCATCTTCTTTTCTTTTCTCTTTTTAGGCAGTAGCGAATCCTATCCCACGGACGTGACCTTGGATTGCCACGGTCGTGGGTTTCATTTTGCCTCTAGAATTCATTTTTCTTCTTCATGGCAGATTCAGTTTGAAGTCCACAAGTGTGGCCTTAAAGAGCCATCGGCGGAGCATTTGTATTTTTTTAATTTTTTTTATTGACTTTTCCTCAAAAATCTTGTTTCTTGCCCTTTTCGCGCTAAATTAGAGAATTCTAACTCAAATGATCAAAATTTATCAAATTCAATTGGAAAATAATTAAAATTATAGTTAGAATTATACAAAATATTGATCAAAATATCACTCTATCAAACTCCTCCAAACTTAAACCCTTGTTTGTCCTCAAGCAATTGAAGTTGTCACTATAGAATTCCTTATATGTTGAGTTTATATACAAAAATTTAAACAATTAAAACTTCAAAATTTAGATCTTAAATTCAACTCCATAACTCTACTTACTTCATTCTTTCTTCTTTTACCCAAGAAATTTAATTAATTGTAATCAATTATTAAATCTTAGATAAGTGAATACTCTTTTTATACAAATTTAGCCTATTATCATATGCATGGTTAATTGAGCTTTTTCCACTAATAGATCTCACTAATTCAAAAAAAAAAACAGAAAAACTTTTATTCACTTATAATGGGGGCCACACGAGTGAGGGCTAAAATAACGTTAAGGAAATAGGTTACTTATCTTTTAAAAATTCTTCTCATATCATTTGAGTATAACTCTTGTAAAAGCTAAAAATCCTTTAGCTTTTTGCTCCTTGTTTGCTCCCTTATATATTTTTTTATTATTTACATATATATATATATATATATTCCTCCAAACTTAAAATTTAGGAATCTACTATAGTTTTTATAGGAGATTTTTCTATACTTCATATTTGAGCAATATTACTTGAGAAATTTTTCATAAGATAATTAACCTTAAAAAGGGTAGTTGTTTTGGTTATTTTGACAAAGAAGAATTCAAGCTAAAAGTTTGATTTAGGCTCAAAGAGGAAAAACTAGGGGTAGTGTTAAAACTGGTGGATATAGGAATTTGATTATATAAACAATGACTAAATCATTTTTTTTTCTACTTAGCAAGGTTCAATTTCGTCTTGAATGCTCTTTTTAAACATGTTCTAGGCCTAGGCAATTAACAATATAAAAGAATATAAGCTATTTCTGAATATTTAATAATAAATCACTTTCAATTAAATTTAAGAGCTCAATTGGTTTAAAAATCCATAAAATAGAGTTATTTTACCAAAACTTTTACCTTAAATCTAAAAAAAACTTAATTGCAAAATTTTTACACGTAAAATTACGTATAAGTAGTCTATTATGAACTTAACTATTTTAGAACAAATTATAGAAATCCCATCCACACAAATATTAAACCATACTTGAAACCTTAAATTCAATCATCTTGAATAATATAAACCATAAAATATAAAAATATCCAATACGAAAATTAAATAGCAAAGTACCACAAGGATTAAAACATTCTTTAATGAACATTAGGGAAAATACCCCCCCAAACTGAATTGTTACTGTCCTCAGTGGTCACTATCACCATCACCATCATTATCACCCGGCGGAGGAGGCTGTTGTGGAGAAGGTAGGTAGTATAAACCAAACTGGGCAAAAAAAAGTGTTGATCTGCTCACTTAGTTCAGTTATCTGTGTAGAAACGGTATGGACTTCAGTCTCGACACCTCCAAATCTTTTCTCCATGTTGTCAAATTGCTGCTTCCAGGCGTCATTTATGCGGTTCATTTCATTCTCAAAAGAATCAAGACTGTTAGACAAATATTTAAAAGAATTTGGTGAAACGAATGGTCCAGCTTCAGAAGGGCGAGGAGGAGAATGGTGTTGTTCTTCGGGTTCATCATCGCCTTCCCCAACCAAATCTTCCTCATTTATATCAATGTCGGCATTAGCCGGTCCTAAAGCCACATAACTTCTACCCTTCTTTTCTGCTAATTTTATAGCAAGGACAGTACTCATATCAATTGTTATCTTACCAGGCACAGGTGTAAGGTCATCATATCTGATATTCAAATATTCTGCAATTTTCATGATCATTCCACTAATAACAATTTTACTAGACTGTTTTACTACTTCCTCACATCTTTTAGTAAACCAATACCCGAAATTAAATGGAGTTTCTTGTAAAGCACAATAAAAGAAATGTAACTCCTTAGAATTAACATATCCCTGACTTTCGCCTCTACCAAAAATAGTATTAGCTAGAACAATATGGATATACCTGTAGAATGGATTTATAAAATTAGTGGCCTTTGACCTTTTGCTATTGAATTAATCAAGTCTTCCTAATCTAGTCCAAGTTTCCTTCTCATTAAACCCATCAGTAATTCCATATGTCCCATGCAAATCTACCATACCTATGGCATCTGCAAATTCAATCATAATCTAATTGTAATTTTGATTGTCTAGTTTAAATTTCACTTTTTCATTATGAGCAGCATTCTTATCAGGTGGTATGAATTTAAATGAACTTAAAAATTCTAAAGTTAATTCCACATACGTGGGAAAATGCATGGAAGTAAACATAAGCCACTGCATGTCTGTGAACATTTTCATGAGATTATTGTTTCATCCTAATTTCCTAATCACATTACCATAAATAAATCTAGAAGGAACAATGTTTCGAGAACTGAGTTCATGGTATCTTTTTCGTTGAACCTTATCTCGAAACTGGATTTGTGGATACCTATTTGGTAACTTTGGAGGTGGTGATAAAGGTGGAGATTGACTTAAGGATGATGAAGATGCTGCTGGCCTTTTCCTTTTTGGACCATCCCCTTTTGAATTCTTTGTGAGAGTCTTGCTTTTAGGAATTTTTTTTTGTTGATTGATTAGTGAAATTTGATGAAAATTGAGTTGAAAAGGAATATTGGGCATGGTTTAAGATTTCAGGATCGTGGAATTTGAATATGGGCAGCCAGGACTTGCAAAAGTTAAAAGAGAGAAATTATGGTGTTTATATAGTCTCAGATGTGCTACGGCCATGGCAATGATGGCCACGGTCATGGAAATGATGGCCACTGTCATGGGAAATCATTTGACTGGTCAAAGGGCTTTGTGAATCATTCAGGAAGTATTGATGTACATGCCACAGTCATGTCCTTGGGTAGCCACGGTCGTGGCATTGGTTCAGCTACTGTCTTGTCAAGTTTCTTTCTCTCTTTAATTTTCACAGCTCCAAGTTTAATCTCACAACCATGGGGATGATAGACCACAGTCGTGGCTTATATTTTCCTTCGGTTTCTTGTGGTTTTGATCTTCAAATGACCTAAACAACAAATTTAAAATATCATTAATTTAAATACTTAAGAAAAACACAATCCAAATTATTGAAAATAATAAAGAAACGTAAAAAATTATTAAGTTGCCTCCCAATAAGCACTATGTTTATAGTCATTAGCTTGACTATCTCTGACTTTGGATTGTTATTTGAAGTGATAGACACTTCCACTATCTATCGGGTCGTCAATGTAATAGGGCTTCAAACGTTGGCCGTTTACTTTAAAAATTTTTCCTCCTTGATTTTGAATGTCCACTGCACCATAAGAATAAACTTGTACAACTTTAAATGGTCTCGACCAATGCAACTTTAACTTTTTAGGAAAATGCTTTATTCTTGAATTGTATAACAAAACTTGTTGTCTCTCATAGAATTGCTTGAGTTGGATAAATTTATCATGCTATGATTTCATTCTTTCTTTGTAAATTTTAGCATTCTTATAAGCTTGAAACTTAATTTCATCCAATTCACTTAATTGTAAAAGTCATTTGTGTTTTGCTTCTCTTAAATCCATGTTCAATTATGCTTTGTGCTCTAACTCAACTGGTAAATGATATACTTTTTCAAAGACAAGGTGATAAGGTGACATTCCAATTTGAGTTTTGAATACTGTTCTGTAAGCTCAAAGCACATCATCTAATTTAAAAGACCAATCTTTTCTTTAAGTTCTTACCATTTTCTCCAAAATCCATTTAAGTTCCTTATTAGATATTTTCACTTGTCCACTTGTTTGAGGATGATAAGATGTTGCTACCTTATGGTGCACTCCATATTTCTTAAGAAGAGAATCAAAACTCTTGTTACAAAAATGAGTACCACCATCACTGATCATAGCTCTAGGAACTCCAAACCTTGTGAAAATGTCCTTTTTGATGAACTTACTTACCACTTTGAATTATTTGTTGGACTTGCAATTGTCTTAACCCATTTGGACCCATAATCCAATGCTACCAAAATATATTGATTATTTGATGATGGTGAAAATGGTCCTATAAAATTAATCCCCCAAACATCAAAAAGTTCAACTTAAAGGATTGAATTGAGTGGCATATCTTGTCTTTTTGAAATATTCCCAGCTCATTGACATCAATCACATGACTGAACAAAAGCTCTTGCATCTTTGTACATAGTAGGCTAGAAAAATTTAGATTATCAAATTTTAGCAATTGTTTTGGAAGTGCTAGAATGGCCACCACATTCTTTTAAATGATAAAATTTCAAAATATTTTAATCTCCTCTTCTGGTACGCATCTACAAATCATCCCATGTGCACAATGCTTAAATAGTAGAGGTTCTTCCCATATGTACTATTTTGCATCGAAAAGAAATTTCTTTCTTTAAGCATAGGACATTTCGGATGGAATAACACCACCTGCCAAATAATTAACAATGTCAGCATACCATGGAATGTAGTTTTTAATGGAGAAAAGTTGTTCATTAGGGAATAATTCATTGACGGGCACTGCTCCCTCATTTGTTTGTTTCTCCAATCTTGAAAGATGATCTGCCATTAAATTTTCAGCTCCTTTTTTATCTTTAATTTCAAGATCAAATTCTTGAAAAAGCAAAATCCACCTAATCAATCTTAGTTTAGCTTCTTTTTTTCTCATAAGATATTTGATTGCTGCATGGTAAGTATAAATAATAACTTTATAGCCCAATAGATAGGATCTGAATTTGTATAGAGCAAAAACTATAGTAAGCATTTCTTTTTTTGTTATAGCATAATTAATTTGAGTGTTGTCAAAGGTTGGTCTTGCATAGGAGATGACATGACTTTTTTTATCCTTCCTTTGACTCAAAACAGCTCCAATTGCATAATCACTGGCATCGCACATAAGCTCAAATGGTAAAGACCAATATGGTGGTGAAATAATAGGAGTTATTGTAAGAACTTCCTTTAACCTATTAAAAGAAATTAAACATTCATTAGAAAATTAAAAACAACATCTTTATTTAATAATTCACATAAGGGTTTAGCAAATTTTGAGAAATCTTGAATAAAACGCCTATAAAACCATGCATGTCCTAAGAAACTGCGAACTCCTTTAACATTCATTGGTGGTGGAAGCTTTTCAATTACTTCAATTTTTGCTTTATCCACTTCAATTTCTTTTTGAGAAACCTTATGTCCAAGTATAATTCCTTTTTCTACCATAAAAATGATATTTTTTCCACTTACGGACAAGGTTCGTTTCTTCACATTTTAAAGTACATGTTCCAAATGGTACAAACAATTATCAAAAGTAGAACCATAAACAGTAAAATCATCCATAAAGATTTCAACAATTAATTCCACAATATCAGAAAATATAGCCATCATGCATCATTGAAAAGTTACCGGTGCATTGCATAGTCCAAAAGGCATTCTTCGATAAGCAAAAGTTCTATATGGACATATGAATGTAGTCTTCTCTTAATCTTTCAACGCTATAGAAATTGAAAAATATCTTGAGTATCCATCTAATAAACAAAAATAAGCATTACATGCAAGTCTTTCAAGCATTTGATGAATAAATGGTAAAGACAAATGGTCCTTGTGGGTGGCTTTATTCAACCTCTTATAATTTGTACAAACATGCCATCTAGTTACTGTTCTTGAAGGAATTATTTTATTATTTTCATTTTTTATAACTGTCATCCCTCCACTTTTAGGAACTACATGTATATGGCTTACCCAAGAACTATCAAAAATATGATAAATTATTCTTGCATCTAATAATTTTGTCACATCTACCTTTACCACCTCTTTCATATTTGGATTCAATCTTCTTTGTTGATCTATTACTGGTTTAGCATTTTCTTCCAATAATATTTTATGCATACAAATTGATGGGCTAATTCCATTAATATCGTATATGGTCCAACATATTGTCTTTTTATATTTTCCAATTAGTTCCAAAGTTTGAATTAATTGATATTCTGACAAATTAGCATTCACAATTATAGGAAATGAATCATTTGGTCCAAGAAATGCATACTTGAGATGGCTAGGAAGAGGCTTTAATTCTAATTTAGGGGCATTCTCAATAGATGGAGGAGGTAGAGGCTTACCTTTTCCAATTTCTTCAAATTTCTGAAAATGCATGATTGAAGTTGTCTCTAAGGCTAAAGCATAAGCAGCTACTTCTTGATTTTCATTGTTTAAAGTGGAACTCTGTGCTAAACAAGCTTCTAAGGGGGTTAAGAAATTCTTGTTCAACACATTTATCCATAATATCTATTCTGAAACAATCATCCATAAAAGTAGGATTTTTAGTGGCCTTATTTAAATTAAATTCCACTTTTTCATTACCTACTTATAAGGTGAGTTTTCCTCCATGAACATCAATCATTGCTCTTGCTGTAGCTAAAAATGGTCTTCCAAGAATGAGTAGTGTTTCTACATCTTCATCTATTTCAAGGATCACAAAATCTACCAGAATGTAGAGTTTATCCTCCTTTACTAGAACATCATAAACTATCCCGATTGGGTATTTAATTAAGCAATCCGCTAGTTAAAGAGACATCTTTATTGGTTGAAGTTGGGTGAAGCCAAGTTTCCTGTAAATTGAATTAGGCATTAGACTAACACTAGTACCTAAATCGCACAAGACTTTATGGAAATCTATTTCACCAATAGTACAAGAAAATGAAAAACTCCCTAGATCTTTTAAATTGAAGGAAGCTTGTTTTGTATTATGGCGTTGCATTCCTCCATAAGTGCAATTTTTGCATCATCTTCTAACTTTCTTTTATTAGATAGCAATTCTTTATGTAACTTCATATATGTTGACATTTTGCACAAGTGCTTCTGCAAAAGAAATATTTATGTGAAGTTGTTTAAAAAGCTCTCAAAATTTTTCATATTTCCTATCTAATTTTTTCTTTTTTTAATCTCTAAGGAAAAAGAATTTAGGGCATATATGGTTTAACAATCTCTTTTGGTGCCTCCTTTTCTTTAACTTCTTCTTCTTTTTCTTTCTCCTTAACCAAATTTGGAGTTTTGTTTTATTGAGGATCTTCAAGTTGCAAACCACTTCTTAAGGTCACAGCATTGTAATGCTCCCTTGGATTGATCTCTGTTTAGCTAGGAAGAGCTCTTTGATTCTGATTGTTGAGAGAACTTACAATTTGACCTATTTGGGTCTCAAGATTCCTATTATGTGTTGAGAGAAATTCAATTTTTTTCTCAAGCTTGTCATATTGCTTTTGAAGTTTATCAAACCTTTCTGATGTAGCTCTAATAATTTTTTCTAAAGATGAGTTATATGATGGTTTTTCTAGAAGAGGGGGCCTTGATTTTGAGATCTCACAAATGGAGGCTAATATGATGCCTTCTGGTTATTTTGACTACCCCATGAGAGATTTCGGTGGTTCTTCCACGTGGAATTTTATGCATTGCCTTGAGAGAATTTAGGACCTTTGTTTTTATTTTCCAAAAATTGAACTTACTCCATAATTCGATAATCTGTTGTATCATGATTTCCTCTGCATCCTTCACAAGTTGAGGAAGATGCTAAATTGACTTGATCTAATTTTTTGGCTATTGCATCAACCTTGGCTACAAGCAAAGAAAAATTAACAATTTCATGAATACCAGCTATTCTTTTTGGATTATTTCTTTCAGACGACCAATGATAATTATTTGATGTCATTTCTTCAATTAATTCAAGTGCATCTAAAGGAATTTTGTTCATAATAGCACTATCGACTGTTGCATCAATTGTATTCTTGATTGAGGGATTCAGACCATTGTAAAAAGTTTGGATCAAGAGCCAATCTGGTACTCCATGATGGGGACATCTTCGTTGGAGATCTTTGAATCATTTCCATGCTTTGTATAAAGTTTCTCCATTTGATTGATTGAAACTGGTAATATCATTTCTTAGCTTGGCAATTTTTGAAGGTGAAAAATATTTTGCTAAGAAAGCTGAAGCTAACTGATCCCATGTAGTGAATGCACCCGGTGCTTTTGAAAGTAGCCACCTCTTAGCTTTATCTTTCAATGAAACTGGGAAAAGTCTAAGACAAATGGCATCTTCAAAAACACCATTGATTCTAAATGTATCACACATCTCTAAGAAAAGTGGCAATGTGTGCATAAGCATCTTCGTTATCTAAGCCATGAAAAGTTGACTATTAGATTAGATTGATGAGTGAAGGTTCAAGCTTGAAATTGTTTGCTTGAACTGATGGTCTTATTATGCTTAACCCAATATCTGCAGTGGGTAAAGCATAATCTTTCAGAGTTCTTGGTTAAGGTTTTCCCTTGATTTCTTCTTCTTTGTTCTCTTTCAATAAAAACTCTTCTTCTATAATATTTTTTTGTTGAAGTCCCTTCCTCTCTTTGTCTTTCCCTTCTTCCTTTGTTTTGCCTCCTATAGAATTTTTCAATTTTAGGATTATAGGGTACAAGTTGGGTATTTGGATTATTACCCATGTCATCTTAAAATTTGCAAGGAAAGGAATAGAAATAGAAAAGGTAGAAAATAAAATTTGAAAGCAATAACAGTTTAATATTATTAATATTAGAATAGTTATCTTCCCTGGCAATGGCGCCAAAAACTTGTTAGAATCTTTATAGCTTATTATCTTAAACTGCAAGTGCACAGGTCATTAATAAGTAATATAATGATAAATAGAGTATCGTACCCACGAAGAAGGTAATTCTAAGTATCAAATAATTAAACTTGCTATTATTTGGATGAAAGAAATTGATTTAGAATTAAGGAACAAATGAATTATAAATGAAATGCTTGAATTTAAATTCGATGATTGTTAACTTAGAGAAGGCCACCTTAATTAATTTACCATGAGTTTTTTAAAGTATTGATTTAATTTAAGTTCTTTCTTGATTAATGATTGGATTTTTTTAATTAAGTTTTAGTCTCTCTCAAGTACTAAAATCAATATTGAATTTAACCTTACGTCTATTCTCGTGATTATAAGTAATTAAGCCAAATCATTAAGCTTTATGAAAATCTTTTATCAACCCCTTAAGTGTTTACCTTATCTCCGAGTGAGAACTTAAATCAAGATTGTTACCTTCTTAGACTAATGTTATACTTTCACTCTTGCTTTATCACATAACATCTCAATTCAATTAATATTAATTAAATTAAATAAACATTAATTACTTCATAGTGAAATTAATATAAGGGCCAACCCTAAATAAAAGTTTAGTTATTCATAATTGAAATGAAAGTAAGAAAATAACTTACGACAGTAATTGAAAATAATGAAAATTAAAAAATAAAGAAAATCAAACTCTATTTCTTCTTTGAGTTGAGGAAGAGCTCTACTTTGAGCTTTGAATCTCTTCTTAGGACCAAACTTCACTCTTTCTTTCCAAAGAAACTTAAAACTAAAAATGAAGTTTATTTCTTGATTTTGTGGATGGGTGAAGATTAATTCATGAGTGCCCAAGATTTGGAGAATTCTTACTTATATAAAGGCTTAGAGGCTTGCTTTTGGTAATGAAGAAATTATTTTAGTTCATTCCCTTGAAACATAGATTATTTTGCTCCTTAAATCAGGTTTCCAACCACCTTTTTACCTCTATGGTCTTGGCTTTTTGTTGCCAATGGTATGGCCTAGTGGGTATGTGTTATCTTACCAACTTTTTGCAGCTTTTTTGTCCCCCATGGGCGTGGCTTTTTGTTGCCATGATCGTGCCTTTCATTTACCTTCTATGACTCTCTTCTTTTCTTTTCTTTTGAACATTGTTCATTTCAATCCCATGGGCGTGGGGTTTACTTGCATGGTTGTGAGATTATAAATGATTTTGGAACTCATCCTTTTTTCTTTTCTCTTTTTACACAGTAGCAAATCCTATCTCATGGGCATGGCCTTGGATAGCTACGGTCGTAGATTTCATTTTGCCTCTGTAATTTATTTTTCTTCTTTATGGCAGATTCAATTTGAAGTTCACGGGCATGGCTTTGAAGAGACATGGGCGTGGCTTTTGCATTTTTTTTTTTTGCTGACTTTTCCTCAAAAATCTTATTTGTTGCCTTTTTCATGCTAAATTAGAGAATTCTAACTCAAATGATCCAAATTCATCAAATTCAATTGGAAAACAATTAAAATCATGGTTAGAATTATACAAAATATTGATCAAAATATCACTCTATCATCTACTATAAAACCATCATTCCCAACTGCTACTTGGAACTTGTTACACTTAGTTGGCTTGATATGACTGAATCTGGTGGCCCACTTATTTTTCTCTAGATTCTTCCTTATCCTCTTGCCAATCACATTCTCACATTGCATAACTTCTTCTTCTTTCATTCTCACTTTCTCCATTAATGAAGTTCTAATGTGGTGAAGCATGTCTACAACTGGTATTAGTCTTACTTTACAAATATACCCACTGGAAGTTTCTGCTAAATTGTTGTCCACGTTGTTACACTTCAGCAGCTCATTAGTATATACTTTACATAATCAATTAGGGTTTTGTTTCATGAAGTTATAATAATCTGCCTCATCAAGCTCTTTCATTTCTTTTAATACTTGAAGGTGATCAGCCTCATATATTGCATTTACTACCCTCCAAAATAGTTTTTTAAGTCTTTGACCCTTATGGGTTTTCTTCCAATTGACATATATATGCCTCGTACATTTACGATGCTCAGAAAATGGTACCAATTCATTCAATGTACTCAACAATCCTTGCAGTAACATTTTGTGTTTAGAATGTAAGAGCAGCATCTAAAAATCAAATGATTATGTGAAATACTAAGTTAGATATTCATACCTTTTGTTGGTCACTAATAACAGTCAACCCTAACCCACATGGTATTCAAGATCCTCAAATAGTATACTAAAAAACCAAAACTAGTTCTTATAATTTTCAGATCTCACTACTGCCCAAGCTACAGGAAACATCTAACCATTTCCATCCATTGCAACAGTTGATAGTAAGGCCCCTCTAACAATGGTTTTTAGGAAACAACCATGAAAACATAACATTGGTCTACAATCCTTGAGATAACCCTTTCTCAATGAACTAGGCCCCACATAATACCTAAGAAATTATGGAACTTCATCAGGTGTAATTCTCTTAGTCTCAAGCTTGTAACACCCTTGAAGATCAACTCTTTGAAGTTCTGCATTGTAACTCCTTAACTTTGCACAGCGTGTCCCCTCAACTCTTCTAGTGCCTTCTTAACCTAGTAGCATGAAGATTTGCTTACTGTAAAGGCATATTTCTCCATCAAATCATTCTTCATGTCCTCTACTTTGTATTCAAGATTTCTTTTAAGAGCACCTAAAAGGTCTCTTAAAAAGCCACTCCATATTGGCCTGTCTATTTGTCATGCTCCTACAACAATTTTGCTCTTCTTCATAAGTCCTAACCACAAAAGTATTCGTTCATTTTGCTTTCATAAATCCTCCAGTTATAGTTTTCTCCACATGTAGCTTCTGCTTTCGTCTTGCAACTCTTAATCCACTTTATATTAAAAACATTTGAAATTGCATATTGTTTAATATCTTCTTGGTACTGTATATGGCTATCAAACCTCATTCTAACTTGAAACTTCAATTCCTTGTGATCACAATTAGGGTTATACCTAATTGCCTTTCTCTTTCTCTGCCTAATAGTCACATCATCATCAGATGATGCTAGAGTTGATACCTCACCCTCACTATTAGCATAAACACTCTCATGTCCACTATTGTCTGAGTTGTTTCCATCCCCACTATGCTTTGCATTATACATGCTGTCAGAGGGTGGAATAGATCTACTACGGTTATCCTAAAAAAAAACTACACCATAAGTTAACATTTGTCTTCTTAAATTCCTTGCTTTTTCTTATAACTTATACATACTCTTCATTTGAGTTTTAATTTATCAGTGTCAACCACATATGGTCATCAGAATTCTCAAAAGGGACATAATCGGAATCATCTTCAGAATGTACATCATTTGGTGTATCAGTAAACACTGCAAGCTCATACACATCTCAATGTTTGTCCAACTCATCTTCCTCACTGATATTCTGCATATCAGATACTGACCAATTGCAATAATCTTCTTTAGTGTAGTCATCTTGACCTTGGTTCATGGCATTTTTGTGTTTTCTTCTACACCAATTATACACTATTTAGTAAACTCTCTCATGTTGAATGCGTCACAATATAGCTTCATAAACCCAAAAGTCATTACTACTTCCATCATTCTCTTGAAGTTATTATTTGTATTAATATACCTAAGATTAATTGATGCAATTTCCTTGTTATTGATCATTTGTTGCTTTGCAAACTTTATAACTCACCTACATAATCTAAATTGGGAGATTCCACAAAAACTCCTCCATGTCATATTTCAATAAGAACACTACAATTAACAAAAAATATAGCTCATAATGATTACTAAAAACCCTAAATATACATTTATCCATGCATATGTCCCAGATACTAAATATAAAATAAATTTTCATGCAAAAAGTTAAAAATTTCAACAAAAATACAAAATATTTTACCTTTCTCGAGCTTTCCTTTTCACACCCATAGTTGTCAGTGGTCCCATAGACTAGAAGGCCAATTTTTTAATTATCTTTGAGTAAGGAAACAAGCAACCTGCAAGGTAAAAGCAAAATTGATGCTGGTTTATTGAGAAAAAAATGAATTTGCATGTGGGATTCAATGTGGGGTTCAACTGGGGATAACGACAGTAAATAATGTGTGAAGAATGTGTGTGAAATGTGAGCTGAGGGTTTGTTGTTGGGTTTGGGAAATTGAACATGAATCTTTCACTGAACGGCGACGTTTGATAATGAAATTAGTTCCCAAGTAAAAGAATCAAAATGGTGTGTTTGGATAGTGGGAGGCATACTTAATAAGCCTGTCAAGTCAGATGCCAAGTAGGCTCAGGTTTTTTCCAAAGCATATATGGGATAGTTTTGATGCAAATTGTAAACTTGTAGTACTTATTAAAAAAAACTTAGGATTAAACTAATAAAACTCAAATTTTTGGAGATTTTTTTGGGGGTTAGGCCAAAATTAATTGAATGCAAATAAGACAAAAGGATCTATAAAGATGAATCTACTCGCTTAAACATTAAAAAACATGTCTTAATTTAAAAATGAGTCTGACAAAAAGTATTTGACGTAGCTTATAAGCTGGTCAACCGATATATAAGCTCTAAAATTTAAGTCGAGATGTTATGAGTTTATAAGCTAAAAAAAGGTAATTAGAGAAACTAACGTATTATTTTTTTACTTATAAGTTAGTTTGGGTAAATAATTAATTATATTGTCCTTATTTATTTTAATAAATACTTTTAATAATATATTTTTATATCATTTTACTATTTTAATAATACATGTGCTTATAAGTTATTTTTTTTACCAAGCATATTAAGTGTTTATCGATCCATTATACATACTCAAAATAAACACATAACTATTTGAAATTTAAATTATTATAAGTCCATATTAGCTTAAAAGTACTTAATTAAACTAATTTTTATATGTTAGGCCAAAAGTCCTCTTGTTTTTAGAAGTAAAACACAATATGTATTAAAAGGATGCTTAGCTTAACTTATAAAAAATATAGGCTTATAAGTATTTAAAATTTTAAGTAGTTACATATGCATTTTAAATTATTATAAGTGGCTGATAAGTATCTAATATATTTGAAAAAATATAGTTTATAAATTTATTTATTATTAAAATGACTAAAAAGAATATAAAGTTATATTATTAAAAATATTTATTAAAATAAATAGAGACAATATAATAAACTACTCAGTCAAATTAGCTTATAAGTCAAGTGCTTATAATCTCTAAAATAATAAGTTAGTCTCCTAGCTTACTTTTTCATCTTACGAGTAGGATTTATAAACTTATAAAATTATCTAAACAAATATATTGACTTAAATTTAGATCTTATAAACTAGTTTGGTGAAACACCCATTAAGTTTTTTTTTTCTTTTTTAGCATAAGAGGATTTAATTCTCAAAATTATTATACAAATTAAATTTTATTTATCTAATTTGATTAATTAGCCATTTATATTGTATTATTTTATACATCACCTTATTAATTATTGTATTGAGAAATTTTATGAATTTAATGGGAGTTATATTGATAAATTAATCACATATATTATTGTGTAAGTCATAATATTTTAATTCATGTTATTTTTTATAAATAAGAGAATTAATATATTATTTCTTTAAAAATGATTAATATTTACGTGATACTAGCACCACAGTAACCTGCTCGCCGATTTTTAAGCAATGGTGTCGCACGTAAAGTCACTATCACTATGCCTAGGATTAGTCTTAGTTATGGCCATAAGATTAACCAACTGTGAGCTATAAATTTTCAGCCGATTAACTAACTGTGAGCTATAAATTTTTAGCCGATTAACCAACTGCGAGCTACAAATTTTTGTTTCGTGGTAATGGGACCGAAAAAAATCAAACTAGGAACGATTCTGATTCATATAGAATTGGGCCAAATTCAATCCGCTTCGTACAGGCTCTAATAAGTTTACTTATTATAAGTTGACTTATAATAAGTTGACTTATTATTTTAAGGAAATTACATAATTTGCCTCAGCACTTTGCGAAAATGCGGATTCTTATTCGGGAAAATGGTAATATTTATAGTATTTTTTAAAATTTATATTTTTTATTAGAGATATTTTTTAGTTATTATATTAAAAATTTATTATAAATTATATAAAATTTATGAACTCATAATAAACTCATGATAAATTCATTATAAATTTATTATAAACTAATAAAAATTTGATATTTTGATAAATATTTTATAAATTCTGATTTTAATAAATAATTTATAAATATAATAAATTTAAAATTATTTTTAATTTTTCTTATATTTTTTTAAAAGCTCCTCTTATTTTTGTTTTTCATTTTAGAGGTATGCACCTTTTTTTTAAATTTAACCTTTTCCATGTTTTTTTATTTTTTATATTTTATTTTTTAAAATTTATTTATTCATAAATAATTTTTTTGAGTTCATATTTTTAATATACAAACAAAAATATATATATATATATATAACATATGCACAATATATATACATGTATATAAAATATACACAATAATAAAAATTGCATTTACAATAATATTCTCACAGTATCCACACAATATTCACATAATATTCAATAATTTTTACATAAAATATACATAACTTAAATAATAAATAAATAATATACACACAACATCTACAAAACATACATAAAATATTTACCAAACATTTACATAACAAAATTAATATTTTATTTATATTTTTTTCATGTGTATAATATATAAAATATGGGTAAAAATAAATTTAATATTTTTTATTAATATATTTTTATATATTTTACTTTTTTTATGTGTGTTATTTATTTTTATAATTAAAATTAAATTTTTTTATCTTACAAAAAATTATAATTTTTATATGTTGAAAAATAATTTAAAATATTAATTTTTCTTATTTATAATAATATTTTTATTTAATAGTGAAATTAAAAAAAAAGATAAAAATTAAATTAAAATATTAATTGTAGTGAGAAAAAATATACTTTTGGAAAAAAAAAATCTTTATTTTAGTGAAGATTGAGGTATTTTTAAAAAATTGCTCAAACTTTTTTCTAAAAGTGTAAATATTTTTATCTTTTGTAGTATTTTTAAAATAAAATTTATTTTTTAAAATAGTTTTGTAAACCTCCCTTTTGTTATTTTAATTTTTCAATCTCATAAAAATAATTTTTTTATTGTGACTCTTGAATTGAAAACTTTAAGATTAGCTATATCTTTTATAACAAATTAATGAAAATTAAATAGTATCAATTGTTATATAATAACAACCATAAAAAAAAAAGTTGATAAAAAATTTTATTTTAAATGCATTATGAATTTTAGAAAAAAAATATAATTATCCTTAATAGAAAAAGGTATAAAAATGACCTTAAATTATTAGGGATATCTCAATTCAGACTTTATTTTTTGTTATTCATTCGTGACTTTTTTTTTTGTAAAATAATATAATAAAATTGAACTCTGATTTAACAGAAGTTAAATTATTAATTTATTTTTTATAATGTAGTATTACGTGGAACTCACTATTTAAAAATTTAAAACAAAAAAAAATTAAATATGCCCTTAAACTATTTTTTAGATATCAAATTGGGCAGCAAAATTTTTATAACAAATTATTATGAAAATATATAAATCTGATATTAATATCAATATTTTTTTAAGGAATTACACACACCATACTTATATAGAGAATTGATCAATATCAATATTTTTAAACTAATATAAATACTTAGATCATCAATCATAATATTTAATAATAAAAAAGATAAATAAAATTTAATAAATAAATAAATAAAATGTATTAAAATTTATTTATGTATTTATCTATTTATAATATTATTTTCTTTTTTCATTTAATTTTTCACATAAAGTCATTAGCTTTTACTTATTTTTTTAAAAAAAAAACACATCTTTTTTATTATTAAATATTATGGTATGTGATCTACGCAATTTTATTAGTTTAAAAATATTGATAATAATAGCACACATATATATTTTCAGAATAATTTGCTATAAAAATTTTGATACCTAATGTGAGATTTGAAAAATATTTTAAAGTCATATTTGATCTTTTTATTTAAAATATTTAAATAATATGCTCACATAATGCCACCTTATTAAAAATAAATGGACGACTTTACTTTTATTAAGTCGGGATTTAATTTGATTTTTTTTTTATAAAAAAAAGCTACCAATGAAAAAAAAATTAGAGTCCAAAATAAATTACTCAAAATAGTTCATAATTATTTTTATATCTTTTTTCTACCCTTAATATACATGCATAAGGATATATTAGAAGTAAAATTGCACATTTTCCAATAAATGTTTTGCGGTTGAACATAATTTTTCTTTATATATAAATTGAAACTGTAAAACCACATAAATCATAATCGTAACTTATAAATTATAATATTACAATTAAAGAAAAAAAATATTTGTTAGGTATCACATATGTAAATCATAATTAAGTAAAAAATATTTGTTAGGTATCACAAATGTAAATCATAATTAAGTATGGATAATAATTAAGTAATATTATAATTAAAATAAATTGTTGTAATATCATAAAACAAAGTGATTAAGTAATATCATAATTAAATATTAACTATCGATTAGGAATTAGATTTACGCTAAAACAAAATATTTGCAATAAAAAATGGGGATATTTGTAGTTTCATCCACTTTAAAGAATAATGCCAAATGGGCTTACCATCCAATAATGGTGACCTGCACATATGGCCATTAAGGGGTTTTTAATTTTTTTTTTCCAAGTTTGGTTTAAAAAAAAATTAAGGGCTTGTTACAAATTTATCAGAAAAAAACTCTTAGATGCTAAAAAAAATCAGTCTCAAAATATTTATAAAAAATATTAGCTTTTTATTCAAATAATATTAAATATCAAAGAGTATATTTTGAGTTTATGCTTGATATATATTGAGTTTATTATACAAAATGTACTTTATGTTATATTAAAAAAGTTCACCATTCTGCCCAAGCATCCTGGAAAGTGTTTCTCCACATTCTGCAATAAACTAATAAAAAATACAAGTTCAGTAGAAATTCAATTAATTTTTACAATATGCATCTATAAACTAATAAGAAATAGTTTCTTTCATAGAAGGCAAACGAAGAACTAATGAACTAAATGCAATCCAGAAACATAAGTTATGAACATGGATCAAGAGAAGGATCGAACCGTGTATAATCATTGCTTGATCTGCCCTCAATCACCTTCAACAATGTAATAGCTTTACTCTTCCCTTTGGCACTCCCATTCTCCACCACTTCGTTAATCCCTTTCACCATTCCGGCTGCCATTTCCCTCACATTCTAGAGCCACTTTTTCCCCTCCACTTCTCACCAAATAGAACCCAAATCAAGCTGAAAAACTGAAATAAATAAACAAATTCAATATCGTTCCTCAAAACTCCTAAATTTTCAACGCAATCCAATTATACCCAAATTTTTACTCTAAATTTTTCAGTTAAACAGCTAAATGAAAGAAGCTATCCTCAAGAAGAAAATTTATTTTCAAACATAAGCCATTCAAATTGAATCTGTAAATAACTGCTGCTATAAATCTGCAACTCAGAACAACTGAAATTGAAAATAATCAATGTACAATGCTAGGTTGCGATAATACTGATTAAGAAATTATGTTAAGGTCATTGTAAAAAAAATCTCTAAATCAGAAGAGACTGAAATCGAATTTTTAACTAAAATTTCCAATCCGAATAAATTTTCACATACCTGAAAAGAGAGCACCGATGTCTCGCTAATTTAATTCTCTATTGAGCTTGTCAATGGAAAGTTAGCTACGAAGAAGAGAATGTGGAGAGATCGATGGAAAGGAGTTGAGAATATGAGATTTGTATACTAATAAAAGAGTATGCCTTAGCCATGTCAAGTTTGATTGCTAAGTTATGTTCCTTAGTCTTCTTGGTGTTTCCTTGAGTCGGTTCTTCTTAAATTCGGGTTTTCAAGCAAGATTGTCAATCTGATAATGTCTAATCTCAAAGCTACAAGATTATCGATTATGGTGAATGGAGTCAGCTGTGGGTTCTTCAATCCTAAGCGTGGTGTCAAGCAAGGAGACCCTCTCTCTCCGTATTTGTTCATTATAGCGGCGAAATCTTTCTCAAGAGGGCTAAACAAACTTATTGGAGAGGGAAAAATAACTCCATACAAGACTGCTAGAGGATGTGAGGTGATGTCTCATCTTGCTTTCGCTGATGATCTGCTCATTTTTTTGAATGGTGATGTTAAAAGTGCTAAGCAATTCAGAGCCTTTCTCACAGCATATCAACAAGGATCCGGTCAAGCCATTAACTTTGGGAAGTGTTCTTTCTATTGTTCGAAAAAAGCTAGCCATGGTTTTATAGACAAGATAGCTCAGATTCTTGACATCAAGTAGCATTCACTTCCCTTCATGTACTTAGGGGCCCCTATATATCAAGGGATCAACCGTTCCACTTACTGTCAATATCTTTTACAAAAAGTGGATACAAAACTTCATGGTTGGATGAAAAAGTTGATGTCAACTGGTGGCCGTCTTCTGCTCATTAAACATGTCTTGAGTTCAATTCCAATTCATACTTTGGGGGCTATGCAACTGCCGAAACAAATTATTGATGCTTTGGAACAAAAATTTATTTCTTTTTTCTTGCATTTAGGTGTTAAACGGCGCTATCATTGGGCCAGGTTCGAAAAATTCTGCTACCCCCACTTCTGAAGGTGGTATGGGAGTCCGATCGCTTGTATCTTTGCAAAAAGCCTACTCAATAAAAGCTTTGGTTGAACTATCAAAAGGGAGATACTCCTTGGGCAAGGATTATGAGAAAAAAATATGGTAGAGCTGGTCATATAAAATTTTTGCAAACTGACTCCCCTACATAGAAGAGAATTTGCAAGATCTCGACCACTGCTTCTTCTCTTTTTACACAGCAAGAGAATGGCGATTGGGTTAGTAACAAGACAAACTCCAAGTCCTTTGTATTGGCAGAAATTTATGATGCTGTGAGAGAAAGGAAAAGCGAGCTACTATCGTACAGGATGACTTGGAATTCATTAATTCCCATCAAGTATTCAATACTTGCGTGGAGATTATGGCACAATGCCCTTCCGTTGCCGGAAAGACTTCAAATGATGGGGATTCAAATGGCCACTTGCTATCCATTTTGCTTATCTGCTGCAGCTACTATATCTCACATGTTCTACCTCTGTGCTGAAACCATGAAAATCTGGCAGTTTTTCAAACATTCTTTGCAATACAATGCCTCGGTCCAACGCACAATTAAACAAGAATTCATGTTGTGGTGGTCTCAATTCTCTCCTAACTCGGGGGCAAAGTCATGGCCTTCATTCCTCAGGTAATTCTCTATCACATATGGCTAGCCTTTTGTAAAATTACATGGGGCGGCGAGGAGGTATATAGTCCAAGCATTATCAGGTCCATCCTCACCTCGATTTTTAATTGGGAATTAGCTCATTCCTCTACCAAATTTGCAAAGTCCATGGCTTTATTTCAAGAATTCTTGCCATAACAATTTGGTAAAAGGTGCAAATTAAAGCCAACTCTCGTATATTGGCGTAAACCAGTTTCGCCAAGATTCAAGCTTAATGTCGACGCTTCGGTGACTGTGAATATGGCGACCGGTGGGGCTATTGTCAGGGATTGCAATGGATGCTTTATAGCAGGTCTCAGTTTTTTCTTACGGGCTTCTAATCCCAACCAAGCTGAATTGCAAGCTGCTTTTGAAAGAATCCAATGGTGTATTCAGAAACATTACTTGCCGCTGGAAACAAAGACTGACTCAGCATGGGTTCATCATCAAATCACATTCTCCCGGATTTCTACATCAACAACAATGGCCAGCCACATTAAAAGCTTCATTGACAGTTCAAACTCGGCTATACTACATACATTCAGGGAGGATAATCAAGCCGCAAATTTCCTTGCCATAGACTGTAGAATAAGTATGAAGCCTGCTGTCTATTTGTCTTTTAATTCTTTGCCAAATTTTCTTAAGTGCATTGTAAACTCGGATAATATGGGTTCTCCATATATCCGTTACAAATAGTTTATCTATAAATATTACTTTTTACTGGAAAAAAAAAAGAGTAAGTGATTTTTGCTATTTATAAACAAATTATATTTTTTAATTTGCGCTTATTCATACACAACATAATTAGAAAACGTCGGCCCATGAGCTTATAAAATTCTGAAGAGCCCACGCTTTATTATTTCAAAAATTTAAAATTAATAATCTTAAATTTTTTGTTGTAATTAATAAAAAAGTGGGCAAATCAATTTTTTGTTGTAATTAATATGAATGTTTAAGAATTTTTATTTTTTTTTAAATTTTATATAATAATCTTATTTGAATTAATCAAATAATATTTATAATAAAATTTATTTCTTTTTCTCAATAGTGAATTTAGCCTCATATTTTTATTGCCTTAAACTGCAATTTGCTAGTCTTCTTCATACGTGATTAGATGAAGTCACTTTAAATTTATAAGGTACTTTCACTGGTCATTTGATCAAGATAAAAATAGAATTGACAATAAATTTTTTTTTCAATTTTAGTTTGTCTTTGGCTTAATATGCTTGGCGTCTTATCAAAGTTGTCAAATTTATTATTATTATTATTATTATTATTATTATTATTATTATTATTATTATTATTATTATTATTATTATTATTATTATTATTATTATTATTATTATTATTATGTTAACATAAATAATTGATAAAATTCAAAAAATAAAAATAAAAGCAATCAAATCAGTGGAAGTCAACTAATATCATACGTAATCGGTAGATAATGAGACTTGCATATTTAAAAATTTTAAGAATTTTGTATAAAAATATTTTAAAAAGTGAAATTAATGTTTTTAAAAATGATTTTTTTTAAAAAATATTTTTTTAATTTTTATTTCAAAAATACTCATTTCAAAATATATACATATAGTTTACATCTAATATATTAGAATATATTTTCAATTCAATTATTTTTTAAATTTCTTATAATTGTAAGATATATTTTTAAAAAAATTAAAAAATACATACTATATATTTTTTGAAATTTCAAACTCTCAAAAAATGCAACACTCAAGATTCATAGGCTAATAAAACGTACCAAAAATCTAAAAGAGTTGGCAAATTTTGAATAAATAAACCCTTCCTTTATTCATCAAACTTTTAACACTTTTAGTTATTAACTAAAGGTTTGTTAGCATTTTTTTTTATTTATTAATATCAATTGTAATATTGTACAAAAACTAATAAAAGGTGTTTTTTTTATTCTTAAGTTCTTGTAATTTGGAGCATCGTTATATTTGTTGCTTTTCATCAATGATATACATAAGATATGTTCACAAATTAAAGGAGATAAATACAATATAATATCACTTTCTTATTTAGTTATTTTTTATGACCAAAGCATGAAATATCACTTGACATCTACACATTTTCATTAATTAATAAGTTAATGACACATTCTTATTACGTCCCACATATTCTCATTCTCAATAACTTAGAAAATAAATTTTTTATATAAATTTTAATACTTAAAAATAATTTTAAAAATATTAAATAATTAATATGAAAGTTTATGAATTTTTAAATTTTTTATATTTATATAATAATTTTATTTAAATTAATAAAATAATATTCATAATAATATTTATATTTGTTTGCTCAATAGTGAATTTAGTTTCCTATTTTTATTACTTTGAACTTCAATTTTTTAGCTTTCTTCATATATAGTTAGATAAAACCACTATATACCCCCATGATGCTTGCCCTGGTCATTTGATTAAGTTAAAATAAAACTGACAGAATAAAATTTTCAATTTTATTTTTTGACAAAATACATTGATCGTCTCGTTAAAGTCATTACATCTATTTTATTTATTTATTTATTATTTTTATTATATTACTAGATTTCTCATATTTCCATAAACAATTGATAAAATTAAAAAAAAAAAGTAAAAATAAAAACAATCAAATTAGTAGAAATCGACTAATATCATATATAGCTAGTGGAGAGTGAGACTCCCCTATTTAAAAATTTTAAGAATTTTTTATAAAAATATTTTAAAAACTGAAAATAATGTTTTAAAAAATTATTTTTTAATTTTTAATTTCATAAATACCCACTTTAAAATATATACATATCGTTTTCATCTAATATATCAAAATATATTTTCAATTAAACTTGAAAAATATGTTATAATATAATAAGTATGATATCTTATTTGATATTGATAATAATTTAAAATATATATATTAGATTTTAAATAATAATTAATTAATTCTCTATTTTAATAAACAATAAATTTAATATTCTAGCAAAACTGAGATGTATAGCAAGATACATGGCATAATATTATACCTGCAACAACTGAATTAGTATAATATATAAATATAAATTTTTAAGGATGATCTCTTTTTTTTTTTGGATATTCAATAATCAAAGTTAATTCAATAATTTTAAATTTAATTACCTTAAATAACTTTAATATGAATATAAAACTAAAAATAAATAAGAGTATAATAATATATATAATGTTTTATAAAATAAAAATATAATTATTAATTTGGAATGAATGAAATAATTTGTTAAAAATTTAAGTTTAACATGAATTTAAAATGTGAGATTATTTTATTAGTTTATAAAATAAGCATATAATTACCTGCACTATGCAAAAATTTATAATATTTTATATTATTTTATGTGAAAAATAATTTAAATGTTAATATAATTAGTATATAAAAAATGTATTATAAATATAAATATACATAGTATTAAAATTTTATATTCATGTATTATAAAAATATTTATAATAAAATATGTTTAATGTATTGAAAGCCAATCAAATATTAACTTATTTAAGTGCAGAAAATAATATTATTTTTTAAAAAATTATAAAGCAAATTAAATGTTTAAATATAACTATTATTTTTTAATGATTAAATGTTTAATTATAACTATTATTTTTTTAATGAAATACATTATTTTTTATATAAAATTATTTTAAATAATATGATTAGTTGTATTTATATTCAAAAGATGTTAAATGATTATTTATTTATTCATGAATTTAAAAAGTTATTGATGTTTAGATAAATTAAGTTTTTCTTGTTTAATAGTGCTAGTTTTTATAATAACAAATAGATGTGATAAATTTTCATTCATATTTCATTTAAACTTCAAGAAAGTATATCCTATTGAATAATATATTAAATTTTAAATTGATCAATTTTTTAGAAAAATAAATAAATATATTAATACTGAGTTGATATAAGAAGAATATCTTTAAATAAAATAAAATAAATTAAATTATTTGTTGATATTCTAATTCACTCTCTACTTGGCTTTTAATCTTTCACTTAAAAAGTGGGTAAAAAATCTATCAAAAATAAAATCAAATAACATAAAACTTTAAATTCAAATATAATTAATTACATTTCATTTTAGATTATTCTCAAGATAATCAAATTTATATTACCAATTTAAATATTAAAATAAAATAAAATAATAATAATAATAATAATAATAAAGTAAAAATTCTGAACATTTAATATTCCACAAAGACTCATAAAATTTATTATAAGTTAAAATATCTTTTAAAGAATAGAAAAAAAAATCAGTAATAAGTAAACTGATTTATGATTCAATATTTATTATTATTATTATTATTATTATTATTATTATTATTATTATTATTATTATTATTATTATTATTATTATTATTATTATTATTATTATTTAATGCTTCTATTTTGGGCTTTTATTTCTATAGTTACAATGAACAATTTAAGAAAAAATAGAGATATTTTAACTGTAAAATGTGATGAAATTATTAATTTATTGTTACCTAAATTAAAATTGGTGAACTATTCAGTTAGTTTAGGAAAAAAGATAAAATATTCTAAAAAAAGATAAACTATTTAATATTAGAAATGAAATAATAATTTATCCATTTATATGTGTACAAAAATAAATCGGATATAAGATTTTAACGAAGATTTATATATATATAAGTCAAAATAGCAATTTTACAAAAAATTAATATAGAAAGTAAAAAAATTTCAAATCAAAACAAAAAATTGGCAATATAAAAAGAATTTTTTTATTAATTATATATATAAAGAAAAAATATTTAGGAGACTTAAATTTAAGACATAAATAAAAATAATATATATTTTTTTTATTACTAAATTACATTTTAGTAGTTATAGAAAAAGAATATATACACGTTTAGAAAAAAAAAACTTTTTTTAACTGAAGAAAAAGAAAATTCGACAGTGTAAAAAGATGGATTCATATAGAAAAAATAAAATAGCCAATAGCTTCTTGTGTGTGTGTGTAAATATATATATATATATACTTATTTATTTATATTTAGCTTAATACGTATATAGCCCCTGGATTTTTTTATCACTTCGCCTCTTTTTACTCTTTGACTAATTATATAGACACTTTAACTTGATTTTTTGCTATTTATCTCATCCTTAGTTGCTGAAATGATAGAGTGTGTGCAATATACCTTCCTGTCGCACGTGAACTCGGCAAAATTTATTAACATTATCCTTAAAATTACACTAATGCCCTTTCTCTTTATTGTTTTCTAACTCTACTGTCTTGATTTGCAAAAATTGATGCTTAAACAACGAAACTAGTTTACAAAAATTGAGAAAAAAAAATTAAAAATAAAATAATAATAAAAATAAAATCCTTGAAAGCTGATACCATAGGTTTTAACTTGAAAGCTGATACCATAGGTTTTAACTTGAGAATTGATGAAAACATTATCTTTTAATATCTTCATCGTTTTCTATAAACAAAATCCTTTCTTTTCTTTTTTTCTCTTCAACAAGAAATCATACTCCTAAAAATTCAACTAAATAAATAATTTTTTTTTATTCATAAAAAAAGAATTTTTTTTTAAATATAGCAAATTTAAACTCCAAGCAGATCTAACCATAAACAAACTTAAATAAACTAAAAAATATATACATACAATTATAGATCACTTAAAAAATCATACAATATTTAAATAAAGTAAAGTAATTTGCATTTATTTGAAGAGAGAGCATGTCCAAAATTAAGCCAAAAATCAAAATTTACAGAAACATAGATACACATATAAAGAGAAAAATATCATTTTACTGGTTGAAAGTCATAAATTAGTTTTAAAAAAAATAAAATTAGAAGAAGCCACTTCAAAATTCAAATTCGATAAAAAATAAAAGAACCTAATTCACAAATCAAATACCCAAATCAAAAATCACAAATTAATTCATACCCATTAGAAAAAATCAAAGAAAAAGAATAATGAGTTGTTACCTCCACCTTTAAAGCTTCAACGAAATCACAATTTTGTGATATAGAAATTTATTATTATTTCTACTTGTTTTCTACTGGACAAATAACTGACCTATACAAATAACCCAAGATTCAATCGCCCAAATAAGCTTCAAGATTATCAACTTCCTCTGCAAAGAAGCTGAATTACTCGAAGGATTCGAAAATCTTGATATGGTTTGCAATCGACAGCTTCACTCCCAGTTCTTTGATGCTCTATTTTCTTTGAGAACCTCTAGATGAAGCTATACAAGGGTTGAAAGTGGAAGAAAAATGTATTAAAATGTAAGAAGAGTGGTGAAGAAGAGGGAATAAAGCAGTAGAGATTGGGGAAGAAAATAGGGTTTCTAATAATTTTGGGAAAAAATTAGTATTTTAACGTGTTTTTTTATAATACTTAGCTTCCACGTGTTTACACTGTCAGACATTTAAAAAATACGCGCCATATAATATTTATTTTTGAAAAATGCAAGGGCAATTAATCGATAAAAATTTAAGTATAAGGAGCTATATAGTTATTTGAAGAGTATAAAAGATACAGTGACAAAAATATTTAAGTATAAGGGGCTAAATATGTACTAACGAATTCGTGTGTGTATATATGTGTATATGTATAATCAAATAAAAGGGCCATCATCTATATCAATCACGGTAATTTGACACAGTGTTAAAAACCCACATTAACTTGCTTTGGTTCTCTCTACGTCTTAAAAAAAATAAAATAATTTGTAAAACCCTTAATAAGTTAAAAAAAACAAAAGCAAAAAATGGGTAGAACCGAAGGCTTAGAAATGACACATGATTACTTGGGATACCACTACTATAAATAGAGTTTCTTGTGGCTTTTTAATTTATATCAAACATATAATTAACATGTGGTAGTTTATAATATTTTATATTATTTTACATTAAAAATAATTTATATATTAATATAATTATTATATAAAAAATTATATTATACATACGAATACATACAATATTAAAAATGTTCATATTCATATATTATATAAAAATATTTATAATAAAATATATCTAATATATTGAAAGTAAATCAAATATTAAACTTTACTTCTTCTTTTTTTTTTTGAGAGAAAAGGCCAAAATATATTAACTTAAATCAAAACAAAGAGCAGATACAATTGAACTAGGAATAGACTCCCAACATATAACATAAACTTGGCCTGTGGAGCTTCTAGCTGGTTGATGGGTGATTTGATTTGCAAGATGAGGAATCCATCAAAGAGAAATGTCTGGGCGAGAATTCAAAAGTGATATACAATCTTGTAATATTAGACCGAACTCAGAACTATCAGGAGAATTATACAATAGGACATCAACTACTTCTTTAGCATCAGCCTCTACCATTTCCACTCCATACACCGAGTTGACCAACAAAACTAAAACAGCTTGAAGGGCTAAAGCCTCAGCCAATTTTACATTTTCACAAAGACTGAAGAGGGCCAGAGCAAGCTGTCTTAAACTCACCTGCACCACCTCAAATGACTGCTCCAAAAAATGCAGGTTGATACAAACCCATTAGAGTAGCATCTACATTATACTTTCATCCCATTGATGGCTTCACCCATTTGATATTTTGAGCAACAGTCACAAACATCACACCACTAGATGATGATCCTGTAATTCTGCCAATAGTATGCCAACTCACAAGAAAATCTTAAGCCGAAACAAGAATATCTGGTGGCAACAGGTCAATACCCTACCATTTCAAAGTGTTTCTTGCATACCATAACCTCCATATAATGCAGCAAAAAAGTCCGCTCTTATCCTCATCAAAATGATCCATTATATCAAATAAAAAGGGTCTAAAATCATCAAAGTTGGACAGTGCAACTTGAAAATTCATGTCCCACAATAGCCAACACTCCTTAGCCTTGACATAATTAAACAGAATATGGATTACATCCTCCACTTCACTACATATATTACAAGATTCATCTAAGTCAATACCACGTTGAATCAATCTTGATTTGGTTAGTAGTATATCTCTAGCAGCTCTCTAAAGAAAACTTTTAATTTTTCCTGGGAGATTCAACTTTCATAAACACCTCCAATCAGAAAACGTACAACCAGACTAATCATTTAGACCCCATAAATCCCAAGCAACATGGTATGCCAATTTAATTGTGTAAAAACCCTTTTTATTATGATGCCAAAATAGCAGTTAGCAATATCTCAAAAACTAAGAGGAATATAGTTTATTAGTTGCATCTCGTATAGAGAAAAAAGTGATTGAATTTTAGTTTGATCCCATCTATGACAATCCCCTTCAAACAAATCCTTAACCAAAAAACAGTCCAAACCTTCATTACATGGACTAGTAAAAAAAAAAATTATCTTTGCAAGGTAGCCATGGATCTTGCCATATTTTCACATCTGTGCCCAAACCAACTCTCCATTTCATTCCACCATTTAGCAATTTTTGAGAATTCCTAAGTCTTCTCCAAGTGTAGCTTGGTTTAGAACCCAAATTAGCTAAAAGAAAATCCCCCTTGGGTAATATCTTGCTTTGAGAATATGATTTAGAAGACTTTGAGGGTTAGAGAGGCACCTCCAACCCTGTTTCTCAATCATAGCTAAATTGAAAAAAATGGAAGTTGCGAAACCCAAACCTTCTTGGTCTTTCCTTGCATAAAGACGATCCTTACTATGCCAATGAATCGTTTGCTTACCATGTGCTTTCGATACCCACCACAAAGAATTTAGAATTCGTTGCAATTCTTCATGGGTAGATATTGGGATCATAAAGACTCTCATACAGTATGATGCTAAAGATTGAGCGACAAACTTTATTAAAATTTCCTTACTAGCTTTTGAGAGCAGTTTACCATGCCATGAATTAATCTTCTTAAACATACGATCCTTCATGAAAGAGAAAACACCCCTCTTGTCTTTCTTAATAGCCTGTGTCTAGAGCACGAGACATACCCAAGCTATCTGATATACGCCTCTTCACATCATCATCAACATTGGCACTAAAGAAAATACCCGATTTTTGAAAATTGACAGATTGACCAGAAGCTACCTCATACATATCCAGGACCTCTTTCACCTTAGCATACTCTCTGTCAGAAGCTTGGAAGAAGAAAAAAGAATCATCAGTAAAAAGAAGATATGTAACACTAGGTGCTCTCTGACAAACCTTACAACCATGTAATTGCCCTTCAAGTTCAACTCTTTGAAACAAAGCCGATAATCCTTCTGCACAAGGGATGAAAAGATAAGGCAATAAAGGACAACCCTGCCACAAGCCTCTTCTAGGAATGATAGGACCAACCTCATTGCCATTAAAAGGCACAAAATACATTATAGAAGTTACACAGAGTATAACTAACTGCATCCATCACTGATTAGACCCCATTTTAAGCATAACTAATTTTAAAAAATTCCAATCAACCATGTCATAAGCTTTGCTGATGTCAATTTTCAAAGCCACGTCTCCCTTAGATCTCCCTTTCCTAGATTTCATGGCATGCAAAAGCTCGAAAGCAACAAAATTATTATCAATAATAAGACGTTCTGGCACAAAAGTTGATTGGGCTTCAGAGATAATACTTGGGAGAATACCTTTGAGTCTATTAGCCAAGACCTTAGCAATAATTTTGTACATGACATTACACAAAGAAATTGACCTCAAATCCTTAAGAGTCTCCAGCTCTGATTTTTTAGGGATAATGACAATAGTAGTATCAGTCAAAGAATTAGGAAAACAACTACTGTCAAGCCACTAACAACAACTGTGAAAGATGTCAGTACCAATCAAATCCCAAAATTTCTGAAAGAAAGCAGGATTCATACCATCTGGCCCAAGAGACTTGTCGGGGTGCATTTAAAAAATCACCCGCTTGAATTCATCAATGTGAAAAGGTTTAGAGAGCATACAATTATCCTCTAAGGAAACTCTACTATTGATCATATCCAAAACCAGCTCGTACACCCCATGACATTCATCAAAGAGCGATATAAAATGTTAAAAAATCATACCACTCAAACTGACATTGTCTCGAACCTAGTTACCGTCGTCGCCTCGCAACCCTTTAGTAGAATTATTTCTGAGTCCGCTTGAAGCATAGGAATGAAATTATCTAGTATTATGATCACCACTTTGAAGCCATAGAATTTTTAAACATTGCGACCAATATCTTTCTTCTTCTTTCAGTAGTTGGTCATGCTCTTTCTGCAAATCATTCATTGATTCCACATCACTGGAACTGTTTCTACACTCCTCCAACCGATTATACACAACATTTAGCCTTGGTATATAATTCCCAACTCGATGCTTACCCCAGTGTTGTAAGTCTATTGTACAACATTTAATACGAGATAACAGGTGATTATGTCATGAGGCTGTCCAACTAGAGCTGACAACGTCAGAAATCCCTTCATCCATCAACCATGCATTTTGAAAATGAAACTTCCTCTGCTTTCTAAACCGAGTGCATATTTTCATTTCAACCATAATCGAAGAATGATCAAATACCGTAGCAAACTTGTTTTTAAGAGAGTGAGCCAAAAATAAAGAGCACCGCTGAGCACTTGCTAGCCCCCTGTCCAGCCTCTCTCGGACCCACCATTCAGTACCTCTACTTTTCTCCCAAGTAAAAGGATAGCCTTGCATAGGAATATCACATAAGCCATAGGTGGATACTGTCTCTTGAAAGCCCTCAAAAAGAGATGGAGGGTGTTGAGAACCCCTTACTTTGTCTAAGGGAGAAAGCATATCATTGAAATCGCCAAGAACCAACCAAGGCAAATTACAATGCTGAGAGAGATGAAGTAAAGATCCCAGTAATCCCTACGTTTGTGCCTTTCAGGATAGCCATAAAAATAGAAAATTCTCCATTTATTCAAGCCATTATGTTTTATTACATCATCAATAAAATTGGAACAATAACCAACCATATGAACATCAACATGGTGTTTCCAGAAAATAGCAATACCACCTCTCCTATCTACCCTATCAAATGAAAAACAAGAACTGAAACCCAATAATGAACGAAGCTCTTCTATTCTACTACCAACAACTAAAGTTTCCATTAAAAAAAATTCGACTGATATCTTCTATTAAGCTCACGGAGAGCATGAACTGCGCGAGGATTGCCGAGACCTCAACAGTTCTAGCTGATTAACTTTATAGCCCCGGCTGGTTTGCAGGGCAGTACCAGCTGATCTAATATTAGCCAGCATTTATGTTTGCTAGAGATGAGAATCTGAATTATCTAATGCATTAGGAATATTCAGAGCCTGTACAATTTGTTGTCTGGGCCTCTTTTTGTCTTCTTCAATAGCCAACAGACTATCTTCATTGCTTGCCCAGTTTGAGAAGGCCCATCCATATAGTCAGTATCCATATTCACCCCAGTGCCCTCCTGAATATCTGAAAATTTTATGGTAGATTGATTACCATATCCGTGATTCAAATTTAAATTTAAACCATATTGATTATCCTCCACTTCCCCAAAATTATCCAAAAGAGACAAAACAGCCATTCTAGTTTTATCACGAATCCATTCACTAGTCTTGATCCCCGATTAATGAGGTTCAGCCCTCAACAATTGATCCCAGTGCAACAGTAGATCCTTATAGTTTGGGTTCATATGCAATGGACAGAAACTTTTAGAGTGGCCAAGATGACTGAATAAAAAACAAAAAATCGGTAGCCTTTCATGCTTAAAAATAACGTAACATGCAAAGCCATCCTTAAGAATTAGCCTTTTCTTCCTAGACAAAGGTTTGCATACATCAACATTGACCCGGACTCTGAGAAAACTGCCAGTAAATAAATAAGCCAGAGGGAAGATTGTGCAATTGCACCAAAAAAGTGCACGTACTAATATCCACTAGCAAAAGATCCTCATCATCTTTAATTTTGTGTTGCATAGGCAAATGCCTATTAAAAGTCCATGGTCCTCCTGATACAACTCTCTCATTGTAGAAAAACTTGAACAAGAAATGCTTGCCCTCCAACTCACTAATATGAACACCTCCAATAGGGTGCCACAAGTTAGCAAGAGTATTACTCATGGCTTGATAACTAATAGCCATTATGGTTAAGAATCTTCTAACTAAACAGAACTCATAGGATTCATGAGTATCCCCGTACGATTCCTCAACAAGTAAACCTACCTCCTTCGTTTCATTCAAAGACAAATATGCCAAATCACCCTCCATGGAAAACAAGGAAAGAAAGAAACGTGCTACAAGAGCAGACAAACTCTATAGGCGAAGAAGAGAAAAACGTGCTACAGGAGCAGAAATCTTTACCATTTTTTAATTTTTTTTATAACTCATTCCTTGACATGCATAATTTTTGTTTCACAAAAAATTAAGTTTTTTCATAAAATTTTTTAATATATCATAAATAAATTCAACTTTAATTGTAAAAAGAGATAAGTGAAATTAACTTTTTTTCTTCAATAGATGAAAATTAAAATGGTTTATATTCTTTAATTTTTCACAATCTCTATTTTTTATTTTCAAATTTACGCTTTATCTTCTTTTGTTCTTTTCCTTACTCTTTATTTTTTTTTATTTGCATTGCCATATCGTTTCCTTCCTTAATTTCTATTCTTTTCTCCACCATCACTTCCTTCTCCTCCATTTCCAATTGTACGTCCTTCTCATCATTGGGCCTTTCTCTGTCTTTGTAATTTTTTTTTTCTATTTTCTCTTTCCACTAGTTGTTATCCATCTTTTCTTTTTCTCCATCTTTGTGTTTATTTTTTAGGTACTGTTTGCTATATGTGTGTGTGTGTATATATATATATATATGATTTTACACTTTGTTTAGAGATTTGATTTGATTTTGTTCTAAGATTTGATTTGCATGTATAAATATTTTATTTTTTTATTGGTTTGTTTTTCAATTGCAACACACTCTACATATTTGATAAAATGCTCTAAAGGAAGAATTTTTTCAAATTTTTATCTGTCCTACATTCTCTAGAAAAATTATTCTATATCTCATTATATTTGTCAAATTATATGAAGTATATATAACATATAAAACTACATAAAAAATTTTCCTATGCTTCTTAATCTATTTAACTAATTACATGCAACATATAGAACAACATATAAAGGTGGAGTTCTCATTTTATCAAATTATATGCAACATATATAACATATAGAAGTTTGTTTATATTTTTTAATCTACATTTTATCATATTTAATAGATTATATGTAATATATATAACATATAAATTTGGAATCTATTACATTTAGCAGATGCAACATACATAAAATATGATAGATTATATGCAAATATATAACATATAGACATCATATTTAATAAATTATATATAACATATATATCATGTAAATCTAGAATCTATCAAATTTAATAGATTATATGCAACATATATAATATATAATAAATTATATGAAATATAAATAAAATATAAACATCATATATAACATATTATATATAACATATATAACATATAAATATTATATAAAAGTTTGTATATATTTTTTTCTTCTATATTTTATCATATTTTACAGATTATATGTAATATATACAATATATAAATTTAGAAATTCATCATATTTAACAAATTATATACAATATATATAGCATATAATAGATTATATGTAATATATATTTAGATTTCATCATATTTAACACATTAACATATATATATATATATATATATATAACAATATATATATATATATATAACATATAAAAGATTACATGTAACATGTATAACATATTACATGTAACATATATAACATATAAACATCACATTAACATATTATATATAACATATTAATGTTATATAAAAGTTTACATATATTTCTTCATCATATTTAACATGTAACATATATAAATATATAAATTTAAAATCCATTACATTTAACATATGATATGCAACACCTATAACATATAAACGTCATATATATATATATATATATATTTCTTAATATGGAATTTATCATATTTAATAGATTATATATAATATATATAATATATAAACCTAAAATTTATTATATATATCTCCTTATACGTAATATATAATGACATATAAAGTTTATGGTTCACATTCTATCAAATTACATGTATAACACATAAAAGTTTGTATATATTTTTTAATATGGAATTTATAAAATTTATTAAATTATATGCAACAAATATATATATATATATATATGAACATATAAAATTTTGAAATTCACATTTATGAAATTCTATGCAACATATATAATATATAAAAATTTATATGTTGATTATAAGTTTCATATGTTGATTTTATGTTATATATGTTGTTTATTTGTTGATTTATATGTCTTGTATATTATTTTATATGTCTTATATATCGTTTTATATAGTTTTAAATGTCTCATATATTATATATAAAACTTACTAAGAAATAACAATTTTGTAAGGCTTTTGTGTTTTAGTGAGTATTATATTTTTATTAGCTTGAAATTTTTTACCGTATGTAAATATATTTTTAGTAGTATTTTTGAAAATTGATTTTTTAGTTTATTTATATAATTTTTCCAATTCATAATTCTTGAGCCCAAGTTCAATCAAAGAAATCTTAGGCCCAAATTAGGTTCATCTGCTATACCTGAGGATTCCTAACCTGGCCCAAGTTGAAACTGAGGGTACTTCTCTTCCACATTTGGGTTTGATTGAAAAAGCCCATGTGCCCAACCTACATTATTTTTTACAAAAATGCAAGAAAAATAAAAAAAAATTATAATTTTTTTTAGTATTTTTAAATTTATTAAATTTATTATCAATTTATTTATCAGATTTTTGATATACAAAAAATTTATTATGAATTTATTAAATATATAAAAATAATAAAAATTTTAAAAAATATGATGAAAAACATATAATTTTTTAGCTAACTTTTATGTTTGTGGATGCTTGTGAGCTCTAATTAATAAAATTTATATGCTTCAATCTTAAAAACTATCAATTATTTTCACAGCTTTCTAAGTTAAGAGAAAGTTCCATAAAATATTAGTAAGATTGAATTTGATGAATTACATTAGACAAATGAAGCTTTGATTTAGTAATAATTAAATCATCTCTAAAAGGCTTCGACTTTAGTTGGAGTTCGGAATTCAAATTTTATAATATTAGAGTTTACGTAACAAAGTTATAACAAAGCATCCATCAATTAAAGTTAGTAATTTGTTGCATTTATTTTGCACATTTACCAAAATTAATATAAGCCAAACTGGCCAGTTAATGTTCATCAGTAGCAGAATTAAATAACGGTAACTGTTGAATCCGTTTTCTTTTTTAAAAAGGGGTTAGAAAATAAACCTAACAAACTTTATATCTCACATAAAATCAATGAAATTTAAACTGTAACAACAACTTCACCATCTTTTTACAATCTGGTTGATGATGAGAAAGAAGGCCATGCATGACCGATCGAGAAAAGAGAAACTTAGAACAATAATGCTATAAATGCAAGAGTTGTATCGATCATATTATAAAACTTGATTGGAACATGCAAGAGTTGGTACAGTAGCCTTTCTAAAATTTTATTTAATTAGCTATCAATGTCTGATCATTCAATCATCACTGTGTGTGCTTTTAAAAAATTTAATGGATACTGAAATGCACAACAGCCTATTTTAATGGACACTGAAAATTTGCTAAGGGAAAATTAAATTTTGGTTGTGGTGTCACTCTTCACTCATTATTGTCGTCTTTGTTTAGCCTGCGGTTATGACAGTATTGATTGATTCACTGAATTACAATGGTACAACGAAAGATTGTCTTCAGCAATTACGGCCGTTCAAGACATAAGGCAAAAACCCAATTCTTTTTTATTTTCCTTTCATCTATGCTCACTTGTTTTATTTTTAATTTTTTAATATATCTTGGTTTTGATTCTTGCATCAAAGTATTTAATTTATATTTATGTTATTTGATTCACTAGTATACATCAGGTCCAATAAAAAAATAAAAAGAGTACTGACATCTATATTCTAGACAAAATAATTGATATAATCATAATAAAATTTAAAATATTAAAGCCATTGATTTAGTGTGCAAATAGATAACTGAATTAAAAGTTGCTAATGATAAAATTGTTGAATCCAATTTCCAACAATCAATAACAATCATGAAAAAAAAAAATTTCCATGTGCACCGAGCTTTTTTTTTTAAATAACTTTTCGAGTTCCATGCAAATAAAGATGAACATTAGTACAAGTTAATGCATAAAACTCCCCTATGGATGTTTTATTAAAAAATTCTGACTTTATCTGAATTATTTATGAAACAATAATATTTAAAAATAATCTTATAAATATTTAATAATTAATTATTATTAAAAAATTTAATAATAATATTTAATTAATTATTATCAAAACACATTCATATAAAAATATTTAATAATATTATTATAAATATTTAATAGCTTACAATTGATTATTATTTTTAATATTAAATATAAAATAATATTAAATTAACATTATTTATTAAGTAACCCATGGAATGTTAAAAAAAATTAATTAAATCAAAAATTGAAATTGATAAAATTGAAATAAAAATTATGGTTTATCAAATCAATGCTTTAGGTTTAGTTTTTTAATTTTAATATTTTCAAATTAGTAATTTTAGTTTTGATTTTTACTTATAAAAAATAGTTTGATTCAGTTATATATATGTATATTGTAAATTTATAAATTATCTATAATTAATTTTAAATTTATATACATTAAATTATTTTTAATGGATTATATTTATATTTAAAATATATTTTTTGTAATTTTAGTTATGTGCTTGTATTAAGATTTATTTGTTAAATTTGATATTTTTATTTTATGTACATAGTATAATGGTTAAAAATAAAAAAAAAATCGGTTAGAAAACCATTTTGTTTGATTAACTAATAATTAATTAAATATTTATGATTTGATTTTAATTTGATATTTTTCTAAATGGAAATTAACAGTTCTATTTTTTTCTCCCTTTGATTGCAATCTTTAACTTTTGCTAACATAGAGTTTTAGAGCATATGTCAAATAGAGCTAATCGATTAATTAGATATATAATATAAAATCAAAAAAAGGAAAATATATATAGTTTTTTTTTTGTAGCATTTTAAATATTATTAACTTGAACTTCCATTTTGAAGGTAAGTGGCCATGCCACATTGAACAAATGTTGGGAATGTTGTTTTTGTAGAACCTAGCTTGATACTATTAATTTGAACTTCCATTTTGAATGTAAGTGGCCATGCCACATTGAACATATGTTGGGAATTATAAACTTTTAGTATGTAAAAGCTATTAAATATGTTGAATGACCTAAACATCTTTTGCTTAGGAATGATGATATATTTCTTTTGTTGCAAAATTAGATTTAGAATAACATTTTGAGTATGAACTTAAAATAGTTTCTTGGATGTGTAAAATAAGCAAATGTGCATTAAAATATTAAGTTTGGACTCGGCAAAACATCTCCAATGCATAAATTAGTAGCTTTATCTCTTATAATTCCTAGGTAAGAAAATGATCAATTTTGAGAGAATATTGAATAAGGTTAGAAGTTGTGGAATGAATCCGACCTTGTTGTTGATGAGAATGTCAATTTATAGCTTTAGATGTTATTCATTATATTATTATTATCAGTAATATGTATCTCCATCATAAAGATGAATGAGATTATTTAACACTTGAAAAGACAAGCAAGTAGCCAATAATGTCAAACTTTGTTTGTCATGTTGATTACTTAACACCTGAATTTCTATTTACAACATGGTTATGGGCTAACTTAGCTTGACATAACTTCTAGTCCTAACTTTTCACATGCTCGCCAACTAAACTTCACCATAGATTACCTAAGGATCTAATAATCACCTTAGTCTAGTCGTCAGTTTGTGGATGATAGGCGCTATTGAAGTTTAGATTTGTATTCATCATTTTCCATTAGCTACACCAAACGTGGTTGATGAACCAAGTGTCTTTATCACATATAATAGAGGTAGATAGGCTATGAAAGCGATACACCTCTCACAAATACAACTGGGCTATGTTGACTCTTCGATCATCCTTTTGCATAAAATAAAATGAACCATCTTAGAAAAATGATCAACAACCGCAAAGCTGAAATCATTATTGTGCTATGTAAGGGGCAATCCCAACCCAAGGCTGAGTTGGTATTGACATTGGCATGTATAAGCCGGTGTTAGTGGACTTGGCAAATTTAACATCTTTGTACATCATTTTCCACTTCTCGTCTCATTTATGCTAAGATTAGGAAGCTTGAACCAGTTGTAAGGTTCTATCATGATTGACATGCCCTTCACCATGTAGCTTTTAGATAATTTTGAGGCTCAAGCTGCAATATGAAATATATAATTGATTTCCTTTGATTAAGAACCCATCATACAATAACGAATTTATCTGTTATCAACTTGAACATTGTCTAAAATAACATAGAAATATTGATTAGTAACAAATAGTTCGAAAAAAGTGTCCAAGTCAGGTACCTCAACTCACATTGTGACTAAAAAATTGCTCTTGTGCCTCAAAACATCAATGACTCTATTTGTAATTCCTGACTAATGTTTTACCACATAAGTAAAATGCTCAAGATAGGCCACCCATAGGGCATGTTGTGTTGACACCTTGTCTTGGTTTGTGCAAATGGTTCACAGCCTCATCGACAGTATACAAAACAAACTCTCTATTGTACTGGTAGTGCCTCCAATGCTTCATTGCTTAGACCACTGCATAAAATTCTGCATCATAGGTACCATAATTACGCTTGGAACACGAATGTTTTTTACTAAAGTACGCTATATTTCTACCATTTTGACTCAAGATAGCCCCAATACCTAACTTGGAAGCATCACACTATAACTCAAAGACTTATGAAAAATCAAGCAGCATAAGTATAGAAGCAATGTTCAGGTATATATTGATAAGTTGAAAGGTTTCCTTTGCTGTATATGTCAATAGAAATTTTCCACCCTTTATATAGTCTATCATAGAGGCCATAATACTGCTGAAATATGGAATGAAATACTTATAAAAAGAGGTAAGCTCATAGAAACTGTGGACTTCAGTAATTGTGCTTGGTTGAGGTCATTACTTAATCACATCTGCCTTAGACTCATCAACTTGCAAGCCTTCTCTAGAAATCATATAATTCAGGAACACCACTTTAGGTACAAAAAACACATACTTCTTCACTGTTGTATAGAATTTTTTCTTGTGAAGCACAATTATAAACTCTTACAAGTGTCCTGTGAGATTAGCATTATATATTAAATATCATCAAAGTAAATAACAATAAATTTTCCAATGAATGGCCTTAGTGCTTGGTTCATCACACGCATAAAAGTACTTGGTGCATTTGACAATCCAAATGGCATTACCAACCATTCATGCAACCCTTCCATGTCTTGAAGGTCATTTTCCACTTGTCTCCTAGCATAACCCAAATCTGATGGTATCTGCTTTTAAGGTCCAATTTGAAAAAGATCAATATACCACTAATATGATCCAGTAAATCATCCAAGCAAGCAATTGGAAATCCATATCTCATAATGATCTTGTTGATTGCTCGACTGTCTATACACATATGCCATGTCCCATTCTTAATGGGAACCAATAGAATTGGCATTGCACAAGTGCTTAAACTTTCTCATACATGCCCCTTAGAAATCAATTCCTCTACCTACCTCCTCAACTCCTTATGTTCACTAGGACTCAATTGGTAATGCAGTCTATTTAGCATAAATGCACCATGCTCTAATATAACATTGAATATTATGCAAGGTGGTAACCCATCAGACAGTTTATTTGGAAAGACATTATTAAACTTTGCTAGCAAAGGGTTGCAAACTTTGCAAACCCTTTGCTAGCAATGGCCTCATCTGGCACCTTCGACTCCATGGCAACCTCCTTTCTAATAACCACAAAGATCTTTTTTGAATCCTACAACTCATCTATAAACCTAGCCAACAATAATAATTTGACTCTATTTCTAGTTGGTTTTATTTGTTTGGGGTGTCTACTAGGCAGTAATACTATTTTCATATTATTAAATAAAAAATTCTAAGCATTAGCATGACCATCATATATGACCTTTCTATCTAATTTGTACACTACCTCTATTGTGATAATGTTTTCACAACTACTAACATCAATGAAAAAGCAACATACCTTACAAAGTATAGTGTATATAGACTAGAAGATAATCTTCAACAACATTAGGTTTTAGACAAGATCACCCAACGACCAAGACAATGTCGTATCTCCTTTCACCACCTCTTCATTAAGCACAATTTCTTCATCAAACATTTCCTTCCTTACTATATCTTCACATCCATCCTTATAATCATTTGTGTCCAAGAAAGTGTCTTCTTTTCTCATTGTCTTCTTGCATTCAGACTACCTGTGTCACACCCCTCTCTTTAAAGCTAGGGTGGACTTACTCAGCTATAAAAATTATCTTTTGTATATTGAATATTTCTTATCTCTCATATATCTAATTATATCTTCATCATTAAAATTAATACTATTATTATTAAATGCGTCTTTAATATTATCCATCATAATTAAACACATAACTCCAAATAAGATCAACTGTAAATATAATATGTTGGCCCAACATCTTCTATATGTCAATGGAATGGAATGAAAGGGATTTCTATTGAAATATTCTCCAATATATGAAAATATTTATATATTAAAGGGATGAGTTCCAACTACTCAGCAAATAGATAAATACGTAACAAAGAAGAACAAACAAGATTTAACAATATATATATATATACATCATCGATAGCTTAGCTAGATAAATATAATTTAAATCTCAATTAATTTCATAATTCTCATAAAATTCATGAATAAATCATTTCAAACATCTTTTACACATACTCAAATATAATTTCTACTGATCTCTCTTCAATCCAAGGGCGCATGATGACTTACCTCGCAATCCCAAGAAGAAATAACTTCAATATACATGTGCAGAGCAATTTTTTCAGCTAAAGGGTAAATTTATAATATCATTAAATTTATATAAATACCCGTCATCAAGGTGCGATCAGGCATGTTTATAATAAGAGTGTATATAATTATTTATCTAGCACAATATAATCAATCAATCACATATATAAAAATTTAAACTACCATTATTTGTTCTCAATTTATAAGAAAATAGATAATATTCAAAAATAAATCATCACTTTGAATTTATAAATTCGTTCCCATGAAATCATATATATATATATATATAATATTTTTGAAATTCAATGTTATATATTTATCCACTCATCTTGCCCAAAAACTAAATTCGTCCAACCAACTAGATTACCTCTACGATTTACCTTAAATGTTGAATCCACTTTTAGAGTAATATAAAAACAATTATTAACTAAGGAATATCCTAAAATTATCAACTATTATGATATGCATGACATGAGAATTATTTATAAGAACGATCTCTAAAATTTAATAAACTTTCAATAATATTTATTCAATTGTCCCATATAACTTTCGTTAACTTATCATAATTTGGATCTCCAAAAATATTAAGTATTTAAAACAGTTTAATATACAATTAATTTAATTTAATTATTCTTATAATTTAATAATTATAATATTAATATTACTAATAAATTTATTTTATTAAATCTTTGATAATATTTATTTAATCCACTCAATATTTAAATTATATATTAAATTAATGTTGAACAACTCTAACAGAATAATTTTTATAATTATCCTTTAATTAATAATTTATTTACTTTATTTTTTTCTAAAAAACTATTTACTACTTATAATCACGATGGTAGTAAAAATATATTTAATAATATTTTATTATAAATTAATTTGAATAGTTTTTTAATAATTAAACTTTTTATAAAGATATCCTTTAAATAGAATAATATTATTTACTTTAAATTTTTTTATTTTGTCATATTAAATTTTAATAATAATAATACTGAAATTGACATTTTCTAATAATAATAATAATTATTATAAATTTAATAATAAACTTAATAATAATGTTTGATTACTATAACAATAACAATATTAATTACTTGACATAAATTACTATTATTTATTCTTATGTAAATATAACAATAATAATATTATTAATAACTACTTAATGATTATAATTATAATCATACAAATTTTAATTAAGCAATGAATTTTATAAATTTTTTTAAACACAACATATTAACAATTTAATTTAATTATTCTTGATCATAATTAATTATCTTGTTTTAATAATTAAATTTCTAAGTTCATCAATATATTATTCAATTACCTTCAATTTATCATTTATAATCATAATCACTATATTAATAATAATTTGATAATAATATTAATAATTATTATGATTCGTTGATTTAAATAAATTAATCTATTTATAAACTCATTACTTAATAATAATAACACCTTAATTTATAGGTTAATTAACTAATCTCATATATATATATATATATATTCATATATACATATTTTTAAACACTATTAATTAATTCTATAAGTTGATAAATAATTATTATAATTAAATTTTAAATTAGTGCTTGATTAATTTTGATCAATTAATAAGTAATTCTAAGTAAATAATCAACTAATAAACAATAATTTTAACTTAATTCATTAATTAACTAATTAATTTCAATTCAATTCTTAAAATTAATAATAATTAACTTAATTATAATTTTAACTTAATTCACAAAATCTTAACTAATTACATAATAATTAAATATTTATTAATATTATTCAAATTAATTATTAAATATAAATTTTTTTATTTTAAATTTAATATATATATGTATTTTTTAAAATGCGTCCAAAATTAACAAATAATATACTAAATCGAAGCTCGTAACAAGAGGGTCTTAAAAATATTAGTCATTGGAAAACTACGTCAAAAAATAGTCAAAAAATTCATCAAAAAAATCTCGCAGCACGAATTTTGAACGCCGTGTATGTCGCAATCGATGGTTGGTTTGGGTCGCCATCACCTTACCTAGAGTCACCGTAGGACGGGCCATCGTTTTGAGAGGGTGGTGTCGACTAGTGATCAACGGTGGATGGTAGATTGGGAGTTTTCTCCGATTGGTCTCTCTCTCCCCTCTCTGTTTCTATCTATTCTCTCTCTCTCTCTCTCTCCCCCCCCCCCCCCCCCCCCCCCCCCCGTTTTCTTTTCTGTCTATCTTACTCTTTTATTATTTCATTTAATAAACTACCAAATTTTGCTTTAATTATTTTTTTTTCTTTTCTCATTCTTTTTCATTTTTTTCAAATGTTTGGTCAGCCACTCTCCACTTTTAAGTGGAGAGTGAGCCCATCATTCTTTTATTTATTTTAAAATTTTTAAAATATTCTTTTAATAATACACTAATTAATAATTTAAACTAATCAAATTTTTAACTATTTAAATAGTTGTCAATTAATAATATACTGTTTAATAATTCACTACTTAATAATACACTAACTAATAATTTCTCTAATAATAATATACTTATTAATAATATTAAGATAAAATTATTTGAGTTTGGTATTATGTTTAGTCATAATAATAATATACACTAATAATTCAAACTTTAATTATTTGGTTATTTGTTTGTCAATAATCATTATCAATATTATCATCACTTTAATTATTATGCTCTAAATTATTTGAATGCTTTATTATCATTATTATTATTAAACTTATCCTAATAATTAATATATTACTCTTTAATTATTTATTTATTGGATTATAATTATTATCATTATTATAAATAACATAACTAATAACTTAAATATTATTTAATGTATCATACAAATAGTCACAAGCTATTTATCCTAATGGTAAACTATATGATATTCTTTCTTTCTAATCCAAGTTCGACCATTGTGATGTTAGACACATTTATTTTAAATTTAACTTTAATAATAACATACACTAATAATTCTGATTTTATTTATTATTATTATTGTTCAACTACTTTATTTATCAACTTTAATTATTATTATTATTATATATATATATACAGGGTATTATAGCCTCCAACATTTGTTCTATTGAATAAGTTTGTTGCCAACTCCTTTGCTAACCATCCTTCCTACATAATTGACTGCATCACTGCTACTAGTGCTACCGCCCCTACCACTGTTTCCCATATTGGCACAGGACACAGAAATTAGGACTGAACTTGACTAGGGCTAGGGCTAGGTTGGATTTCACCCTTTTCTATTTGGGCCTAAAAATGAAGCCCAAAACCCGACCCTATACTCAAGTGCCACCAAGGTTGACGAGTTGGGTTTGGGCCAACCTTCTCTTTTAATTTTGATATGTTACCAAAGAGACTCTTCATCTCAATCTGAAAATTTTCTTTTATTGATTTTATGTAGTCATTTAGATTTTCTAATTCTTAGATTAACAATTCTTTTTTAAAACTTAAATTAACAAGATTTCAATAATTTATTTAGCCTTTTATTTATTTGTATTGATGAAAATTTTAATAGATAGATTGATTAAAGTTTATTTCTTTAATTTTTTTAAAATTTAAAGAATAGTAATTACTGTTAAAACTTGGATGCATCAATAATCATAGATTATGTTTATATTGAAGGTTGCATCCAGAGTTATTGTTAATTTGTTTGGTTGTGAAGAATAAATCACCTAGATTGCATTTGCTTTTACATTGAATTACAAGATTAATTCCTATCCAAGTAGATGTGCAAAATGATTTTTATCAATATTGAGTTAGCAACCACATACCATGATCAAAAGAGATCAAGAAAAGATTGGGCATAAACAAACCTAAGAAATAATCAAACTCAAAAATTTAACAACCCCATAAAAGATTAAAAAATCCAAAAAATCAACAAAATAAGAAAAAAATAATATACCAAAAAAAATAACAAACTTAGAAACTTAACATGTTAAGAAAAATTGATAAACCGAAAAAACTAACAAAGTAGAAAAAAAAATAGAAAATCAAAGATGGTTATGGATTGCGATGCGAGGAGACAACATAGAGGCTTGAGGAAGAGAAGTGAGGGAGAGAGAAGGCTAAGGAAGAAAGAAAGCAAAAAAAAATGTTAAAAGGTTGAGATTAGATCAAGAAAGGTTGTGATGGAGAGAAGAGAAAGATAGAGTCGAAAATGGTTGAGATATGAGGAAAAGAAAGAATGAGTTTATGATAGGCGGTTGATAACTAGGGTTAGAATAATTAGAGAAGTTTATATATCATTCAGGCTGGGTCGGGTCAGCTAGATAAAATTTTATTTAGGCTTAAACCCGACCCATTTATGTTCAGATTTAATTTCTAAAAAGCCTAACCTAAATTCTCTTTAACCCTGCCCAATCCAACCAGGTTGACCTAGTTAAGTAGGGCTTTTTAGGATTTCAATCTTTTTGAACAACCCTAACAAAAGTACCAAACACTTGGTGTGTTTCTTAACCTATAAAGCTTTTTGATGGGTAATAGAGATTGTGATAGCATCCTAAATTTTCCCCCTCAAGTTGCCAATATACCTTACCACCAATTAATCCTTCATCTTGTGTATATCATTTCTAGCTATCAACTAATAGAACTTAGAGGTGTATTTGTCTAATGACCTTACTCCTTGCCTTAATTTCTACAACCTTTTGGCACATCAATCTCTGAAAGTTATGTGTAAAACCCTTGGTTTTTGAATGATTTTAAGTCTAGGGGCAAAATAGTAATTTTGCACTTTAAGGGCAAAATGGTAATTTTGCACCTTAGGGGCAAAATGGTAATTTTTCACCTTAGGGGCAAAATAGTCATTTTGTGCCCTCATATATTGTTTGAACATAATTTGATGGTTTGAATGTCTTTTTGATACTCAGGACGACGAGACGGTCGTTTTGAGTATAATATTGTATTTTTGGGTGCCTAGGGTATTTTCGTCATTTTTGGATTTTTCGTCGTTTTCAGTATTTTCGGGTATTATTATGCGTAAAACATATTTATAAATTATTTTGGGTTAAAGTTTGAAGTTAAAAATAAATTTGAGTTGATTTTGTGAATTTTATGGTTTTGTGTAATTTTTTATGAAAATAAATAGTTTTGGGGTGTTTTTAATTAAAATAAATTAGATTGGGGTCAAAATATATTTTTAAAACTTTTCTTTCCTATAAATAGGGCCTAGGTTTGATGGGGGAAGGTTTTAGATCACTTTAAATTCGCGTGGCTTAAAAAAATAGGGTTTTAAACAAAATTTGGTGCGCCGTCGTTTTGGGCTTGTCACGCAGCAGCCCGCATCGTCATCTGGCGAGGAGTGCATGTCGTCTGGCGAGATTTGGCCTGTTGTTCGGCCTGGTGACCACGTCGTTTGGCGGCTGGGCAAAGAAGCTCGCAGGCGTCGTTTTGCTTCCCTTTCCATCAGCAGCAATTTTTGCTATTTTGTGTGTTTTGAGGTCTTTCTTCCACCCTTTTGCTTTGATTTGACTCCCATCTACCTAGAACATGTTCATATCATATTGGGTTGGTATTTTTCTTAATTAATTTGGCTAAATTCGAATTATTATTTAATTAAATTGATTTTTACAAAATAGGTTAGGATTTGGAGTTTTTATTGTTTTGAGGGATTTTGGTTATTGAATTAATTGATTGGGCTAGTGTGTTGGGTTCTGAAATTTGAGGAATGTATTGAATTAGGGTTTGATTGAATTGATTTGGGTATTAGGGTTTTCGAATTAATTGTTTTCTTTGAGTTTTTGGATGATTTAATTCTCTGCTGAAGTTTGATGTTAGTGCTGTATGTTGTTCGATTTTTAATTAAATATTGGAACATGATAAAAATCTAAAATTTGTATATGTGGCTCGAAATTGAGTCTAGTTTATGAGAAAAATAATTTTTGGGATTTTGGAGCATCGTATATTTCTGAAAAATTCAAGTTTGTTACTGTCTGACGAACTGTACTGTAGATGCGATTACATCATCTGTAACTTTCGAAATTCATATTAAAATGTGTAAAAATGTTTTAGATTTGATTTTCATATATGTTGAAGTTCTGGAAGTCTAATTTACAAGAAAAATATGTTGGGTTATGTTTCTATTGTTATATTTTTGAAATAATTAGATCTTTCTACTGCTGTCAGTATACCTTGTGAGCTGTATACTGTTATGAATAAAAATTGGTTGAGAGACTTCTAAGTCTCAAAAAATTATGAAATTTTGGTAGGATTCTTTTCAGATATCAAACTAACTTTTGGTTGAGAATTATAATCGGTAAAATTGTATTTGGTGAATATTGATTATTTAAGTAAGGTATTTGATAAATTTAAATTGTAAGGACTTTTTAATGATGTTTTATATTCTGGAAAGCAAGTTTAAAGGTGTGGTATTATGATGGTTAAGTTATGATTGGTTGACAAAAAGGTTTAACCTTGTTATGGAAACTATTGAATTACGTGCATTCACGTCATGCATTCCCATTTGCACTTGCATACATTTGTAAGGGTGGTTGTTAATTGATGGTTAATGGTTAGGCGGTGGTCCAGCAGCACCTCAGACTTAGGGTGGCGGATTGCTTAGCTGACTGTTAGACCAGGTAAGTTCTATGGGTGTATTTAAACTGTTTGTGTTGTGCTACTTGCTAACAACTTATATATATATATATATAAACCCTTCTTATAATATATTATCCTTTCTATATATTCACTAGACTATTCTTTCAAACTCAGTCTCGCATGCTTTAGGAGACAGAGAAACTTGCACGTGATTGTATTTATGTGAGAATATTGAATTTGATATTACTTGTGCTGTGTAATGGTGTGTCATGAAGGGGAAGGAGGTTACTGAGGCTTAATGCCTATACTGCTACTGAGGCTTAATGCATATACTGTTTACTGAGGCTACATGCCTAATTACTAATTACTGTACTGTACTGAGGAGTTATAAGGGCGGATGTGACTGATATTATACTGTACTGTTTACTGATTGGTGACCCCGACACACCATCTTGATTGCTTAATTTGTGAATGTATTATAAGTACTGCTTATATAATTGTTAGATGTTTCTCTGCCTCTCATAGGCTTACTGGGCGTCTATATAAAGCGCTCACACCCTTACAGATTGTCTTGCAGGTTTACACTGATTGCCTTCGTCTATCTTCTTTCTCTTCTTGGCGAAGTCGATCAGGTTTTCCGTTTGTGTTTATCGGTCCTTCTGCTTAGAGATTTTCGGATATTGAACTTTTGGGCGGATTGAATCCGAATCCCTTTTTGTGTAATAAGTAGAACTTGTCTGCATTAGATTTCCCGAATGATTTTATTAGGATTTGATTATATTGATGGTTTGCATTTGAATTAGGATTGAGGATTATATAAGTATTGAACTGTTTTGCACTTAGACTGTTATGAATGTTTCTAAGGCTTATGTGGTCGGACTTTGATTTGGCTGCATGCCGGTCGTGGCCCCCGGGTTGGGTCGTGACATTATGATTTGGACTACATATGCTTCTTCATCTTCTCGGATCTCAATTGATGATCTTAACATTACCCTACCTATGAATGGTTAATTTTAATTTAAGCACCCCTTAAATTCTAGGATCTCTTCCACTATAGCCAGCCAATCTAAGATTCTTCTAGCTTAAAGAAGCCATAGAATTCTGGTATTTTTATTCTCATCTTGGATTCTTAATATTTATCTCTAATAGGATATCTATTTCGTCTGCACAACACCTCCTCATCCTAAACTCTTCTTTCAACATTAAAACTTTCATTGGATCCATTTTAATTAGGGTTTCCCCGTTGGTTGAGGTTAACCTTATTTTGATCTCTCATGAGTTGCATCATTTGCTTTCTTAATCAATCTATCATCTATCCCATCAGTTACTCTATCATCTATTTACGTCATTGCTCAAGGTGAGCTATATGATCACATTCATAAATCTCCTCTATACATTATTTTGGTTATTCTTGTGGTGGCATAGTTGATGAGATATGGGGGTCCAGATGTGATTTATCATGCCATTTCCAAATGGGAAGCTACTTATCTTGAAGAAGAAGACTTGACAATATCTTAATGACTTAAATATATGCTTAGTTCAAGTCATTGTTCAAAGGTATGCAAGAACAATGGATTTACTATGCTACATGGATTTGACCAAGCTAGAATTGAAGGATATATGAAGGAGGATAATAACCACATCTATAGTCACAACCAAATGGGTTCCTATATCTTAGACAATTCTCCACATATGCAAGAGATTCCAAGTACAAGAAGACCATTTGGGCTAGTTGTGCTTTTTAAGCCCATTGGATTATCTTGTTATATGTTTTGTATACTTTTGATGTATACTAGTGTACTGGAATTTTATAGTTGAGCATTATTTCTATGCTTGTAATTGGGCTTCTTGTTGTCTAATGGCCCAAGTGAAGCACAGGATAAAATATGGGGAATAAATGTAGGTTAGGATTAGTTATTTAAGGCTAAGGATGATTATAAGCTTGTTTCTAAACAAGTTAAACTAGGGCATCCAACAACTAAGTCATATAAAATCCATTTTATGAACATTTGTAATGGTTGGAAATCTTGAATTTTGAATGAAAATTACAAAAATTTTGCTCTTGAGAGAATTGTCTCTTATCTAGATTCTTGTTCAATCAACCTTTTCACAAAGAGTTAATAATTTGAGTGAAATTATACTAAAATTCTCTTTCACATTAGTTGGAATAGGGTTAAGTTTCTTAGTAACTTGATTTAGCTTTCTAAGGGAGTTGATCCAAGCCAAAATGTGTTGGGTTCCAAGGCACTTGTTCTTATAGGTTCATATCAGTTTGGTATCAAAGAAAGGCTCTAAATTAGGTTTTATCTTTCCTTTTGTCCATTTTTTGTTGAATTTCAAATCCATTTCTTGTTGTCTTGTGTTCTTTGCCTTTCTTGTTTGTTTATTTCATCTTGTTTCCTTGTTATTATCTCTTTATGTTATTCTTGCTCTAACAAAATCCCTAAAAAAAAATTAAATTATTGTTTTGTTTCTTTCATTTTGTATCCTTGTCTTGTGTTTGTTAAATTTCAATTAAAAATACCTATTAATTGTGTTTCTATTGTTGTTATCTTTGTTTCCCCTAAAACTAGTTCAAAGGTTAAACAAAATAGTAGAAGTTGTGTCAATCTTATGTTGTATCCAACAGTCATAAACTTGGTTCTTGTTTATCTTCGTCTTTCGCTACTAGCCCTTTGGATTTGATTTGTTCAAATTTGTGAGGACTTTCTCTAGTTGTCTCTAATTATGGATTTTATTTTTATGTTATTTTTTATTATCATTATTCTAAATACACTAGGATTTATTTTTTTTTATCTTAAATCTAAAGTTCTCTCTATTTTTAAAAAATTTTGAGCCTCAGTTGAAAATTTTTTGGGCGACCAATTAAAAATTTTCAAACCAATTAGGGTAGTGAATTTCAAGCTTTATATGAATATATTCATGAAAATGGAATATTTCAACGAGTTTAATGCCTATACACCCCTAAATAAAATAATTATGCTGAAAGAAAATATAGACATATTATAAAAGCTGATAGGGCTCTTCTATATCATGCCTTTTCCCCATAAATTTTGAACAAATGTGTTTGATCAGCTGTTTATACCAAAAATCACTTACTCTTATTTTAAACAATTTTTTAAACAATATGTCTCCTTTTGAAAAATTGTTTAATCATAATCCAAATTATAATTCTCTTTGAATTTTTGGTTGTTTATGTTATTCGTGGCTTCATCCTTATTCCATCAATAAATTGTCACTTTGATCTCATCCATGTGTTTCTAGGCTATAGCAGAACTCACGAAGGCTATAAATGCTTTTATATCCAATCTAATAAATTTTATGTCTCATGCCATATTATGTTTGATGAATATGTGTTTTCCTTTGTCAAGCATGTTGATACGATTACCACTACATTTTCCATACTTGATCCATCACTTATTTTTTACTTGCCACATTCTGGTTTGGCTTCCATGACTGAGCACTTGAATCTCGGCATGGGCATGCCTAATTTTGTGCATACATAAGTAACCGGTCAACAAGACATAGGCACGCCTTCCTTTAAATCTACTTCGATAGGTGACTCTATCTCTAATCAACAAGACATATGCATGCTTTATTTTAAATCCACTTTTATGAGTGTCTCTACCTCTGATCAACAAGACACTGGCACTCCTAATTCTTAATGTACTTTTGTGAGTGCCTCTGAATATAATCTACAAGACATGGGCACGCCAAATTCTATGCATACTTTTAGAGGTGCATCTATTTCTGGTTCATAAGCCATTGGCACACCTAATGCTAATTATCTAGCTTGAACATACAAACTCCACACTTAGATACGAGCAGTAGCCATTGCTAACAAATGGTTACCAAAGCTCAAATTAGGAATTTAAAACCAAAGACTCTAGCCTCTTTTAATGCCACTACTACTTTAGAAGTTGATCTCACGTCTTATTTGCAAGTGAAGCAATGCAACTTGAATATAATGCACTCATGGGAAATGGCACATAACAACTTGTTTCTCCTAATCCTAAGTAGAATCTTATTGGGTGCAAGTGGGATTATAAAACAAAAAAAAATCTGATGGTTTGATTAAGAGATATAAAGCTTGCTTAATTGCTAAAAGGTTTACTCAACGTCCTGTATTGATAACTCTGGCACCTTTAGTCCTATTGTCAAGCTTGCTACTATTTGACTTTTTCTTTCCATTGTTGTCTCTCGAGCATGGAAAGTTACTCAAATTTCCAAGGGTTCTTAGAAGAAGTTTATATGGTGTAACCTCTAGGATTTGTTGATCCATAAAAAGGATCATGTCAATTTGCTTAAACGGCCTCTTTATGGCTTATTCATAACATGGAATAAAAGGCTTACAAATACCTTATATCAGTTTGGTTACTCTGGGTTGAGAACTAATCCATCTCTTTTTTATTACTCCTTTGGAGTTGATATTATTTTTTTTGTTTGGTTTATATTGATGGCATTCCTATTCTTGGTTCCAATGATGTTCTTATTCACCAATTGATTATTTATCTTCAAAATAAGTTTGCTCTACAAGATCTTGGTCAACCCTTTTATTTCTTAGCATTAAAGCATGTCGGAAGAAAAAAAATTTAATGCTCACACAACGAAAACATATTATTGAATTACTAGATCGAGCAAAGATGTCTACTTGCAGTCCTATCAATACACTAGTAGTTGTTTCAAATAAACTTAATGCTTGGGATGGAAAAGTTTTTTCTGATAAAATATTATTTTAAGTGTCGTAGGTGGTCTGCAATATCTAACTTTTTCTCATATGTCCTGACATTGCCTTTATTGTGAACAAAGTCTCTCAGTTCATGCATTGTCCAATTGACACTCATTGGAGTGTTGTCAAGAGAATTTTATGGTATCTATGCAGTACTGCTGATCATGGACTCTTCTTCAGTAAGCAGTCTAATTTTCTATTACATGGATATAGTGATGTAGATTAGGGAGGTTTAGTTGATGATTGAAAGTCTATCACTAGCTTTGCCATTTATTTGGGTTCTAATTTGATATCTTAGATCTGTCGCAAGCAACATTTTATATCACAGTCTACCACTGAATTTGAATATAAAGCTATCGCCACATCAACTTCTGAGATGGGTTCATCTATTCTTGTGTGAAATTGGACTACATATTCACATTGCCCATACTCTATGGTGTGATAATGAGTGTCATATATTTAACTGCTAATATGGTATTTCATCTTCATACCAAACATGTGGAGATTGATTTCCACTTTGTTTCTGACCAAGTAAAGAACAAGTTATTATGAGTCACATATATTAGTTCTTATGATCATATTGCGGATGACTTAACCAAGCCCTTGTTTAAAGGCCTCTGTTGTTGGTTATGTGACAAGTTGACTATATTGTCTAATCCTACTCAACTTGCAGGAGAGTGATATGGAATATAATTATATTTGACAAGGAATATAATACTATTATGATAATGTTTTATTTTAAGAATGTAAATATTGTATCCCAATTGTCACTAATTAAATATTCATATTCTTAGCGCAATACTTTTATATAAATACCTCTTAATGTTAATAAAATATTATTGAGCCTCCAATTCTTTCAAGAATCAATTGGGGTAGATATGTTACATAGTTCAATTAGTGCCATATTTGGCTTCATTAATGTACTGAAAGTTTTTAGAGCAACAAGAGACTTGTCCATTTCCATTTCTCAAATGCCTCCAGGCAAAAATAGGTATACTTATTGAAATCATTTTGATTGAAAAACTAGAAAGAATTTCTATTATCCAGTCAGTAATTAGCTATGAAACAATAATATATGGTAGAAACAAGATTGCAAGCTACTCACTAGTTACTAAAACCTTAAAATCTCTCCTACAATTAGAAAAAGAAAAAGGACTTCAAAACATCCATAAAAGTAGTCCTCTAGCTGAACAAGGAAAAAAAATAGTGTAATATGGTTAGTGCTCTTTATGTATCAACATTATTCCCCTTCAAACACATTACAATATTCACTAAATTAATAGTGTAATATTACTATGTTAATTAGTTTATTTTAAATTTACTTAGGAGAAAACTAATTTTATGAATTTTTTTATATATAACTTTATTTTCCACAGTTTATTCTAATATTTGTTTTAATAAGTTAGATTACTGCATACTTTTACTTTAAAATAACAATAAATTTATAACATGTGAAATTTTGTAAAAAAAAAAAAAAAAATCTGGCCTTGCCCCAAATGGTGTTTGATAATACAAAACTCCATACATAAAGATGAAGAAGATATGATTGAAGGAAGTTATCCAAATTCCGATAAAAAAAAAAAAGTTATCCAAATTGTGCTATTAATGCACAACTAATATCGGTATTATTATTTACTATAATTTTCCACTTCTTGAAATATGGTTTCTATCCCAAACATATTGAATTGTGCTTTTAATCCTTCTGATAAAAATTTCCGCACGGTCCTGATAGATAAAATATATTAAATGAATATTTTTATGCTATTTTTTAAATCTTGTAATGGCGGTATTGCTGGCTACAGTTTTAGCATGTAGGACCTTATTATTATAATAATAATAAATTATTAATATTAATATTATTATTATTATTATTATTATTATTATTATTAATGGAATAAATTTCCCATCTGCACCTTTCAAAGTCATATGTAAAATTTGACATTTCATGTGTTTGATAAAAGAGAATTAAACATGTTCTATTGTATATATAGTTTCAATTAATAGATGGAAGTCCAATGTTATTTTGGACTTGATTTGATCCCAATTTAAGGTATTATATTCGTTATATTAATTGAATTCGATAGGTCTCCATTTTATTTTTTGAGAATTTTTCATGAAATGTGAAAACTTGATATTATTAATATTTCATTCATCAAATGTTGGATAAAAGAAATCTGAAAATGTCTAACTGTATTTTTGACTATTTTGTGAATTGATGACATTATATTGGAATTTATTATGAATTGTTATATATTATTTGAAATATTATTTCTTTCGATTAATTAGATATTGATATGTCTCATGACCTAAATATACATTTTTATTTAAAAAACAAAACACTGAAAAAGAAATAAAGGTGTTCATTTGTCTAGCATCCTATATTAGCAGTTGAGACTCTTGTGTTTGCCTTTTGCTTATATTTTATAATTGGCCTGGTTGGTAAATTTGTAAATGCAAATGGTTAGAAAGATAATATGTAAGTGTAACAATATTGTAGTGTTGTAGTAGTAAACAATTGAAAAAAGAAACATAAAATATAAAGATCAGAAGCATACTGCATATATGACAACTTTTCTAGTCTAGAGTACCGTCCGAAATTAATTTAGTACTGCTACCTTTCAGTAACAGAAGCAATATTATACTTTTTTCAATAATAATATTGCAACATTTTACACGGAAATATAAAATTATTTTTTATGTAGCTTCAGTCCTCCACTCCATCATCAATGAGCTTTCCACCCATAAGGGATAAACTCTCTCTCTAAGCACCGAGCTTTAATACCTCACTCTACAATGGATAAGCTATTAGGGATGTTTAAAAAATCTATGATCTAAAAAATCCGACCCAGCCCGAAGGGTTCAGGCCGGGTTGAGCCAGCCCGAACCTATAATAGGGTTGAGCCACGAGTTCTAAAGCTAGACTTGAGCTATACTTGGATCGGACTTCTGGTTGATGTTGAAAATTCTCGGGCCGACCCGGCCCGAAGTGTCAATTTTTTTTTTTGAAAATATATAATTTGATAATTTAAATTTTATATAAAAAGTTTTTAAAATTTAAAATATTGTATGTATTTTATGATATTTGGAACTCTTAAAATTTTAATCCATGAAAAATAATTTTTATATTTTATATTTTTTTACTTGATTAATGAAATAAATAAATAATTTAGTTATCATAAATATTGATGTAATAATTTATATATTATTAGTTATAATTTGGTATAATAAATTTTAAAGTAATATTTATAGGTAAATTTTATTGAAATTTTTTTAAAAAATAAATTTTATTCTTAATTTTTTTAAAATTTTCAAAAAAAATTGGGCCGGCCCTACCCGAACCCAGTCAGACCCAAAGTGGCCCTGTCCGACTGAACTTAAAGCTGGGCCACGGGCTGCAAAGTGCAGCCCAAATGTTTTTCGGGGCGAGCTGGGGTGAAATTCCACCCAACCCGGCCCGTGAACACCCCTATCAACTAGGGATGAGCTCTTCACCCACAAAGGATGAGCTCTCTATGTTAGATATCGAGCTTTGGTACCCCACTCTATAATGGATGAACACTCCATAATAGATGAGCTCTCCACAAGAAATGAGCTCTTTACCCACTAGAGATAAACTCTCTATATCTAGGTACCGAGCTCCGGTACCCTACTCCATCATGGATGAGCTCTCCACCCACTATAGATAAGTTCTCCATCCTTAGGTACCGAGCTCCTAAGGTTCGAGGGACAACCTCTTGACATATCCATTGTACGACACTGGCATCTTCTGAAGATTCGCTGATACATTCAAATCTTATTTCCTACTCTTTAACTATAAATAGGTGTAATACCTTGTAAATAAATAGATAAATAAAATAAGTGATTGATAAATTAAAGTAAAAAAAATTAATAGTAGATGAAATAATTATAAATAAATATATAATAATAATAATGATAATAATAATAATTAAATAATAAAAATAATAAAAATAATAATTAAAGTTAGTGACAAAAATGGTAGACAAAATGAAATGGTGGAGTATATAAAAAAATTGAATAAGTAATTAAAAGTTGAAATAATCAGGTATAGTGATTTATACTTTAATTTTGGATCGTTCATTGTGGGCATGAATTGTGAAGGTGGCTTATTATAATGAAGAAGAAAGATTGGAGGGAGAGGAAAATTATAAAGGAAATAGAGAGAAGGAGAGTTTGTGAAAGAGAGAAAAAGAAAATAAAAAAAATTCAGAAACAGAGGATAGAGAAACAGAGGAAGGAGATTGGATGGACAGTAGCATTTTGTCCTCGATCTACTGCCTTCTGTCCATCACCTTGCGACACATGCCGGATCACTAGGAAGCTCATCCTTCGCTGCGTTGACCGCGGCAGCGAACGTTGCCAGCCAAGGTCGAAGTGAGGCTCACGCACCGTCCGAACATCACACGGGTATTACTTTCCAATTAAGTTTCCAACGGTTTTTCAACTTCTTTTTCTAGCGACTTAGATATTTTTGAAATCATCTCGTTTAAAGCTTCGATTTGGTATATTACTTGAAAATTATAGATAAATATTTAAAAATTCATATATATGCATGTAGATATATTTAAACAAAAAATTTAAATAAAATTTAAATAATTAAAATTTTGATTTAATAGGAAATTTAGGATTTAAATTATGATGTAAACATTATGATGAATAAGAAATAATTAAAAGAAATTAAATTCTGAAAATTCAAATATAAATAATGAAAATAATAAATAGTTAGTCTAAAAAAAATTAGTTAAAAAAATTTAGGAAAAATAGTAAATTAGAAGTTATAGTTGATTAATTATTAGAATGAAAGATAATTAAATATTGTAAATAAATAGACAGTAAGTTAAAATGAAAATATGCAAATATTAATATAAGTACAATTAAAATAAATTAAATGTTTAAATTCTAAATATTACTAGTAGATTGTAGAACAAATTAATATATATATATATATATATATTGAATTGATGAATTCATAAATTAGTAGTCATTGTTAGTCAGTAAATTTAAAATTATTATCAAATTATGTTTAAGAAATTTTGTTAATATATATACATAATAATTTATTAAATGATTAATTGGAATGGAAATAAGTATATATATAGGTGTATATATATATATATATATAAATGAATATTAGCTATAGAATAAAAATATTTATAGTTAAACCAAGTTGAATTCTTAAATTATAAATTTTTTTAGTAAATTACAAAATAAATTGGATGTATTTTAGATATAAAGAGATAAATAAATATATTTATGAGATTGATAAATTAATTGAGAGATAATAAATTTGTTAAATTAAGTTATATTAAATTCATTGAAAGATAATAAATTTGTTAAATTAAGTTATATTAAATACTACTATTAAATAATTATCGATATAAGAGTTCTATTTATAAATTGAATTAAGTTAATTAATAATTAAATTAGATAGTAAACAAAATATTATTTAAAATTTATAAAAATTCATAAAATTAATTATTTAAATAAAATTTGTGATGCTATAACTACAATAATTAGGTTACTATTATTTTTACTTAAGAATGAATTATAATAATTGCTAAAATATAAATTTTACTAAAATAGTAATTAATTATTAATATTGTTAGTGTTGTAGTATTAAAGTATTAAAACTAAAATTTTTAAAATATTAGTAATTTTAAAATTAGTATGATTATTAATATTGTTATTATAACTACTGATGCTATTAACATTATATATATATATATACACATATATATTATTTAAAGTCTACTAAATATTTACTTAAATAGTTATATTGTTATCATTATCATTATTATATAATTGAATATTGAATTTAATATAAATTATTAATTTTGAAATAACGGTAATTAAATAATTATTTTTAACTACATAAATAATAATATTATTTTTTTGTGATTTTATTATAAGTGATTGCTGAAAAATAAAAACAAAAGTATCATGAAGTAAATAAATTGTATACTATTATTTTTATTATTATTTATAAATGACTATAGTTAAATTAAAAGTAATTAAGTAATTATTTTAGGTAATAAAAAATTAATCAAATAATATTAATATCTAAGTAAAATATTATTAATATCACTATTATTATTATTAGTGTCATAAATATTATAAAGTATAACAAAATAAGAAAAGTTAAGTAAATAGTATTATTGTTATATTTCTTTAGTCTAGTACTATTGTTATTATTAGCACAAATTTATTTTGAAAACTAAGAATATATATATATATATATATTGTAGATTAAATTAATACTATTTAATACATAATTGACAAAATTAGTTAGTAAATAAATATTATGAATATTAATAAACTATTAAAATAAATAGACTAAAATAATATAATTTAATTGTGTATAGAAATATTATAAATACTTAGTAAACTTTTACGTTTAAAATTATATTGAGTTGTTGAAAATATTATTGGAGAATTAGATAACAACTGACTTAGAAATTAGATAATAATAATTGGATATTATTTTAAAAATTTTGAGGGATACCGATTTGCAGAGATATCGTTAGAATTTAAGGACCGAAATCACACATTATTTTCATAGCATACATCCTTAGTAGCTATGTATAATTAAAATTAAATAATATTATTATATTATTATTGGAAGAAACCCAGCTATAGATGTAAAGTACCAAATGTACCCTATTGGTTAAGCAAGTATAGTATTTGGCCCAGGTGAGTGGATAAATACGTAATATTGTATTTCTATAGTATTATATATATGATTTTAGAAAAGAATTTACTAAATTCAAAGTGATTATTTATTTTTGAATGATATTTATTTTCTTATATATATTGAGAACAAATAATGGTAGTTTATTTTTCATCTATATGACTGATTGATTATATTGTGCTTGATAAATGATTTATATACATTCTTATTATAAACCTAACTGATCGCACATTGATGACGAGCGTTTATATAAATTTATCCTTGGCCGGGATAATTGCTCTACGTATGTGTATTGAAGTTATTTCTCATTAGGCTTGCGAGGTAAGTCATCATGCGCCCTTAGATTGAAGATAGATCAGTAAGAAATTATACTTGAGTGTATGTAAAAGATGATTGATTTAAGTTGTTATTTAAATTTTTTTGAGAATTATGAAACTGACTGAGATTTAAATTATATTTATCCAGCTAAGTTATAGAAGATGTTTATATATATTATATATGTATTATTAAACCTTATTTGCTCTCTCTTGTTACATATTCACTCCTCTAATATATAACATTTCATATATTGGAGAGTAAATCAGTAGAACATCTCTACCTTTTTTTCTCCTTTAGCTTTTAGATAAGGTCGGGCCAACATAATTGTCATTTAAATTTATTTAAGAATTATCTAATATTATTGTACAAAAAATAATAATAAGATGTATTTAAGAATATTAATATCTATTGGATTGTGTATTTGAAGAATATTAAGTAATTAAATTATAAGTAATATTTTATTAGTAAATTAATATTATGATAGATTGTGAGATAAGTCTACCATTAGAATTAAGAGAATGAGATGTGACAATAGGGGTGAACTATCATAGGTGAAACATCCATTTTTACTCTCATAACTCTCTCTTTACATTCAGAAAAATCGAGCTCTGACTTAGGCATCGAAGAATTCCTAATGGTGCTCGGTCCTCCCTTTTTATCTTGTAGGTACTCAAACCTTGAGCTTTGAGGAATAATGCCAAAGTCAACTCGTCATCAAATATAATTGTATATATAAATAGATTTTTATTTAAAAAAATAATATCATGAGTTATTCACAAAAACCATTGTATATTATCACACAAAACATGAACTGAATCTCATATTTCAAAACCTATATATATATATAATTGTCATCACATCTTTTTACTTCTTGAACCAAATAAATTACTTTTCAACTTATTGTCCCAATTGTGAACAATTCATCTAGTTCTACGAAAAACTTAAATCAATCAGTTGGAAACTCTAATAATCTTTTATTTGGTGAAACAGACCATTCAAAATAGCAACATTATGAAATTGGCTATACTGAGTTGTGAGACTTCTCACGGAAATTAAAAAAAAAAAGATTGTAAGGAAAGCTAAAATGACATTTATGAAGGAAGCCTAAACGAATATAAATATAGGAGCTCTAGAATTTGGCAGGGACCACTTCCAAGTATGATAGTGATTTTAATATTGTTTGACTAAAAGCCTTAGAAAATATGGGTCTAGGTTCATAGAATGATAGAGTCGACATCCAGTAAGAGTGGGAAAGAAAAGCGTAGGATTCAGATCCTAAAGTAATCCCCAACCAACTCTCTACTAAATTCAGAAAGGTGGGTATATATGAGGATAAGTAGGAGTTACCCGAGCATTAGGTTCATTGAAACTGATGTTCTTTTCACTACAAGAATGTAGCGGATTACCGATAAAGTTTTTCCGGTAAAATTTTATTTGTTGATAATACCAAGAGAATATAGAGAGAAAATATTTAAAAAATAAAATTAAAAAAATACCGATAAATTACCGACGGAATAATAACAGATCCATTCGCAGACAGAAATTTTATGGATAAATATGGCGCGAGATTATGGCAGGTGGATTTACCAATAAAACTTACCGACCGAAATTTATTTCTCTCGGTAGTACAGACAGAAAAAGTTTTTGTCAGGAAATGAATTCAGTAATATCACATATTTGAACTTTTACCGAGAGAAATAAATTTTTTTGATAAATAATAGACATTTACCAAGAGAACAATCTTTCTGTCTGTAAATAAAAATTTAATATAATAATTATTAATTATATTTATTGCTAATTTTACCGAGAAAATTAAATTTCTGTCGGTAGTATCGATGGAGATATTTTCTGTCGGTAAAAGAATAGCACAATAATTAATATTTATTTATTCAGTATTACCAAGAAAAATCTAATCTCTCAGTAATTTAATAGCCGAAAAGATATTTACCGAGAAAAAGTTATTCTCTCGGTAAATTATCGACAGCAATATATAACTGTCGGTAAATGTATCCTATTTAAGTATGAAAACTCATCATTTGAGATAATTACCGACATAATAAATTTTCTCACGGTAATACCGACAGAAATAACTTTTTGTCGGTAATTCTGTCTCAGTAATACCGATAGAAAGTTATTTCTGTCGCTACATTCATACACATTTACCGACAGAAAATACGTTCTCTCGGTAATTAAATAGTTGAGTGATGAAATTTTTACCACAAATTATCAGCCATTTACTGAGAAAAAATTAGTTCTCTCGGTAATATAAGCGAAAAGTCATTTCTATCGGTAATTCTATAGTATCAGACAATTAATAAAGCTCTGCTTTTGAAAAACTTATCGACAGATAATTATTTCTATAGGTATTACCGAGAGAAATAATGAATCTGTCGGTAACAAATAGTAGAATGGCGGGATTTTTGCTATCAGTTGATGTCATTTACTGAGAGAATATTTTTTCACTCGGTAATACCGACAAAAACTTATTTCTCTATTTAAAATGTTAGTGCCAGTCAGTCGATTAATCAAGGTCTTTTACAAACAGAAACTTTTATCTCTTAGTAAATTTACCGACAGATTAAAGTTACTCTCGGTAAATTTACCGAGAGATTAAAGTTTATATCGGTAAATTTATAAGAAACACTTTAATCTCTCTGTAAATTTAACATATATCCTAACTTCTTTCTCTTTTTCTTTATTTTTTCGATTGCAGCCGCTCCTCCTCCTTCTGTTCTGTGTCAACTGCGCCCTTGCCATTTATGTAAATTGTTTGCCATTGCACGAAGAAGAAGAAGGAGAAAGATGTAGGTAGTTATTTTAATTTTTTTAAATTTTTATTAAATATTATTTATAATTTTTATTTTTATTGAATATTTTAATTTATAATAAATTTTGTATTTTGTGTTGTTATTATTTATAGTTGTGTAGTTTAGGTTAATAATTGATATTTATTTATTGGTTGTTTAAATTTTTAGGGTAGTTTTATATTTTTGAAAAAATATATCCAATTTTTTTTTATACTTTTATATTTACTCGTAATATTATTTTAGGAAAGTAAAAATTTGTACAAAAAATTTTGAGCATTTGAATGTATTATTTTAGGCAGTGTATTATTATTATTATGTATTATTATTAAATTTTAAAAAATTTTAGTAAAATATTTATTTGATTTTTGAAATTAATTAAAAAATTAGATAATATTTTCGTAAATTTCAAATTTTTAAAGATATTTTTTGAATTTTTTTGGTGTTTATAGTATTATTTTAGTGTTTAAGATATGTATACATTTAAAAAAAAATTAGGCAGTATATTGTTATAGATTTTTGTATAATTATTTTAAAAAAATTAGGTTGAATGAATTAATTTTATAAATTTCTGTAAAAAAAAATTAATTTTTAAGGTTTTTTACTTCAAAAATTAAAATTTTAAACAAATTTAAAATATTTATATTTTTTTGAAATTTTTTGTAAATATAAATATTTTAGATTTATCTTATTGTTGTTAGGATTTTTTTAAAAATTTTATATAATTAGATTTAATTTAATAAATTATAGAATAAAAAAATATAAAAATTTAAGTATTTTTAATGGTTATGAAATATATTTTAGAGAGATTTAAAAATTTTATTATATTTTAGAATTTATTTTGATATTTATAGTATTATTTTAGGGTTTTAGATTTTTGTATAATTTGTTTTAGAAAAAATAGGTAGAATCAATTAATTTTTAGTGATTGTTTTACTTCAGAAAATAATTTTTTAGACAAATTTAAATATTTATATTTTTTTGAAATTTTTTGTAAATAAAAATATTTTAGGTTTATTTGATTGTTGTAGGTTTTTTTTTTAATTTTAATAAATTACATTTAATTTAAGTAAATTAGACTTTTTTAAATATTAGTAAATTGGATTTAATTTAATAAATTTTATAATAAAAAATATAAAAATTTGGAGGTATTTTTAATGGTTATAAAATATGTTTTAGAGAAATTTAAAACTTTTAGTATAATTAAGAATTTATTTTTAATTAAATATATTTTAGGGTGTTTGATTTTTATTAAGGTATTTTTTTATTTTGATAAAGTATTTGAGTTATTTTTATTAATTATAGAATTTCATTGCATATAAAGAATTAATTTTGTATTTAAAATATAAAATATTTTAGAGAAATTTAATATATTTGTTATAATTTTTAAAAATTTTTAGTAAATAGAAATAATGTAAGGTTTGGATTTATTTTAAGTAATTTTATGATTTTATAGTAATTTTTATATTTTTCGTTAATAAATTATAATTAATATATTTTTTTTTGTATTTTAGGTTTAGTTTAAAGTTGTATAATTTAGGTTACATTTTGTGATTTTACTGATTTATAGCTAATTAGTTGTATAAATTAAAAAGTTTATTTATATTATTAATTAATAGTATTTTTTCATTTTAGTGTTTGTTAGGTTGTAGTTAAACAATTAAATATTAATTGCACATATGCTTAATAATAGAAAATTATAAAATTTTATGAATATTTTTATTAATAATATGTATATATTTTTTTTATTAATAATATGTAAAACAATTAATATTTGTACTTGGATTTTTACATATAAATATGTATATATTTTTTTATATATGTATTTTTTTTATTTTTATAGGTTTGAATAAGTATTGTTATTTTTATATTTTTAGTGAAAAATAAGGACGATATTTAATAATAATTTGATAATTTGAAATTAATAATAAAACACGATATACTAAAATCCATTTTATTTTATTTTAAATTAAAAAAAATCTCAAATGTGTAAATACACAAAAAATCGATAAAGCCGAATTGAATTTATAATTTGCTGACATTTAAATCATAATTAAAAGAATAATTTGATTATAAATTTATAATATAAATTAGATAAGTTAAAAAAATTAATAGTAAAAAAATTGAGAGCAAATAATTACAGTAAGTGATAACTTGATTAAAATTTTGATAATTACTTTTAATTATAGCCCCAACTATATTTTATTTTTTTAATATACATAATAATGATCCTTTCATTTCTAGTAAATTTTTAATATTTACATCAACTTGATTATAAATTATATAAAAAAAATAATATCTCGCAAAGAATTAAAGTAGAAATAAATTAGTATCCCGATTATTAGCAGTTAAATATAATATATAGTTAATAACAAGTTCAATGAGTAAATATTTAGTTAAATATAAATAATATGTAAAATATACTCAGAGTATATATTTAAGACAAATTAAATTTAATTAGATAGCAGAAAAATAATTACAAATATAAGCAAATAAAAAAATAAAAGAAACTCACGCAGTAAAAAAGAAGAAACAGAAGGACAAAAATCAAACAGATTTATTTTAATGTTACAGAAATGCCAAAAAAATAGTATTAAAAATTTAAAAAAATGTACAGTTGAAAAAAAGATTTATATATATATGTGAATAAAAAATTAAGCATAGTATATTTGGAAACAAATTTTAAAAAAATGATATTTCATTTAAATTTTTTAAAAAAATACTAGAGAATAGATAAAAGCCCAAATAAATGTAATAGATGATTAATATAATTTTTTTATTTAATATTTTAATATTTAGAGAAAATAATTTTATTTAATATTTAAAAAATATATTTTAAAGAAACATACACATGATCATATTAGAAAATTAATTACATTAAAATTAGTATTAAACATACATATTATATGACAATAATTTAATAATTTTATATCTATAATCAGTTTTTTCTAGAACTCTTTAATTGATATATTATTTATTAAACATTATTTTAAAACATAGTTTAAAGCAATTGCCATAAAATCAACCAAGACTCAAAAATTTGAAAAAATAATTTAATTGGGTAATAATAATAATAATAAGTGAATTACTAAAGTAGCTAATAAATGCAACATTTTTAAGTATATACATGAGTAATAAACATCATATGCACAAAACTTAATCCAATAAAAAAAATTCATTTGATGTAGAATAGGTCTCAACACTTTATAGACCTTATTTATGATTAGTTAAAGTGGATAAAGTGACATGAATATATGTAAGGTTAGAATATAAAAAGGGCGTACTACCTATAATATTTTTTTAATAAAAATAATTTTATAATAAATCTTAGTATCTGTTTGGTGAGTTACTCATTTATTTCTAAAAAAATAAAAACTCACCGAATTGTCTCATTTGGACAGTTTAGAAATAATAATATATATCTATTGAGTCATTAACATTAATGTGAGACATAATAGTATGTAAATTATGTAAAAACTTTATAGTATTTCTCTTATTTTGTTCTCTGAGTACATACCAAATAATATAAATATTCATAAATTAAAAATTATGAATATTTATATTATTTGATGTAATGTACTTAGAGAACTTAGGAAAAATACTGCCGAATTTTTATCATAATATGTATGAAAGTCTCGCATTATGTTAAATAAAATATATATTGTGTTTCTGAATGGGTTATGGCCTTACCTTTTTATGAAGGAGAAATTAGGAGATTTAATTCCTATGATATAATTCCATTGTCTTGTTTGTATACATAGGCAAAATAAACACGATATGTGCTTGGATGTATGAACGACTCAATCCGGATCGCACTCTTTATATGGCATTTATTAATGGATTAGAAGAGTTTGTAGGTTTTGCATATAGTCAAAGTGATTATATGCAAAGTAATAAGATTCGTTGTTTATTTTTATATAGCTTTTACTGCAAATTTATTTCTATGTTTATTATTTTATTCATATTAATTATACTGATATTTTTTAGATATGTATCGCGGACCTGGAAGAAGATTGGATCGATCGGGGTCTAGCGGTCGATCCAATGGAGGTCGAGATTCTAATAGTATAGGCCAGCCACTTCTACAGTTGCGCGATGTCCCAGATGATACATTTGTTGAGGATCCTCAGGTTGACGCGACACGACTACAGATGATATGCTTAGAGAGGATCCTGCTTTTATTTTTCACCGGGTCCAGACAGAGGATCCTGCTTCTTCTTCTCATCCGGCCCAAATAGAAAATTCTGCTTCTTCTTCTCTTTCGGCCACTACAGATGCCCCTACTGGTGATGCTATACTGCAACATCAGCTGCAGGTCGTGATGGTAGAATACAACATCTGATTGTTCAGGAGTCAGAGTAAGTATTTTTTATATTTTACATTACTTTATTAAATTATAAAGTTTAATCGGTTTATTTTAAATAAATGTGTACTGTTTCTTTAATTTTATAGCTACATGATGGATCCAGCTGGGGCTTCCACTAGACACATTTGGAAGGTCATGATATAGAAGATGGACCCTGCAGAAATTTTTTGGAAGGCCGTCTCTCCGGAGATGAAGAACTTTTGGTTTGAAGAGTTTAAGGTCAAAAAGCAAATTAAATTTATATATTTAATTTTTTTGCAGAAGTATTTTTATTGGGATCAGGCTATTGATAGCCTTGTTCGGATTGCTTTCATGAAAAGGCAGTTATTCGCTACAACGATATGCCGAGTGAGGTGAAGGCTGCAGGAAAGCGACCTTTATTTATTGATGATCAGTTATGGGCAAATCTACAGGCTCGATAAAGCTCTCCCGAGGGGCATGCACATTCTGTCGTTGCCTGTCGTAACAAGATATCCAGTGTTATGGATGGTGCATGTCCATCCATACATACGAGAGGCAGTCGATCACATCATGATCATGCCCGTACACTCGTAAGTATATTCATATTTTATAATACATTTTAATTAAAATATTTTTTGTGTTATTAAACTAATATTTTTTTTTCTTTAAATAGGAGTCTACCATGGGTCGGTCGCCGAACAACAATGAGTTGTTTATGCATACGCAAATCTGGAATCACGAAGTACGTTCATTTGTGGATCATCGATCACATGATGTAAATGTAAGTAATTTTATAATTTTTTAAATATTATAAAATTTAAATTTAAAATATAAAGTTAATAATCTTTTTTATACTACATAGGATCGTTTCATTGCTTCTCGGGAGGAGGCCTCTCAATCCGACATTTCTGTTGACGATGATAGCTTATTTAGGTCTGCTGTGGGCGGAGAGAAGAAGAAGAAACTGTATGGACTTGGCTCACAGTATGTCAATACAATTTTTTCTTCTTCTTCTTCTAGTAGTTCATCTACCTTACGGAAGGAGATCGAGCATTTGAAGGAGCAGTTGGCGGAGTATGATCGGACTGTTTAGTAGTAGATCCAGAAGTAGGTGCAGATGGAGGTGGAGGCGCAGGTTCAATCTCATATTCAGATGCAGATGCAAACCGAGATGCAGAGGTTGCTTAATAAGTTTATGTCCAACTTCATGCGAGGAGCTTTCGATCCATCACGGCAGTTTCCGCCTAATAGTGCTCCTCGATCTCTACTTTCACCACCTCCTGCTACTTGATTTTATATTTTTTTGTATATATACAACGATATTTTAATTCCATATGGTTATATACAATTTATTATTTTATGATCATCTTTTTTATATTTGATTATTTATTACATTTAATATTTATTTAAATATAAATTTTATTGTTATATTTTTATTTTTATTAATATAAATTTATACATACATTTTTACATTATAAAATTTAAAAATAATTTATTTTTTTACCGACATATTTTATTTTCTGTCTGCAATTTTTGTTGATAATAACGACAAATTATCAAGTTATCGAGAAAATAATTTTATCGGTAACTGTTGGTAATACCGACAGAATAAAATTTCTTTTAGTATTACCGATGAAACTGTTTCTGTCAGTATTACCGATAAAAAATTATTTCTGTCGGTAAATATTGCTGATTACTTTTCTGTCGAAAAATTGCAGACATTTTTTTTGTCGGTAAATTACAGATAGAAGTCTGTTTTTCTCAGCTTTTTTATTACTTGCGAAAGATATAGCGACTGATTTTTTTGTCGGTAATTTGTCTGTAATTACTATTACCGGCAAAAAAAAAGATTACCGATGAATTTTTTCGTCGGTAATTCAGTACATTATTGTAGTGTTTTAGGTTTCACATTATTAACACATTATTAACCCATTCTCTTAATCCTGAAGGTAGACCTATCTTGTAATTTAACTGAATCTTTTATGATATTTTATGTGATTATAACATAATGTTACTTTACTAGAAGATCATCACTCATAATTTAATTATTTAATATCCTTCGGGTACACACATCAATATCATCTAACAATTACTAATATTTTAGATACATCTTAATTATTGTCTAATACAATAATATAGTTAAATCTTAAATAAAACTGAACGATAAGTACTAATATGTTGGCTCGATCTTTTCAACGCGCTGATGAAAAAGTAATATAGGTATTTTACTGGCTTATCCTTCAAGATATGAAATGTTTATAAATTAAATGGGTGAGTCTAACTACTCAGTAAATAGATAAATATGTAACAAGGAAAAATAAATAAGGTTTAATTATATATTTCTATATATATTTATATATCATCATTAATCAGCTGGGTAAATAAAACTTAAAATCTCAAACATCACTTTTAAATATTTTTTAATTCTCATACAAATAAATCAATTTAACATCATTTATATACACTCAAATATAAATCACTACTATTCCAACTTCAATCCAAGGACGCATGATGACTTACCTAGCAAGTCCAAGAAAAAATAACTTCAATATACATATGCAAGGCAATTACCTCAGTCAAGGGTAAATTTATAATATCATTAAATTTATATAAACACCCGTCACCAAGGTGTGATCAGACATGTTTATAATAAGAGTGTATATAATTAATTATTTATCCAATACAGTATAATCAATCAATCATATAAAAAAATAAACTATCATTATTTGTTCTCAATTTATAAAAAAATAAATATCATTTAAAAAAAATCATTACCTTGAATTCAGTAATTTTTTTTCTAAAATCATATATATAATATTTTAAAAATATAATTTTACATATTTACCCCACTCACCTAGCTAAATACGATACTTGCTTAACCAATAGGATCCATTTGGTGCTCTAAAAATGTAGCTGGATTCGTTCCTAAAATAATATATGATATTATTTAATTTGAAATATATCCTAACTACTATAGATGTATGCTATGAAAATAATGTGTGGGTCCCATCCTTATATTATAACGATATTTCGGTACAATGGTATCTCTCAAAATTTCTAAAATAATACTCTAATGAGTATTATATAATTTTTTAAAGTCAATTATCATCTAATTAGTATTTTTAATGACTTAATATAGTTTTGAATGTCAAAATTTATTAAATATTTTATCAATTTAGTTTATTTATTTTAATAATTTAAAAATGATAATTTTTTTATATTTACAAATTAAATTTTTAAATCAAATTTCATTTTTTCTATCATTTCTCTAATCTTTAACATAAAATACAACCTTATTTATTTTTAAATTATGTAATTTAATTTGTATATTTAAAATTCATTTAACTTAATTTTTAAAATAAGTTGGTGTTTATTATAATAAGAAATTTATTAAAATAATATAACTTACTTTAATTTTTTTTCTTATTTATCATATTTTAAAATATTCACTATAGTATCAATTAATAATATTTACCTAGACATTAATATTATTTGATTAATTCTTATTACTTAAATTAATTACTTAACTACCTTTTAATTTGACCAAAATAATTTATTTTAAGTTTATTTAATACTAAAAATAATAATATACAATCTTATTTACTTTTAATACTTTATTTATATTTTATTTTCTAGAAATTTCCTATTATAAAGTTATAAATTTTGATAGTAAAATTAATAACATTATTTAGGTAGTTATAAATAATTATTTAATAATATATAATTTATTATAATAGACGATTTTAATTACTTTTAATTTAACTATAAAAGATTTTATTGAGTTTTATAATAATAATAAAAATATATAATTTATTTACTTTATAAATTCTAAATTTTAATTTTTAATATTATCTCTAATAAAATTAATAATAACATTATTATCTACTTAAAATTTAACCTTACTAGTTTAATTTCCATTATAAATAATAATATTAATTTATAAATAATAAAATGTTAAATATAGTATCAATAATAATTATTAAAATAAACCTTAAGTAAACTTATATGTATTAATTATAATATAACAATAGTAACATTAACAATAGTAAACAATAATTATATAAAAAAATAACAATAGTATAAAATTGACAAATAAATTATAATTATGATAAATTTATTGATAAATTTAATTATTACTATAATAATAATATTAACATTTAATACTTTAATTGACATTAATCATGTTTTAATATTTATTATTATGCATTCTAAAATAATAACAACTTAAATTAATATAGTTATAATAAACAAATTTTAATTAAGTAATTAATTATAACTGACTAATTAATCCTATAAATTTAAGCAACATCAATCTCTCCTATTAATTCAATAAATTAAACAACTTATATGTATTAACCCCTAATGTAAATAGCTATTTTAAAAGTTAATTGTTTAATTTTACAAATAAATGGATAATAATTAGAATTCGCCTATTTAGTTATTCATTAATTAAAATTGTTCTTTTATGTTATTAACATATTTATTGTCTATTTCTTCTAATTTTTTCTAAATATTAACTAGTCAACTAATTATAATATCATTTCTAAATTCATCTAAATTCATAAATCTTAATAAATAATCCTTTAAGTATAATTATCATTTACTAATCATAATTACATTTCAATTTATTAAATACTCACTAATTTCTATCATTTAAATACTAAATTTAATAATAATTATTCTCATTTAAATATATATTCAATTTTTTTTACTTATATATATTTTTTATCCTTTTTCGATTGTCAGTCGTCGCTGGATTTCGGCTAAAATAAAAAATAATCTAAAAATTATAAATAATATATCAAATTGAATCTTAGAAAGAGAGGGTTTTAAAAATACCAGTTTTGCTGAAAAATGATGTTGGAAAATGGTCAAAAACTGGCCAAAAAGTAAGCTGACGACATGACCTTGTGCTCTAACTTCGAACGACGCTTGCGGCAATTTTCAGTGGCCATTTACAGCTAATTGGATGGCGTTGGAAAGCATTTTGAGTTGGCTTTCACGGCGTTCGGCACATATCGATCGACGGTGACAAGAAGACGATGAACGGAAGGGAAAAACGTTAGACTGTTCACTCCCTACCTGTATTTCTCTCTGTCCCTTTTCTTTTTTTTTTGCTCTCTCTCTCTCTCACATTTTCTAATTATCCCATTTCTTTGTTCCTTTATAATTGATCAACATTATTAAAGCTTGTTATTTGTTATAATATATATATTATTATTATTAAATTATATATATATTTATTTTATATTAATATTTGTTATTATTATTATTTTATTACAAAGTATTACAGAATATATATATATATATAATGATTTGATGCAAAATAATAACTTATGGCGCCAAATGACAAAAAAAAGAAGAAGATTATATTTGTCTTGAAAAAACACCTATTCATGGAGATTAAAAAGTATGTTAATCCTAAAAAAATAAACATAATAAACCAATTAATTTAAAAAATGAAATGATTTTTCTCCCATATATTAAAAAGTCTTTTTCTAATGGGCAACTCAAATTCCTCTTAAAAGTAAAAGATTTTTATAATATACTATAGGCATAGATAGGTCGTTATAATAAATTTAAGTTCATCCAGAAAATTTTCAAAGTTATGCAATCTATTTAAAAATTCCTCACAACCATTGTAGAGAATAATAGTATACATTATATTTTAACTTTGAATTTTCTTCGATTAAAGTTTAATTTAGAATTAAAAACTGAGAAAAAAAAAAAGATCAAATATGGAAAGGAAACCACAATAATTTGTTAATTAGTAAAATAGTAATTAAGTCAAGCACTCTACTAATGGATCTCTCAAGACAGTTACACAAGACAAGTAATACTATTTAAATAAGCTGCTTCTAGCCTAAAAGTAATTAACCCTAATCCTAAAATAAAAGGTGATTAAAAGGGAAATTAATTAAGTTTAATATGATTAATTAAGTAATTAATTAGTCTGAGTTCACTTTGAGGGATCTTTGATAGCCAAAGTCAATACCCGAACCAATAACCCTTGCAGGGTGGTGAATTGCCTTTGTTTACTAACTCTATTTCTCCATGGACAAACTCCACAAGGTAAGGATCATCTAAGGTGCGTTCTTGACTTCTTCTCTGAATTTGTTTTTGAAGCCGACATCATCTTCCTTCCATTACTTTCCCCTTTGTTTTTTCTTTCTGCAATACAAGAAATAAAAGCAAATCAACAAATTTTGCCTAATTTTAATTTTATATTCTATAAATTTCCTTTATTTTTCAAATTTTTTGCTGTTTATTTTTAACCATAACAACCAGTTTGGAATGGTGTAAGGAAGGATAAAGGAGGATATGAGAATAGATGGTAGATTTTTACACTGGTTTAGAAATGATGGTACAAATTAAAAAAAAGGAAAGGAAGGGTAAACATTACTTTTTTTTACCATTCAAATAGTGAAATTTTATAACACCTCAATTACGGTGTAAAGGAGCAGAAATAAATTAATAAGATAAAAGAAAATATGATTTGGCTTTTTAATTCTTTTAAAATAGATTCTTATCTTATAACATGACTAACATTTTTATAATTTCAGCATTTTTTATCCTTCAATTTAATGAATGCATATAATAAATATGACTTTTGATTAGGTTAATGAATGAATATATGAATTTTAATTAGGTCAATGACTTGCAGAAAATAAATGATAGAGAAAGTTAGAAACCCCTAGATTTAATGCAAACTGAACTGCAAAAATATAAAAAAAGAAAAAGAAAATTCAATTTTATTAGATTTTAGGTCAACTAACTTACTATAATGTTTCCAATTATAATTTTTCAAAGTCAACCCTATAATTTTTTAAGTGAAAATATAAAAATATGTTATTATCTAAATGGAATGTTATTCTAATTAGATTGCCTAGTTGAAATTAGGGTTGTGTAATATAATTTTTCCAGAAATTAACAATAGAAAACAATACGAATTTGTCCCCTAGCTAACAGAAAAATTAATGATTGAATTGATTTAAATCAAAGAAAACCCATTTTTAAAAAGAAAAAATTAATTGAAAAGAAAATATTCTGTCTTTTAATTTTGATCAGAGAAGAAAGCACTCGATTATTAACCCAATGAACATTGGCCGACAGAAGGGGCTAGTGTGACACAATTTTTTCCTAAATCAAACTTAAATTTTTATGTTTTACTATAATTACTCTTTCAATTTTTATTTTTATATTTTCAACTCGTAAAATTTTTTATAAATAACACTTAATAGAATTTACTTACCACATGTAATTAAGGTTCTTCAATCATGCATTAGTTACTGCAGCCTTGATCCTTTCAACTGTGCACTTAATTAGATTATTTACCGTGGCTACTGATCCAAGAGAGAGTTTTGCAGTTGGAACTGAATCTACTAAGATCTGAAATGCAACAGTGAGTAGAGCTCCACCAGACCCAACATCAAGAATTTCTCCAGGGTTAAATTCAGGTCCATCAGGAAGTATAGCAAAACCTGATGGAAGAAGAGCCACATAATCTGGGTCTCCACCACTTAGGACTATATTCATGGCAGCAATATCTACTGGTGCATAGATAACATATGAACCAGTAGAGTCTGTGGAACTCTCTTGTAGTATAAGCATGTTGCTTTGGCTTGAATTTGCACTCTACAATATATAATTTTGATATCATCAGATATTGTTAGAAAATGAATTTCTCATTGAAAAATTATAAAGCATATATAGGGGACCTTCTAAATGACAGAATAACGAATTCAATACAAGCTACAATTAGCAACTTACATTCACACGAAGCAAAGATACACAGTTTCCTGGATCACGCCCAATAGCAATGTGAGCCATTTCTTGAACTTGACCACCATTTGAAAGGATATCCCACTGTAAATGCCAAGATTTACCAAGTTTTTTTGAGATAGAGAAATGCCAATATGTTTAAAACTAACGATGATGAGTTAATTATACCTTGCTTCGATGATTCTCATCGCTTAGGAAATCGAATACTCTCTTAGGAGGTACTGGAATCCAGAAGGAAGTTGCTGCACTAAGCACAATACCAGGAGGTCTGCCTGGATCATCCATACTCTTTCTAGTCATGACCCTTACATCATCAGAACCTGTTGCAGATAATGTTGTCCAAGCATGTGCAGTAGAAGCACCAACACCAGAGCAAAAGCTCATTACCATTCTCTCAGCTAACTTTAACATACTCTTCCTCCCTTCTGCGCTCGTTATCACTATAAAACCCAAGGAAATTAAAATCAATTGATGTTGTTTAAAGACAAAAAGTTCTCATGTATTGTAATTGTAGAGAGGGAAAGAATTCAAAGTATCAAACACACCACAGAGATCTCCTGCTGGAATGTTGATGGCCATTGAACTAGCTAGACGTTCACATTGTCGATCTAAGATAGCAACCCAACGTTTCGCTCCAAAAGCTAGACCAGAATTAACTAGCTGCCTGTATATGCTGTGAACAGATCTATCATCCACTTCAGTGTGCTCAACCCATATCACCTGCACATTCAGCACCATATTTTTATATGGTTATTTTGATTATGTTACCAAATCAGTACATAAGCGATATTTGTAATAATGAGAGGACGAATTAAACTAATTAGGAAATAACCTTTGAGTAACCATTTTGTAATTCTTGGATTACACAACCTGATGGCCTTCTTCTACTCCTTGACATTGGACTAGGTCGTAAATTGTCCAACGAAACATCAACCACTGCCCAAGTTCCATCAACATGTTGCTTACAATACCTCACAAAGTAATTTTCTCTTGTTGGAACTAACGGTGATGGGACTTGGAATTCAGCTGTCATCTGCAAATTTTTAGCCAAAATTGATATATTAATTAATTTGATCAGAAAACAAAAGAAAAGTTACTGAATTTATAATGAATTAGTACCACTTGTAAGGCTCCATTATAGTTCCCAGCCACTCCTGTTGATAGGATTTCTAGGGTCAATGCTCTTGATACGATTCCACAAAACACAGTAGACCATTTATTCTACAAACCCCAAAAAAAAACAAGATTTAATAAATGATAAGTCAAGAAATTGCTAGTAAGATATTATAAATCTTAAACTTGAAAAAAAAAAAAAAGACCCACCACATCCATTAGAATCTCAACAAGATTAACATGATTCATAATAACAACTGCAGATTCTGTAGAAGCTTCTGATCTCAATCCCAATGGCCTAGGCCCAATTCCTCTTGGGAAAGCTCTCAAATATTCTTCTTCATTAAGAACTTCAGTAGCAGAAGTAGTGTTGTCTGTTGCAGGAACCCACAAAGGTTCTCTACCTTGAGCCATTCTCATTAGTTCTTCCATTGCTGCAACAGCAAGTTCAACTATTATTGGCTTTTCTGCCTCAGTAGGCCCAGTTATTGATCTCAAAAGATCAGTAGCTCCATACATTTCTCCCACATATCCTGATTGTGTTCCAAAATTGCTAACCCCAACATCAAGAGATCGAGATGGTAAATGTGAAGAAAGATGAGATAAAGAAGATAAAGGCTTGCCCACGTATTTTGTAGCAATTCCAGATATCCTGTCAATCTGTATATCACGTTATAAATCAACCAGCAGCAAAAAAATAAAAAAAATCAAAACATGTCATTGTTAAATTTCTGTTATTTTATATACATATACACAAATAAACATATAATAACCTCTTCTCTTAAACGAGCATTCTCGATCCTCAAATGCTGCTCATCAAAGGACATTTCACCAAGAGCTGCTGGGCCACCGCAATTAGGGCATGAGGCATTACTTAATGCTTCTTTGTATCTATTGTTCTCTGCACGAAGTTTTTCATTCTCAGCCTTCAAAATTGCATTCTCTGTTCGTCCATGTTGAGCCTGCAATAGCAAAATATATATATATATATATATATATAGAAAATAAAACGTACAGAATGATAAGCTATGGCTTTATCAATGAGATATATATTATATACCAATGCATTTAGAGTCCCATATCATGATCAGGTGACTAGTAATAAGTTTCAGTCCGAAAAACGACTTCAATACTATTAAAAGAAAACTCATTTGCAAGAATGACAAGTTTCTTACCAAGAAAAAGGTTGTTTACATTTGAGTTACTATATATATTGTTACCATAAAAGAAAAAGGCAAATATGGGTGTAAAGTAAAGGACAGACTGCGAGGCTAATGCGTTACCTTCATTTGGGTGCGTTTGTTCTGGAACCAAAATTTAACTTGCAGAGGCTCTAACCCTAATTCACGGCCTAACTCCTTTCTTTGCTTGTCATCAGGATGTGGACACTCCTTGAAGAAACTGATGAGTTAAAAAAAAATCACTAAAACTAATAGTTTTTTAAAAAAAAATTCAACAAATGAATGAATAAATTTCTTACGCTTCCATCTCTTGGATTTGGCGCTGGCTGTGGCGATGGTAACGCTTCTTCTTAGGACGTTGGTTAGGATCTTGTTCATCTCCAGACGGAGCTTCAGTAGTCTCAGTGCCAGATTTGGTCTCATAATCATCATCTCTAAGTTTTCCCAGTTCATTTTCAGAACTCTTTGTGGTCATATCAAACATAGGGTGACTCTCAAACATGTTTGATTGGAACATATTTCTTAAACCTTCACTCAATATGTTTTATTTTTTTAATCTCAACGTGCTTTTAATTTCCAGTAATCTGCAAATAAGTCATACATATATTAAGAAAAGAGAAATAAAACATGTACAAAAAGAAATTAATTTAGTTCTAATTAAACAACTCTGTTTAAAAAAAAAAAGCATTTATGCGTTTATATCGAAAAGATGAGGCATTTATTAATTAACCTTCTCTTAAAACACAGCTAATTGATGAAAATTCAAAACAAGGTATCAGAAAATAAACCTGATAATTGCTTTAGCCGTGAAGATGAATAAAATAAAAATCTACCAACTTTTTGGTTTTCTGCTTGAACTTCATTCTTGAAAGCATATATATATATATATATATATCTCAGAAAGGTCACCCCCAAAAACCCTATGCAGAACCCATTTCTCTTTTTTTCCCTTCTCTCTCTCTCTCTCCCTCTAAAATAATATGGGTTTGGTTTTGTGGGGTTGCTTTGCTTATAGGGTTTAAATAGATTCCCTGAAAATGTCTGCACAAACTAATTAGATTAATACAAGTAGCGGACGAGCAGAAATGACTAATGGTTTTGGGTCATCTCTCAATTAAAAAGTCTTATCCTTTTCTAATTATTATCTGACGTGCCAAAAGACTAGAATTGGAAAAAAAATATATTATTATTAAAATATGAAAGAGTTGACAGTACTGACTCTAACCTTTGACACACGCTCACCCCTTATTTTCAACACCTCATTAGTCCAAAGACTATAACGCGCACTTGGATTTCGCCCAATCGTATTCCTTTCTCTTCTTCTGCAAAAATAATTTATAGCTCAAACTTATTATATATCAAAAATAAAAATACAAACAGATATATAAAATATTATAATTAATAACAGTAAGAATAAGTGGAATCTCATAAAAATAATAGTAATAGACAAATAGAAGATTTGAGTAAATAATGCTAACCTTTTGAGATTCTTGGGGAAAACTTTATATAAAGAAATCAGTATTTAAAGAAAAAGGTATTGATAAGGTGTGGCTTTGAGGAGAGTTGTGGTACACGGTACTTGATATAGGGTTTAAGAGAAATGCTGCAATGAAGATGAGAGAGAGATTTGAAAAACATTTTTAAAAAAAAGAAAGAAAGAAAGAAAGGAAGAAGAAGAGGAACAGATGGAGAGGAGAAGATGTGGCAACCAAAAGAGTTATTGCAGAGCATAATGAGAGGTTGTAATTGCATTTATGGAGGGAGAGAGGTGTAAATATGAGAGAGAAAACGATCTTTTTTTTTCTTCTGTTTTATATCCCAAACACTTCAAAGTACTGTGGTCTACAAATCATGTTCATATGTATATTTTTTGTACTTAAAATCTTTATTTTCATTTGAATTTATATAAATAAATATATATATATATACACACATATTATAAGTGTGTGTGTATATACTTTTTGTTTTTTTACTGGATTTATTGATTTTATTATTATATCGTAATTTCCAATTTTAAATCTTACCGTCTTTTCTCAAACTCTAATTAATTAGTTATTACAATTTTAAGTTTTAACCCAAGAGTTAGCATGTTGTAATTTTCTATAATTAATGGATATATTATTATTATATTGTAAATGATGTTTATTATATTGATCTTAATTAATATTTGGGTTAATGTTTATGAATTAACTCAAACAAAAAAAAAGATGTTTTGTAAAATTTTGACAGTTATATCTAATAAATTAAGGATATAGTAGTCGACAAGCCCTATAATGATTATTTTGTCTGGCTGTATAAAATATTTTAAGTGTAGTTATTTTGTTAATCTCAGGGATGATTTTTCAGAATTAAAATTTAGAAGGAGCCAAAATATAAGTACAAAATATATCTATGTATAAAGTTTTAATAATACATGTTGAAAAATATAAAGGTTTATAATCATAAAATTAATAAATTTATATCCGGAACTTTTTGAAAATTAAGAAAAATAACTATGTACTGAAAATTAATAATAAAAATTATAAATTTTAATCTAAAGACCAAAATAAGTTAAACAAAAAAAAATCATTTTTATATATATTAAATATATTGGATTTAGAAATTAATATTAAAGTAAAACTTTTTAATTTTTTAAGAGCGGCTAATTATATATATATATATATGTATATATAGATATATTCCTAATTAATTCTTCACATTTTAGGAAATATTGTAGTAATTATTACACTAAAAAAGACTTGTATTTCCTCTTACATTTTCTCATTTGGTATTTTTCCTTTTTCACAACAATTTCGTCATGAATTATTCTTTTTTTAACAACAATTTTATATGAACTTCTTTTTTACTTTTTTTCTAATTTAATAACTGTTTTACAACAAAATTTATTTAATGAACAATTTTCATGGGGTGTATTAAAGTATTTTTTTTTAATAATCTTTTTTATTCACATTGAAACCATTTTATAAAATAAATAAGAAAATCTACGAAATTCTTAAATATACTCCATCTTTTTTTTTTCACTTCTTAAATGACATTATATCATCTCAATGTTTACATGATTAAGTAATGTACATAATACGCATTACTTGACTTATTACATTCTTATTGCATTACATAATATAAAAAGTAACCTATAATGGTGATGAATACTATAATTAATGGTGTTAATTCTTCTCTATGGAGCACTCTAATCTAAATACAATTCAATGATATCCAAAATAACCTTATTTATGCATTGCACTAGTTCATGGATCATATTATCATATTATTCTCTTCCTTATTATTGCATAACATTAATTTAATTTATGAGTAGAAGATTTTATAATTAAAAGCAAGTTTATTGCTTTTTTAAGTATAGAATCATATAATGTCAATCAATGACGTGCTCTTAAATGGAAAATTCTATAGAAATTGAAAATCCCTAAAATTAGTTGAAGTTAGCTTTATTACATACCAAATTACTAATTCATATTTTCTTTATGTGGCCAAGTGTTACTCATTAAGAAACCTAAAGAAATTTATGAAAAGAAAATTACAAAGTTAAATCTCATCTGTCCCTTGCGGGGTTTGAAAGAAGTCGGGCAGCAAACTCTTCTTCTTCTATTTTTTTCAATATATATATACGAAAGATACAAATATATATATATTTAATTAGATTATAAATAATTAAAACTCCTCAAATAATAAAAAGTCCACTAAAACAGTATACGCATCTCTTATATTATATAAACTATAGTAATTCATTATGAAGTTTTTGATATTTTTATTTTTTTTCTTAAATATATAGACACACATTTGTGGACATAAGCATTGGAATGTCTAGTTAACAAATATCATTTCTTTCATGGTGATAGCTCAATGAGATTGCTTAAACTTGAATGGATTGTTAAATTGTTATAAAGACTGAAAATTGATATATTTCCTATATTTTATTTTCCTGTATATATATTATATATTATTTGATATTCACTATCCATATATGAAATATGAATGATATCTACTTATAAATATTTAACACAAAGCATTAGCAATGAGCTAATATTGCATCATATTTTATAAGTAGTTTAAAAAAATTGTTGCATCTTTGTATCATTTTATAGAAATTATTTTTCATTAATCGAGTAACTATATATTCTTCTTAATAAGGCTATGCATGCTTTTAGCATAGAGGAGCGCTATTTTGAGACATGAATTAAAGGGTCTGTGTTAGTTCGGTGAGCAGAGTGAAGTCGCCATAACACGCTAATGAAGAAAATAAAGAATGCATTTATTAACATTGGTAAGTTGTTTAAGTACTGTTTGGTTTTTTGTTTTATAATAACTGTTAGCTTAGTTTAATAATAAATAAATAAATAAAAACCTGTTAGCTTAGCTATTTGCTAATAGTTGTTAGTCGATATCGACACTACTTATCAGCTGATAATTATTAGTTATTATTTTGATGAATATGTTTAATAATCATTAAGAATAAATATTAATAATTTGTTCTATACCAAAGGTTTTTATTATTTTATTTAAAAAATTAGCTAATAACAAATTTAATACAGTTATTAAAGACCGAAAAGCTAATAATTATATCAAAAAATTCCGAAAAGCTAATAATTATATCAAAAAATTTACCTAACACCCACTTAAACAATATTTTTTTAATGAATTTGTTTTGGACCTCCACTGCTTTCTATATCCTCTTCCTCTTCGTTCCTTTGCTAATAGCCCGATCATACCAACAACACTATCTCTCTCTTCTTTTTCTTTTTCCCCTTTTTTTTCTTTGCAAGTATAATAAAATCCTCCATTAATGACTGTCTGAGAACTGCAAGCATAGGCACCACAAAACCACAGATCCATGGACTACTACAGCTATATATATATATGTATATATATATATTATCTATTTTATCATATCCATACATGCACAATTTGTCTTCACGCTTATTTTTTATTTATTTGATGTATTAAAAGAGAAATATTTAATATAGTGAAAGTCGAATCCAATATCACATAGTTAATAATTTTCACGATTTAGGGCTTCTTTTTTTTTTTTTTTCTTAATCTCTTCATTTCAGGTAATTTTACTTGATTCATGATTCTCAAAAAATAAATAAATAAATAAAAGTTCATGCAGTGCAATAATTAATTTTGGTAGTTTCTCGTTATATTAGAAAAGTTATCTGTGTAACCATTCATTTATATATCTAACTAATTAAATTATAATAAAATTCATATCAACCCTTTTGTTTATATATATATTAATATATGTTCGCAATTAATTTTCGTATTCGGGTTTAAATATATTTATACGGGCATGCGCCGATGGACCAACCATGCATGCATCTGTGCCTCTGTGTGTGTGCGTGTATAAAGAGCTGGGTATATATATATATATAAAGAGCTTTACTTATTATTATTATTATTGTTGTTGTTGTTGTTGTTGTCAGGGACGGAACAAGGGGGGCATGACTCCTATGTAATATACATATATATATTTATATATTTTTTATTAAAAAAGTATGTGTATTTATATACATATATAATTAATATATTTATATTTATATAATATAAAACTATAATTAATTTTATATTTATATAATTTATAGTATTTATATATTAAAATAAAAATAATAGAAATTTCATCATTTAATTATTTAATATAAAAATAAATATAAATATAAATTCGTCCCTAATTTATTTTGTTTAAAAATTTTGTGAAAATTTTATCTCCCTTTATATCTGTCCTGATTCCGTCACTGATTATTGCTACTGAGGAGGAAAGAACACTATTACAAATATCATGAAGGAATAAACAAGGGATGCTGGACGAAATGCAAACTCAATTTCTTAATTGTAGCATAAATTTAAATATATATTAAATACTTATTTCATATTAATCAATTTATAAAACCTTAGATCTCATTCGAAGTTGTAAATATATAATATGATAGATATATTGCAAAATATATAATATGATAGATATATTGCAAAGTTATGAATTATAAATTTTATAAAAATCGAAGAACAGTTAAATATTCAATTTTATTGGAATAGCTAAGCTATTTTGTATTTGTGAAGACAATATATTATCATATTGAAGTTAACAGAACATTTATTTTTGGGTTACATAACGTATGAATTTGAATTAGGTTCACTGCAGATATATTTACAGCACATCAATTGTCAATTGCATTTAAAATTAAAATAATTAATTTTCACTGAAACAATTTCAACTAAAACATATATCATTAAAACATTTTATTTATACTAGCAAATACAACTAAAAAATGGAAAAAAAAATTATGCTTTTTTTAATAAAGGAGAAAATTTAATAATACCAGTGATATTCAAATCCTCATCATGTCTATTTTCTAAAATAATTAAACTAATGTTTTTTTTTTGAAGTAAATTAATTAACAAATATGTAATAACTGAGACATAATTTAATAATAAGTGTATTTTTTTTTAAATAATTTATGATGGACTCTTTCCTACTTCAATTGTAATAATAATAATAAATAACAGTTATTAATGAAATGATGAGGTAAAACTATTTTAGAAGTGGATGCAAAATGTGAATCTCATCAATATTAATTCTCTTTCTTCAGTGAAAAAAATGACTATTAGACTAAGACATTATTTTTTTTTAACAAAAAAATGCTTAATTAACAGTAATAGGTGTATTTTTTTATCCTTTCTGAAAATCTTCCGCTAACCACCACATAAATTTTCGATCCTTGAATCCATGAGAAACTTTTTTTTTTAATAAATAATACTTTATACAATATTTTTTAAAAAATCAATTTTTATATATAAAAAAATTCAATGAATAATAGAAGTGGATAAGCATTTATAACGACAATATGAACGATCAAAACTGGCTGCTTAAGTCAATAAAATCGGCTATTCAACTGATTATAAATATCGGCTTAATTTTATAGAATTTTTAAATATTTATAAATTAATTTAAATACAACAAATATTTTAATAAATTTTAATATAATTTTAAAAATAAGTAAAAAATAAAAAATAAAATAATTAGCTAAAAAACATAAAAATTAGATAAAATAATATTATTTAATATAGTATTAAATAATTTAAGTTATATTAACAAATAATAAGAGAAGAATTAAATTCATTATTTAATTATTTAATTAAATTTAGTTAAATAATATTTGATTATTTATTTAAAAATTTAATTATTGAACTAGTTACAAATATTTATTTTTTACTATTGAATTATATATATTCATCCATTACATAAGGTTATATATATTTTATATTCATTACATGTATATTTTATATAATGTTTCTACTAAATATATTATATCCTAAAATGGCTCCCATTTTTTTCACAATTTATTTCAATTTTTGCTCATTTATATTGTATATATTATTTATTATATATATATATATATTAGAAGTATGTTATATAAACCGTATATGTTGATATGTATATATATTAAAAGTATGTTATATAAACCGTATATATTGATATGTATTAAATATATAAATATATTTTCATATATTATATAATAAATAATATATAAAATAAAAAATAAAATATATTTGCATCTAATTCAATAATTAAATTTTTAATTAAATAATAAATAAATAATATAGTTTAGGGTCTATCAATCTATCATTTCTATACTCTAAATCAAATTATTAAGATCAAGACGGTGTTTTTTATATTAAAAAAAAGATATAAATGAAAAAAAAATTGTTCGTTAAAGTTGTGGCCTCATTGATGGGCTGAGGAAGTTCAGGCTCAGCCCATTTGTAGAAAAATAGAAGATTGTGAAAGACGCAAAAAAAAAAAAAAAAAAAGATTGTGATTAATAATTGAAAAAAAAAAAAGGAAGATCATTTTTCATAAAATCGGCAATTCATTAATAAAAATGTCCTGTATAGTTATATATATATGAATGACACATTGCTCTCAACGTACCTCAAAGCTCAGTTATTTATATTTTAAAAAATAAATATACGTAGATTGAGGATGTTTATTTATAGCGGTCTCTACCTCTTAATCCTTTTTTACTTTGCCTACAGCTCCTTGTCCATCACCACTTAAAAATTTTTATTTATATATAATTAATATTTTTAATAATAAATATGAAATATTCAATAAAAACAACTATAGATACTTTTAATTTTAAATAATTTTAAACTATTTTGAATATATAATATTTATAAAAAAGCTATATTTATGTATTTGTATGATAAAATATTAATTTAATATTTAAACTGTGATTATTTAATTATGTGAATATATATATGTATGCATAAATTAATTATTAATTAGTTAATATTTTTATACGTATTTTTTTCCGTGACATATTATTACAAAAACTAGTTTTTGAATCTAAAAGTTACAAAATATAGTTTTGGAATAAATCAAAAGCTGGCTAGCTTTTATTTGTAAAATCTATTGGCCCATATATATTTGATGATTCATTCACTACTTTTTGATTTTTGTTTATCAAATACTTATTTCAAACAGTTGTTACTGCCTTTCAAACGTCAAACTAAACGATATGCAGAGTTATTAGGAGCTTTGTGAAGTTTTGTTTCTGGAGTTTCAAAGTTAGAGGGTTCGAGAGAGAAGAAAGAGGCAAATCTGAAAAATAGTCCTTATGATTGCTTCATCGATTGAGTACGAAGAAAAGTATCTATATTGGCCAAAAAAAAAAGTATCTATACTATTAATGAAATTACAACAGCATCCATGCTCTATTTACTGTAACCCTAAAATAATATGTACAAAAAAATAAAATATAAATAACTTAACATCCGTTCTCCCCCCTCTCAAGATAGAGATTGGTGAAACAATCCCAACTTAGATAACAAAGAGCTGTGAAATATATATATATGGAACTGAGTGCTTTTAGAAATAGATCTACCAATTGTTGTTTAGAAGAAACATGACCATAGTGATGAATCCCTCTTATAGCTTGTTCCTCACAATGTGACAACTACTGTCTCTATGTATTATTATGTTCATAAAATATACACACGGTTGCTATATGAAGGGCAACTTGATTGTCACAAGATAATTGCATGGGAAGCATGACACGAATATGAAAATCTCTAAGCAAATAATTGAGGAATTGCAATTCACAAATAGTGGCAGTCATACTTCTGTATTCTACTTCAACAGAAGACCTAGCAACTTTAATTCGTTTCTTGGTTTTCCAAAAAATTAAGGAAGAGTCAAGAAAAACATAATAACTAGTGAGAGACTTTCTAATTAGAGGGCATGCACCTCAATTTGCATCACAGTAGGCTTTAAGCCGCAATGAGGATGATGTAGAGAAAAATAAGCCAAAAGATACATAACCTTTGAGGTATCTCACAATATGCAATGCTACATCGTAGTGGCAGTACCTTGGGGCACTAATAAATTGGTTTAAGTTGTTGTCTACCATAAGAGATGTCAAGCCTTGTAAGATTAAGATATAACAATCTCCCAGTTAATGTCCCGAATTTATTAGGTTCATGAAAGGTTTAATAGTATCATCATGCAATTTAACACCAACAGGTAAAGGAATTTTTGCATGCAAATAAACCAGTATCAGAAAGTTATCTAAGATATATTTTCTTTGGTTGACATACATATGCCTTGGGTATTGTGTTTAACCCATGTCTTTTATAGTAAAAGTATCATCTAAGGCCCTTTTGACAGATAATATAGCATTCTCATTAGTTCCAGATATCAGTATATGATCCACATAGAGAATAAGGCCAAAAACACACAACCGTAATTCATAGTAAATAAACAATGGTCATTGGAAGACTAAGTAAACCAAAGTTTTCCCAAAATAGTAGTAAATTCAATATTCCATTGCCTAGAGGCATTATTAAGTCCATAAATTGACCTTCTTAGTCTGCAGACTTTAGGCACATCTAAATTATTAGGATTAGTAAACATGTATCCTTTAGGTAGATTCATATAGACTTTCTCATATAGAAACCTATGCAAAAAAATATTATTTATCTTAATTTGATGTATGGGCCAATATTAACATTTGCAAAAATCAAAAACATTCTGACAGTAACAAATTCAGCTATTAGAGAGAAGATGTCATGATAATCTATTCCCTTTACCTGATTGTAACCCTTGGTCACTAATCTGGCCTTATATCTATCAGTTCTTTCATTAACCTTAATAAAGCCATTTACACCCTATAGGCCTTTTTCTAGTAATTAAGTTAACAACATCCCATGTATTGTTCTGTTCTAAAAAGCAGTGAGCTCTTTTTCCATTACCTTAATCCAATTAGGGTGTGACTTTGCTTGATTGTATGTTTTAGGTTCTTAGATAAGAGATATGTTGGCTACAAAATCCATATGAGACTGATCTAAATAAGAGTGAAAGTTTGAAGGTATTCGTTCAAGAAGATAAGGAATAGAATGTTCAAAAGTATTGGTCTGATTAAGGACTATGGAAATAAAATCCTAAAGCCATTTGGGCCTAACTTTGGGTCTGTAACTGTATCTAGATGGGACAATAAGTAAAAAACCTTCTGAATAAATAGAATTATTTTGAGATAAAGAATTCTGATTGGCATTAGAATAAAGAAGAGGAATGTGAGGAATTTGGAATAGTAGGTTTTGGATTATTATTGGCATGAGAATGAATAAGAGAATATATTGTAGTTGTTAAGGGATGAGAAGCACCTTTAAAGAAGATATCATACTAAATTGGATAGATAATGGGTAAAAAAATTTTTGGTACATACTCTGCTGAGTTAGTGTTTGGTTTCATAAAAGTAACATTAATAAATGAGAGGATAAGAAAAAAAAATGTTATTTGTGTTTCAAGATCGGAGTTTGGTTGTGTTGCCATATAGTTCTTCAATTTCCAAGCATTATCGAAGTGAGATGAACTTTAATATAAATGATTTAGGGTGAAAAGGAGCAATTTTTTTTTTATTTTTCAGTAAAGAAAGTTCAGAATGTGACTAAAAATGATAAGATTGTTCAAATTATGATCATCCATAGGCCAGATTGTCACTCTGACACCATATACATAAGACAGTAAACGAACTAAGCTAAGCTGAGTTTTGAAATTTTCAAGTTCAGCTCGACATAAAATAGTCGAGTTTAAACTCAAACTCGAAACAAGCCTAAGTCGAGCCCAAGCTTACATCGATCCAGCTTATATATTATATATCTTGAGCTTAAACTCGAGCTCGATTTAACTGAGTTTAATAAGTTCAACGAACTTATTTCAGTTTATATCTTTTCTTCTTTTTTTTTTACCTTTTTGGAATAGAAATAGTAAAATTAACATTGTCTTTACTAAAAATTAACAATATGATTATATATTAATAAAAATAAAATATTGTATTACTATAATTTTATATTCTATTATAAATTACTAAGTTATTGAAGTATTTATAATACTTATATATTGTACTAAATATTTAGTTTGTATAAATATTAAGTCATCATATTTTTATAATACTATTAATTAAATAATTATTTATTTTTATAATTTGTATCATATAAACAAAAATAAAAAGATTATATGATGCAATTTATTACTTCAAAATAATAAATTTGCTCTTTTAAATGAGATACATAATTTAATAAATAAATTATATTATGTATATTTCTAATACACAATAAAAATATATATATTTCTAATTTAACATAATAAATGAATTAGCTTGCAAGCCTAACTCACGAAATTTTTAAATAAGACAGCTCAAGAGCTAACGAGCTAAGTATTTATTGTCTTAGGCTTGACTCAGTTAATAAATGAGCAGCTCGAGTTTGAGCTTGAATGAGCTTTTATCGAATCAAGAGTTAAACTGAATTCAAGTAGCTTGGCTTATTTTCAATCTTATATGTATAGTTTTATTTCTAGGGTTTTAGAGTTAGAGGGTTTGAGAGAGAAGAAAAAGGTAAATCTAAAAAATGATATGATTCATTCATTAATTAAGTATAAAGTGAAATATTTATATTATTAATGAAATTGCAATATTATCCTTTCGCCATATATTGTAACCCTAAAATAATATATATAAAGGTAAAAATAAAATGTAAACAAAACTTTTCCCTTAGTAGAGTTTTCTCTGTAACACCCCTTATATAGTCTATGCGTTTAACTATATAAGTGATGTCACTTAAATACTCACACTGGTCTATTTATGTAATATAGTAAATAAACCAAAATGTTTCTATACATTAACGCAGTTATTAAGCCTCCAAAAGAAATATCATGATCATTCTTATATTACAAACATATATTTGTTTAATTTATAAAGATTTCTATTGTTAACTTACATTATACATATTATTAAAGTTCTCTTACTACTCTCAAACTTATACAACTGTCAAATAAGATAATAAAGTATTGCCATGTGAACTATATAAAATACAATATTTATAATATTGCTCTTTGAACCTTTGTGATGCAGTTAATTAGAGACGTGTATCTCTCACTCTGCAGTCTCAACTCTTCTTATTTGATCTGCGCATCAGAAAATAATTCTAACATGCTAGGCAAAACTTAATGGTTCTTATGTATTTACAATATATAAGAAAATTTAAAGGAAAGAGAACTATATATTAAATGATTTAGAAACAATGGAAATTATTACTTTTAGAACGTTAAATAAAGAAATTAATAAATTCATTAAAACTTGAAATATTAAACACGATTAAATTCAGAATCAGTTAATTTAACAATAACCATATAACACATTATTTTCAATGTAGATAACTTCTTTAATTATGTCCATACACACTGCACTCAAATGATAAGTTTGGATAACGGGACACTATTGGTAATTTAGTGCCCACTGTATAAAATTTGGCCAATGGCCCACTATGGCACGAATGTCCACTGAATATGGTGACACAGAGTGTCTTTTGATGGCACAGAGTGTCCACTATCACGTTGGATATCCTTCCTTTGGCTAGCCATTCAATCCCAAGCAAGATCTAAAATTAGTATGATTTGGGTAATTTGTTAGTTTTTAATTAACATTAAATTATGTATAATACTTCAATGGAATAATTCTCTGATCAACACTTGGTATTACACATATTTATTATATATTCAAAATAAATTTGTTACACTACTTGTTAGGGTTGATTTTAAAAATTATTTACACTTTGAGTCCTTATAATCTTTTAGGCAGAAATTATTGATGAAAGACAAAGAAAAGAGTTATTTTGGGCAATTTCTTCAAGTGACACGCCTAATGACATAGGAGTGTCACTGACCGTGTCATTTTTCCATTCTTACAGAAGCTTTAACATGCCCAACGATATGGGCATGTCACTGGCCGTGTTATTTAACTTGCATTACAGTAGCTACGACACGCCTAAAGACATAGTCTTGTCACTGGCCGTGTCATTTATCTTTCATCACAGTAGCTATTACACGCCTAATAAAATAGACGTATTATTGATCGTGTTATCAACTTTGAAATACAGCATCATTGACACGTCCGGTGACATGAAATTGTCACTGGCTGTGTCAAGCAAAATTTTGTATTTTGCACACTCAACCACTTAGACACAATATATTCAAATCTATGATAAAAATGAATCAAAAAGTAGTTTTTTTGACATAGAAAGAGTCTATATCAAATACTTTTCAGTAATAATTCATTAAAGATAACTCAATCAACTAATTCAAACAATAAGATTCATAAAAATTCAAATAGTTGCAAATTAAAATACATAAGCACATACCTCTTATAAAAACCCTTTTCTTCTTTGATCACTTGTTAATAATCTCATATTTTCTAGCTTATTCTTTTAAAAACCTATAACTAGATGTGATTTCATTTTAAATTTTTGGCGAAATTTTTTAAAAGAAGGAGAAATGAGGAGTTTTTGTGGTGATGGTGATGATAGGCGTGGATGATGATGAAAGAAGAAGGGAGAAGGTTCTACACATATACACACATATCCATTTATATATATATATATAGTTTAATCTAGTGTGACTTCCCTTATTTTAGCTATGGTGCACTCTCTTTTCTTATCATTTGATTCTAATTCAATTTTTAGTCCTGTAAAACCGTAAAAATAATTTCTTCAGTAAATTTTAAGATTTGCTATTTACATCACTTATCCATGCCACTTTTATCACTATTTATTATCAATTATCAATATTAAATTAAAAGTTTAGTATTTAAAATTTTAAACATTACATTCTCCCTATCCTGCTCTAGGGTTTCCTAGGTCCAGGGTTGTCACATCCCAAAGTTTAGGTAGTCGAGTATTAGGCAAGAATGACATAAATAAGTGGTCAAATAGAGGCTCGATATAGTCAAAAACAAAATCGGTGTGCAAAGGAGTGTGCTTGAGTTGAATTGTGAAACAAAATATTTTTCAAAAATAAGAAAAATCAGTTTTGTCGACACTTGGGACCTAGAATTTTAAGGGAGACTCCGTAAAAAATTTTGGAGAATTTTTATAAGGAACATTAAGTAAGCTGACATAACCAGAGTTCGTATCCCGATGTAGCATTCCTCCTCAACTTATTCATAAGTCGGGAAGGGGTGTTACAATTTGTGGTATCAGAGCATTGGTTTAGTCGATTCTGGGAGATAGGTAGTAAGTAAGTAATTATGTGTGCCATGTAAGATAAAGTAAGGAGAAAGTTATATGATGAATAGGTAGATGTACATGCCAGATAGGAATTGATAATCGAATTATATATTGATGAATTAAGCAGATAGCTATTTATGTCAATGTAGGATGTCTCTAGACTCACAACAAGCAAGTTTCGGGGCGAAACTTAAATTAAGGAGGGTAGAACTGTCATATCCCAAAGTTTAGGTAGTTGAGTATTAGGCAAGAAGGACATAAATAAGTGGTCAAATAGAGGCTCGAGATAGTCAAAAACAAAATCGGTGTGCAAAGGAGTGTGCTTGAGTTAAATTGTAAAACAAAATGTTTTTCAAAAATAAGAAAAATCAGTTTTGTCGACACTTGGGACCTAGAATTTCAAGGGAGACTCCGTCAAAATTTTTGGAGAATTTTTATAAGGAACATTAAGTAAACTGACATAAACAAAGCTCGTATCCCGATGTAGCATTCCTCCTCGGCTTATTCATAAGTCGGGAAGGGGTGTTACAAGGGTTAGGGTTTTTGTTCCTTATGTTCAATTCGTGTCCTTGTGTTGCTCCTGCCTCTTTTTTATAGGCTCTTTTAGCTCTTTATCTGATTTCGACTAGGATAATGGCTCAAGATTTTGAGAGATTATGGAAAAACTTTAAGTCAACGGAGAATGAAGAGGAGGTTATGGATTTGGGTGTTTGAGGAGATATTAAAAAGAAAACTAAACTGGAAAGATGTTTAGTGGGTCGTATAGTTTCAGGTAAGCCCTTTAACTTGAAAGCAATGTCAAATGCATTAGAAGTTGCATGGAAATTGAAGAAGGGGTTTAATATTCAAGAAATTGGGCAGAATATATTTGTTTATGAATTTAGATCCTGACATGATAAGCTATGTATTCTTAGGGATAGCCCTTCACATTTTGATCATCAATTGCTAATCCTTAATGAAATCTATTTTGGATCTAATTGTGTAATCTCCCACTTAACTGACATGACAAACAATCAATATGTAGGGTATAGCATCTAAGGCTGGGGACTTGGTGATGGTAGATTCTGAGGACATTAATTCTTAGGGCAAGTATATTTGGGTGCGGGTTAGGGTGGATGTTAGGAAACCATTAATAAGAGGCACTATAGTGCAGAATAACAAGGGTGAAAAGCTATGGATTTTCTTAAGATATGAATGGCTTCCCAACTTTTGTTACTGGTGTGGTGTGATTGGGCATGTGGAAGAGGAATACGATGATAGATTAGAAGAAGCTGAGGTCACTAATTGCCCATATGGTCCTACACTTCGAACGTCTACTATTCGAAGTAGAGGAGTTAAAAAGTTGTAAAGGGAGAGTTCTCAAGGGGCAGAAGATCAAAAAGAGGCTTCTCAGAGACAACCTGAGGTGGGTAAGGGCCACGTATGTAGGAATTTACATGGGGCTATAGCTGACATGCATGTTGATAGGGAAATCGAAGATGAGTCTTTGTTTGGCTCAGAGGAGGGTAGCTTACCTTTAAAATATAGTCAGGTGAAGGCTTTGAATCAAGTTGAGTATATCTCATTAGCCTAAAATGAAGATGGTGTCCCATTATCCTCACCTAAAGGGTGTAGGCAAGGTAGAGATCAAGGTTGAGAAGGAAAGAGAAGACCTATTAAAGTTGCTTCTTAACCTCTCAAACGTAGCTATAAAGGGAGGTCTGGAAAGTGTCTCTTGGAAGAGGTTGCTGCTAATATTTTTTCTACTAGAATCAATATAAAGAGAAAGTAAGATGTGGAGAATGAGGAGTTAATTACGAAAAGTAGTGGGAAGAAAAATATGATGTTGATTTCTCATGACAACGATGCTTTTCCGGTAGGGCTACTAGACAGTCACCGCCAATCATTATGAATATTTTAAGTTGGAACCTTCAGAGGACGGGGAGCCTCTAGACGATTCGTACCTTAAAATTTCTCACTATGAAGTATAAGGCGGATATTCTTTTTCTTATGGAAACTAGGTTAGATAAAGGAGAATTAGAGGGTATTAAAAGAGCTCTTGTAGAGTTTCATTGCTTGAGGTGGATGGTAGTGGTAGTAAAGAAGGATTGGCTCTCTTTTAGAAGAAAGATCTTAATATGAAGGTGATGGGATTTGAAAGAAATTTCATTGACTTTGAGGTAGGAAGCTGCGGTGCTAGGCGTTGGAGAGCAATGTATATTTATGGTTGGCCAGAGGGGGATGCTAAAAATCTTAATTGGAATTTGATTGAAAACTTGTCCAAAGGGTCACCTCCACCATGGTTTTGCTTTGGAGATTTCAATGAAATAATATTTTTGTCTGAGAAGCGAGATGGAAGAGTTAATCAAAGCAAATCCATGCAGAAATTTAGAGACGTACTGGACATATTTGGGTTATATTATCTTGGGTTTAAGGGGTACTCCTTCATGTAGATTAATAGAAGACAGAGAGAAGCTAATATACAATAATGACTTGATCATTTCTTAGGAGATGATGGGTGGAGACATTTATTCCCAAACGCATGAGTCTTGCACTTAAAACGATTATCATCTGACCATACTCTAATTCTTATGAATATGAATGCATTAATGGGTAAAAGAGTTAAGAAGAAAAAATTATTTAGATTAGAGAGATGTGGTTGAAGGATGAACAGTGTGAAGAAGTTATCAAGGATACGTAAGAGGAGTGCAATTTGAATGGAAGATAGTGTATTACTTTTAAGTTGAGCTTTTGTTTGAATAAGTTAATGGAATGGGATAGAGCTAGCTTTGGTAACATAAATAGATAGATTAAGCATATCAATGAACAGCTTTCGGTTATGCAAGTAATAGATGACAATGTCGATGAGAGTTATATTGAAATTTTGAGAAAGTATATTACCTCCTTATTGGAACATGAAGAGACTATATGGAGGTAACGATTGTGGGCAGTTTGGCTAAAAGATGAGGATAAGAACACTAAATTTTTCCACAAAAAAGCGACTGAGAGGAAAAGGAAAAATTGTTTAAAGGGGTGGAGGGAAGGGGATGCAGAAATTGAAGATATGGCGTTGAGTTATTATGCTAGTTTGTTCTTAAGTATTGAGCCAAATTAGTTTTCTCACTTGGTTGGAGCAATTAAGTCTTGTCTATCAGATGATCACATCAAATTCTTAGATCATCCATTTTCATCTGATGAGATTGTCGTTGCCGTTCGTCAAATGCATCCAAGTAAATTGCCTGGTCCAGATGGTATGTCAGATTTATTCTTTCATAAATTTTGGCATATTATAGGAAATGATGTGACTTCTCTTGTCTTAAATTTTATACGTTCTAGGATAATGCCTACTAATCTGAATCATACTTATATTGTTTTAATCCCAAAAACCCAGTCCCTGAAGTCCTTGAAAGATATTAGACTTATTAGTCTGTGTAATGTTCTTTATAAAAATATATCTAAAGTACTAGCTAATAGACTTAAAGTTTTTTTACCTTATGTCATTTTTCATACACAAGGTGCCTTCATTCTTGGTAGATTGATCATTGATAATACAATAATTGCTTTTGAGATTTTTCACTCTTTAAAACATTGGTTGAATAGCAGGAAAGGATATTTATACTTAAGCTTGATATGTCAAAAGCATATGATAGAGTGGAGTGGAGTTGGAAAAAATCCTACTAAAAATGAAATTCCCTATACACTTTACCAAACTGATTATGTCTTTTTCTATATTCCATTTCCTTCTCAATCCTAATAAATAGGCAACCTAATTTTGAAATCAAACAGGGGTCTTTGTCAAGGAGATCCTATTTCGCCCTCTTTGTTTGTGTAGAAGGGTTATCATCAATGATCAGGAAGGCATAATTAGCAGGCCAGATTCATGGGATCAAAATGAGCTGACACAACCCAATTATCTCCCACCTATTTTTTTTTTTTTTGCTGATGAAAGCATCCTATTCATTCAGGCATCTATTTCAGAATGCATTGCTATTAAACAAATTTTGCAGACTTATGAGTTAGAGCTAGGACATAAGGTGAATTTTGCTAAATTTGCTTTTTTTTAAGAAAAAAATGTGCCTAACTTGTTAAAAGAACTTATTGGTGAAGGGTTTGAGATTTATGAGAATGTTTGTCCCTCAAAATATTTAGGGCTTCTTACAATCCTTAGTAGATTGAAGAAAAGTATGTTTTTCACACTTAGGGATAAAATTCTCAAGAAGATGAGGGGATGGAAAGAAAAATTTTTACCTGTAGCGAGGAAAGAGATACTCATTAAATCTATTGCCCAATTAATCCTAACTTAGATTATGAGTTGCTTCTTCCTTCCTTCAACCCTTCTTGGTGAATTTCAATCCATTATTAGCAAGCTTTGGTGGGGCAATGACTATGGGGAAAGGAAAATGCATTGGCTAGCTTGGAAGCAGCTTTGTATAAGAAAGTATGATGGGAGCCTTGGCTTTAGACATTTGGAAAGCTTTAATAAAGCTTTTTTTAACTAAGCAGGGATGGAGATTATCGAGCAATAGGGAGTCATTTTGTGCTCAAGTGTTAAGAGCTTAGTATTATCCAAGGTAGACCTTTTTAGAAGCTTCTCTTGGTTATAAACTGAGTATTGTATGAAGAAGGTGACAAATATATTTTAAAGAGAGGTCTGTGTTAGAGGATTGGGAATGGAATGTCTATTGACATATGGCAAGACAAATGGCTTCCAAATAGCTTTTGTCCTTGCCCTTTGGTTCCGAGGATGTTATAGGCAAATGCAAGAGTTAGCAAGCTTATAGATTTCGAGTAGTGTTGTTGGCATAGGGATATTATCAACGATGTCTTTAAGCCCAAAGAATCAACTCCATCTTGTCCATTCCCTTTAACAGTCGCTTCCCTATGGATGTGCAGTTCTAGTGTTACACTAAAGATGGTGGTTACTCAGTTAAAAGTGGATACCATGTGGCCATTCAAATTCTACACAATGGGGATACAACCTCATTAACATCAGGGTCCTCTAAAATATGGGCTTCATTTTTAAAGCTTAATATTCCTCCAAAGGTTTGAATGGTCCTTTGGAAGTGGCTCTATGGGATTTTACCTACTAAAGATGCTTTGTTAAGTAAAGGTATTAAATTGGATCCCTTTTGTGTAAGGTCTCAGTTGCGCTATGAAACTCTAATACATTTTTCTTGAGATTGCAAAATTAGTAGGGGTATCTAGCTACTATCATCCTTAGGGTTGCAATCGGTGGCTTTTCATGAGCAGTCATCCTTTTCTTGGTTCCACACGATCAAATAGCAGTTAGATGTCAAGGGGTTGAAGCTGTTTGTGATGATCCTTTGGAGTATGTGGGTGGATTGCAACCAATTAGTCCATTCAAGAAGTAAAACTCCATATCGGCATATTGTTGACAAGACATCTAGTATTCTTTCTAATTTCTGGGCTGCCAATTCTAAACCCTTTGTTTTTACCAAAACGTGAAATGGATGGCTCTTGAGGCAAATGTTTATAAAGTTAACACGGATACTTCCTTTCTTGTTAACCAAAATGTTACGGCTATAGGAGTGGTGATTAGAAATCGAGTGGGCAAGGTTATTGCTTCTACCTGTAGGAAAATGGAGTTTTTATTTAATGCAGAAGTAGCATAGGCTATGGCACCTCTCTTTGGTCTTTCAGTTGGCCGAGATTATAGTTTACATGAGGTGATAGTGGAGTCAGATTGTCAAACTTTAATAACGATACTGCAGAGCTCTCATCCAATCCGATCATTAGAGAATTTGATTCACTAAGATATTATTGTTGATACTGCATCTTTCCATTGTTGCACTTTCAGTCATGTTCATAGGAAGGGAAATCAATATGCTCATGCTATGGCACAATGGGCCCTTCAATATGAATCTATTGGGAAATAAATATTATCACTCTATTTTTCTTAAACCAGATTAGTATGAAAGCGAAAATAAATGCAAAATAGTAACACATAATTTGATAACGGAGTTCGGCCAATTATGCCTACGTCTCCGAAGCTACTTCAGACTTCTATTAAGGAGAAAAATATACCGTGTTTACAAACACTCACACCTCACACTCAATTATCACCAAGAAATTTTAACAGAAATTCTCTTAAAGAAATTTTCTAATAGACATGATTAAGAGCACAAAAATTGCTTGACTTAATTTTTGCTAGACCTGCTCTGATCTTCCTCTCTATTAATTTTCTTTCTATTCTCTCTGATTTTCTCCTTTTTTTCATAACAATGGACAAAGGGTCATTTATATAGGAAAATTATAACATGTTTACATAATGGTTAGTGAAATTTGTCAAAGGTTAGGCATCCCTTTTACTTAAGCTAGGCACCTCCATTTTTTACCACCATCACTTAAGTTAGACACCTCCATTTTGGACCAGTTAGGCACCTCTATTTTTTACTCAAAAATTGCAACTCCAGTTTATGGTTAGTAACATTTTATTAACAATCTCTCACTTGAAGACTAATTTCAATCTGTCTTCACACCTCGATCTATGCAACAACTCTTCTACGATCTACTTCTACTGCAGGCCAACTGAAGCTGAACACAGCTACAATTTATCAGTCGACACCTTCTTCGCTAACATGTCTACTGAATTTTGAGTTCCATTGATCTTCTCAAGTTTCAAAATCTCATCTTCCAGAAGTGACCGGATAAAGTGATATCTTAACTGTATGTGCTTCGTTCTGGTATGAAAAGATAGATTCTTCGCTAGATGTATGGCACTTTGACTGTCGCAATACAAAATATTATTTTCTTGTTTCTTGCCTAGTTCTTCCAAGAAACTTTAGAGCCAGATCATCTCCTTGCTGGCTTCCATGACAACGACATATTCTGCTTCAGTTGTGGAGAGAGCAACTATCTTCTGTAGTTGAGAGACCCAGCTCACTGAGGTACCTCCTAGAGTATAGACATACCTTATAATGCTCTTTCTGACGTCAATATTTTTTGCTAAGTCAGCATCCACATAGTCTGTCAGTATCGTATCTCCACTTTGAAAACAAAGTGCCTTATCTGTGGTACCCCGAAGATATCTGAGGATTCACTTGACCGCTTCCCAGTGTATCTTACCTGGATTATTCATGTGCATGCTAACAGCTCCCACTGCTTGAGCAATATCTGGCCTGGTAAAAACCATGGCATACATCAAACTCCCAATTGCTGAGGCATATGGCACCTTTGCCATGTGTGCACGTTCCTCCTCCGTCTTCGGTGACTATTCTTTGGAGAGTCTGAAATTAACACCTAAAGGAGTGCTCACTGGTTTAGCATCTTGCATGTTGAATCTGGCAAGTATTTTGGTGATGACTTCGCCTGTGATAACATCAAAGTCCCCAACTTTGTGTCTCTCTTGATCCTCATTTTAAGAATCTGCTTTGCCGCACCCAGATCTTTCATTGCAAACTGCTTCGATAATTTCTGCTTTAAATTTTTAATCTCTTGCATGTCTGAACCTGCAATGAGCATGTCATCAACGTATAACAATAAAATAATAAAGCTACTGTTAAACTTCTTAATGTAGCAACAATGATCTGCTTGGCATCTTGTGAAACCGCTGCTGCCCATAAAGCTATCAAACTTTATGTACCACTATCTAGGAGCTTATTTCAAACCATACAAACTCTTCTTCAACCTGCACGCCAGGTTTTTCTTGCCTGCCTTAATGAAGCCTTTTGGCTGCTTCATGTAAATTTGTTCCTCCAAATCTCCATGAAGGAATGTTGTCTTTGCATCTAACTGTTCAAAATGTAAATTCTCTGCAGCTACTATTTTCAACACCAGTCTGATTGTCATAAGCTTTATGACTGGAGAAAAAATTTCAATATAGTCAACACCTTCCTTTTGCTGAAAACCTTTTGCAACCAATCTTGCTTTGTAGTGTCTACTCTCATCATGCTCTTCTTTGATCCTGTAAATCCACTTGTTGTGGAGTGCTTTCTTGCCTTGTGGTATTTCAACTAATTTTCATGTCTGATTTGACATGAGTGAGCCCATCTCATCTTTCATGGCAGACTTCCACTTAACTGAATCCTCCACTTGCATTGCTTCATCGTAGCATTCTAGTTGACTATTGTCTGTCAGCAACAAGTAATGCAAAGAAGGCGAGTAACGTTGGGTTGGTCTAGGAATTCTGGAGGAGCGTCTCAATTTCGGTATGCTTGGCTCCTCTGCTTCAAGACTATTCTGAACATCATTTCTAGAAATCTCCTCGAACTCAGCAAATTCCTTATTTTCAACATCTATCTTGGAGCTACTTGATTCTCCTGTTAACCTATCCTTGTACATCACATTCTCGTTGAATATGACATCTCGGCTTCTTACGATCTTCCAATTTTTATAATTCCAAAACCGATAACCGAACTCATCACCACCATATCCAACGAAGATATATTTTTTAGACTCGGCATCAAGTTTACTTCTTCCAGTAGAATCTATATGTATGTAAGAGATACAACCAAACACTCTTAAGTATGAAAGGTTTACCTCTTTTTTACTCCATGCTTCCTCTGGTATTTCACCATCCAGAGGTACTGAAGGCCCACGGTTGATCAGGTAGGCCACGGTATTGACAGATTCAGCCCATAAATTCTTGGGCAAGTCAGCGTGTATCCTCAAGCTTCTGGTACGGTCATTCAGAGTTATGTTCATGCGCTCAGCTACGCCGTTTTGCTGCGGTGTCATAGGAACTATTTTTTCCATCTTGATTTTGCTGCTTGCATAAAATTCTCTAAACCTTCTATCTCTGTACTCCCCTCCATTGTTAGACCTCAATCGCTTGACTTTCAAGCCAGTTTCATTTTCCACCATGGCCTTCTATTTTCTGAATGTATCAAAGACTACTGATTTCTTCTTCAAAAAATACACCCATACCTTTCTCGTTGAATCATCAATGAAGGTGACTTAATACAATAAGCCTGCAAGTGATAGAACTGGAGATGATCCCCATACATCGGTATATACCAACTCAAGTTTTTCTTCCTAGGGTATCTTGCCAGTTTTCATGAAACTCACCTTCTTTTGTTTCCTAAAGATACAGTCTTCACATAGATCGACATCTACACTTTTAAGTTCTAGCAACTTTTCCTTTGATAAAAGTGCCTTCATTCCTTTCTCGCTCATATGGCCAAGCCTCTGGTGCCATAGATTTGAATCAGCATCCGCTACTGATGTTCTCTATGTTTGAGGTTACATAGAGAGTACCGGTCTTCTTACCACGAGCAATGACAAGTGCTCCTTTGGTAATTTTTCATTCACAATCTATGAAGGTCATGCAATAACCTTTTTCATCAAGTTGTCCCATAGAGATCAAATTCCTTTTAAGACTAGGAATATGTCTCACTTCTTGCAGCTTCCAGGCAGTCCCATTTGACAACTTTAATTTGACATCTCCTTTTCCCATGATCTTCAAGGTTTCATCATCGACTAGATGAACCTTCCCGAAATCACCACTGACATAGTTCTCCATGATTTCTTGGCATGGAGTGGAGTGAAAAGATGTCCCTGAATTTAAGATTCATGATTCAATCGGACTATTAATGCTTAGAATCATAGCATCGCCTGCATCCTTGGTCACGTTTACAGATTTCTGTGCGCCGATATCTTTCTTTGGAGCTCGGCAATCCTTCTTAAAGTGACTCTTCCTGCCACAATTATAACACTTGAAATCTTTCTTCCCCGATCTAGATTTGCCCCTTCTATATCTTGATCTACCAGAGTCTGAATTTATGTTTGAAGTTCTCCCTCTAGACTTTGTGTGTAGAGCTGAAGAGGTTGATGCTTCTCTTGATTCTCTTCGCCGAATTTCTTCACTCAATACCAGATCTCGTACATCGTCAAATTTGAATTTGGTATTTTTCGACGAACTGCTGACCGTTGTAATGGTAGCACTTCAACTGTTTGGTAGAGATGATAAGAGAATTAAAGCCCGAACTTCATCATCGAATTCAATTTCCACTGAACTCAACTGGGTTGTGACTATGTTGAGTTCATTCAGATGTTGGGCCATCGATGCCCCTTCTGCCATTCATAAATTAAATAACCGCCTCATCAAGTGAACTTTATTTGCGGTCGATGGCTTTTCATACATGCTGGAGAGAGCCGCCATAAGACCCGCCGTGGTCTTTTCCTTGGCTATGTTAAAAATAATATTACGGGATAATGTTAATCTAATAACTCCAAGGGCTTGTCTGTCAAGAAGATTTCAATCTTCTTCTTCCATGCCTTCTGGTTTCGTTTGTGAAAGAGGTTGATACAGCTTTTTCTGATACAGATAATCTTCAATATGAATATTCCAAAAGCCAAAGTCTGCACCATTAAACTTTTCAATTCTCACTTTTCCTTCGTCTGCGGCCATCGCTCCTACTCGAATCTGGATTTTATAAAAAATTTCTGACAGTGAATAGTACCCACACAGATAAATAGTACTTTAGCTGGATTCCAAACCTTATCTCTGATACCAGTTGTTGGAAAATAAATATTATAACTCTATTTTTCTTAAATCAGATTAGTAGGAAAGCGAAAATAAATGCGAAATAGTAATACACAATTTGATAACGGAGTTCGGCTAATTATGCCTATGTCTCCGGAGCTGCTGCAAACTTCTATTAAGGAGAAAATTATATTGTGTTTATAAACACTCACACCCAATTATCCCCAATAAATTTTAACATAAATTATCTTAAAGAAATTTCCTAATAGACGCGATTAAGAGTATAAAAATTACTTGACTTAATTTTTGCTAGACCTGCTCTGATTTTCCTTTCTATTAATTTTCTTTCTATTCTCTCTGATCTCCTTTTTTTTTTCATAAAAATGGCCAAAGGGTCATTTATATAGGAAAATTATAACATGTGTACATAATGGTTGGTGAGATTTGTTAAATGTTAGGCATTTCTTTTACCTAAGTTAGACATCTCTATTTTTTACCACCATCAAGTGAGATACCTTCATTTTAGACCAAAAATATCTAAATTAAGCACCTTTATTTTTAACTCAAAAATTATAATTTCATTTTATTGTTATTAACATTTTATTAATAGAATCCTTTTTCTAATTTAGTTTGTATGGAATAAGTTCCGTTTTCTGTACTTCCTTATATTCTTAACGATTTTGTTAATCTCAATTCTTAATAAAAGTCAGTGTTCATTCTTTAAAACAATTAAATAACTTCACAAACTAAATGATAACTTTTTAACTCTAAATTACTAAATCAACAGGTTTAATATATTAAGAAATAAAATAAATAATGATTAACCGTTAAATACACAATAAATACTAATTACAAAAATTCCTTTTTTTTTAGCTTTTTACTATGATGAGGTGATAATTAGTATTATATTTTTACCATATTATCCCTTATCAATTGCCTATCACCGCAAAAAAAATTCATTAGTGACTATTTTTCTATAGTTAATTTATTTTTCTATAATTAAGTTAATTTATTTTTCTATAATTAATTTTTATGCAAATATATAGAAGTATATACGTATTTGTGGTTTTCTAAAAAAGTAGTAAATGGTTATTATAATATTATTTATAATATAAAAATGACAATGTTTACATTTTACATATAAAAACTTAAGTGTAGTTTTCTTAATTAGTACTTTTTATATTCTTAACATATTAAGTATAATTTTTTGAAGTTCAATAAACTGTTTAAAATTTTTATTTTTATATTTTCTTTTTTTATAAAACATTATTATTTTTAATTTTCTTTTTCTTTTTTTATTTTACATTATTTCTATATTTTTATTTTATTAGAAAATTATAATAAAATGTGAAATGGACTTTTTATTTTACATTTAAATAACAAAGAATGTATTAAAGTTTTATTTTATTATATTAATTTTTTATTATGGAGTTTTTTGTGCATGTAAAATATTACTTGGATATATTTAAAAAAAAAAAAGTAACCATGCGTTTGGAATGTGCATTTATTAATTTGTTGTTTTCCATATTGATGAATCTCGTACGGTGAACGGTCCATGATGGAGGTTGACCATTAATTGTTCCAAATTAAATGTAATTTTACCGCGTGCATTTTTTCAAAAGTTACTAAAGAAATAAGTTGAAATAGTTGAATTCGGACAGTTCTAGTCAATATCACGAAATCCTGATCCGATTTGAATCAGACTGCAGCCCCAATCCAACCAAATTAAAATGATTTTAATTTTTTTTGGTATAAATATTTATTTCGGAGTCTAATTGATCTCCGTGGTCGGTAATAAAATGATATCAGTTTGAAATTAACAAATATTTTTATTTTCTTCAAAAATTACTTGAATGTATGAAATTACCAAAAGCTCACAAGGCAATTACCTTAGCGTTGCAGGCAGACTGCGCCTGCTGAGCTATTACAAAGATAGAAATGTCACAATTGCTTAAACTTGTGGCTTTTACCTTAAACAACTTTAAAACGATTACTCTTCCATATAAGGTTGAAGATGAAGTAAAATTCACCACTCCACTGAAGAAATCACCTAAAAAATTATCGTCCTGAAATAATTTATCAGTAAAAATAGTTACAGATGTATTTATATCATGATTTGCTAGAGCTGGAATTGTATCCGCCATGATTGAAGCTTCACCGATTGCTCTCTGTCTGTAACTAACATAGGCTGTACTGTTCTGGCAACGGAATCCTCCATAATTTTGATTATGGATTGCGATTCGTATGTCTAAAGTAAAATTTAGAAACAGGGCCGGCCAATCTCCCTGGAAATTTTTCAAGGTCACGGATCGAGTGATAATGGTGGGTTCTTTAGGCTTGAAGACTGTAAAAAAGAGGATGATTAGAACCACTGCTATTATGATTAAGAGAGCAGCAGAGACACCACAACATAGTTTCAGGCTACGATTCATGGTTTAATTAATTTATTATTGCAATTAATTGGTCTTAATTATATATATATATATATAAATCAATGTGTAAACATGGGAATTATTCCAATGTATGAATGATAAGGACAGTATGGAGTTGTCATTTGTCCCATTTCAGGAATTTATTTCTCATTTCTTTTTCTCTACTGTATATTATGATAAAAGCAATGGAAGAAAATTTCTTGTTTAATGTACAATTAGCTTTATATTTATTTTTTTCAAAATAAATTTTCTAATTAACTTATTTATTAAGCGAAAAGTGGTGCTTAATAGCCTTATTTATACATTCTTATAATATTGTCAAAAAAAAAATTATATATACATTCGAATCGAAATTGGGGCTGAAATATGTCATTAAAATTTACCTTATTTAAAACTTAAAATAAAATATTTAATTAGTTTAAATTACTTAATGACATTAATTTTAAAAATCAAAAATTAAAAATAAATATTTTAAAATTATAATTACCTTTTAATTTTAAATATTTATTGCACTAACTCAGTTGACATAATAAGGAACTAAACCAATTAAAAATTTGAAAATTGAAGAAATTTTTTTTAGGGAAAATTAAAAAACTAAAGTTATTTTTAAAAAAATTTAAAAAAAAAACTAAAGAAATACAGAGTTGACTACATACAATTAGAATATAATTTTTTGTTTATATTTTTAAATGACGAAATCTGCTATGACATACGGTTAATATTCATATAATTTATTAGTTGAAAATTAAATTCATATCATTGTTAACATTAACGATATTAATTATTTTTAAACATTTTCATAACTTGGCTTTCTTTTTTTTTTTTAAAAAAAATTGTTTTCATAATTTGGATTGCGAGTAGTTAATTTTAAAATTAATTATAAATAGTTTTTTATTAGAATTATTATCTTTTAAATTTTTTTATTAAATTTTTTTGTTAGAATATGATCTTTCAATTGTTTATTAATTTTTTTTGTTAGAATTATGATCTTTAAATTGTCTATTAAAATTTTCTGTCTCATCTCATTAATATTAAATTTTTTTATTTCTACAATTAAAATAATTTAATTTATTTAAATAGTGATGGCGTCATCATGCTATCTATTGGATTGAACTGTTAATATTAAGTGAATATTTAGATTGCAAAATATCATCAATTCAAATGAGTGATCATATAAACATGGTGTAAAATTTGTTATTTATTAATGTGAGGGATAAAAATTTAATTTTGCATCCCTATTTTTAGGAGAATTACAAAGATATTTTAATAATTATAATTATTTATAGACTTTCTAATTAGAGTATAATCAAATTGGACTCATCAAATACATGTGATCCATTGCTAAAGCTCTAAATTTTTTTTTTTTTGAAAGGTAATACCCATAGATTCATTGATAAAACTGGGACAAACAAGTAGGAATATTGTCCCAAATTACAAAACGATCATGAAGAATAGAAGACCTAGCTAGTTTATGGGCAGCAGCAACACCATTTCTGCGTACCCATTTTACAGCAATATCAGTTCTTAAGTTCAGAAAACAGCAGCAATCATGAACAATAGCACCAAACTCAGAGCAATCAATAACACTAGAAGAAAGAGCATTGACAACTTGCAGTGAATCACACAAAATAACACCTGCATGAGGAAGGTAATCAACTGCATATTGCAAGCAGTTCCTCAACGCTAATGCCTCCACGAAAGCAGAAGATCCACCGCCTTCAACAAAACCAGAAACAGCACTTGTAAACGATTAATATAATTAATAACTGTTAGTATTTGAATTTTCATGAATATAAGTCAATTATCTAATTATGATAAAAACCATTATATAAAAAATCAAAATAATTAACTTTTATATTTTCAAATTTACAATTTAAAAATTAAAATGAGAAATGTTGATAAGTCGTTGTGATTTAACACTTTTTTTTTGTGAATTTACAACTTATATAACTTTTTTTGGATGAATTTTATAAATTTAATAATTACATATATAAAATCTAATAACTTAATTTTATTTATTACTTTTTTTTCTTTTAGGTAAATTAGAATTTTTTAATTATAAATAATTCATATGATTTGTAAACTATTAATTCAATTACATTGGTATATTATATTTTTTTATCTTTTAATAAATTTAATTTCATTTATAATTTACATTCGAAACTCCTCACTTTTTACGTACTACCATAACAAAAACTTAGTAGAATAATATCCAATAATAATACTATTTTTATTAAAGAAAAAATACCGTAAATAAATATATGTGCAAGTTTTAAATATTTGATACATATAATAATGCAAGGAATAGATACATCTTTGAACATTAGTTGCACCCATTGTCTCAAACGATTTCATAGGGTTTTTTATTTTATTTTTTGAACAATTATCTCTTTTAATCCTGCATTAGACTGCTTAAAAAATTTTAGTTGAAAGAAAATATTTAAAAATAATTATAATTAGCCAAACACATAAAAATATTTTTTCTTAAGAATAATCACATATAGAAACTTTTAATGCATAAGATTTATAAATAATAATTAATATCTAATAAGGTAACTAGTGTTGTGGAAATTGAATTAATTTTTTTACCAATAATATATATAGTGTGTGAATAATTGCACCAATTAATTATACCATGAATATTTTCAGGAAAGAGATGTGAGTCACAATAGACATGCTTAAATTTCAAATCTTTCTTTAAACAGAATTTTCCTAAACATATAATTAACAACATAAAATACTATCACAACTACACCTAAAATAAATATTAAATAAATAATAAAGAGAACGTCAAAATTTAATGAGGTTCGGCCAATTTTATCTATGTCCTTGGACACCACCAAAAAAATATTACTAATTTCAAAGAAGAAATACAAAAGAGAGAAGAGAAAATAAACCTTATAAACAAATGAGCTTATTTCGGGATATCTTCAACTAAAAGGGGAGCGGTTTTTTTATAGCATTAAGACCACCTCCCTTATTCCCACATCTTTCGATGTGGGAATTGTAATAGCCACAAACCAACAAAACTCCACATTAACTATTATCTATTTACAATCTGCAAATCATTTCTCAAAAGAAAATATTTTCAATAGTGTCTCCAATTGCGCTGTGAAGCGCTCATCTTCAATTTCTCAAAATATTGATCAAGTCTAAATAATGGTTAAACTTGACAACTGTCACTACCTTTATCAACATATCTACAGAATTATCAGTGGTCTGAATTTACTGAAGTAATATTTCACCTTTCTCTAGAATCTCACGTAAAAAAAAATACCGAAATATTGATGTGCTTCATTCTTGCATAATAAACTTAGTTCTTTGCCAAATGAATAGCACTTTGGCTATCACAATGCACTTTAATGTACTTTTGTCTAACTCCCAGTTCACCAAGCAACCCTTGAAGCCAAATTGTTTCTTTAACAACCTCTAATACTGCCATGTACTCTGCTTTTGTAGTGGATAAAGTAATTGTTGACTGCAACGTAGACTTTCAACTAACCGACTCCTTAGTAAATGTAAACACATAACCAGTGGTTGATCGACTTTTATCCAAATCACCAGCATAGTCAAAATTATAGTATCTAACTATACATTGACCATCTTTCTCATCCCGTTCAAATATCAACCCAACATCTATGGTGTTCAGAATATACTGTAGGATCCATTTCACAGCTTGCCAATGCTCCTGACCAGAATCATGCATGTACCTGCTCACAACTCCAACTACTTGTAAAATGTCTGGCCTTGTACATACCATAGCATACATCAAGCTACCAACAATATTTGCATATGGAACCTTTGACATGTACTCTCGTTCTGCTTCATTTTTAGGAGACAAACATGCGTTGAGCTTCATATGAGATGCAAGAGGTGTACTCACAGATTTTGACTTTTCATTCATGTCAAAATATTGTAGTACCTTCTTCAGATACTATTTCTGATTCAAACAAAGCTTCTCTCTCTTCCTATCTCTGCATATCTCAATGCTTACAATTTTTTTTAGCTTCACCTAAGTCTTTCATTTCAAACTCCTAATTCAGTCGAGTCTTCAACTTCTCAATTTTTTCTTGATTCTTTAAAGCTATCAGCATATCATCAATATACAGGAGAATATATATGAAAGATCCATCTTGTAGCTTGCATAAATACACAAAATGATCATTTTTGCTCCTTGTGTACTTCTGTTTCATCATAAAATTATCAAATTATTTGTAGCACTGTCTCGGAGATTATTTTAATCCATACAATGATTTTTTTTCAATTTGCATACCTGCTTTTCTTCTCCAGCAATCAACACCTCAGTCTGTTTGTCACTGCATCTGGAAATAAAGATTAGCTGAGATCAAGCTCTAACTACTCCCGAGCCTCTAAAAAAGCCCTAGATAGAGTTATCCATGTCATAGCGGGTGGAGAACACTATAATGTAGTAGATGCCTCTAGAAAGCGCAAGGAGAAAGAAGCCTTTTCAGTGATAGAGATTCCTCGGTCGAAAAGCTCAATCATCACTTTTTGCCCAGAAGAATCCCACCAGATCACAGGGCCACATGTTGATGCTCTGGTAGTCGAGGCAGTCATTTAGGAATATTTGGTTCAGTGCATCTTAGTAGACACTGGTAGTGCCATTAATCTTTTGACACTAGAGGCATATAAGAAGCTCGATTTACCTATAGGTGTCATGAAGCCCATTTTTTGCTCCTTTGGTTGGTCTCTTCGGGCATAACATCCCAATGCTTGGCTCTATTATGCTCAATGTCCAATTGGAAGACGATTCAGTTGTGAGAAATTATCGCACCTACTTCATGGTGGTTGATATAAAATTTATATATAATGCAATCTTTGGATGCCCGTTGCTAGTGGGGATGGATGCTTGCATTTCCATGAAAAAGCTTGATTATGAAGGTTTCAGACTATCCTGGAGTAGCAGTCCTTAGAGGTAATTAACATATGGCTCGAGATTCCTACGCCGTCCTTCTAAAGGATGCAAATATGGTTCTCTCAGTTGACTCCCTTGATGTGCCTGACAAATTTGACTCTCGAGCTGAGGCTGCCGACATGCTGAAGGACATAACAGTGGGAATAGATAAGACATTGAAGATAGCGAGCTTCAGCATTTCAGACAAAGAGCTTGCCTGAACTTAGACTCTAAAGCAGTATCAAGATATCTTCGCCTAGGACCCCACCGACATTACAAGAATCTTTCCTGAACTTATGATTTATGAGCTCTATATGCATCCTATGACTACTCTTATAAAGACAAAAGAAGAGATTTTATTTTTGGACTAGTTAGCCAACGTGGTGTTAGTAAATAAGTTTAATGGTAAGTGTGCATGGATTTTACCGATCTTAACCAGGCGTGCCATAAAAACTCATACCTACTCCCGAACATTGATTGCCTTGTAGATTCAACAACGGGCTATGAAAAATGTAACTTTATTGATGCTTCTTATGGTTACCACCAAATCCCTTTGAAGGTCAAAGATCAAAGCAAAATTTCCTTTATTAGAGGAAAAGGCATGTACTGCTATAAAGTTATGTCATTCGGTTTGAAAAATGCAGAGGCTACATATCAACGGCTCATTAATAAACTTTTTCAACATCAAATCGGCCGAACTATCAAAGTGTATGTTGATTATATGATCATTAAATCTAAAACTTAGGCTGAACATCCTGCTGACCTTGTGGACGTCTTCAAAATTCTCAAGTAGGTGAATTTGAAGCTTAATCCAGATAAGTGTGCATTCAGGATTCAATCTAGAAAATTCTTAGGGTTTATGATATCGAAATGGGTTATTGAAGCTAATCCTGAGAAGATACGAGCAGTGATGGAGATACTGCCCAAGAATGTAAAAGAGGTGCAAAAGTTGAATGGGAGAATTACAGCGCTTGAAAGATTCATTTCATGCTTGGCCAAAAGGTGCTTACTCTTTTATAAGCTTCTGAAGAGTGTTAAGCAATTTCAATGGCAGACAAGTGCCAGCAGGTGTTCCTCGAGCTAAAACAGTTCCTTAGTTTACCTCCTTTGCTTAGCCATCCAGTGTAAGACGAAACACTTTATTTATACCTTTCATCTACTCTAGCGGCAGTTGGCTAGGTCTTAATCAGAGAGCAAGACAACCAGCAATATCCTATTTATTACACCAGCCATGTCTTAAAGGGTGCTGAGCTCAGGTACCCTCCTTCAGAAAAGCTGGCTCTAGCCCTCCAAATTACTTCAAAAAGACTTCTACCGTACTTTGATGCACACATCATCATTGTATGCACCAAATCATGCATGGAAAAGATTCTCTAAAGGCTGAAAACTATAGGGTGATTGGCAAAATGGGTAGCCAGACTGGAAAGATTTTGATATTCGGTACGAGCCCTAACGAGCTACGAAGACACATATTTTGACAGACTTCATTACTGAATTATATGAGTAACCTTCCGAAGCCATCCCCAAAGAGGCCTGGGTCCTCAACATAGATGGAGCATCCTATACTGAAAGAGCCGACATCGGGATAATTCTTCGAAGTCTAGGAAAGATATCTATCCGATATTCTACAAGGCTGGATTTCCTTATCTCTAATAATGTCGTTGAGTATGAAGCAATTAGTTTAGGGCTAAAGCTAGCCTTGAAGGTTTGGCCTGAACTCCTGCAAATTTTTTCAAACTCTTAGTTAATAGTCAGTCAACTAACTGGGAAATACGAGGCTCGGAAACCAAACATGACTCGTTATAAGGAGCATGTGACTTAGCTCCTGTCCAACTTAGAGAAAAATGGTGCATCCTGGGAAATCCATTAGGTCTTTAGGAAAGAGAACGAGCAGGCTGATCATCTGGCTAAAACTGCATCTTCCAAAGAGGGGGCTCCTAAGTATGGAGTGCTCACGAAGATTATACAGTGCCCGAGCTATGAGACCCTAGTTATAATGATAATGAAACCTTTGAAGGGATGGAGGCTTTCGATCTATAAATTCTTAGATTCAAGTGAGCTATCAGCAGACCCGATGGAAGCCAAAATAAGTTGTCAGAAAATCAAGCTTGTATTCCATTCATGACGGGCTTTTGTTTAGGAGGTTATTCTCACATCCTTTGAGTAGATGTGTATCAGAAGAAGAATGAAACTATACAGAGCACATCAGCCATATACAGAGCACACAAAGGAGCCCAGACGATCACTCAAAAGGCACTTTTACAAGGATATTTTTATCCATCTATGGATAATTATGCTAAGGAGCTGATTAAAAAATAAGACAAATGTTAGAAGTATGCTAACTTGCAACATCAGCCTACTGCAAACATGAATCCGATCAAAAGTCCATGGCCTTTCACACAGTGGGAAATGGACATCCTAGGCCTTTTTCCTCAAGCCACGACCTAGAGGAAATTCTTAGTGGTTGCAGTGGATCACTTCACAAAATGGATAGAAGCCGAGCCCCTTGCCACTATCACCCCGGCTGTGATAATCAAGTTCTTTAATAGAGCTATTATTATATGGTTTGGTATTCCTCATATAGTTATCACGAACAATGGCAAACAATTTAACTATAAACAATTCAAGAAGTACTGTGTTGAGCTTAATATTGATCTTCGGTTCACCTCAGTTTATCACCCATAAGTCAATGGTCAAACTGAGGTCACCAACTGAACCATTTTAGTAGGGTTAAAGAGAAGACTTGATGAAGCTAAGGGTTGGTGGGTAGACTAGCTGTATAATATATTATAGGCTTATCAAACTTCCCCAAGAGCAGCTACTGGAGAAACCCACTTTGCACTGGCATACGAAACTGAGGTGGTTATCCCTATTGAAATTGGCCTGTCATCAACTAGAGCCCTTAACTTCTCTGAAGATTAAGAGCCAGACTGCAAGTATAACTTGGACATGCTAGAATTTAAAAGAGATCAAGAAAGCATTAGAGTGGAAGCCTTTAAAGCTCGAATGGCTAACTTCCATAACAAAAGATTCCGCTCAAGGCAATTCTGTAAAGGAGATTTGGTCCTTTGAAGGGTTGTATCTACTCACGGATCAACTAGACCAGGGAAGCTTAGAGCCAACATGGAGGGACTATACTGAATAGCCAAAATTTCAAAGAATGTCTCCTACAAGCTCTGCACAACAAAAGTGAAGGAGGTCCCCAGATCCTAGAATGTAGACAATTTGAAAAAATATACTTTCAGTAGTTTCTACAAGCTGCAGTGTTCTATATGCCTATGTGCGCTCTTTCTTTCTTATATCTCTCATATGTGGATATTGTATTTGTACTTATGCATAATGCACATCGAGCAAGAAAGAAAGGCAGGTACTATTAAAATGCCCTCGTGTAATTATTTTTTCTTCATTCTAAACAAAAGTGGCACACTTGTACGAGTACATAAACGCCGAGCTAAGCGTGCATAAGCACCTTAGTCGCACTGAGCTATGAGCACTCTAATCATGCATGAGTGCCTTAGTCGCGCCGAGCTATAAGCACTCTACTCTTTGGCCAACAACTCACGAGCTATAAACAAATCCTTCTCTATGACTTCCAAGTCGGACTGAGCTTCTGAGCACTGTTTGCAAACTTCAGAGGTTTCTACTAAGGTCTTCTGCTCTACCTAGATTGCAGCCAGGACTAAGAGCTCAAACTCCTTGGCATGCTTTTCAGCCTTGGCCAACCGACCTTCAACTTCCTTCAGCTGAACTTTTGCTTGCTTTTCAGCTTCTGCAGCCTTCTTTCCATCACTTTTGGCCTTTTTATACCCATGCAACGTCCTGTTAAAGCGATCCCCCATATGAAGGGCAAGCAGAGAAAACTGTCAAAACTAAAACCATACTCAGTGTCATAAGAAAACAATCAATTCAAATTAAAACCAAACTTGAACTGGCCTTACATTAGTAATCGAGTTGGTAAACTGATCTAGCATCTCATCAACTTCCATCTTGCCCAATTAATTATTTTCTTTGAGAATTTTCCTGAGAAAATCCTGGCAAAACATCCTGACTTGTATGTTGGTTACAGAGTACTCTTGCCCATACTAGACCCTGAACTCTTCAAACAGAGCTTACTACACTTGAGAGGGGCTCAACACATGCTCTCTCCCCTTAGAATAATCTCCTTCCACCCCTACATGCGAGGCTCCCTATTGCCCTCCTTGTGTCTTGGGATCCCCCAAGGTTTGCTCAAGCTCAATCCCCTGCTCAAGGGTCACCTGAGCCTCAGGCAAAGAGGATGCATGGGTAGCGATAGTGACCTCCCTATCGCTTACTTCAGTCATCTCCTCTATTTGTTTTCTTTTGGAGTTCATCTCTCCTGTTGTTCTGCTCGTCCCCGAGCTCTTGGATTTTACAGCTCTAGCAGCTTGATCTGCTTGTATCTTCTTTAGCTTCTCCTTTTGATCCAATTTCTTTCCCATTCCATATCTGCACCAAAATAATAAATCAGAAACATTATTATCAGGGTAACAAAATAAAATACAAGCAAAGTATTACCAGCCCGATCCTCAGGGAGCAGTTCGATAGGGTCTTTTCCAATAGGAAAGTACCTCCTTATCAGCTGCAAGATATTCAACTTCTCTCTCTGAATATCCTACTTTATTATATCAAAAAAATTCCTTCTCTCCTGACTTAAGGTTCGCTCTCTTTATTTTAGTTCAATGTGGTACCCTTCATCAATTGAGTTTCCCAAAGAACAGTCCCACCCTAGCTAGGCCTGCAAAAATAAAAAAAATCATCATCTACTCTAGGGTGCAATTTTAGAAGACAGAGAGCGGCCAGGATCCTCGGTGAGGGTGCCACAGTTGATAACTTGCTCTAAATCTCGAGCCCTACCACAGTCCTCCATGAATTCGGACTCAATTGCCCTAGAGAAATTCTTGTTATGGACAAAAAGAGCTTAACGAATGAACATAGGGGGAACCAAACTCCTATAATGAAGTCTTCCTCACATAATATCATTTGATCAGGTCTCGAATTATTGTCCCCCTGCATTTCCTCCCTTGGAAGCTTTATTTAATATTCGTTTGGTATCTGATATTTTTCTCTGATCTCCCTTAAATCTTATTCTTTTATCAAGCATAGTATTTCCTTCACACGAGCTCGGTTTGTCCCAACTCGAGCTCCTGCTTCTTCTTCTTCTATAGGACCCAGATGAGTTGTGGTCTCCCTTTCACTACCCCCAACTATCCTTTAACCGACTCTCTGCCCTGAGCCCTAACTTCCAAACGAGCTTGCACTGTCGGTATCCGATCGTGATGAATCGCTATATTGTATATATGGCTCTCTACCTCTATCTTCGCTCGCTGACATACTCCTACTTTTCGAACTCATTTTACTCCTAGCTATAACAAAGAATAGTAATTTATAAATAACAGTAAAGGCTCACCAATAGCACACAACAATAATCTTAGACCTCAGCTACTTTTTGTATACTGATCCACTCAACTGTGAGCTATCACACCTAAATGTTTGTCAGTAACTTTAACAAACCGAGCTCTCAAATTTGATAATAGGTGACAAATGAACCGGCTACGCCCTATATAAGACCGCATTAAGTGACTTGGGTGGAAAATTTTTTCCTTTTCCCTCTCATTTCACCCAACCCCTCCCTGCGACACCTATCTCCTCTGACATTAATGTCTGATGCCTCGTAGGGGACTAGTGATACTACCCTGTCAATACCGAGCTGTATAGTTCTGGAGCTCAGAATCGGGCTCTTTAAAAGAAGAGCTGTAGCCATCTTTTAGCATGTGAGAGTAGAGTTCGGTACACTCTTAACAAAATCGAGCTCTGAATTCAGCTGGCAAGATTCTGACACAGCAGACCTGCAATATCGGCACATATTGAAAATCCACTGACACATGCAGATATTGTCTCTCATCTCCTAACTATAAATAGAAGTGAATCCCCACAAGTAAATTCATCTTTTTCACAACTAATAGAGCTCGTTTTTACTGTGAGATAGATCAACTACTGACTTGGACATCGAAGTCTTTCCACTGAAGCCCGATCCCCTAATCTCTTATTTTGCATGACAAAGCCAACCATAGAAAATTATATGATATGGTTAGTTTTTAAAAAATATTCTATAAAATTTAAAAAATTTTAAATATATATACTTTTAAATATATAAACAGTATATTTAAAAAGAAAAAACTGACAGCCATAAACCAGCACAATACAATTGAAGTAAAAGCTAGAGAAAGAGAATATTAATAAGTTGCAGGGGCAAGAAACATCTTCCCAGAGAAAAGACCTCTGCATGCGGTTGTCGCTATTAGTTTCAGTGTCAGAAATCTAACACCACCACCTGATGATATCGACAAATTTCTTCCGTGCTCTATAGGAAAAGCAATAGAAAACCAACCGATGTTCAGGATTCTTTCTTTTTCTTTATGAAAATGTGTGGACTTTGATTTTTCCCTCCAAAAAAATAAAAACAAATATTGAGTAATAAATTGCTACAATTAATCTTGCTGTATTCTTTACTTTTTTTTAGCAAGGAAAGGAAATTAAGAGGGTGTTTCTCAAAACTTAAAAGCTGGTCAAAACTGATTATAAACATTTTTTAGATTATAAGTTGTTTATTTAAGTGTTTCTGAAAACTTAAATAGTAGATTATAATCTGATTTTAATCAGTTTTTTAAAAGTTTGGTTTTGCTACTTTTTTTTAAGCACTTATTTTTTAAGCAGTTTTGACCAAGTAAAAGACTATACTATCCCTATTTAATCTTCAATATTTCAAATTTGCCCACTCTATACACTTTAGTTCCCATCAAATAAATTTTATTATTATTATTATTAAATAAATTTTATTATTATTATTATTATTGCAAAATAAATTTTAAATTGACATTTAAAAATTTATTTTTATACAATAAATAAATTCATGGATAGTTTGGTCATTTTGACAGTTTCTGCAATTAAAAACTGATTATAAGCTGATTTTACAGAAACACTTAACTGATTATAAACTGATTATCAGCTGATTATTAACTAGTTTACGGAAACGCTTAACTGTTTATTTTTAATCTGATTATAATCTAAAAATCACTTATTCACAATAAGCTGAAAAGCTCCAGTTTTGAGAAACACCCACTAAAGAAAATGTTTTTTGAAAGAAAAAAACATAGTATAAAATAGCATTTAGTTCATTAAAATGATGTTTAAAACTTCATTGTTCTGATTTTAAAAGCATCTCTAACTATAAATAAATATAGCCTTAATTAATTTTTAAATATAAAGAACGTAAATTTTAAATTCAATGAATTCTTTAAATTTTGATTTTGTTCATAAATCATCAGCGATTTCAATTATTTTCACTTCTTTTATTTTAGAATATTATTTTAGTAAAAGAATAAATTCATAGATAACATGTATAAAAAATTATAAAATTAAAAAAAAATGAAATTGACTAGTGTAGAACCAAGTTCACTATCAATTTTAAATATAAACATTAAAAAGTTTATTGCATTTCTTTATTGGCTCTTTTATATCTACAACTATTAAAAATGGTCTTTTCCCTTTCCAAAATTTCATTAACTCTTTCAACTTCTGTAGCATAGAAAATTGAGTAGAAAATGGTCTGTGTATGTGGTGGTATGTATTAATTGAGTAGAAAATTAAGGTTGAGGAAATTAAAGAACAGATGTAGCATAGAAGTGATACAAGTAGGCCCAAATTATGAAAATTATGAATGACTTCTACAGATAAAATGTTCAAGCAAAATGACATTTCATATCACTCAGGGTTTCTCCACGTGATTGGTTCATCATATTATTTCCCTGCATATTAACTTCTTGTTGGATATTGGTGAAATATTTATATTATCTATTTATTATTTATCTTTCCTTGCGATTTTATAATTTTTTTAGCTAGTATGATTATATTAATTTCTTCAATCAATCAATTACTAGCACTTTATATTCCAGTTACTCTTTCCGATTCGCTAAAATTTTATCTTCAGTTGATGCACATTTATTAAAAAAATTATTAAATTCTTTATAAATTATATAAAAATATTTTAAATAGATTAAAATATTCTCTATTGATTCATTAATACTATACTTTTATTTTATTAATTGAGTTATTAATGATAAGAATATAATTGAAAAAAATCTAATTAATTTTTTTTATTTTATAAAGTAATAATTTAAGAGTAATAATTTTTTTTATAAAATTAATAATTTCAGCGGGATGGAGCGAATATTAATTTTTAGATCGAACAAACAAACATTTTTGGCATTTATGATAGCTGCTGCATTAACCAATTCAAACAAATGATCTGTCTATGTATATATATTTACCCCTGCCAAGTTGACAGGCCAAAAACAATAATTTTGTTTTTCCATAAAAAAAAAAAAAGAAAACAACCACGACTTCTTCTAAATTTAATTACATTTTCATTTTGTTAATTAAATTCTAATTGATAAATAATACAAGTAATAATTATTTTTGGTATAATTAATTGGTGTAATTATTCATACACTATATATATTATTGGTAAAAAATTAATTCAATTTTCACAATAATTGATATCAGAGCCAATACTTTCTGAGTATATTCTATGGTTGCAGCTTAATCTGAACTTTCACATCAAAAAAGATTTTTTTAGATTATTTATATTCCATATTTGTTAGCTATTAAATAATTTTTTTGAAGCACAGATGACAGATGACTCAACAAAATCATCCACCACAAAGAAGATAGCATCTATTTCGTCAATTTGGTCAAGGACTGCAGTGTCAAATGCTAGATTTGCTGTGGAGATTTTTGATGGTACATGTCATTTTGGCAAGTGACAAAGTGAGGTTTTAGATGCTCTCTTCCAACAAGGTCTAGACATTGCCATTAATGAAGAGAAATCGGAAGACATTGATGAAAAAATTAGAAAGTCATCAATCGTGTGACATGTGGTACAATTTGATCTTACCTTTCTATAGAACAAAAATATACTTTCTTTGAGGAAGTTTTTGCAAGTAAATTATGAAAGGTATTGGAGAAAATTTTTTTTTGAAGAAAAATAATCAGAATAAGCTTCATATGAAGAAGATATTATTTCACTTCACTTATATTTCAGGTATTATTATGAATGAGTACATCACCAATTTTAATCAGCTTGTAGCTGATTTGATAAATTTGGACATGTCTTTCAAAGATGAAGATTTAGCTTTGATGCTGTTGGATTCCCTTCCAGAGGAGTTTGAGTTTTTTTGAAATAACTCTACTCCATGGAAAGGATAAAGTGACTCTCTCTGAAGTAACTATTGTATTATACAGTTACGAACTGTGAAAGAAGGATAAGAAAGAGAGTTCAAATGGAGCAGCAGAAGTATTGATAGTGAGATACCGCTCTTAAAACAAGAAGAGAGAAAAAAATTAGAGATCAAAATCCAGACCAGCTAAAGATGAATATGCCTTTTGCCGGAAAAAAGGGCATTGGAAGATAAATTATCCCAAGATAAAAGCAAATCTGATAAAGAAAAAACTGTCGTGAATTCAAATGTAGCTGAATGTGATGATGCAGACTCAGACATTTCATTAGTTGTTGTATCATCAACAAGCTCTTCTAGTGTATAACTACTTGATTTTGGTTATAGCCATCATATGTGTCCCAATCAGGATTGATTCTTTGACTTTAGAGAACTAGAAGGAGCAATTGTTTACACAACAAATGACGATCCATATATTCATTCCAATTGAGAAATCATGATGGATCAATCAAAATTCTAATAAATGTCCGATATGTATCCAGTTTGATGAAAAATTTCATCTCTGTAGGAGTCCTAGAATCAAAGGGCTTCATTGTAAATAAGGCAGATGGAGTAATGAAAATCATCTCCGGTATACTAGTGATAATGAAAGGAATAAGAAAGAATAATAACTTGTATTACTATTAGGGTAATAGTAATTATTGGGACAATAGCAACAGCTTCCAGTAATGATCACGAGTTGAAAGCAACCAGATTATGACATATGCGCTTAGGGCATGCTAGTGATAAATTCTTGAAACTTTTATCAGATCAAGGATTGATGAAAGGAGTGCAACCCCATAAGTTAGATTTCTGTGAGCATTGTGTCAAAGCCAAGCATTCTAGAGCAAAGTTTGGTATTGCAATCCATGATACCAAAGGTATTTTATACTATGTTTATTCAGATGTGTAGGGTCCTTCCAAGATAGCTTAAATGGGAGAAAAGCATTATTTTGTAACCTTAATTGATGACTTCTTTAAAAGAATATGGGTGTATACTATGAAGATGAATGATGAAGTATTGAGAGCTTTTCTCATATGAAAAAGGATGATGGAAACTCAGAAGGGCAAAAAAGTTAAATATCTCCGCACATATAATAGTGGAGAGTATAAAAGTGATCCATTTTTTAAATTATGCCAAGATGAAGGCATTATTAGACACTTCATAGTTAGAGATATATCACAACAGAATGGGTTGACAGAATGCATAAATCAAAACTCATCTTCTTTCTTTTATCACTTAGAAGCCGTGTAACATTATGAGAAAGAAGGGATAACATTATGAGAAAGAAGGGGTTATTCGAGCATATCTAAATAGATACTATGTTTACGTATAGATCTCTTCATCGTTACATTCCATTTAGGATTAGTAATAAGGATAATCATACCCATTTTTTATAATCTCTCCTTATTTTGGATCCTATTCTATTCACCTCTTTTGGTTTCTATTGAATCACCCTATAATATGGGGTCAAAAAGCCAAAATAAATGATTTTATTAGCCCTTATAAAAGAAAAACTGATTCTTGAGTACATAAAAAGTTCGATGTATGTTATCCAATACCAGGTTAGACAAATAATTTTAGGTTGAGGCTGTGATATATGCTTGTCATCTCATTAATCGCTTACCATCAGCTGCTATTGGTGGTAAAACACCTTTGGAAATATGGTCTGAAAAATTTTCTACTGATTATGATTCCTTATATGTGTTTGGTTCCACAATATACTACTATATTAAGGAATCAAAGTTAGATCCAAGGGCAAAAAAAGATCTCTTTTTAGGGATCACCACTGGTGTGAAAGAATTTTACCTTTGGTGTCCAGAAACAAAAAGTATAGTTTTTAGCAGAAATGTTACCTTTGATGAGTCTACCTTATTGAAAAAGGTAACAAATGAAACTGTGTAGTAAATGGATGGTACTTCACAGCAAGTGGAGTTTGAAAGAAGAATTATTGACCCACAAATAAATAAAACAGATGAAGATATTCATATGGTAGAGGTGGAGTCAGATGAAAAAGAGGTTTTAACCCAAGAACCTCCACAACAATAAGAATCTATTGCAATAAATAAGCCACGATAAGATATTCACAAACCTGCTCGATTTGATGATATGGTGGCTTATTTATCCCTAATTGCAAATGATGGTATTCCTAACACTTATAGTGAAGTTTTCCAAAGTTAAAAAAGGATAAGTGGAGGAAGGCCATAGATGATGAAATGCGGTCTCTTGGAAAGAATCAAACATGAAAGCTAGCTAATCTGCCAAAGGGAAGAAGACAATTGGATGCAAATGGGTATATACAGAGAAAGAAGGATTTTCTAACAAGAACGATGTTCGCTACAAAACAAGGTTGGTAGCTAAAGGCTATGCTCAGATGGAGAAAATTGATTCTAATAAAGTATTTTCTCCAGTTGTAAAACATCACTCCATTAGAATTTTATTGGCCTTGGTAGCATAATTGGATTTGAAACTCGTTCAACTTGATGTAAAAACTGTATTTCTACATGGAGACTTAGAAGAGAAAATCCATATGAGTCAGCCAAAAGGGTTTAAGCCCTCTCAGACCAGTCGTTCAATTTCCTGCTTTAACATTCCAGTCTTTCATTAGCCTGGGCCAGTTTACTTCTACATTCTCCTTAATCCAATGCAGTATACTGGCTCGGGAAGCATTCAACGGTGTAAAATATTTGGGTTCTTAGGAGACATGGAAAGTGTTGTGCAAGGTCGAATGGTGAGACAACCTCGTTGAGTTATGGTTGTAACCTCTCAAAGATGAGTTAGGTTTGGTGGATCTATAGGGGTGTGGTTTGTGGGAATCTTGTTTTGAAGGCTCAGGCAACTGCTTGAATGGTTCAAACTTATTGGGTTCACCTTGACTCTTGGGGGCCTGACCTTGGTCCTAGCAACTAGCATGAAGCTCTTCCCAAATTTGAGAACTCTCATCCACTCTAATGTACTTATGAGATCGAGCCATGAGTTCGGTGAAATCTTGAGATGGATTCTTGTTTAAGGAATTTGAAAATTGTGGACACTCTGTGTTTCAGATCAGTGCTTACAAGGTTGTGTCAAAGTTTACTTTGGGGATCTTACCCATCGTGTTATTGAATCTTTCCACATACTCTTTCAATGTTTCTTTGGGCTTTTGGAAAACTTTGAAAAAATCTGCGAATGTTTGGCTAAGTTCTATAGAAGCCACAAATTTGTATTCAAAGAACTTGATGAGTTGTCTAAAATTATATATGGACTATGGTTCTAGGTTCTTATACCACACCTGGTATTACCAATCAAGGTTTTTGGGAAAAGCTTGCACAAGGAAAAGTCTAAGGTGGTATATATCAAAGCTTTATTAAAAAAGTAGTCAATATGATGATGGGTATCTGTTGTTCCATCATACTCTTTGAACTTTAGTATATTGAAGTTTACGTATACAACACTAAGGATTTCCTTGGACAGGGGGAATGGAAGGCAATATCATATTGCAATTCTATTCCCCTATGCATTCACTTTATTCTTTCATGAACTAGAGCATTGAGGTCTTCCTCTGTGAATAGCACATCCTTCTACTTAAGCTTTTGAGGAGTTTAAGCTGAGTGAGTAGATGCCTAGGATACGGAGGGCTCGGGTGGAACAAAGCTTCCTCTTAGTCCAGTTCTCCGAGTCGAAGGTAATGTTTTCCATTTAGGGGGCATTGATTAATTTCATGCTGAAATTGGGGGGGGGGGTTTCAATTTCCAGGTGAGTAGGGAGGTATGTTACAAGTTGGTGGTGGTGTGTGTGTTAGGTGGAGAGGGGTTGAATCCAATGGTAGTTGATGGGCTGGAGGGAAAGTTTGGATTTCAGCAGCTAGGTGCTCAGGTTGTGTTTGCAGTTGAGAAAGGTTTCCACTAACTTGCAGTTCGAAAAGTCTAATAAAGTTATTTAAAGTGTCTTTGAGCTCTCTAGTTGTTTGGTTTGCTAAGCTCGGGGATTGCACCACCGCCAAAGCCAGCTATACAATGGGGCAAGTAAAGTGGAAAGAGCAACGAGGGCTGATTTGGCCTCAGGTGCGGCTACTGATGGTCCTGGTGTTGTACGACCTATATGTGATGGTCCGATTTGGGGATGATTGCTAGGGCTGATATTATTATTCAGAGCGATGTGATTTTATGGCGTATAGGGTGGTAGAGGAAGTCTATCGTTTGTGGTATGAAAGTGGCTTATAGTTCATAGGTATGATCCTGAGTCTTATTATCCATCACTTGGGGATCAATTAATCCATGCTCACCACACCACTGATGACGAGGTAGACTTTCAGGACTCCTTGTTGAGTTGTGGTTTAGGTTCTTCTCTGGTTAGCTTTGTCACCTGCAAGACAAGAGATTGGAGAATCGGGCTCCAGTGGGGAGACTCCGATATCTAAGTCAATAGTTGATCTATCTATCAATAAAAACAAACTCTATTAGTTGTGAAAAAGATGGATTTACCTGTAGAAATCAACTTCTATTTATAATTGGGAGATGAGGGATAACATCTGCATATGTCAGCGGGGTTTTTCGGATGTGTCGGCATCGTAGGTTTGCTGTAATCTTATCGGTTGAATACAGAGCTCGATTTTGTTAAGAGAGTACCAAACTTTATTCTCACAGGCTGAAAGATGGCTACAACTCTTCTCTTAAAGAGCTCGGTTCTGAGCTCCAGAACTATACAACTCGGTATTGACGGGGTAGTATCATATACTTTTATAAAATGATAAAAAAGAAGAAGCAAAATATGTATTTTTTTTTGGAAAATCTAGTGAGAAACGTTTCCGTATATTCACATTCCCTTTCCTAAATCTAAAATGGTGCAAACGAGGCTCAATGTGAATAACAATACAGAAAGAAACTTTCTAGTTTTTGACAATTGCACAAGTTATAAAGAGAAAACGAAAAATAAAGATATGTCAATGCATGTATTTAAAAAATTAATGAAATTAAAATGAGCTTATTAAAAAGGATTTGAGATAAAAATAATGATGATTATGTTTCACTATTTAATGGATAGAAAAATATGATTAAAAGTAAAGAATTTGTTGAGTTGAAATAAGGTATAAATTCCAACAAATTAAAAAGAAGGTTGAATAAATAATTTTTCACCGATAGGATGGCTTCGTAAAATGAAGATATTGATGAAAAAAATGATGGATAATAATTAATTTCCGAAAGAAAATTGGATTATTTAGCTTTAACAATATATTAAATTTAAAATGAAATAAAAAATAAAAAATAGGATAAGAAAATAAGAAAATAAGATAATTTAAGGTGATTTGGCTGGAAAATGAGTTATTACAGAAATACAAAAGTCTATGGTTACATTTATATATCTATTAAAAAAATCATATATTTTAATGGAAGATACAAAATATATAGAATCTATTATGAAATATTGAATTATAACAAGTCACAAATTACTTTACTTATCACTTAAACATATTTACATATATTATAAGCGGTAACTATTAGAATCTATTTTTACACAAAAATAAATTATCTTTATATTGTATCTAACGCCTATTCAATTGTAATTTTTTTAAAAAAATTTTCTTTTTATTCAAATAACGATTCATTTCTCAACAGCATAAATTCTATTTTAATAAATATAAGAAAATTAGAAAATTTTATTTAATTAACAGTAAAAAAAACTCACTTAAAATGATGCTTTTGATCCTAAGAAATAATTGTTTTCTTCGGAACTGGCCATTTAAGATTTTGGATTTTGAATTGTAGGCCCTTGCCGATTTTATAAGGGGTTTTCATTAAAATATATAAAAAATAATTAAAAATAATTTTAAATTTAGCATATTTATTAAAATATTAAAATTTATAAAATATTTATCAAAATATCATATTTTTATTTGTTTATAAAGAGTTTATAATAAATTTATCATGAATTTATAAAATTTATATAGTTTATAATGAGTTTATTATAAATTTATAATAAAAATAACTAAAATATCTCTGATAAAAAAAATAAAATTTTTTAAAAATTCGGTGAAATTATCATTTTTACTTTGATAGATGAACCTTACATCTAAAGCCCATGATAACAAAGATGACCTAATTAATGTCAAGGGATATTTACAAAATAAAAAAAAATTATTTCAAAAATACTATAAAAATAAAAATATTCACACTATTAAAAAAATTAAAGTAAAATTTTAAAAATATTTTACTTTTTATTAAAATAATATTTTTTAAAATATTTCTTTTCTCTCTACAATTAATATTTTACTTTAATTTTTTTTCAAACTTACTATTAAATAAAAATATTTTAATAAAATAATAAGAATTATTATTTTAAATTATTTTTTAAACATATAAAATTTATTATTCTTTGCAAAGCAAAAAAATTTAATTTTAATTATAAAAATAAATAATATTCACAAAAAATAAAAAAATATATAAAAATATATTAATAAAAATTATTAAATTTATTTTTAAATAAAATTTTACACATAAAAAAATAAAAAAAATATTAATTTTATTATGTAATTCTTTTATAAATTTTATAAATGTTTAACAAATTTTTGATAGATATTATAGTATTTGACAGATATTATGTGTTTATTATATATTTATTTGTAAATATTGTATATAGATATTGTGTGTATAATTTATAAATATAAATATAAAAAGTTAAAAAATATTACAAATATTTTAAATATATTTAGCACATGTTTAATAGATATTTAATAGATGTTTGGTATATGTGGTAGATGTTCGGTGGATGATTGATATATGCTATATGTTATTATTTATTATGTGTATATTTTTATTTATGTTATATATATAGTGTGTGTATGTTATATATATATTTATATATATTAGGAATATGATATAAAAAATTATTTTTAAATAAAAAATATAAATAAAATCAAATAGAAAAGAAAAAAAATTAAAATCAGGAAAAAATTAAAACTCAACAGTTTGAAAAAGTAAAATTGAAAGAATGAAGCACGTGTCTACCTTTTTGAAAAAAACTTTTGTCGGCCACAAAAATAAATGGGGAGGATTACTCTGTATACATAATTTACAATTATAAGGGACGACGCGGCGTTTTCTTTTCATTAATTGATTTTTTACTCTTTTTTTTATTTAGCTTTTTCACATTGATTTTTTATAATTTTTAATTTAATTTAATTTATATTTTTTATTTAAAATTTTTTAATATCATATTTTAAATATAAATATATAAAATATATATATATATATATAATATACATAAAATACATACTCAACAATAAAAATTAAATCTACAACATCAAGAACACATATACAATAAATCTATAATATATCTATATAATATTTTTAATAATTTATTTAATTTTATTTTTTAATTTTTTATTCTCAAAATATCTACAAAATATTTATATAATATTTAATAATTTTTACATAAAATATACGCAACTTAAATAACCAAAACATAACATGCACACAATATCTACTGCAGATTTACATAACGAAATTATATATATATTTTTATGTGTATAATATATAAAATTTATTTAAAAATAAATTTAATAAATTTAATTAATATATTTTTGTATATTCTATTTTTTTATTTTTTTGTGAATGTTATTTATTTTTTATAATTAAAATTAAAATTAAAATTTTTTTATAAAAAATAAATTTTATATAATAAAAAATAATTTAAAATATTACTTTTTATTATTTTATTATAATATTTCTATTTAATAGTGAAATTTAAAAAAAAAAGAAATGAAAATTGAAGTAAAATATTGATTTTAGTTATAGAAGAGATATTTTAAAAAAAACTTTATTCTAGTAAAAAATGAGTTATTTTTAAAATTTTACTTTAATTTTTTTATAAAAATAAAAATAATTTTAATTTTTATAATATTTTTATAAATTTTTTTAAGTAATCATGTAGATGTCCAAAAATAAAATGGTCACATGTTCATAGAAGAAAGCCTAACCCAAAATGAATATCCCATCAAACATAAGTGTACCAAATCGTAGCAACAGACTGAATAAATTACATAAAATACTTTTTTTTAATTTCATTTTTATTATGTTTTGTTAGTTTACAAAAATATTATTTTATTTTTTATTAACTTATATTTAAAATATATTCAACATATATGAAAAATATATTCAATATATATCAATATTCTATATTTTTGTAAATTTTAGTATGTATATAATATTTTGATAAATTTTTTAGTCGTACAACATTTTAATATTTTTTTTGTGTTTTAAGTTATTTTTGTAAATCTCCTAAATTTAAAATCAACCAAGGACCTCGCCTCTAAATTTTGGGCTCAAAAAATATATATTTTCATAATAAATAAAAAAATCAATTTGAAAAATCATATTTTCTAATAATAAAATATATTTCATATATCTATATACAAATATTTTAATTAATAATAGAAAAATTATATTTATGAATAATTTGTAATTAAAAAAATATCGAAATAAAATTATGCCCATAAACATATTCATAATATGCTCCAATTATTACTAGCCATTTTAAATTGCATCCTTCATTTTTCTTTCTTCTTTTTTTGTTTTTTCTCATCCTACTTATACATAGCAATTATAGCCTGTTTGGCACAATCTAAGCATCAAACACGGTATGAGACAACATGAAATAAGTGTCATAGATCGAGCCGAGCATAAGACACATGATCTATTGGGCCGACTTAGTATGGCAAGGCAGGCAACCTTGTAAGTCACGATAGGTGGCCTAGTACAGTACAAATAATTTTAAATAAATTACATAAATAAAATTAGAGAATGAGCAATCAATCATGGGTGTATTTGCCGAAAAGAGAGTGCACTTGCCACTAAACTATATCTTAACATGTAAATAATTTTTCAATTTAAGTATACATATTATCTAATGCCACAACTCAAATATAATGACACGTGACTCGCACTAGAGAATGAAAAAATACGTGACTTTCGAAACTCCTAATTAGCCTAACAAATCATCATAATTATTTAAAACATTACATCAATTATTTGAAATACAGTATTAAGTCATATAATCCTAATAATATGAAATTTACAAAGTTTGTAGAGTACAGATACAACACAATACATATTAAATTATAAATTTAATTAATTTTATAAATAAATTTCACTGTTAGAGAAGAAAGACAGTGTTATTAACTCACTCTAGTAATCTGAAAAAAATAGTAAGATAAGGGTGAGTATCTAAACTCAGTAAATAATACCAACTATTTTACCAATCTGATATCCTAATTTGATTCTACCTGAAGGATACTTATGTATCATGTCAAACATACAACAAAAGTAAATAATCATTTAAGGATAAAAATTAGTCCACAGGAACCACTCTAAACCTCAAATCGGGGAGCCAATGCCCCTATCTAGCTCTCTTTATCCAACATGATTTTCTTATAATCTAATATATATAGGGTTCATCGTTACAGTCTTAGCCAAGCAACACTGCACTACTGATAAACAACGTTGGGCGTAAGAAAACTTCCGCCATCACGACAGTACTAAACTTATCATTATAATATTATATCATTTTATATTCATAATCTAAATTGCATTCTATGTGGTCTCATGTCATCCCAATTCCACATAGCAACCATAAATTATATTCATCACATAATTAGACGGTTATAAGCAAATGTTGAAATTCTAAAATTATAAATAATGCATAATGATAAAATATATATACACATACATTATATGTAAATGATGAAATGCAAGAAAGTATATTAGAATTACTTACTATTTAAGCAAAAGAAATTTGACTCGGCCAATGACTCGACCGGGGAGAGATTGAGTCTAGTACTAAAAGGTGTATATAATAAAATATTATAAAAAAATTTCGACAATAATTTCATACTCTAGAATATATATTTTATAATTAAAAATTTAATATAATTTATTTTTTAATTGGTTTTCAAAAATATAAATAATTGTCATAATTAATATCACTCAATTAATTTACTAAATTATAATGATACTTTGAAATTTTAATTACTATCTTCAAAAATTTCTATAATTTTTTTACTAGATGAAATTAAATAGTTAACACTTAATAGATCTCACCGGAAGTATCCACTAGTCTTTCAATGGAGTTTCGCCAGAAAATTTTATTGAAATAATTCGATAGCAAATTAGGTACCAAAATATTTATCTTAGAGAGAGAAATCTAAAAATATATGTCACTTTCTCTCACTAGCCAAAAAATTCGCCAAAAATGGTGCCTGAAGCTGCTAGACTTGATCGAATTTTGGCAAAAATTTTAAATTAGTTCAAAAATTGCAAATGATATACTAAATAAAAGCTTACGAAGAGATGAGTCTAATGATACCTATCTCATCGAGAAAAGAGGTCAGAGTTGGCTAAAAAATTACTAGAAATAGGCAGAGGGCGCCACTTTTGGATGAGAGATATGGTTTCTTTCGGCATCGATTGATAGTGGATCACTCCTCTATGGATTTGTCGTCTTAAGACAAATCTAATGGTGGGCGAGTAACATTAATAAGAGATCAGACGGCAGAGATACAGCCCGTCAATGGTCGGTCTCCTTATTTTCTTTCTCCTCTATTTTCTTTTCCTGATGCATTCACACAATCACCCACTATCAATTAAATAACTTTTATTATATTATTTTATTAATTAAATATTATATTATATTATATTATGTTTTTATTTTTGTTTTGTTTTATTTTTTATCAACTTTTTCCTCTTCTATTCAATTCTCTTTTCTTTCACATTTTTCAAATCCAAAATCCAACTCTCTCTCTAATTTTCTTTTATTCTTATTATTATATGTATTTTATTATTTCATATTTTTAATTTTAATTATTTATATATTTTATTATGTCATATATATATTTTTTGAGTAATATTTTAAAATATTAAAAAAAATTCAAATTATTATAATCTTCCCCCTTTTACAAAATTCGCCTCAAATTTTTAAACTTATGTAAGCGCTCAAGTAGAATATTAAGCGCTTCACGCTTCCCTTCACACTCTGATATATTATCCTAAAAATCACATTTAAAACTCTTAAGTCGACTAATGAATCCATCACCTCGAAAATATAGCTCAACTATCACTACAAATCATCTTAACATAGTTGAATAGCCAATTTAGACTTAACCCTTATTGGAAAGAAGTTTACTGATTAATCGAACAATAATCTTACAATCCAAATAACGTTATATCTAAAAATGATACAACTCACTTGTAGTAAGAATATCAATGACACTAAAGCTAAAAAGCGGGTTCATTATAATCTCCTCATGTATTTATCTTGATACCTCCAATTCTTACAAATTCTTATAACTTTTAGCTTTTAACTTATGCGTACTTCCCACATACCAATGTCCTAATTGTCCCCAAAATATAGAACATCTTGCATAATCATAGATCATCATGCATACACTTTTAGTCACTTTCAAGCACATTTTATCCATAATAATTCATGAACTATAGTCTTATACCTTATCTAATACTAAATCTTAATGTCTACCATTGTACATGTCAAAGATTTCCATCCATCTATTTGAATCATTTTTACTTATGGTTCTAAATATCTCTAGTTTTCTGCTAAATATAGGAATACCTTACACTTTCTGCATATGAATTTAGTTTAGTGACTAAATTAGATTCTTATGTTTTAAACATCCAAATCCAGTTTTGAGTTTTTACTTACTTTAATCTATCCCTCCAAAAATTTTAATTCTAGTACCCATTTTATTAGATTCATTTCAAATCATACCTTATGCTAATCACCTCTCAATTTTCACATTTTCAACACACCAATTAGTTGCACTTTAATGAATCACTTTAAATTCACAAACTCAAATTATTCTAAAAATTCCAACACGTTGTACAGTTTCTAATTCGCAATTTTACTTGCTTAATATATTTTGCTCTTAACTCAAAATTATTACACATGTATGTAACTTGTATACAAAATTTTAACTAGTTTCTAAGATCTATTATCACCTTAACTATTTATATTTCATAAACTCTACAATTTTGTCTTGTTTTAATATCTAATGAACAACCTGCTTGCTTTTCTTTCCTACCTTGGAAAATCAAATGCATTTAATCCAAAATTAATTTTCTTTCAACTCCCATCCATTTTTAACATGAGATCAATAATAAATATCATCTTAATACTCAAAGAGACATTCAATTATTTATCATCAATTCATTAATTAATTCAATTAAACATTAGGATAAAAATTACTTACTCCTATTAACGATGTCTTTGCATTATGCCAACCATTAACCGAATCAATCACTCTATTTTATATGCTCATTTAACTAATTCTAAACTCAACAATTCATAACCTTCAATAGTATCTTCTCACTCTAATTCATTAATGCACTCCATGTTGTTTACATAATCATAACTTTAGCCACATTATAGTCTTATATTTATTATTTATTCCAAAACAATTTACATCAACTGCTATATCAATATTTCAATAGCATTAATATTTCTACATCTATACTCATCATGCATTATCTCTCAGTAAAACTTAAGTTTACATTACTCTTATAATTCATTAACTATTATCGATTTTCTCTAGTGCTAAGTCCTAATACTTTTTTTTTGTTTTACAGGTCCAAAACTATTATCGATGCGTATCACAATTGTTATTATTTATTAATATAAACACGCCTAGCTATCCACTAGCATTAGGAGTGTGTTAAGCTCTCTATAAGATTTTAATTGTGGATTTCAAACTATTTATCCAATTTAAATATCCAAAATCCTTCACTATTTTCAACCATATAGGCTCCAAAAGTAAAATCAAATATGTTACAATTGAATGCATTATTTATAATCTAAGTCCCTTATAAGTCATACTTTACATTCTATTTCATCCAACTTAGATTCTACTTTCTCACTCAAACATCTTTTAAGCCAAATTAATATCAATACTAAGTCAACTATCTTATTTCTCGAGCTATTAGGTCCGCTTAAGGAACCATTTAGAGTTTATTATTTTACACGTTCGAGCATAAACACATAATGTCAGAATAGACAATCTCTAACACAATTCACACTTTGAGGCCATATAAACAGCAAAACTCATGCCATGTATTTAATAAACACGTATAACATGCACATACATATGACATCCGATAAATCATAACCCACAAATAACGTTAAATTTGAGGCAATCGAGACTTAATAAAAATGAAAATGAATCCTATAATCTTCGTCAAACAAGAACTTAGACCAACTATAACTCTTCTGATTAAAGACAAACTATAGGCCATTAAATCTTTACTCTACCAACTTTGTCACAACTCAAACTCGAGATCACTGAACTGACACGAAGGAATGAAAAAGCACGTAGCTTCTGAAACTCGTAGTCAGCCTGCAAATCATCATAATTGATTAAAATGTCACTTCAATTATTTGAAATACAATATTAAGTCATATAATCCTAACAATATGATATTTATGGAGTTTCTAGAGTATAAATACAATACAATACTTATTAAATTATAAATTTAATTAATTTTATAAATAAATTCCACTGCGGGAGAAAAAAGGCAGGTTTATTGAATAATTACTCTTAGAAACTCACCTTGATAACCTGAAAAATAGTGAGACATGGGTGAGCATTTTAACTTAGTAAGTGATACTAATTAATATACCAACCTAATGTCCTAACCTAATTCTATCTAAAGGATACTCATGTATCATTCCAAACATACAACAAAACAAATAATCATCCAAAGATGGAAATTAGTTCACATGAATCACTCTAAACCTCAAGCTAACGAGTCAATCCCTCTATCTGGCTCTCTTTATCTAAGATGATTTTTTTAGAATCCAATGCATATAGGGTCCGTCATCATAGCCTTAGCCAAGCAATGCTGAGCATAAGAAAGCCCTCGCCATCACCCTTAGCCAAGCAATGCTGAGCATAAGAAAGCCCTCGCTATCACGTCAGTCTTAAACTTATCTTTATAATATTATATCATTTTATATTCAAAATTCAAATCACATCCTATGTGTCTTATGTCATCCCATTTCCACCCAGCAACCACAAACTATATTGATCACATAATTGAGCAGTCACAGGCAAATGCTGAAATTCTAAAATTCTAAATAATATATAATAATATATACATATATTATATGTAAATGAATGAAATACATGAAAGTATATTAGAATTACTTACTACTGAAACAAAAATATTTGACTCAGTCAATGACTCGACCCAGGAGCGATAGGGTCTAGTACTAAACGATCTATAGAATAAAATATTATAAAATATTAAGACAATAATTTCAAAATCTAAAATATATATTTTATGACTGAAAATTTAATATAATTTATTTTTAATTGGTTCCTAAAAATACAAACAACTGTCATAATTAATATCATTCAATTATTTTACTAAATTAGAATAGTACTTTAAAAATTTAATTATTATCCTCAAAATTTTTTATAATTTTTATACTAGGTGAAATTAAATATTTAACATATAATAGATTTCGCTGAAAGTACTCACTGTTCTCTCATTGAGAGTACTCATCGGTCTCTTGCTAGAGTTTCGTCAAAAAATTTTATCGGAATAATCCTATAGTAAATTAGGTACCAAAACATTCATCTCGGAGAGAGAAATCAAGAAATATATGTAACTCTCCATTACTCGCCAAAAATTCGCCAGAAACGATACCAAAAGCTGCTGGACTTGATCGAATTCCAGCCAAAATTTCAAATTAGTTTGAAAATTGTAAACACGATACCAAATAAAAGTTTAGGAAGAAATGAGTCTAATTGTAACTATCTCACCGAGAAAAGAGGTCGGAGTTGGCCGGAGAAATTGCTCGGAAGTCGGTTGGGACACCACCTTCGGACAGGAGATGCAGTTTTCTTAGGCATCGGTTGGCAGCGAGTCACCACTCTATGGATTCGTCGTCTTGAGACAAATTCAACGTTAGTTGAGTGGCATTAATCAAAGATTAGACAACAGAGATACAACCGGTCAAAGGTTGATCTCCTTATTTTCTCTCTCCCTCATTCCTTTTCACAATGCATTCACACCATCCCCCACTACTAATTTAATAACTTTTATTATATTATTTTATTAACTAAACATATTACTATATTATATTACATTTTTGTTATTGTTTTATTTTATTTTTTATCAACTTTTTCCTTTTCTATTCAAATCTCTTTTCTTTCATCTTTTTTCAAATCCCAAAACCAACACTCACTCTAATTTTCTTTTATTATTATTATTATTATTATTATCATTATTATTACCATTATTATTATATATTTTATATTTTTAATTTTAATTATTTATATATTTTATTATGTCTCATATATATATATATATTAACTAATATTTTAAAATATAAAAAAATTAGGTTATTAAATCTAACATAATTTTATAAAACAAACATTTAAAGTGTTAAATAAAATTTTACTTATAAAAATTTTTATCAATAATTTTTTTTTGTATGTATCAAAAATTAATTCTATTGATAAAAAATTAATTCTTTTTTATCCATATTTATAATTTAGTTAAAATTTTAAACAAATTATATTATATGTTTCTATATTCCAATACAAAATTGCTCAATAATATTTTTTTTACCTTTTCATAATAATTAATATAGTTTTCAATTTTTTTATGTTTAATTTAAATATTATTTGTGTTATTATAGTTTAATTTGTTTCATTTATGTTATTATAATTTAATTTGTTATTATAGTTTAATTTGTGTTATTATGTATCTTGTTTTATTTTTATTTTATCAATTTCTATGTATAATTTGTTTAAAAAATAATTATAAATTTTTTACAAAATGAATTAATCCAACCCATATATTAACACAATACAATACAACCCAGTACGATATGACACTATTATATATGGGCCAATGGGTCATACTAGGCTATTATTTTTTAAATTTCGGCATAGCTCAACATGGTACGAATAATTTTTTAAGCTAACTCGGCATGATAAATAAAGGTCACAAGTATAATGGATCTGAGCTAGACTGGCATGGTACAACCCAATTGCCATATATAATCTTACTATATAATTTTATTTTTGACAATTTTCATAGCAAAATATACACTTTATATTGTATTGTCGTAGCAGGCACGGATAAAGTTGACATGAGTCGAATCAACCTATTGACAAATAATAAATATTTAACTTGCTTATCTTTATAATTGTTGATACTTTTTGCAAATTTGAATTTTTATCAATAACAACAACAACAACAACTAAGCCTTAGACCCAAATAAGTTGGGGTCGGCTGTATGAATCCTCAACAAAATAAGCTCAAAAGACATCAAAAAAGATACTCCAGCCTTAGGCCCCTTCCAAGACACGGATTTTACGTCTCCATTCAAGTCTATCATTAATCAAATCCGCATCAAGATCTAAGGCACTTAAGTATCTTGCTATCACCTCATTCCACACAGTTCTAGGTCTTCCACGACTTCTAGCCCCCTCAATCAACAAATTCTCACACTTACGAACCACAACATTAGGAGGTCTTCTTAAAACATGCCCATACCATCTAAGTCTTCCTTCCCTCACCTTATCTCCGACATCCGCTACTTGTACTTTTTGTCGAATATGAACATTCTTAATTTTGTCCAGTCTGGTATGTCCACACATCCATCTTAGCATCCTCATTTCTGCCACACTCATCTTATGCAAATGTTGTCCCGTTGGTACCCAACACTCACTACCATAGAGCATCGCAGGTCTAACAACCGTCCTATAGAATTTACCTTTCACTTTCAGAGGTATTTTCTTATCACATAGAACCTCAGTCGCACCCTTCCACTTCAACCACCCTACCTGTATTCTGTGAGCCACATCTTCATCTATACGGCCATCATTCTGGAACACCGAACCCAAATATTTGAACTGCTTGGTTTTAGGAACCAAAACTCCATCCAACTTAACCTCATGTTCCTGCTTCTTCCTTAGACTGAACTCACAGTGCATATATTCCGTTTTACTCCTACTTAACTTAAAACCCTTGTCCTCGAGGGTTTTTCTCCACACTTCTAACTTACGGTTTACACCAGCACTAGTCTCATCAATTAAAATAATGTCATCAGCAAACAACATACACCAAGGAACATCATCTTGTATGCTTCTGGTTAGCTCGTCCATAACCAGGGTAAATAAATATGGACTCATGGCCGAACCTTGATGTAATCCGGTAGTAATGGGGAAAGCCTCAGTGTCTCCACCAGGTGTTTTCACACTAGTGGATGCATTCTCATACATGTCCTTGATGATGTTGATATATTTGCCGCTGACTCCTTTCCTCTTCAAAACCCACCATAACACTTCTCTTGGTACTCTATCATAGGCTTTCTCCAAGTCAATAAATACCATGTGGAGATCTTTCTTCTTCTCTTGATACAATTCCATTAGTCTTCTTAGAAGAGAAATAGCCTCCATGGTAGATCTCCTTGGCATAAACCCAAACTGATTCTCCGAAACTCTTGTAAGCTTCCACAATCTGTGTTCAATAATCCTTTCCCATAATTTCATAGTATGGCTCATAAGTTTGATACCCCGATAATTTGTACAACATTGAATGTCTCCCTTATTTTTATATATGGGTACCAGGATACTCTTCCTCTAGGCATTCGGCATCTTACGTCTTTTCACAATAGCATTAAAGAGTTTAGTTAACCAGGCAACTCCTACCTCTCCAAGGTTCTTCCAAACCTCTATAGGAATATCATCCGGGCCACAAGCTTTACCAACTTTCATATACTTCAAGGCTTCTCTTACTTCACTATGCAAGATCCTCCTAGACCAGTTGATATAACCATTTGTTGCATGAAGACCTTGAAAATCTTGTTCATGTTCAGGGTTGAATAACTGCTCAAAATAAGCCTTCCACTTCTCCTTAATCTCAACATCTCCTGTCAACACCCGTTGATCTTCATCCTTTATACATTTGACTTGGCTAAAATCTCTGCTTTTCCTTTCTCTCATCCTTGCAATCTTATAAATGCCCATTTCTCCCTCTTTAGTACCTAACTTTTGATAAATCCCTTCTAAGGCTCTGCCACGAGCTACACTAACAGCCTTCTTTGCCTCTTTCTTAGCCCTCTTATATTCCTCAAAGGCCTCGCTATTAACCACATTCGGTAACTTTTTATACCATTCCCTCTTAGCCTTAATAGCCTTTTGAACCTCCTTATCCCACCACCATGCATCGTGGGGTCGAGGCCCTGCCCCTTTAGAGATCCCAAGCAATTTACTACCTACTTTCTTAATGCCACCTTCCATTTTTGTCCACAAGTCCTCTGCACTAGCCTCAAGGTTCCAAATGTCTTCCTTTAGTAACTCCTCCTTAAAGGTACCTTAAGCTAGGTCTTTCAATTTTCACCATCTTATCCGTGGTTCCAATACTTTCTTATCATACCTCCAGCTACTTTTATTCTTAACATCTAAAACCACAATACGATGTTGCGCCGTCAATGCTTCACCCGGAATGACCTTGCAATCCTTACACTTACTTTTCTCCCGTCTTCGAGTAAGTGTGAAGTCTATTTGACTTTGGGTTCGTCCACTCTTAAAGATAATCAAGTGTGACCCCCTCTTTTCAAAGCAGGTATTTGCCAGCACTAGATCATAAGCCACCGCAAAATCCAAAATGCTCTTTCCCTCCTCATTCCTGTTGCCAAAACCATAACCCCCATGGACCCTGTCATAACCATTACTGTCCTTACCAACATGCCCGTTAAGATCCCCACCAATGAAAATTTGCTGATTATTCGGAATACCTTGCATGATTTCATCCATATCTTCCCAGAACTGAACCTTGGATGCTCCGTCCAAACCTACTTGGGGAGCATAAGCACTAATAACATTAATAGTGTCATCTCCCAAAACAAGCCTCAAAGAGATAATTCTGTCTCCCTTTCTCTTCACTTCCACCACCTTGTCTTTAAGCATATGCTCAATAATAATGCTCACACCATTCCTATTGTTATCCAAGCCACAATACCGTAGAATTTTTATCAATATATATCAAATATGAAATATTCCAATTGAATTTTTATATACAACTTTTGTTGTTTAGAGAAATCCTTATGATAAAATTCATTTGCAAGAAAATAAAATTTTCCAATACTTAATGCCTTGTAATGATATTAAGAGCAAGTAATTTTCCTACATCTTTCTAAAATCATTTGTTCATTTCTTGCAATTGTGTCTATTGTAATAGAAATATATCAAACATAATAATGATGATCTATTGTAAGAAGAATTTTGTTATTATGAAATTGACCTTAACTTGTCATAAATAGAGCATTCATATCAAGAATTTTAATTTCCTTGTATTTTTCACAAAAGAATTTATACTTCTTCAATATATAAAGAATCCATCCATCTTCCCTAAGAAGTTTTTTCTATAGCTGCCACTAAATGAATTGCATTTAATATAGGCCAAATACATATATGTAGACCCGAACTTATAGCGTTTAGTAGTTTGCCTCTTGAACTTTCAATTTAATTATATAGCCTATTGAATTTATATTTTTTAACTTATAAATACAAATTCGCTTAGTTATGCCGAGTCATTAACTTATCTATTTTGTATAAAATATATAAATACAAGGAGTAAAGTGACCATTATTCATTAATATAAGTATCTATTTATAAAAAATAGACAAATACAAAGTATAAAGTGGTTAAAATGAAAGCTTAGGAGGCAAATTGACTAAACGCTATAAGTTCAGAAGGCTACATATATATTTGGCCTTTAATATATCTTGAGATTTATGTTGTAAGCTTAACACATGTCATCTATTATTTCCAAGACATCTTTCACGTGATGTAAAATGAATATATTCAAAAAATTCAAATGAAGTTATTATTGATTTCTTCACAATGAATTTTTGTACTTTTTTTTTAGCAAAAAAATAGATAATCTCCATTCTTATTTCATGTGAGATATATGAAGTATAAGAAGAAACATTTTTCTAAACGAAAAAGCAAGTTATCTAGATTTTTTAAGCTAGAATTTGGCCAAACCATTTGAAAGGACAATAATACCCTTGACTGTTATTTGGCTCCAAAAGAGTTTTTCTTTTTCCCTCCAAATAATCGCATTTAATGCACTTCATTGGAAACACATTATGATCAATTCCAATGTATTGAAAAACTTGTTAATAATTAAAACTTCCACCTAAAATTAATTAGTTTGTCTGCCAAAATATTCATGTTGAAAAAACTTATGCATATGAAAAAATGTTCATTTGAAAAGAAATGAACTAATTGCAGGTGAAAAAACTTATGTTGAAAAAAATTGCAGAAGTTTTATGGGAGAAAAAAAAAGGATGGAAACAACATTGCAGATGAAAATAGCCAACATGACTTTCTTACAAATGAAAATAACCAACATGACTTTCAATCTACAAGGCAAAGATTGAATGATTTATTTGGAATTTTAGAAGATGGTAATATTTACAATGGCAAAAATAATGTATCTTCAACATTTTTTTGTTGAAGAGGAAAATCATACTGATGCTAACCCTAATTACTGAGCTTTGCCACCAATTTTTGCATCATGGACACAAAGACTCAACTTGCAGAATATACCAAACCTCTGTTCCGAACACTACTATCCAACCGAGCTCTGTAGATATGTTCTGACACAGCAGACGCACCACATTGACACAGCAGACGCAATACTCTGACGTGGCAGGTGCCCCATATTATGGCAGGCGCACCATTTTGACATGGTAGGCTCACAATCTCGGCATTCCAAATATTAGCTGACACATGTAGGGCTTGTCTATCAAGTATTAGCTATAAATAGGGACAAGCCTCCTACAGATAAAGGGCTTCTTCTTCTTTCCAAGAACAATCTTTGAGTTCTTCCTACTCATAAAAGGCACGATTACTGACTTATACATCGGAGCCTCCTCACTGGAGCCCGGTCCCTTTCTCTGTCTTGCAGATAGGAAACTATCAATAACCAAACCTGAAATACTCTGGGTCCTCAGGTCCACCTCGTCATCACATATTATAGATTCTGATTGTAGTTTAGAAAAATGAAGAAGAAGATGAAGAATACATACAATATCAAGATCTAGAAGAAGACCCATCTATAGGTAAGCTTAGTCTTAATTCATATTTTTTATTCAATAATTGAATAATTATACATCTAATATGTTTCCATTGATATATGAGCTTATGCATATATTTTTTCAGTTTCAAATAATTTATATTACTTAAACTAATTTTGCTCTAATTTGACACTGAATAATTTGAAATTAATGAAAACATATGAGCTTATATAAAAACAGAGGGTTTTTCTTGTGTTTTTTTTATGCATGTAAACACAATATTACAATTGATTTAATACAAACATGAGATCCTTGTTATTTACCTTGGCTTTTCATACTATTTTATTATTGTTATGCAATTTGATTGCTGCAATGCGATTTGATTAATTATTAAAGTAGATGCAGAGTTTATATTATTTGTTTGTTTCGGCATATTAATTGAAAATTTGACAGGTATGTTATTTCCAAACATCAATGCATTGATCAATTTTTATAAAAAAATGCTAAAATTAAATATTTTGTGTTATGAAACAATTAGTATGTAAAAAGAGTGGCGTTATTCCAAATTATGCTCTATTTACTTGTGATATGAAGAGGAAGTCGTGTTGTATTGAGTTTAGCAAAAAGACAAATTGTCCTGCTAGATTGAATGATACTCTAGATATTGATGGAACTTAGTGAGTCATAAGGTAGTGAATGAGAATACTCATCCTATGGGTCCTACTATGTCGAGGCTTATGGTTGGTCATATGCAAATGAGTAATGACTTGAAAAGGAGTTTAAAGACTAATAATAGAGTTGGACTTAGAATTTGTAAGAATATCAAACTCATTGAAGTTCAATCTAGCCAGCCAAAAAATATGGGTGTTTACCAAAGAATTGTAGTAATTTAATCCTCACTAATAGGAGATTGAGACTTGAAAATGGTGATATAAAGTCAATTCATAAGTTTTTTTACTAGATGCAAAGAAAGGATAGGAATTGCTTCCACTTGATGGATGTTGATAGTACTGATAGGTTAATGAATGTTATATGGATACATTCTCAAGATAAAGCTGCTTGTCACGAGTGATATGATGTTGTGTGTTTTGACTCTATATACCTTGTAAACAAGTATATGATGCCATTTGCCACATTTGTTAAAGTGAAGTAACACTGTCAATCAATTCTCCTAGGTTGTGCTTTGGTTTTACATGAGGCTGCAAAAACTTTTAATTAGTTATTTTCTAGTTGGTTGTCTCCGATGAGAGATGTGCAACCGAATGGTATATTAATGGATCAATGTGAGCTGGGTCGAGCCGTTTGGCCCAATTGTCATATATACTTGTACAACTAATTTCTTCTCTGAACCTTTAGTGATTCAACTAGTTCTTCTTCTTTTTTTTTTTACTGATATATAGATTGATGGTTTTTATCTCCTTCTCTCTATTTTTAGACACTTATGGAAGAGTTTTTTATTTTATTTTATTTTATAAAATAACATAAAAGAGGAGTGTTTATATGTCTAGTAGAAGAAGAGACTTAGCCCTAGTTAAGAGTTATTTTGGGTTATCCGTCAAAATTCAAAAATCTCATTGGTCCACATTAATCCATATGCACATAAATAATAAAGCACAACTCATATTATAATATCAACCATTTGGGTTTCACTTATGTCTCATAATTAACTTTATATCTTAACTCATATTTTATTTAAAATCTAGAATAATGTTGGCCATGCTAAAATAATTTTTCTAACATATACAGCCTACATTTATAAATGAATCAAATTAGAGTTTTTCCATTATAATCTTGATGAAAGTTCAAATCCAAATAAAATTTAACTCGCTCTTAAATTTAATATACACTTCATAATACTTAAATATAATCTATTAGTTTCTTATAAGCATACTTTAATAATGAATTATATAATATAAATAATATTCTTAAACTAAATTAACTCATAATTTTAAATAACATAAATCAATCAATAAGATCAATAAATTCTAACAGGCTGCAAACAATTTGAGAGCAATTTAAAATGTCTACTTGTAAAATTCTTTTTCAATTCAATTATTTGAATTGGCAAAAATTTCAATAAGCACAAATTAATTAAAAATCCTCGACGTCTATATCTTGGTTGATCAAATGGTAAAAGCGAAAAAATTTTGCATATAGCTAAGCCAATTAATGTTGCCATCGAACAATAATTCAGCTTCTTTGAATCTTCACATTTGTCATCTTACTTAATTAGTTTCTTGCTTTCCATTTATAAATTGAATTAACTCTTGATACTTTACATAAGTTGTGTTCCATTCTGAGTTTAGGGAGGAGATTTTCTTCTATTCTTTGCATTTGTTGACAGGCTGCCATTTTCTGAACTTGTAGGTTTGGTGTTGGCTCCATTTTCTAAACTTGCAGGTTTGGCTCCATTTCTTGACAGGCTGCCGTTTTCTAAACTTGTAGCTTAGGCTTCACTGCAAATGAAAATCTTGAAGAGGAAATTGATGATGCCGGAGAGGAATTTCTTGTCTTCTTTTTCCTTTTTGATTTCTTGGGAATTTCTGAGGATGAAGTATTTATGTTATTACTGAAAGAATTGGAAATTGCCTGAAGCCCGCTTGATTGATCAAAATCTGTTGCACATTTTCAAAAATTAAATGAGGAATTTTGCTTTATTGCCATTTCCAGCATTATAAAAAAAAAAAATTAGAATAATTAGAATCATACAGAGGTTTTGACTTCCAGCATTTTGTTGGAATGAAAGTTAAAAAATCTACGGTAAGCTTCACACTTGTCGGGTCCGGTAGTTATTTCAAAGATAGAAAATTCAGATTAAGGCAATATTTGTATTTAAGAGATTTTGGGTTATGAAAATTTAAACAATTGATGAATTTTTTTTTTAAAAAGGGGGAAATGAGTCTTTCATTTATTTCTTATTTAACGTAATTCACATGGATTAAAAATTATTAAGTAAGATTTAATTTTAGAATTAAAAGACTGATTTATCTCTAATTAGTAATAATCTTTAGTATAATTGAATATTTTAATTAAAATGTTCAGTTTAGTTAAAAATAAGGATAAATTTAGAAAAAAAAAAACAATGTGTAATCTTAATTTTCTAAAATGTTAAATAAAAAATTAATGTGATATTAGTGTCATATGTAGAGCTAAAAGATTTTGATTAACCCGCATGATGTTATGAGTATTTTTATTTTTTGAATCTTATGTTAATTTTAAATAAATATTAAATTTATTATTTATTAGAATAGATAATTAATTAGTTATTAGATATATTTATTCAAAGACTTTAAATATGATTATAATATTATATATATTGGTATTATTATCTAATAAAATAAAAGTTATTAAAAACCTATCTCTTATCTTTTTAGATATTTATATTTAGATAAATAAATATTTATTACAATAATTAATAAATTAATTTAATAAATAAATAAATAAATAAATTTAAAAAAATTAATTGAAACATGTGATATAATATTATGACAACGATAATAATTTTAGTATTATTTATAGATATAGATTTCAATTCAAACTAAATTTACCAAAAATAAAGGGTATATATATATATATAAATCTTTCATTCCCTAAAATTATTCTCACAAATTCTTCATTTAAAAATGCCACCTAGGAGGTTTCGATTGCTAATTTACATCTCTACTAGGAGGTGAATTTCATAAATGCTTCATTTTAACGAATGATTCTAAAATAAAAATTATTTTGAAAAATATTATTTCCTCTCTTTTAAATTTATAGACACTCTTTTTATTTATCTTAAATTATAGGTCATTTAACATTTTAATAAATTAATTAATATGTTGAATCTTTCTTATATTTATTTTTAATAAATATATATCAACTAAAATAATAATATGATAATAGAAAAAATCTATAAAAATTTATATGCACGTTAAAAATAATTAAGTTTTCAAAATTTTTATAAAGTACTTAGAAAAAGAAGTTGAGGAATCTATTAATTTGCAAAAGGTAATTTTCTTTAATAAATTTATCTTAAAATTTTTTTATACTGAAAGCAAATTTAGATCCACTAATATGAACAATCACAACCACAATAACCACCACTATGGAGTTAGAAATTTTAGCAGCCAGAAATTGGGGTTTCTGGTTAAGGGTTGTCTCGTGACATAAGAGCCAAATTCTGTCTGTTTTTAAAGCATCTCTGACCCATAACACTAAAATAATACAACTTTTCCGCTAAAATAATAAAAAAAAAATTAAAAATTTTCTCCAACCCATCACATTATTTTTTCCATAAAAAACATATTCTTAGAATATTTTTTTATCTACTTTTTATATATTTTATAAATTACACACGTAACTTTTTATTCACCAGCTACCCACATATTTTTCTATTCACATATTTAATTTGTTTTATATCATTTTAATTAATCTTTATTATAAATTTTAATTTTAATATTTTACATTATATTAATTATAAATATTAATTAATTTTTGTTGACGGAAAAAAATTAATTAATATTTTACATTGCTAGCCGAAAAAAATTATATTTTGCACTGTCTATATATTAACTATATTTCATATAAATAAATTATGAAAATATTTTAATATAAAAAATTTAATTTTGTTGAATTAATGAAAATTAAACAAAAAATTAAAAACAAAATAAGTTTAACTAAAAATTAAAAATAAAATAAGTTTAAGGCTGAAATATAAAAAATTAAAAAGAAAAAAGGTTTAGAGACTGAAATATAAAAACTAAAAAATGAAAGGTAAAAAAAAAAATAGAGTATAAATAGTGTAACATTAAATTTGATGTTGAACTGTTTATTTTCACCATTTTTAATACTAAAATAATGTTGAATTGTAGAAAATTAACTTTATTTTAATATTTTATATCAAAATAAAAGTGGGTTGGAGATGTTCTTAACTTCTTAGACAAAGAATCTCAAAAAAATTTTGCTATATAATCCAAACTTAGCTTCAAATTACAATTAATTAATAGTGACATTTTCAGCAATCTGACAAAGTGAAATTGCCTCATTTATTGTCTGATTACGCAATTCCCAGCTTCCTTATTAATTAATTAATTCTCTTATCTAATTGCAATTACAATATCACATCGATCCAACTCTAACCATTCTTTCAAACTTGCATCACACTATTTCCATTACTCATCTATATAAATTGTATATTCCTCCACATTAATTTATTACTGGTAGTTCAATAATTATTACTCATTTCCCCTTTCAAAAAGTTCAAAACACTTCTTTTTATCTTAAAAAGATTTGACACTTTATTTTTATTAATAGTGCTGTTTCATTTTTATCATTACTCATTAGTAATTTTTATTTTTAAGATTCATTTAATATTTAAAATAAATTACATTGGATGTATACATTAGTTAATTTTAAAAGTTTTCATAATGCAAAATTAATATAATTTTTTTAATATTTTTAAACAATCATTAATAGATTTCTCCTTAATTTTAAACTTGGCTCATCATAAAAAAGAAAAAAAATCATAGAATGACTTTTTTTTCCTTCTTTTTTACATGAAAAGAGTAATAGTATAATTAGAATTATAATAAATACCTTGAGATGACCATGAGGAGAAATTAACAGAATTGGGATCACTTGCATTACCAAGTGTTGTTGTTGAGAACTCAGGAGCTGTCTTGAAATCATTCAACTGCAATTAATAAAAAAAACAAAACAAAACATACTTGAGTGCAAGAACATGGAATTAATTTATCATTTAATTAATCTGTAGTTGATTTGCAGACAATACATATATATAAACATACCCAACTGGGTGCAGGACCAGAATTGCCATCCAAACCTACATGAGCCACATGCTTTACATCTGTTGGGTACCCAATTTCCATCTCTCTCTCCTTCACCACTGCCCATAAATACACAATTTCCCACCTCAATTACCCACTAAATTAAAATTTAAAAAAAAAAACAAGAGAAATGAGAAAATTAAGACTTACCAAAGATTTGGGATATGAACTTGAAGCCCTTGTAGATTCCTTTGATTTTAGTTGCCATGGTGAAAATTAACTAATGATAATATAATTAAAAAGCCAATACAACAGTCTGAAATGTAAAGGGATGCCTCTTTTTTTTTCCCTGAAAGATTAATATAATACTTAATTAGAACATTTTACAGCAGAAGAAGTCAGGAGAAAGAACAGATGCAACAGCAACAAAAACAAAAAAGACAAAAGATACAGCAACTTATCAAAGAAGAATAATAAAATGCATGTGATTTAGGACCCCGTGAATGAAGATTGGAATCTTTCACCAGAGAAAAAAATAAAAAAGCAAAAACAAAAATAATAATAAAGAAGAGTTAATATATACCTGTAAGATTAAATGGCCATTCTGGGGCAAAGAAATAACAGATTCAAGAAAGAACAAACAACATATATCTTCTTACAATCTTATTTCTTTCCTCCATAATGTTTCTGTTATGAAAACAAATCTTGAATAAAGAAACATAAAACAAAGATTGTATGTAAAATAATCATGAGAATCGATGGAAGGGTTAAGAGAAAACAAGAATTCAAGACTCAACTCAAGAATGAGAATTAGAAGGATCTCAAGAAGAAGAAAATAAAAAAATTTAGGTGGTGGGGATTTCTTGGTAAGAGGTTCAAACATTAATTGAGAAGCAAAAAATGAGCAAAGGGCGGGTGCTGAGGCTCTTTTATGTCTTATATATATATAATACTAAAAATGTGCTGAGGCGCTTTGGAGTAATAATAAAAACATACCAAGGCCTCTCTTCAAATGTGGGTAAAAATTCACATCAGAGACAAGAAATTCAATGACAGGACAGGAGTTTCGTTTATGCTGTGTTTGACTTTTAGAGAATCAAGAAACCAACTTACGAGGGCATAGTAAACGATATTATTTGTGTTTCTTTATTTTTTTTTTCGAAGCAAATCATCCTTTCCGATTCTAGTAAGGTACAATCACACTAATCATAAAATTTTATCTCCTGAATCTTAATGTTATAATTACTTGTATTTGTTTGCTAAACAAGTTAAACATAGCAATTATCATTACTTATAGGTTATGTTTTAAACAGTATCAATTAAGGATGGATAAAATTCGGTTAATCGACTAAATTTTTAATTAATCGATTAAAAATTCAGTTCGATTAATTGAATTTAGAATAATTCGATCGGTTCGGTAAAAAATTTTATATAAATTTGAGTTCCAGTTCAGTTAACGGTTAACCGGTTCAGTTCAATCGGTTAACCATTAACCGAACTTTTTTTTAAAAAAAAATTTATTTATTCATTGTTTTTATAATTCGGCCGATTCGGTTAAAAATTTTTAAAAAATGAATTTGATTAATCGGTCAATTAATTAATCAAACCTATCAATTTGATTCAGTTAATTAATCGAACCAATTAAAATAGAAATTCAGTCGATTTGATTAAATTTTTTTAAGAAAATGGGTTTGATTAACCCGTCAGTTCGGTCAGTTAATTAACTGAATCGACTGATGTCCACTCCTAGTGTCAAAATCAAATTAATATTTTCTCACTCTCAAAAAGATTAGTTTTTTAAATATTATTTTTAAGAAACTTAATAGTGTTATTTTTAATTACTCTATTTTTCATTTTTATAAAATACTAATTTTTATTTTTTATATGTATTTCACATCTAAATGAAAACAAAATTAAATATATTTATTAAACTATATAGAGTATAAAAATCATTTTATCTATTATATTAATTCTTATTATACATATTTAATGTTTCAATATTTTTGGAACGGAGAAGATACCATGCACCATAAATATTTATTTTTTTATCTTTTTTTTATTAACCATATATAGGAAAGGGATATCTAAAATTTGAATTTGAAATTTAAACTGGAGCAATATATTTTTTATTATCAAGCTAGATTTTAATGGTTATTTATCTTTTATCTTATATAATTTAGATCTTTTTGATATATGCATCTCCCAAATGTATAATAAATTTTAATTAACTTCCTCTCTAGATGGACGTAGTAAGTACCAGTTTAAATCCTTTTTAAGGTGCAATGTTTTTCTATATATTGCTAGTAGATTATTCATCCCAAAACTGAAAAACTAGCAAATGATTTTTTTATTAATTTATAATTTTATGGACTTGCGAGACTTAAATTTTATGATGCAATTTATTGTAGTTGATTGAAAACATCTCAAATTAATCCGATCATGATTGGTTATTTTTATTAAACTCCTACACTTGTATTTGAAATTGGTGCTTGGAATTTTGTCACAGCATAAAAATAATCCAGAATTTAAATTAGAAAGCTTCTTTTTTTTCAGGAAAGAATAGATTTTTTTTTTGAATTCTTAACTGCAAATTTTTATTCCTTACAAATTTTAACATTGCTTGATATATTATAGTCTTTTTTTTAATGGTGGACGATATTTATTTGAATTTGTTATAGAAAGGTCAAATCTATCTAACCATATCCTGTACTTTTTTTTTTATTCCTATTATACTTCAATTTCTTATTTGAAGATATCATTAATTTATTCTTTTTAATAATTTTCTTATTTAATATTTATTACTAAAGTATAAATTATTAATAGCATCCTTATTGTTGAATAAGAACTGAAATATCAATTATAATTAATTTTTGGCAAATATCAAGCATTTCACAACTACATTTGATTTATTTAATGTAATTTTTTTTATGGTTATCGGGTTTGGCAATTATATTTAGTTAGATTATTTTGAATCTTAATTAAAAGAATTAAAAAAAAATTAAAGAATGATATTTAAAAAAAATATTAGTTACACTCATATTCCTATTAAATAAACAAATATTATACAAAATCTAAAAAAAATTTATTATTTTATAACTTAACTAGTTTTTTAAAATTGTACTCGAGAGGGAATTATCTACTATATAACGAGTGGGCAGCCCATAATGTATTTAGTAAAATGAATTATTAATTTTGTAGAAGTGTGTACCAATTATTTTAGAAAGTTATTAATTTAATTTAATACAGGTCATCTTGTAGTGTTTTTGGTAATTGGCAATTGTTCAATACAATGTAACAAGTCAAACAAATAAATACACTACCCGACTCGAAAAGGTCGATTTTTTTAAAAATAAATATTAAGAATACAGTACCAAACATTTAATTTATTTTATTTAAAATATTGAATATCATTTAGAAATAGAATAAAACATAATAAAATAAAAATAAAAACATCAATTCTTTAAAATATTAAAAATATATATATGTCAGCCACATGGATAACAATCAAATATTCAGTTATTTATTTTTCATTTTTTTAATACCAATAGCCAGTTTTGTAACGTTTTGAATCCGATTCGACACTGTGTGTGCCTCTGATTTAATATTTTAAAACAAAAAAAAAATTGTATTTTGAAAGAGAGAAATGTGTATTAATATTAGATTTACAAGTAATAATAAGCACATCAGCCTTTGGAATGTACAATAATAAATGAAATTGTTAAATAGGATTATGATCTGGCAAATCTCAAAAAAAGGGGTTTAGGGGTTGTTGATGAAATACCGAAGTAGTATTTACCAAAGGTTGGAGCCACGTTTTATTAGAGATGATTATTCTTAGAAGGAAACATAATCTTAAAAATCAAGTTAACATGTATTTAATTAATTAGTACTATGGATATGGACTTGTCATCATCCTTTACACAACTCTTTTTTTTTTTTTTTTCTCAGAAGATATGAAGTATGACTTTTGTTAACCAAGAATTTACGTAAGTCATGGAATAGCAATGGTTTAAACAAAGGCTCTAGTCAAAACTACAGCACAACTTAACTCAAATATATGAGTAGGCGGCATTGGAGTACTTGCTGTTTATGACATTAATATATAAGAATTAAGACCTTAATTATGCATATTATAAGATCAGTCACATTCACACAAAAAATAAAAAGAATAATGATAATAAAAAGGTCTACTTTTGACAGTCCTTCCATATAGCACCTCCAGTAGATTTTACCCATGCGCCTCCTTGTATAAGCTCTGCAACTGTAAATTTCTTGGCCTCAGCAGCAGTAGTTATCAAACATGAAAACATGTCCATTTAATACTCTTTTTTACTAGTATTAATAGGCATGTGCAATGGTGAGGTTGATTGGGTGGGTTTTAACCTTACCAATCCAACCACCATCGGTCGAGTTAGAATTGTCTCCCTCCGAAACCGACAATTGAATGAGAAAAAATATAGTAAAACCGACCAACCATTGTTGGTTGGTCAGGTTATAGGTTGGGTTGGGGAAAAATTCCAGAATTTTTTTTGGTAGGCAAAATTTCCAGATTATTTAATAAACTGCATATGTATACGCACATCATCATGGTACTTCTTTTCTTTTTCTTTTTTTTTTGAAAGATTTTGATTTAATTTTCTTGTAAATTTTTTAATATTTTTTGTATCATTTGTTTAGTTTTATTGTTGTTTTTTTTTATATTTTCTTTTATACCAATTGATAACTATTACTCAGTAGTGATATTTTTTTCATTTAAGTTGTGATCATGGGTTTTGTGTACCTGAATCTGATATCATTCTATGCCATTTTATTGTAATGGATATGCAGTGTACCCTTATAAACAAAGAAAATCCAAACTATTTCAATAAAAAATCAACAACAATACACATCAAAATTAATTAACAATCCAAATCCAGTCCAACATAATGGAAATACTCAAATACAAATCCAAACATCAAAATAATATAAAATTACAAATCCAAACAACACAAATCCAAATTTTAACAACCAACAATATTACATATCCAAATTAACAATCCAAATCCTAAAAACATAAAACACAAACATTAAATCAACAACTCTAGCATCTATGACATATCCTCCTTAAAAGCAACAATCCTTAAATTAAAAAAATTAAAATAGTATTTAAATATAAATCAATATAAAGTATCTTAAAAATTAATAGTATACAACAGTAAAATATTTTTACCTTTGATAATTTGATTATATTTCTCAATTTCTGATATCAACTCATGAAGATTATTTGAATTTGAAACTTTGTCATCAGGAAAGTCCAACCAATTTTGAGTATAAATCAGTGTCTCAATTGTTTTGGCCGTTAATCTACTCCTATATGGATCAAGAATTCTACTACCAGTAGAAAAGGTAGACTTAGATAATACTGTAGAAACAAGAACAACCAATATTTCCTTTGCCATTTTTGAGAGGCAAGGATATCTATTCGAATTAGCTCTCCACCATATCAAAATATCAAAATTCTCACCATCTTCCACTACTTTCTCTGACAAATATTTAACTAGTTCAGATTTATTCACATTAGACCACTCTACATTATATTGGTTCTTCCGACATTTAAAATTTTGTTCAACATATTCATCATCATCCACTTGTCACATATTCCTAACCCTCCACTCATTGCATTTTTTCCATTATTGGCATACTTATCCTCAAAATGCTGATACAAAAGATTCAAAGCAGACCCAATTGAATGAATCATAATAGTTGCTTACACATTTTTATACAATTGACTAACAGAAAATTGAACAAATCCCATCTTGTATCAAATAGTTGATATTTGCCCAATTGAATGACTAACAGTAATATATAACAAATAGTTGATATTTGCCTCGTTTCCCCAATACTTGTCATATTTCAATTTTATTTTCTTTGCAACACATTGCATAAATTCATCAACAGAAACAACCATTGAATTCAACCAATCATGCAATTTAACAATTTCACAAAAAAATGTAGATGTTGTCACATGTAATGAACCGGAAAATTTTAAGGCAGCATCATAAAATTTTTTAAGGAATTTCACGAATCTCCTTACAAGCTCCCAATCATTATGACTAGGTGACCCCTTCACTTTTACCCCTTCAAAATAATTTTGAAATGCCTTATCATCCTTTATTAATTTGTCAAATGTCTTTTTATACTTAATTGCAGCCTCTAACATAAGATATGTACTATTTCACCGTGTATCCACATCTAAACACAACAAATTCTTCAATTCAAGTTTTTCTTTTTCAATGCTATCTTCAAACTTTTGAGTCCTAGCTGGTGAAGCCCGCACATATTTGATAGCATTTCTAATTTTCACAAGTGATAGATTTTTCTCTTTCAGACCATCCTTAACAATCAAATTTAAAATGTAAGCACAACACCTAATATGAAGAAATTCATTATCCAAAATCGTTGAATCCCATTGTTTTGTTGCCACTTTAAGGTGTTCAATGGTAAGATTATTAGAAGTTGCATTATCTACAGTCAAAGTAAAAATATTGTTACTATCATGCATTTTTCAATTTCCCTCCCAATAGCTTTTCCTTTATGACTTGTTACTTGATGAAAATTTAAAATTCTTTTTTTCAATTTCCACTCATCATCAATCCAATGACCAGTCAAACAAATATAGTTCTTATTTTGATTTGTTGATGTCCAACAATCAGTGGTCATGCATATGCACCTATCCTTTATTTTTTTCTTTCAATTTCTCTTTTTTCTCACCAAATAACTGTTAACAATCTCTAGCTACAAACCACATAGAAGGCATAATAAATCTAGGCTTAAGGGTGCGTAACATGTGTCTAAATCCCCTCCCTTCGATAATTTTAAAAGGAAACTCATCCAACAACATAACTACTGCTATAGATTTTCAACAATCATCATAGTTATATGTCTGCTTCTTTAACACTGTACCCTCTGTTTTACTATTAAAGAAAGAAGTGTTTGGCCTTTTGCTACTTTTAAGGATACTTCTTACATTGATTTTTCAAATAATTTTTCAAACTACTAGTTCCTTGCTTTTTGAATGACATTTATAGGATTGTCCTCCATGATTACATATAGCTTTAGGACACTTGGGATCATTATTTTTCTTAAAATGATCCTAAACATATGAGCACTTACTCCTAGATGTTTGTGGCAATGATTCAGAAGGGTTTGTATCAGTACCTTCTTTAACAACATGTTCAAATTGAAAACTCCAATATCATCAATATTTTGATCTGAGATATCATTTGAATTGATTTCTACTACTACGTTTTCACTCCTATAATAAAACAAATAGTATTTAGTTTGGTTTTTTAATTGCAAATGCAATAGCATAATTAAATGGAGATATTCATTGATATTGTAACAAGTAAAATACAAGTGAATAAATTATAGCTACCTCCCAAGAAGTTCAAGTCAAATTAACATGTTCCAAGAATAAAATAACTTCTGCTTGAACAAGCAAAAAAACAAAAAATAGATCACAAATAGTAGCTGCAAATAGTGGAAAAGCAACAGAAGCCTGCATAATTTATATTTGTTTTATAATGTATCAGCACCGACAGCTTCCTTATAATATACTTGCTATAATTACAATATTTTCAGGGCAATTTCTCCTTCCCAAATTGACTAGCGAACAGGGTCAATATGATCACCCGGTTATGTTCTGGAACCATGTCTTGAGCTATAAATCCATCACCGACAGCAAATACAAGAACATGCTTAAGAGCATATAGAAAATTGGGCTATACATTTAGAAACATGCTTACACCCTAGTTACCAACTTCCAATTTTCAAAAATATCAAACTTAAGTTATGCACATAATTTTCAATTACCCTTTTCAGGGAAATTAATACATAGGATGGGATTATCACATCATGAGGCTGATGTGGTAGTCCCGTCCAATAAAGAAAAATAAAAACATCCACTATTAATTAGTCTTTATCAAGTGGATTTCTCATTTAAATGACCATAATGTCCTTTGATTAATTCTACATCAACCTCCTAAATCTAACCACCCATAATTAGTGAAAAAAAAAAACAAATTGTCCTATAGCTGTTGTACGGGACTACCGCATCAGCCTTATAATGTGGTAATCTCGTCCTATCTAATAATTTTTACCCTTTTCATATTTACATTAGAAATTTTATTTTTTTGAAAACTGTTACGCGTGTCTTTTTTTTTTAAACACTTTTAAAATTGATGATTTTTAATTTTTTCTGATTTTATTTTTTAATTTTTTAATTTTTTAATTTATTTATTCATAAATAATTTTTGTGAGATCATATTCTCAATATACACAAAAAATAAAATATATACACAATATAATATATATAAAAATACACAAACAACAAATAATGACATATAAATCACCAGTGGCAGATTCACAGTTGGGGTACTGGGGGCATGAACTTTTTTATTTTAAAAAATATTTATATATTAAGTTTTCCCCCATATAAATGATTTTTTTTCAAAAACTTTTACTAATATTAATTAGTAGTATATATATATTTATAAATTCAGTCCAAAGCTAATTTAAATTCAATCTAATATTATTTAATAATTTTATTTAAACTTTTACTAATATTAATTAGTAGTATATATATATATTTATAAATTCAATCTAATTTATATATAATTAGTAGTAATCTGACTCATCAACCCCATTTGCATCATCCGCTTCTGCTTCAGCCCCATATGCATCATCCCTATCTACTTCAACCCCATCTGCATCATCCCTATCTGCATCAACCTCATCTACTTTAAACCCATCCTCTCCAAACTCTTCATTTTGGTCTTCACTAATAGATACATCTTCATCTTTATCTACATCCCAATCATCAGTTGGATCTCGATCTATATTAGGACATTCATCATTAGTTAGATCTCCATATACATTTGGATCTTTATCTACATCTACATCAACCTCATCTTCATCTATGTCTGTTTCATCATCAAATACATTACCCTTATCTTGTGCCTTATTTTTGTATAGCTCAGAACCACCAACCCCAATAATTCCTTCACCAACACCTTCATTGCATGCCCTAGATTCTCCACCAATAGTAAGGTTACAAATACCCCCTGCTCTTTTGTGAAATTTTGATTATGTCACTTATTAACCCATGCTCTGTATATACCTCAACAACACCATGTTCTTTTATTATTTTTACCATATCCTCAAATGACAGATCATACAACAGCCTTAACCCATGTGCCAAACTCTTTTCAAGTAACCTAGAGTGAACCTTTTCTAATTTATTATACCTTACAATTGGCTGCATGTCTTTGTCGAAGGAGACAAAACTCAATTTATTCACATCTACTTCAATATTTACTCTCTCCCCCCCCCCCCCCCAACATATCTCAACTCTTCCTTATTCACTTCCTCATTTTCGAACATACCTCCATGGAATACAGTAACATATTATCTACCCAACAAAAATATGCAAATTAGATTACAGGATGCAAAGAAAAATGAAAAAAAAATGCAGGGACTCAATTTAAAAATAAAAACTTACCTCTTCATAGTGATTAGGGTAGTCTATAACAATAAATCATAAAACTCTATAAATCACAATCTGTAAAGCTTCAATGACTCATAAATCGCAAACACCACGTCAATTTCAAGTCGATAACTTCAACTACACTAAAATGTACTCCACAACCATGGCAAAAATTGAATTCATCTTTGAATTTTAGGAAATTTGAGAATTTTGTGTTGCTGAATGCATCAACTCGTTTGTTGAATCACAAACCTAAACTTGTTTAGGTTTTAACTCGTTTAGTAAAGTTGGAGAGATCATGTGCAACATACGTGAGATGCCACTTCAGTCTTTTTTGCCATTTGTACATCTAGCACACGAGTTTTTTATTTGCAACCGAGAGAACAACTGCATTGTACATGATTTACCAGTTCAACAACTCAATTGATAATTTATATAGTTTAACAACTCAATTGATAAATTTTGAAAAGTTAAGACACCATCGGTGTAGTTTTACCTTTTTAAAAACTATATCATAATTTTTATATATTTTATTCACTTACTAGAAAAATTATATTATTTATTCTAATAATATATCATAATATTAATTAAATATTATAGATTATTATTAAAAATAAAGAGAAAAATTTTTAAAAAAAACTCTCATTTTATAATTAGATTTGCAAAAAAATAAAAAAGGAGAGAGAGAAAAAAAGATTTTATTGATAAAAATCTCTTCTCAAAATGAAAACCCTAAAAACTATATTTTGTAAATTTCATATTTAATAAAAAAAAAAGATTTAAAATTTAGTGATATTATTGGATGCGTTTTTATTTTTTTCTTAAAAAATAGAAACAAAAAATAAAAATAATCCCGAACAAACCCTTCATTTTTTGTTTTCATGGTACAATTAATTATTTTCTTATTGTAAATATAAAGAAAATAAGTAGAGAAAGAGAAATATGAGAAATTATTTATTGTGAATTATTTTATACACCACTTATAATGGGTATATATAGTGATGTATTTAGACTTTAGATAAGAATATGAGATTACAACTATCATAGAATCAATCCTAATTTGAATATGATAAAGTTAATCATAATCTTGATAAGATAAAATTAATTTAATTAAGTGGTCATCCATATATTTCATAATACTTCCCCTTAGATGACTACTCCTATAAATATTTCTTATTAAAATCTTGCTAAAAAAATTTAGTGGGACAAAAACTTAGCAAAGAAAAAGAGTACAGTATTTATAGGTAACTTTTTCTCAAAAATACATCAAACTAAGATTTTAAGTGAACACATCCCAACATTGAGTACATATTTTTTGAAGACTGATATCGACAGTGTCTTTGTGAACAAATATGATAGATTGTCACTTAAACGAATTTTGCAAATATTCACTTTTTCTTCTTTCATGAGTTTATGAGTATGAATGATTTTTGGTGATATATGTTTAGTCCTATCACTTTTTATGTAGCATCTCTTAATTTGTGTAATATACATTGCATTATCTTCATGCAATATTGTTGGTTTGTTGCTTTTTATAGGTAATCCACATGCTCCTCCAATATATTTAATTATGGTTCTCAACCATAAACTCTCGCGATAAGCTTCACAAAGGACTAATAATTCTAAATGATTTGATGAAGTAACAGTGACTGTTTGCTTCATATATCTCTATGAAATAGTAGTATTATTATCTATGAAGACATAACTTGTTTGGAAGTAAATTTTATAAGAATTAGAAAGATATCCAATATCAACATATTCTACTAATTTATACTTTATTCCTTTCGAAAAAGTTAAACCCATATTAGATGTACTATGTAGATAGTATAGAATATATTTCACTATATTCCAATGCCTTCTAATTGGTGCAAAACTAAACTTTGCAAATAAGTTAACTGTAAAAATAATATCTGATCTTGTATTGTTAGCAAGATATAAAACCGCGCCTATTATATTGAAATATGGTACTTCAGGACCAAGAATCTCTTAATTATATTTTTACAGGCGAAAATGTTCTCCTTACATTAGAGAATGAACAATCATTGAGATGCTTAATAGATAAGATTTACACACATAAAATTATTTCAAGATGATGTTTGATGGTCAAGAATTCCATTTGACAGATACTCAACTTGAAATCTAAGAAAAAAATTTATTTTTCTAAGATCTTTTATTTCAAATTTCTTTCTTAAATAGTTATTAACATAAACTGTAACTATGATAAAGTCTGAATTTATCTTTCAAATAAAAATACTTAGGCAAATAAAATTATTTTCATATCTGTTTCTCTAAGTATTCAAATAGACAATTATACCACATTCATCTAAATTGCTTTAACACACACAAGGATCATTAGATCTTAATATATTATATTTTTTCAAAGTATTATATGCTTCAGCCATCTTGATGTTTCATGCATCTTAAATCCTTTAGGGATTTTCATATATATGTCATTATCTAATGAACCATATGAGTAAACTGTCATAACATCCATTAAATATATATTGAGGCTTTCAAAGGCTATTAAACATATCAAAAATCTAAAGATAATAGCATCCACGATAATGAAATATGTCTCATCATAATCTTCAAAGGTCTATAATATCTAATGTAGACCATTAAAACCTATATAAATATCAAAATAATGTTGATAATCCATTTTAATTCTTTGAGAGGGTGCAATAAAAATATATATACTTCAAATAAGAAATTTTAATTTTACAAATTTTAATGTCACATTAAGCATAAGTTATAAAGTGAAAAACTTATAATGTGTAGACAGTCAAATACAAATTAAAGATACAATATAAACTATAATATGTATCTAAATATATATTCAAATGGATATATAAATTTTTGAGTATGCAATAAAATGTTTAGTGGTAATATAATCATAAAATATTTTTTAAGTGAACTCATATGCATTATCTAAATAAATTGTCTTGATATGATAATCAAGAAATATTAATCTTAACTTTTATAATTTAAGCAAGGAATTTAGCAAAAGTAATATTACGAGTTGACAACAGACAAACATGTGACCATCGAGCTGAAGCATCAATTAAAACTATAAAGTATTTAAATAGTCCACAAAATTGAAGAATAAGACCATAAATATTTTCATGTATTCTCTATATAAATTCAAAGGACTCTAAAGATAATTTAGATAGTAAATATCTCACAATTAATTTACCTTGAGTACAAGAAGTACAAAAATAATTATCAGACAAAATTTTTTTATTATTTTTTAGTATATATCCATTTGTATTCTCAATAATATATCTTATTATATTTGAATCTGGATGACCAAGATGATCATGCCAAAATATAAAAATTTTATGATCTATACACTTCCGGTGCATATAGTATAACTCAACTATTTTTATTTTTTTTTATAGAGTACAATCTAGTTAAGAAATATATAATTTCTTAAATATGAACTTCTGGTTCAAATTCATTGAGTTAACAGATAATAATTCAGTATCTCTCTTACTTTGTTTTAAAAGGATATCCATTGCAACGTATTCTTAAAACTTAGTAGATTTCTTCAGGATTTACCTAAATACAATGCATCATCGAAATATCAATTTATTTAAATTCAGAATATAATGTGAACTCTATTGGAGTCTTCAACCACATTTGCAGAACCACATATCATATTAACATTAACTTCTGCTAATGTTAACAATAACAAATATTTTCTAATAATGAATAATTATGAGAGTCGTATCAATATATATCTTTTTAGCACTTTTATTTTCATAATTGATAGGAAATTTATTTTTACCATCACCCTTTTTATTAAGATCTCGCCTGTAATTTAAAAAAAATATATATCACATTCATTTAGAAAATGATATTAAACTAACACTTTTGCTTCTAAAATTGGTAAAGAATTTTTTTTTTTACTATGACCCTTTTATCAGTATTCTCATCCATAGTTTTGAAAAATATCACACTCACTTCAGGAAATGATGTTAAGTTAATTAGACAAGTTTGATAATTTTCATCAAAAGCTAAAAATTTTGTTTAGCTACAAGTAAAGAAGAAATTAATTCATAATATTTTGTGAATCTATATTCTCAATATTGTTACTACATGAGCACATTTGAGGCATGAAAATTTTAATATTCTAAAAAAAACTATAATAAATCCTGAACAGTAAGATAATCAGTTTTCAATTTCTCATATGAATAATTAAAAAGAAAAATAATTATTTTTAAGCGATCTTATATGGATGCTTCATTTTATTTTCTAATATCTCTAAGATTCACAATATCGAGATGAATTTCATTATTAAGTACTCAGAATAGATAATTTCTTCAGAAAATATCAAGTGTAATAAATTCATATTTTATGAGATTTAACATTGTAAATATATCAATTTTAAATAAAAATTATAAAATAGATAGATTATAGTAGTATCAAATAAGGACTATAATTTTTAATTAGAGTTTAAATATCATAACTCTAAAATTATAAATAATCATATAAAAATATAATAAATATTAATTTATTTACCAACTTCACTTCAATACGTAAATATTTACTCATAATTTTATATCATTTTTATTTTCATATACTATATTAAGTTATTACATATATAACTATAAATAAAAAATAACTTCTAAATTTAAATTTCACAAATAAATTTTAAAAAAAATTATTTATTACTTATTTTAACAATATATAAATACTGTTATTATATTCAATATATTAACTTCAATATACACATATATATTCTTGAATCTGTATATAACAATAGTAATCACACAATATATATGTCCAAACAATAAATTTATTATTAAAAAATTAATCTTGAAGTTAACCGAATCACACAATTCAAAACAATTCTTGAATCAATGATTACATAGTGGTATGCTACATATATACAAAACAATTCTTATTCAAAAATTCACATAATTAAATTGATATCACATAGTGGTATGCTACATATATAAAAACTTTGATATCACAATTATTGATATACAAAACCACGAATTAAATTGCTTAATCCAAGTCAAATTTGTCTTTATGTGTCAAAGGCTAGTAAATAGTAGGACAACACTATATATACACATGTAAAAACAAGAACCATGTCACTGAAGTCAAGATTTCAACATTGGTACATATATTTATGTATATCCGAATACATATAAATTATAAAAGGCCTCAAAGATGTAAACAGAAGATCCAAAATCATTGTTGAAGGGGGGTTTAGGTATACGTTCTCTTCCTGCTGTTCAAGATGCTTTTTCTTTAAAGTTACTATGGTTGTATCTCTCTGGTAACTCTCTTTGGGCCGCTTATATGTTTAAGAAGTATCATAGGAAAGGGTTGATGAAATTTGTTCAGTCGGATACTTATACATGGAAGTGTGTTTGCCGTACTTATAATACTCATTCTGATGTTTTGTTCAAAGATGGCGAATCTGTAGTATGGAAAGGGAATGCTTCGGGAGCTTTCAGTCTATCTTCAGCTCATGAATTGGTTAGGCCGAAACGGAGTTCCACGCTCTCTCGTCAGTCTATATGGGATGTGGCTATTCCGGTTAAACTGTCGGTTTTCACTTGAAAACTTTTGAATAATGGTCTCCCTCTCCTACACAGACTGCAGGCTATGGGTGTTCAGCTTGCTTCTATTTGCCCTTTCTGTTTACATGCATCGGGCTCTCTGGATCATATTTTTTTCTCTTGTCCGATTATTCTTAAAATATGGCGCTATTATTCTGCTCACTTGCTTCCTTTTGTTAGTCGTCACCCTTCGACATTGAGGCAAAAGCTTTTGTTGTGGTGGTTGTTAACTAAGAAAAGATCCACTAAAGGGGTTCTTTGCAAATTAGTTCCTCAAATCATAATTTTTTCAGTCTGGTGTGGCTACTGCAAGTCGGTTTGGGGAAATGAAAAGGTCTCTTCTCAATTTATTGAATTGCAAATATCAAAGTTTTTGCTTAATTGGGGAGTTGCTCATTCACAGGACAAATTTGCATCTCCCTTAGAGCCTTTCTCGGAACACCTGGCAAGCAATTTTGGGGTTAGAAAGGTTGCAGTAAAGTTTGTTCGTTGGTCCAATCCACCGGCGGGTTCAGATAAATTAAATATTGATGCTTCCTTCACCATGTCAAAATCTTCGGGTGGTGCGATTTTAAGGGATGATAATGGCCATTTTATTACTGCTAATGCTTTTCTTTTACAGGCATGCAGTTCTTTGGAAGTAGAAATTCAAGTAGTAACAGTTGGCTTGCATGGGTGCCTTGCTTTGGGTTATCAACGTGTCCAAGTTGAGTTGGATGCGATTAATGTTGTTTCCTTATTCTCTCAACAACAAAGGTCTAGGCTTCTGGATATTCCAAATGAGGTTTCATTTCTGCACATTTTTCGTGAAGGAAATCAAGCTTCGCATTATCTTGCTTACTATAGTCAAATTAATAGTGTTTCTAGAGTTTTAGAGTCTTTTAGTTCTCTTCCTAATTACATTAAAGAGATTGTTTTAACTGACTGTGTAGACCTTCCATATATTAGATATCAATAGGTTTATTTTTCTTCAATATTTTTTTTCTGCCCATTTGCTATAAGGGTAGTGTACGAACTATTTGTATGGGTTCTCCATACTTTTATTTTAATTTATAAAGTTTGCGGTGGTGCCGTCCACCTTTATTAAATATATATATATATATATATATTAGCATAGCCGAATAAATATATTATAACCTTATAAAATTTCTTAAATATTCAATATGAGTGTCTCTTATACCACTTATTGGACAAAACCTAATATCTCAATTTAGTAAGATCAATTATATAAAACTATTAAGAATATAAATTAAATACGAAAGCGTACCTGAATCCATATTGTCAATGAAAATATTGGATATTATAATTCTTGATCTTCTAAGTTGATAAGTATGAATTTTAAGAGAAGAGTTTATCTCTTTTCTTGGATATAAATATTTAAAATAAATAAATTTATAAAATTTCGTACTAATAACGTATTTTGTAAATATAAAAAAAATAAGTAGAGAAAGAGAAATATGAGAAATTATTTATTATGAATTATTTCATACACTACTCATAATGGGTATATATATAATGTAGGTAGACTTTAAATAAGAAAAGAATATTACAAGTTTCATAAAGTCAATCATAATCTAAATAGGATAAAGTTAATCATAATATTAATAAGATAATATTAATCTAATTAAATAGTCAAATACATATTTCATAACGTTCCTTTTTTAATTTAGATTATTTGGCTTTTTGTTTTCGTCTCTAATACTCCATAGTACTTGACAACATTTTTTATTTTTTATTTCTTTTTCATATTATTAATTTTTTCTCTTATTTTAATTTTGAAAATTTTACATTTTAATTAATACATGGTAAGAATACTATTTTAGTTAGAGATTCCAAAGGTGCACAATTTAATTAGGGTTTCAAAATTAGAGTTTTAAGAGTTACAAGTGATTATTTCATTTTACAGATTTTTCTCAATTCTCTACTTCACTACTTCAATAATGGATTTAGTGGATAGCTTAAAATTAATTGATTATTTTAATGATAATTTAATATAGATGACCTCCAACAAGTATATATAAATTAAATGTTTTTTCCGGCTAGTTAGTAATAATTGATCACTCTCAGGAACTTGGAACAGAGCAGAATGTTGAACTGTAATATGAAGAAATAAGTGAAAGATAATACAAGTTAATAACATTTATTCTGAAAAGATTGCCCTTTATCAAATATGATGGCAACAACAATTTTATGAGTTAACAAACTTAGCCATAATTGAGTCGAAACATGTCATTCTGCACAAAGAAGCCACCTTGTAGCACAGGAATTAAGTGAAGCATCTGCAACATAACAACATTAAAAATCATATAAGAAATGTACCCAATACATTCAATAATTTCACAACATGTAATTTAAATTTTTTTTAAAAAAATAACAATAACCTGGCTAAATCTTAAAGGGTAGTCCTCCCCAGAAAGTTGGAGGCTGCCACTGACAAAGACGACAATGGCGCCAGCAAAAGAAGAGGGCTGTGAATCAATGGTGCTAACAATATGCTTGCATTGATCAAATGGCAAGTTGTTTAGCTTAGTGGAGATATCATCAACGCCTAGTATTTTCTGACCCTCGAAACTGAGCATGGAGGTAGGCTGGTACAGATTAGCCAGAGAAGACCGATCATTGTCGAAAAGATTGTAGTAATGGTTCACAAATGCCTTTCCTACCATTTCAATTTGTTCTTCCATTTTCTTGCTCTGCTTCAAGACATGCTTATTGGCTATAGCTATTGGTAATATAAGGGCAAATGAAGAAAGTATTGGTATTGCATTGTCCCATAATTTTGCCCATTTGTGGCAATGATAACCTTGTAGTTTAAGGCAATGGTTGTAATGAAAGAAAAGGGAAAATGGGAAGTATAGTAAAATAGTAATGAGAATCGGTATCGCTGTGTTCTTACGCAAAGTTGAATAGGATAAAGAGGAAAAAGGATATTGTTGTGGTTGCTTGTTGGCAAATGGCATCAAGGTCAAGCAGCATGCCAGAATGAGGGTTAGGTAGCTACATATTCTTCACTTTTTCCACTTTTGGCCATTCAAATTAAACTTTCTGCGTCAGCGTCAGCGTCATTGAAATTTAAATGTTCAATACAAATCAATTAAAATGCTCACATCACACGCAATAAAATTATAAAGTTATGGTTATTTATATAAAGTGTCATGAGACTGATTTAGTTTATAAATAAAATAAAATAAAATTGAGAGAATATTAGATAAGCGTGAACAAAATGCTTTGGATAATTGTTGGGCCTCTGGCGTCTGCTACTCTCAACCCAAAGTAAAGCATAGAATTAGATGCTTTCCTCCTCCCAATCACGGTTTGAACTTATTGTCAGCATTCCACCAAAAATTTATCAGATTTTAATGCTATCTTCTGCAAAAAAAAAAAATATGATGATAAATCATAAAAATTTTGATTTAATTAAATATTAAATTCATCACAATAAAAATGAAATTTTCTTGTACCAAATAGCATTAAGTTCTCAAGCTTAATGGAATTTGTCTCAACCAAAATGTTTAAATGTCCCTTAAAATGATAAATTAAAATTTTTTAATTAAAAAATTCTACTAAAGCTTTTTTTTTTCTCAGAGCATTGTTAAGGTAGTTGACATAAGGGCGGGGGACAGTTTGATAAAAAAAATTAAGAGATTATCAACTAGTGATCAATTTGTTAGAATTAATTTTATATTGTTAAAATTAATCCTAAGTATGGGCTAAATATATTTAAATATTAAATGTGTATTGCAGTCAAATTAAGATAGTCAAATTAAAGTTTTTATCAAATCAGGATTGTTGACTATTGAGGTGTCCTACTCGTAATAGAATTATAAGTGTAGAGACCGTTAAGAATTTTTATTTTGTTGAAGGACCAAAATAGAAATTAATCAATTTATTCAGTTATAAATAAGGGGTCGTGGTCTCCGGGGGAATATAACAATTTTAGAGAACATTACGTTCCTTCAGTAGTGCTTCCGCATAACCTAAAGTACGTATCCCCTGGAAGGCGACAAACCCCAGAATCGTCTTCAACATCAACATACGATGATGTCAGGTACGCAATTCTGCCCTTTGCAATTTAATTTGAATAATCTAGTGATCTATGCATGTTTTAAGTTTTTGGGGAATTAAGTTTTCTTCCCCTTTCAATTGGTATCAGAGCCCTGTGCTAGGTTGCTAGATTTTCTGATTAAATTGCGGTATTTATTATTGTTTTGATTCTAGAAAATTAATTCAGCGATTTTAATTTTCTAGAATTAATTTGAAATCCAATTTAGTAATCTGAAATCAATTTTGGTTTGATTTGTTTTTGGATTAAATTACTGTGATTATTTAATTGATTCTGGAAAAATCAATTTCTGGACTTGAATTTGTGCTTGTGATTTTTTCTGAAATTAATTAATTTTTGGGTTAATTAATTATGTAATTAATTAATTAATTAAAAAAAATATGTTTTGAAACTGTTCTTCGAAGAACAGTTTCGTGAAATTGTTATATTCGTGAACAGTTTCGTGAAATTGTTTTGAAACTTTATAAAACAGTTGATTCCAGAACAGTTTCAATTGATGTATAATTTGATTTGTGGTTAATGTATATTATGTTTAATTATATCAAGTTTAATTATACGTGAAATTTAATGTATATTAGATTTGGTTATGTGGTTAAACTGGTGTAGTTTTATAAAGTTTCATTTAATTTGTTTTATAATTTATAATTTATAATTGTATGCTCGTTAAAACTGTTCAATTATACACAATATATAATTTATATTTTTATATTATAAGTGTGTTTCTCGTTAATATAAATTATATTTGGACACATTCAGTGATTGTAGTATATTATATTATGTATATGTGTATATTTATAAATTGTGTTTTAACACCAATTTTAAATTAAATTTTGGTGTTATGATAAGTGTGGGCAGAACAGTTTTTTTTTTTTTAAGTTTATATTAATTTAATAAAAAAACATTTAATTTTAAAATTGCAATCTTGATTGTAATTTAAAATTTAATTAAATTGAGTTTAAATTTTGGTATTTTAGTCCTGATTGTGTCTAATATTTTTAAATAATAAATTAATTGAAGCAAAAAGTCGCCAAAATGACCTCTATTGTGTAAATTGATTTATTTGGGATATTAGACAGGTGTATTAAAATTCATTGTGGGTAGCAAACCGGCCCAAATGAAGGTTGCTATCTGGCTGAATTGAGAATACATTGCAGTAATAAATATGTGATAATTATTCATCCATGTGAAAAATAAATCGGCCCAAAGGAAGGTTTATTATTTAACAAGACTGAATTGTCAATATTTGATTACTGCGTTGAGATACCAATTACAGTTAATATTTTATGTCCAAAGATGAGAATATTAATGTTGTGTCCGGTATCTTATTTCCAATGTTTGAACTCTATTTCTGTGATTTGTTTCAATTTTTTGTAGATTGTGAGCTTATGTCATTTATTATTTATTTTCTCTGAATTCAGCTAGCATGCCGTATAATCCCAACTTTGTCCCTATGAATGAAAATACTGATAATAAGATTGCTGATAAGGGAAAATATTTGGTTTTAGTCTGTTCTGAAGTTAATTTAACTTCGGTACCTAGAAACACTTGGTGGATAGATTCTGGTGCTACTAGTCACATAAGTGTTTCAATGCAGGGTTGCCTAAGTTACCGAAAGTCAACTGACGGTGAAAGATACGTTTATATGGGAACTGGCGAACCGGTAGAAGTAGAGGCAATAGGACATTTTAGATTGCGTTTAAGAACTGAAAATTTTTTGGATCTAGTAGATACTTTTGTTATTCCATCTTTTAGGCGGAATTTAATTTCTGTTTCCCATTTGGACAAATCTGGTTTTACTTGTTCATTTGGAAACAATAAAGTTACTTTATCTATGGATTCAAAAATTTTAGGTACTGGTTTCTTGTATGCACTTCATAATCTATATATGTTAGATATCAATGTCTCTTATAATGAGACCCTGCAAGTTAGTACTATAGGTACCAAAATGAAGCTGAATATGGATAACTCAGCTGCTCTATGGCACAGACGTTTGGATCACATATCCATATCTAGAATAGAGCGTATTTGTGTCAGATGGTATCATAAATACACTTGATTTCACAGATTTGGACTCCTGTGTTGAGTGTATTAAAGGTAAACAGACTAAACAAAAGAGATTAGGTGCCAATAGGTCATCAAACGTCTTAGAGTTGATACATACGGACATTTGTGACCCATTCCCTACAGCAACTAGGAATGGTCAAAGATACTTTATATCATTCATAGACGATTACTCATGTTATGGGTACCTATATCTCATTCATGAGAAATCTGAGTCTTTGGACGTTTTCAAATCTTATAAGGCCGAAGTTGAAAATTAACTCGGAAAGAAGATTAAATGCGTTAGATCTGACCGTGGTGGTGAGTACTACGGTAGATATGACAGTTCAGGTGAACAACGTCCAGGACCATTTGCTATTTTCCTACAGGACTGTGGTATAGTCCCTCAATACACCATGCCTGGTACACCCAGCATGAATGGTGTATCTGAGAGACGTAACAGGACTCTTATGGATATGGTTAGAAGTATGATTAGTCATTCTTCTTTACCTGAGTCTCTCTGTGGGGAGAAGTATTAAAGACAGCAGTCTATCTTCTTAACAGAGTACCAACTAAAGCAGTTACAAAAACACCTTATGAGCTTTGGATTGGACGCAAGCCCAGTCTAAAACACCTTCATGTTTGGGGATGTCCTGCTGAGGCTAGGCCTTATAGGCCTAATGAGACAAAATTGGACTCTAAAGCTGTTAGTAGCTACTTTGTTGGTTATTCTGAGCGATCTCGGGGTTTTAAGTTTTATAATCCTACTTCCAGATCTATTTTTGAGACGGAAATTGCAAAATTTTTTGAGGATATTGAGTTTGGGGGGAGAAATAAGGTTAGAAACATTGTCTTTGAGGAGGGATCGAGTCAGGAACACTCAGTGTCGATTCCTATCTTTGCTCCTGGGACTGTTCAGGTTCCTAGAATTGTTAATATCCCATAAGCAATTCCGGATCCAATACAAGACAATGTTGATCAACTTCCCCATCAGGATGAAGAAGTTGTTCTTCCTCAAGTACAAGCTCAACAACCTCAAGAATTTGAGCCAGAACCTGTGCCTTTAAGGAGGTCCACTAGAGAGAGAAGAAATGCTATTCCAGATGATTATGTAGTATATCTTCAGGAACATGAGGACACTGTAGACATGGTGGAAGATGATCCAATCAGCTTTCATCATGTCATGCAGGATTCCAACTCTCATAAGTGGATTGAGGCAATGAGTGAAGAATATAAATCTATGCAAGACAATGAAGTTTGGGATCTTGTTCCGTTACCTGAAGGAAAGAAACCCATTGGTTGCAAATGGATATTTAAAACCAAGAGGGATTCTAAAGGTAATGTGGAAAGATATAAGGCACGTCTTGTAGCTAAAGGCTTCACTCAGAAAGAAGGGATTGACTATAAAGAGACCTTCTCTCCAGTATCATCGAAGGACTCTTTTAGGACAATCATGGCTCTAGTTGCACATTTTGATCTTGAGTTACATCAAATGGATGTGAAGACTGCGTTTCTCAATGGAGACATTGATGAAACCATCCATATGGTGCAGCCAGAAAAACTTTGTGTCTGGAGACCCAAAGCGACTGGTATGCAGATTAAAAAAATTCATTTATGGACTCAAGCAAGCTTCTCTTCAGTGGTACTTCAAGTTCCATGAAGTAGTTGTCTCTTTTGGTTTTGAGACAAATGCTGTGGAAGATTATGTGTATCACAAGTTCAGTGGGAGTAGGTTTATCTTTTTGGTCTTATATGTGGATGACATATTGCTTGCTACTAACTGTAAGGACTTGCTGCACGAGGCCAAAGTCTTTCTCTCAAAACACTTTGAGATGAAAGATTTAGGTGAAGCCTCTTTTGTATTAGGGATTCAAATACATCGAGACCGTACTCGAGGTATTCTTGGATTATCACAAAAGGGCTATATTGAGAAAGTGCTCAAGAGATTTAGTATGCACAACAGTAGATCAATTGATACCCCTATTGCTAAAGGAGATAAATTCAGTCTTGATCAGTGTCCAAAGGGTGAACTTGAGATTCAGGATATGCAGAAGATTCCTTATGTGTCAGCATTTGGGAGTCTGATGTATGCTCAAGTTTGCACTCGTCCAGATATTTCATTCATAGTTGGCATGTTAGGGCGATATCTTAACAATCCAGGAATGGATCATTGGAAAGCAACCAAAAGAGTCTTGAGATATCTTCAGAGAACAAAGGAACATATGCTCACATACAGGAGATCAGATCAGCTTGAGATCATTGGCTATACTGATTCTGATTTCACGGGATGCCAAGACAGTCGAAAATCCACATCATGCTACATATATCTCTTGGCTGGTTGTGCTATTTCTTGGAAGAGTGTGAAACAAACTCTAGTAGCTACCTCCACCATGGAAGCAGAATTTGTAGCAAGCTATGAGGCATCCAATCAGGCAATCTGGCTGAGGAACTTTGTCACAGGGCTGCGCATTGTGAATGGCATTGAAATGCCATTAAAGTTATACTGTGATAATAACTCAGCAGTTTTATTCTCCAACAACAACAGAAGCTCTTCTCGATCAAGATACATTGGGATAAAGTTTCTGGCTGTGAGGGAGAGAGTACAGAGTGGACAGATATCCATAGAGCATATTGGAACGAACTCCATGATTGCGGATCCGATCACTAAGGCTGTGATACCGAAAGTTTTTCATGAGCACACTGCTCATATGGGTGTCATATTATTTGAGACTATTTAGTTTTAGTGGGTGTTTGTTCATTAAGTTTGCATTAAGGTTTATGTATGCTCTCTTTGATAATGGATATATTTTGTAAAGTACATTCAGTTTCTGCAGAAAAATGAGTTTTTCTTTCATTTTATTATATGTTTTACACTCTGTATTATATTTATGTTTGATCTCACTTAAGATTGACCAGTTGGAAACAGACATAATTGGATCATATAGCATGTAGTTTCCATGCTACACTCCTATTATTGATCTATGTCATTTGAGAGTATTGGTAATGTGATTGATTGTGGTTTGAGTCACGATAAATGTGGCGACTGGCCCTTCAGTCCTTTATCGATATAATCAATGGACGGGATTGTTTGAGGCACCTTCAGTATGACTGCTTTTATGAGCTCATTAAGGTATATACATTTACATTTAATATATGTTAGCCTAAGTGGGAGATTATTAGAATTAATTTTATATTGTTAAAATTAATCCTAAGTGTGGGCTAAATATATTTAAATATTAAATGTGTATTGCAGTCAAATTAAAGTTTTGATCAAATTAGGATTGTTGACTATTAAGGTGTCCTACTCGTAATAGGATTATAAGTGTAGAGACCGTTAAGAATTTCTATTTTGTTGAAGGACCAAAATAGAAATTAATCAATTTATTCAGTTATAAATAAGGGGTCGTGGTCTCCGGGGGAACATAACAATTTTAGAGAACATTACGTTCTTTCGGTAGTGCTTCCGCATAACCTAAAGTGTGTATCCCCTGGAAGGCGACAAACCCCAGAATCGTCTTCAACATCAACATACGATGATGTCAGGTACGCAATTCTGCCTTTTGCAATTTAATTTGAATAATCTAGTGATCTATGCATGTTTTAAGTTTTTGGGGAATTAAGTTTTCTTCCCCTTTCACAATTATGTTCAAAATAATCAAGTCCAAAACCTTTCATCTCTTCCTCTGTGAAATCATCCCTCTGTGATTGAGTTATAGAGTTATACCGGCGCTGCTCGATTTCAACCATAGCCCTAAATCTCCCATCTTCGCCTCTCTTTTTCTAGGTCTCCATATTTTTTCCTTATTTTTCCTTCTTCTTTGGCTTCTTGGAGGAGGTTATCGGCAACCAAAACTCCCAGAGGAAAATACTCTTGGAACTATTATCTTTTGGCTCTCCAGAGCTTCTTGTTTGGGCTGTTTCTTTCATATTTGGGGTCTGGAGCTTCAAGTTCATATATTGTGACCAAAATAAATTTGTTCTCAAGTATTTTGTTCTTTACTATTCTTCCAGTAATTGGCTTATTGCTCTTAATCCCTCCATTATATCTTTTTCACAGTTACAGGAATAAGCTCCTTAAGGAGTCTTGGCAAAACCCTCTATCTGGCGTGTTCTTGGTGGGTTTTCTCTTCCTCTTTGGCCCCAGTATAAGATATATGATCCTTTCATTCCCTCAACAGCTTTAAGATTCGAGGATGCAAGGGATAACAGAGTTGGTCTTTCGTTCACCATTCTTATGTTTTTCCAGTTCTGGCAAAATTTCAAGCTAATGGCTCTACATATGTCCTCTGATCTCAGCCTTCTTACTGTTTCTTATGGTCGTTCTTTGGAGGTTTCTTTAAAGCTGAGTGTTTATACTTCACTATAAGGAGATTGTTGAAGCGTTTTTTGTACTGGCTTTTTGTTGAAATGGTTACCAAGGTTTAATTTATTTTCTGTTGTTCTCCTCTGTTTTGTTTGAGTTTCCTTTTTCTTTTTGTTGTTTGTCATATCGTTATTTTAGTTTGTTTTCCCTCTTGTTTGTGATGACTGTTTAGTATTGTTGTACTTATGCTTTTTTTTTTTTTAAAAAAAAAAGTTCAGAATAAGATTAACATTTTGTCATCTCTAGGATTAGTTCTTGAAGATTGTTATTTTTTAATTTATTCTTTTGCATGATGTATTTTTTTTAAATTACTTCATAAATCTGCGCACCTAATAACACTGATCACGCTCCATATTCGATGGTAGGAAATGAATGAGCTCTCCTCCTTCATGGATTGTGTGGATGGTCTAAATTTTGATATATAATAAACATTCCTCTTCTCAATATATATATATATATATATGTTATAATTAAAAAAATTAAAATTTTGTATTATATAACAATCTGTGACAATCTATTTGAAATGATTATTTATTTAAAAATCAATAACATTCCCATCTTTTAGAATTTTGCTTTTGTAATTAAATTCAAACTTACAAACCTATATATCATTTTTTTTAAATGTTACATAGGGCCTAGCTCCTAATTCAATAAGGACTTCTGCACAAAATATCTAACCAATACTGTAAAAATTAGGAATTTTTTCAAAAATACCCTAAAAATAAAAATATTTTTAAAAATAACCCTTTTTAATTTTAATTTCAAAAATACTCTTTTTTTAATTTTTAATGTATATTTTTAATATACATTTGGTATATTAAAAGTATATTCAATTTTTAAAAATATACATTGAGTATACATTTAATATATCAAAAATATAATAAAAATATAAGATATTTTTAAAAAAAAATTAAAAAGTATGCTATATAGTATAATTTTTCTGTAAAAATATTCATTTTTATTTTTTTTATTTTAAAAATATCCAATTTTCTGTCATATGATTTATAAACAGTTGTTAATCAAGACAGTATACACCCAAACATAACTTAGTGGCAAGTGATCTCCTCCCCCATATTGTAATACTAATAAAAAAAAAGACTATATATTTAACATATTAAATTTATACATACATTGTATTTTCAGTTAAATTTAAAAATAAATATTTTATAATTTTATAAAATTAAAAAATGGCATATTATGTTACTTTATTTTGAATAAATCTGTTGATCAAAACCCTTACACTTGAATCTGTCAAAGATTTAAAAACGGAGCTCATCAGGCTTAGAATCTAAAGACAGTGCTCCTCAGGCTTAGGATGCTGTGTAAATAGCATCAGAATATTTTTAAACAATTACATGAATATTTTTTTTTTCAAAGTTATCTTATAGTATTTTTAAGAAATTTTAAACATGTATATATTTTAAAATTTAACTGAGAATACAAAGTATATCCATCTAGAAGAGGACATTTTTTAAATTAAAGAGTGAATGTTTTGAAAGAAAAAATAAGCATTCTTAAAAATACTTTTTTTTTGTATAAAACTCAAAATTTTTAGAATTTCTTCTACGAATACCTAAAAAATAAAATTATTTTCAATAATAGTCTCTCTTTTTCTCTAGCAGGACAAAAGTATAATGAAATATTTAAAAAAAATTAAAAAGTAAAATAAGGTCAAAGTAAGGAACTCAACTGAGCCATATTTCCACTAGGCAGGGTCATTTACATCCTTATCCTCCATCCTGAGCAACAGAATCTAAAATTTTTTTGCCTTTTTTACAGCATTCTAAGTCCCAGTAATCATACTGACTAATGGTGGCCAACCATGATTGCTTAGTGCAACTTCTATACCATTTTCCAGGTCCAAAACCAACGCTGAAAATGCATTCCATTGTGAAGTGTATATAAAACAATCAGTGGTCATCCCTAAACTAAATCGGAGCATCACCTGAGACGAAGAAGAAGAGAGGAAGGGGGTTGGTGGAGATGCTATATAGCTCAGATGGGACTAAATGAACCAAACTTGCTGATTTTAGCAAAGACTTCTTTGTGCGGTTGACAGAGGAGCAAACATTATTCCTCCAAACATGGCTGAAATGAACAACCAGATCCAAAAGTTTCATTATGTGTATATATATATATATATATATTTTTTTTTTTTTTTTGCTGACAATCAATGAATTTCATCTATTAGGATACTTAATGACAAGCCGAACATATATAGCCTGCGGCATCTCCTGTCTTGCCATCTTAGTCTTTGAAGGCTTCTGTCCAGCAACATGCTTCACCAAACCCATGAGAAAGGGGGAAAAAAAAGAGGAAAATGATGCCTACTCTCTCTGGAAGATGCTAAAGCCCAAACACCTCCAGGAAAACGAACACATTTTTATGGAATAAGAAACACAAATAAACGAGTAAAACTTCCCATGACACCGCCAATAACTCCAGTTAACAAGCCTTAATTGGGCCAAATGTTTCTAACTGTCAAGACTATAAATGACTGAACAAAACAGATTCACCACTATTTTTCTTTAGTGGTCTCTCGAGTCTCCCAATAGCTACTCTCTGGCTTTCACCAAAATAAGCTAATGAAACAATTTAGAGGATTGCATAGATCCTCGCAAAACTTAAACTAAAGAAACACATGAGAAAAATTTTAATAACCAGTCAAACTTTTGATTTGCCAATCGACTGATGTTTTCATGCTGTTAAGGCATTTTCAAAATATATATACAGCAAAAAGTTTTGAAATTTTAAGCTAACCCAGACTTGTGAAACCATTCTTTGTAAAATTTCATTCCTAAGTCTCCAAGTAAACTAGAAGAAATTTCAATCTCAAGATATTATTATATATCAAAAACAGACAACAGCAGAAGCAAATAAAAGCATGCTTCCGTTGCCAAGGTTAATTAAAAATATGAGAAATAGACAAGTTGCAATCTTATGGTACATAATCCACAAAAACATATGAAAATCACAATTATTAGCAACTCATAACTGCATGCCTCCGGAGGAACTCAGACAATATTCAAAAGGAAGCGACTAGAAATTTTCCGTGCATGAGGTATCCAGAACCTAAAGGATTGAGAATTAACACTCATTCACAGAGCATCTTCATCAGTCTACATTAGATGCTCAAGTTGAATGAGGCAACTATTCAAACCACAAATAACCATGTATACAACTTCCTCATGGTAACTAAATAGTTCAAATTATAGCATCAGATCAAAGATAACAAAATAGTTCAAATTACCAGCCAAAAAACAAACAATCATCAAGACAAAGTCTTTTAGCTTAAAAAGTTGAGCATTAGTGATGCAAAAAATCAAAGCTGAAATTCAGATTCTAGCAAACTGATACCTTGAAATATCAAAGTCTTACACCAATATAGTCTCAATAACGCAAAAATTATCACCTTTTACTTGTCAAAATCAGCACTGAATCCTCACCTCCAACTCGAAGGCCAGAAAGTATGAACCTCATATCCCGTCTTCCAATTGTCCAGGTAGATAACCTTATTCACGGCCCAGAATGAAGCCACAAGAGAAATGACCACAATGAATCTCTGTACAGTCACATTCTTAACCATTACAAGCACATGAGTCATAAACGCTAATAATAGCCCCACAATTGTGTATAAGAACCCAATGGCAAACCCCTCTGCTCCCAGCTGCATCCCGGATCCCTGATAAAAGAAAATCAGCTTGGTGGGGTCGTTTCGGTCGGGTAAAAACATGGGCATCTTACGAATTATATTGTGCATCGCACCAGAAACACTGAAGAAGTAGACAAAAATAGCCCCGCCTAGCCATATTCTCGGATCGTGAAGCAATGTATCGCCAGTCAACACCTTCTTGATCATAAACGGGGTCCATATGAGTAAAACGGCAAATAGAAAAGCGAGTTGGTTCTTGGAGACAATTGGGGGACGTTGGATGGGTCCAACAGAGAGTTTGGTCCTAGACTCGATGAAATCGGACATAGATTCGGCCATTCTAGAGAAATCGCCCTGATCCATGGCGTCAGATTCTTTAGGGTTCCTGACATTGGGTCCAACAAGGCGGATGTGAGGAAGAGAATTGACGCCGAACAGAGAGAAGGAGGATTGAGCTTCCTTGAATTCGATGTCACAGAAGAAGAGTTTACCATGGGATTTGGAGGATTTATCGGGGTTGTTGGCGATGAAAGAAGAGGCAAGGAGAGAGAATTCGCGGTGGAGGTCCTGGAGGTGGAGCTCGGGCTTGTCATGGAGCTGCTTGGCGTCAAAGAAGATGAGAAGCGAATAAGGGCGTGGAGTTCTTGTAGAAGTTAGGAAACGAGAGACGGTGTGGTCATCTAGGTGAATTACGCCTGATTTAGATTGGGATTGGAGGGAGAGGAGTTCCGAGACGAGCTCTTCGGGGTCAGGAATGGAGGTGGTGAGGGTGAGGAGAGATATTAAGAGGAGGAGAACAGTGGTCGGATTTTGAAATTTCGCCATTTTCTGGTTACCTGCGTTGGAGACCAATTGTTCTGTTTCGCGTTTGTTTTAGGGGAAGGGAAGGAAATGAAGTCAATAGAAGAGTTAGACGACTTTATTATTATTATTATTATTATTATCATTGTAATTACCATTATCATTATTATTATTATTATTATTATTATTATTATTATTATTATTAGACTAAATAATTATAAAATTTTTATAATTTTATATATTATATTAGTTAATTTATATATTTTTAATATTTATATTTTATATTTTTAAAAATAAAATTGTTTAATCTTTTTATTAATATTTTTATCCTAAAATTATTAGTCAACTAATTTAATATTATAAATTAACTTATTTATTTTTTCTTTATATATATTTATCTTTATTATTTATTAAGTCTATTTTATTTTTAATTTTATTTTATATATAAATCGTCTGTAAAATAATAAAAGATATTATTTATATTATTTAAAATTATTTTTTAGTAATATTTATAAAATTAAAATAAATGATATATAAATTATCTATAAAATAATAAAAATATTTTGTGTATTATTTAAAATTATTTTTTTAATAATATTTATAAAATTAAAATAAATTATATATAAAAAATATAAATAAAATTAAAAATAAGCATGACTTAACAAATAACAAAAAATATATATATAAAGGAAAAACAAATAAATTATTTTATAATATCAAAGTAATTGGCTAATATTTTTAGGATGAAAATATTAACATAAGTACTAAACAATTTAATTTTTAAAAATAGGATGATGTAAAAATTAAATGTTAAAAAAACAGGAACTAACTAGTATAATATGCAAAATTTTAAAGACTTTATAATTATTTAGCCTTATTATTATCATTATTATTATTATTATTTTATCCCGTGGAGCAATCGATGAGAAAGGTGAGAGGCACGCGTCTGTTGGCGATAACTAACTGAAACGACGTCATTTTCCCTTGTCGATTGTACTTATATATAATCAAAATAGATAAATCTATTGGCTTATTAACAAAAATTGCCTCGATTGATTGGTGGACCGGAAGAGTGGCCTATCTAATGTTTATAATAATTATCAAATAATAAATTAATTTAATTATATTGATAGAATTAAATTAAATTAATTAAATAATTTTAAATAATTTTTTCTAAAATTAAAGACAACTATTGCTTGAATGCCAATATCAAGCGTTTATATGTTGTTTTATTGGGTTTAAGCCCCCATGTTCAACATTTAATCGCGAGGTCTCATGGCATTTTTCAATTCCTTCGTGTAGCAAAGCCAACGGATAATACTTGTGAAACTTGTACTATTTACTAATTTGAGTCCTTTTGTATACTCAAACACTTCAATTGATTTTTCAATTTTGTAATCAGACCTTGGTGTCACATCCAAACTTGCTTGTTATTTCTCCAACCTGTCGTGCAGTGTGATAGCTTTGTCAATCTATTTGTTGAAGCAAATAATTATTGACTAGGAAGTAACAAAGTAAAAAAATCTGGCAATAACCCTTTCTGTAGAAGTTTGTTAAAATATTATGGGATTAGATATACAGTTACAACTAAAATAGAAATAAAAAAATAAAAATAATATATATTAAAATTTTACGTAAATTTTTTTTTAAATTAATTAGAGTAAAAAATCATGAGTAAATTATAGATGAATTTTATTATAGTAAAAAAATTATAATAATTTTTTTTTATAAAATAAGAAGAACACAATTGACAATACTCTCTCTTATAATAGGAGAAATTAAATACTCTCTCTCTAATAAAAAAAATAATATTTAGGATACATCTCATTTTTCTCTCTAAAACTTTAATAATTTTTAAGATGAATTTTGAAGAGAAAGCTAAATGGTTTATATAGGCTTAAAAAATGGGTTGGTAGAATTTTATTAATGGTTAGGTAACTCATTTACTTAAATTAGACACCTTAATTTTTGACATTCATTACCTAAGTTAGATACCTCCATTTTAGACTAAGAATTATCTAAATTAGACACCTTCATTTTTAACTAAAAATTACCTAAGTTAGGCATCTTTATTTTTGACATTACAAAATGGACTTTACTACAATATATCTCCCACTTAAAGTCACTTTCTGTAATCCTTATATTCTTTCTACACTTGTCATCTCCATATTACTTATGTATCTGCTACAGCTAAGGAGGATCGACACCAAATGAACTTGTCATTATTAATCAGCTTTGTTAACATATCTGATAGGTTGCCTTTTGTATGAATTTTTTTGTATATTCACACTTTCTTCTTCCACCTTCTCACGAATGAAAGTGATATTAAACTCGTATGTGTTTTTTCTTTTAATGAAATGCTGGATTCTTTATTAGATGCAAAGCACTCTGGCTATCACAAAATAGAACAATCTTCTCTTGTATGTATCCGAGTTCCCCCGGTAGCATTTACAACCATATTGCCTCTTTGCTAGCTTGGGTAGCTGCGATATATTCTGCCTCCGTTGTAAAAGTAGCCATAATAGATTGCAATTTTAAAACCCAGCTTATAGCTCCTTCAGCAAGAGTAAACACATAACCTGAGGTAGACTTGCTCTTATTAAGATTACTTGTATAAACTGAATCAACATAGCTTATGATAGTAAAGTCTGATTCACCATTATATAATGTAACATTTGAGGTATCCTTGATATATCTCATGATTCTCTTTACAGTACTCGAATGCTCTTTACTAGAATTCGCCATGTACCAACTAACCACTCTCACTGCTTGTGTAATGTATGATCTTATACAAACCATAGCGAACATTAAGTTCCCACTGCTGATGCATATGGTACTCGAGACATTTCTATCATCTCTGCTTCATTGCTAGGACTCATACTTGAGGATAACTTCAAATTAATAGGAAGAGGGGTAGAAATTAGCTTACAGTCTTGCATGTTGAGGCGCCTAGAATTTTCTTCAAATAATTTTTTTAAAAAAGTCGTATCTTTCTATTACTTCTGCCTCGGTAAATTTGCATCCCTAGAATCTTGTTTGTTGGTCTCAAGTCCTTCATTTCAAACTCCCTAGCCAGCTGTGTCTTTACGTCTGTAATATAATCTTTGTTGGGGCCTGCTACCAACATGTTGTCAACATATAATAATAGAATAACGAAGTTACCATCACCAAATCTCTTGTAGCAAACACAATGATCTGAACTATGTCTGTTATATCCAAGGCTCATGATAAAGGAATCAAATCTCTTATACCAACATCTTGGAGCCTATTTAAGACCGTATAGAGATTTGTCCAACCTGCAAACTAAGTTCTCTTTTTCTTTTTCTTTAAAATTTTCTGGTTGGAGCATGTAGATTTCTTCTTTAAGTTCTCCATGAAGAAATGCAGTTTTCATGTCCAATTGTTCTAAGTATAAGTCAAATGTAGCACACATTGTCAGAACCACTCGAATTGTTGTGAGCCGAACAATGAGAGAGAATATTTTATTGAAGTCTATACCTTCTTTCTGAGCAAATCTTTTCACCACCAATCTAGCATGATACTGCTGTTGCTCTCAAATTAAGTACTACTACAAAGCGTCACTCGCAAGTATACGAGGTAGCTGTAGCAAAGGTGATCGCCTCAAAGTCGTTTCCCCAAGAAGGTGTGGTTCGTAATAGCTTGATTGACAAGTTATTTAAATGCGGAAGTGTTTGTTGTTCGGAATTATGGAAGGACAATTTAAACCTAAGATTAACGTGCGTAGGGTTGAAGTGTGAAGGTGATACAAGATCAAATCGATTCTTGGGAAGGTGCCTAGGGTCATAGGTCCATTCAATCAAAGCTCAATTCTCCATTATCCATTAACATAACCTTATAATTAATTTGTTCCTCAAGGTTAATTAGTCAATTACCAATCCATTAGTTCTCACATTCATGAATTAGCAATAACCAATTATTTAACATTATCAAATTAATGAAACCCTAGAACTTATATTTCTAATTCATTCATAGGGTGGTCGATTATATAGTTCCGATATCGAATTTCACCTCTCGGTCCGTCATCCAATATTCAAAGATCAATAGGTAGCTAATCTATCAACCTAGCATTTAATGCAATACAATCAACCAATCAACAAGGAACATCAATGGAAATATCAAATCAAGACATTCAACCAAATATACTACAAACCCTAGGCATAGGTATTTAGCTCAACATCATCAATTTATAACATTCATTCAACTCAATATAAAACAAATACAAATTGTTCATTGCAATATCAATCTCTTAATACAACAACAACAATAGAAATGAATTAAAAGAGAGAATAGAAAAACTCCTTGTGAAGATGCCAAGAGTATGATTACTAGTCTTCCTCCTAGCTCCACTTGATATTTGATGAAGAACTCAAGCCCTCTTCAATAGTTGATTCCCCTTTGTAATGTGGAATGGAGCTTTCTCAAGTCACCAAACCTTTGGATAGAGCTTTCTCAACTCACCAACCCTTCAATGGATTATGCCTTTGGAAGATGGAATGGAGCTTTCTCAAGTCACCAATCCTTTCAATGAAGCTTCTTCAACCTTCAAGAGCTTGTTAACCCAACTTATCCCAAAGAATCTCAAAGAACTTGTCAATGGAAGATGAAGAAGGTGGAGAGAATAGAAATGGAGATGAAGATGAAGGGCTAAGGGAAAGTGTCACTCTCTCCCTCTCCCAAACGTGTAGCAGAAAATTGGCTTCAAGAGCTCAAGAACTAAGCACTCCCCCCAAATTCCCTCTTCTTCTCTTTTTAATTCATTCAAAAACACCACTCATGCCTTCCAACTCACACCATTTCACTTTGTTCCCCACTATTTCTTTGTTTAGTATTTCTTTTGGCAAGCACAAGGCCTTGTTCCCCACTTTGTCCCACACTTCGTGTAGAAAAATTCAAATATTTTAAGTGTGACATGGCCAAGCCAAGAGTGGCTTGGCCGTGTCTCTTGTTTTCCTTTGGGACACGACCAAGCCATCTGGCCGTGTCCTTCACTGCCATCTTTCTTTCTTTCTTTTTCTTTCTTTCCTTTTGGTCTTAAAGGGTGACACGACCAAGCTTGTGGTCGTGTCATGTGGGTGTGTCCATTTCTGTTTCTTTTCTTTCCTTCTTTGCTTGCTCCAAGTGACTTTAGCATGAAATGGGACATTGCTAAGCTTGCTAGCCGTGTCATGTGACACGGCCAGTGGCTTGGCCATGTCATTGAGTGTGTCCACCTCTGCTTGCTTCTTTTTCTTATCTTCTTTGGCTCAAGATGGGACACGGCCAAGCTTGCTGGCCGTGTCACTTGGGTGTGTCTCTTCCTGCTTCTTCATTTTTGCTCTTTCTTTGCTTTGGTCTTTGTTTTGCTCCTTGAATAAGATACGGCCGTGTCTCTTGGCCGTGTCAAGCTCTGCCATCACCATTCTTTGAGGGACACGGCCAAGCTTGATTTGGCTTGGCTATGTCTTGCTTGGTTCATGCTTTTCTTGCACTGTTTTGATCTTCCAAAGGTGTTTTTGCACCTAAACCTAAAACAAACACTTTAAACAAACTTAAAACAAAAATCAATCAAAACATTAACAAAAAACATATAAAAATCACACTAAAAACTAGTACAAAAATGATTTAAACAACTGCTCTACTTGGTTATTGTCATCTCGTTTGATTTTGTAAACTCATTTATTTCCGATGGCTTTTCTTCCTTATGGTAGTGAAACAAGATCCCATGTTTTATTTTTATGAAGAGCTTTAATTTCTTCTTGCATTGCTACCATCCACAGAGAAACTTCTTGGCCTTTTATAGCTTCATGAAAAGTTGATGGCTCTCCATCCTCTATTAGTAAACAATATGCGATATTTTTCTCCATGATATACTCTGAGTGCCAAGCTGGTTCTCTTCTATCCCGAGTTATTTGTCGAACTTGTGGAGTTGCAAACTCAACTCGTTCTTGTTCTTCATGTTCTGATGATGCTTTAAAAGCATCTAAAACTTCTTGTTCTTGTCTTTCTTCAACTTGAACTGTAGTAGTCTCTGAATTTTCTTTTAAAGTGTTATCATTATCTTTTTCTTGTATCTTATCTTTTACAAATACAACATCCCTACTGATTAGCACCTTGCGGGCAGTGGAATCTCATAGGCGATATCCCTTGACTCCATCAACATACCCTAAGAAAATATATTTCCTGGATTTTGGATCCAGCTTTGATGTTTCTTGGGTGTTGTACATAACATAAACATGACTTCCAAATGTATGTAAGTGAGAATAATTTCAGACCAATTGTAGTTGATAGTGACCGATTGATCAAGTAACAAGTAGTCTTGACTGCTTCCGCCCAAAATGACTTAGACAACCCTGCAGTTCTCAACATCACTCTTGTTCGTTCTAACAAGGTTCTATTCATTCTCTCCGCTGCTCCATTTTATTGTGGAGTGTATGCCACCGTGAATTGCCTTTTGATATCTTCTTGTTGACAAAAGATATCAAATTCATCACCAGTATATTTTTCTCCATTATCTTTCCTTAAACACTTAATCTTCTTTTTAGTTTCAAGCTCAACTCGTGCTTTGAATATTTAAAAACTGAAAATACATCTACTTTATTTTTTATTGGATACACCCAATATCTCCTGGAGTAATTGTCAATAAAAGATACAAAATATTTTGCTTCTTCTAGGGATAGAACTAGTGTTTGCCAGATGTCGGAATAAATTAGTTCTAAGATAGCTTTGCTTCTAGCAGAGAAATTGCTGAATTTTAATATGTGCTGCTTACTAGTAACACAGTGCTCACAAAAGGATATTGAAACCTTTTTGAGCCTTGGAAACAACTTTTGTTTAATAAGAATCTTCAATCCTCATTTTGACATGTGATCGAGCTTACGATGCCACATCATTGTTAATTCTTCTGCTGAACTTGCTATAATGCCGTGGATGCTTCTCCTTCTTATTGTGTTTCTCCTTTAAGCATGTACAAATTTACAGCTATCTTTTCTACTTTCATCACTACAAGTGCACCTTTAACTATTTTCATAATCTCATATTGAATATGGGTTTTACACCCATTATTATCTAATTTTTTCAAAGATAATAAATTTTTCTTTAAGCCTTTGACATGTCGTACGTCCTGGATGGTGTAAATCGTACCATCATGCATCTTTAATTTAATGGTACTAATACCAGCAATTTTCAAGGCATGATCATCTTCCATGAACACAGATCCTCCAGTTATGGGTTCATATTAATGGAACCATTCTCTCTGAGGAGTCATATACCATATTTCTCCTGAGTTCATAAGCCAGATATTAGTGAATCTTCTTCTGCCTTTAGTAACTGTTGTTGCCTCACTGTATAAAATTTCACCATCATCTGAGGTGCTTGCTACACAACCTTAAGCATTTGACGATTCGGGACCTTTTCCTTTGGCTTTTTCGTTTTTCTTTAGATGCCAACACTCCCTTTTGTAGTGCCCTTTCTTGCCACAATGATGACACTTCACATTCTTCTTACTTTTAGATTTTGCCACAATCCTCCTATCACATGCTCTTTTAAATAACGTTGTCACAACATTCACCTTTCCCAAATCACAAAGCTTTTCAATAATTTCATCAAATTCAGACAAAGGAGGGATAGGAAGAAATCCTTTCTTCACTAATATTACCATTACTCTCTCAATCACTTGAACATTTCCACATGTGCAAGCTCCATCCAGTATGGAGCCATAGGTAATGTAACTAGCATAAAGACTTATATGGCCCATCTCATTTAAGCAATAAAATGCAGCTCCAAAATCCCCATTTCTACTATAGTATTCAACAATAACACTATATATACATAGCTAAATTATGAATACCCATGTCTAGAAATTTTACAGTTCTCTCAAATTTCCCATCTTTACAAATTTTACAATATGAGCAAGCAGGGACCAAGTAAACTTATCCGGCAAAACCCCAAATTGAATAATAGCACCATAAAAACAAACACCAAGCTACTTGTGTCTCATTTTCTCTTTGCAAAACGTTTAAAGGTGCATTACATGTATGAATTGAAAGGGTATAACCAATTACTCTCATTTTCCTATACACCTCCAAACCCTTCATAAACAAACCCTTACTTGAATAGCAAACAAGACCAAAGCTTAATGCATTATTTTGAGAACTTTTAACTTTACCAGCTTGAACCATGGTCTCCATGAGTACATTTGTAGGGTGGGTTTGAAATAGAGAATCCAAGATTGTCTTTGCAGATTGATGAAATTGTATTTTGTCAATTATTTATATTTATTCTAACTATTTTTTGTTCTTAATCAATTGAATTTAATGAATTTATTTAATTGAAGTTAGAATAATTTCATTTCCAAGATTGAAATTGGCAAAATATGAGTTTTGAAATATTCTGGACCAAATGGGTGATTTGAAGTCAAAGAAAATTGGAAGTTCTGTAACAAGGGATAACGGAGAAGAAAGGCAGGGGAAGAAACATCTCCACGGCAGTGGGATTTCTTGTGGCACGCCCGCGGAAGTGAAAAAGAGATTGCCTGGAGACTGGAAGGGCAGAGCAAAAGAGCCAAAAAGGTTTTTCATCTGCATGGCCATGCAAAAGTTGTGGATATAGCTGTGTATTCCAAAATGAGAAATGGTCCAATTTGCATAATAAAAAAATAAAAAGTATTCAATTAACCAAAACGAATACAAAATCATTCACTGAAATATCCATTAAAAACATTCTTCCAATTCCACAATTCTCAATCCCAAGCATAAATTCAGAATCCAGATCACTAAATAAAAATCCAATTCCAAGTTTGCAGTGAGGTTTAGTGAGGCTAATGAATTTACGAAACATATGAGTAGGAACGACATGGACCTGAACAAAGAAAACGCATCCTTTTGTAACAAAATGTGTATAAAAGCTGACAAAATATTTTAAGCACAAAATGTTATGAAAGCTTTGAGCATGATTACCTCATCCATTAGTAGTAGTCCCCATTCTCTATTTCTTATTTCTTTAATAATCTTTTTAGATTGTTCAAATCATTTACCACCAAAAGATACCATGTTTATGTTTTCACAACCACTCCAGCATTGCCTTGGAATCTTTCTTTGCTGTCAGATGTGAATCGACAAATTTGTTTATCTCGAATGGTTGACCATAGCTGGAACTGAAAGGCCCACTGATCAACTGACTAAACATTTGTTGCTAAATAAAGACAGCTTTCCTTTATTCGGCATGTTGCAGAAACACCCACTAAGGACTTTCCGACACTACATGGTAGCACAATGATACCAGATCTTACTCTGCCTACACCATCAACCACCACAAGCAATTAATCTTATCCAAGCCAAAGGCATGTACAACTATATAATTTTAAAAACAAACTTCTTGTGATATGCTGAAGCTTTCAATCTAATTCTGAAAACATATTCGAGGTATGATGCTAAAACATTCTATTTCCTAATACACAACATTTAACATATGTTGAAGTATGTCTCAGGCCCACCCATAATTTAAAACTGAGTGAAATAATAAAAATCCTAAGATTATATTCAGCAAATTATAATATAATTAAAAGCTTAAGATATATCATTGTTGGCGGAGTATTGTTTTCAAGTTGGCATAATTTACTAAGGCTCTTTTCTTGATATGGCAGTGGCTGTGCATGAGGCTTTAGTGCCATGTCAAGGCCTGGATTGACCTATGTGTTAAAAAAGCATTAACCAACTATGCTAATTGGATAAATTCTAGGAAGTTGTTGAACAGCTTCACACACTCACCATCGGCAGTTATATAAACAAATAACATGACCATGATCTATTTTTATATTGATAATTTGTACATAATCATTATAATGTACACAAACCAAGATACACGATCATGAATGGAATAATCACCTGCGTGTAACACTTAAGATTAGTAGCAATCTTCCCAACAACCACATTCAATAATACCAAATGATCGACAGGTAGGCATAAAATTGATCCAAAAGAAAGACAAAGACTTGAGGATATTAAAAAAAATAGAATCATCCAAGAAAGCTTCACCATGTTTTCATAAAAAAAAAGATAAAAGCACAATCAATCAAATAATAGATCCAGGTGTGGCAAATTGGTAATCTCACGAAAAAGTTCATGGAAACAACATGCCACATAAATAGGCTATTCCGGATCATATACCTTGCTGTATAAGGAGCCCGCTATCAGTAACATTTGTTAATTGCAAAACACGAGCTGAAAGTTTTGTATCTAACACTTCTTGTGATTTTGAACTGCATTAGGCAAGTAACAAACACATTGATAACTACCACGACAAATAATGATTCAAAAAGGGGGAAAAATTACCTACAGCTAGTAGATTGTTTTATTTAAGAATGGTAGCAATTACATGAACTATCCAAGTAAGCTTTGCCTCAATAACAGAGAGTTCATTTCCATCAGTCATTCGTACTCTTTCTCTCTCCTATGTAAGCCATTCATAATCAAGATTTAAATTGGCTTATCGTTAACTAATGCGCAAGTGTTAACATTCAAAAAGCAATTCAATCTATTACAAACTACCTTACAGTGTATGCTTGCAAAATAGGCTCCATTGTGTTTATTATATATAAACTACTGCTTTCATACTGAAAATCCGTTGTGTTTATTATAAATAAACAACTGCTTTCTGATAAGTCCATAATGAATATACCTTTTTCTATCAGTTTTTATATGAAATTAAGTTGAATTTACTTATTCTAAGCTCAATTGTGTGTTCTAGTTATATTATTTTTTAGTAAAGTTTAGTTTTAAATTAATTTGTTGTAAGACTCTTATAAGCAGAGATTTTAGGCTGATTAGACCTTCAATGAAGATTTCAATGATAAGAGAATATAAGATTGAAAAGTTGTCTTCATGACGTTGATAAGAGGACATCTCAAGCTTTTCATAGAGGTCTGGTTCGTCAAAATCCGAGTTCATTTTGGCCTCCAAAAGCCTAAAATTATCTACTCTTCAAGTGCTACAACTTTACTGAAAAAGTCAATTCGAGATGAGGTAGATATCTGATAGAAATTTGGTTTGCAAATTTGAATTTAAATTTGTGTAGAAGTTGATTAGAAGTAGGAGTATGTTTCAGGGAATAGCGGAGGAGAAAGACAAGAAAGGTGACTGAAAAAAAGGGACAGAGAGTTTACAACAGCCAGAAAGAAAAAACTCTTCTACACTTTTTATTTTTTCTCTAGTTGATTAGTTTAATCCACCATTGAACATCAAAGAATGAAAAAGTTAGTGCTAGAGGAAGACTCCATTATCTCTACAAAATTCTTCATTCTAGTTTGAACATTCAATATAGTTTAGATTTCCAATTTTTAACTCTTTGATTTCTTTGTTAATTCATTAGTTCAATTTTAGTATTATAAATTTTATGAGATATTTCTTCATTGCTAATGTTTTTATTTTTAATTTAGCTATAAATAATTAATATTTTTAGTGAGATTAGGTGAATTTAGAAATATGGATGATGAGCAATAATTAATTTTATTAATTATTTATTTCTTGAATTAAATTATTATTGATTTTATTTTTAATACCAATTGCTTGTTAAATGGAAATCATATCTTGAGTGAAAGCTAGATATTAAGGAATCAACAACTTTAGAAATTCTATTTAGAGATAAAAGAATCCTATAGAAACCAACTTAGTTTTTTTTGAGCTTGATAGATTGTTGTAGTTTATTATTTTTTAAAATAAAACTTATAAATTTCATCAATTATTAATTTTTTTTTATTAAGAAAGAGAAAAATTACAATTTTAGGGATTGTATGTTTGATTTAAGAAAGATTTTAATTAGTTTGAAAAATTATTTTTGCTTATTTAAAATAATTCTAATAAAATTTAATTTTACTTGTTTATCTTAATTATTTGAATTTAAGAATTTGAGTTTTAATTTGAAATTTGAATTAGTAAATAATTATCTTATTTGAACTTTAATTTGAATTTGAATTTTAATCTTTGAAATTAAGTTCATAGATAATTTAATTTAATTTAAATTTATAATTTGATTTTAAAATTTTAAATTAAGGATTAAATATTTATTTTTTTAAATATCAAAATTAATTAATTAATTTTTAGATAATCAAACTGAATTTTATTTAGTTAAATTATTCTTTTAATGTGAGAACAATTTTTACATTCAATTTACTACTTATTGCCATGCATACACTTGCAGTTATAATTATTTCAAATGCGTACTTTAGTTTTACTTTCATACTTAAAAAAAATGAGAGAGGAATCATTAGGCCAATAAAGTTTTCACAAACTAAAAATATCACACACTTGGTGACAACAAGAATTCCATGAATACACAATTTAGTAACAAAACAGAACTATAAAACAATCATTCCACACTAAAGCATACCTGCGTAGAATCAAATTTCTTATATTCCAGAAAATTCCATGTCAACCTCTGGTGGCTCATCATCGAGAGACAAAACCTAAACAAATCCCAGAACTATCCCTAAAATATCTAAAATCTATCTTATATGATACCCTGATTAATCGACATCAAAACAAAAACTATCCTTAAAATACAGAGCCATCTCGAATATTTTAGGAGCCCCGAGCAGAAATTAAAATATGGGCCCCTAAAAAACAGTGCCGAAAATTATGCAGAAATTGCTCTTCTCTTTTAAGTGTAATTAAGATGCTAAGAATGCAGAAATGGGCCTAAAAAAACAGAGTTTCTTGCTAAAAGAGAAGAGTTTGACCAGTGCATATGAAGGCTTGGTTTAAGATGCTAATATGAAGGCTTGACCAGTGGAACGAAGAGTTATCATCCATAGTAGGCTTGACCAGTGGGCCTTCTCTTTGCTACATATAGTTTAAGATGCTAATATGAAGGCTTGACCAGTGGAACAAATATCCGAAAAGAGTTTCTTGCTTTATGTAGGCCCGGCTCAAGGGGGGCTCTGAGCGGTTGCTCAGGTTGCTCCCCCTTGAGCCGGGCCTGTTAAAATATCTCAAATTGATCGGGTTCTTTTGGAGGCCAAATGGAAGCCAACCTTCAGAGCTCAAGTACAAAGAAGAAATGGACAAGATCAGAAAAAACATCATCAATTTCAATGGCAAAATGGTGCTTCTCGAAAACTATAGCAATATCAATTACACAAGTCTACGTGAGAATCTAATCCTTATAAAGTAACCAATTATCCTTTCATGACTGTTGATTGTTGAAATGAGAAAAAAATTACAGGATCAGCAAAGAAACTGAGGAAGTATGACAAAAGAAAATGGTGGGTTGTCGTGATTGCCATTTATTTAGAAAGCGAGATATTTAATCACGGATAGAGAACAAGTTAAGTTTTTAAAGAAGATAAAGATAGAAATTGAGAATACAGAGGAAAAAATTTGTGAAATTGCGTTTTTTTTAGAATATGCATTATGTGGCAGTTTCAAAAGAGGCCTTATTTTTCAGCTTCTATATAATTATATAGATATTTAATATATTTTTAATATATCAAAAATATATAAGAATTATAAAATATATTTTTTTAAAAAATAATCTATAGTTTAATTTTTCTTTATAATTTTCTAAGGGTAGTTCAAAGGTTGCAAAACTAGAACAAATTTTAAATATCTAAAAGAATATATATATATAATAAACAACAACTGTTGTATTAATAACTTTAGAGACGGCTTAAATCTAGCGCTTTAGATAAGAAATCCACAATTTTATTTTTTTTTAATTTGATAGATATATTTTATATTTTAAAAAAAATTATTATTTTATTGAAAATATAAATTTATAGTTATTTCTATAATTATATTTTTATTTTATTATAAAACATGTTGATTAAATATTAATAATAAGTGATATATTAATTATTATTTAATACAGGTAAAAAAGAAAACATGTGACCGAGGCAATACAATAAAAAGTGGGGGAGATTTTAAACCAATCTAGTCAATTTTTGTGAAGTTCCATTTTAGCTATTGATTTTTTAAAGTTGGAAAAGATTTATCTATATTGGGTAGGGTGCACGTATGCTAATAAAATTATTTATTTTTTTAATAATTTTTTATTAGATAAATGCATATATTGTCCGTCGAAATAAAATTTTCCAGTCTAAAGTGCGCAAAAACCTTTGTGATTGTCAAATCGTCATACAGACGACACGTGACTATGCTTGTGTTCACGTGAGTGGATGAGCATGCGGTACATGTATTATTATTATTAGCCAATAAGTTCGAAATGACAACTATAACCTTTGCATATTTAAATTATATGCAAAAAAAAAATCTTAGTAATTTGTAATTCTTACTAAATTTTAATTATATATAGACCATATACTTTTTATTAAAAACATAGACTAAATATGAAAAAGAATGAATTTATTAAAATATTAATAATATTCTAAATTCATAAATATTACATGAGATATAACATAATATATATACCAAGATGTGTCAAGAAGTATTTTTTATAGTGAATAGTATAATATAGAAAAATAAAATATTAAGAGAAATCAATAAGAAAATAAACCATTATAAGAATGAGATAATTAAAAAAACTCATATTTAAATATTTAAGCCTATCAAAAATATATAGGTGAAACATCTTTAAAAAATGAACCATTAAACCAAAATTTTAAAAAACATTCCATAAAATATGAAAATAATTTTGAAATTTTGCCACTGATTTAGAATTAATTAACCCCAAACGCCTACTCTTATTGAAAATGGTAGTGGCATTTTACCCTTTATTTATATGTAGGATGGATAAAATTTGATTAACCGACTAAATTTTTAGTTAATCAATTAAAAATTTAGTTTGATTAACCGATCGATAGTATAATTTGATCGATTTGATTAAAAATTTAAAATATTTTAATTTTCGATTTGATTAATGATTAACCGATTTGATTTAGTCAATTAACTGGTTAACCAAATTATTTAAAAAAAATTAGTTATTTATTATTTTTTGCTTAATTTTTTAATTATATCAATTTTTATTATAAATATACATTTTTATTATAAAATAAAGTTATATTTTGTTTATTTTTATAATAAATTTTATTTAGTTATTTAATTATATTAATTTTTTATAAATATAATTTTATTTTAAAATTTTAAAAAAAATCGGTTGTTTTGGTTAATTAACCGAATCGACTAAAATATAAATTTAATCGGTTCGGTTAACAATTTTTTTATATATCAATTTAATTAATTAACTAATTCGATTAATTAATTAACCGAATCAATTGATATCTACCTTTATTTATATGTTAATGGCCTAATGGCAAACCTAATTGTAATGGGCAAAGCAATTCACAAATCAGTCAGTTCGGTTAGCAATTTTTTTATACATCAATTTAATTAATTAACTAATTCGATTAATTAATTAACCGAACCAATCGATATCCACCTTTATTTATATGTTAATGGCCTAATGGCAAACCTAATTGTAATGGGCAAAGCAATTCACAAATCAACCAGTTCAATTAATAATTTTTTTATATATTAATTTAATTAATTAACTAATTTAATTAATTAACCAAACTAATTGATATCCACCTTTATTTATATGTTAATGTCCTAACGGGCAAAATGGGCAAAGCAATTCACAAATCACAAATATCAGATGCCGTAGGGTAGGACCTTTTCAAGCATTGACTTTAATCGGACGGCTATTAATAGTCCGCTTATTTCTAATGAGCTATCAGCTCCTGGTTCAATTTGCCCACATGCATTGTCCGTGTAGGATTGGATCTCAGTTAGGAGTGGTCACAACTTACATATTTCGGATATTCTATTTATTTATATAGTATATAAGTAGGTTATAAATAGATTTGGATGAACGTAAATAATATTTTTATTATTTATTATTTAAATTTAATTATATATTATTTATATTTTATTAAAATTTTAATTATTTTTTATTATATTTATTTTAATTATAAAATTTTGTATTATGAAATTATTTTTAATAAAATTATATTAATATTAAATATTTATTTAGAATTATTTAATTAAAAAATTATAATTTATATTTTAAATTTTATAATAATTTTTAATTTTTATAATTAAATAGATTTAAATAGTAAATTAATTGTCAGTATTAAATATATTTAAATTGAATATGAATATAAAGGAGTGAAGTAGGATAATTTAAAAATTAAACAGATTTAAATATAATAATTTTTAAGATACCCTAATACAGGATAACCTTGTTTACAGGTCTGTATGATTTAGCATGCTGGTCTTGTTTATTACCAATAAAGAAAGCTCTGTTCCCCAGTAAAAATTCCCTTTTTTTTTTTTTTTTTTTAGTTTAATCTTCTTTAGAGGGTGTTTCTCAAAACTTAAAAGCTGGTCAAAACTGCTTATAAGCTGTTTTTAGATTATAAGTTGTTTATTTAAGTGTTTCTGAAAACTTAAATAGTAGATTATAATCTGATTTTAATCAGTTTTTTAAAAGTTGGGTTTTGCTACTTTTTTTTTAAGCACTTATTTTTTAAGCAGTTTTGACCAAGTAAAAGACCATATTATCCCTACCTAATCTTCAATATTTCAAATTTGCCTACCTTATACACTTTAGTTCCCATCAAAGAAATTTTATTATTATTATTATTATTATTATTATTAAATTTTATTATTATTATTATTATTATTATTATTATTGTTGCAAAATAAATTTTGAATTGACATTTAAAAAATTATTTTTATACAATAAATAAACTCATGGACAGTTTGGTCATTTTGACAGTTTCTACAATTAAAAACTGATTATAAGCTGATTTTACAGAAACACTTAACTGATTATAAACTGATTATCAGCTGATTATTAGCTAGTTTACAGAAACGCTTAACTGCTTATTTTTAATCTGATTATAATCTAAAAATCACTTATTCACAATAAGCTGAAAAGCTCCAGTTTTGAGAAACACCCTCTTAGTGTGATTAACAATGGATTTGCCACTTTAAGGTAAAACATTCAAATTACAGAAAAAAAAAATACCAAAACCAATAAAATAGGCTTTGTAGATAACCTTTTTTTCTTCTTCTTTTGACTATAATTAAACTATAGCAAAAAAAATCATTGGTTATTGGGCAATTTTTTTTTTAGTTATTGGGAAAATTTTTAATTGTAACAGATTACTCACAAATATAAAGATGCTGCTTTGCAAATTCCAGTTGTTCAAACCAACAAATCAAAATCACTCACTCTTATTCTAATGAACACACAAACATGTGGTATTGTGGACCCTTTCTTCATTTTAATTTTGCTATTACCCCATTGGAGGCAGCTGTGGCTAGCTTTCTTCTTTCCTCATTCCTCATTCCTCATTCCATCTTTTTTTTTTTTATCATATTCCTATAATACCCATGTCAGTTTCATTTCTATTATTCTATATACCACTGTAATCATCGCCATCTATCTAATAACCCTTAACTATACAATATGGGTAAAGTTGTAAATTGCTGATATAATTGATAACCAAATAATTGATTAACAATTTGAAAATTGTCAGCTTGGTTTCTATTTTTACCCTTGATGTGTAAAACACCAATTTTCAAATACAGATCATTTATTAGATATACTCACTCTCCCTTACAAGGATCCATAGCTGAGAAAACTTCATTTGTTCTCCGCCTTCAATAATATCTTTCTTGATGCAGAAAATGGAAAGAAGGGTTTCTCTAATGACAGCTCTTCTCTTCATTGTAGCTTTAATGGCAGCTGCTTCTTGTTTATCATCTGAAGCAGCTGTGTCCAAAGGATCTTTTGAAGACAATTTCAGTATTATGTGGTCAGAGGATCATTTCAAAACATCTGAAGATGGCCAGATCTGGTATCTCTCTTTGGACAAGGAAACAGGTTTACATATATGTCTATAAACAAACACTTACTTGAACATTGATTCTTTAATAAATGTTCAGTTTATGTATAAATTATTTTGCTTCGTGTGCAAGATTTGTTTTCTTTATAAATTAATATTTGGGTTTTTTCTTGAATAGGCTGCGGATTTCAAACAAGGCAGAGATACAGATTTGGATGGTTTAGTATGAAGTTGAAATTGGTTGGAGGTGATTCAGCTGGTGTAGTGACAGCTTATTATGTGAGTTTATTCTTGAATCCTGAACTTAATATAAGCAATCAAGAAAGTTTCATTATTAATCAATCAAGAAAGTTTCATTATTAATTCTTTACTTATGAAAAAAACATAAACAAAAACATTGCAGATGTGTACAGAGAATGGGGCAGGACCAACAAGGGATGAGTTGGATTTTGAGTTCTTGGGGAATAGAACCGGACAGCCTTATTTAATACAGACTAACGTATACAAGAATGGGACTGGTGGCCGTGAAATGAGGCACATGCTCTGGTTCGATCCTACCGAGGATTTTCACACCTATTCTGTTCTCTGGAACAATCACCAAATTGTGTAAGTTATTTCAATTTAATATCAGAAATTCAATTTTCAACTGTGATTTAATAATTTCCAATCTATCAAAGACAAAGAGCAAAAGAAACCAAAATACCCAATTGAGATCTTGAATTTCCAAATGAATGACAGGTTCTTTGTCGATAGAGTTCCCATAAGAGTACATAAGAACAATGGAAAGCCAAATACCTTCTTCCCAAATGAGAAGCCAATGTACCTATTCTCCAGTATTTGGAATGCAGATGAGTGGGCAACAAGAGGTGGATTAGAGAAGACAGACTGGAAAAAGGCTCCATTTGTGTCTTCTTATAAAGACTTCAGTGTTGATGGTTGTCAATGGGAGGACCCATACCCTGCATGTGTATCAACCACAACTAAGAATTGGTGGGATCAATACGAAGCTTGGCATCTTTCTGATTCTCAGAAAATGGATTATGCCTGGGTCCAGAGAAACCTTGTCATTTATGATTATTGCAAAGACACTGAGAGGTACCCAACATCGCCTGTGGAGTGCTCTTTGAGCCCATGGGATTGATCAGTTACAGAACCAAGTCATATGATAGATCTTTGGGTTTACTATTTTTAATTCTTTTTTTATAATATTGAGATGAGTTTAAAATTTGTGTAATTTGTCGTATCTTTGTATCCACGCGTAAAATCTGAAAAAATACCATATGATACTATAGCAGGTATTCAAGAATCAATATGTGAAATTTTAATGAATTTGAAAGATATTGTATTGAGATTTTAAAATTTGTATTCTTTGGCATTCCTACATGGAAACATGGATTTATTAGCATAAACAGGGTTTTGAGTTTGGGCTAACGAAGAGCAATAAAAGACTTCTGATGTCTGCAGTCTATATATTTTAATTTAGATAAGAGTTTAAATTCTTCGTCCAACCTCATTTTTATATTAAAAAAAAAATTCGTTCATTTTAAATTGTTATTTTATATAATAAAAAAATAATTATTTTTAAATATATTTTTATCATTAGACATTAATTACTTAATCAATATAGTAATAATATAATATTAATAAATTAACAAAAAAAAATTTTAATTCATTCAAAATAATTTTATATAATCTTCAAAAGATTTAAAAACTTTATTAATAGATATACATAAGTTGAAAATGATGATTTTAATAGGATGGAAAATATATTTTTTTTTCTTTTATAAATCCAAGAAAAAAATTTATACAATTAACAGCAGCAGAACTGGATTAAACCAAAATTATGGTGAATCGATATTAAAACTGTCATATGGCTACTTTTTTAAAGAATAAAAATAAAAAAACCAACAAAATAATCATTTAATTTATTTTTATATTTAAAAAAATTATTTGAATCACACCCTACTTTTCAATATTATCTATATTATAATTTCAATTACTGTTTTTTTATTTTATAATTAATACTCTTTCTATTATTTTTAATTTATTTATCTTATATACTCTAGTACTTTTTTTATTCTAAAATGTTATTACATCATTTTTATATTCTCAAAAGCATAACAAATAGGGGTCGCAATAAAATTTTATTGCATCATTTTTGCTCCTATTATTCATCCTAGGACACGGAAATTTTATTTTATTGTTATGTTACGTAAATGCATATATTATTTTATAACTTACATTTTTGAAATTTCACATTCTTATTTTTATTTAATTAATTCTGCTCAATATGATCAATTGTTAATTAACAATGAGTTTTATTGAGTGAAAACTTGATGATAATGATTTTCAGATTAATGTGATTTCTAGTATAAGTTTTGTTTGATAGTTAAGTTTATAGCTTTGGTTTTATGACAATGTCAGTTGTCATAATATAGTTTTATCAATTACTAATTAGTCGGAATGATAAGAGATTCTAAAAATTATACATTTTCATATATATTTTTTTAGTGTTTTTCAGGTCCTTTCGAGTTCAGATTGTGACAAGTTCATCATATAAACGAATATTTTAAATTTTTTAGAAAATAATTTAAAATTATAAAATGTGATTAAAAATTAATTATCTTATGTATCGTAAAATGAGTTTTATTTTCATATCATATTTTCACTTAACTCTGAATTTTCTGTCTGCATTTTAGTAGTTCAAAATATATTAGCTATATACCTCCTATTCTAATTGAGGATTATAAATTTAACCCATGATGTTGTTCCTTTAGAAATGAAAACTATTGTTTCAAGTCCTAAACTGATAACGAAAAAATGTATTAATGATTTATAAAATAGAAAAAATATTTTTTTTCCTTCTGTAAAATAAATCATATTTTTCAAAAAAAAAAAAAAAATTCAAAGTACTTGGATTTACACTATATAAACAACTTATTTGGTCAGAGCGGTTCGAGTTAATTAATAAAGTGGTTTCTTTATTTTGCCTAACTAATTAAGTATGTTTTCAGAATGATTTTTGTTTTTTTTTATTTCAATTTTTTTAAATATATTAGTTAGTAAAAAAATTATGATTTATAAAATAGGAAAAATATTTTTTTCCCTTCTGGAAAATAAATCATATTTTTCTAAAAAAAAAAGTAAAAAAAAAAAGTCTAAAGCACAACTGATCCTTAAATAGATTTACACTAGGTAAATGACTTATTTTGGTCATAGAGGCTTGAGTTAATCAATCAAGTGATTTCTTTATTTTGCTTAAGTAATTAAAGCTACTACATTCGGGATGTTTTTTATTTTTATTTTCAATTTTTTAAAGAAAAAAATAAATTACCATCGGTAATATAACAGAGTTTTGGATTTTTTTTCTATTAGGTAAGAAATCATTTTGAATAAATATGAAAACCAAAAAAATATAATTTTTAGAGTTTTAGTTTTAAGAAAAGATTTACATCTATAAAATCTTTTTTTGTCTCTTTATATTTTTTTTATTCTCTGCATATATTTTTTACTCTTTTATTTTTTTGCAAATCTATTTATAAAATTAGAGGTTTTTCTTTAAAAAATATTTTTTAGTAATTTTATTTTATTTTAATAATTATATATAATATCTAATTAATATTATAATATATCATTAAAAATAAACAATAAATTTTCTAAGAGGTGAATAAGATATGTGTGTGTGTGTGTATAATAAAAAAAATTATGATATAGTTTTTAAAATATAAAATAAAAACTTAAAATAATTTTTAATTTTAAAAAAAAAAACTTAGAACATAAACAAACAGGGCCTAAACTCTCTTAATTTTGATTTCAATCTTATCAATCATTCTATTCAATTTTTTTTTTATTTTCTTCTAAAAGGATATATAAGAAATTATAAAAAAAATTATAATACTTAAAATGACCCTCTACTATGGTCTGAATTCAATAATATTATATTTTTAAAATTTACTGAAAAATTGAATGACTAAATCTTGGTTTCAATTAACAATATACAAAATCTACAACAACCAAGCTATTGCACAATAAAGAAAAACCATTCACTCATTGATAAGCTATATGGTTATTTGTATAATTTGTTATAATTTATTTTATTTTATTTTTCTGCATGTAGGGGCAGAAGTGTATAGACTTATTGAAAGAGCATATTTTTAAATTTTATATTATGTATATAAACAATACTATGATATAATTTTCTCCAAATTCAACAAATCAATTTAGTATATATTTCCACTGCTTTTCTTCTTCTTTCTCTCTAACTTGTAATCCTAGAAATCTTTTCCAAATTCATACATGGTATTAGAACAGTGCCTCTGAAATCGAAAACCTTCAGCAAATCATCTAAAACAAAGTTTTATTGCTTTTTAAACCATCAAACCACTATGAAAACCCATAAGGTAGATCATGTTTTCTTCTAAACCATCCTTTGAAATCCCTAAAACACCTTTGTTCAAAGGTTTGTCGAACATGAACATTGAATACCTAAAAATCTATATTTTTTTCCCTCTTACCTTATATCTAGATCTACACATGCAGAGCCACATCGTTGTAATTATGTTAGATTTGAAACCCTAAAGCCTCCAAACTTATACAAAATTACCTTTTCTCTTCAAACCTAGAAACGTGATTCTTGGATATGAACATTGACCAAAACAAACCTAAATCTAGATTCAACCAGAGCTCAAGTCATGAACCTTGTATCACAAAACTTGCCTTTTAATACCCAGATCTATTTGTAAATATGACTGATCTGAAATTTTTTTAGAACCATAATGTAAAAAACCCAGATTTGACACACAAACTCAAACCCTAGCCACGAAATCATCATATATAATATCATAAACACACAAAACCATAAAAAACACCTAAAACACACAATATTGTTAGAATTAAGCTGGTATGTGTTGATGGAAAACGAAGCAATAATATCGAATGTCTCTGGAACTTAGCGGATGCAAGAGAATAATAAAAAGGATGTTAATTGTAGCACCCACTTAATTACTAAAAATTAATTTAAATTAAATTAAATTAAATAATTTAAGGAAGAAAAGATGAGTTGAAAGTGAGAAATGGATAATATATATGTAAAATATAAGAAAAATATATATTACATATAAAGCTAAAAATGAGTTAGAATAAAAAAAGATGAATAGTGAAATGAGAAGTAAAATGGTATTTATACTTAAAAAATAAATAAATAAGATAATTCAAAAATAATTTTATTTTTGGATGGACGTTGAAAATTAGTGAATTGAAAATAAATAAATAAATAACAAATAAAAATAATTAAATAATATATATAGTTAGAAATTAAGTAAGAAAAGTCAAAAAAATCTTTAAACTCATATTTTTTTCTTCTTCTTCCTCTCCAACCCGTGAACACCATAGCCAAAGGGAAGCTTTGCTCTTCAATTGAACCAATTTTGGAAAGATTTCAAAGGATTAAAGTGATTTTGGATGGATTTTCAACAAATAAGCTTACTTACCTTATTTTTGAGTTTTATGGAATATTTGGATTATGTGTGATATGGGATTTTTATGGAGCATTGTTTAATTGTATTAGTGCTTTTGGAACATGTTATTTTGATGAGTAGGCAAAGATTTTATGGTTGGATGATTGATGGGTTTGAGTATTGATGAAGTTTGAGAGAGGTAGTATGGTTTAGGGTTTTGGAAAAGGGTTTTGTTCAAGATTGCTTGTTCATTTGGTTTCATCATTTAAATCATGTAGTTCAATGATTTTAATGGTGAAAATGAACTTAAAATAATATTTTAAATTGGTTAGAGTGAAGTTCTAAAGTTGAAATGACTTAAGGCTAAATTTTGAAATTTTGAGGAAAATATTGTACCTTGTATTTTAATGCTTTAAATGTGTTAAAATATAATGTTAAAGATATTTTTGAGCTTAAAACTCTATTTGGAATTAGTGAGAATGGTTTTATAAAGTTATAGACCTTTATGGCTAAGAAAAGGAAAATTAAAGAATTAGGTTTTAATTGATGTTTGATCGTTGAAATACCTTAAAATGTGATACTAATATATGTTTGTTATTCACATTGGATATAGGTGTTGAGTAGATAAGATTTCCGTCAATCTAGTGGTGAAGGACTTTTGGGTATGTTAGAAGTGAAGTGGAGTTTTAACTCCATTTATTACTTTAAAGAGGTTAGTACATACTTTATTCATAATGTGCGTGATTGTATTAAATTTTAGTATAACACATTATATATATTAAATGTATTATGATACTTGATTTTTATAAACATATATGTATAGCATTGTTTAAAGTAACAATGCTTGATTTATATTGATTGTGGCATGATAAGCCATTTGAGAATGTCTAAATAAAATGTTTGTGCAAAATGTGTAGAGTGCAAGTCATGCACTAACATAAGAAAGTAAACAACATTTGCATTATATATGATAATGATTTATGAAAATCATGATATGAGTCGAGATGTGAAAACATATTGAAAAATGAATATGTATTGTGTACCTTATACACTATCTAGTTGTCAGAAGATTACGCTTGGATGTTGGCATACCATACTCCAAAAGGGATGAGACACTGGGTGTCACAGAGATATGCCTACGACCGAGTGAGACACCAATAATAGGCCAAGGCAATAAGCCTGAGACTAGATAATTATATAAGGAGGTTGGGCCCAATATATGTGGATGTTTAATGTATTGTTTAATATGTATAAAAAATATTTTACATTTACAGCAAGATGCAAATATGACATTATATATGTGTAAAATCATTTCTTAATTCTACTAAAGTATGCACTACTAGGCAATATGCTTAGCGAAATTGAATTCTATTGCGCAGGTAACAGGGTTGATTTGGAGGATCCAGAGAGCACCTCTAAACCCAGGCAAGTTTAGACTGTGATTATTTTGCTTTTAGAGTTTAATGAGCTTCCACAGACTATAGCCTTCTGCATTTCATGTATATATATTGTACTTTAAATAATTTTATGGGAGTATATATTTTGTATTTATGAACGTGCACTTGATGTAAACTAGAAAGGGTTTTTGGGTTTTATGTTGGTTATGTGAGATATAGTTTATATGTGTATTGATATATAAATGTTTGTGAAATATTAGTTAAATTGAGCTATTAGACTTTATGAAAAAAAATGGACGTGAGGAATAAATATTTGGGAGTGTGTTTTATGCTGGTTGAGAAACTTGAATTTTTGAAAATGTTTAAAATACAGACGAAACTCTGACGAATTTTTTCTAGAGATTTTTCATTAAAGTTTGTATTTTTACAATATAAATTACTAATAAATATTTTTGTTCATTTATTAAGGTACACTTAAGTTATATAAATTTTAGTAAGATTAAATTGTGACATTCTAGTACTATATATGCATATTTTATAAATACCAGGTGTACGTATTATACATACATAGGGTATTAGGGTGTTACATTAATGACCCATTGAATCTATAAAGTTCTGATAATCTTGCGATGAGCTTGGTAAGTTGTCCACTAATTGAGCGAAACTATTTTTTCTTAGTCATGTTATGAAGATAACACTTGCGAATAAAATAAAATTGGGCCTTATTGATAGGAAATGCAAGAAACTAGAAGAAAACTCAACTGAGTTTGATTCCTGGAGACGATTTGGCTGCATGGTGATCTCTTAGATCCTGAACTTGATTTCTAAGTGTTTGGGATGAGCTGGAGGACCGATATGGTGAGAGTAATGATCTAATACTATATAAGCTTCAAGAGAGATAAACTTAGTTACATAAGAGGATTGTCAACTATTGGTTACTATACCAAAATGAAATGGTTGTGGGATGGAGATGGCCTGCTTAATTCAAACACTAACATGCACTTGTAGTGCAATTATGGAAAACATTCACTTGGCCAATATGACCAAAAGAATGCAGTTTTGATGGGGTTTAGTAATCAGTATGATAAAATTAAAAGTAAGATCTTATTGATAGAACACTTACTTTCAATAAATAAAGCTTACTCTATGATTTTGAGAGAGGATAAGTAAAGAGGCATTAGCATTGGTACTGTGGAGGGCTTAAATACATATGCTCTTTTAGTGAGGGGTCAATCATTTCGTAGAGGAAATAACCAATCTGCTAGTAGGGGTAATAGTAGAGGTAATCACACTGATAATATAAATAGGAGTGTTCAGCCAAGGAAAGATGGTACCGAGTCAGATAAGATTTGTTCTCACTATAATACGAGGGGACATGAGAAAGAGGTTGTTTCAAACTCACTAGTTATCTAGACTAATATTATAAGGGTATGAGGGAAATGGGGCAAGATCAAAATAAGTTTTGTGCTCAAGTAGAGTAATTTGGCCAAGTAGAAGGGGGGAGTCAAAAATCAAATCACTCTAAGCAAGATGATTTGACTGCCACCATTACCTCAGTGGTGGAAAAGCTTCTTAAAGGAAAAGTGACTGCTGATAGTGCTTTTGTGAACTACATTACTTATATGGGTATTACTCATTCACTCAACACTGTGTCTGATTGTAGTTATAATAGTTTGGATAATAGACTCAAGAGCCACTAGTCATATGAGTTTTACTAGCACCTATATGAAAAATATTGCTAAATTTATCCCACCTTCTACTGTACACATGCCTTACAAAATAGTAAGCATAGTACACTACACTAGAACTATCACATTAAACCCCAAACTTGTTCTTCACAAAGTATTACTTGTTTCTCAATTTAAGTACAACATTTTATCAGTTAGCTAGTTAGTTAAAGACTAAAGCATTAAAATTGTCTTTTATCAAACACACTTCCTTTTATAGAACCTTTTATTAGAAAGCCTATTGTTGTTGGAAAACTCCAAGCTTGATTGTACATATGGTACTTCTTTTAGAATAAAACTTCTATTATGCCTTAATGTTACTGAAAATAACAACTCTTACCATTGTATATCAAATTTTATGAATAAAGTTAATTTTTTATGTCTTCCATCTCTTATGATTTACTTCATAAACATTTAGGAAACTCTTCCAATAAAAAAATAAAACATCCACCTTTAGAAATTTCTACTGAAAAGTATGACATATCTTTTTGTGAAATCTATTTTATTTTTGAAGTCTATTCTTTGTCAAAACAACATAGACTACCATTTTGTACTAGTGAATCTCAAACTTCAACTAATTTTAATCCAATCCATGTAGACCTTTGGGGACCATATGCAACACCATCTTTGACCAAAGCACATCATGTGCTTACTATTGTTGATGACTAAAACAAAGCAATCTGAACATTCTTACTTAAACATAAAACTAAAGTTGTTGATCACCTCAAACACTTAATCTTTTATGCAAGCAATCAATTTTCCAAAACCATTAAGAAAATCAGGACTGATAATGGAACATAATTCACTAATAATTAATGCCAATCATTATTTTCTTTGCATGACATAGTACACCAAAAAATCAAACCTTACACACCTCAATAAAATGAGGTATTTGAGAAAAAAACATAAAGATTTGTTAAAAGTGGCAAGATCTTTAATGTTTTAAGAAAACTTACCTAAATTATTCTAGGGTGACTCCATATTAACAACACATATAATAAACAAACTTCTCACTTTTGTTTTGAATTGGAAAACACCCTATGACTTGTTACATAATAAATATCCTGATTACTCTTACTAAAGTGTCTTTGGATGCTCTTGCTTTTATATCAACAAAAACCCCAGAAAGATAAATTTGAGCTAAGGCCTTAAGGCGCATTTTTATTAGCTATGTACCTAGTCGAAGGACTTACAAATTATTTGATTTGCAAACACATTTTGTAATAATGTCTAGGGATGTCCTCTTTTATGAAAACATCTTTCTTTGCAAACAAATAGGTTCCCACAACAACTCTGATAATATCCTGCCACTTGTTTCTCTCACTCAACCTGATCCATTCTCTTTTACTGAAGTTCCTAATCCTTCTACTATCCCTTCAACACCAATTGTCTAGTTTTCTCAATTCACACAACATGCCTATATTCGTTAATTGAGTCCTTTTTTACACTCCCATCCCTTTGCTTCATTTAATGTTCTTATTCTTGTTGCAACTTCAGTTTCCCACAATATTGATTCTTTAACTGTACAAAATCAATTTAGACATAGTACTAAACCTTAAGTAAAACCAAAATGATTAATAAACATTGTGCCTATTTTTCATTCCATACCAAACTTGCAACACCAAACTAAGTCATCAGATGACTCCTAATATCTTATTAACTCTATACCACCTTTTGTAATTCCTTTTTTAGATAAAATTCATTTAGACTTTGTAACAAATATGTATGTTATTTTAGAACCTACAACCTAAAATTAAGAAGAAAAAAAAACCCTAATTGGATAGAGGCAATACAAAAAGAAATTGTTACTTTAGAACATAATAATACTTGGGAGATCACTGATTTACCACCCTAAAAGATTCCCATTGACTGCAAATGGATTTATCATATGAAATTTCAACATGATGGAATTGTGGATAGGTATAAAGCTAGGCTAGTGGCTAAGGGTTATAACTAGATTGTAGAGGTGCATTATCATGACAGTTTTCACCTGTGGCTAAACTTGTTATTGTTAGACCTTTTTTTTGCTATTGTTACTATTAAAAATATGGATTATTCATCAATTGGACATAAATAATGAATTCTTCCTTGGCTTTTAGTTGAGGAAATTTACATGCATTTGCCTATTGGATATAAAGTTTTTGGTGAAAATAAAGTGCGTAAGCTTAAAAGGTCCCTTTATGGACTTAAATAAGCTTTCAAGCAATGTAATCTTGAATTTAAAGTACACTACAAAAATTGGGTTTTATCTTGTCCTCAAATAATCATTGTTTGTTTTTTTAAGTCTATTGGTTCTATTTTCTTAGCCCTTATACTTTATGTGGTTGATGTCTTACTAACTGACAATTATAAGCTACAATAGTATTTGTAAAGAAAGATTTAGATGATACATTTACAATTAAAGACTTAGATTATGCTAATTCTTACCTAGAGTTTAAAATTCATAAAACTGCTAAGGATTTGTATCTTAACCAAAGGAAATACATTATGGATATTATTGCAAATATTAGCTTATCTAGTTATAAATGTGCAAAGACTCCCATGCCTTATGGCCTAAGGTTAAGTGATGCGTCTACTAGTTTTTTTACTGAATCTGATAAGTTTAGAGGATTGATAGACAAATTACTATACTTGAATTTTAGTAGGCTTGACATTTTTTTCTCCATACAGCAGCTGAGTGATAAAACCAAATTTTATTCGTAAATTAATATTATTCTAACTCTCTTGTTGTTGTTTCCAATTGAATCTAATGAGTTTTCTTTAATGAGTTAGAATAAATTATGAATTAAAGTGAGGGTTTACAAAATATGAGTTTTTAGTTGTTTTTAAACCAAATTTTGAATGAAATGAGGAAAAAAAATTGTGCAAGGTAGAAGTAAGATCTTTGCCACACCCATAGACATCATTCCCATTCCTTTAGAGGTTATTCCAAGCCTTCCAAAGAAAAGGAGAAGAAACATTGTGGAGTTTAGAAGATAGCAATCATGTCATCTCAAAGCCATGCCCATGGATACTATTTGCCTATTGTCTATGAAGAGAAGAGAGAAGGCAATAAGTTCTAGAGGCAATTTCAAATCCACGATCATGGAGTTTCAATGCCACACCTGTGGAGTTCATTTTGGCTACTACTTGAAAGAGGAGTTTTGCGAGATGCATACGTACAGTTAAACATGGTCATAAGGTCCCAAGCTCATGACCGTGGGGAGTGTAAGGTGGATGGAATTCCAATTTTAAAAGGAAATATTTTGAGATTTGACTTTTTATTCAATTAAGACTTCCTCAAATCTTCTCTCACTACAAGGAAAACTGAATCAGACAACGCTTTCTGGCCGTTGTCTGATGAAGACAAACACCGTTGTCTATTGAAGCGATGTCTGATAGCATTTCAGACAGCGATTTTAAAACCGTTGTCTGATGTAGGTTTGCACAACGGTTTTTAAATTTATTAGACAACGGTTTTTTGTCGTTGTCTGATGATCGTTCCGACAATGGTTTCTAATTTATAAGACAACGGTTTTTAACCGTTGTCTGATGAAGGTTTAGACGACGCTTTTTGACCGTTGTCTGATGAAGATAAAAACCGTTGTCTATTGAGACGATGTCTGATAGCATTTCAAACAACGGTTTTTAACCGTTGTGTGATGAAGGTTTAGACAACGCTTTTTGACCGTTGTCTGATGAAGACAAAAACCGTTGTCTATTGAGGCGATGTTTGATTAAGGTTTATACAATTCTTTCTTATTAAAAACCGTTGTCTGATTAAGGTTTACACAACGCTTTTTTATTAAAAACCGTTGTCTGATGAAGGTTTATACAACGCTTTCTTATTAAAGACCATTGTCTGATTAAGGTTTACACAACGCTTTCTTATTAAATACCGTTATATAATGAAGGTTTACACAACGCTTTTTAATTTTTCAGACAATGGTTAATTAATCTAAAACCGTTGTAGGACGCTAAATACAACGGTTAATTAATGTGCACACTGAATATTAGACAATAGTTTCAATGTTCATTTTCATTTCACCACCATTGTCTATTAAACTGTACATTATACGTATAAGACAACACTTTACAATGGAGGATTGCAAATTTGGGAATAAAAAAACCTCCACAAATTCAACCATTCAACATATTAACAAACTAAAAAAAAAATCAACACTATACATATATCACTGAATTATACTATTAACTTTAACTTGAATGACGCTTCATGAAATATTTGGCGAAGTCAATCCTAATCTCGTTGATGTCGGCATCACTATACTCCAAGTTGCCTCTGCGTAGCCACTGAAAAATGAATCAAATTTTGGTTAGCCACATGTAGTAAATACAAAACTATTATATAAAAAATGAAAATAATTACAATTCTCACCTTAGCTGAAAACTGAAGCTCCTTGTCATAACAGATTTCATTCATGTACCTCATGACAAAGAGGCCGCAGTCCGTGGCCTCTTTCTGCACAGGAACCCCCTGAAATAGCAAATGAAAACAAAAATGAAGTACCACATGTTACATCCATATGTAAACCCATATGCAAACCAACACATCAACCTAATCACACAACCTAACCTGAAAAAATGCAATCCAAATATATACAAGCAAGTATACAAGTAATGCCAGCAGTGCTGCAATTGGAAATGAAAAAATGCAGACCAGCTGAAAATGCTTTGTGGACTCCAAGTTTGTACTCAAATGAAAAAATGCAGTCCAAAATTTGCAATATTTCTTTCATAGAACAAGCAATTAACATATTGTATAAATTGTATAAATCAGAAATGATGAGAAAAACAATACCGCCATGTTCTCCCATAAAATTTTCCTCCTCACATTCTTGTTGACACTCTCTTTGTATAACTTTATGGCACTATAAGAAACACAATATAAGTTAACAAAATTGCATTTTCCCCAAATTTTATAACTTAAGACTAAATAGGCAGACTTTAGAAGCGCAACTTACTTGTCAACAACCTCTATCCATTCCTGGCTAGCAATGCGACGTTTAAGAGGGTCCATGTGGTAGACTACCTCTCCCGTCGGATTTACAACAGTCAATACCCAGTGATTCCTACGAAATAACAAAATAAAATATAAGCAATTCGTCATATTTGGAAGAACATAACACCAAACAATTCATTAAAAAAAAAGATCTGAATAAATACAGAACCGACAATGAAACAGTGATTTCAATCACCAAAATAGCAATCACAAAGGCTCAATTCATAACATCAATCACAATCACATACAGAAGCAGCGTTATTTAGCTACTAACTCTCATTAGCTACGATAGCGGATAAAAAAGAAAGGTAAAGAAATACTCACACATCGTTGAAAGGCAAGAGAAAGTATTGCCCTTCTTTAGCCCCCTTAAATCGACTCGCAAGTGTACGTGACCTCCCCCCTGAATTACCACATCCAGTGGCACCAATCATGTTGGGATCCACAAAGCCAATCATATCAACCATTTTATGCCTTTTGACATATTCATACAAGTAGTTGCATACAAAATGAAGTAATAGTTGGTATATATTATCAGTTTAATTCCAGCACAATTAACAAAGAGAATAAAAAGCTATTGTACTTGGGAACTTACTGAATAAATATGGTAAGTATGGATCTGGACATTTCACCTCCGGCGCACACAACATGTAGATCTTGTAAGAACACAACTTGCTTTTTGCTCACACCAAATGCTTCTTCACTTAGGGCAAAACTAACTGTTCGATCATCGCTTAATGCATCCTTCGCCCACAGCCACAAACGTTTCAAAGATGCTGGATAATCAGCACCCATCTGAACATGCAGCTCCCCCTCAAACATATCAGCTTCTATAACAACAGGCTTCTTTAATTTCTTGGAGGCTTTTTTCTTCACACAAGCTTTTTTAAAACTCTGAAAATAAAGGGGGGCACGTGAACACAGTAAATAGCAAAAAAAAAAAAAGCAATTATGCAAAGTTTCATTTCTCAAAACTTAACCTTTGGATTAGACACCCCATCCAGCACAATCAAATTTCTCGCCCATGCTATAAAAGTACCCACGGCTTGGTCCACAGTAACAATTTCATCGCCGACTGGGAATGGGATATTGACGTCTGTAAATATAAAAAACGTGGAAAAATTACATTTATTTATATGTTTGAATATAATCATTAGAAGTTTGAATAAATATTAAGTAGTATCCTCAAACCTTGAATTGTTCGAGTGATCGACACTCTTGCATTCTCTTGTGCAATCTTAACTCCATGGAGAGATGGCTCATGTCCTTCAACAACTGGGACTTCAACAACCTTTGCATAAGCAACAATATTGCTCGGTGATCCTATGGCCAGCTTCGCCAATTTCACTTGATTATCAAAGCCATCATCATAAATTTTTTTAACAATGTCATCATTTTTTATTTCAACCTCCTCATTATTGGGACCTTTGACATCAGCAGAAACCTCAATACCTTCTGCCTCCTCAGCATCAGCAACCGTAGCAACGGGCTCGATATGTTCTGCCTCCTCAGCAGCAGCAACCTCATCAACATCTGCAACAACCTCAGCAGCAACCTCATGAACATCATCCTTATCAAGCACCTCCACTTTCTCCAAAGCAAGGACCTTCTCATCATCAACAGAATTGGGGCTCCTTTTTGCTTCATCCGAATTGAGACTCCTTTTTGCTTCAACAGAATTTGCATCCTTATCAAGCACCTTCTCCTCCTCCATGACCATTTGAACCCCCTCCCGTATCTTTTCATCAAAATTCTTTGCTTTTCTCTGTCTTGGGAGACCAAAATAGACAGATTGCTTCACGTGCCTTCCCTGGCCACGTACTCTTCCAGAATGCTCTGGTTTACCAAGTGCCTTCGATAACACATCATCAGCGCCTTGTTCAACTACTTCACCTAAACTAACTTGCTCCTTTAATGACTCCTAAAAAATAGACCCAAAATGGATGTAGTTAATAAATTAGGAAACAATAAAAGCTGATGAATTGAGTTGAAACTTGAATCGAAAATCAGAACTTACGATTTCCTCAGCTTTGTGCTTCACTCGCTCATCTTTAAACTTTCCTTGTCTGTCCTGCCTTGCAAGGATCCAAGCCTTCAATCGATCGATCTCTGAAATCCCTTCAGGATGAGATTCAGTCTGCATGTATATATAGAGGATGACCTTATTAGTAATATAAACATGTTTTAAGAAGCATTATAAATCGATATTGACGATACACAAGTCATAGAAAGCAAAATTAAATACACAAGTCAACACTAACCCATTCACTTTCCAAGTTCGCGTATCCTTTTCGAGACAAACGATGAGGATACTCGTTCTGCATACTTCTCTTGTGTTGTTCTTCATGAATTTTCTAAGACAAAAAGGAACAAAATATCATAAGTATGAAAAAGGAATCCAGATTACCATTTAGTCATAAATTAAGAAACAAGAAAATTGAAGATTTCCTTACGCTAAACTCGACTCCCAGACGATCAGCAACAAAAATGTCCCAGTGCGATTGCTCAATGAATGTGAAGTCAGCTGGAGGAAACCACAGCTTCTCTGGTTCATCACGGTGTGGAAGAACATAGAGTCTCGTCAACCGACATTTGAATTCCCTCCATTTTTGACCAGCAGACTGCAGTATCATTTTCTTGGAAGTCGGTGGTACAACGAAAGCCATCTACATACATAAACCACAAAAATAAAATTAGATGAATAAGTTACTGAAAACCCAACATGTATAAAGCAATTGAAAAACTATTGTATATAAATTAATTGTGTGGGAAGGATTTTGCATAACCTGGACACAATCCCAAATCTTTGTTTTGACATCTTCAGCAACTTCCTTCCAGAAATCATGCCATATCGGGGCTTTAGACCTTGCTAAAACTCCGATATATGATTGCATCTCTGAAGCAGCCCTACCAAATGGTGCTCCCTTTGCATTAAATGAAACTGTAGGCTTTTGGCTACTGATCTTCCGTCTAACAATTCGGTGCATGGAGACACACCCTCGTTTCCGCAGTTTTAATCCTGTAAAATCGTCCTCGTTTGATATCGGCTTAACCTTATCCACTCACTTTCTTTTCTTGGACAATTTTTTTTCCAAGTTTTCAGAGATCGACTTCCTCTTCGAAGATACGGGGGAAGAAGTAGACGGCTTTTCTGGGTGCATTGTCCGTGTCCTGGAGATAGCCTTCACCACTCTCATTGTGGCTGGATTTGGGGAAGACCGGGCTTGTTGTTTACATACACGGGGAGAAGAACGGGTGGGTTGTTGATACGATTGTTTCTTCTTCGAAGGAGCCATAATCAGCATATGCATTCACAAATTAAAAGTTACATTTTGTACGAAATCATCCAGTTTAAACATTGGAAATCACAGGAAACAGCTGCAGGTTTGATAAGCATCAGCCAACAGGTAAGAATTATATGTGAAAATGCATTTTTGTAGAATGTTGATGTAAGCCTGCATTTTATCATGTTGCTAAGCAAATAACTCATAATTTAATTGGGACACGGCTAAACTAAAATCCTACTACGAGACTAAAACAAAACAGAATTAGTAAAAAATAAACTATAGCTTTCACAACAGACAAGATAGCTACAAGTTCTTTAGTTGATTAATGAAAGTGGTTAAGGACTTATTTCAGGTGCATTTGAAATGACACCTATTCTAAAGCCACATTCAACAAGACCTGTGTCCACAACCATGAACCTTAACTGTATCAAATCAAAGAAAACCTATGCATTATTTAAGTCAAATCTCAATATTTCAAATTCCTCTGTCCAAACCAGTGAAAGGCTTATCTATCTCTTCCAGTAAAAAAATATTCACATGGCTAAAATTTAGTCAAAGATTAACAAACAGGACATGGGCTGTATTTCGGAGCAGGAAAAAATATTAACAGCGACATTTGCAGTATTCTACTCATTGCAGCCGGAAACAAAAAGAAGCAGCATGTACAACAGCAACTAAGTCTCATGAAAATGGTTTATAAAACAAACTTCTAAGAACTAAGAAGAGGAAGAAAAATATTATACAATAACATAATAACAGATAAAATTAAAAAAAAATTGCAAAGCGACAAAAGTATATAACGAACCTCGAAGGCTGGAACTGAGGGAGTGAATGCAGAGCCGCAGTGAGTGGCGGGCGGGTTAGAGAGAAAGGTATAAGAGGAAGAAGAAATATGGATGTGCCGTGCGTTTTTAGGTCAAGACTGAAGATTTCGAAAGAGGGAAGGAAGAGAACAAAGTTAGGTCTAGCAATGGAAAGAGGGAAGGAGGAGAATAAATTTGGGTTTAGTTTCTGAAGCTTTCTACCCGTGAAAATGGAAACAAATTAGGTATACACAGAGAAATCGAAAGAGGGAAGGAGGAGCTAGGAGAGAGAAATCGAAAGAGGGTCTGTTTAGGTTTATTGTTAAAATTCAAAACGGCCGTGTTTTGGGCAAAAGGGGGGCAAATGAAATTTTTTTTGGGAAATAAAGGGGGGGAATTTAAGTGTTCAAAATATTGATCAAGTTTTGACATCCCTCTTTTGAAACAAAATGAATTTTTCAAATTTTTGTTAAATTAACTTTACAAATTCACTTATATAGATGACTCATAAAATTCAATTTATAATTCATCTATAAGTGCTTAAGGCAATACAATTTAAATAATTAGTAGTGATAAATTTCTATGGAACTCTATATAATTATAAAATTTAGTGTTGATATAAATTAGATTGAGCAAAAACTAAATAAGTCTAACATTGAAAAATTTTAACGAATACTTGTATATACTAATATATACTTGTATATATGAATAAGCAAGACCACAAGAATACTTGTATATATACTAACATATACTAATATATATACTTGTATATATACTAATATATATTTGTATATACTTATATATATATACTAATATATATACTTGTATATATAAAAATATACTAATATATATACTTGTATATATACTAATATATACTTAAATCGATACTTGTATATTTGTATATACTAATATATATATACTTGTATATTTACTAATATATACTTGTATATACTAATATATATACTTGTATTTACTAATATATACTTGTATATACTTGTATATATACTAATATATATACTTATATATATACTAATATATACTTGTATATATGAATAAGCAAGTCCACAAGAATACTTGTACATACTAATATATACTTGTGTATACTTGTATATAATATATATATACTAATATATATACTTGTATATACAAATATATACTTGTATATATACTAATATATATACTTGTATATATATACTTATATATACTTGTATATATACTAATATATACTTGTATATATTTGTATATACTAATTTATATACATATTTACTAATATATATTTGTATATACTAATATATATACTTGTATATACTAATATATAATTGTATATACTTGTATATATACTAACATATACTAATATATATACTTGTATATATACTAATATATACTTGTATATACTTATATATATACTTCTATATACATGTATATACTTGTATATATATACTAATATATACTTGTATTCCTACTTATATAATATCATATTATATCTAAATCATTATTTAACGGTGGACTTTAAAATTTCTAATGGGTTTATGAAATATTTATAAATCCAAACCTTAGCTTTTAATACTTAGTCAAGTTTGTTTGGCTTAAGAAAGCCTAACTTCCATACATTGCAAATAGCCACTGGATCCTTAGCATGTTTTTGTTCTAAGAAAATCTAACTTCCATAAAACGTCCAAGCTTCTGATTCTGCTTCATCTCTCATTCCTCTTTCAGCTTCATTAGTCGTGGTTCTCTCGCTGCCAAACCCTAAGCACCACTCTCCTTGCTGCGGTCTTCATTAATGCCGGCCGTCTCCTTGTTGCCGGCCGTCTCCTTTGTCAGTAACTGCATTGTCCCAATTAAGTCGAAAGAAGATTATTTTTTTTCCTTATGAGCCGTAAGTAATCGTCCCATAGAATTCATTCCTCTGTTTAATCTAATTGAATTATTGCATCGTATTTTCAGATTACTATAATGTTGCATTGATTTTTTCAGGTTACTATAATGTTGTTCTGTCCCTTCAATTTTCTGCTTAAATTTCAAGATCTACAGTATGTCTCCATGCTTCTGATTTCTCTGCTTGTTTATAAGTCATTGGCTAAAATTTGATGCCTATCAGTTGAAATGGTATGTTGAGTTGTGTCAGTGAATTGAGGATTATTCGTGGATTCAGGTTGTTGTGAATGAAGTTGAATGTCTGTTAAAACGTCTGCTGTGTGAACTGGTATTTGTTTAGTTTTACAGGTAAAGTACTGCTCATGAAACTGCAAATAAATGCTGACTAAAATTTATTTTGTTGTGAGATCTATAAACAGAAAACCTTTCACTCCTGACTTGTAACCAAGAAATACCCCTTTCCTTGCTCTTGGTGCTAGCTTTTCTTTTCAATGACAACTTTTAAGTTCTATATGTGAACCCTTTTTCTTTCTCCTTCAGGTTGAACAATTACATAACAGTCCAAGCTTCCTCATGCAACTTTATTCAAACCACAACAACCATATGATAGCTGTCCTCGAGAAACCTTCATAGAAGTTAGCTGCAACATCTGCTCTCGCATTTGAGGTGATTATACTTCCCTTCCAGGTTCTATTTGACTTTTGGGCATAATTCAGTAGTCCAACTAACTGAATTATTGCTCAAATTGCAGAACTGGTCCAACTCAAAGATGGATAGATCTTGGTTGAAGGCTGATAGAAGAACAAGAGAGTTTCAAATAGGTGTGGAAGAGTTATTAATGTTTGCATTTGAGAATGGGTTTGATGAAACAAAAATTAGTTGTCCATGCTTAAGATGCGCTCATAGTAAATCGTGGAAGGCTCAAACTGTTAGGGATCATCTTTTCCAATATAGTATTGATCAAACCTATACTTGCTAGATATGGCACGGAGAGTCAAATCCAGAAGGGAGTCCTTTAGTTGCTGAAACTGATTATTTCTCAGAATCAGTTGATCAAACTAACATAAGAACGGGGCATTATAATGTCGACGATGATGATATTTCATTAGATTCCTCTGATTTCATTAACCATGTTGAAGGTGAACATGAACCCCTTTATCTGGGATGCAAGGGTTATACTAAGATGAAAGCTTTAGTCAAGTTATATAACTTGAAAGCAAAGCATGGCATTTCTGATACATGCTTCTCTGATATTCTTCTTTTGCTTGGGTCAATGCTTTCAGAAGGTAATAGTATCCCTTCTTCCTTCAGTGAAGCCAAGAAAACCTTATGTGCTATGGGTATGGAGTATGAAAAAATACACGTGTGCCCGAATGATTGTCTCTTATATCGTGGTGAGAGAGATGAAGATGAGACAATATACCGCATATGTGGAGCCTCTAGATGGAAGCTGGACAAGAAAGGAAAAGAATTGGAAGGGGTGTCTACTAAGGTTCTTTAGTATTTTCCATTAATACCAAGGTTGAGGAATTTGTTCAATACAGCTCAAATTGCAAAGGAAATGACTTGGCATGACACCAGGCGACAAAAGGATGGTAAAATTAGACATCCGGCAGACTCACAAACATGGAAGGTTGTCGACCAAAAGTGGCCCGAGTTCGCTTCGGAGATAAGAAACCTTCGGTTAGCTTTATCTACCGATGGATTCAATCCCTTCCGTGGATTATCAACTGATTACTCATGTTGGCCTGGTTTGCTATGTATTTACAACTTACCACCTTGGCTTTGTATGAAGAGAAAGTATATTATGTTAAGTTTGTTGATATCCGGACCGAATTAGCCCGGAAATGATATTGATGTGTTCCTTCAGCCACTTATAGAAGATCTTCAAGTGTTATGGAATGGGAAACAAGTGTATGATGCATATAAGAAAGAGTTCTTCATACTAAGGGGAATTTTGTTGTGGACAATTAGTGATTATCCAGCCTTAGGCAACTTGTCGGGCAACATCATTAAAGGGTATAATGCATGTACTGTCTGTGTTGATAAAACAAAAGCTACCAGGTTGGCAAATTATAGTAAGACGGTAGTTATGAGGCATCGTAGGTGGTTGCGCCGTTATCATCCATATCGAAGGCAAAAATTAACCTTTTATAACACCGTGGAGAAGTTGTCGGCTCCTATTCCGTTAACTGGAGAGGAGGTCTTTGAAAAGGTACAACCACTAAGGGGCTATGTCTATGGTAAGACACAACGCCAACCTCGATTGAATAAATGTGAACCTCGACCTATTTGGAAGAAGATGTCTATATTTTTCCAACTTGAGTATTGAAAATTTTTGCCGGTTAGGCATGTCCTTGATGTGATGCATATCAAGAAAAATATATGTGAAGCTTTGACTGGTACCTTGCTAAATATACCAGGGAAGTCAAAAGATAAGGAGTCTATCCGTCTTGATATGGCTGAAATGGGAATAAGAATGGAGCTGAGGCCAAAAACTCCCGGAAAAAAAGAGAAGTTGCCGACGGCATCTTGGAACTTATTGCATAAAGAAAAGAAGATTGTTTGCTCCTCCTTGGTTGGCATGAAGTTACCTGATGGTTTTTGTTCAAACATTAAGGGTCTAGTATCAATGGAAAATCTGCGACTTGTTGGAAATCTCATGACTGCCATACAATGTTGCATCACTTACTCCCCATTGCAATTCGGTCAGTACTACAAAAACAGGTTAGGTGCACTATTATTAGGTTTTGCCTCTTCTTCAAGGCAATTTGCAGTAAAGTCATCGAGGTGGATAAACTGGAAAAAATGCAAGCTCAGTTGGTGGAGACCATATGCTTGCTAGAAAAGTACTTCCCCCCTTCCTTCTTTGATATAATGATCCATCTCTCAATTCATCTTGTGAGAGAGGTTGAGCTCTGTGGGCCAATCTTCCTTCGCTGGATGTACCCTTTCGAGAGATATATGAAGACTTTCAAGGGTTATGTACGGAATCGGGCTCGTCCAGAAAGGTGCATTGTTGAGGCCTATGTTGCAGAAGAGGCCGTTGAGTGTTTGGTCAACTTTGAAGAAGCAACTGTTGGATTGCCGAAAAATAGTAGGGATAAGAACGACGCAAAATACAGACCCTTATCTGGTGCAACAGTGATAACGCCAAGTAAGAAGGACTTGCACTAGCACATTTGTGTCTTCTCCAAAATTGTAATGACGTTCGCCCATATTTTGAGTAAGTTACTTCAATTTGTTTTTGTTATTTCCTTATTTTATGCATTTTGTTTCAAAAATTAATAAAGTTGATTTTACTTGCAGTGAACATATGGCTTCTTTGGTGACAAGATATCCACAACATGAAAATGATGAAGAGTGGCTAAAGAACATGCAAAATGAAACATTCCCTAAGTGGTTTCATAAAAAGGTAAAATCTTATAGCCCAAGTATTTTGCTGCAATTTGCAGCAAAAATAGGCCTGTTTCTTTATATATTTTACTGAAAAATAATGAATGCCCTGTACTTGTGAATTCTTTTAAAATACTACAATATTTATCTTCTCTCAAAGGCTATATCATACTTATGGCCAATTTAATTTTTTTGACAGATTTTTGACAGATTGCATCAGAATTACTTGATGAGAAGAATACAGTAACTAAGGATATAATGTGGATTGCAGCAGGGCCTAACAAGGATGTAGCTACATTCAGTGGCTATAGAATCAACGGTGTTACCTTCAGCACCAAAGAACGTGATGATACGCGGCAAGTTCAGTGCAGTGGTGTTTGTGTAGATGCCAATACAATGCTTGTGAAGGGTAAGGATAAAAACATCGAGCATACTTCACATACATTTTATGGAGTTATTACAAGTATTTGGGAGTTGGACTATAACCACTTTAGAGTTCCTATCTTTCGTTGTAATTGGGTAGATATGAACAAAGGGGTTAAAGTAGATGACTTGGGATATACATTGTTTAATTTGAACAAATTAGGTTTTCTAAACGATCCTTTTGTGTTAGGAAAACATGTCAAGCAAGTTTGTTACATAGATGACCCTCTTGAAAAATTATGGTCAGTTGTCTTAAAATTACCTGACAAGTACTATGATGAAAGTGATGATAAAAATGAGGGATCTGTAGAAATAGAACTTGAGAATGAGCTACATTTGCCAACGTTCCCATATGTTGATGAACTCGATGAAGAAAACAGTAGTTACATGCGGGAGGAAGAAGAATTGATTCAGCTGTCATGATGGTAATAATTTCATTTGTTTTAAGTTATATTTTGAAATTATGTCCTGCCATTAATTTTTCCATCGTTTATACTTGCAGGTCCAACATCCTTAATGCCTGTCACAACTCCCTGCTGCCTGTAGAATAAATTGTTTAAATCATTCACAATTTAATAAAAGATTGGTTGGACGCTTTGTTGAAAGTTTTGTGTTTCTTATTTAAATTTGTTAAAAGTTTCATTTGTACCTATCATTCGATTTGTATCTTTATTTGACACTTTGTTCAAAGATTTGGTTATATAATTTATTGAATCATGTGGTTTTTTCTCTGACACCTTGCTGGTGGATTTGGTTTAACACTTGTCAGTGGAGGATTTCATTTGATTTGTGTTTTTGGTTTCATTTGTGTATAGGGATTACTTTCATTTAAGGCAATTTTTTTTCACACTCAGTTAATCAGACAACGGTTTCTTACGAAAAACCGTTGTCTGAACATATATTATACAATGGTATGAACAGTTAATCCGACAACTTTTTAAATAACCGTTGTCTGAAACATCTTATCAGACAACGGTTTTTTTTTACCAAAAAAACACTTGTCTGAACATATATTACACAACGGTTCTGTATGCTTAATTTAGACAACGGTTTTTTAAAATCGTTGTCTGAAACGCTGAATTATACAACACTTTCGAAAAAACCGTTGTTTGAAATATCTTATCAGACAACGGTTTTGATTTCCAGAAAAACAGTTGTCTGAACATATATGACACAACGATCTCTAAAAAACCGTTGTCTGGTGTGGCCAAAATGACAGCTAATAGACAACGCTTAAAAAAAAAACCAAAAACAGTTGTCTGAAAACTAATCAGACAACGCTTTTTTGGAAAAAAAAAACCGTTGTCTATTTTTTTCAGACAATGGTTTTTTCCTTAACCGTTGTCTGATGATCGTTGTCTGATTCAGTTTTTCTTGTAGTGTCTAAACCTTTTCCTAATTAAGAATGAAGACCTAATGGTCCCTATAAATAACCAAGCCTCCTTCTCAATTGTGGTTACCAATTCTTTTTGTAAGTTTATTGATTTATTCTTCTAAGAGTTCTTTGAAGAGAAAGGAGGCCTGATCCAAGAAGAGATTCAAGATTAAGAGTTCTATTTAATCCAAAGACCTTCAACTTTGATTCTTAGTTTAATGATGGTTTTGCTTTTTTCTTTAATTCTTTAGTTTTTATTTCAATTATGTGTAACTAACCCTTCAATTAGGGTTAGGCTCTTACATTGATTTTAATATGGAATAATTCACTCTTATTTGATTTAATTGAGTTTATTCTTTTGATTATTTTATTATCTTTATACATAATGTATTAATTTTCTGGCCAATAATTAATTAAATTTGGATATTGTATGATGAAGCCCACAGTGGAAGTATAATATTAGTCTAAAGAGATAACAATCTTAAGTTAATTTTCACTTAGAGATAAGGTAAACACTTATAGAGATTGATAAAAGATCCTCACAAAACTTAATGAATTGGCTTGATCATAATAGTAGACATAAATGTTAAGAACAATATTAGTGTTAGTGACTGAAAGAGACTAGAACTTAAATGAGGCCTGTTATGAAGGAGATTATTCTTGTTGCTAGAGACAAACAATGATCTAATTTTGGGGGAGATGATAAAATTATATTCTTTTCATATATTATTATTATTATAACTATCATTTTGTTGTTTCTAATTGAATTTAATGAGTTAGAGTAAATTATGAATTTAACTGAGGATTTACAAAATATGAGTTTTTAGATATTTTTAAAACCAAAATCTGAAAGAAATGAGGAAGAAAGTGCAAGGCAGAAGCAAGGCCATTGCCTTGCCCATGGATGTCATTCTCATGCACCTGGAGGTTATTCCAAGCCTGCTAAAGAAAAAGAGAAGAAAAATTATGGAGTCTAGAAGCTAGAATGATTCCACGGTCATGTCATCTTAAAGCAATGCTCGTGGGTACCATCATCCTACTATCTGTGAAGAGAAAAGAGAAGGTAAGAAGTTCTAGAGGCAATTTCAAATCCATAGTCATGGAGTTTCAATGCATGCCCGTAAAGTTCATTTGGATACTTCCTAGAAGAGGATTTTCATGAGCTGACTATGTGCAGTTAAGCCCATTCATGGGGTCCTAAGGTCATGATTATGGAGAGTGTAAGGCGATTGAAAATCCGATTTTAAAAGAAAATCTTTCAAGATTTAACTTTCTATTCAATTGAGACTTCCTCAAATCTTCTCTTAACCTTTTCCTAATCAAGAAAGAAGACTTAATGGCCCCTATAAATAACCAAGCCTCCTTCTCAATTATAGTTACCAATTCTTCTTACAAGTTTATTGTTATTCTTCTAAGAGTTCTTTGAAGAGAAAGAAGGGTTGGTCTTAAAAGAGATTCAAGATCAAGAGTTTCATTCAATCCAAAGACCTTCAAGTTTGATCTTTCTATTTTTCTTAGTTTAATCATGTCTTCTACTATTTTCTTTAGTTTTTATTTCAATTATGCATAACTAACCCTTCAATTGAGGTTAGGCCCTTATATTGATTTTACTATAGAATAATTCACTTTTATTTGATTCAATTGAGTTTATCTTTTTTGTTATTTTGTTATTCTTATACTTAAATGAATTAATTGTATGGCAATAATTAATTAAATTGAGATATTATGTGATGGAGCGAGAGTGAAAATATAACATTTGTCTAAGGAAATAACAATCTTAAATTAGTTTTCACTTAGAGATAAGATAAATACTTGAGATGTTGATAAAAGATTCTCATAAACATTAATGAATTAACTTAATTACTTATGATCATGAGAATAGACATAATGGATAAGAACAATATTAGTTTTAGTGCTTAAAGGAGACTAGAACTTAGATTAGAAGAATCCAATATTTTAGAAAATCCATAGTTAATCAATCACGATAGTCTAATCCCAAGTTCAAAAATATTAGATTAAACCCAAAACAACTAACTTCTAGTTTTAATTAATTTACTTTAGTTTCAAATTCAATTTTTTTGTCCAAATAACAAATAGCTTGATTGTTTGGTACTTAAAATATACCTTCCTCATGGGACGATATATTACTTGATCATGACATGTGCACTTATAGTTAACTAGGCTATGTCCTTACATTGAGCTAGTACACGAGTGCTCTTAGATATTCTCATTAGGCCACATTTTCAAATATCTTAAGGGCATTCCTTATGGTATGTTTTTTTTCCTATTGACTTTTTTCTATCTTTAATAGCATATTGTGATGCAGATTAGGAAACATGTGTCTTAATAATAAAATCCTTTACTGGATTTTTTAATTTTTTTTTGAGATCTTGTTTAATTGATAGAAAACTAAAAAAACAAGTAATTGTTGCCACACCTTTGGCTGAAGTTGAGTATAGGAGCATGGCCTCCTCTATCTGTGATCTTTAAATTTTACATATATGCTAAAAGATTTTGGTTTGCTTGTGTTACTTCCAATTGCTTTGCACTATTATAACCAAGCAGTACTGCACATAGTTTTGATAATAGATATATTTATTTTTAGGCTAATTTTATTAGTTTTTAGTTAATTTTTCCTTTAATTTGTGTTCAAAAATACTTGAAGTGTTTTATTTAGGTTCAAGTGCAAAATGGAGCTTAAATTCACATTGTTGGATCCAAAATTGATGAAAAAACATGAGACATGGCCAAGACACCACTGGCTTGGCCATGTCCCCTCATCCAAGGCAAGAAAGAAGACACCCTCACATGATACGGGCCAGGACAAATCAACTTGGTCGTGTCTCTCAAGAAATTTCAGCAGAGCCAGATACATGTAAGTGACATGGCCAAGCCATTGGCTGTGTTATGTTGGTCGTGTCCCACCTGAAGAACAATGAAGGGAAAAAAAAAGAAAGGAGACAGAAGCAAACACAAGCAAGTGACACGGCCAAGCCACTGGCTGTGTCACTCCCACAAGAAGAAAGTATTTGAAAGGCAGTAATGGACACACTCATGGGCCTTGGTCGTGTCTTTAAAAAAATTGAGAGACATGGCCAAGTCACTTATGCCTTGGTCGTGTCTCACGTGAATTCTTTTAATTATTTGTATGAGTCAAGGGCTAAGTGGGAAACAACAAGTATTATATTTTAAAAAAGAAATGATAAAAGAAGAAAAATGTGACTTATTTTATGGGATGAAGATTTAAAAAAATGAAAAAGTAGGGGGTCAAAGGGGAGTGAGTGAGTTGGCAAGACATTCTTTGTGTTTTAAAAAAATAAAAAATAATTGGAGGGGAGACTTGTTCTTATTTTGAAGACACCATTCTTACCACAACCATTATTATCACCTTCATCTTCATCTTCCATTCCATTCTCCAAAAGAGGACTATAACTTAGTTCCTTGGGATTTTGTGTGGGGAACCAAAGCTCTAGAGGGTTAGGGTTGAAAGATTAGAGGGTTGAGAGAGACTTCACTCATTCTTTCAAGGGTAGAACAATTGAATGAAGGTTTAAAGAGGACTTGGGAGTTCTTCATTGCATTCATGTTGGGCTAGGAGAAAGAATAAGAAATTCAACTCTTGGCATTTACAAGGGGTTTTTCATATTCTCTCATTTAATTCACTTTTAGATTGTTGTTGTTTTGTTATGAATATTGAATATTAGCTTTTCAATGGATAATTTTGATTTGATTTATATTGAGATGAATGTTGATTTTGAAATGACGATGAGCTAAATTACCCATTCCTAGGGTTTGTAGTAGATTTGATTGAATGACTTAATTTGATATTTTCATTAATATACCTTGTTATTAGTTGGTTGTATTGAATTGAATGATAGATTGATATATTGGCTACCTATTGATCCCTTAATATCGAATGATGGACCGAGTGGTGAAATTTGATATCTGAACTATACAATCAACTACCCAAAAAATGTATTAGAAATATAAGTTCTAGGATTCTATTAATTTGTAAATTCAAAATAATTAGTTTTTGTTAATTCATGAATGTGAAAACTAATGAATTGGTAATTGCTAATTAAACTCAAGAATAAATTAAATTACAAGGTTATATTAATGGACAATTTAAGGATCAAGCTTTGATTAAATTGATCTACAAACCTTAGGTAAAATTTCAAGAATTAAACCAATTTTAAGCATCTCGATAATTGTTTACTTGCTATTTTAATTTTATTACAATTTTAATAATATTGCAAACATCATACACTCATTCTTTTAATTTATTTTCGTTAATCAAATTTTTACGAATGACACATTCCTTATGAGACGATCTTGGGGCGATCACCGTTACTATAATAACCTCATATACTTGTAAGTGTCACTTGTAGTAGTATTAATTAAAGCGTAATAAGTTTTTAGCGTCGTTACCGGGGAAGACAATTGTTAGTAGTAGTTTGATTCTTTTAATTTAATTGTTTAAAGTCTTCTTCTTGATTTGCCTAGGTGATTTATGCAAGGACTAAGGTCCACGGAAACATACTTGCTTTATTTATCGATGATATTCATAGACTTCCTAGAACCGAGGAAGTGGATCCTTTGGGGCAAGAAGAAGAAGACACTGGAGAGCAAATTGGGGAGAACACAGAGGTAAAAATGGGTGAAGTAGAGGAACTACATATGAAGGAGTTTGCCCGACCGATCGTTGAAGTAACAATGTCATGTATCCGGTTGAGCAATGCAATAAGAAATTATAAACTCAAAAATACTCATTATATTATGCTGTCATCCTTCCATTGATTGCCGAATGAAGATCCTCTCAACTTCATTCGTGATTTTTACACAACCTTTCATACATTCCCTTTGCAAGTATTAACAGAAAATGAACTTAAAATGAGATGTTTCCCATACAGTTTGAAGGATAGGGCAAAGGCGTCGTTGATGACTTTACCTGAGAATTCCTTAACCACATGGACTAAAGTTTATAACAAATTCATGGAAAAGTTTTATTCACACAAGAAAATAAAGGAGCTTAGGGGAAGTATTATAACATTCACCCAATTGGATGGGGAACCATTTCATGAGGCATGAGATCGCTTTAAATCCTTGCTGTTCCAATGTCCTTATCATTATTATCCACAATAATTACTTAATCAGTTCTTTTATGATGGGCTAACTTAACAATGTCAAAATACGATGGATAATGCCGCAAGGGCACAATGGGTGAAAAAATAGCTACAAAACTATTGCATTATTTGAAATATTGGGAGTGAATTCGCAATAAAAGAGTATTAGAAAAGAAGAAGAGGAGCATATGAGTTGAACTCAAATTCTAAAATGGCAAGGTAGTTAGCAGAATTAACAAGACAAGTGAAGATGCTAAATGCAAGAGGAAGCACACCTATGCCAAGTCAAGAAGCATGTGCATCATGTGGTATTATAGGGCATAATGCAAACTTATGCACTTCAAGTTTTGATCAACTCTAAGAGGGGCAAGAGGAAGTTTATGTTGTTGAAGGTTTCCAACAAAGGGGTAGGAATGACCCATATTCAAATTTTTACAGACCCAGTTGAAAAAATTAGCAACATGTTCCACCTCAACAATATTTCCAACCTTACCAAAGAGGATCAAACTTCCAAGGACAAACTTCAAATCATGAGCAAGTAAAAAAACCTACACTTGAAGACAATTTGAATGCTTTTATTCAAATTAGCACCCAAAACCAAGAGGTGAACAACAGGAGGTTTGATTCTTTAAAGGCATCACTAAAGAAGGTAAAAATCCAAGTGGGGCAATTGGCAAACCAACTTTAAGTATACCAAAAAGGAAAATTTTCAAGCCAACCGGAGTAAGTCAAAGCAATCACAGTCTTAAGAAATGATAAGGTAATTGATAAGAAAATAGATGATAATAAAATTGACTACTCTTTGGATGCTAGGTACAATTTAAGAAAATGGAGAGAAAATGCAAGAAGGCAAAACTCAACTAAGTGAGCTGAAGGAGGATAGTGAGGAGGCATCCGTTGCACCAAAGCTGTACAAATCTCTGAATTCGTACAGACCGCCAATTCCTTTTTCAAGTAGATTAAAAAATAAGAAGCATGATAAACAATTTTCTAAAATTTATAACATGCTCTCAAAGGTAAGTATTAACCTACCCTTACTTGAGGTGATTAAAAATATGTCATTTTATGCCAAGTTTTTCAAGGAATTAAACATTAAAAAGAAAAGATATGAGTTGAATGAAAAGGTGATAGTTTCGGAAGTAACAAGTGTTGTTTTACAACATAAGTTACCTCAAAAACTAAAGGATCCAGGGAGTTTTATGATTAATATCTACATGGGGAATAGAAAAGAAACTATTGGTATGTATGATCTAAGAGCTAATATAAACTTGATGCCATATTCTATTTATCTGAAATTAGAGCTAAAAGAACTTAAACCAACCAAAATGGTAATGCAGCTTGCAGATCAAACTTTTAGATACCCTAAGAGAATCATAGAGGATGTTTTAGTTCAAGTAGGAAATTTGATTGTACCCATTGATTTCATTATCTTGGATATGTGGGAAGAAATCCCTAGAGATTTAGAACGTACAATTTTGTTAGGGAGGTCATTTATAGCTACAACTAATACTTTGATTAACATTAAAAATAAAAAATTAACTATGATTGTCTTAGGAAAAATTGTGAAATTTTTAATTTTTAACACTTCTCTTATTCCAACTACTGTTGTTTATAAAGACTGCTATTTTATTGATTTTACTAATCTTGCTATTGAAGAAGTTTTCTTGCAGAAAAGTAGTGAAGATAAGTTAGAGATGACCCTAACCTTAGGTGAAGAGATTGAGATTTTCGATGTGGAGATTAAAGAATGCAAGTCCATGTTGGATGATGAGAATAATGAGAAGGGACTTGAAATTGAGGAAGAAGAGATTCAACCAAAAGTGGTTGAACTTAAGGAACTCCCAAAGCATTTAAAGTATATTTTTCTTAGGGAGAACAACACACAACAAGTGATAATCTTTGCGACTCTCGAAAGTGATGATGAATATAAACTTGTGAGAATATTGAAAAAATTCAAGAGAGCCATTGGTTGGGGGTTGAATGATATCAAGAGAATTAGTCCCTCTATGTGTATGCATAAGATAGTTTTGGAAGAGGGAGCTAAAACTATTAAAGAAGCTCAGAGGAGGCTCAACCCAAATATGAGTGAAGTAGTATAGAAGGAGGTTCTTAAGCTCCTTGATGAGGGGATAATCTACCTGATAGATGATAGCGAGTGGGTTAGTCCCGTACATGTGGTGCCAAAGAAAGCTGGTTTAACTGTGGTCCAGAATGAGAAAGAGAGTTGGTACCTACACGAACTCAAACAGGGTGGTGAATGTGCATGATTATAGAAAATTAAATAATGTCACCAAGAAAGACCACTTTCCTTTATCATTTATTGACCAAATGCTTGATAGATTATCTATACATGCTTTTTACTGTTTTCTTGATGGTCTTTCAGGTTACTACCAAGTCCCAATAGCACCGGAGGATCAACCAAAGATAACTTTCACTTACCCTTTCGGAATATTTGCCTTTTGGAGAATGCCATTTGGACTTTGCAATGCGTCGAAAACATTTTAAAGATGTATGCTTTCCATTTTTTCCGATATGTTGGATAAGTGCATTGAGGTATTTATGGACGACTTCTCTGTTTTTGGAAATTCATTTGACGATTGTTTACATAAGTTGACTCTTATACTAGAAAGATGTATTGAATGTAATCTAACTTTGAGTTGGAAAAAGAGTCACTTTATGATTGATCATGGCATTATTTTGGGACATGTTATTTCCCATAAAGGGATTGAGGTAGACAAAGCTAAGGTTGATTTAATTATGAATCTACCACCGCCCACATTTGTTAAGGGGATAAGAAGTTTTTTGGGACATGCTGGATTCTATAGGAGGTTCATAAAAGATTTTTCTAAAATTTCACGTCCTTTGTGCAATTTACTTGAAAAAGATATTTCATTTATTTTTGATGAAAAGTGCTTAGAAGCATTTAAAATCTTAAAAGAAAAATTAACTTCTGCCCCCATAATTATTGCTCCTAATTGGAATTTGCCTTTTGAAATAATGTGTGATGCATCAATTTTTGCCATTGGGGCTGTTTTAGGCCAAAGGGTAAATAAATTGATGTGCGTGATTTATTATGCAAGTTTATCTTTAAATAATGCATAAGTGAATTACACCACCACTTAAAGGAAAATATTAGTTGTGGTATTTACACTAAATAAATTTAGATCTTACTTGATAGGTTTCAAGGTCATAGTATTTTCAAACCACACGGCCTTGAAATACATATTGACTAAACCACAAGCTAAACCTAGGCTTGTTAGATGGGTTTTAATGTTGCAAGAATTTGATGTTGAAATCAAAGATAGGAAAGGAAGTGAAAATGTAGTAGCTAACCATCTTTATAGATTGAACTCTTATGATGTTGATGCAAAAATCGCTTGTGAAAATACTTTTGAAAAATTTCTGGATGAACACTTGTTTGCTTTAACTCAAGCACCATAGCATGCCGATATTGTTAATTATCTTTCTTATGGTCTTGTGAGAAAAGATTTAAATTTTCAGAAAAAGAAGAGGTTCCTAAATTCTTGTAAGTATTATTTTTGGGATGAGCCATATTTGTTTAGAATTTGCAGGGATGAAATTATTAGAAAATGTGTGCCTGAAGAAGAGTAATTACAAGTGCTATAATTTTGTCACAACATATATTATGGGGGACATTTCAGAGGAAAGAAAACCGCCGAAAAGGTTCTTTAAAGCGGTTTGTATTGGCCCACTCTTTTTAAGGATGCTTCCAATTTTTGTATAAAATGTGATAAATATCAAAGAGTAGGAAACATTAGCAAAAGGAATGAAATACCTCTCAATATTTTTATTGTGGTAGAATTTTTTAATGTATGGGGAGTAGACTTCATCGGGCTATTTTTTCAAGTCATTTGGCTTTGAATATATTCTTCTTGCAGTGGATTATATGTCCAAATGGGTTGAGGCTATCTCCACTAGGACTAATGATGATAATGTTGTATTGAAATTCTTGAAAGAAGATATTTTAAGTAGGTTTGGGACTCCAAAGGCAATCGTGAGTGATGGAGGAAACCATTTTTGTAATAAATGATTTGAATGATTGAAGACCAAGATGGGCATTCGACACAAGGTGGCAACCCCATATCACCCCCAAATGTCTGGACAAGTTGAGATATCCAACAAGCAAATTAAGAGGATCTTGGAGAAGACTGTGAGCATTACAAGAAAAGACTGGTCAATCCAACTCCCGGAAGCACTGTGGGCTTATCGGACGGCTTTCAAAACACCATTGGGAATGAGTACGTATAGATTGGTCTTTGGCAAGGCTTGCCACCTACCGATGGAATTAAAGTATAAAGTTTATTGGGCAATTAAGGTCACAAATATGGACTTGGATGGAGCAAAAGAGCAAATGATGCTGCAAATCTCCGAGCTTGATGAGCTTAGGAATGAGGCTTATGAGAGTGCAAGGATCTACAAGGAAAAAATAAAAGTTATGCATGACAGAATGATCCTTAGAAGAACCTTTGAACTGGGAATGAAAGTTTTCTTATTCAATTCAAGGTTGCAGTTGTTTCCCAAAAAATTAAAGTCCCGTTGGAGTGAACCATTTCAAGTAGTTCAAATATTTCCCTATGGAGTCATTGAATTACTAAACTTGAAAATCAATGAGACATTTAAGATGAATGGACAAAGGGTGAAGCCCTATTTTGAAGAAATTGAAGTTGCAAAAATCGTAGAGAGTATGGTGTTTATTGCCGAGTGATGCAACAAAGTCCAGCTAGACGACGTTAAAGAAGTGCTCAATGAGAGGCAATTCATCGGTTTGCATTTCTTTCCTATTTTTTGTATTTTGGATTCTAAATTTTAGATTTTTTTTTGTTTTAAAATAAATTAAATGAAATGGGTGCTCTGATGGGTATTTTATTTTTATTTTTGTTCAATTGAATTTCAGGGCAAGAAATGAAGAAAAGAATGAATAAACTAAGCATGGGTGACAAAACTAAATTAAATTAAAAAAAATTGAATTGAGAAAGTGGCAGTAGCTGACATGGCCATGAGACATGGCTGTGTTCGTGGCAATGTCAGGAACCCCTGAACCCAACCATTTTTACAAAAGTGAACACGGCCACAAGACTTGGTCCTGTCCATGGCAGTGTCACGTGAACACGACCAAGTCGCTCAAAGTCGTGTTCACCCCTACGATTGAAGCCCATTTTTTAAAGCAGTCGACATGGCCACGAACACGAGAAACAACTGTATTCATGACCGTGTCCATCCTGAACCAAACGATATGGCCAAAGTCCACATGACCTGGCCATGTCACGCAATTGTTAAACCTAAGATTTAAAACCCGATTTTCATCTTCTTCCTCATTTCAAATCCTCACCTCCATTCTCATTCTCTCTCTCTCTTGCCTCATTGTCTCAACTCCACCATACCCACCCCAAAATCTTCAAAATTTTCATGGAAATTCTCCATTTTTCTTCATAAAAACTCGAATTAATCACTCCATTCTTTAATTTTCACTAAGATTCAAGATTCATAAGAGGAAGCAACCTCCATCATCCTCTTCATTATCTTCAAAGAAAATGGCTCTCCTTGCAAGAGGTTTCTTCCCCACAAGGTATATGAGTGAAGAATATCTTAATGCTCTTTAAATTAAGGAAAAATTCACTAGGTATGTGTAAAACCTAGGATGAGAGAAATTTATTTTCTTCAAACCTTTGCAATTTCAAGAACTCACCATTGAATTCCTAGCCTCCCTTAAGATTGAAAGAGATGAATCTAAGATTTGCATTAGGGTAGAGATTAAATTACTTGGGAAACCATATGTGATTGATGTTGCACGTTTGAATGATATTTTTGGTTCCAATCAAGAAGGGAAAAAATATGTGCCAAAGAATTTTAAGCAACAATTTGCGTGGGGAGCATTAGGATCGAGCGGGATATATGTAGCCAAATAGGTCAAAACAACAAAATTGGTAAATCCTGCCTTGTAATATTTGTACCGTGTTATGTCTTATGGATTCCTTACTAGGAAGGAAAGTTTGAAAGTAGTTGAGCTTACCGAGCTATTTTTCTTAGATTGTGCCACTAATGCTATACCCATTAGCACCGGATATTGGTTAGCCGATATTTTTTATAGTGTGGCTAACAAGAAAAAAGGGACAATTTTGTATTGATGGGTTGGTTACCACCCTTGCCATGGCACTTGATGATAGTTTGACCCAAACAATTGCAACATGACAAGAATTTTGGATAGTGACTCGCTTGACTTGGCCACCCTTGAAAAAATGCGGATGATTACTAGAAGGAGAGGGGCTTATGTGATGGTTTTCCAGGAGCTGAGTACACAGGAAGATTGACAAAAAAAACTAGTTGATGAGGAATCTGATTTCGATTCACTTGGTTTAGATGAAGACGCCCCAGCTCAGAGTAACAATGAGGTAATAAGTAGGATCGGAGCCTTAGAAACCAAGGTTGATCGCAATCACGCCGAAGTACTCAGACAATTAGAACAAATCAATAGCAACTTGGCTATGATTCTTAGCCTTCATCCTTCAGCAACATCATCATCACATCCTGCATCGCAATAGACTCTATTAGCTTCAACTTATTGAGAACACATTTTATTTACTTATTTTTTAGTTTTTGGATGTTTTGGTTGTTATTTTTATTTACAATTTTTAGTTATTAAAATCTTGAACTTTTGTTACCTTATTGATATTTTGTTATTAGACAATTAATGTTTTGTGGATGAAAAGGATAAGGTAGCCCTTGCTCACATAGAGAACGATGAAAAATAGGTAGTATCTTAACTCTTCATCTTTTAAATTATGATTGTTTCCATTGAGAATAATGTCAATCTTAGAGTGTGAGATGCAGAATTCTTTTTTATTTCTAGTGTTTTAATTTAGTTGTTTTATTAAATTGTAGTGTTTTGTTTTATATTGTTTAGAATATTATTAAGTTCAATTGTTATAAGTTTATTGATAGATGATTTTTTAATTTTTGAAGCATGAATTGAGAAATGGATAAAATTAATGCTTATTGTTGATTTGGATGGATATTCCTTGCATTGCATTTTAACTTGTGAGAAATTGAGCCTTTTTTTTTAAGTTGGATGCCAACTTATTATTCTTTTTGTATGTGAACATCCTTGATTGATGAATTGTTAGAACTTACTTTGACATGCATTTTGAAACTACATAAAAATTTCAATTGGACATCAATATGATTAAGGCAATTAGGTGTACCCATTTTAGCCTAAAAGACCGACCTTATATCTGACCTTAGTTAGCTAATTTTGAGCCTATTTCATGTCTCATTTTCTTTTTTTTTTTCATAACATCATTAGCCTTGAACCATTTTGCTTTAACTATTACCCTTTTATTAGGTCAAGAACATTTTAAGAGCATTAGAGATTGATTGTTGTGTTAAATAAAGTATGAGATTAAGTTTAGTGGGTTTAAAATTATAAATTATCATATTCTTTAGTTGCAAACCCTATTTTAATAAATAAATAAATAATATAATATAATAGAAGTTACTCTTTTTCATAGGGTTGGAATAAGTTTGGAAATGATAATTGCAAATTTAATAAGTGGAGTCCCTTAAAAAGTTCTTTAACGTCAGGTGGTAGGTGAGTGGAAGGTGTTTTGGGATTGTTCAGTTATATTATATTACTTACTTTATTCTTGAAGTGCTCTTCAACCTAGTGAATTAACTCACACTCCCAAATATCATGCCCTCACCTTAGCTCCATTATAACTAAATGAAAGACCTTATGATTGATGATTGATTGAAATTTAGTGGTGAAAATTTAATTGTAAGCAAGCCTATGGTGATAATCTTTCCTTGAATATTATGAGTGTAAACACTACCTTATTTAAATATTTTAAAGAATTGGTAAGGGAGTGACAACATTGGTTATGTATGAAAAGCCACTAAATTACATGAGTATTGATTTTCATTTCAATTTGATAATGATTGTGGATCTAAGAAAAAGGGAGTCTTGATACATCTTTATAATTTTTGAACTTAACCAAATTTCTCTTTTATTTTTGTTTTGATTTCAACTTTGCATGAGGAAAATATTATATATATATATATATATTTAGGGTAATTTTATTAGTTTTTAGTTAATCTTTCCTTTAATTTGTGTTCAAAAATGCTTAAAATGTTTGATTTAGGTTGGAGTGCAAAATGGAGCTTAAATTCACGTTGTTGGATCCAAAATTGATGAAAAGACATGAGACACGGCCAAGACACCACTGGCTTGGCCGTGTCCCCTCATCCAAGGTAAGAAAGAAGATACCCTTACATGACACGACCAGAATAAATCAACTTGGTTGTGTCCCTCAAGAAATTTCAGCAGAGGTAGACACATGCAAGGGACACGGCCAAGCCATTGGCCGTGTTACATGACACGGCTAGGGCCTTGGCCGTGTCTCACCTAAAAAACAATGAAGGAGAAGCAAAGAAAGGAGACAGAAGCAAACACAGGCAAGTAACATGGCCAAGCCACTGACCGTGTCACTCCCACAAGAAGAAAGCATTTGAAAGGCAGCAATGGACACATTCATAGGCCTTAGCCGTATCTTTAGAAAAATTGAGAGACACGACCAAGTCACTCATGCCTTGGCTGTGTCTCATGTGACTTCTTTTAATTATTTGTACAAGTTAAGGGCTAGGTGTAAGACAACAAGTATTATCTTTTAAAAAGAAATGATAAAAGAAGAAAAATGCAACTTATTTTATGGGATGGAGATTTAAAAAAAAATGAAAAAAGTAGGGGGACAAAGGGGAGTGAGTGAGTTGGCAAAACATTCTTTGTATTTTAAAAAAATGAAAAAATAATTGGAGGGGAGACTTGTTTATGGTTTGAAGACACCATTCTTACCACAATCATTATTATCACCTTCATCTTCATCTTCCATTCCATTCTTCAAAAAGAGGTTTATAACTTAGTTCCTTGGAATTTTGTGTGGGGAACCAAAGCTCTAGAGGGTTGGGGTTTGAAGAAAGTTTGGATTGCAAGATTGGAGGGTTGAGAGAGACTTTACTCATTCTTTCAAGGGTAGAACAATTGAATGAATGTTTGAAGAGGGCTTATGAGTTCTTCATCGCATTCATGTTGGGCTAAGAGGAAGAACAAGAAATTCAACTCTTGGCATCTACAAGGGGTTTTTCATATTCTCTCGTTTAATTCATTTTTAAATTGTTGTTATTTTGTTATGAATATTAACTTTTCAATGGATAATTTTGATTTGGTTTATATTGAGATGAATGTTGATTTTGAAATGATGATAAGCTAAATTACTCATTCCTAGGGTTTGTAGTAGATTTGATTGAATGACTTGATTTGATATTTCCATTAATATATCTTGTTATTAGTTGATTGTATTGAATTAAATGATTGGTTGATAGATTAGTTACCTATTAATCCTTTAATATCGAATGATGGGCCGAGAGGTGAAATTTAATATCGGAACTATACAATCAACTACCTAAAGAATGAATTAGAAATATAAGTTCTAGGGTTCTATTAATTTGTAAATTCAAAATAATTGGTTGTTATTAATTCATGAATGTGAAAACAAATGAATTCGTAATTGCTAATTAAACTCAAGGACAGATTAGATTACAAGGTTATATTAATGGACAATTTGAGAATCAAGCTTTGATTAAATTGATCTAGGAACCCTAGGTACAATTCCAAAAATTAAACAAATTTTAAGCATTCCGGTAATTGTTTACTTGCTATTTTAATTTTATTACAATTTGAACAACATTGCAAACATCATACACTCATTCTTTTCATTTATTTTCTTTAATCAAATTATTACGAACGACACATTTCTTGTGAGACGACATTGAGACAATCACCGTTACTATAATAACATTATATAGTTGTGAGTGCTGCTTGTAATAGTATTAATTAGAGCGCAACAGTTGCTAATATTATATTTCATGAAAGAATAAAGCATTTGGATATAAATTGCTATATAGTCAAGAATAAGTTCAGGAGTAACTTATATCTATTGCCCCATCTTTCTTCTAAATAGTAGATAGCTAATTTATTTGTGGTCCCTCAATGCCACTTCTCATCATTATTTACTATCCAAGGTGAGATTAATTCATCAATCTCCATCTTGAGAGGAGTTGATAAGTTATATAGTTAGTTGTATAATCTTTTTTGTACATACGATTAGAAGTGTATAGCCTTGCTAAAAGGGCATATTTTTAACTTTCATATTGTGTATATAAACAATATGATAATGAATTTTTCTCCAAATTGAATTAATCAATTCAATACATTTTCCATAGCTTTCCTTTGTCTTCTTCCCTAGAGATATTTTTCTAGATTCCGACACTCATGAAATCAAATAAAGCATAAAGCATGTACTTAACAAAGACATAGGGTTTAAACTTCAAAAATTAAAATCAATTATATTAAATTGCTAAAAATAACAAAGAAAAAAAATAGTGGACAATAACTTGGAGTTAAGATTCCATTTTGGAAAAAAAAAAAAAAAACAGAGAAATGAATTCCATTTTTTTTTAATAAAAAAATCTATTATCTACCACTTTCTATATTTGCACTTGATAGTGGTATAATGATTGGTACAACTGCTTTTGAAATAGATGCCAAATGAAGTTATGATCCAGCCATTAGGCTCTATTGTTGCATCATCATTAGTTGTCAGTTACTCGTTGTTTGCCAATATAGTTCTTGTAGTTTATTCATGCCGCTGTGACTAAGAGTAAAAAAATAATCATATTATACTTATTAAAATTTAACGAATATCAACTTTTGAATAAAAATTAATTTTTTATCATATAAAAATTAATATTTTAATAAAAAATTATTATTTATAATTATAATTTTTTAAAATATGATGAAGATTATAAAATTTATATTTTTATAATTTGTAAATAAATATTATTTTTTTAAAATATATATATTTAATATATTTATTTTTTAAAAAATATATTTTTAATTATTTTAAAAATTATAAAATGAATAAGTGGATCTTATAATTTCATCTCAATATTTTTAAGGATAAGTTAACTTCTTATAATTATAAACTAGAAAAGTTCTCGATCGATGATGCATGTATTTATTTTCAATATATCAATTTTAAAGCTTATAATAATTTTAAATAAATAAAATAAAAATTAAATTAAATTATAAATAGTAAAAAATTAAATTACAAAAATTACAAAAATAAATCTAAAAATAAAAATTAAATTATAAAAAATAAAAAATAAAAAATAAAATATAAATAAAGTTTAAGTAATAGTAATTAAAAAATAAATCTAACAAAAATTAAATAAACCTAACATAAAATTGAATAATATAAATTAAAAAATTAAACTTAATCAAATAATAAACTTAAGTAAAAATTAAAATAAAACAATTAACTTAACTAAAATTAAAATAAAACTCCAACAAAAATTAAATTACAAAAATTAAAAAATCTAAATATAAATCAAAACAAAATTATAATTTATGTAAAATCAAATAAAAACAATTAATTCAAAAAATTAAAAGAAACTAAAAAAATATAAAAAAACCAAAAATAATAATTAAAGTGTTAAATTTTTGTAAAGATAAAGAAGAAATTATAAATTATTTGAAAATAATATAAGAAAAATAAAAAAAATTATAAATTTATTTCAAATTTTATTATTGTTAAATTTTTTAAATAAAAAATATTTATTTTATAATTTTAATTTCTAAATTTAAATTAAAATTATTAAAAATCATTAAATTTAAAATTCTGATTTATTAAATGGTAAATTGATAATAATAAAAGAAATCATGTTTATTTTGAAAAAAAATGATAAAAAAAATATAGTTATTTTGAAAATTTACTGCTTATAATTTTAGTTCACTTTAATATATGTTATAATGTCTAAATAACTCATTTTTTTATATAAGAAAAAAACTTATTTAGGTAAAAAAAAAATATTGAGGGTTGTATGGAGATAATCGTAATAATTGGTAAATTTATTTAACGTGAAATATTAGAGGAAAATAATAATTTGCGTAATTATATTTTAGCCCCGAGGATAGTTCAGTCAATTCAAGCGGTCGAAGAAAAACTTGAAAAGTTTTCCGAGTGAGCAGAACTCCGATTAGGGTTTTGATCTTGCCAGGGTATTAACAATGGTTTGCGATAAATGTAATTTTCTCAGCTCCATTCAAATTTATTTTCTTTTCTGCCAATTTAGTTAGTGCTTGTCTCGTTACTTGTTTTTTTTTTTTTTTTTTTGTGGATTAATTTCGTGATTGATGATTTCGTTTAGGTGAAAAGAAATTATCGAAAGTGATAGTACCTGATAAGTGGAAGGAAGGAGCTAGCAACACCAACGAAGGCGGTGGCCGTAAGATCAACGAAAACAAACTCCTCTCTAAGAAGAAAAGGTTCCATTTATCTTAATTTTTTTTTATTTTTAATTTTTTTATTATCATCATCAATTAGGTCGATTCTCTCTATTCTACGTTTGCAAGGATTCCGTTTTTCTTTTTCTTTTTTATATTTCTATTATTATTGTTATTATTATTGTGCGTTTGCAAATGGTATATGGAAGTAAATTGTAGGAATTATTGGAATTCAAGACTTGCTAGATTTCAAGAATATTTGGGGTTCAACGCCTGAAGCTGTTTTTTTTTTTTTTTTTTTTTTTTTTTTTTTTTATAATAGTTCAATAAAATTCTTAAGAGTAACCCAGGTAAACTAATAATGTTCTGACAAAACATAGCTTATGAGGTAAGAACCAGAAATTCGGTGCTGTTTGCATCTTAAATTCAATGCGAAGGATATCCATTTGATATATAGCAGTTATAGGATGTGATCATGGATTTACAGGATTGTATGTGAATCTGAGCATATCAGAGTGACAATGTGTACAAGTTGCTTATTCCTTGCTAACTTTTGGAATCAGGGTTTGAAGTTTGTCTTTGTTGATTTAGTTATCTTTAATTCTCATATGCCATTTTTTTTATCCGGACGCTACATTTATTAGCATTATTAGTGTTTTAAAATGATAGTAGATGTTGACATTCATGAATCTGATTGTGTAATTCTATATTGTTTGGAATTTATCTTACTTGCAGGTGGACTCCTTATGGAAATACCAAGTGCATCATCTGCAAGCAGCAAGTACATCAAGATGCCAAGTACTGCCACACCTGTGCATATAGCAAAGGTGATATAACTTGATGCGCTGATCACTTGCTGATTATGATATGTTCATGCAGTTATTAATTTTCAACGAGTTCTAATATTGTTATAAAATTTTCAGGGGTTTGTGCAATGTGTGGCAAGCAAGTACTTGATACCAAGTTTTACAAACAGAGCAATGTATAATGCAAAAGCAAATGCCTTTTTGGTACTTTGAGTTATATGTGTTCGCATATAAACTCTTGATGATTTCAAGGGCAATTGATCACTATCATTAGCTTGGAAATATGAACCCGAGGCTGTATAGGTCACCAACTGTTTAATCGTGGCTGCTTGCTTGCTTGGTTTCATCCTTCCGTATTAATTAAATGTAGTAAGAAATTCTGTGTTTTGTCATTGATAATTTCTATAGCCAAACAGATTGTATTATGCTTGTTTAGGCAAGCTTTTCTTTTTCTTAATGTTGATATAACACGCTCTGTGAAACTACATTTATTCTTCTGAAGGGCGATATATCCTTCGGAATGTTGTAGAGCATATGTTGCAGGTTATATATATATATATATATATATATATATATAGCACAGCTGGGTGTTAATGCTAAAGACTAATAGTTCAATCCTGTCATTGTTGAAATTTTCTCTGCTTGCTATAACTTCCGTGTTCTCCTGTCATGATCTTGTTTGTAAGTCAGGCTGGAGGTGCAAGCTTCAATTTATAAAGAAAATTATAAATTAGATAACTCGTGAAAGGCTTTATTTGTCGTGAATTTGTCTGGATTTCTTTGCTTTCCTAGATAATTTTCTCTTCACTCTGCCTTGGCACTTTCTGTAAATTTGTTGGATCTCATAATAGAAGTCCAACTTGAAAGGAAGGATTAACTATTTCGTATTTCATAGTTTTTTTCATATTAATAAATGGAACATTATTGGCTTAATGCCATCTCTATCGGCCCACTTCGCTGAAACAATGCAACTCATTATTTATTCATCAGCCCACTGTTCGTTCCTTGCTACATCCGAGCTATTCTGGCGAAAATGACGAGGGCTTTGGGCTCCACAAGATGTCAATGCTATGCAAAATTCAAAGCAAACAGGTGCAACAACTCTCGCCAGCCCGTGTTCTTAACAGTGATCAGATATAAAGTTAAAGACAGAATCGCAAGAGATATTTTGGATAAGGAAACATCAACGTTACCATTGAAATAAGAAAAAGAAAAATTCCACAATCTGATTGGTTTACAGGGGAAAAAAATTACAAAATAAACTCATCCATGTCATAGTCACAAGGACTTATGGACACACTTGATCCAAAGAAATTACCAGATAATCCAAAAAATCAAAAGGCCACACGGTGTGCAATAGAAAAAACACAGCAGAATCACAGGAAGAATATTTGGAATAATCTGGTTCTTTAAACGAAGAAAACATGAGAAGGACATGCCAATTTGTCAAAACTCCAAAACTGATACTTTCTTGTTCTGGTACAGGAATTGCATGTAGTAGTTTCATTCACTAGTTGAATATCTGGAATTCCAGTACTTCTCTATTTCCTCTGCTGTTCTTCCAGGAATTCTCCCAGCAATTAGAGACCATCTATCACATTTTCCTTTTTGTTATTATATATAATACTGAAATCCGATTTATATAAATTAAAAAAATAAAAAATAAAAGACCCAAAACAAACCAACCTCTCTCCAACCAGATTGTACATCCTAATCACAAGTGCTTCTTCATCTTCAGAAAATTCAAGTTTTGTTTCATGGCTCCTTTCCTCTGAACCAAACAAACCCAAAAATCAACACAAGTCAAAAAGTAAGAAAATTAAATATTAACAAGTAATATAGTAGTGTGCAAGAAGTATTTACCTTGAGAGTCCGCATAAGAAGTTTCATCAGAAGAAGAACGTTCAGAATCAGCCATATGTAGGAGTTTGGTGTGGAAAAAAAACGAAAACAAAAACTAGGGCCTCAGCGATTTGCCAATAGGAAGTAGAGAATGAGGCAGTAGGAGTAGATTATGTATTAATATAATAAAGGAGGAGTTGGATGCTGAAAGCACTGTTTTTTTAACGAAAAAATATCTTTTTAGAGTAAAACAACGTAAGGTGCTCAGAAAGCGAAGAATGTTAGTTGTACAGCGATGGTTGAAATCTGGCTGGTTTGATATATAGGTAGTCAAGATCACCAACCACTCGTTTAAAATTTTTTTATCTTAATACTGAAACTTTTTTTTAATAATATTATGTTTTATGGTTTGTATATAAATAGGAAAAATCCATGCCAAAAACGAGAAGATTCTTAGCGGGGAAAAGGGAAAATTTTATTAAAATTAAAAAATCTATGTAAATTTCTCTCCAGCCCCGAGAGCTAATTTATGATATGAGACAACAACAATAACTAAGCCTTAGTCCTAAATAAGTTGGGGTCGGCTGTATGGATCCTCAACAAAATAAGCTCAAAAGACACTAAAAAAGATACTCTAGCTTTAGGCCCCATCCAAGACACGAATTTTACGTCTTCATTCAAGTCTGTCATTAATTAAATCCGCATAAAGATCTAAGGCACGTAAGTCTCTTGCTATCACCTCATTCCACACAGTTCTAGGTCTTCCACGACCTCTAACCCCCTCAATCAACAAATTCTCACACTTACGAACCGTAGCATTAGGAGGTCTTCTTAAAACATGCCCATACCATCTAAGTCTTCCTTCCCTCACCTTATCTCTGACATCCGCTACTTGGACTTTTTGTCGAATATGAACATTCTTAATTTTGTCCAGTCTGGTATGTCCACACATCCATCTTAGCATCCTCATTTCTGCCACACTCATCTTATGCAAATTATTATAAAAAATATAATTTTATTATATTTTATAAAGTTTATAGGACTAAAATTTACAGATTGATAACTCTGATATCATGTTGAAAAAATAGATTTGGATCTAACTCAATTTCAAAAACTAGCTTATGAGATAAAAATTATCTAAGCTATTATAAAGAGTATTTTTATTACATTTAATCAATGTGGAATACTAAACATATTATTATATGGTGATTGCATTAGGTTCTTACCTGTCGTAAAATGAATTGTGCTTATCCATACTGATAGAAAACAAATATACATACACATATACATGCTTATCCATTGCTAAAGATAAATGCTTATTTGCTTAGGTTGCTGCTAATTGAATTGTGAAAATAAGTTCAATCTTTAATCCATGCATACTTACAAAGAAACTAGTAAAAATTGGAAAGATAAACCTCAGGGTGAATAGTCATGGGAAGTACTTAACACATTAACACCTTATTTAAATGATTGAAATCATGGTTTAGTAATATATGGTGCATAATTACTGATCTTTGATATGTTAGCGTGTGATGAAATATCTTAAGTTTTTGTAAAGAAAAATAAAAGTCAATAAACTGAATTCTTAAGATTATTGGACATTTGTTTACTGTGAAGTTAACTGGTGAAATGTCATTATCTAGTGCTGCTCATATGCTACAACTGTTATAGTAATAAATGCCTACAACAGATTAATAAGATTTTTACACGTAAATTAAATATGACACGTGAATTAAATAAAATGTTTTATTTAATCTACATGTAAGAATCTCATTGATCTGTTATAAACATTTAATGCTACAACAGTTGTAGCATATAATTTTTCCTATGACACAGACAATCAATTCATTGTTTCTTTAGAGAATTACATATAAATATATATATCAATCAACATTGGGACCTAAAAGTATTTTTAAGTCATCAAGGACATTTTCAATAGCTATTGTGTCCCTACATCATTTCAGAACTCACTATTTAGATAAAACTTGACCAATAATAAACATATTCAAGGGACATATACTTCTATAATTAATGGTCTATTAATTTGTTGTTTAAGATTTTTTTTTATTGGTTTTCTAATTTAGGGATGGAAAGCTGCCTAATAATTTTTATTTTTCATTATTAATTCAACCCTTATTTATAAAAATTTCATATTTTTGTAAGACGTTATATTTTTTATATTATTTTATTTTAAAAAAATATTAATGAAATTAATTTTTAAGCAAGTGTATATATGCCTTTTTTAAAAAAATTATAAGAAATTATTAAAATCTTATTTTATTTTTATAATATTAAAAAAAATTTCCTAGTGCTTATTGCTAGTTGATAGATATATGCGAATTGAGCTTCTGATTACTCATTACTCCCATTGAAAGTTTGTTGCTAGCGATCAACAGCTGAAACATCTCATCAATCACTCTAAGATGTAATTTTCAGTCTGGGTCCTAAATGATGCGATGCCTATGGAATACATTTAAGATTCATAGTTTCATTGCCGGCTATTTCTTTTTGGCTGCGCTGTTAATCAATAACAACCAATTAGTGTTCAATTTTCCCCTGCTAAGACTTGAGGGGCTTCAACTACAATTTGAACTTGTTACAACTTCTCAGAATTAGTGCGGACTCCCTTAAATTCTTTAATATTTACAGGCTTAAGAATGGAGTTCAAGATTAATTTGTTGAGTTTATCTGCTAAATTCAAGTACAATGTTTCAAGTATAAAGCATAATAGGAAATTGCATGAAAGAGGAAAGGCTGGATCGAGTAAAATCACTAGATAAATTTCCATTTGATATTGTAATGGAAACTGATAATTTACTAGATGAACATAAAAAACACAACAGTGAGTTCAAAAATAATCGAACCAAACTGAAAAACCAGAAATTTATGATACATGAAGGAAGGTGGAGAAGAAGATTGAGGAGTCCATATATTGATATTAACACTTAAATATAGCAGCAGAACATTGTATCTACAAGGAGAATTTTGCTGCTGTTGCTTATTAGAATCCATGAATCTTGATGTGCTCTTTCTTCACTATACCTGCCTATTTTGCAAATCCATGTAGCAAAAAGGATACTTAGAAATCCCACAAACTAAAAAGTATAAAAGCATGCAACACAATTGATCACCTGAACAAGGAATGTAGAAACATTTTTCCTCTGATCACCTTGAAGCTGAATCACCTGTGATAATATAACTTTATATAGCAGAATCTAACATATGAATATACAAACAGAAAGGAATGTTTTACAAAGGAAACTAGTTCAGAAAATGAGTACCTGTCCCAGCTCTGTATCCTGGACCACAGTACCATTGCAGCAAAACTCTTTCTTAAGGTTCTTGAGAATCTTATTGTAGCTGAATTCCTTCTTTAAACCCTGGACGGTTGTCAGACTTTTCCTACCATTTCGTTGTTGTATGCGTATATGCACATATTCCTTAGCCCCAGCACCTGAATTTGCAGCATTTGCCTCGGCAAATGGATCTAAGCAAACAATATGAGACAATACATGAAAACTGTAAGTTTGCTTACCAAGGATATAGAGACTTGCTCATTTTTGTATAAATGATTTGAAGTCAATAAATGATCCACTTAGAACAGGCAGTACTCTCAACTTTCATAGATAAAGATGTAAGAGGGACCTTAATTTGATTGACACTTCGGAAAAAGTTACAATTTGCTCGTGATGAAATCATGATAGCAGTTGCCTGCAAATGTTGTACAGCAGAATACTAAAAGAAAAGAGGACATACCAAATGCAGTTGGAATTTGGATGTCGAGTTCAGACATGAACCTTGGTTGTGATCAATTGAATAGAGGTAGTAGATATTTCCTCTGCTTTCAGATACAAGCACTTACAGATGCAGCAAGATAACTACAACAATAAAGGCCCAAAGCCGGTTCATAAGAATTCATATGAAAAGAAAAAACATAACAAATAATATTAAAGAAACAACAAATGAATAGGCCTTTTTCATATACTAGGAACGAAGATTAGACAAGGTATGCACATTCTTGCCAAATCTGATGCTCATTTGTAAATGATAACGAGGAATTCCCTCTAACGAAGGTGTTGCACATATTGTACATTTCTTCACTCTTCTGACTCCAAAGGGAAATTATGATCAAGTGCATCCACAATAGTCTTAATATGGGAAATTTATGAAAATGGTAAGAAACGTGGAGATGATAGCGGTGAAGCTATTATCTTCTTTCAGTTGCCTGTGTGTATGCAGGTTACAAGTTACAACAGCAGCTGTTACGGAAAACTGCAGGCATAATCTTTAAATCTCATCATGCATATGTGCTACACGCAAGGATGAAACAAGAATTTTTAATCCACAAATCTGAAGAACAAGAAATGGGCAAAGAGAAGCAAGGAAGAATAAGCCATGTCCCAGTGATGAAAGCTTTTGATTATGGGATATCAACAAATGAAATGTGATATCTTACAGCATTTGGACCATCCAGACTATACTTTCCTATTTAGTTACTTGTTCAGCATATAACATGCCAATGCTCTCTCCTTTTCGGGTATAGAAAATGGACAGTTTTTTTTTTTGTTAAAAAACAAAAGATATTATTGGAGATAGGTACTTCTGGAAATATGCCATACTGGGATTTGAATGTCCATTAAAAATGATAATCATAACACAACAAAAAAAAAATGAAAGATTGCCAATGATTATCTTATTCCATTCTTAACATCAATTCTATCGAACAAATTAATATAAGATTTTCATTTTCCAAAATTTCAATCAGCCTATTCAAATAAAAAATTCAACCAATTTAACAATCTGGATATAAAGGGCAGAATTTCAACCTCAAATCAAGATTCAAGAACATAAAATACCAAATATGACTATATAAGCAGACACAATGATGATGATGCCAATGATAAATGTTGGATGAATTGGACAAAAAATTAGAAAAATATTGTGTGATGCCAATGAGAAATGTTCGATAAGAATACAAAGGATAAAAGAACATTAAGATAAAAAAACTTGTTGGATTATAAATTAGAAATATTAAGAAGAAGAACAAAGTACCTGATTTTTGTTTAAAGAGAGAATTAGTTAGATAAAAGGAGGATAAGATTAGAGGGGAATTGGGGGGCAGTGATCTGTTTTTACAAGGGAGAGAGAACTTCTCTTGACCACAAATACAAGTCAAGTCCCTCCTACCAAATGCACTTTCCCGATTTTCAGAAATCCAACTCCCTTAATTTCCGTTCACTGAAACCTTACAGATACTGGGATTGGAAATGGTAAAAAAATATATCAAACCCGACGTCACTTTCCCATTCCTGTATTTGCATCATGCTTTTGCTCTGCTTTGTCACAAATTATGCAGTTCTATTTGGAAAAACAATTTTTTTCACTAGAAACAGTTAGTAAAATTTTTAACAAATAAGGAACGTGGTTTTATTTGGAATTGAAAAGTTTAAAATGAAAAAGATGTTAAAAACCTTCAACAACAAGAGAGACATAGATATGCTTAACCTTTTGATTGGCAACTAAGAGAAATAAACTGAGAATAAGGAACAATTAAGACACACAGACCAATGGATTGAAATTGAAATTATTAAATGATAAGCAAACCCAATCATTCTTCACAAGGCCTTCACAGGCCAATCACAACTCCATAACAATAGCTAAAAGAAATAAACTGAACACATCAATGATATATATTATAGCTAAGAAACCCATTAGGCTCTCCAGAAAATGATCTTAAAAAAATCCAATCCCCAGTTTAGAAACCACCACGCAGACGCAGAACAAGGTGGAGGGTTGATTCTTTCTGGATATTATAATCAGCCAAAGTCCTTCCATCCTCCAACTGCTTCCCAGCAAAGATCAGCCTTTGCTGATCTGGTGGAATCCCTTCCTTATCCTGAATCTTCGCCTTCACATTATCAATTGTATCACTGCTCTCCACCTCTAGAGTGATTGTCTTCCCTGTAAGGGTCTTCACAAAGATTTGCATTCCTCCACGAAGCCTGAGTACAAGGTGAAGTGTGGACTCCTTCTGAATGTTATAATCAGCCAAAGTCCGGCCATCTTCCAGTTGCTTCCCAGCGAAGATCAGCCTCTGCTGGTCTGGTGGGATACCCTCCTTGTCCTGAATTTTCGCTTTCACATTGTCAATAGTGTCACTGCTCTCAACCTCGAGGGTGATAGTCTTCCCAGTCAAGGTCTTAACGAAAATCTGCATCCCCCCACGGAGACGAAGCACGAGATGAAGGGTAGACTCCTTCTGGATATTATAATCAGCCAAAGTACGGCCATCCTCGAGCTGCTTTCCGGCGAAAATCAATCTCTGCTGATCTGGGGGAATTCCTTCCTTATCTTGAATCTTTGCCTTGACATTATCAATGGTGTCGCTACTCTCAACCTCGAGAGTAATAGTTTTTCCAGTCAAGGTCTTGACAAAGATCTGCATACCACCACGGAGACGAAGTACGAGATGGAGTGTAGACTCCTTTTGAATATTATAATCGGCCAAAGTACGGCCGTCCTCAAGCTGCTTTCCAGCGAAGATGAGACGCTGCTGGTCAGGGGGAATTCCTTCCTTATCTTGAATTTTGGCTTTGACGTTGTCGATTGTGTCGCTGCTCTCAACCTCGAGAGTGATAGTCTTTCCGGTAAGAGTCTTAACGAAGATCTGCATCTGTATTATAACAAATACAACAAAACCCTAAATTTAGAAAAACCAGAAAATAATAAAACTCTAAAAAAACACTATATGAAAAATGAAAAAGAACAAGCCTTGACGAAGTGATAATGGCTTCTCTGCAACTTCACAAGAAAAAGAGACAATTACGATACTGGCGAAGAAAGGGTCTTTAGAGATTTAATTTATAGAAGAAGAGATAGCCTAATTGGTCACGGCACTAAGAATACACGCAATCAGTTTTGGACACGTGTACTAATGACGTGTCGTACCCTAGCTGACACGGAGAAGGATAGACAATAGAGTAAGGTTACCGTTTGGAATCCAATGTTAACCAGGTTTTTACTTTTGGCGTTTAGGTGACCGTTTGATTACTGGTTTTGGGATCATTTTAATGACCGGGTTCATGTTGACGGAGTTAAGTAAGTAACGGATAACTTTTGCTTAAAATGAATTAATGGGTCCTACATGCGCTTGCAAATGGACTTTTATTCATTTTTTATTTATGGCTCTCAACTTGTATTTTTCTTTTCTCACTTGAAAACGGTGGGTGGGAAATCTTAAAATAATCTCCCTCATTATGATTTTTGTTCGAGAGATTTTTCTTTTAAATAAGATAATGTTATTATTATACGTAATACTCTTTCATCACAAATAAATAAATGAATATTTTTATTTTATAAAAATTAAAAAAATTAATTATTTTTATTTAAAATAAAAATTTACAGATATTTTCATGCAAAGATTCAATTTAATTTCAAATCCATAGTCATATTAGTAAATTAGCTCTAATTATTTTTCTAAAATTTGATAAAAAAAATACACTTGAATAATATATTAATAAATTATAGATCTTAGTAATTTTAACTTGATTTTATTGGATAAAAAATAATCCTCTCAATTCCTGTAAAAAGAAAAAGAATATGTAGAAATAACATATTATCTCTTTAAGGCTCTCTCTTTCTTTTCGCCCTGTGTGTTCTTTTTTTTTTTTTATCTCTTCTTCCTCTTTCTCTTATTTAATCACTTCTATCTCTTTCTCTTTACCGATCTCCTTCCTATTTTTCGTTGTGCCGATATTTTCTATCCTTTGCAATTTTATTTGTTGGCAACTTATTTGTTTTGTCTTACCTTAGTAAAAATATAAATTGAGTTAATTCTTTTTTTTTTGAAAAAATCTAATTAGAGCTAACATGAGATGATGTCGACAAAGCATGTAGGGTTGAGTTTCGAAAAAGACATTGGCTTGTACTTGAACAGTAATATAATTATTTTTTAATGATATTATTACAAATTTTTGTCTTCATCATTCCTTCATTCCTCCTCTTTTTTCCTTATTTATATTTATGAATTATTTTGGCATGGATATGAATTTGATATGAGTTGAAATTAGTTTGATATTAGTTAATATAATTGATATGAGTATATTTTTTTTTATTAATATGAGTTTGAAATGAGTATATTTTTAGTATGATATGAGTATATTTTCATCGATATGAGTTTGATATTAGGTAGTGTTATTGATATGAGCTGGTACTAATTTTATATGGGTTTGAAAATGAGTTAGTATTATTGATATGAATTACTATTATTGATATGAGATTGAAATGAGTATATTTTTATTGATATGAGTTGGTATGTGTTAGTATAAGTTTTGATATGAGTTGTTATGAGTTAGTATAATGGGTATGAGTTGGTATGAGTTTGATATGAGTTAGTATGAGTCGATATAAGTTTGAAATTAGTTGGTATGAGTTGATATGAATTAGTATGAGTTTGCATGAATTTGATATGAGTTTGTATTATTGATTTGAGTTTGATATGAGTTTGTATTACAGATATGAGTTTGAAATATTATTGATATGAGTTTGAAATAAGTTTGATATGAGTTGGTATGAGTTTGATATGAGTTGATATGAGTTGGTATGAGTTTGATATGAGTTAGTATGAGTTGATATGAGTTTGGTATGAGTTGATATGAGTTGATATGAGTTAGTATGAATTTGATATGAGTTTGTATTATTGAAATGAGTTTAAAAATGAGTCTGTATTATTGATATGAGTTGGTATGGGTTACTATGAGTTTTGATATGAGTATATATGAGTTGGTACTATTTCATATGATTGTGATATAAGTTAGTATTATTGATATGAGTATATAATGAGTATATTTTTTTTATTGAAATGTATTATTGAAATGAGAATATTTTCATTGATATGAGTTTCATATTAGTATATTTTAATTGAAGTACATTTGATATTAGTTGCTGTTATTGATATGAGTTTGATAAGAATGGATATGAGTTGGTACTAGTTACATATGAGTTAGTATTATTCATGTAACATCCTCTGACAATTCTTATATAAAAACTCTCAGAGAATGTTATTCAATATACTGTTCACACTCCAACCAATTTATAGAAAACTCTCTTCATAAATAAAATTTTCTCAAATAATAATACAATCTGTATATCACAACACTTATCGGTCCAACATTTAGACCAATTTCCAATATCTCCTATAATCCAAATAGAAATTATAAATCAGATAAACTTCATAAGTTCATTAAATCAAATAAATAAACAATACATTTCTTTCATGATACTCATTCACTAGAATCTCAAACTTCATTCTCTAAATACATGTATCCTTTTATGTTTACAAATTTATACAATCTCTCAAATAGCCAAACTGAAGTATCTATATACATTTATCACTTATGAATACAATATACACAAGATCTTCATCCGTTCTTATCTTGCTCCGATGTACTGATACCTGCGTGTCAGAAAATAATTCTAACACGCTAAGCAAAGCTTAGTGGTGCTTGTATACACAAATTTTAACACTTAATATTAAAGAAATATACTTATGAAAATATAGTAATAACACTTAGTTTTAAGAATTATTTACATAAATAAACTAATTTTAGTAACAAGTCAATATACCATGCTGATTACACAAAATAAGAGCTATCCCTGTATAAAGTTATCATATAATACAATACTTTCGGTATTGCCTCTTGTCTCATTGAGAAGCAGTTTATTCAAGACTTGTTTTCTTATTTGATAACATTGTTCACAATACACTTATTTTGTTTTTCAATAAGTCTTTCTTTTCAAGTTCACTTATAGTATCATTTCATTCAATCTATATTTTTCATCACTTCATTTTAGTACTATACTTGAGAGTTCTTTGTATCTCACATCATGATATACACTTTCAATCATTTGATATACTTTGGAGCACTTTGTATCTCATAGCATTATATACTATTTTAATCCTTTGATTAATTCAATACATTGAGCATAACATTACCATTACGTGCATTAGGACTTTCACTTGTAAGTATTAATATATATATTACCATTCACTTTTACACTATAACACAATACTTCAATTTCAAGTAATTGACTTATATTATTATTTTACATTTCTTTCAACTATCATGTTCACATATATTTTCATTAATTATGCCCAAACATACTAAACTTAGATCATAGGTTTGGATAACATGTTAGTATAGCAATCTCAAGAATTTATAATGGCAATTATGCCCACTATCACTGATAGCACAATGTGTCCATTAAAGGCACGAGGTGCCCACTATCACTGTGGCTATCCATCCTCTAGTTAACCATTCAATCCAAAGCTAGATATAAATTTAATATGATTTGGGCAATTCGTTAATTTTGATGAACACTACATTGTTTATTTCCTTTCATTGATACTATACTCTTATCAACATTTGGTAGAATATATATGTGTGTCACGTATTAAAGTTTATCACTCGTTTTCATACATTTAACATATTAACACAAAAGTATGGACTATACACATATTAGTCTCATGTCATTGATTAACACTTGTTTATGTAAACACTCACTTGTTTATATAAGCACTTGTTTATATTTCACTTGTTTATATCATTTCATTAGTACATTACTCTTATCAACATTTAGTATGATATATATATATATATATATATTTGTCACTTATCTCAAGTTTCTCACTCTTTTTCATGCATTTAACACATACACATGAAGTCTCAATACAATTATTCACATATTAGTCTCATACTAGGCCCGTAGATCACAAATTACAAGCCAAAAATATTATTTAGGTACCCCACGGCCGTGGCATCTCAATCCCCCGCCCGTGGGATCCCAAATAAAGCTGTAAAATAAGTTTGAAGACCCCACGGTCGTGGCCTTCAAGGGCCACGGTTGTGGCATTGTAACTTGCTCTGTTTTATCAAATTTTTTTGAAGAAACAACATCACTTTCAATCCCACGGTTGTGGCACTCAATTTCCACGGCCGTGGCATTGATTTTGGGACTGTTTTCGAAGTAAAATCATGTATTATGCACTTTTAACTTCATTAAACACAAATATATTTAAGATCTAAGATCAAAATGTATCAAACTCAAAGTTTTGATAGAAAAAGAATTCATATCAAATATTTTATCATAACTTCACTCGATCCAACTTTCAATTATTTCCTATGAATAAAACCAACATCAAACCATTCAATTCTCATAAAGGTTGAGTTAAGGATCAAAACCCACCATATAAAAGTTATTTTTCACTCATCAATCTATTTAATCAATACTTTCAAGAAATATATCATTATACATAACTCAATCATTCAATTAAATCATTAAAACTCATAAAAATTCTTATTTTTGCAAAGTATAAATCAAAAGCACATACCTTGTTGATAATCACCACTTTTCCAACTTAATCTTCTCAACACTTATATTTAGATGTAATCTTATCTTAGTTTTGATTCAAATCATAGAAAGAAAGAAGAAAGAAGAAACTTTGGTGGTGTTGGTGATGGTGGCGTGGAAGCTGGAGAGGAAATCAGAAATTTCCACGCACATACACCTATACACATATATATATATATATTTATAATATTTTTAATCTAGTGAGGGAATGCTCATAATAACTATGGTGCACCCTCATTCTTAACCGTTGATTCTAAATCGAGTTTTAATCTCGTAAAACAGTAAAAATACTCTTTTCAGTAAAGGTTTAAGATATACAATGTACTATTCTTTACGTATAGCATTTATCCACAATACTTTTGTCACTATACACTATGCATTTGTTTCATTATTAGTTAAAACGTCCCTGTTGAAAATCATGACCATTACAATTCTCCCCCACTAAAGAAATTTTGTCCTCGAAATTTACATACTTAGCAATAAGCTATTTCATTTTAAAATAATTTCACATGTCACATAAAATCAATAATTTTATTAACTTATATAACATTTCTTTCTATCTGATATCAATCAATATAACACTTTCAGAATAATCTTATTATAAAACTGTAGAAGATTATTCAACTCTACACACTTACACTTTTCAAGTTCAATTTTGGATTTACCTTTATTCCTCTTTAGATTTTTTTTTCTATAATTTGTATCATTACATTCCACTGTTATATATATATATATATATATCTCATTCTTTCTCTTATATACTGAACATTAAATCCTAGTTCTGGATAGCAGGTCACTGATGGCAAGTAAATGCCCACTGTATCAATATGACCAAAGGCCCACTATGGCATGAATGCCCACTGTATATGATGTCACGGAATGACCACTGAGAGAAAGGTTCGCTATGACGCAAAGCGTCCACTGATGGCATAGATGCCAATATCACTAGGACATATATATAAAAAAGAATGTCCTCTATGGCACAAAGTGCCCACTTTTGATATGGAACATAAATGTTCTCTATGGCACAGAGTGCCCACTGTCAATATGGTATAAAATGCCCACTATCACTTTGAATATTTACTCTTTAGCTAATCCGGAAACTAGTTTTAACATCAGTATCATTTCTTTCAATGGTACAAAGTATTGTCAATTATACTATACTTTGAAATATAACACTTTCTCTTTGAAATGTTTGTTTCTTACTGTAAATGTATAAGATATAAATAATCATTTCAAACACATCTATCATATGATCACATATACACATTATAATTGTTTTCGATTAGTTCGAATGATTTTATTTATTCATCAATCTTTATCTTTTCAAATCATTTTCATGGTTTCTTTGTAATAATGAAATCTACAAAGATTTCCACTCTTTACTTGTTTCATTCTTTTCTTAATATATTAAGAATTTATCACTATTCTTTCACTTTAAGAGTACATGTATATTTATACTTTATTCTCTATGTCTCATACACACATTCACACACACACACACACACACACACATATATATATATGTATATATTGCTAACTTGTTCTACCATACCTCATTTCACTAGAAGGGTTCTCTACCTTCACATCTCACTACATTCTTTTCCTTTTACATTATCACTTCCTTTCTTTCCATTTGCACTTAATTAGTATTAAGCAACTCTTTAAAACTTTTATATATAATCTATACCTTGGCTTTAATCACTAAATAATGTTACTATCACGTATTTCATTAGTACACAATATATAAATCTCACATTTTTACTTTTATTACTCAATCAATTTGTATATACCTCTTTAGTTTCTTTAACTTGCTCTTCACGTTATGTACAATCATTATTGATTTATCAATACATCATTCTTTTCACTTTATTTCGCAAATTATCTTATTTCATCATGAAGATGTTAAATCCACTAATCACTTGTACTTGTGTTTTATCTTTTCTCTACCTTTACACTTCTTTCACATCTCAATTACATTTATCCATATTTTCCTCACATTTTCTTCACATTTCAGTTTCATCACTTAATGGATTGATTTCATTTCACTCTTATAAGCAATCTTTTGTCAATTATAACTATTTCCACCACTCTACTTTGTGAAGGTATCAGAAGGTAGAAATACGCATAAGCAAATGCATGACCATGCAAGTGATCATGCACATCACTGTTTCAATTATTTTTAAAGTTTTGAAGAATAACACTATGCATAGCCAAATGCATCTCCATATGAATGATCATGCACCTCACTATTGGAATTTCTTCTTAAAGTTTGAAGAATAGAAATTTACACAAGCATATGCATGACTATACAAATAATCATGCGTATCATTGCTCGAATGTCTTTTCATGATTTAATCAATAAGTAATCATTAATTCAACTCATACAAATTGAGGAAACAGGATCCTCAAAGCACAATCATATTCCAATCTCAATTTTCATAACCCTAAACTCTTTCAACCTTATTTTCTTTCAAAGCCGTATATTAACTCTTAAATGATTCAATGATAAATTTAATCATTGTTCCAGTTAAATACACATTTACAAATTGCACAGAGAACTTTACTATCATAGAAGTAAAGTTTTCACAATTATTTATTACACCATATCTTTCACAAGTAGGGTGTTTTATCAATTCACAAATCTCTTTTCATAATAAAACTCAAGATCATTTCATTAAATAGCACTCAGTAGTATTCAAACACTAACCTCTTTACCAATACTTTTCCATCACTTTTCATTTCAATCTTTTGTTTTGATGACGTTTTACAAAACATTAGAATTGTAATATCCCAAGGTATGCCCTAAAAGTTTTGAAGTTATTGTTGTATTTGGATTTAATGTATATGTATTTATGGGAAATATAACTACAATATAAAAGACATATACATATACATCACATATACATGGGATATAAATTGGGATAGGAAAAGTGAGTTATATATATATAATTAATTATAATAATGATAATAAGGGCAAAAAGAAAAAGATGAAGAAAGTCAAAAGGGATGGTGTGTGGTGGAGATTTAATTATATTATATTATTATTATTATTATTGGTATTATTATTATTATTATTATTATATATATATTTGTGATAAGAACGAAGAAAGAGGAAAATTCATTCATTCTTTCTTTCTTCTTCTTCTTCTTCGTGAGAGAGAGAGAGAGATGTGATTTTGTTGTTTTTCACATCAAATTTCTTAAGGATTTTAAGAGTATTGAAGATGGAGATGAAGATTTGGCAACATATTCAAGTAAGTACTCATTTCTTGAGTTGATTTTATTGATTATATATAGATATATAAGTCTTTATCTTCTTGTCTTGATTTCTTTTGATTGAGGTTAGGTTTGATATGGTTGGTGTGGAATATGATGATAATGAAAGATTGAAGTATGTGAATGTGTTGAATTGATATTTAAGTGATGATAAGTTGGGGTATTTGTAAGGAAAATGATGAAATGTTAAGTTAGGGTTTAGTATAAATGAATTTTGAAGTGTTTGGTCTTTAAATCATTGAAGGACACGGCCAAGTTATGAGAGACACGGCCAAGTTAGAGGAAACTTGGCTGTGTTGGATATTTTTGGAGAGGACACGGTCGTGTCCCTTGCCCATGTTCACCACTGCCTAATTTTTGTTGAGAGACACGGCCATGTCCTTTGCCCGTGTTTGCCTTGGTTTGATTTGGTGTTGAGAGACACGGCCACAAGCTTGGCCGTGTCCCTTGAGTGTGTTGGTTAATGATAATTATTCTTGAATATTCTTACATTGTTGGATCCTCCAAAGGTCTTGTTGTATCTATATTTTAAATATACTTAAAACAAAGATGACCTAAACAAATGTATATTGAGGATTCTAAATCTAAGAATAAGGTAAGTTATATATATGTACATCAATGATGATACATATGATACTATATGAACAAAGTTATGTTTTATGCATTGTGAACCTTGTAAATTGTAATGTGTTATATGAATAAGGTATTTTGTAATGTGAAGGATATGATGAGGTAATTGATTATGTATATTTCAATAATGAGATGTAAAACCAATGTGTTTGGTGATAATGATGCATATGATATTATATAAACAATGTTAGGTTATATGCATTATGAATCTTGTGAATTGTAATGTGTTATATGAACAAGGTATTTTATGATGTGAAGGATATGATGAGGTAATTGATTATGTATAATTGAATAATGAAATATTATAGTATGATTTGAGACATGATATAATGTGAAGCCATTGTGATTGGCTATGATGATTCAAATGAGATGTGAAGCCCTTGTTATTGGTTATGATAACTTAATTGAGAATGAAATTGATAAATGAATTGTGTAGCTAATGTGTTATTCCATTTTCAGAGTTTGTTGTTGGTGGCATGCCTAATATGAGTAACAATCTCTTAAAGTTAGGTTGGGCTTGATCCTTGAAGCCAAGTTGGGTTGAAGTTTAACATGTTTTACTCCCCTTGAAGCTTGGTTGGGTCTAGTCCTTGAAGCCTAATTGAGATGTTACAACCCTTGAAGCTAGGTTGGATTGGTTCTTGAAGCCAAGTTGGGTTGATACTTAGCATGCTTTGTTCCCCTTGAAGCTTGGTTGAACCTAAATCCTTGAAGCCTAGTTGGGATAATGATAAATGTGATGATTAAGCCAAAGCATTAACTCTGAAAGTTGAATTGCATATTAGTATCTTTTGGGCCCGAGTCTGTCTTTGTTGTTAATGAGATATACAAATGTTGAAATAAGTGAGTAATGAGATCTATGGTTGCCTTTGTTGGATATGTAATTTATGATTGATGAATTGTAAATAAAGTAATGTTATGAAGTATGATATGTAATGTGTGTATTGATACATTGATTGTGATTCATGAAGGTTGAATATTGGATAATGATTAATTTGAATGGTGTAATGAGATGTTGAGAAATGAGTTCATGAAAATATAATACGATGTGTAAAATGTGTGTGAGTGTGGAACTTGGGAGAATTGTTTTCACGAAGGTTTGGATCAGTCATTGAATGATGATTTGTTGAAATGATGTATAGGTATAGGTATATGAAATAGAAATGGTAAGTATTGTTTTGTGAGTGTTCTATGTAAATATGTGTATAATTTATGAGATTAGTGGGGATATATGAAAAATGCATTGAGAAAGGAAAATGAGATAAGAGAACAATAAAACATGATGCTAAAAATATGAGGTATGATTCTTTTGTAAAGTATATTTTAATATTTATTTGTACTAATAAGCTCTCGGGCTTAGCGCGGTTGTGTAATCGCGCAGGTGATTATGCGGTTGATCTGGAAGTCCAGCTGTTATGCCATGAGTAGGGTAAGAGAGTTTCGAGACCAACTAGAAGGTGATGCTTACATTTTGCGAATTTAATTATGTTGTATTTTTTATAAGAATATATAATAATATGTATAGATGAAGTTTTGGTAAATAAGAATAATGATTTTTGTAAATGTTCTTTAAACTAATGTAATATTGCTTGAACTCGGATAAAGGTTTTTAAATTGAAACTAGAAGTGACATTCTTATACTTTATATACGTATTGTATGTATACAGGTATATGTATAGTACTTATATAGGGTATGGGGGTGTTACAAGAAATCTTTAAATAAGTTTTAGGTCTGTTATCCAATATACTCACTTATACAATAGTTTCGATGCATTCACGTACTTTCATTTAACTATCATTTCACTCCTTAACGTTGAAACATTATAAAAACAATTACTTTTAACACTTTAAAAGTCCATTATCCATATTTCACATTCAAAGTACAGCTCGAATTCATTTCGAGCTATAAGGGTATTTTCATAATTTCTTATCTCTTCGAAATCTTTTTCCACTATACGGATATTATCCATACTCGGATTTAATGTTACTTTTATTAAGGCTTATTTAACCTTATCACTATCAATTTCAAATACTCTCATATCATAATCACTCCACTTTGACACTCATATATTCACTCACTTAATGTAGAACATCAATACTTAATGTTGTACAACATGACAATTCTCATTCTCGTAAGCAATTTCATGCTCGAAAATCTATCTGTCATAATTCATTCCTCAAATTCCAATAAATGATTACACTTCCACTGTGTTACATATCTTGTTTTCTTATCACATCACATAGATCTAGTACACTCCAAACAATACACTACGAATTCTCAATCAATTCTTAGAAAACATTTGATTACCATAAACATATGGAATATCAATTGTGTCACAACACATATCCACATTTTTACTTCACATAACTTAGACAATTACATTTCACTTCTCCTATAACTCCACATGCCAGAAACGCCTAAACCATGCTCTGATACCACTAAATGTAACATCCTCTGACAATTCTTATATAAAAACTCTCAGAGAATGTTATTCAATATACTGTTCACACTCCAACCAATTTATAGAAAACTCTCTTCATAAATAAATTTTTCTCAAATAATAATACAATCTGTATATCACAACACTTATCGGTCCAACATTTAGACCAATTTCCAATATCTCCTATAATCCAAATATAAATTATAAATCAGATAAACTTCATAAGTTCATTAAATCAAATAAATAAACAATACATTTCTTTCATGATACTCATTCACTAGAATCTCAAACTTCATTCTCTAAATACATGTATCCTTTTATGTTTACAAATTTATACAATCTCTCAAATAGCCAAACTGAAGTATCTATATACATTTATCACTTATGAATACAATATACACAAGATCTTCATCCGTTCTTATCTTGCTCCGATGTCCTGATACCTGCGTGTCAGAAAATAATTCTAACACGCTAAGCAAAGCTTAGTGGTGCTTGTATACACAAATTTTAACACTTAATATTAAAGAAATATACTTATGAAAATATAGTAATAACACTTAGTTTTAAGAATTATTTCCATATATAAACTAATTTTAGTAACAAGTCAATATACCATGCTGATTACACAAAATAAGAGCTATCCCTGTATAAAGTTATCATATAATACAATACTTTCGGTATTGCCTCTTGTCTCATTGAGAAGCAGTTTATTCAAGACTTGTTTTCTTATTTGATAACATTGTTCATAATACACTTATTTGGTTTTTCAATAAGTCTTTCTTTTCAAGTTCACTTATAGTATCATTTCATTCAATCTATATTTTTCATCACTTCATTTTAGTACTATACTTGAGAGTTCTTTGTATCTCACATCATGATATACACTTTCAATCATTTGATATACTTTGGAGCACTTTGTATCTCATAGCATTATATACTATTTTAATCCTTTGATTAATTCAATACATTGAGCATAACATTACCATTACGTGCAGTAGGACTTTCACTTGTAAGCATTAATATATATATTACCATTCACTTTTACACTATAACACAATACTTCAATTTTAACTAATTGACTTATATTATTATTTTACATTTCTTTCAACTATCATGTTCACATATATTTTCATTAATTATGCCCAAACATACTAAACTTAGATCATAGGTTTGGATAACATGTTAGTATAACAATCTCAAGAATTTATAATGGCAATTATGCCCACTATCACTGATAGCACAATGTGTCCATTAAAGGCACGAGGTGCCCACTATCACTGTAGCTATCCATTCTCTAGTTAACCATTCAATCCAAAGCTAGATATAAATTTAATATGATTTGGGCAATTCATTAATTTTGATGAACACTACATTGTTTATTTCCTTTCATTGATACTATACTCTTATCAACATTTGGTAGAATATATATGTGTGTCATGTATCTAAAGTTTATCACTCGTTTTCATACATTTAACACATTAACACAAAAGTATGGACTACACACATATTAGTCTCATGTCATTGATTAACACTTGTTTATGTAAACACTCACTTGTTTATATAAGCACTTGTTTATATCATTTCATTAGTACATTACTCTTATCAACATTTAGTATGATATATATATTTGTCACTTATCTCAAGTTTCTCACTCTTTTTCATGCATTTAACACATACACATGAAGTCTCAATACAATTATTCACATATTAGTCTCATACTAGGCCCGTAGATCACAAATTACAAGCCAAAAATATTATTTAGGTACCCCACGGCTGTGGCATCTCAATCCCCCGCCCGTGGGATCCCAAATAAAGCTGTAAAATAAGTTTGAAGACCCCACGGTCGTGGCCTTCAAGGGCCACGGTTGTGGCATTGTAACTTGCTCTGTTTTATCAAATTTTTTTGAAGAAACAACATCACTTTCAATCCCACGGTCGTGGCACTCAATTGCCACGGCCGTGGCATTGATTTTGGGACTGTTTTCGAAGTAAAATCATGTATTCTGCACTTTTAACTTCATTAAACACAAACATATTTAAGATCTAAGATCAAAATGTATCAAACTCAAAGTTTTGATAGAAAAAGAATTCATATCAAATATTTTACCATAACTTCACTCGATCCAACTTTCAATCATTTCCTATGAATAAAACCAACATCAAACCATTCAATTCTCATAAAGGTTGAGTTAAGGATCAAAACCCACCATATAAAAGTTGTTTTTCACTCATCAATCTATTTAATCAATACTTTCAAGAAGTATATCATTATACATAACTCAATCATTCAATTAAATCATTAAAACTCATAAAAAGTCTTATTTTTGCAAAGTATAAATCAAAAGCACATACCTTGTTGATAATCACCACTTTTCCAACTTAATCTTCTCAACACTTATATTTAGATGTAATCTTATCTTAGCTTTGATTCAAATCATAGAAAGAAAGAAGAAAGAAGAAACTTTGGTGGTGTTGGTGATGGTGGCGTGGAAGATGGAGAGGAAATCAGAAATTTCCACACACATACACCTATACACATATATATATATATATTTATAATATTTTTAATCTTGTGAGGGAATGCTCATAATAACTATGGTGCACCCTCATTCTTAACCGTTGATTCTAAATCGAGTTTTAATTTCGTAAAACAGTAAAAATACTCTTTTCAGTAAATGTTTAAGATATACAATGTACTATTCTTTACGTATAGCATTTATCCACAATACTTTTGTCACTATACACTATGCATTTTTTTCATTATTAGGTAAAACGTCCCTGTTGAAAATCATGACCATTACAATTCATATTAATTTTCTCAGTGGTTGATATGAGTTTAATATTGATGGTTCTAATTGTATGGTATTGATGGATAGCTTGAAAGTTATCGGAGGACTTATCCAATTTATGGATGAAATAATTATTCTCATCTATTATGGTGGAACATTTGATGGCAAATATATTGGCGGTTGTGCTGAATATATTTTCTTGAATAGAATGACTGACTTCAACGAACTTAAAAAATCAATATTAGAGGTGCTTCATATTGACAACATATCAAATATAGAATTCAAATTTGTTACTGGTAATGACCCACATTCTCTTTATGATGTAGTAGATGATATGTCACTTAGGATATTCACGGGCATTGCAATGGAAGATAGACTTAAGCATCTATTGATTGTTAGTGTTGAACAAGGAGCATATAAATTCAGACATGACATTAATGATCCTCTTAGTGAAAAAAAATTGTACAAGTAGAGGCACCGAATTTTTGTTCAGAACTAGAAAATGCAGATGCAAGGGTTGTACCAATTACTGAATCTATACATGTATCTCTGGAATATTATGAAAATGAACTTGGGCCAAAGTTTCAGCATACTAGGGTAGACCACAGTGATGACATTCATTTTAATTGCAATAACGAGGTAGAAAATGCGACTACTGACAATGAAGAAATGGTAACAAACTTGTTAGCATGCAGGAGCAATCCAGAATTGTTAGGTAAAAGTTATATATCTGAAATGATTGAGGATAGAAAAATATTTAAGTCAAGGGATGCTATTAAGACAACTGTGTCCCTCATTGCAATTAGGGAGAAATTTTGGTTTAAGGTATTTAAGTCTAATACTTCTTTCTTTGTCGTGCACTGTATTAATAAAAGTTGTATGTGGAGATTGAGAGCGAGAAGTCTTGGAGACTCGAAGTTTTGTTGGATAGTGACAAAATATGTTACTCAACATACATGTCCGACCAATTTTATCAGAGTAGACACAAACAAACAACTAGTTGGGTTGTCGCATAGTGTGTTAAGAAGTGATTCATAAATCCTGGGATGGTTTTCAAACCCAAGTATATTATTGAAGACATGCATAATAAATTTGGTGTTGAGATTAGTTATTCTGTTACATGGAGGGGACATGAGTATGTGTATGAGAATATCAGACTTCGTACTCCAGAATAATCTTTCTTAATTCTACCATCCTATTTGCTTATGCTAGGCGAAACTAATCTGGGTATGGTTATGCATCTACAATGCAGTGATGATAATCGATTTGAGTATCTTTTTTTTTTTTGCTTTGATGCTTCTATAAAAGGTTTCCAAAATTTAGACCTATAATTACTATTGATGGTACTCATCTGAAAAGGAAGTATCGAGGTATGCTTTTCATTTTTATTTGTCACGATGCAAACCAACAGATATTTCCTTTGGCATTAGGAATTTGTGATTCTGAAAATTATGCATCATAGACGTAGTTTCTTACGAGGTTGAAGAAAGCTCTCGGTGAAAGACCGGATCATGTTATTATATCTAATAGACACCTAAGCATTCAGAAGATTGTAGCAGAGCTTTTCCCAAATGCAATTCATGGGATTTGCATGTATTACTTATTAAATAACTTGAAGTGCAAATTTAAACATATAACTAAGGACCTTGAGAAGCACTACTACAAAACAACTAAAGGCTACACAATAAATGATTTCACTAAATTTTTTGGTGGATTTTGCATTAGTATTCCCTATGAGAAAGAATATCTAGAATGTGTTGGGCTAGATAAGTTGATGCGATCTCATATGCATAGAAGGAGATATAACATCATGACGACTAACATATCTGAATCAGTTAATACAACGCTTGTAAAGGCAAGAGAGCTTCCTATTACTACTTTTATAGATAAAGTTAGAAAGATATGTCAAAGATAATTTTATGAATATCGAAATAAGACAGAGAAATCCACTGATAAAATGTCATCGGATGTAGAAAAAAAATTGAGGAATAGAATGATGAAAATACAAAAAATAAATGCAAGTTCTTTATTTTTTGCAATGTCAAGGTTTTTAATTTTTTTTATCAACTGTCATTATTTATGATATTGTCATGTCATGTTATTATTTATATTTCGCAGATGGAGCTTACTAGCAACAACAAATACGACATTAAGGACATAGATAAAAATTGTGTTGTTGATATGTCTAAGAGGACTTGTTGTGCAGGAAGTTTCAGTTAGATCAAATCCCATGTGTGCATGCTCTTATGGTTGTTAGAAATAGCAACTATGACACTTATGAGTTGTGTTCTCCATATTACTAGCATGAGTATTGGTTTCAAGCATACAAAGAAGTTATAAACCTAATTCCTCATATCAGTGATTGGTCTATCCCATATCACATTCATAACGTCACTCTTTTATCACCAGACGTGCGCACGTCATTGGGAGGCAGAAAAAACACAGGATTCCTTCACTAGGTGAGGAAAAAACTCATTTGAGGTGCAGCCAATGTCGAGAGCGTGGTCATAATAGATCTACTTGCCAAAATCCATTCTTTTGCACAATTCTTCAGGAGCATCAATGGTTTAAAACTAGAAACAATATTAATTAACATGCAATAATGATTTGTTCTATAAATTAGTTATTTGTAATGATGATTTGTTGTAAAATATTTCAGACTTTAGTAGAAGTTGATTAATAATTATAGATTGAGTTTGTTATGAAAAAAAAAATTGTTGACTTTTATTTATTATGTTATTGGATTTGAGTTTGATATGAGCATATCATTATTGATACGAGTCAACATGGGTTGATATGAGTATAATGTCTTTGATATGAGTTTGGTATGAGTATAATATTATTGATATGAGTTTAGTATGAGTATATTTTTATTGATATGAGTCAGTATGAGTTTGATATGAGTGTATTTATATTGATATGAGTTAGTATGAGTTTGATATGAGCATATTTTTATTGGCATGAGTCAATATGAGTTGATATGAGCATATCATTATTGAAATGAGTCAATATGGATTGATATGAGTATAATGTCTTTGATATAAGTTTGGTATGAGTATAATATTATTGATATGAGTTTGGTATGAGTTTATTTTTATTGATATGAGTTAGTATGAGTTTAGTATGAGTGTATTTATATTGATATGAGTTAGTATGAGTTTGATATAAGCATTTTTTTTTATTGATGAGTCAATATGAATTGATATGAGCATATCATTATTGACACGAGTAAATATGGGTTGATATGAGTATAATGTCTTTGATATGAGTTTGGTATGAGTATAATATTATTGATATGAGTTTGGTATGTATGTATTTTTATTGATATGAGTTAGTATAAATTTGGTATGAGTGTATTTATATTGATATGAGTTAGCATGAGTTTGATATGAGCATATTTTTATTGGTATGAGTCAATATGAGTTGATATGAACATATCATTATTGATACGAGCCAATATGGGTTGATATGCGTATAACATCTTTGATATGAGTTTGATATGAGTATATTGATATAAGTTTGGAATGAGTGTATTTTTATTGATATGAGTTAGTATACGTTTGGTATGAGTATATTTATATTGATATGAGTTAGTATGGGTTTGTTATAAGCATATTTTTATTGGTATAAGTCAATATGAGTTGATATGAGTATATCATCATTGATACGAGTCAATATGGGTTGATATGAGTATAATGTCTTTGATGTGAGTTTGGTATGAGTATAATATTCTTCTCATAATTTTGGTATGAGTTTGATATAAATGTATTTTTATTGGTATAAGTCAATATGAGTTGATATGAGTTAGTATGAGTTTAGCATAAGTATATTATATTGATACGAGTTAGCATAATTGTTAACAGTATCATATTATTGCATACTTATATTAAACTCATACTGTCTCATACCAAACTCAACAAGATTTTGAACATGCTGTGTCAACAAAATTTAGAACATCCTGTATCAACATACTTTCACAACTCATGCTAAACTCATATCAAAATAAGCATCATGTATGAACTCATAGTGACATTCAACATCCGACGTCAAATAATAAAATCCCATATCACTAAATAATTGCTTACTTTTTATTACGAACAAAATAATTGAAAATAATATTTTTCGTATAAAATCTTTAAGCTATTCACAAAATTAGTACAAAATATCAAAATGTTATTCGCTATAATAAGCATTATTTTTCTTGTTTGTAGCATATACCCATAAATGAACTGCCGTATTGTATCTAAATATTTCCATATTTTGCCGATTGCAGTCCAATATGTTGAGACCGACCGTCATTAAAAACTTAATAAATTTAGCAATAAATATTCCACAATATTCACTATTATAATATATTAATATTAGCAACTTTAAAAGATATATAACTATCATTACATAATGACTGAGAATGGACAAATTTTTATACCTTACCCATCTTAGTGCTGACAAATATTCTTCTCATAATTTATTTTCATCTTTGTACCCTTTTTATTCTCCAATCCAGACCTATGGTTGAAAAAATTAACATCATTCAAAGCATGGGATAATGTCTCCGTAATTGGCTTAACACATTTTGTTCTATCACTTATATGAGCGTCTGCATACAATGAATCATATATCTTTATTGACCACTCAGGTAGATTTATTTTTATTAGAAACCAATAGTGTCTAGCATGATTCACCGGTAGATAAATAATGTCAAAATCTTTGACATATTTACAATACTTGTGCTTGCCCTCAAGAAAATCTGTTATATAACTGGGAGTCCTCTAGTATTTCTTTTTGAACTCTTCATGACATGACATAAAAATTTGATTGACATAGCAAGATTCATATGTCTTTCTTTGGTAAAAAAAAGTCTGCATTATATTTCTGTTTTTGGCGCGCATAATATAAGATGACATCAACTTCCTACAATTAAATAAATAACCATCAAGATGCATTTATTCAATGATTTGTAATGTAATACAATGATTTGTGATGTAATATCCATCAAGACACATTTATATTGAAAATCTTATATCTTTTGACATCCAAGCATGATTTACTCGTAATCGATACCAAAAATCCTTGTAATTCATGAAATGCACTATGAAATCATAGATCTCACCCTCCGGCAAAGGTTGTTTCACTTTTGGATCACTGTTATAAATTAAAATACTATTATTCATGTGATAGGAAGAATAATTTGTTTATATCTAAATATAATTAATGTGAAAACTAAACCTATAATTAAAGTGCACCGTACTGCTTATAGTTATCAAAATGCATATGCCACCGATTATCAAAACTTCGGCACTGATCAGCAGATGGGAAGGGGGGAGAAAGGATCCAAGGGCAGAATAGGTGCATATGTAACTTCATCTTCCATCTTCCGGCAAAGAACTTGAAGATATTTGCTCCATTTTCTATGCTGGCCTCTTCCTTCAAGAGTTCACTCATCACCAATGTATTTAGAGTTTGGCATGGGTAAAAGTTTCTTCTTTTGTTCCCAATATATTTCTCTTGAGATAGCCAAAGTTTTTTTTTCTTCCTATCTTGAGTAATCTTCATCCCAAGAATTTACTTGTCATATCCCAAATCCTTCATTGTAAAAGACTTGATAAGCTATTTATTCAAAGAACTTATCTTCTCAATATCATGGCCAACTTTCAATATATCATCCACATAAAGTAATAGGATGATAAAGTCACCATCATGAAACTTCTTTATAACACATAGTGGTCAGCAGTTATTTTTTCATACTCATGATTTGTCATGAAAGACTAAAAATTTTTTGTACCACTGCCTTGTGCTTACTTAAGTCCATACAAGCTTTTCTTCAGTCTGCAAATAAGATTCTCCTTACCTTTAGCTTTGAACCCATTTGTTTGATCCATATAAATTTTCTCCTTCAAGTCACCATAGAGGAAAATAGTCTTCACATCAAGTTGTTTTATCTCCAAATTCAAGATTCCAGCTATGCCAAGAATATCTCTGATGGAAGACATCTTGACCACAGGTGAAAAAATTTCTTCAAAGTCAATTCCCTTCTTCTGCCCAAAACCCTTCACAACCAACCTAGCCTTGTACCTTGGCTATGAAGTGTTTTTTTCAGTTTTCATTATGAAAACTCATTTATTCTTCAATGCTTTTATTCCTTTAAGTAACTTTACCAACTCATAAGTGTAGTTCTCATACAAGGAGTACATCTCATCTTGCATGATATTCAACCATTCATTTTTCTAATCACATGCCATAGCCTCTTTATAGGTTTTAAGTTCTCATTCATTAGTGAGCATTACATACTCATGCAGACATTATTTTTGGAAGCCCACTCTATTTCTGAGGGATCTTCTTAAATGGACTTCAACTGGTGGTGCAGGAGGAGGTTGAACATCATGCTCATTAATATAACCTCATCAATTTCATCAATGTTAAGAATAAGCTCACTATCATTGTTAATGTCTTGTTCATCTACATCACTTTGCTCAAAACTAGAAGACTCTGATGTGAGATCTAAAACCTTTTCTTTAATTGGTTTAGGCTTCTTAAGATCTTTAATGGTTTGATCTTCAAAGAACACCACATCTCTGCTTCTAATGACTTTCTTATTTACAGGATGATGCAGAACACTAAGATCATAACCAATCTGAAACCAACATACAATTTTAGTATACTAAAAACTCTAGATAATTGTTTATCCTACTAAACCCCTAATTGACATGCAATTAGAAACATAAATGATTGGACAGAATAAATAAGAAATAGAAAGAGTGCTACAAGTGTTACCTTGATAAGTTGATTCCAATTCTTGATGCAATAAGAAGAAGATGAACCCTCTTTGAAAGTGAAATTCAGCTAAGCCAAAGATAATTTAATAGAATTATCAAAACTATCATCTTACAACCCTAAATGAGCTATAAATAGCTAAACCCTAATTAGGGTTACAAGGTAGCATTTGGTTGGCTAATCACAACCTCAAGAACTAATAAAATAAACAAAGTCCAAATTTAACACAAAACAAACAAGGCTCTTACTTTTTAAATGATTATAAATATTGGGCCTCAATACATATTAAATAATAGGCCCATATGCTTGAATTAAATTTATGGTCTGCTTCTTCTCCACATCTTTGGCTTTAAAGGCTTGTCTACCAAGTGTGTCTCCCATGAATCGACTTGCAAAGCCTTAGAAGGCAGTTTTAAGCTTTTCAGCCTTCGATCTTGTAATTGGCCCACTTGATAAAATGAGCTCTATATCATGCTAGCCACCTCTACTTGCTTTGCCAGCCCTGTTCATACTGCCAACCTTGCTTGCACTGCCAACCTTGCTCGCATTGCTAGCCTTGCTTGCACCGTCAGCCTTGCTCACATTGCTAGCCCTGCCATTGCCACCTTTGCTTGCATCAATCCCTCCGTCCTTAAAAAAATTCATACTTAAATATGCATCCATATCAAAAGGAGAAAATTAGATACATTAAAGGCTGCAGAAACTTGATGCTCACCAACCAAGTTAATTTCATAAGCGTTGTCATTAATATTCTCTAACACTTGGAAAGGACCATCGCCTTTTAGATCCAACTTTGATTTCCTCATATTGAGAAACCTTTCATTCCTTAAATGCAATCATACCCAATCACTAGGTTCAAAATTAACTACTTTGCTCCCTCTATTGGTTTAACATGCATAATGCTCATTCTTCTTTTTCAATATATTATCTAGTCTTTTCATGTATAGTCTTGACCAATTCAGCCATCCTTTGTCCATCTAGGTTAGTAATCTCATGCAATGGCAAAGGCATTAAATCCATAAGAGTAAGAGGATTAAACCCATACACAATGTCAAAAAGTGAGAATCCAGCGGAAGAATGCAAACTATGATTATAAGCAAATTCAACTAATGAAAAACAATCTTCCCATATTCTTAAATTCTTACCTACCACAACGCGCAATAAAGTCTCCAAAGTTCTATTCACCACTTCAATTTATCCATCAGTTTGTGGATGATTCATTAACCTTTTAGACTTGCTAGGTGCATTAGTGTAGACCCTTAATTTTGGCACGAATTAGGATTAAGAAGCTTACCTTGTTTCATTGTAATTTTAAAGGACCTAAACCTAATTTTAAAGCTTAAATATTAGATGGTTTAATTCATAAAAGCCCAAATTAAATGGTATAATCGGTTTAGTATGAAAGTAATTAAAAATTGGCTACCAAAATAGACATGAGGGAGACCTCATATCGATTTGGGCAGCCAAAATCGATATGAGGGAGGCCTCATATGGATTTGAGCCTTCCAAATCAATATGAGGCTCACTCCATGTCGATTTTGGCCTTTAATTCGAGTCCTAAACACAATTGTACCGGTCATTAGACTTCCTAATTAACTTATGAGAGTTGGATTAGGTTTAAGGTTAAGGTAAGGTTTCCTATAAATACATAATTAAAACAAAAATTGAAAGAAAATCAAGATTAATAGATTGATAGTAAAAGAGAGAAGGCAATATCTTAATAAGGGAGAGCAACTGATAATTGGCAAGGAGACAGTAACCGAAGCAATCAATAAACACATAGAATTTAAACCAATAACAATCAAAGAGACAGTAACCATAGTCTCAAGTTTGCCTTATTCCCACCAAAGAAAAGATCGATCCAGGCTGTAACAACAATTGGATTCATCATTCTAATTTAGAGGAACCAACTAAATGAAGGTTTGATTCCTATGTTTAATTAATCTAAATTTGCAGTAGCTATTTTGTCTTAGTTTTATCCAGCAAGCTATTTTAATCTTTCAATAATTAATTTGGCTTTCTATGTTTGTTTCACCTAAAAATACTTAAGTAGTTGTTATAGTCAATATTAAAACCACACTTGAAATTTGATCACCATAAGCCCTAAACCCTAATTTCAAAATCATAATCTACAAAACCAAGGTTTCAAACCTTAAAACTCGGATCCTAAAATACTAACCCTAATCCCCAATCCAAAAACCCTATAACTCTAATGTTATTTTCTAAAGTCCTAAAACCCTTGTTTGATTCCAAATACCCATAAAATCATAGTTTTTCATCTAAATCCTAAAATTGTTTTTATAAAAATTCTAAACCCTAATTTTGTTTAAGAAACCCTAATTTAAGAAGTAAACCTCAATTTATATTTTTATTATTTTATTTAAAGTTTTAGATTTACTTGTATATTTTATTATATGTTTTGATAATTGATTTATTTAATTTCAATGCTTGATTATTTAATTTATCATGGATGAATATTTTTTTCAATTATTATTTGTTTATTAAAATTATAAGAGGTATGTTTCCATAATTGGATACCTCATTAATTAATTTTTATATAATTTAATTTTTTTATATTTTTGGATTAATGTAAAGGACACGTTTTCACCTTTTGGTGGGTGTCCTATTTAGTTTTAGACATTGGATGATGTAAGGGCACATTTTCATCCTCAGATGGGTGTCCATTTATTTATTTTGTTTGAATATTGCTTTAATTTTAATATAATGATGCTTTATTTTAATTGTTGCATGTAGTATGGATAATATCATTATATTTAAGAATTTTATAATATTAAGACCTAAAAAAGGAGGCCGATTTCAATGAATTGGGCGTTGTGGGGGTGCTGGGTCATTCTCACCTTCCCCACATGTACCCAACTTTTCGAACCCATTAGGGGGTTGGATATTCCTTAAGAATCGAGTCATCTACCCCTTTCTATTTTTTTGACCCGTCTGGGTGGCGACTCTATTTTCTCTGGGCTTAGGTTCGTGTTCTCTAAGGCCCTAAGCCTAATAATGCAAAAGTCGTAAGAACTATTCCACCGGAAGTGGGAGCGAAAATCCCCGCTCACAATTAGTCAAACCAAAGGCACAACCATCCATTCATATAAACTTAAATGCAGTTTTCCACTCATCACTTGGTTTCATCCTAATCTGATGATATCCACTTTTCAAATCTATTTTAGTGAAAATACATGCACCATATAACTCATCTAACATGTCATCTAATCTAGGAATGAGATGGTAATACTTTACAATGATTTTGTTGACTGCACGATAATCCACACACATCCTTCATGTTCCATGTTTCTTGGATATCAACAACATTGGTACAACACATAGGCTAAGGCTCTTTCTCACATTCCCATTCTCCAATAGTTCATCCACTTGCATTTGAAGTTCTTTTGTCTTTTTCGGGTTGCTTCTATAGGCTGGCCTATTTGGAATTACTACTCCAGGTATAAAATCAATCTAATGCTCAATACCTCTCAAGGGTGGGATTCCCTTCAGAATCTCTTTAGGAAATACATCATCGAATTCCTGCAACAAAGAAATAAAACCACTAGGAATATTTGGGTAAAGGTTAGTCATAACCAATAGATTCTCCTTAAACCTTATTGCTATGAGTGATCTTCTGCTTATATAAGCACTTTTAGGATCTCTCTCTTTCACAAATAAACTCTACTTCTTTTCACTATTATTTTCTCTCCTCTTATTGTCCACATCTCTCTTTCTTTTCCTCACCTGTGCAGTCACTCCTCATTAGGCCACATATTTATTTCTTTTCTCTCTTGGCCTCTTATCCCTCTATTCTTTTAGTTGCCTCACTACCTGAATCCCTATTTGAAGTTTTCATCATCTTAATATGTTCTTGATACACTTCCTTTGGAGATAAAGATGCTAAAGTGAAAATCTTCCCTTTCAAACTAAAAGAATATCATGTGTGACTTTCCTATCAAAATGGCAAGGCCTACCCAATAGTAAATGTCTAGCTTGCATGGGTACTATAGCACACAGCACTTTATCAACATATTTTCAATAGACAATGGCTTGTTTTGTTATCTTTACTTCACCACTGTCATTCAGCCACTGTAGCCTATATAACACCCTTATACCCTATATACATACAATACATATTTTCAGCATATGTAAAATATGAATATACGGTATAAAAATATCACAGACAAATTTAATAAAAATTTTCACATTTCTGTTTAAAGATTTCAAATACTAATATATAAAATAAATAGTATATAAATATTCTTTGCATGTTATAGGAATCCAAAATAAATATTTTATATGAATATCTCTGAAAATTTTTTACCAAAGTTTTGTTTATAATTTGGAGTACACCTCTAGAATTTTTTGTAACTATCATGCTCATTTCTCAAACATTTTATTTTTATATCTTAAATCATTTCCTAAATTGTTTTTCTAATTTCACTTATTTGTCAATTGAATCAGCTATGAATTTTAAATTTCAAATAAAAATTCCAAAAATTCTTAATCCATAATCTCCAAAATGACGCTTCCACTGCGCCACTCTGATCTATGCAACCCAGACACCATCTCAACTCATATCTATTATATCAAATGGACATTGCCACATCAGAGATTAGATAAATTGCCAGTGCCAATGCATGCATCACAATTGAAAATTATTTTTTTAAAATTCCAATTTTCTCTCTCTAACAACCCACCTAGGTCGAAAACCTCAAACCTAGGCTCTGATATCAAAATAAATGTAACAACCTTATACCCTATATACGTACAATACATATTTTCAGCATATGTAAAATACGCATATACGGTATAAAAATGTCACAGACCGATTTAATAAAAATTTTCACATTTCAGTTTAAAGATTTCAAATACTAATATATAAAATAAATAGTATATAAATATTCTTGCTTGTTATAAGAATCCAAAATAAATATTTTATATGAAAATCTCTGAGAAAAATTCGCCAGAGTTTTGTTTGTAATTTGGACGTTCCCAAAATTCAGCAAAACACAACCTACATAAAGCAAACACTCCCAATAAAAATCAATTCACCATTTCACCAATACTTGTAAATTTCTCCATATTTTCTCAAAATACTTATATATAGATATATAAATTAACAACACATAAAATCTCATTTGAACAAATTATTCAAAATATTCTTTACAATTTACATTATATACTTCCAACAAAACATATCATAACATATATAATATCAAAATGCATTGTAATATCAAATATCTACATGCTGACAACTGGCTCTGATCTTGATGTACCCAAAAATAACTCTTCAAGCTCAATAAAAACAAATCTAGACCCGACCAGGTCTAGTAGAGCTCTCCGGCTCTACCAAATCATCCATGACACCTGCGCAACGAATTATAATCGCGCTAAGCCGAAGCTTAGTAGTACAAATTTTGATAATAACAATAAAACTCAATGCAATACCAATGCACAATGCATATAGATGTCACGTCATTCTACTTTCTTATATTTTTTAAATATTTCATAATCACAACTCATAACATTATATTGCTCAATTGTATCACAATTCATAATTCACATTAAAACAAAGATAAGCATGGGCTAAAAAATGATCTAATATACTATTCAAATTTCAGACTTACTGCTTTGGTCCATAATGACATCATGTGTCTAGCCCCATAGGCAATATATCCATGGATAATGTAACAGCCCAGCCTCTTGAACCTCAACCCAGCTAGACCCTTAGGCCCCAGCATCTTAGTCCTCAACCCGGCTAAACTGCTACAGTTTTTGAGGCTTACGACCCAGCCTTTTCACCTAAAAAAATCATATTTATCAGCTGGCCTGGTTTACGACCCTGTCTTTTCACCATTCCAGCGTTTAGTCCGTAGGCAATCATAGGCATGCCGCCAAACTCAGAACTCAAAAAATTGAATAACATACTAGACACACAATTTATTCATATTTCTCATTATCAAATTCTTTCATAATTTATTTATCAAAACTTTTCTCATTTTTTCATGATCAAACTAGGCACATTGCCTTGTTATATCATCTTTTTCTCACTTTTTTTTAGTTTATTTATTTTTCTCATTATTAATCTCTTTCTCATTGTCACATATTCAATCTAGGCACATTGCCTTATTTTCACATTTTTTTTCTCATTTTTCTCATTTTTCACATCTTTCACATCTTTCTCATTTTTTCTCATTTTTCTCATTTTTATCAATATCAATTCATTTCATTATTCCACATATCTCATTATTTGCATTCACAACACATTACCCAATTACTTTGGGTATTTTCACATAATATACATATTTCACATTCTACACAATTTAGCCATTATCAATGGCTTTTCACAATGCATTTAACACATATATGACATTACAAATGTCATAGCACATTATTCATACTCAATCAATGAACCAAGTAACTTAACACATTTTTCAACCAAAATGTATTAAGTCCAAATGTCATGCAAATATAAACAATATATTCAAAGTTTGTACATACCTCCACTATCAACCCAAAGCAAGCTTAACACAACCTCCAATCATATCCTTCCAACTTGCCCTTCACCACTTGGATGAAGCAAATCAACCTCCCTCAATTCCTATACCAAATGCGGTCATACAAAATCATTTAATATCACATTCTAAGGTATTCTCAACATCAAACTATAATTAAACATCACTCTAAACCAAATCCCAAAATTAAGCTTCACCTCACTTTAGTTTTGAAAAACCATATCAAGCCATTTAAATTAGTGTTTTAAGTTTATTAATATCATTAGAAACATGTTTTAGCATTATTAAACCAATTACATTAATTAACCACATGCTTATGCTCAAAACCCTAAAATGGCATAACCTTCACCATTGAAGGATCTCCATTCCAACTCAATCCAATTATCATTTTAATTTTATTTCCACCACTTATATCATTAAATAACATGATTTAAGCATTAAAATTAAACAATTAATCATTCTTTGATAATTTACTTTTTCAAAACCCTAAATCAATGCTGCCCTCTTCAAACTCTATCCAAACACAACCAAATCCAATATTTGACTTTAAAATACTTGTTTATGCATCAAAAGAACTCATTTGGAATTAATTTTCACAATTAAAAATCATGATTTCAAAAACTCAAATGTTCCATAACCCTAAATTCTCTCTCTTCACCAATCTTACCAAAACTCAACCATTTCTTTAATTCAACCTTAAAATCATTATTTAAACATCAAAAGAACATCTTCCATACCCATTCCAACAATTATAACATGCTCTTTCAAAAACTCAATTCATAAATATTCATAAGCTTTAAAGAACTTAATAATTTTGGAAATAAAACTTACTTACTTATTGGAAAATCACCAAAACTATTCTTATTCCCTTGAAAGCTTGAAGAATTTGATGATGCAAGAAGCTAAAAATCTCCCTCTTTGGCCATGGAGAATTCGGCTTGGAGAAGAAGAAGAAAGAAGATGAAGACTTTTAATTTTCTTTTTCTTTTCATCTTTTATTTTAAACCATATATATACATTAAAATAATTTAATAATTAATTATTTAATAAATTAAAAAGTCATAAATTTCCTCTTCCATTCAAAAATAATTTATTTTTTAAATTATTTTATTAATTTTAATTTTCTAAGATTTAATTACTAAAATACCTTTTTACTTTGACTTTTCTTTTAAAAAGTGTTGACTTTTATATGTTATGTATATTATATATATATCACATATATGTTCCACTTTTTCATTTAAAACCCCTTTATTTTTTATTTAAAACTATTAATTTAATTTATCCATTTAAATTATAATTTATTTTATCAAATTTTTAAAAATTATAACTTTTCAAAAATTTGGGATATTACACATATGCACAAGTAATATGTATCTTATATACACATCAAATGTACCTTATATGTGCATTAAATATTAAGTATGTAATGTATTAATCCAACATATACAATTAATATACCATATGTATATGTTATATATACTATAGATATATATATTGAGCATATACGATTTTATATTTCCAAAATCACGGATGTTACAATTTTCTCATCCTTAAATAATTTCGTCCTCAAAATTATCCAGTATGGTAATAAATCATCCAAATCATTATTTTACCAAATTACATAATTTCTATTCTCCCCCTTAGGTTCATTTTTAATTTCCTTTTTACCATTCTCTAACACATCATTTTTATCAACTTATTCATTTTATACCACTTCTAAATACATTCATTATAACTCTTACTCACATTTCATAATTCCTTTCATTTACCATTTTCTCACATTGCTTATAATTACCCTATTTACACAAATCACTTTTCTTACACATCACTTAAAGCTCATCATATTTTCACAATTTTCTTCTATTTCCACACTTTCTATAATAATAAACAAATTTCTAACATAAAATTATAAGATCCAACTACTCAAACCATAAGTCTTGACCATGTTTCTTGAAGCATAACTATCAATCTCACCAAAACTATCCAACGGTCATGTCATAATAATGGTCACGTCTGTGGCTTATAAATAAATATTGCCCTTCTATCATTCTTCTTCAAACATTTCCAATCACAATATTAAGTTCGTATAGCAAAAATCACATATTCATTTTCTAATCTTTTGCTACACAAAAAGTTAACATGTTTCAGCTATGTTTCAAAGCAATTTACTCTTGATCACTTAATCATCATTAATCTAACTCATATTTCAACAATATTATCATTAACATCTCTTACATATACACATTCGTTCATATGATAATTTTACACAATTTTCATTTATTACTCCATTTCTAATCTATCTCTTATAAAAATTTTCATTCATATATATATATATATATTTCCATTTCCATACTTTCTTCATTATACTTTCATTTTCCTTACAATCTCTTATTTATACGCATATATTTTAGGCTCAAAACACTATACAATCATCAAGTTCAATTGTTAAAATAACAATTTCATCGTCCAGCTCTGTTCGGGTCCATTCTCAATCTCAATTCATTACATGACCTAACTCTACGCAGGTCAAGACCTAATCTCTCTTAGGTCTATTAATACATGCAATATCATTCTTAATATCACCAGACACATATTTGTATAATGTAGTAAACACTCGATAATCTTTTTTTTAATTATCCACATACACATTCGTAAGTCATAATCACAATGTGACTTACTTTCCACATTTTCTTACATATCATATTTGTGTTCATATTAAAAAAAAATCTCATCATACAAATCATACAATTATACTCAATTCCTCTTTTACATACAACCTATACAAAGTTAACATTTATCACCTTTCAGAGAACATTATCATTTTTCATTATTTTAACATTACTTAGATTATTCATTAATTCAACATATATATACACTCTGACCACAACATAATTAACATCTTCCTTATTTAATCTCCCATCTCTTAAATAAGTTTCTTATTATATATATATATATATATTTTTAACACCTCACATAAATCTTAGTCACATTTTCAATGTGACATCTCTCTCACATTTTTTTATGCATTTATCATGCCCTTTATATCCTTTTTCATCATTTCCAATTCAATTACCTAAAGTAACTCATTTTTACTTGCTTAATCATTTCCCTTTCATTTCATAACAAATTTCTATATTATCAACCACATTACACATTACATGATTTTTTCATAAATAATATTACTAATTCAAAATTACTCTCATGCTTATTAAACATTAAACTATCAATATCTAAACAATCTTCATCGAAATTTCCTTACCACTCTAAATTTCCAACTTACTACTTTACTTAAACTTCATTCTATTAATCTCATTTTCTACATCTAACTTTATAAACATTATTTGTATATTAATATAACATCAAAACACATCATTTTCACAATTATGAAAACCCATTTCAAAAATTCAAATTCCACATAATACAATCAACAACATAAACCTCACCAAATCTCATCTATGTCACATTTCCAATCTTAAAATCATAACATTTACATTTAAATAGCACTAATTTATTTCATTACACTAATTAACATCATCCATTTAGATACTTTAATTTTACACACTTAACCCCAAATCATGCATCATTATTCCATAATAAATAATTCGCTATTATATATAATTTCACTCTTTGATTTTAATTATGAACTCTTTATTGCAAATTATTAAAAACTCCATATTCCTTCTATACTTATACCCATATGTATATAAATTTTTATAATTTTCTTCATTCATTTGACTCATAAATTTAATTTATTACTTACACAAAACTGCATGACTTCATCAGTTTCATGTCAATCTCACTTTCAATTTTTATATTCCTTACCAATTCTTTATAAAAGCTTGTAAAATTTTATCCATGTGCACTTGACACATATATGGACTTATATTTAAAGTTTTAGATTTTTCCAAGCTCATTTAATATATTTAAAACTTAAATCTTTCAAAATCAGAGAATCTGTCTCTTTAATAATTTCTCTGGCAGCACTCAGTTGTCCATTTGTTTCAGGTATCAAACCTTAATAAAAATTTATGAAATTTTAATCATATGTTATAGGAATACATATGATTTTGTGTGTAAATTTTTAAATTTTTCTGGGTTGTTTTACCATAGTTTCTAAATTTATTGTTTTCTCAATTTTTACAGATTCTGAATTACTGGAATTACTCCAACAATATGTGTTCTTCTATTTTTCTTAATTAGTGATCCATCTTTAAAATTTATAAAATTTTATACATTGGATTCTAACATATAGAAAAAAAAACTTTCTACGAAATGTTCAAACTCATCCAATATTTCTAGATTTGTCCAAAAATTCAGACAACATCACTTTGCAGTACACCTATAGAATTTTCTGTTACTATCATGCTCATTTCTCAAACTTTTTATTTTTATATCTTAAATTATTTCCTAGATTATTTTTTTTATTTTACTTATTTGTCAATTGAATCAGCTATGAATTTTAAATTTCAAATAAAAATTCCAAAAATTCTTAATCCATAATCTCCAGAATGACGCTTCCACTGTGCCACTCTGATCTATGCAACCCAGACATCATCTCAACTCATATCTATTATATCAAATGAACATTACCACATCAGAGATCAGATAAATTGCCAGTGCTAATGCATGCATCACAATTGAAAATTATTTTTTTAAAATTCTAATTTTCTCTCTCTAACAACCCACCTAGGTCGAGAACCTCAAACCTAGACTTTGATACCAAAATAAATATAACACCCTTATACCCTATATACGTACAATATATATTTTTAGCATATGTAAAATACGCATATACGGTATAAAAATGTCATAGACCGATTTAATAAAAATTTTCATATTTCAGTTTAAAGATTTAAAATACTAATATATAAAATAAATAGTAAATAAATATTGTTTACTTGTTATAAGAATCCAAAATAAATATTTTATATTAAAATCTCTGAGAAAAATTCTCCAGAGTTCTGTTTGTAATTTGGACGTTTCCAAAATTCAACAAAACACAACCTGCATAAAGCAAACACTCCCAATAAAAATCAATTCACCATTTCACCAATGCTTCTCAATTTCTTCATATTTTCTCAAAATACTTATATATAGATATATAAATTAACAACACATATAAAATCTCATTTGAACAAATTATTCAAAACATTTTTTACAATTTACATTATATACTTCCAAAAAAAACATATCATAACATATATAATATAAAAATACATTGTAATATCAAATATCTACATGCTGACAACTGGCTCTGATCTTAATGTACCCAAAAATAACTTTTCAAGCTTAATAAATACAAACCTAGACCCAACCAGGTCTAGTACAACTCTCCGGCTCTACCAAATCATCCATGACACCTGCGCGACGAATTATAATCGCGCTAAGCCGAAGCTTAGTAGTACAAACTTTGATAATAAAAATAAAACTCAATGCAATTCCAATGCACAATGCATATAGATGTCACGTCATTCTACTTTCTTATATTTTTTAAATATTTCATAATCACAACTCATAACATTATATTGCTCAATTATATAACAATTCATAATTCACATTAAAACAAAGATAAGCATGAGCTCAAAAAGGATCTAATATGCTATTCAAATTTCAGAGTTGCTGCTTTGGTCCATAATGACACAATGTGTCTAGCCCTATAGGCAATATATCCATGGATAATGTAATAGTCCCAGCCTCTTGAACCTCAACCCGGCTAGACCCTTAGGCCCCAGTATCTTGGTCCTCAACCCGGCTGGACTGCTACAGTTTTTGAGGCTTACGACCCAGTCTTTTCACCCTAAAAACATCATATTTATCAGCTGGCCTAGCTTACAACCCAGTCTTTTCACCATTCCAGCATTTAGCCCGTAGGAAATCATAGGCATGCCGCCAAACTCAGAACTCAAAAAATTGAATAACATACTAGATACACAATTTATTCATATTTCTCATTATCAAATTCTTTCATAATTCCTTTATCAAAACTTTTCTCATTTTCTCATGATCAAACTAGGCACATTGCCTTATTATATCATCTTTTTCTCACTTTTTTTTAGTTTATCATTTTTCTCATTATTAATCTCTTTCTCATTGTCACATATTCAATCTAGGCACATTGTCTTATTTTCACATTTTTTCTTATTTTTCTCATTTTTAACATCTTTCTCATTTTTCTCATTTTTTCTCATTTTTATCAATATCAATTCATTTCATTATTCCACATATCTCATTATTTGCATTCAAAACACATTACCCAATTTCTTTGGGTATTTTCACATAATATACATATTTCACATTCTACACAATTTAGCCATTATCAATGGCTTTTCACAATGCATTTAACACATATATGACATTACAAATATCATAACACATTATTCATACTCAATCAATGAACCAAGTAATTTAACACATTTTCCAACTAAAATGTATTAAGCCCAAATGTCATGCAAATATAAACAATATATTTAAAGTTTGTACATACATCCACTATCAACCCAAAGCAAGCTTAACATAACCTCCAATTCTATCCTTTCAACTTGCCCTTCACCACTTGGATGAAGCAAATCAACCTCCCTCAATGCCTATACCAAATGTGATCATACAAAATCATTTAATATCACATTCTAAGGTATTCTCAACATCAAACCATAATTAAACATCACTCTAAACTAAATCCCAAAATTAAGCTTCACCTCACTTTAACTTTGAAAAACCAAATCAAGCCATTTAAATTAGTGTTTTAAGTTTATTAATATCATTAGAAACATGTTTTAGCATGTTTAAATGAATTACATTAATTAACCACATGCTTATGCTCAAAACCCTAAAATGGCATAACCTTCATCATTGAAGGATCTCCATTCCAACTCATTCCAATTATCATTTCAATCTTATTTCCACCACTTATATCATTAAATAACATGATTTAAGCATTAAAATCAAACAATTAATCATTCTTTGAAAATTCACTTTTCCAAAACCCTAAATCAATACTACCCTCTTCAAACTCTAACCAAACACAACCAAATCCAATATTTGACTTTAAAATAATTGTTTATGCATCAAAAGAACTGATTTGGAATCAATTTACATAATTAAAAATTATGATTTCAAAAACTCAAATGTTCCATAACCCTAAATTCTCTCTCTTCATCAATCTTACCCAAACTCAACCATTTATTTAATTCAACCTTAAAATCATTATTTACTCATCAAAAGAACATCTTCCATACCCATTCCAACAATTATAACATGCTCTTTAAAAAACTCAATTCATATATATTCATAAGCTTTAAAGAACTTCATAATTTTGGAAATAAAGCTTATTTGTTTGAAAATCACCAAAACTACTCTTATTCCCTTGAAAGCTTGAAGAATTTGATGATGGAAGAAGCTAAAAATCTCCCTCTTTGGCCATGGAGAATTCGGCTTGGAGAAGAAGAAGAAAGAAGATGAAGACTTTTAATTTTCTTTTTCTTTTCATCTTTTATTTTAAACCATGTATATACATTAAAATAATTTAATAATTAATTATTTAATAAATTAAAAGTCATAAATTCCCTCTTCCATTCAAAAATAATTTTTTTTGAATTATTTTATTAATTTTGAATTTCTAAGATTTAATTACCAAAATACCTTTTTACTTTGACTTTTCTTTTAAAAAGTGTTGACTTTTATATGTTATGTATATTTTACATATATATCACATATATGTTCCACTTTTTCATTTAAAACCCCTTCATTTTTTATTTAAAATATTAATTTAATTTATCCATTTAAATTATAATTTATTTTATCAAATTTTTAAAAATTAGAACTTTTTAAAAATTTAGAATATTACACATATGCACAAGTAATGTGTATCTTATATACACATCAAATGTACCTTATATGTATATTAAATATTAAGTATGTAATGTATTAATCTAATATATACAATCAATATGCCATATGTATATGTTATATATACTCTAGATATATATATATATATTGAGTATATACAATTTTATATATCCAAAATCACAGATGTTACAGCCTATATGGTTTAGAATGTTTTTCACACTTCAACCCTAACTTATCTACAAGGTTGTATTAGCCACATTTACATAGCTACGTCCTTCTATAATCATTTTGCAAACTTTCCCTCCTACCAAACACTTAGAGTGAAAGATGTTTTCTCTCTCTATTCTATACTCTCTTCCTTAACTTGAATATTAAGTGCATGCCTAACTATAAATGATTCCACAACCAACATACTCAACCTCAACATCACTACAATCCTCCAAACTATACATAGAATCACTATCAAATTCTGATTCAGATTAAATTTCCCCACTATCCCTCATAAACATAGTCTTTTTTTGGGATATTGTGAAGTAATATGTCCATTACGCAAACATTTAAAGTACTTAATATTTTTATGCCCATTAGAAGAATTAGGAAAATTAGTGGTGCCTTTATTTGAGGAAGATGTTCCTTTGCTCTTTTTGAAACCTGCACTTTTCACCTTAAAATTTGAGTCTCTATCCTTAGATCTCTCATATATAGTCTTCTCATCTTTCTTTAGCCACTTTGAGGCCCAAGTTTGGTTGTAATTGGAGGAACCCCTAGTTACCCCCTTTTGCTTGAGTTATCTCTCCACCTTCATGGCCATGTTCACCATCTCCTGAAGTTCTATATAATGATGCAACTCTACTATATTTCTAATATCTCTATTTAAACCTCCCAAGAATTAAGCCATGATAGCTTCTCTATCCTCTTTAATATTTGCTCGAATCATTTTCATATCTATCTCTTTGTGATAATCTTCTAGTGACATAGACCCTTGTGTGAGTCTCTATAATTTCTAGTGTAGCTCACAATAGTAGTAAGATGGTGCAAATCTCCTCCTTATGATAACCTTCATTTCTGCCCACGTTTCAATAGGCCTCTCTCCATTCCTTCTTGTAAGTTTTAGTTAGCCCCACCATATCGATGCATAATTTGTAAATTCAATTGCTACTAACTTCACCTTCTTTCTCTCTAAATAGTTATGATAATCAAAGATAAGCTCCAACTTCCTTTCCCACTCCAGGAATGTTTTAACATCATTCCTTCCTATAAATGTTGGAATCTTCATCTTTATGGAATTGATGTTGCTGTCTCTCCTTCCTGGCCTCTTATCTCCTCCTGGTCTTCTATCTCTTCCAACCCTAAGCTTTAAAGATTAAGTGTCATCTTCATCTTTATCAAGTTCATCATGGGACTTTGTATCTTCTTCATCATAAATATGTTGCCTAGGTTCCCTCCACCTAGTTAATCTAGCTCTTAATTGTTGGGATTGTTTGACCACCTTAACTTCATCCCTCAAATTCATAACATCCATACTAAACTTCTTAAATTGCTTATATATAGCCTTCAACATAAAAACTACATCTCTCATGCTCATTTTGCCACTTTGACTGCCTCTTCAGATATGATGTAAAACTGCAAGAAAATGTTAGGAAAAAAAATCTTCACACACTCCCTTATGTGTTTACACTCGATAATATGTCACTCCACTCGTGTTTCACTCTAATCAGGCTTTTACCCTCTTATTTGCTAGCACTCTCTTATCTTTTATCTCTCTTGTTCCCTTCTTAAAGTTGCACTTTAGAACCAAAAAACAATCAATCAGGTTACTCACAAGCAATAATCTATAGAAATTACAATGAAAAGCCTAACAAGAAACGAAAATTCCAAGTTCTAAATGTAATTTGATAATTGTTTGTAAAAAATTTAGAAAAAACACACACACATATAGATGAAGAATTGTATGTTTGTGAATGAAAGTCCTAAGAGCAACCAAATGCAAAAGTCACCTTTACATGTATGGTAGAAGCAAAAGAAACAGAGAACAAAAAATTAAACTATGAATGCAGTAAAAATGACAAAATAGGAAGCTAAAATAAAGAATTTCAATTTTTCTCCAATTAAGAGCAAAAATAAACCCTAGACTCTATGATTTAGGCTAATTTACATCAATTAGGAAGGTAAGATTTGGTGTACATATGAAAGGAAATTGATTGAAACTAAGAAACCCTAAACATTTTTGGAAAGAGAATCAATAATCACAAAATTTGTGCAAAAAATTTCAAATGGCTTGTTTGCCCTAAAATTGAATGATTTGGGGGCCGTGGAAAGCCATTAAAAGTAAATTTGATAGCAAATAGGGCTCAAAAATCAGTTTCTAAATTGGTATTTTGCGTTTCGTAACTCTTTAATAGCAAAAATTATGGTCTCTCAAAGTTGACCCTTTCACCACCAAATTTGACTTCTTATTTTTTCAACCCTAATTTCAATCCAAACGATCTCCTTCAACCCTAGTTTTGTTCTATGAGCCACCTACTTAACTTCATTTTTTTCTTCTTTTTTTATTTTTTTATTTCATTTTTGTTTTCTTTTTTTTTGAAACTGAACAACTAACAAAACTAAAATCTAAATTTTGAACTAATTGGAATGAAAACACAAATCACAAAATTGATTGAAATAAAACAAAATAATATCACAAAAAGCACAAAACATAGATAGAACCTGGCTTTAATACCAAAATGATGTGAAACCCCAACATCATAATGAATCTGAAACCCCAACACACAATTTTAGTATACCAAGAATCCTATATGATTATTTGTCCTATTAAACCCCTAATTGATATGCAATTAGAAACATAGATTATTTGATAGAATAAAGAACTAGAAAGAACACTACAAGTGTTACTTTGATAAGTTAATTCCAATTCCTGATGCAACAAGAAAAAGATGAACCCTCACTTGAACTGAAATTCGATAAGCCAAAATAATTTAATAGAATAATCAAAATTATCATCTTACAACCTTGAATGAGCTATAAATAGCTAAACCCTAATTAGGGTTACAAGGTAGCATTTGGTTGGCTAATCACAGCCTCAAAAACTAATATAATAAACAAAGTCCAAATTTAATACAAAACACACAAGGCCCCTTACTTTTTACATAAGTATAAATATTGGGCCTTAATGCATATTAAATAATAGGCCCACACACTTGGGTTAAATTTATGAGCTGCTTCTCCTCCACATCCTTGGTGTTAAATGCCTATCCACCAAGTCTTTCTTCCATAAATCGACTCACAAATCCTTGGAAGGCATATTTATGCTTCTTGGCCTACGATCTTGTAAGTGGTCCACTTGGAAAAACTTACTTCATGCCATTTTGGCCAATTTTGCTTGCTTCGCCCGCATTGTTCAAACTACTAGCCTTGCATGCATCGCCAGCCTCACTCGCATTGCTAGCCTCGCTCACGCCACTAGCCCTGCCATCACAACCTTTGCTCACATCATAGGGCATAACCCATAAAGATACATTTTGTAGCCTTGGAATCAAGCTTGGATCTCTAATCTTTTAGAACTTGAACAAATACCTTGCATCTAAAAACTTACAAATGATCATGTGAAACATCTTTTTCGCTCCATACTCTTTCTAGAATATACTCATCAAGAGGAACTAAAGGAGAAAGGTTAATCAGGTCGACTGCAGTTCTCATCACCTCACCCCTAAAAGAGTTAGGGAGTTTAGCATGAGAGAGCATACACTGAATTCTCTCCACAATGGTTCTATTCATTCTCTCAGCAATACCAATTCGCTGAGGCTTTTTTAGAATTGTGTTCTCCAAGCAAATGTCATGCTCCTTGCAATATGCGTCAAATGAACCTCTGTTTTTTTCACCATTATCTACATGAACAAATTTTAGCTGCCTTTCCATTTCTCTTTCAACACTAGTATGAAAATCTTTAAACACATCCAACACCTAATCTTTGGATTTCAAAGCAAAAGCCTATACTTTTCTAGAGTGATAGTCAATAAAGGTCACAAAATACAAAGCACAACTAATAGTTTTATCACTCATGAAATAAACATCAATGTGAACTAAATCAAGAACATTTGATATTCTAAAAGAGTAAGAACTCTGAAATGCAATATTATGTTATTTTTTAGCTAAATAATTAGTGTAAGATTCTAGATATACACCTGTTAAGGGTAGAAATTTCTTCTTATTGAGAACACCAATTTCTTTCTTACTTAGGTGACCAAGCCTTTTATGCTATAAGTCTGATGAAGTATGTGCTACTGCATTCACATCTCCTTTGCATAATTTGGCTTGCATGAAGTATAAGTGTAATATCTACTTTTTTTTAGCCAATATAAGATTGCCTTTGGTAATTTTACAGTTTTTTGTACCAAAGGGACTTATATAACTCTCATCACCAAGAGTGCCAAAGGAAATAAGATTAAGTCATATCTCAGAACATGTCTGATATTATTGAGCCACGGCTTGCACGCAGTATTGGTACTCAAGCACACCTTACCCATGCCAACAACCTTGGCTGAAGCTTCATTCCCCATTCTAACATAGCAAAAATCACCACCGGTATATGATATGAAAAATTCATATTTAGCAGACACATGATATGAAGCTTTAGGATCAACAATTGAAGAGATTTCATAGCCATCAAGATGTAAACAATTATCCCCAGTGGAAATGACAACATTGCCATCAAGTGCTATTGAAGCTATATCTTTGTCTTCTTTCTTTTTTGCATGTTCCTTTTTCAACTACCTATAAAAAAAATCTTTTTACATGTCCTGGCTTGCCATAGTGATAGCAAGTGGTACATTTTCTAAACTTGGATTTACCCTTTGACTTATCATAATTGCTTGATTGCTTGCCTACATTTTGAGACTATCTAGTTATGCTTCTACCAAGCCTTTCAGTAACTAGTGCTTCTAAGTGGGTAGATAAGCCTTAATCTTTTTTTCTTGTTTTCTTCATTTGATAAACTTTCACAAACTGTATAAATAGAATATTTGCTTTCAGGAGCTGAATTACTCAAGGCAACCACCAAAGTCTTCTAGCTGCCAAGCAAAGTATCAAGAAGCAAAAACAAGCCGATAGTTCATTAGAAAATACAACTTCTAGATTGGTTAGGTGATTTATAATGTCTTTAAAATCGCTCAAGTGCTTAGCCATACTGCTCATATCTTTAAATCTCATATGGACAAGTTTTCTAATAAGAAAAATATTTTTTGTAAGTTTTCTTTCAAACAAGTTGGTAAGTTTCTTCCACAAGGCTTCGACATTATTCTCCTGAGTTGTATGATAATAGACACTATTATCTATCAATTATCTAATTATACCTACAATCTTTTTATTCATTAATCCTTATTGGATTTATTTGCTAGTTTGTTTGTTTCATTTTCAATAGGATTATAAAAATCCTTGCAAATTAAAAGATCTGCCATTATGGGCTTTCAAATAGAATAATTTGAAAAAGTTAATTTAAATATACTATTTGACTCTTCCATTTTAAATTACACAGACAATAGCCAACCAGGCTATGATATTAGTTCTTGAGAAATAAATAAATATTAAATCCTAAAAAAAATTTACGGTACATTGAGATTAGCAGGCCCGAGACAAATTGACAATAAACAAAAAATGAGCAAAAAAATTAATGAACAAAATGAGATACCAATATTTAATGTAGTTCATACTTTTATTTATGCTATGTTCATAGGCCAAACTCCAAAATAATTTTTTCCACTAGTAAATAGTAAATTTACAAAAAAAAAAGAATTTTCTAGAAAATATTCTAGAAGCAAACACTTACAATTGAAATAAACCTAAAATAATTGTAAGTGTTTCTCAAACACCCAAAACAAATCTTATTATTTTGTCACACAAAAATATTATCTCACACAAATAATTTTCTTTCTCTCAAAATGGGTTAAATATATAATCAACATACATATTTCTCTATAAAATTTTTCTTTCTTATATTTTGAATTAAATAGGTCTTCCTATCTCATTAATGACACGTGAGATATATATAGTTCGCTTTGCAAGCTGTCATATTTTTTTTTCTTCCTTTCGGTGGTACAGCTTGAAAGCTGTCCACCTCTTTTCTTTCTTTTTTTTTAATAAATGTTGTGGGTCTCATCACCTGCCACTTGAGTGGGATCTAACATTATCTTCAAAGTATTTCTGAAATTTCTACAATTACTTCCTAATTTGAAGTTCAATGTTCTATATAAGATTATTGTGCAATAGTTTAAAGAAGTCATTCATTAATAAAATAAAATTATTTTATTCTCTTATGGACGTCACAATTAATTTTCCTTATCGATTCAAGCATGTTTAAGGCTAAATTTTTTTTAAGAAAGGGAGAGGGAGAGAGAATAAGTTTTGGCACCTTTCCTGCAATCTTGAATATCTTGAGAGACTTGAACAAGTAAATTTAATGTTTCATACAATTCATTTATTTTCGGTATCATACCATCACCTGGGCAGTTGGCTACATTTGAGAAAGATTCTTACCTTGGTAATCCACTATTGAACCTTCCAAATTTATCACTAATTTCACAGATTATTCACTAAAAGATAGGAAAATTGACAGCAATAAAAAAAATAATATAACTTGGGCTGGGTTTTTGGTGCTTTTAACATGGACTCTAGCTTTATTAAGGTCAGGTTTAGTAAAATTAAGGAGCAGTGGAGATGAGTGAGCTATTGAAAATTGGTACAAAGTGCACTGTAAAGGCACCACATGCTAGACCAAACATAAAGGAGGTTTTAGCTATGCTTATAAAGATTTCAGGCACTAGAAATAATTTGATTTATAGCTCATCTACTTTCTCATTCTAATTCAAGTGTTTATGATTTCAAGTCTACATGTATAATAGATTTTTTTGTTTGATTATTCTTCTTATATAAAAGCATTTTTCATTTGCAAAATGAAAAAAGAAAGATAAATTTTATTCATGTTTCTTCAATTTTTAAGTGAAAAATTTTATTCATATCTTTCATTTTCTTTTTCAGCTAACCTTAGCAAAAAGTTGCTTTCTCATCTTCTATATGATGTAATATAATATCTAAATCAATTAAATCATAACATGATTGTGCATAAAGCAAATCCTACACAACTGCTATAAAATAGTAGCAAAACAATAACAAAATAACACTAATAAACAATAATAAAATTTACCCATGTCACTGAGCGTGTGACAGCCTTTGTGTTGTTATAGTTTTGACAAGTGCAGTGACACGCCCATATCACCGAGCGTGTCATAGCTACTATGTTAGAGTAGTATTGACACGTGAAGTGACACGCCCATGTCACTGAGCGTGTCATATCTACTGTGTTGATGGAGAATTGGCATGTGCAATGACATGCCTATGTTACTGAGTGTGTCAAAACTTCTGTGTTGTAGGTTTAGGACACGGTCATGGACACGCCCGTGTTGTTGAGTGTGTCATGTGTAGAGTTTGCCCTAGATAGTTCCTTTCCTTATATTTCCTTTGTGTATCACTTAGTGATTATTTATAATCACATTTGGTTTAGGCTTGGAAGATACTTGAGTTACCCCAATCCAAGTGTTGAGAGAGAGCTTGGAAGAGGAGATTGAAAGCGGTATTTGTTGCTTTAGAGGTAAGTACAAACTTTGAATATTTGATTATATTTACATGACATTGAGACTTAACACATTTGGTTAGAAAATGTGTTAAGTTACTACATAGTTGGTGCATAAATAATATGCTATGATTTGTATGATGTCACAAATTTATTATGGATAATGTGAGCTATGTGCAATATATGTTAATGATTCAAAACATATGGATAATGCAAATTGAGATGTGTACATTAAAGATGGTGTGTAAAGCCTTTGTAATGGCTATAAAGATATAATGAGATATTTGAGACATTGTACCTAATATGAACATGAGAAAATGAGAAAAGATTTGATAATGAAATGAAATATGTGGAAACATAATACAATGAATTGATATGGAGATAAAAGAGAAATAAGAATAAATTATATGCCTAATATGTTATTCAATTTTCAAAGTTCTGAATTTGGCGGCATGCCTATAAATTGCATTCGGGCTAGACGCTGGGCGTCATTATAAAAAGAATATTTTTGAGGTAAAATGGCCGGGCCATAAGCCTCATAAACAAATCCTTAAAGCTAAGTTGAGTGAAATGACTGGGTCATAAACTCAGTCCTAGTTGGATTAATCCATGGATATATTGCCTACGGGGCTAGACACAAGGTGCCATATTAGACCAAAGCAGTAACTCTGAAATTTGAATAACATATTAGATCCTTTTTTAGCCCATGCTTGTGTTTGTTTTTATGTATATGATAAATTGAGGAACAATTGAGCCATATATTAAGCTATGATGATATAATGCTATGAGAGAGAATATTTTTATGTGTTATGCATTGGCATTGCATTTGCACTATATATTGTTATCAAAGTTTGTAACACTAAGCTTTGGCTTAGCGCGATTGTGATTCATCAAGCAGGTGTCAGAATAGATCCGGGTGAGCCGGAGAATTCGTCTAGACCGAGTCGAATCTAGTTTTGAGACCTTGAGCGGAGTTGTTTTGGACGTCAAGATCAGAGATTAACTGCCAGCATGTATATATTTTATATTTTTGTACATATTGATTTTGATGTATATATATATATACATCCCGCTTCCGCAAACTATTAAAAATGTTTTGGATAAATCTTTGATAATGTAGTATACATATGTATTTTAGCAAATAATATTTCATTTACTATTATTGTGATATTAGTTTAAATATTTTAAGTTTAAACATATTTTGTATTTGAAGAATTGTTTTGTTAAAATGGTTGTGACATTCTTGTATCCTATATACATATATTACATATGTTGAGAGTCTGTAGTGTACATTTATTGGGTATAAGGGAGTTACATAATGACATAATGCAGATCCCATACAAACTCAATAAAAGTAATTAGTCATAAACCCCCTATATTTTCCTTAAAGGCCATTGTGACCACATTAAAGACCTAAGAGTTTCCAATTGCTTTAAAATCAAACATACAATGATGCATTTCACTTCGGAACCTATAAATCAACAGGCACTAGATACAATGAATCATTATGAATATTTTTCTTTTGGGGTCCAGAGGAATCAATATGAATATTTAAACTTGATTTTGATGGATACAATAAGCTATCAACATATCTTATTCACTACCAACTAGATGAATCTATATCTAATAATATTTTTTACTTGCTTTAATTAAAAGGCAAATGGGTGCATAATAACTTATTAAATATCAAGCTTTACTTCACTTAAAGTATCCAGACTAAATATCTCCAATTTATAGGCACAAACATATACATATAAAAACAATTTACTGCCATAATGGTTGTAAATTAATTATACAATTTGTGGGGCTGCAAGTCGGTCAAGTTACTATGGTCCTTGCTGACATGAGAGATGATGCAGTTTTGAGTTTCTTAATCTAATTTATTGATTCCATTATATAAAGACCCTATTACATAATTCATTGAGTTTCTTCTTTTTAGCATGCAATAAATCTACAAAGACCATCTTGTTTCAATGAAATTATAGTTGCAATATAAGAAACCATAGCCATTTATTAAAAAATATGAAACTCTCTTACCTCAAGTTGTTCCTCATCAGACAATGATAGCTACACATCAGATATCTGCACATTAGTTTTCTTCTCATGGGTTGCAGAATCTCAAATACGAACTTCTACAATGATTTTCAAGTCAGCTTTTCTAACTTTAAAGTTCGACTTCCATTTTATGGCGAACCAAACAAAGAATTTTTTTTTCAGTAACAGAGAAGTTACAATTCATACACCAACAAGACAAAACACAAAAATATCTATTAATAATCAACCAGAATAATATGCACCAGTTCAATCAAATCCGAATTGTACATATTACTCCATACTATGTGCAATTAATTACATTAGAATACTGCATAGGCTTAACTGAAATATTATTACATTTGTTTTAAGAATTAGCGTTTAGTTTCACATGGTTTTCTGATAACAAGTAAAATCTATTTATATTTGAGGAATTATTGAGGCTTGTTATTAAATGATTATACTAATTTTAATGTGTTTTTATAGAAGAAATAACTTAAAGAAGCAAAGAGAGTCAAATAGTGAAAAATGAGCTTATTGAGGAAAAACAAAAAGAAAATTGCTGAAAAAAGTCTTGGGTGTAACCTTTGGGTAATGCTTGTGACCAAGGGGTCTGATAATAGAAGATTAAATGCACCAGCTAAAAATTCTGATTTGCTTAGAACACTTGAGCTAAGAATTTTGGATGGAATTTCGGAGATATTATGATTTATTTATTTTTTATTAAGTAGATAATACTTAAGAATTTTAAAATAATAACTATAATTTTTTATTATTTGTATTTCTATTTTTTAAATTAGACTTCAAATAAGAAACTTCTATTAGAGTTAGAACAAGATTTTAATTTAGGAGCTATAAATAGAACATATGGGCAACAACCCTAAATGACCTTGGTTGAGGACTTTGCTCTATAATTTCTATCCATTATTTTTTGTTCTTTTAATTTTAGTTTTTTTCTTTCAAGTATGTGCACTAAACTCTAATCGGTTGAAGAGTAATTGAAGTTCGTATTCGCGAATTGTAAGATCTAAACAACTTTATCTTTTATCTTCTTTAATATTTAATATTTATATAATTCTCTATGGTTTAATATCATTGTTATTTTGCTAATTAATCGATAGGGTCCATTACTTGATTAGTTAAATAACATATAGCTATTTAAAATTTTTAAATCCGTAATTGTTCTTGATATTTTGATTTAAGTAGCAATTAGGTTTATTCTCAGAGATTATATAATCTAATTAAATAAATCTTAAAGTTGAATTTATTAATTAGAATGAGGTCATTCTAGTTCTTAATGTTGTCAATAATTAAATTCTAAAGACGTTCTTGTATGATAGGTTATTGGCAAGAGTTAATTAAAAAACATTTCCTAATTAATTTAAAATCTAAGGAATGATTGTTTTTGAAAGCTTGTCTAATACTATAGTTAATTTATTGAAGAATTAAAAAAAGAGATCTTTGAATCCGTGATCAATTCAAGAATTAAACTGAAATTATCCCTTCAACTGAATTTATTTTATTTATATTTTCTCTAATTTATTTTGTTATAATTTTAATTTTAATTTTAAATTTTAAATTTTAATTTAATTTTGATTCTTATTTTTTAAACCCCTGTTTAATTTTATTTTAGTTTTTCTTTTTAATTTTTAAAAAAAATTTAAATAAATAATCAATTCTATGTGAATTCGACTATATTAAAAATAAAAATTTAATTTTGATGGTTCAACACTCATCAAATTTTCACAGTTTTTTTTTTTTTCACCACATTCACAGAATATATATAATTTAGGGACCACTTTTAGTAACAAACACAGATAGAACCAAAACAAAGGGGCCACAAATTGAACATTATAATATAAAAGCCATTACAAACCATCATCGATAATTCATATATCAGATAGAAGGGCGAATTGGAACTAACGTTTTTGAAGTTAGAATTCTTTATTCTCCATGTTTTCAGATTTATCAATAGCTGTATCACTAGGAGAGACAAAACTCTAAATTTATAATTTTCTTCAAACAAAATTTGGGGCTGAACAAGTTTTTCTTTCAATGAAAAAAAAATGGAGTGAAAAATTCAGTTTATCTTTCAAATCGACGGAAAACTCTTCATAATAGATTAGGGAATCAAATGGGATTACAGAAATTGAAACTTCCACGCCCTAGGAAACTGGAGATTGGCTATTTCTTTTTTTTATGTTGGGTTCAAAAATAATTTGGAGATTTCATAATAGACTAGAGAATCAAATGGGATTTTGTTATTAGGAGTCTGCTAAACATCTTTAGGTTAGTTGCTCACTGAGATAAAGAGATACACATGGGCGTACAGGTGGCAAAACAATGGATCCTACAATACAAATGCGGTAAATTTTAATAGATCTAACTGATGTTATAATTAGGGGTATATTTAAACCATTTGTAAAAGAAACCATTTGTAAAAGATTAAGGGTATAAATAATTTAAAAAAAAATGTTTATGTGCTTCTATAAACTAGGGGTTAAATTGAACAATATTTTTTCTATTATATTTTATTTCATATAAATTTATTTAGTAAATATTTTTAATAAATAAAATTAAATATAAATATAATGAAAATTTATTATATTAACTAATTTATTAAAATAGTAATTAATTATAATTTAGAACAAATAAAAAATAAAATTATACTTATCAATTTAAGAGGATAAAATAATAAAATGGGATATTCAATAGAAAAATATAAGAAAAACAAACAATTTCTAGTGTTGAACTCGCACATAAAAAATTAGAGTTAAAATTGTTGAATTCTCATATAAAATGTTGTTGTTATTAAGATATACACCACGTGATGATTATTTTATAAATTAGAATTTTTTTTTTCATTCATTCCAAATATAATTTAATTTTTATAAATAGTTGACAGTCCATGGTTTTGTATATATGCTAAGCAAATAGTTTTCATAATCTCTAACTACACAATTCATATCTATGTTCTTTCATTTCTTTAAAATAACATCATCAATATGAGTTTTTAACCAACCAAACTCAGGTGTTCTCTAATGAGAAAAAAACTATGTTTATTTATAATTCTTTTGATTAAGATTTTTTTTTCGGAAAATGACATAATTCATCCTCAAATTTTTCAAAAAAATTTTAATGCCCCCTAAAGCTATGAGATTAATTAAATCTGCCATTTGCAATGTTTCTTTTGTTTGTTTTTTTTTTAATATAAACAAAGTCTATGCTAAACTAATAATCATCAAAAAAGTTACAATATGCATAAACCAAATGCCTAAGATTACTAGGGACATTTGCCATCACAATCAACATACTCTCTAGAGGCAAGGCCCATTTAGTCAGATTATGAGTTAAATGATCACAGCTCTAGGGATAAAACTAAAAGAAATAGATTGAAATAGCAGGATTATAGAGCTAATGTCTTCAATAATAAGATTGTTGATATCCATCTGCATCTCTTTAGATTTCAACCTGTTAATTACATTTAAAGCGTCAGATTCTACTAGTAATTGATGAATATCACAATCCATCAAATTTTGAAGTCCAAACAGAATTGCCATACTCTCTGCCATCTCAGCTGATCTACAGCCCACCAACTTCTTCCTTGCAAATACAATTACTTGGCCCTGACAGTTTTTTACTACCATACCAAAACTTGCTCCCTCCACACCCACAGCTGCATCAACATTCAGCTTGAACAACATGTCTGGTGGAGCCACCCACTACCTTGTCGCAGAGTTAGCATCTTGGATGGGATGAGACTCTTTACCGAGACATTCTTGCTTCAGACTGGAAGCACATTCAATTAGCTGCGAAACTATCTAACCAACGTGCCCATGGACCACTTGATTTCTGTTATACCAAACATACCATAGCAGAGAAGTTGCTAAAGTGAACTCCTCTCGACATAAGACATGATGGATTTGTCATAACTAGTCATATATGTCAAGAGCATGAACTTTATCCAACCTGTGAGATATAGGAGCCAACTTCCAAATCTGTTTAGCCCATGCATAGTCTCGAAAAATATGCAGCAGATTTTCTTCGATTCATCCACACTTATAACAGCTCATCCAAGTTAAAATACCTCTAGCCTGTAGGTTAGATGCACAAGAGAGAAGATATTTTTACCACAACGCCATAAGAAGTGACGAACTTTTGGAGGGATCATTAATTTCCAAAGCCAATTCTAGCAAACTGGATTTGAAGAGGAGGCTCCACCTCTACTACCCTTCGATATCCGTATGTTTTTAGCTACTAGGTATCCCGATTTAACTGTATATATCCTTGATTTAGAATGAATCCAGAATAGCTTGTCCTCTGGATATTTCTAGCTGATTGGAAGTTGTAAAATAATCCCAACTTCATCTAATAAGAAACTCTGTTTAAGCAAATCTTAATTCCAGTAATAATTAAATTTATCAATTAAGCAACTGACAAAAAGAGTTGGTGGAGTATTGTTTCGCACTAAAGGTCTTAAGTAATTCTACCCAAAGAGCCAATTATCATCTCAGATGCGTATAGAATCACCATTGCCTACTCTCCAGCATAAACCAGCAGTTAGGACCTCTTTTGAACAGCCAAATGCTCCTCTAAGCGTAGCTCGAATTATAACATTCATTCGCTGAGATGATATTCTTTCGTCGAAAGTATTTCGCTGAGAATACCTTTGCTCACAAAGACTCTATGTTCACCTATAGTCTCCTTGCTTGCTTAGTGAGCATGGCTTTATTGAATGATTGAAAATCCCTGAAACCCAACCCTCCTGGCACCTTTAGTAAGCACATTTTCTCTTAGCTCATCCAGTGTATCTTTCGGTCCTTATTAACTGAGCCCCATTAGAATCTGCAATTAAGTTTGTAATTCAACACAAAAAGGTGATGGTAAGACAAAGCAGCTCATAATATAGTTCAGGATTGCTTGAGCTATGGACTTAATAAGTACTTCTCTATCAGCACAAGAGAGAGTATTTTCCTTCCATTCGCTTAGTTTCTTGCAGAGTATGTCCCTTAAAAATGAAAATATCATTTTTTGATACCTTCCTACCATTGTTGGAATGACCAAATACTTTGGAAGGTGACTAACCTCTTTAACATTAAATATTTGAATAATTTGTGCTCTTCTATCAGGATGGACATTGGAGCTAAAGGATATTTATGATTTGTCGAAATTGATTCTTTGACCAAAAGACCGCTTATACTCTTGTAATATAGCTTTCAACCTCATAGATTCTTGGGTGGAACCACAGGCAAATAAAATGCTATCATCGGCAAAGACCAAATGCGAGACCACCGATCCATTACGACTAGCTCTAACTCCATGCAGGTCTTGTTAACACTCTGCCTTCCTTATTAGTATGAATAATCCTTCTGCACATAAAAGAAACAAGTAGGGCGAAAGTAGATTTATCCCGTTACACAAACTAATAATTTTATATAACACGTTACACAAACTAATAGGTCTAAGATCTTTCATAGACTCAAGATTCTTGGATTTAGAAAACAGAGTAATCCAAGTATGATTTAGCCCGTCAAGCATTGACGTAGATTCAAGAAACTTAAGGATATACTGACATACATCATTACCTACACAATTCCAAAACAAAAGATAAAAAATGGGGGACATACCATCAGAGCCAAGGGCTTTCGTTGGATGCATCTGCTTAATAGCTGCTAAGATTTCCTCTCTTGAGAAAGGTGCAGAAAGAAAATGAAACAATTCAAGAGACAAGGGCCTATCAATTGCTTGAATAGTATGAGGAGAATCTTTTGGATTAGTGCTCGAGAACAGATTTATAAAGTAGCCTACTACAATTCTCTCAATTTCATTATCCCATTCCTTCCAATCTCCATCGTCATTCTTTAGTCGATTAATAAAATTATTTTTCCTCCTATCATACGGCTTTGAATGGAAGTACTTAGTGATTCTATCTCCCTCTTCAAATCAAAAGGCTCTAGACCTTTGTTTCCACATAGATTCCTCCCTATATAGTCATTTTTGAATCTCAGCATTAAGGGTTTTAACCCTACTGTTAATTTCTTCATTGTATTCTTCATTTTGCAGTTCTTCAATAGCCTTACACTCAACCTGAATCTGAGTGCCAATGTGTCCAAAAACCTCTCGATTCCATTTATCCAATGCATGTGCACTTTTAGCAATTTTATCCATCACATTAACTCTATCAACACCTTCACTCCAAGTAGCCTTCACAACATCTGCACATATACTATCACGGGTCCATATTGATTCGAACCTAAAAATTCATTTTTTTTCTCTTAATCATCTCTCTAACCTATTAGTATCTAGCAAAATAGGAACATGGTCCAAATTGAGTTTAGCTAGATGTCTCAGACTAATTTTGGGATACAAGAGGTCCCACTTTAATATGCAAAAGGAAACGATCTAATCTTTCTCCAATATTAGCCACCCCCTCTCAACCATTATCCCTCGTATATGTAGCTCCGTTAAAACCCATATCCCTCAACTCACATTCATCCAAGCAGTTTTGAAAACTATCCATCTGGGATTATGATCTCAGGTTATCAACTTGCTTCTCAAAATTATATAAAATTTCATAAAAGTCACCAAAACAGACCCATGGGAGATCACTAAGAGAAGCTAGTTTTGTCAATAAGCTCCATGTTAAAGAATGAAGTTGCGTTGGAGGCCATCCATATACCCCTGAACCCCTCCAGACAATATTTCCAGCCTCATCTTTTATGAAGAATTCAATATAGTTTTGTGAAAATTGTTGCACCGAGATGTCTAGCTCCTTTCTTCACTCCAACACCAGGCTCCCTGACCTACCACAACAACAACATAAAAGAAATTAAACTGTAATAGACAGGATTTTACACCTTTCATCTCACTTTTATTCAACAGAGTCTCCATGAGAAAGAAGATTTCTAGGCATTATGCTCTTAAAACATGCTTAAGAGCTCGTAATGTCCAAGGATTGCCCAAGCCTTGAACATTCCAGCTGAGTATTCTCATGGCCCTAGGTGGGCTGCCTAGCAAACTCCGCTTCTTCCAAAATAATTGAGTTGGTATCATGCCGGTAATGAGCTTTCTTCTCTCCACACACAGACTCCATCAATATATCATCTTCTATAAACAAATCCTCTTTACCTCGTTTGCGTTTTCCACCATGTCCATCAATCATCATGACATCCTTCACCAACAGAGCATGAACTGCGACCAGACCTTCTCCCATCTTGCCCTTTTTGTAGTTATTTTTACCTCCTTGCCCCCTTCCTTTGCTTGTCACTCCGTTAACAACCATTTAAACCAGTCTGGTTCTAATTCCCTCCTTAGCATTACCGAGTTCATCGACCCTGTGAATCTCATCTACTGCTATCGCTCCTTTCCCCTTATTCTTCATCCCCTCATTCAATCCTCTCACCTCTCTCTCCCCCTTCTTCATTGTCTCCCCAAGCTGCTTCAGGTTGCCTTCATTAGTATCACTTTGAACTGAGACATTTATCAAATCAAGTTTACGTCATGCTTGGCCTCCACAACATTCGCCACTCTTACAGTCGTCATCATCTACACCTTGCTTGGGGGGTACACATGAACCTTAGCTTTATTTCATATTAGTGTAGCACGAAGAGCCGGCCCAAATGGCCACTTCCCTTTATCCACCTCCTCTGGTTTACCTTCATATTTCGATTCATTGTGACTAATTCTACCACACCAATAACAAAAATTTGGTAATTTCTCATAATGAAAATAAACCCAAACATTTTTGTTGCCAGCCCCTTTGATAAGAGTTCCCCTTTTTAAAGGTTCTCACACATCTACAACAACATGGACTTGAACAAACTTCCCCATAAAATCTACATTCTCATCACTAATACGTTGTGCCAAACCTATTTTACTAGCAATTAACTCAACAACTCTCTGAACACTTCAGTTTAACGGTAGATTACACGGCCTGACCCAAAAAGGACATATATGTAGCTTCACATTAGAGGGTTGTTCACATCCATGGATCTCCGACAAAATAACCAATTGTTTGTCAAAATGCCAAGGTCCCTCGCGAAGAGTGTGATCTTTATCTTTTCCTGAATGAAATTGGCATATAAATAATCCATTACCCGCCTCTTGAATAGTGAAACCTTTGTTTAATCGCTAGGCTCCATTAAAAGCATTAAAGATTGCTTTTATATTTAGAGGCTTGTTAGAGATTATGCGACCAACTAAGCATAATTTATATTTCTTATAACTCTTGTTATTTCCTTCATCCCCAAACTCAACCACTGAACCCTCACTCTCAAACAATGAGAACTTTTTCAATAAACTTTCCAAATCCTTAGCCATACCACCCTTCTTCGAACACTAATCCTTAGAATCCCCTGTGGGTATTTTGTAAAGACAAAAAGAAAATGGAAAAACTAGACAAATTAAACTAATTAGACAAAATTGGATCCAGAAACGGAAGAAAACTGACAAAATCCTAGAAAAGTCTAGAGCCCATCAAAGGAGAGACTTCACGAACGGGAATTTTTTCATGCTATGTTTCTTTGTTATTTGTATTATATAATTCTTTTCTCTTTAATTTTTTTTAATTAATCATGGTTTTTCTTAAATTTGTTTAGTCACAAAATAAGAAGCCTCAATTCATTCTTTTCACAAGTTCTTGGTTAGGTTTCACCTTTTTAGATCTTGATTTCTATGTTTGCTTTATTATTATTATTATTATTATTATTATTATTATTATTATTATTATTATTATTATTATTTGTTCCTTATTCATGGACATAAAGCCATGAATCGATGTACAGAGACCTAAAAAAAGCATAAGCCATGACCATTTTAATATTAAAAAGTTATCTCGTGGCTTTTAAATATATATATTCATCAATTTCTTTCTTTAATATATAGCAGAAAAAAAAAGTATAATTAGAGGTGTGAGTAAAACTATTACTAAGTCTCGAGTCACTTGAACTCGGCTACTGACATTTTCAATTTTTTTTTTTAGTGTGAGCAGTGCTTGAAACATAAATGTTCAAAACTCATTCGTGAACAATGACAATTGGTCCCCAAGGAAAAGAATTCTGCAATTTTTCAATCTATCCTTATGAGATAGAAGAAATACCTTCCAGTCTTCCTCTCCTATTTTTTAGTTCTTTATTATTAGAAAGCAATGCTACAAGCACATATCTACTTTTTCACATTGATCTCTAGAAGTTCATCAAAATTTGCAGTCATATGCTGATTTTCCCCAAATGCAGTCAGCTTCATTTGCCATCAATTTTGTCTCCGTATTTTTCTAGTTGTTGTTAGTTCAAGTTGCGATTCAATTACACTCTCTTTATCAATAATTAATTAAACTGTAGATTACCAATAGTAAAAGCTTAGAATGGAACTAATTGACCATATATTAAATACTTATAACAGCGCAAAGTAGAATTTATATATATATATATATATATAAGTGTGTGTGTTTGTGTAAAAGCATTTGCATACAAGATAGATAGCTATGAGTAATTAGTAATAGGAGGGTTCATCACAAGTTGCATTTATTTTGGTTCCATCTTTTGTAATTCGATAAACCTCCAAAGTAACAGGATCAGCAAGATAATTTGTCATCTTAGGCAACCGCAAATTAATTATTGTGTGGTCGAGTCTGTAAAGTGTATGAAGTTTGTTCTTCAATTGTGCAATTGTCATCATCTTATGAACTGGTACACTGTAATGCCCACTACTTCCATGAATTTTGAGTTCATATTCTTCAAGAGCATCAATATAATCATCATCAGGAATATGGTATGTGAGAATGTTTTCATAAGTAGTCAACTCTACTCCATTGTAAAGCAATAACATCTTACTCGCTTTAATCTCAGTTAACTCTGCAACTTTGTATTTCACAGTCATAATACTTTCATCCCTCATAATCGTCAAAATGTAAATATCATCATCAGCCCTAACCAATAAGGTCCCACCCTGCATGCATCCAAAAATTAACAAATTATATAAGCTCATATTAATAAAGGTAATTATTAATTAATAAACAACATTTCATTTAAAGCATATATGTATAATTAATATCATAAGATACAAATTAAAATTGCTAGCACGCACAACACGAAGAACGAGATCAGAATTAGGTCCAATTCCATAAAATCTGGCTTCGAATTCATTTTCCAGTTCTATAGAGAATTAAAATACAGATATTGATCGTCCACTTCAGCATTAACCACCCTGTCTTTTATTTTCAGTTTGATAGCATTAATAGTTGCAAGCTCAGGAACTTCCACAGAGTGCACAAAAAAATGGTATTGAATATGAAGCAACATTTTATTAAATAAAAAAAAATTCAGATTCTCAACTACTGTTACTGTCTTCTGGTTTTAAATATATGTAATCATAGATTTTGGATGATATGGTTTCAATGTGATTTGAATGTTTAATTTATTTCATGAAAGTTTAACCATTTGCATATTTATGATTGTGATTATGAGACTGAATTGTTTTGGAGTATGAATTACATGAGGCATACTTCAATGAATTAATTTTCCCAATATTTCCTAGATTTGTTGGTGTACGAGGCACTGATTACTGAAGATAATTAGAGGTTAGGCGGACCAAAACTTTATAAATTTGGATTTCCTTAGACCTAAACTTGGCCCATAAAGAAGTGTTCATTTTTTCTTCCAATATTTGGATTAACAAAGAGAATTGTTGAACTAAAAATTATCGGATGAAAATTATATATTGTGTGAATTTTTTAAATTTCTTTTAAAAATATTTTATAGTTTTTAAGAAATTTCATAAATAATCTATTTTTTATTTAATTGAAAATATATTACATGTACACATTTAGCAAATTGAGTATGTAGTAAATGTATATATATTTTTAATAAACTAGTAAATGTATATTTTTGAAAGCAAATATTTTTAGAATTGAAATTTAAAAACTGAATATTTTAAAAAATAAATATTTTTGAAAATCATTTTTTTAAGAATATTTTTTACAAAGCCCAAATTAGGATGCATAGGAGCTATAAATACTAACAAATAACAATCTAGTGAATCGAATAATTATATGCTACAACGGTTGTAGCAATAAATACCTACAACAAGCCAATTGAATTTTTACACGTAGACTAAATATGATAGAATAATCATATTTAGTCTACGTGTAAAAATTCAATTGGCTTGTTGTAGGCATTTATTGCTACAACCGTTGTAGCATATAATTATTCCTAGTGAATCTCTCATTTCCTTAAATTTCGTCATATACTCTAACATAAAACATTTTGTGATTTCATATAACATTTTGTGATTTCTATACTAATATCCTTAAAAGATCTTTGTATCCTGAGTTTCGATTTTCAAAAAGAAAATTATATTTTTACAGATCTTAAAAAAAACTAAAATTATTTGTTATAAATCATAATTTTGAAAACTGAAAATACAATTTTTCAGAGATCGTGAATTTTTTTAAACAGCTCAAAAGCAATTATATTCAACACCAAGCATATTCTCTGTGTTTAATCTACTTGCTTAAACCCTTTAATTCATAGATTACTATTTTAAAATCTTCAATACCATTTGACCTTCATCTTAGGAAATTTTTTTCCCTCTCCAATTCACTACATCCCTTTTCTATATTTATTAGAAAACTTTCAAATCTAACGTTGGTAGCTTTCAAAAGTTATCTTAAGATAACTGTAATGTATTAAAAAAAAAAACAACTTCAAATGGATTAAAATACCCTTATGAATTACATATATGAGTTCCACAATTATATGTAATTCTTACTGAAAGGTTAATTTATGGGCAGATAAAAAGTTTATAAATTTATTTTCAACTTAATTGATATGACTCCCACCTATTAGAAATTCTTCTATCTCTCTTTTTTTTTTCTCAATCTTCTTTTTATATAAATTATAATTGCAAAATTTTTTGTTTAATCAATTCTTTAATCTTCTATCTCTTTCTTTCTCCGTGTAAGTTTTTCAATTTTAATTTTATTTAATTTTTTATTTTTTTTAAAGATCTATAAATTTTTGTATCATTAAATTTATTATTTTTTATTATGTTGTATGTATATATATAGCAAATATACAGATATACCCAATAATTTATATGTAAATTTATAATTGCATTAATTGTATTGAAGATATAAAATTTTCGATATATCAATTTGTTATTTTTTATACTATTCTAATTAATTTATATCATCGAAGGATGAATTAAAATATATAATAAATGATTAAATTTATTACTTAAAAATGGAAATAGTAATTTACAAGATTTATTACTGATAAAAATTTTAAAAACATAGATTCAACAAGTGAACTCCCATTTACTTTAAACCATGTGTCTGCCTTGTCCTTTTGTATGTTTTTCTTTTTTCAATGTTATTATTAAAATATTATTTCCCTTAATTAATCACTAGCACAATGTTTTTTAAAAAAATCTAAATTCATAAAGATTTTTTTTTATTTTTCATCAAATTTATGAGTATTTTTTAAAATTAAAGTTATGAAATTTTTTATTTCTCGACAAATACGTAAAAAGAGAAAATTTAATAGTGATGATAACAATGACATGTTAAATTAAAATAGCATAAAATAATAGCTTAGGGCGTTTATGTATAATGTTCTTAAAGATAATTTGCCTACGGCAAAAAAAAAGAGAAAAAGAATTAAGGCATATTATCTCACAAGATTCAACAAGCTCTTCTATTTGGAGGAAAACATATGTGCAAGAAACAACAGAACAAATTATTTTTCTTTAACCCAACAGTAGAAGAAGAAGAGAGAAAAAGAAGAAATAATCTTCTAGAAAGTTCTTAATTAATTACAAATAACAAAAATTTTAAATTGTTACAACAACTATTCAACTATGGTGTGAAAGAAGGAATTTTTATATAGGATAAGAATGAAAAATTAACTTTAATAAAATAGTATAGGTAATATGTACACTAGACCGGTATCAGGCCCTGGAAGCTACCAACCTCCCTGGTGCAAGCAATCGATATAGCCTAAGCTGTATGGGTCGGCTAAGATTGAGACAACGAGTCGTCCAAGGCATGCTAGATTTGAACCGAGGTTTTTAAATTCGGTAGATAAATCTGTGATATAATCATCAGACATTGACATCCTTTGAAAATTTACTAAACACTTAGATTTTATCTTCCAATCCTCGATTATAAATAGAGATGGAACTCTATAAATTAAAAAAAAATTCTTATATTTTTAGCATGTTTATCTGAACACTGATTTAGATTTTAGAGTCTTTTTATTAAACTTTAATTCCTTCTCTTATTTTATAGATAGGAGAGCTAGTAGTAAAACAAGAAAAGAGTTCTTAAAATTCATTTCATCATCAATAATCATATAAAAATTAATATTAAAAGAAAGTGGAAAGAGATTAGTAGATAGTGAGGAGAAATATTTGTGAATAAAATTATCATTACTATTCACCGATCTGCACTAAATTTGGGCTTTTGGCCCAAGTCCTGTGGGTCTGAGCCCACCTCTCTTATTAGTTCTTTACTGATTTAAAGGAGAAACATTCAATATAAATTAAAAGAAAAAACATGTTGCTTCAAAAAAAAAAAAAAAAAAAAAAGCTTGTAAACTTTCATTATGGGATTACTTATTCTCTTAAAATATCTACTTATTTACAATAATCCTCCACAAATTTCAAAAGGATAAAGACAAAAATTAAATTATTTATGAGTTTACTCATTTACTTTAAGTATGAAAGAGAACTAGAAAGAATATGATATAACTTACAGAATAGTTAGTAAAATAGCAGGAACAGTTGATAGAGCAGCAATATCCATAATTATCCTTAGGATTATTAGATTAAAATAGCAGAAAATAATAGCTTGGGGTGTATCCCTTAGAATTCAAAAGCTCTTTTGTGCAAGTGATGGAAGCAGCAGAAAATTATTTTTCTTTGACCCATAAGAAGAAAGGAAAAGGAGAGAGAGTGGAAATATTTGCAGGCGTTTTATCTGGACCCTCGTGTTTACTAATGCGGATTGAGAGTGGGGGGAGGACTAAATCAATTTAGGCTTTCGGCTTCAGTCTCGTATGCACGAGCCCACCTCCCTTACTATTTCTTTACTAGCCCAAAGAGGAACATCCAATGTAAATAAAAAAAAAAAAAGCATGTAAACTTTCCATGTGGAATAATTTAGGGAAGACGGCATTCTGTATCATATTTTTTAAAATTTTTATTTTTTTTTATTAAAATAATTTAATTATTTTATTATAAACTCATTATAAATTATATAAAATTTATAAACTCATTGTAAATTTATTATAAATTAAATAAAAATATGGTATTTTAATAAATATTTTATAAATTCTGGTATTTTGATAAATAATTATAAATATATTAAATTTAAAATTATTTTTATATTTTTGTCAAAAGTTCAATAATTTATTCTTGTAAAATATCTACATATTTACAATATGATAGGGGTAAAATTAGAATAAAGATAATTAATTTTGCTCCAAAATTTATACTTTTAAATGGAATGAGAAATTATATGGTATCACTGTTTTTTTTTAATGACAAACCAACCGAATATTAGCGTGTGTCAAATAGGATTTTTATTATTTTTTACATATAATAAATTTAAAATTTTATCACAAATTATTTTCTTTGAGTTAGTTTCAAGCGTTAAACTAATTGGAGTTATTAATTTTTTTTTCTAGAATAAATATTTAAGATGTTTTTAATTTGGAAATATTTCACTCTCGAAAAAATACTCTTAATTGGGAAAAGAGCCTAAGGCCTTGAAACCAAAATTAATGCTTAATAATGGGAAGTAGAAATTCTAGTTCATAGTCAATATTCATTTGTTTATCGATCATTTCAATTAGGAATTTTAATTGGAATTACAGTGATAAATATAATTTTTTGGGTAAAAAAGGTAATTAATAATAAATATTAGCACTTTTTAAATTCATTTCTCTGCATTTAATCCAGTAGATCGTTTGTACAATTTTATTAAGTTATTATATTAAACTTTGGGTTAATTGTTTTATATTTAAATAAATCCTTATTAAATGTGATATAGATTGCATATTTTTCTTATAATATATATTGTTTAATTACCAATTAGAGTGCTATTAAAGTTTTTATGTTTTTATGCATTTAATTTAAAAGAAATTTCATATAGATTATAAAAAGTTAAGAAATATATATTGATTATCTTACTAGAATTTAATTAATTATCACACCATTAATTATTATTTATAATTTTTTTATTTTTGATGATTTACAAAAATAATTGTCGAATATGTCCATATATAATTTATTATTTTTATTTGCTATAGCTAAATATATTCTTTAGTCAAATAAAATATTCATTGAAAAAATATATTTTTAACTAAATTTATTACTGCATTAACATATTTAATTTATAAGTTTAAGAAAATATTTCACCAGTGCTAAATAATAACTAACAAATAGTTACAACATACTAATTATTGATTTATTAAGTACTGATATAAAATATTGAAAACAAATTCATTTGTGAAAATTTTATTAACTATCAGATAAGGAATGTAGCTTATATAAGATTTAAAAAAATATATATTAGTATATGTTTATTATATGTGCATAGTTTGATATATTACAATTGAAAATTGGATAGAAAGTATTAAAGGCACAAAAGACTTTATTCACATATGTGTACATATATATATACACACACATATAATATGAAATTTTTTAATTTCATTTAATAAAACAAATTAGTATAGATTGATGATTGATTAAAGAAAAACAATCAAAATATTTTATTATATATGTTATTTTTTTTAATATTTTCTTTAAGATTACTCTGTTATCCATAGATGAGTCGGCCATTCCTATCAGCAAAAGAACATCATGATTATTTTCAAGCAAATAGCTTCAACTATTCTGGCAAACAATGAATCAGTTTGATGCCTTTTCTTTTTCTTTTTTTATGAGGAAAGAAAATAATCCCAGAGGCTAAAACTATGACTAGACGAAAGTATGTAACTCCATGCAAGTCATGCTTCAACCAATAGTCTGCCGAAGAATGAGGAGTTTGCAGTCTGTGAATTCCAATCGGATACTGCTAGGCAATCAGTTTGATGCCTTTAATATATGTGTGTTGGGAACAGGTCACAGAGGCCAATTGAAGTGTTTTCAGACTAGTAGAACAACAGGTTTGGTAAAAAAACTCCAAATTCATTGGTGATTTTATGGATTATGACTTGTGAGCATGAATTGTTCAACCAGGATGATATAATTATTTTGTCAAAGAGATAGAAACCACTCTCATGTTATCAAGAAATTATGAAGTAATAGACTGGTCCATACTCATATAAAGTAATTAACCTATAAAATGTTAACAATTTTAACAATCTGTAATAAAGTTTATGAACTAATAAACTATAACAGACTTCTACCGGCTGCATAGCAGGGTAAACTTATTTAGTACATATAAAAAGCAAACCAAACTACTAATTAATATTATTAAGCTCCACCACAAGTTGCATATATTTTGGTTCCATCTTTTGTAATCCGATAAACCTCCAAAGTAACAGGATTATCAAGCTCATTTGTCATCTTAGGCAGCCGTAAATTAACATCTTTATGGCGATGCCATAAAGTGTATGAAGCTTGTTCTTCAATTGTACAATTGTCATCATCTTATGAACTGGTACAATATAAAGCCCGTGTGTTCCATAAATTCTGACTTCATATATCTCAAGAGCATCAATATGAGCACTATCAGAATCTCGTATGTCAGAATGTTTTCACAAGTACTCAACTCTGCTCCATTGTAAAGCAACGCCATCTTCTTCGCTGCAATTCGAGTTGACTCCTCAATTTTAAGTTTGAGGGTCATAATAGTTTCATCTCTCATGACCATCAACAAGTTGCTCCTATCATGATCATGAGCACTAACCCGTAAAGGTCTAGTCTGCATTCATCAAAAACCACTAAGCTTTTATTAATAAAATTGATTAATTAAATAAAATTTGCATTAAACGTAATTTAATGCATATACTAAATTTACTAATATGCACAACACGAAGAATGAGATCAGCATTATTCATAATTCCGTAAAAACGGGCTTCAAATTGATCTTCCAGCGGCACATAAATGGAAGTGGAAATGGACTAACATTTTCTTAAATAAATAAATTTCAGATTCTCAGCTGTACTATATGCAGACACAGCAACATTTGTTGAATTTTTATTACTTCTGGTTTTAGATTATTTGATCATAGATTTTGAATGATATATGGTTTCAATGTAATTTGAATGCTTAATTAACTTTGACATGGTAGAAACATAGTCAATTGGTGGCAAACTAAATTGCTCTCACACAGCATAAAACCAACATGAAAATTGACTACCGTGTTTGTGATATGTAGTTTTGGAATATGAATTCCATGAGGCATGATTCAACCACTCAAAGCCCATTTCCTAGGTTTGTTCGAGTATCTGACTTTGATTAGTAGAAAATTGGGTCCAATTGAACCATTCTAATATTTGGATTTCATTTACATTTGGCCCACGAAGAATTTGTACTTTTTTTTTCTGAAAATTTGAATGGAGAACAAATATTGTTTATACAAAGTATCATGCATAGATTTCCTCTTACTTGGGTATAAAGGAAAAAGGGGTTTCTTCAAAAATATTCTAAAAAATAAAAATATTTTAAAAAATTCTTTTTTTTTTCAATTTAAAAAAAAACCTTTTTTAATTTTTAATTTTTAAAGGTATATTTTAGGTATATATTTAATATATTAAAAATATATTAAATTTTTTAAAATATACATTAAATATATATTTAGTATATTAAAAATATATAAAAAATATAAAATATTTTAAAAAAAATAAAAAGTATGCTGTATAATGTAATTTTCTTAAAAAAATTATATTATATTGGGTCCAATCGAACCATTCTAATATTTGGATTTCATCTATATTTGGCCCACGAAGAATTTGTACTTTTTTCTGAAAATTTGAATGGAGAACAAATATTATTTATCCAAATTATCATGCACAGATTTCCTCTTACTTGGGTATAAAGGAAAAATTGCATAATATCTCATTTTTTTAATTATTTTAAATATCCCATAATTTTCAAAAATTTCAAAAATATATATTTATAAATTTAACTGAAATGAAAAATACAATACATATAATATATATCCAGCAAAAAACTAAAAAGATCGCAAGAAAAAACTAATAATCCTAAATAATTTTAATTTAGTAATAAGCAATCAAGCATAAGCCTCACACTTAGATCTAAACAGATATTTATATAAAATTTAAATATAAAAAAAATATAAAATACAGAAAATAAATACTTTATTAATATTGAAAAAAATATACAAAACATAAATACATAAATATTAGTACGTTAAATTATTACACCTAAGTATAAACAAAAATATTATCTATTAGGATTCAACCCCTGAATTTTAATCTGAATTTTCATCCGATATATCTATAGATCCAGTATTATATGAAAATATAAATAATATAAACTTTTAAAATAATTTTCTGATGTACCATATCAGAACAAGCTGCAGGTACAGAGTATACTTATATAATACAAACTTTAAATTTATAAACTTTAAAACATAAATTATAACTTACAAGAGAGATATACAACAATTGAGATATAAATATGGAAGAAGATCTTTAAGTGAAAGAAAAAGAAAAGAGATAAACTAAGTCTCGAAGTTCTTCAAAGCTCCTGAGAGTGAAAGAGTTCTAAAGATTACTTCAATCTTCAGAAATGGCTCATTAAATAGACAAAATACTTTAGCTTTACACTGTTCTTGTCACATATCATGTACTATAGATGAATAGTACTATATCGTTACTATTTACTTTTATTGTACCTTCACGCATCTGGAACTGTAGATAAATAGTACTTTGTCGAGGGTTCTTTTTTGCTTTACTGTAGAAACTGTAGATAAATAGTTTTTCTGAATTTACTGTTAGTTTTCTCTGGTGAATATTGTATATAAACAGTATCTTATTAGTGGACACCGCCTTTATTGACTTTAATTGAAGGAATAAGATTCCTTTTGCCTTTATCATTCTGACGAGTCAGAGTCAGATTTTTTATTTTTCTTTTCTTTTTTATTTTTCTTTTCTTTTTTTTCTTTTTTTATTTTTCTTTTTTTTTCTTTTTTTTCCTTTTTCTTTATTTTTTCTTTTTTTGCTTTGAATCTTTATTGAGGACAAGACCTCATAACAATCATCTTCGTTGCTGGGACAATAATCTGAGTCAGAATATGTCTCAGTAGAGGATGATGTCATAGATGATGAGGAGGAGGAATCAGAAGAGGAAGGAGACTTCTTTCTTCTAGAATGGGCTTTAGATGATCTTTTAGATTAGACTTTATTCGAAAATCCAGCAGAGCTGGTCTTTCAAGACTTTATGGGCTTAGAGGTTGAAGGAAGAGATTCAACCATCTGCTGCATAATGGTTTTATAGTCTTCAGAAGTCTTTGCGGCTGCAAGAAGGGTTATATTCTGGACACTTTGGGCTCCAAAGGAAATAGATAGCTTTGCATCAAAATCACCATGGTTTCTTTTGAGAAGTCATTACTTTACAGTGTGTTCAAATGTAGAGTTGCGAAAGGCACTCCACTATTTGATTTTGGTTTTCTTTAATACTATAGATATATTGGATCCAGGTTGTATTCCAGTATCGAAATACCACTGGTATATCTAAGGAATATTGAAGATCATAGAAAAGAGAAGAAGATGAGAAAATTTCTTCTCATGTGGGCTTGGATTAAAATGGACTTTAAAATATTGAAAGGCTAATAGCACATCTTGTGATAATATTCGATCTTTACTACCACAATAGTACCGTCAGTCCACAAATCACATGGAAAGTTTGTTAAACTTTATATTGGAGTCAAAATATATTAGTCAGGAATGAGTTTGGCCAGAGTTTTGAAAAAATAAGGCTTTGGTTCAAACTTCTATATAGTCTCAATAGTTATAAGAATGGCAATAAGAGCTTTTAGGAAGAGCTTTAAACTGCACAGGAATGTACAAAGGTCTTTCCCATTCAGAGGGATGGAGAATTTTCTTTATTTTAAAGGAGGAATAGGCAGTGACATCATTTTTTCTTCTAATTATAATTATGCTTTAAAAATATAGATTCAGTGTAACACCCTTATACCCTATAAATGTATAATACACACACTCTCAATATGTAAGATACACATATACAGTATAAAAATATCATAATCTGTTTTAATAAAAAATTTCATATTCCCTTATTACTCAAAATATTTGTATAAAAACATATGTATGCAAATGAAAATACACAAAATTCTCATATTACTTAATTATTTAAACATCCTTTGTAATTTACAATGTATGTACATATACTCCCAAAATATAATATAATATACATAATGTCAAAATATACTATAACATAAAATATGTACATGCTAGCAAAGTGGCACTAATCTTGTTGTAGTACAAACACTTCAAGCTCCAATAATACAAGCCTAGACATGATCTGGTCTAGTAGAACTCTCTGGCTTTACCAGACTACCCATGTCACCTGCGTGATGAGTTACAATCGTGCTAAGCCAAAGCCTAGTGGTATAAACTTTGATAATAATAAAATTCAAAAATAATGCTAATGTAGAATGTTCGTATGCTATGTCATCATATGACAATCAAGATCACTTTTAGATATATGCTTTCACCACTTGATAATTCACACAAACACATATACAAGCATGGGCCCAAACAACTAATACATCATTCAAATCTCAGAGTTACCGTTTTGGTCCATAGTGACACCATGTGTCTAGCCTTGAAGGTAAAGTATTAATATAAAAGTCCAACTAGGCACAGGCTTACAACCCGATCTTTTCACCTAGCCCAGCTTCAAGGACTTGTTTCTGAGGCTTATGACCTGGTCTTTTCACCTCAATAATATTTTTAGAGTGGAGCCAAGCCTCTAGCCCCATAGGCAAATATAGGCATGCCGCCAAATACAGAACTCTGAAAATTGAACAACATACCATGCACACAATTAATTCACATTATCCATTCTCAAATCCTTTCTCATTTTTTCCATTTTCTCATTCATATCAATGTTATTTCTTTTCAACATTTCATCCTCATCATAGGATTTTTCATAATGAAACTACATTACTCAAACATTTTGAGTCATGTTCACATAATTCACATTCTATTCAATCGAGCCATTAACATGGCTTTTCATAATATATAATAATGCATACATAGCAATTCGCATATTTTAGCATCATGTTCAAGAATACATAATGTATCAAGTAGCTTAACACATTTTTTATCCAAAATGTGTTAGGCCAAATGTAATGCAATCACATCCATTTATCAAGAGTTTATACATACCTTAGGAAATACTCCAAAACAATCTTTAAAACTTCTTCTAACCTTCTCTTCCAAGTTGCCCTTCAACACTAGGGTTAGGCAAACTACTCTCTCTCAATGCCTATACCAAATGTGATCATAAACAACCATTTAGTATCATATTCTAAGACTGCATCAAATTATTTAAGTAGGAATTACAAATGAAAAATAAATAAAAGAGTTATTCTCAAGTGATACGCCCAACAACACGGGCGTGTTAATAACCGTGTCATTAACTCACTCATACAGAAGCATTGACACGTCCAATGCCATAGGTGTGTCACTGCCCGTGTCATTCATTCTACCTCACAGAAACTTTGACATGCCCCATAACACGGGCGTGTTAATGGCCGTGTCAATTATTTAACCTTACAGAAATTACGACATGCTCAGGGACATGGCCGTATTAATGGTTGTGTCATCAACGTTAAACTCAGCACCGTTGACACGCCCAACAACATGACCGTGTCACTAGCCATGTCATGCAAAATTCTGTATTTCGTACACTTAACTATTTCAACCCAACCACTTCCAAACTCAACTTAAATTCAATCATTTCTTTTATCCAAACTTAAAATCATCATAAGCTACTCACAACAACCTCATACATACCCAAATAAGCCATTAAAACGTGCTAATAAACAATTCCAAAATCTAAATATCATGTTCTTCCATAAAATTCCAAAGAAACTTGTAAAATGATAGAAGAACTTATCAATTGATGAAGAATCCTTAAAATGTTCACTTGAATCCTTGAAATCCCTTCAATTCTTTAATGTATAGAAGAAGGACAAAGTCCCCCTTACTTTCTCTCTTTCAAGCTCACGTCAAAGAAGGAAGAAAAGAAAAGACTATTCTCTTTTCTTTCATCCTTATATATAATAATAATAATAATAATAATAATAATAATAATAATAATAATAATAATAATAATAATAATAATAATAATAATAATAATAATAATAATAATAATAATCACTATGCACTTAATTATACAATATATATATGCAATGTATATCTTGAATATATGTATATATCTTATATATATATATATCATATTTACTTCAAATATATATATTTCAAATATACTTTCTACTAAATCATTTAATATCCTTTTATTTCATTTAAATCATTTATTTAATTTATCCAATTTAACTTTAATTTATTTTATTTAATATTTAAAAATTAGGGATGTTACAATTATCTCCCCCTTAAAAAAATTATATCCCCGAAATTATTTGCTATCAACTCTAAAATAACTGGGGATACTGACTCTGCGTTAACTGCTCACTTTCCCATATTGCCTCCTCAGTGGCTTGATTCTTCTAAAGAATTTTTACAAGTGGTACTTTCTTATTCCTCGACTCTTTCATTTCTCGTACTAAAATCACTACTGGTTCTTCTTCATAAGTTAGATCTAGGCTCACATTAATGGATTCCACTGACAAAATATGAGATGGGTCTGACCTGTACCTCCAAAGCATAGAGACATGGAAGACATTATGAATTCAATCCAACTCAGGTGGTAAAGCTAGCATGTAAGCCACTGGACCAATTCTCTCTAGAATCTCATATGGTCCGATGAAACGAGGACTCAACTTCCTTTTGCGACCGAATCTCAAAATCTTCTTTCATGGAGACACTTTTTAAAATACTTTATCTCATACATTGAACTCTATATCCTTCTTTTTTAAATATGTATAGGATTTCTGTCGATCTGAAGCAACTTTCAAATGACTTCATATTAATTTTACTTCTCTTCTGTTTCCTTAATCAAATCAGGACCAACCAATTTACCTTCTCCAACCTCATCCCAACACAAAGGTGTTCTGCATCTTCTGCCATATAAGGCCTCATAAGGTGTCATCCCAATACTGTACTGATGATTGTTATTATATACAAACTCAATCAGTGGCAAGAATATGTCCCAACTTGCAATGAAATCAATGATACAACTCCTTAACATATCCTCTAAAATCTATATCACTCTTTCTCATTGCCCATCTATCTGAGAATGGAAAGCAGTCCTAAAATGCAATCGAGAACCCAATGTATTATTCAAACTCCTTCAAAATCTCGATGTAAACTGAGGATCTCAGTCGATACTAAAGAAATTGGGACTCCATGCAACCTCACTATCTCACTGATATACAACTCAACCAATCTCTCAAGTGAGTAATCCATCTGAACTGGAAGAAAATGAGCTGTTTTTGTCATCCGATCAACTATCACCCAGATCACATCATGCTTCTTTTAGGTCAAAGGCAGTCCAGTCACAAAATTCATCATTACTCGCTCTTATTTCCACTCTAATACTGACAAAAGCTGAAGCAACCCTGAAGAAACTTAGTATTCAGCCTTCACTCTCTGGCAAGTGAGACATCTGGATACAAACTCTGCTATCCCCCTCTTCATACCTGACCAACAATAATGCTGCTTCAAATCCTAATAAATCTTAGTACTTTTCTACCATAGTTATAAACATGTTAAATCTTTATATGATCTAAACTGTTTATCTTTTCTTTTAAATGGTTTATTACTAGGTTTTATAGATTTATAAGACTTATAAGGTTTTTGTTTCTTATAATAATCTTCTTTATTATATTTCCTTTTATAATTCTTTTTATACTTTTTATATGATTTCTTATATTTTGTAGAACACTGACCATTACAATCTTTATAATTTTGAGTTATACTATAATCAAACTGTTTACAAAATGAGACTAACTCTTGTTTAGTTTTTCTCATATGATATTTTAATAATTTTTGAAGTTTTATATCTTGACAGAGCTTTAATCCTTCTTTTTGAACTATACTAACTAAATGCCAATAAGTCAAATTTTCATAAGGAATAAGATTTCTATATTCCTATTTTATATGGTTTCTAACTTTGTCTCCTAGGAAAAAAGGCAATTCTACTAAGAATTTTTTCTTCCAGAAAGCCCGATTAGAATTTTCTCTAAGCATAATCCTAGTTAGAGAAGTTATTTTATAAAACTGAAAATTACTAAGTTTTTTACACCTAAGGTTACTTAGTAATTTAGCATTTTTATCATTTAAGTAATTAGGATCTCCTATAAAGTTAAGTGATATAGTCGAAATTAGTGTTGCCACTGCATCCTAAATAGTATCATCATATTCATTTAATACAAGTGTTCCATCTTCATAAGTTTTTATAGCATTTAATATTTCTAAATGTTGTTCATCAGTGAGATGATTATCCCATCAACCTTTTAATTGGCCTGTGAAGCCAGCTATAATTAATTCTGCTATAGTTCTATCAGATGTATTTATTTGGGTTCTATAAGCATTAGCAGCTATTGTTATCTGTTGTAGAAGACTCAAAATATTATATTATGACAGGCTATCAATGTTCTATTCATATACTGAGGAAACATTATATTTATATTGTGATAATGTATTAGGTCTATCTATAATTTTTAAGTTTGGAGCAGACATTCTAGGTACTATAGATTAATTATGTGTTATACAATTTATTTGTGGAGCTATATCTTTACTGAAAGATTCAAGATATTCAGTTTTAGGTTGAGAATCCCCAACTGATTTTGAATCTTGGTCTTAGGTTACTATGCTAATAGTTTTAGAGACTTTAGATTGAGGTGTCTCTTGAACTACCTATTTTGATCCAGATGTAGAATCAATTTTACTTAATTGATCTCTAATAGCTTTTACAAAATTAGAGTCTTTAGATTTAGCTTCTTTTTGTCCTGTTTTTGAGACTTCACAAGATTTAAAAACATGAGATTTTAATTTCTTATCTGAAACAGTTTTCTCAACTGTTGTTATTATTTCTTTATCTTTAATAGAATTTTCTATTCTATTTATTTGTTGTCCTCTACTTAATATATGTGCATTACTAAAATTATTTTATTCTAATATTTTCTTTTGTGGGTCATTTTCTGCAACAGTTTTAAATGATGTAATTTGAATTTCTCTATCACCATACATAAATATACTTGAGGCTTTAGGTGGATCTTCACTTTGTATAATTTTATTATTTACTTTTCATTTTGATCCTTTATTTCTGACCATTATAGGATTTATTAATTTTTCTGCTTTAAGTTTTTCTCTATAAATTCTTTTAAACCAATCAAAGAATTTCATATTAACTTCATATTGTTTTACAAAATTAATGCATTCATTCTTTACTGATTCAAAGTCTTTTACCTTATTCATTACTTTTTTTAATTTATCTGAATTTTTTACTGATGTTAATTCTTTATCTAATTTATCTTTATTAAATATAAATTCTTTATTAACTATATTTAGTTATCTATCTATGCTTTTTATATTATTAGTCATGAAGGAGGTTGTAGGTAATTCAAGTGGAGAAAGAGATTGTCCTCTATCCTAATGTTTATTATAATTAGGGTTTGGTTCCCAAGAGTTCATGGTTCCTGTAGGGTTATAAAAAAGATGTGGTACAATTATACTGTAATCTACACCTTTTAATTTATTGCTAGTTTCAGGTATATTTGATGTAGAATACCTAGACTTTACTACTGTTTGTAAAACAAGTTTAGGTTTATTTTCTTTATATGAACCATATATTACAGAAGGTAACTGTGAAGCTCTCCCTATGTCTACTGTTGAAACAGTCGAAGTGGAATCATAATATCTACTGCTTATACTATATCTAATAATTTTAATTTAGTTTTATCATCTTCATATTGCTCAATTTTACTCAGTTCTATATTGGGTTTTACTATTTTCTTTGGTTCTGGAGGGGAACAGCATCTTCTAAGATTCACTCATCATGAAGACTAATATCTTTCCACTGAATAGTTCTAGGAATTACTGTATTGGCTTTACTTAAATCTATTTGAAGAGATTTGGTTTCTCCTAATTTAGGCTTCATAATATATTTTATTGCAAAGTCAAATACCATAGCTTTATGTTTTATTTTATACATTAATGCTACTAGAATGGATCTTCAAGCATTTTATAATTATGAGTTTTAATTTCTAATATTACACTCTTTAATATGTTTAGATTATTTAAAGATATAGTTATATCAGGAAAACAGTCAAATAAGATAGGTCCACTACTCATACTAGTTTCTATAGTTTCTAATAGTGAATCGTTAAAATTTATAAACCTAGCATCTCTAACAACTGCTAGAATACTAGTATTTAATCATTCTCTGGTTAAAGGTTTTATTTCTATTTGTATAAGTCCTATATGTATATATTTATATATTTTTCTTTTATGGTGCTTTATAGATTCTGCAGATAATAATGTAATTTTCTCAAAGGGTTTACTTAATTGTACATCCATTTCTTCAGCTTTAATTATATAATCATTTTTAAATATATTTAATTTAGGAATTTTATAGATCTGTTCTTTATCTATATTAGGTATTACCCAATTATCAATTGTTTTATTAAAATCTTCTAATATCACTTCATTTATGTTTATAATTCTTTCATTTTTTTGATGACTCAGAGTTATCAAATCTAGTTGTACTAGCATATTTACATAAAAATAAATTCATCTTTAAATATTTCAAAAATAGATTTTAAAGTATGTTCATGTTATTTTTAGATGGGACCACCGACTTACTATCCTAAATGCCTAACCATCGGCTGAAATGAGTCTTACTGCATATCCAAATCCTAGTCAATACTATTCACTTTTAGATCTATAAATCAAAGATTTAATTATGGAAATAATTTTATATCTATCTACTATCACCCCTTAAAAGAGAATTACTCTGATACTAGCAAAAAACTATATATATATATGTATATAATACATTGGTATACAAAATGTATAACTAAGTTGATATTTTTGAAATTAAAAGTTAAAAAATAATTAATTTTAAAGAAAAATGAGATATTAAAAAAATTATTTTTAAAGACATTTTTGTAGAAATCCTCTTTTCAAGTAATTAAACAGATCACGTACGGAAGATGGATTATGCCTTCTACTATTACATGCTTAAACCCTCTAATTCTTAGAACGATAGTATATTTCTAAAAATTTCATTATACACGTTAAAGAAAGGAATAATGCACATTAGGCATATATGGTCTGACAAAATTTCATAGATTTGGAAGTGGTGTATACCTATAGACTGAGCTAAGTAATCGAGTCAGATCACCTCATCATATCGAGGTGGACATACATAACTCGAAACAAGCCGCGCCTCTTGTAGCGAGCTTGACACACGATTGACAATCCTTGTCAACCGAGCTCATCGTATAGGCTTAGTTTGTTGACCAGCGCATCGTTTCTCACAATATTCCCTGACACTACACTATTTGAAGAGTTTGTCTCCCACCACCTTCAGTCTCCCGCGTCCGGTAGAGTTTGTCTCCCACTTCTGGTAGAGTTTATCTCCCACCATAGATAAAGTTTGTACGCCACCATCTCACATCTATAAAAGGAGCTTAAACGTATAGGTAAGGGGCATTCCTTTCAAAACTTTGACTACCTATATTCAGCTTAAGGCCGAGTACTGATTTAAGCATCAGAGTATCCCCACTGGAGCCCGAAACTCCTCCTTGTCTTGCAGGTCCTTCGGTGCAAGCATTAGGCCAAGGAGCCCCAGCCGAGCCTTTAGTCCGAAAGTCCACCTCCATATCTCTGGTGCAGTGAGTGTAGACTAGCTAATTCTCAAAGATGGATAATAGGACCCAAACCCCAACTCATTTCAGACCAAACCATCCTCTCAGACCATAAAACCAACACATTCAGTCTCTCTACACCCCCCAATGCCAATATGTCCCCCAAAACACTTCATTTGATCACACCTCGAATCACCCATAACCAAAAATCGTTGGACCCTTGGAAATTTCAGCCCCCATAGTCAGACCCTCTACAATAAACCCGCTTTAGCCTCATTCTCCCCCTAGTACAGATCAGCCAAATACCAATGGTCCCAATGGGCCTAACAGAATGGACGACTTAAGACCTGATCGCCTTTATCAGAGATCTAATCTCTATCATAAGACACTAGACCGAGCAGCCTCATCTCAACCAAGAACATCCAACTACCAATCAAAACCCCACCTCAGACAACTCATCCTCAAACACTATCCCCTGGCTACTACCCCCCGACCCTCTCTAATGAATTTGATCAGCATCCTATAAGGGATGACTCACCTAGACCACAAAACCAAGTAAGAAGGAGACTCTATTCTTTAGAAGATACTGATTCTGAGCCAGAGATCAACCTTACCCAACACCGTACTGGGTAGAAGTGTAAGAAAGCAAAAGTGTCCGAGGGTGATCTCAATGCCCTTGTTGATGAGAGAATCAAGAAGATGCGTAAAAAAATCATACTACAGTATGATACTACCTTTTGATCCCCATTGTCCAAAGAGATCCTAACATACACCTACCCGAGCTTCTACATACTAAAAATGAAAAAGAATAAGCTGGCTCGTCTAATCCTCGGACACATGTTTACAGCTTCTACAACACTGCTATGGTATATACCTCCTCTGACTCAGCCTTGTGCAAACTCTTTCCCAAGACACTGATTGGTAATGCATAGATCTGGTATAAAAGCCTGGAACCGAACTTCCTATTCAATTTTGGGCAGCTTACCGAGTTGTTCATTAATAAGTTCATGGTGTCCATCGATCGACCCCGGGTGAACTTGGCGAATCTGCTCAAAATAGTATAAAAGCCTAAAGAAATATTACGACATTATGTTGAGAGGTTTAACCGGACTGTCAATAAGATTCCTAAGGTGAACTTCGAGCTAGCCTTAGAGGCAATGATTCAAAATACTGAATGTAAGCAGTTCTCTAACTCCTTGAGGAAGAACCCTCTGAAGAATTTCATTGACCTGATGGACCGAGGCTATAAGTATATCCACATGGACAAAAATGACCGGATATGGGAAGAACTTTGAGCCTCCAGAAAGGACCAATCGTTAAAGACATCAATTGAGCCATTGAAGTCGAGTGCTCATAGACTGGATTACCCTAAGACTTCAAAGCCAAGCAACTCATGGAAAGAACACAACTGAAGCACTATCCGACCATCAGGCCAACAACACTCTTAAAAAGCTTATCAAATTACAGAAGCCCGAGAGGCTAACCCCATTGAATGCCTCACCTGCCACTATTCTGCATTGGCTGAAGCATAACACAGAGGTCAACTGGCCTAGGCCGATGAGAGAAGATCCTAACCGATATCAGAGCCTATATTGCAGTTTCCACAGAGGCATCGGTCATAAAACCAATGACTGTACCAAGTTGCAAAAGGAGATAGAGAGGCGGATATAAGCTAGGGAGTTATGACAGTTCATTGCAAGGTCTAAGGCTCACAGTAGATCAGACAATGATTATGAGCAGTCTTCTCAATTTCAGAAGAAAACCTCCACTAGAGTGATACATGTTATTGCATGAGGAGAGTACTATGACACGGCTGGCACATCTAGAAAGCACAAGTCTAGAAAGGTCTTTTCAATAGCCAAAGGTTACAAAGATAAAAGGCATGCTGTTACTTTCCTCACTGAAGAATCCGATCAAGTGTTTGGTTGCCATGCTAATGCCTTAGTGGTAGAGGCCGTGGTTTAAGAATTTCTTGTTCAATGCATTCTGGTGGACACAGGAAGTGTGGCAAAATTATTGATGCTGGATGCCTATAAGAAGCTCGGTCTATCACTGAATATTCTCAACCGGTCTTGGCTCCCCTTATAGGCCTATCTGGGAAGGTGACACTAGTACTAGGGTCTGCAGTGTTGGAGGTTTAGATGGGTGATGATGTGGTCGTTCAGAACTGACGGGTTTGTTTCATGGTTGTGGATATGAACTTTGCGTACAATGCAATCTTTGGCCTGCTATTATTTGTAGGGGTGGATGTTTGCATCTCTATAAAAAGTTTACTATTAAAAATTCCCACTCGGGCGGGTGTGGCAGTCCTAAGGGGAAGCCAGCAGGTTGCACGAGACTCCTATGCGATGCTCTTGAAGAATGCCAACATGGTGCTCCCAGTTGACTCCCTATAGCCCACAGATGATTCATCGCCCAGAGCAGAGCCCGGAGATATGCTGAAGGATGTTGAGCTTCATCTGGATGAGCCTTAAAGATTGCAAGTTCCTAAAGCCCTCAAAAGGAGCTTTCTCTTAAACAGGTGCTTGAACAATATGAGGATAATTTTTCTTGGACTTCATATGATGTTACAGGTATCTCACCCAAGCTTATGACGTACGAATTACATTTAAATCCTCACGCCACCCCAGTCAAATAGAAGAGAAGGAATTTGGGACCAGAGAAACAGCTAGCAGCCGAGCCGGAAGTGGATAAACTTTTGAAGGTAGGGTTCATTTGGGAGATCATATTCCCAGACTGGTTAGCCAATATGGTCCTGGTGAGAAAGCCCAATGAAAAATGAAGAATGGAGAAGCACACACCATCTCAAATATGGTTCATTTGAAGGTAGGGTTCATTTGGGAGATCATATTCCCAGACTGGTTAGCCAATATGGTCCTGGTGAGAAAGCCCAAAAGGAGCTTTCTCTTAAACAGGTGCTTGAACAATATGAGGATAATTTTTCTTGGACTTCATATGATGTTACAGGTATCTCACCCAAGCTTATGACGTACGAATTACATTTAAATCCTCACGCCACCCCAGTCAAATAGAAGAGAAGGAATTTGGGACCAGAGAAACAGCTAGCAGCCGAGCCGGAAGTGGATAAACTTTTGAAGGTAGGGTTCATTTGGGAGATCATATTCCCAGACTGGTTAGCCAATATGGTCCTGGTGAGAAAGCCCAATGAAAAATGGAGAATGGAGAAGGGTTTGAAGAAATTCCAATGGACTGCGAAATGTCAATAGGCTTTTAACGAGCTTAAGAAGTTCTTGAGTTCCCCCCCTTCTCAGTCGGCTAATCCGTAGGGAGCCATTATTCTTATACCTCTCAGTCTCGCCAACTGCGGTCAGCTCGGTTTTGATCAAGGAAGAAGGTAACTAGAAGTACCCAATCTATTATGCCAACCACACCATGAAGGGTCCCGAACTAAGGTACTCCCTTCGAAAAAGTTAGCACTAGCCCTTAAAGCCGCTTCAGAAAGACTATTGTCGTACTTCGATGCACACACCATCGTCATAAGTACAAATTACTACCTCAAAAAGATCTTAAAAAGGCCTGAAACTTCAGGCTAACTCACTTAATGGGCAACTCAGTTAGGAAGATTTGATATCCAGTGTGAGCCAAGAAAAGCAATGAAGGCACAGATCCTGGCAGACTTTGTCACTGAGCTCTATGAGCAACCTGGCGACTCAACTCCCCAAGAGGCTTGGGTACTGAATGTAGATGGAGCATCCTGCTTGGAAGAATTTGGTATCGGGGCCTTTCTTAAAGGCCCAGGAAAAATTGTTATCAAGTATTCAACCAGACTTGATTTTAGGGCCTCTAATAATATAGTAGAGTACGAAGCCATTTGCTTAGGTCTGAAGCTCGCCTCGAAAGTTTGACCCAACTGTCTCCTAATCCTATCTGATTCTTAGCTAGTCATGGGCCAGTTAATAGGAAAGTATGAGACCCAGAATGTAGACATGACCCATTATAAGGAACACATAGTCGAGCTACTTTCGGCTCTAGAGATGTTAGTCCATTCTTGGGAGTTTTGTTAAATTGTGTGAGCAGAGAATGAATGCACTGATAGACCTGCCAAGGTCATGACTGCCAAAGAGGGAAGCCCTGACTACAGAGTTCTCACAGAGACCATCATAAAACCCAGCTATAATGTAGTCTTTACCCTGGTCACCGAACCCCAATTCTAGAAAGCTTCTAACAGATCCAGTAAGGCCAAGAAAATTGTAAGAAGGTCCAGCTTATACTCGATCTATGATGGGGGTTTTATACAGGAGGTCCTTTTCCCATCCTTGGAGCAAGTGTGTATTTAAGGAGGAGGGAGATTACTTGCTCCGAGAAATACATGAAGGGATTTGCGGAGCACATGAAAGGGCCCGAGCCTTGTCAAAGAAAGCACTGTTATAGGGGTACTTCTGGCATTCTATGGACAATGATGCCAAAAACCTTATTCAGAAGTGTGAAAAATGCCAAAGACACGCCAATCTATAGCACCAACTAGCCAATGAACAAAGACCCATCTGAAGTCCATGGCCATTTGCCCAGTGGGGCATGGATTTTTTAGGACATTTTCCTTAGGCTATAGCACAGAGAAAATTCTTAATTTTAGCAGTCGATCATTTCACCAAATGGGTCAAAGCAGAGCCTGTGGCCTCTATCACTCCGGCTTCCATAATCCAATTTTTTTCATAAATCAGTAATCACCATGTTTGACATTCCCCATGTCCCCGATAACTAACAATGGCAAAAAAAAATTATTACAGGCCTTTCAGGGAGTACTACGCCGAGCTGAAGATAGACCTCAGGTTCACATTGGTATATCATCCCCAATCAAATAGACAAATAGAGGTGACAAACCGCACTATCATCATGGGATTAAAGAAGAGGCTCGACGATGCTAAGGGGTTGGAAGAGCTCTACAATGTACTATGGGCTTACCTCACCTCACCCAAGACATCCATAGGCAAATCCCCCTTCGTATTGGCCTATGGCATGGAGGTTTTCATCTTCATCGAAATCAAAATTCCATCGGGGAGAACCCTTGGCTACTCAGAAAATTAAGACTCGGACATCAAATACAACCTAGACATCCTAGAGTTCAAAAGAGATCAAGCTAAAATTAAGGTCGAGGCCTATAAAGCTCGGATTGCAAGTTTTCACAATAAGAGAGTCCGGCGTAAGCAAGTCGACATAGGAAATCTAGTGCTCATAAGGGTTATTACCACACATGGAGTAGCAGGACCGAGAAAATTAGGGGCAAATTGGGAAGGCTTGTATAAAATAACCAAGATACTAAAAGGCGAAGCCTACAAGTAAAGAAGTACCGAGAGCATGGAACACCAATAACATGAAGACATATTTTCAATAGCCATTACTTATGTAAAAGACCGTGCATATGTAAATATACTTAGTAAAAGAAAATTTTTTAGGGGAAAATGAACTGGCCATCCGAACTAACTAGCGGTCAACCGAGCTACGAACTTTGAGCTACAAATGCGCCCTCATAAAAATACTCCTACCACACGTCATCAACATTTTAACTAGAATACTCGGTTGTTCAAAATTCAACTCAATTTTATTAATAAGAAAATATGTACAACAGCCCGAAGGCTATACAAACGCTCTATACCGAGCTATATGTATATAAATAATAATAATACAAAAGCTCTAGATCAAGCAAAGAAAAATAAGGTGGAGCAGAAGGGATAAAGGCCCAGCTAGGCATCATTATCTCTAGAGTTCTTTAGAACAGTGTCTCCCTCCGCCTCCTCCTCATCCTCTTCAGGCTCTTTATCAGCCAATTGGTCTATATCAATATTGAACATCCAAGAAAAATCCATGTCTAGATTCTCTTTTTTGAGACACTTCAACATGGCTTGTCTATAATGATACACACCCCGAGCATACCGCACATTGTTCACTTGCCTTTCTCGCTCCAACTCTTTGAGAGCGGTCTTAAGAGACTCTTGCTCTACTCGCAGAGCCTCACGCTCAAACTTTAATGCATCCTCAAGCTCGTCTGCCCTTTTGCATGCTCGCTCAGATTCCTGACGAGCATGATGGAAGTTTGTTGACATATTCAGCAAGCGCTCAGAGGTATCATGGCAAAACTGAGCAAGCTGCAAACAGAAAAACCAAAAATTATTCTGGATCATTAAAAATCAACACAACCATAATCCAAAATTTATTTGGTGTGCTTACTGCGGTAGTAGAAACCCAAAGTTCTGAGGCTAGAGCAGTTGCATCAGTTTAAAGGTGCTAGCACCTCTCTCGGACCATCCCCCCGAGAATGACTGATAGAACCCATTGCACAAAAGGGTCCTTAGAGAAAACTTAGACTTGTGAGGACCTCTAAGCCTATCAACCAATGTATCGGCCAGTCTCATCAAACTCTATTGGTCAAGCACTATCTTTGTTGCGGGGGTGACCGGACCCATGGTCCTAGTTTCAAGCTTTTTCCCCCTCTGTTGTTCCCGACTAGGACCACCCGCCTTCCAACCCTTCCCCTTATTAAGGTGAGCCTTCTTCCTCGCCCCTTGTTCAGCAGCTCGCTCTGCCATTCGCTTCAACTCTTCTGAGGCAGATCCTTTTGCCATTTCTGCACAAATAAAAATAAGTTGAGTAAATAAACCCAAACATTGTCAACTTGATATTCAAAGAAAAAAGTATACTTGCTCGGTCGAAGGAGTTAACCTCCCTCATTGCCCTGGATAGGGGGAAATACTCCCTTACAAGATAAAGGACGTTTCTCTTCATTCTCAGAACATCCTGCCTAATATGTTCATAGTATCCTCACTCTTCAGAACTGAGATTTTTCACATTTATTACATGACTATTGCCGGAATACACCCAGTCAGCTCGGCACCTGAAACCCCCTTCCTTTTCGACGACGAAAAATTAATCTTTCTAATTCTTCACAGAGTCAGGTTTTCTAAAAAATAGTCCTTGTCCGGGCCTCCCTTGCAGATAGAAAAAATCTTCGTATGCTCAGGATTGCAGCTTCAGAATCGAGAAAGCACCTAACACCCGGACAGAAGGCGGGATCCTCAGCAGCCCTCGTAAAATCTCAAATCCCACCACCGTCAAATTGTGGAACTCTAAGAACTCTAGAATGAATGGATGAAGTGGGAGCCTTACATCGGACCTTAGATCCTCTTCGTATAGTATCAGATGATCAGTTGGATGGTTGTCCATTGCACGAGTGCGATCACCAGGAATATACATCTTATACTCGAGAGGTATTTTATACTTGTCTCGGATGCTATCTAGGTCAGCGGTGCTGAGACAAGATCAAATATTCCTAACCCGAGCCTTTTCGGTCACTAGTTGATCTTCCTTATCATCACTTCTCTCAGTAGGGCCCAACCGAGCTACAGTAACTCTCTTTGGTGAACTCACCAGCTCGGCCACAATAATACTCCCACTAACACCTCCCTCAGCACTACAATGAACTTGCTCAACTGAACTCACTCTCACAACTTCAAGCGATTTAGCACTCTCCATAGAGCTTGACTCCCTAGAATCTAAGAAAATGACACTACTCGAACTCATAATGCAAAGGAGCAAGGAACACTCACTGATTTAATTAAAGAAGCTTCGCTAACCGTTTCACACCGTGCAGCTGCTACGAACTTGTATAAGTTATCAGAGCACCTAAGCTATTACTTGAAAGGATTAGTGGTTGCCTTCACTCCTCTCTGCCATTTGTATAGGAGGAGCATCGAAAGCTGAATTGACGCAATCAATGCCTCGTGCGGGAAACTTCAAAATTGAAAGTCCTCGCTCTTGCCTTCCCTTTTGAGCTGCCACGTTAATCCCCCTATGACCAGCGCATTCACAATCTTATCACTAATTGGCTAGCATAAATGCCAGCACATCAGAGAGGGACTAGTGGTGTATCCATATAGACCGAGCTACCACCTCATCGTACCAAGCTGGGCACACATAACTTAAAATAAGCCGCACCTCTCATAGTGAGCTTGATACACAATTGACAGTCTTTGTTAATCGAGCTCGTCATATATGCCCAGTTTGTTGACCAGCGAATCATTTCTCACAATATTTCCTGACACTCCACTATCTGAAGAGTTTGTCTCCCACCACCTAGAGTCTTCCGCGTCTGGTAGAATTTGTCTTCCATGTCGGATAGAGTCTGTCTCCTACCACTAACAGAGTTTGTCCGCCACCATCTCATATATATAAAGGGAGCTTAAACGTACAAGTAAGGGGCATTCCTTTCAAAACTTTGACTACCTATATTAAGCTCAAGGTCGAGTACTGACTTAAGCATCAAAGTCTCCCTACTGAAGCCTGAGCCTCCTCCTTGTCTTGTGGGTCCTTTGAAGCGAGCATTAAGCCAAGGAGCCCCAGCCGAGCCTTTAGTCTGAAAGTCCACCTCCATATCAGCAAGTATAATGAACTACCATTTTAGCCAGGAGGAAAAAAATCCTAAAAGGAACATTAAATGGTATTTTTTTAATAGAGATTTCATTAACTAAAAAATATTATGTAAGACCTTAGGGCTCCAAGGATTAACCAAACTGCCCCTATAAATTTAAAGCCAAAAAACAAAAAATCCTTACAACATAACAGTTAAAAATAAGAATTAAGACCAACAAATTGAACAAGGACAACAACCCTATATCAAATCTCAAGCAGGAGAAGCATAACTTCAAATTAAAAATCATTGAAAATTGAGGAATAATAGACTAATACAACCTAACTTGGGACCAAAGAAAAAATAGCTCGAATATGTCAGCGAAATTGAGCTGAAAGAGGAAGGCAAAAACTCTACCGACCAATTGGAAAACTCAAACACCAACCAAGAATAAAACTCCAAGGATAGACTAGAAGGGCACACATATATGAATTAAATGTCTGATGCTATCTTAAAGTATAATTCATTTTTTATTGTCATAATATTTGGACTATGAGATATTTAAAATATTATGGAATTAATGTGTATAGATCATTTAGCAATTTCTAATTTTATGAAGGGAAAAATTGGAAATTGAAAATACTTATATTATAAATAAGGGTCATGGTTCTGAATTAAACAATAATAAGTCATGTTTAGTTTTCTCTAAAATCACTTAGTAGAGAAACCTTAGCCATATAAAGATTGTATGGATTGGAAGAACCAACCCATCTCATCATATTAACAAAATTAATTCTATTATGAATCAAGGTACGCTTTCACTAATATTTTCTCTTATATTCTGCATGGAGGATAATATTGTACTCTTAAGTTTGATTAAGATTATGTTTATATACATGCCTATGATTTATGTGTTTAATTATATGTATTTTTTTAATCATATTTCATCAAGTGGTATCAGAGCTACTCCATTATAGATTCTTTGAGCAATTTATGAGTGAGATTAGGGTTTTAAGAGTTGGGATTAATTGAGTTATTTATTTATTTATTATGGATATGGTTTATTGTTTAAGGATAATAATAATAATATAATAAGTGGCCATAAAATTTGTTAACCATGTAATGGTTTTGTATTGATTTTTTTTTAAAAAAAAACATATCTATGTACATTGCAGTAAAGGTTTTTCTTTAGGCCATGTTTTGGTTTGCTAGAATTAATTTCTTTTTTTTAAAAAAAATTATCAATCGCGGCATTTTTTTTCCTTCAAGAATAGTGTTGCCGTGGAAATTAGTTATCTTTGGCAAAAAAAATTTTAGGTTTACAATTGATTATTTGTATATATGCATATGATTTTGTACTTATTGCACAACCACTCATTGGTTGGTTGTTTCTTTAAATTCTTTTCTTTGGCCATTTGTTTCAACTATGTTCATGGTTTTAAGATAGTTGTCATCTCATATATAAAAAATTATTTTCTTCGGCACTAAAGATGCAACACTAGTAGGATATTTGGATGCTGCGGAATTTGGCCACAAGTCCAATAATATTTTGTTGGTAATATTAGTTTAGCTTAATTAATTTTTTGAAATCCTTTAACACTAAATAAGATTATTATATGGACTAATTTAAATTTAAGATTATTTTCACTCAATCTCAACTTAATTATTTTTAATTAATTTGAGCTTCTTTGGTATTAATATAAATTATTATATGGTGTGATTTAAATTAATTTTTAAATTAGATATAATTATTTGGCTCTAAATCTTTTGAATTATTTTTGGGTGCATCTATACATATATAACTAAAGTTTATTTAACATTAAACAGAACAAGTAAAAACAAAATGTCACTAAAGTGACATCTCTTATGTATATTAGCTTATTGAATGTATGGTAATTCATGCGGTTAGTAGCCAGCCCAAAAGAAGCTTAATATTTGGCCGAATTTCATACATATATGTGGTGATGAATGTTTGACAATTATAAGTTTTCTATGTAAATAAAAGTCAATCCAAAGATAGGCTTATTATTTAATAGGATTTATTGTCAATATATGATCACTACACAAAGAGTACCACTTACAAGTTAATATTATTGTTCAAAAACTTGATAGTAATGTTGTGCTAGGTATGTTAAGATGCATTCTATAATTATTTAAAATTTTAGAGATTATTGTGGATTATGATGTGAACATGTTTTGATTTATCCTTTGTTTAGCTATTATGTCTATTACTACAATATCTGCCAATGCAAATAGTATCCTCATGCTTAATGGGACAAACTTTAAGGATTGGAAAGAGAACATGTTAATTGTTCTTGGATGCATGGATCTGGACCTAGCATTAAGAATTGAGCAACTTGCTCCTCCTACAGATGAAAGTACTTTTGATGCCAGGAGAAACTTTAAGAAGTGGGAACGCTCCAATCGTTGGAGTCTGTTGATCATGAAGTGCGACATTCTAGAAGCCTTTAGAGGTGCAGTATCCGAAGGGTTACTAATGCCAAATAGTTCCTTGCTAAAATTAAGAAATATTTTGCTAAAAATAATAAGGCTGAAATAAACATGTTTTTAGCTAGCTTGATTTCAATGAAGTATTCAGGCAAAGGGAACATCAGGGAGTATATCATGCAAATGTCTCACATTGCGTCAAAACTTAAGGCACTATAGCTGGAGTTATCTGAAGATTTGCTCGTGCATTTAGTATTGATTTCACTTCATGCATAATGCAATCAATTCAAGGTCTATTATAACTACCAAAAAGAGAAGTGGACTCTTATTGATCTCATTTCATATTGTGTGTAAGAGGAAGACAAACTAAAGCAAGGAAAAACTCAAAGTGCTCACTTGGTAAGTACCTCTAAGGTTAATTAAGGCAAAAAGAAAAAGAAGAATAATGAGGCTGCTAAGGGTCCAAAAGAAAAGACAATGAGACATGCTTCTTTTGCAAGGAATCTAGACATGTAAAGATGGAATGTCCTGAATATCACGCTTAGAGTGTAAAGAAAGGGTTGCTTTAGCTACCGATAGTCAAAATAAACATCTATATAGGTGATAGCTAGTTGGGGGAAGTTAGAGCTATAGGGTATTTTTGGTTATTATTAGGAACTAGTTTTTTAATTGGATTTGAAAGGCATTTTGTTTGTACCGTCATTTTGACGAAATTTAATTTCTATTTCCTTATTGAACAAATTTGGTTATTATCATTCTTTTGAAAATAGCTAATTTAGTCTTTTATTAAATTCCAATATAATTAGTATTGGTTCATTAAGTGCATATGATAACCTATATTTACTTGATACTATTGCATCATATAATGAAACCTTGCATTGGGTTCACAAGCAACTAAGCATAAATCAAATAATGACAATTCATAAAATTATGGCATGAGCACTTAGGTCATGTCTCAAAAATATTAAGCAGTTATTTTATAGGTTTCTTTAAGTAATCAAAGGATATAAGTTTTATAATCCTGCAAACAGGTCCTTTTCGAAATTGGGAATGCAACCTTTTCGAGGATGTTGAGTTTTGGGGGAGAAATAAGGTTAGAGATATTGTCTTTAAGGACAATTTGGTATTGACTCCTATTATTATTTTTGACAATATGCATATTTTCATTCTTGTCATTGATTAAGAAGCAGATATGGAACCTTAGCAAGACAATGTTCAACAACTCTTTACAAAATTAAAGTAATTATTCCAGAAGAATAAACTCAACAACCTTAAGAATAGATGCCATGAATAAAGTGTATAAGTCTATACAAGACAATAAAGTTTTAGGATCTTGTCCCACTACCTAAAGATACGAAGCCCATTAGTTGTAAATGAATATTTAAAACCAATAGGAATTCAAAAGGTAATGTGGAAAGATATAAGGCTTGTCTTTTAGCTAAAGGCTTAACTCAAAAGGAATGCATTATTTTTAAAGAGACTTTCTTTCTAGTATCAATGAAAGACTCTTTTAGAGAAATAATGTCTCTTGTTCCATATTATGATCTTGAGTTACATCATACAGATGTTAATACAACATGAATGAAACAATCTATATGGTGCAACCATAAAACTTTGTATTTGGAGATGCAAAGAATATGGTTTGCATATTAAAGAAATTCATATATGGGCTTAAAGCTTCTTGTAAGTGGTACCACAAATTCCTTCAAGTAATTGTCTCATTTGGTTTTGAGACAAATGTTATGGATAATTGTGTGTATCACATATTCAATGGGAGTAAGTATATCTTCCTATCGCTAATAGGAGACAAATTCAATCTCAAACAATGCATAAGGAATTGTCTTAAAGTTAAAGAAATGCAAAATATTCCCTCTATATCGACTATTTAGAGTTTGATGTATGCTTAGGTTTATATAGCATCCATTGTTGGAATGTGTATACCCTTAATTTTGGCTCAGTATGAATTTTTTTCTAATTAAAAATGTTAAATCAAGTTAAGTTTCAATATTAAGGCCCCTAGTTAAATTTAATTCAATTTTGGAGGCCTAAATCAAGTCTGGACCCAATTAAAAAGCCAAAACTAATTTTGGTTTGATTCAAAAGCTAAACCGACCCAAAATGAAAGATGATTGGCCACTTTTTATGTCCATTTCGTTATGAGCATGGCTCATAACGAACTTATTCAAGTTATGAGGCTTGGCCATATCGAATTAGACACTCAATTTGATATGGTCTCTTAATATCGGCTTGTTTAAGTGTCCTAATCAGGATTAAATTAAAATAGGAGGTTTCCTAGTAGGTTTAGGCTTTGGAAAATAGAATAAAGCCCTAGGATTATCTTATAAATATGTAGATTAAGAGCCATAGAGGGGGACAGTCAAAATAAAAATAGAGGAAGAACAAGAGAGACAATTCAAACAGAGAGCAACTGACAGTCAAAAATTAGCAAAAGCAAAGCACAGAAATAGAACATTTACAATCAACAAAAGAATGAATTAAAAGTAAAAGAAAGAAAAAAATTAAAGAAAAAGGCTAGAGACAGTAGCGAAGATTCCATTGATCCAGACCCGCCCAAACCATCCAAAGCTAAAGGACTTATGTGGTTAGCCAATAAGGCTTGGTTCATCGACTTTCACTTAGAAAAACAAATAGCATAGGTATGGTTTCTATTACTTAATTCTATTTATTATCTTCATTATGTAATCATGTAAAGTTTTGTTTTTTTTGTTAATTTATTATTTTGATTTTGCCTAAAACCTTAATATCATTCAGTAAACCCTAATTGCATGTTCCTGGACCTAATTAGTAAGATCAAATCCTAGTTTATATTCTAAAACTCTAATTTACACTTTAAAACCCTAGTTTATATTCTAAAATCCTAATTTACATTCTAAAACTCTAGTTTACATTTTAAAACCTTAATTTATATTCTAAAACCCTAGTTTATATTCTAAAACCCTAATTTACATTCTAAAATCCTAGTTTACATTTTAAAATTTTAATTTACATTCTAGAACCCTAGTTTACATTCTAAAATCTTAGTTTGCATATCAAACCCTAGTTTGTATGTTTTAAATCTAAATTGCATGTAAGAAACCATAATTGCATGTAATAAACCTAGAACCCTATTTTTGAATAGTTAATGCCTAATTTAAGACTAGGCATTAATTTGTATGGCTATTTAATTTGTTAATGTATATTTGTGATGGATGATTTATTTTTTATGATTTACTTTATATTGCTTGATAATGAATTGAATATTTTCTATGAATGGTTTAATTATATCTATTTGATTATTTGAGATTTTAGAAGTTGGAAAATGCATGTTTTCACTTCGTGGGTGTATTGGTTTTGATTATGTAATTTAATTTTAAGAATTTTGAAACATTGTAAGGGGCATGTTTCCACTTATGGTGGGTGTCCCATTTTATTTTATTTATTTATTTTGTTTTACTTTTTTTTTTGGACATTGGACAATTGTTGTAAGAGAATGTTTACATCTTGTATGGGTGTCCATCTTATTATTTTGTTTGAACTTGTTTTAATTTTAATACAGTGATTATTTATTTTAATAATTGCATGTGATAATATTTAAGAATGTAATAATATTTAGACTTGAAAATGAGACTGGTTCCAATGAACCAGGCGTTATGGGGTGCTGGGTCATTCTCATCTTCCCCATATATACCAACTTTCCAAACCCATTATGGGTTGGGAATTCCTTAGAAATCGAGTCATCCAGCCCTTTCTATTTTCCTAGCCCGTCCGGGTGGCGATTTTATTTTCTCCGAGTTTAAGCCCGTATTCTCTAAGGCCACATGGTAGTGGGGGCAAAAATTTTCGCTCACAGTAGTGACTCCACTGAGAATAAGAGAAGTTGATTTTGTTGGCTTTTATATTATTTTATTCTTTCTTATTATGATATTGTCCTTTGCATCATTTAGTTTGTATTGTATTCGTGAGTTAGGATGTCCGTGTAACCTGTGTTATATTATGTAAGAGATACTATTCTTTCACTCAAGGTATGGAGATTGAGCATGGCATAACCACTCATAGACTCGTACCTTTTGGTATATACTTGCTATGAGAGCCTAAACTTTTCAATCCAAAGGCTAAAACTCATGTAATTGGACTAGTTTTTCTTGGTGTGTACCCCATGTGCTTGTTATTTGACTATGATCAATATATCTTAGTTTAAATTATGGCTTATTTGGTTTGTTCTTTTTTAATATGACATATTTATATTGTAAGCTCAAAATAATTTTTATTCATTTAAAGCCCAAAAGACCAAAACCATTTTTAAAATTTCAAGATAGTCTTTGGACATAAAATTTTTAGAAAATGGGTCAAAGATTCTTTTCTACTGTATAGACCAAATACAAAGCCCAAAATTTATTTTTTAAATAAACCTTTTACAATGGGCTTTTAAACAAATTTACTTTTTTTTCAAATTACAACTTTTCTTAACCTTTTCTTAAACGAGCTTACAACTATTTAGGTTAATTATGGAATACCAAAAATTAATTATAGGCCTAATTTATACCAAGAATTGTTAATCATGAGTTTGTTTGTGACATGAATCGTTAGTTATTTTTTCAAATAGAAAATCTATTTATGATAAACTCTTTAATTTAGTTTTAATCCATAATATAGCATAAAAGCTGTTTTTAGTGGATCCAATGGATTAAAGCTTAATTAATGAGAATTATCATGGACTGACTTCTATATTTGAAAATACAACTATTGGTTAAACAGTCCGAGTGAATTTTTTGAAAATAATGTCCCATATTGATATTTTGTTGACCATATACCTAGAAAAAGAGACTTGCCGCTCATATGTAGAAGTTATAAAGTTGAAAGGAATGTTTAAATTATTTTTGTTTATCTGTTACTTGTGCATCCATACATACATACATACATGCATTACATTGTATTTCGATTAATTTTTTCTGGCTCACAGGCCTAGAGTACAGCAGTTCGAAAACTTATGGCAATCCAACCTACATTAGTGACTCAGAATTCAGTGAAGATGCAATTAATTTCATTCCCAGAACCATGAATCCTGATCAAGTTCAAAACCTGGTAAATGAAGCTCTTGCATCTAAGATGAAAGAGTTAAAGAGGGCCCTAGCTGAGACTGTGAGAAATCAACTAGCTGCACTGTTAGAAGGAAACACTGTTGAAGCATATGCTAATAACAAAAAGCCAAAAGATAAAGGAAAAGCTAAATTAGTCAAAGCAACCTCTAATGAAGACAAAGAAGCTATGAACGATGATGACTGGGAACAATACTTCCAAGATGAATAAGAGGATAAGAAAGAAAAGAAGACTACAAAAAAGAAAGCTGAATCTGGTGATGTTGAGAACATGATTGCTAATCTAGAGAAGAAGTTTGAGAAGAAGCTGAAGGCTAAAAAGGTGTCAGAAGTGGATAAACTGTTTGAAAAAGATGAAGTCCCTTACAAGTTTAAGATGTCTTCCTTTGCTAAGCACAATGGTACAGAAAATTCTCACTTTCATGCTAAGCAGTACATTACTGCTGTGCAGTCTGTAAGAGCTACTAAAGCTCAAACTCTAAGGTATTTTATGCTCTTATTGGATCATGTTGTGTAGAATTAGCTCAATACCTTAGAGGAACACACTTAAAAGAACTAGGATTTGTTGTACAAAGCCTTTAACCAACAGCATGGGTAAAATGTGAAATTGAAAGTTACCCTAATGGAGATAGAGTCAATCAGGCAAAAGCAAAATGAGAATTTTGTTGACTATATGAAGAGGTAGAGGAATGAGGTTGCACTGATTAAGAAGAGACCAGATGAGTCTGACCATATTAGGATGGTAGTGAGAGGTGTCCTACCTAATATGCATGAACGAATGACTCAAACTTTTATTAGGGATTTCAAAAATCTTTTTCAAGCTGGCTTGCAAATAGAAAAATGGGAAAGAGAGAAGAATCATTTTTCTAGAAGAAGAAGTGATAGGAAAAGTTATCAGTATGGCGATTAGAGTACACAGAAGTCAGTGAATGTCAATGCAACAAATTGGTCAAGCAAATAGAAGACAGTTTTCAGAGTTGAAAAAATCTCTATCTTGGGTTTTCAATAAGTTGCAGAAGAATGGGCTATTACAGCCATTGGCTCCTCAACCTTTGTTGAATCCTCTACCATCAAGCTATGATGCCAATTCCTTTTGTCAATTTCATCAAGTGCAAGGGCATGAGGTAAATAGATGTATTCACTTAAGACATGAGATCTAAGATTTGATTAACAATGGCAAGCTGCTTGAGCCCGATATACCCAACATTAAAAGCAATCCATTGCCTAAGTTTGGAAGAGTGCCACCGCCAGCGAACTTCATGATAAAAGGAGAATTGATGGAAAGTTTTACCTTATTGTCTTTTCAAGATATAGATGGAAAAACTGCCGAGGAAGGGGTTGCTAGTTTTGGCCCTTACATGTCCAAGTAGATTAAGTATTTTTTTACTCTTATTCAACAAACTTCCCTCAACTTGTTTGGTTTTTATTTCATTTTGTTTATTTAATATTTTCTAGAACAATTATGTTTTTCAAATTAAGATTATTTGAATAAATTACTTTCATTAAATTTTTATTGGTCTTTGTTCACCTTGGTGCTCAACCAATAATGAATCTAGCTTGATATTCATAAATTAGTATATCTATGCATCATGATTTGAATGACTTTACTAGGTAAGGGAGTTGTTCTATTACATCAAGTTGTATATGCATACTTAGAGAGGACTCCTACATAATTACCTTTGTCCAGTAACATGCTTTGACGAACTTTCGAGACGAAATTGAAATTTGCTTATTTAAAGAAGAGATTATCTAGGCATTGTTTGGTTAGCCAATAACTATTATCTGCCCTATTAATATCAATCCCTAGTTTGTTCCTTTGAATCTACATAAAATTTTAGCTTAATTTTCATTGGCTTGTAAACCCAATAACTTATCCTGAGCTGTTGTGACACTTTTGACAAGTCTAATAATTACTGAATTACCAAAGGGAAAGAAGATCAAAGAAAAGTCTGTATTATCAAGACCATAAAGATAGTTGAAGTTTATCTAAACTGGACCCAATATCTCAAATCTATAACATCAAGGTAACGAAGGGTTCATTCTTGTTGAAGCAAACTCACTCTACTCCACTCCTCCAAAGTCAGAAGCATAGAATGGTGCAGACAAGACAACTTTCTTAGAGCTAAGGTAAAAACAAAAAAAAAAACAAAAACAACAAAAAAGCAAAAAAGGAAGAAAAAGAAACAAGGAAAGAAAAAGAAAAAGAAGAAAAGGGAAGAACAATAGGGTTTCAAAACTCATCCAGATTTCTGCAAAGGAGACTAAAATCTAAAGTCCTGACTTTTTACAAAGCATAATTTCAAGCTCTGTCTTATCATGAAACATGATTTCAAGCTCTATCCTTTTATGAAGCAAAGATTTTACTACTTGTCTTTTCATGAAGTAAGATAACAAGATGCCCAGAAGGTGAAAATGGAACCTTTAACAGTATACAGTTTCAACCAAAAGATTGTAATGTGAAGGTTTGTCAACAGTGTCACATCGACTCCAGCTCAAAGATGGCCTCCGCTTAACCCATGTCCATTATAGACCAAATTTCAAGCCTAATAAAGACATGTTGATCTCTCTTAGTAGGTTGAGTCTATTAGTGGAGATTGTTTGAATAAGCATGCATATGAGATAGATAATATTTAAACTTAATAAGACCTTTGGCCAAGTAATGTGTATGTGCCTATATAAAGTGTAACAGTTTTTGCTCAAAATGATTCCCGAGTTTAGTATAGTAACTAGGGTTGTCATGTTCTAGATATGTTAATTTAGAAAAACTGAGCCTTGAGGTATATTGACACTGATTTGACAAAGCTGAAATGTGATTTAATAATTATTTTTTTAAAAAAAAGAATATTTTTATCATACGAGCCTTCAAGTTTAGGGAAGTATGTTGTATTATCAAATCTCAGAGGATATATTAGGTAAATGAGGATCATTTGTTGGGGCCTCCACTACTCATGCTTTGTACATGTGGAAGATAAAGCCATGAAGTCTTCCATTATTCTGAACAAGCATCTGGAAGGAACCAATGAGAGTGCTTCGATTGACCACCCGGATTTGTGAGTCAGTAGAACCACAGTAAGTATAATCCATGCATATCATGCATATATAAGCATATCACACTGCATTTTTTGTCTTGCATTATCTATTCTTTGTCAAAGTGAACAACAAATACTTTATAAAGCAAACATTGATAAGTACATATGAAATCAGGGGGGCATGAAAGAATCATTGCAAAAGAAAGAACAGATACATGCTTGTGCAAGGAACAAAAAAAAAAACAAAAAATCAATCAGAGCCTGCATGGGAACAAATTCATTGGTTTGAGCCTACACATGGGGCAAAACTTCCTCTTTTCAATTTTTGAGTTTATGCGTGTATAAAATATTTTTAAACTTTCAATATTTTGCCATGCATGGGGCAAAGAGAGGATATGAAGACTAGCTACAAAATAGTTGAGTTTTTTTTTATAAAAAGAAGAACAAAATGAATAGAACAAGAAGAAACTTAGAACTCTCAAATGAATAAATATACAAAATACAAAAGATTAGGATAAAGGTCCAAGATACATATCAGATGGATCAATCCATCTAGAAGAGCTGAAGTTGAGGCAAGAAAAAGGCCTATCCCAAGAATAGAGAATCAAAATGAACATTCATTTCTGTTAAGGCAAACATTTTCAAGCGAATTTGTTGAAGCATCCACTACCCAGCCTATATTGGATTTGTTGAAGTATCCTAATGGCACAATCTCTAGCCTATATTAGATTTGTTAAAGTACCCTGATAGCATAACTTTCCTTGATATGTTGAAATATCCAAGTTTATTTCTAGTGAGATATTAGAGTCGCTAACTATCCTACCAAGATATTAGAGTCGCTTGGTGGTTGTCATCGGGATATTAGAGTTGCTCGATGACCATTTTAATTTACCAAGATATTAGAGTCGTTTGGTGGATTTCAACGGGATGTTAGAATCGCTCAATGGCTGTTTTCACTCACTAAGATATTAGAATCGCTTGGTGATCTTATTGAGATATTAGATTTGCTTGATAGACCCATTGGGATATTAGAGTTGCCTAATGACCCGTTGAGATATGAGAGTCGCTCAACATTTTTGTTGCTTAGTCATCATGATATTAAAGTTACCTGCTGAACCCATTAAGATATTAGAATTGCCCAATGACTCGTTGAGATATTAGAGTCGCTCAGTTTTTTATTGTCGCTTGGTGGATTTCATAGGGATATAAGAGTAGCCCAATAATCCATTGAAGTATCAAATCCAGTCTCGGGTTTAAAATTCAAATTTAGTCTCGGATCCAAGCACCCAAATCTAATCCAGTATCGGGTCGAGAACCTAAGTCGAAACTTGAGTCAAGAACCCAAATGTAGTCTCAGATTGAGAACCCAAACCAATACGGATCTAAAACAAAAACCAGTTTAGGTTCATCAAAACCAAGATATTAGAGTCACTTGGTGGTTTTCATTTGGATATTAGAATTACCCAATAGTCTGTTGAGATATTAGAATTGTTTAACGGTTAGATGTTGATACCCAATGGTTCTTCACCATAGAGCATCCATCCTTTGGATTTTTATGCGCTTATCTCTATGTTGTGTTTTGCAGATGATTAGTGAAGCTGTATCCATGTTTTTCACTCTCTTCTAGCGAAATCTCATATTGTTCAAACAACATAGGTAAGGTTTCTATTACTTAGTTTTGTGTTTTTTTTTGTTAATTTATTATTTTGATTTTGTTAAAAACCTTAATATCATCCAGTAAATACTAATTGCATGTTCCTGAACCTAATTAGTAAGTTCAAATCCTAGTTTATATTCAAAAACCCTAGTTTATATTCAAAAACCCTAGTTTACATTCTAAAACCCTAGTTTACATTTTAAAATCCTATTTGATATTCTAAAACCCTAGTTTACATTCTAAAACCCTAATTTACATTATAAAACCCTAGTTTAGATTTTAAAATTCTAATTTACATTCTAGAACCCTAGTTTACATTCTAAAATCTTAGTTTATATATCAAACCCTAGTTTGCATGTTGTAAACCTAAATTGCATGTAATGTACCTGGAACCCTAATTTTTTATGGTTAATGCCTAATTTAAGATTAAACCTAGATTTGGCTATTTAATTTGTTAATATATATTTGTGATGGATGATTTATTTTTGATGATTTACTTTATATTGCTTGATGATGAATTGAATATTTTCTATGAATGGTTTAATTATATCTATTTGATTATTTGAGATTTTAGAAGTTACAAAAGGCATGTTTTCACTTCGTGGGTGTCTTGGTTTTGATTTTGTAATTTAATTTTAAGAATTTTGAAACATTGTAAGGGGCATATTTTCACTTATGGTGGGTGTCCCATTTTATTTTATTTTTCTTTTTCTTTTTGGACATTGGATAATTATTGCAATGACATGTTTCCATCTTATATGGGTGTCCATCTTATTATTTTGTTTGAACTTATTTTGATTTTAATACAGTGATTATTTATTTCAATAATTGATGTGATATGGATGATGCTATAATATTTAAGAATTTAATAATATTTAGACCTAAAAAGGAGGTCGGTTCCAATGAATCGGACGTTATGGGAATGCTGGGTCATTCTCACCTTCTCCATATGTACCCAACTTTTCGAACCCATTAGGGAGTTGGAAATTCCTTAGGAATCGAGTCATCCACCCCTTAATATTTTCCCGGCCTATCAAGGTGGCGACTCTATTTTCTCCGAGTTTAAGTTTATATTCTCTAAGGTCCTAAGCCTAACAGTGCCGAAATCGCAAGAACCATTCCACATGAGAGTGTGGACAAAAATCTCCGCTTACAGAATGCTAGGCAGATATTTAAGGAACCTTATTGTGGATCATCAAAAAGTAGCCAAATGGTTGTAAGGTACTTACAGAGAACTAAGGATTACATATTCACATGAAAAGGATCATATTAGCTAGAGATCATAAGGTATTCTAATTCTAATTTTTAGAATGCCAAGATAGCAAGTGATCCACATTAGACTACATTTATCTCTTGGTTGGAGGAGCTATTTTTAGGAGGAGTGCCAAGCAGATACATATAACTTCTTCCACAATGGAAGCAAAATTTGTTGCTTGTTACGAGATATCCAAATAAGAGTTAAGGCTTTAGAATTTTATCATTGGGTTGCACATTTTAAATAGTATTAAAAGACCATTAAAGTTATATGTAACAATAATTCAATATATTCCGATAACAACATAATCGTCCATATCTAAACACATAGACATAAAGTTCCTGGTTGTGAAGGAAAAAGTACAGAGTGGACATATTTTCATGTGTTACATTGAGACAGACTCTACAATTACGAATCACCTCACTAAGGGGTTAACATCCAAGGTCTTTCATAAGAACATTGCTTATATGGATGTTGCATTATATAAGGATATCAAGATTTAATAGGAGTCTTATTAGTTGCTCTATGTTGTGCTTTTGGCACTTTTGTGTATTTGGTTACATTCTGCATAAATAAAGTATGGACTAGTTTGAAATAGGCATTTTTGGATCATATTGCATATAATTTCCATGCTAAATATCCATAATCGATCTACGTCTTTTGGTTATATTGTTATATGTGACTATTGATGGTTTTAGTTACACTAAATGTCATGAAAAACACTTTAATCCTATATTGATATAATCAATGGCCGAGATTGTTTGAAGTACCCCTATTTGTGATAACAAATTTTTGAGCTCAAATAGTTATACACATTTTTTTAAGATTACATATGTGGTTTAAGTGAGATGTTGTTGGAGAAATCCAGTATATGGGAACATATATGTAAATTAAATGTGTGATGTTATCTTAAAGTATAATCCATTTTTCATTGTGATCTATAAAGTTTAATATTTGAATTATGAGATATTTAAAATATTATGGAATTAATATGTAAAGATCATATAGCAATTTCTAATTTTATGGAAGGCACAATTTGAAATTGAAAATGCTTATACTATATATAAGGGTTATAGTCCCCAATCGAACAATAATAAGCAGTGTTTTTTTTCTTCTTTAAAATCCCTTTAGTAGAGAAAATCCTAACCGCATAACCGCATAAGGATTATATCAAATGGAAGAACCAACCCATCTCATCCTATCAATGAAATTAATTCTCTTATGGAAGAACCAACCCATCTTATGGATCAAGGTATGCTTCTCTTATATTCTCATTAAATTATGCATGGAGGATAATATTGTGTTATTCAGTTTGATTAAGATTATGTTTACATACATGCCTATGATTTATGTGTTCAATTGCATGTATTTTAGTTTAATCATATTACATCACTCAGAGGTAGGCTGATATTCTTTTGAAAACAAAAAGACCATCAGATAGAGACTTGAATCCTTTAGTAAACTCTACGAGAGAAGGGGGCCTTTACCGTCGCTCCATTATCGAGGAGAAGTCTTTGGACAACTTGCATCTATCTTGGGTACCAACAAAAGACCACTTAAGGCCAGATCTAGAAGGAAAAAAATAAGATCCTACTAGAAAAATTAAGGAAAAACAAGGATATAGGGTTGTCGAAATTGTCGCCTATCGATTAATTAGTACAACAACTTCTTAAATAAGCCCGACTTCATACGAGATAAGTCTGCCTAAAAATGATAGTCGATATAATATCCACAAATTATTCTACCAATATTTTAACCCTTTTAATTTTTAGCTATTTATATTCATTCTATCAGACACGGTCATATTGCTTGTTTTTGTTTAAAGAGGCAGTATTGATTTAAAACACACAGACATATCAGTCTTGGTTGACATGGGCGTGTTCCTGTCTTAAGTAAGAAAATACTTTTCAAGTTCTATCAAATTGAGTGTTTTAACAATATCTCTTTATAGTTAAGTGTACGAACTATTTAGAAATTTTACAGTTTTTGTATTATCTCTGGTACTTGACATCTATTCAAGTAAAAAAAGTAATTATTTCAATGTATTGACTATATAATAGCATTAAAGATAATAATTTTTTCTCCTCTGACTATTATTAGATACATTAAAATTTTTTAATATCCAATTAGCAATTCAAATTGGAATATACAATTAATTGAAAATAAACATTACTTGAATCAATTTGAAAATTATTTAGTATTAAATCATGATAAAAAAATTCCATTTGAAAATTACAAGTTGTTAATAAAATTTAAAAATTAGATACTATCAATGTACAAAATACATATTAAAATAATAATCCTAATATAAATACAAAATAAGAAAACTTAAAAATATAATTAAAATCCAACAACAATAAAAAGGCAAGTAATAAACATATGTGAATAAAGAATTAAAAGATAGAAAAATTATTTTATTGCTTCTTCTTCTCTTCTTTCAAATTCTTAAACTGCAGATAAAGAGAAAAAAAAATAAGAAGGGTATAAAAAAAAGCATATACATAATATATATATATATATATATATATTGTATTGTTTGTACAATAGAGTCAATATAGATGCAGTGTTCTTAATCTTCAAATTTCTTTTAGATATGTAACATTGAATTTGTAGCCAAACAAGATGAAAATAACAATTTTTGCTTGATTGATTTTTCAACCCAAAACAACATAAAATTTCAGTCAAATTCAACAATGATTCAACTCTCAACACAATGAATCAAAAAATTAACTAACAAAGCAATCTATAATCAAATAATATGTATGAAAAAGAAAAAATCAAATCAATACAATTTATAAAAAAACACAGAAAATCAAACCTCATATGCAACTATAAAAAATAAATCAACCGTAAAAGATTATGAGAAAAGATGGCGGCTGACAAATAATGAGAGCCCAAGCCAAAATGAGTAAATGAACTGCAAAGTTCTTTGGAGTGATAAGAGAAGAAAGAAAAGAGGAGTGAAAGATAAATGTTGGCTACTAAGCCTGAAATCAAATGAGTAAATTAGGTTTTATGTTCAAAGGTTAAATGAGTAAATTCATATTCTTAAAAACATGAAACAAAGAATGTTGCAAAAGTGATGTCCGAACCGCTGCCTCAATGAAAGTTTTAAAAGCCAGATTGCCATCTGAGCATCAAGCTTTTACACTAAAGATTTATCATTATATATATAATATAAATATTATATATGTGGTATAATTTTGGTTACCGAAAACTAAAAAAATTAAAATTAAAATCATAAACTTAAACCACCCATTAAATTAATCATAATCAGTTCGGTTCAATTTTTAGTTTAATTAATTTTTTTTATCATCCCTGTCAATAATGATTGCGATTGATCCATCAAAATCTTTGCCAGCAATTACAAGCAAAAATGTATAAAATATTTGTTACTAAAAAGATCTTTTTTTCAAACATTTCACTAAATAGATCTTATTAATAATTAATTTACTAAATGTTAACATAATTTTTTTTTTCATAATAGAAAATATAATTCTCTGCAAAAATTATTACTAATTATTAAATAATGAATATAGTTCGTGTAAGATTATGAAAAATTATTATATATTTTTGTTATCAATTCAAAACAATTCTTAAAATATGGATAGAAAATATTAACATATGCTGTGTGCAAAAATATATAAATTCAAAAGAAAAACTATATATATGTCCATTTAAGTGAAATAAAATGAAAAGTTGGGTTGAACTCTTCTCAATATCTGACGTTTACAAAATTTGTAAGCATTAAAATAACTCCATTTTAGTTATTATTTAATTTCTTAAGTATATATTAAAGATTTATAGAGTTTAAAAATACAAGGTTAATTTTAATTTTTTTTATTTTTCAATACCAAACAAATGATAATCTTTCCCTTATATAAAAACTCAAAATTTGGAGGAATTCAGTTGAAATAAATTATATTTTATAAAAAATTTATGTTTAGAATGAGGTGGTTTATAAAATTGAATTATTTTAACATAAAAAATGATTTCAGAGTACATAGAAATCATTTCGCTTTGTGAAAATTTTATAGAATTGAATTCTTTCGGAAAAAAGAAGAAAATATATTTTCAAACTAAACATGAATCATATCATTAGGAAAAATTTAATTTAATTGAAACTTTTTGATTTATTGTCAAACTACACAAATATGTGTGATCATAATTTTCTAAAATTATAATATAATTAAATATGATATAAATACAAATATATTAATGTTAAGACCTTTTCTCTTTCAAGTTTTTCTCTCTCTCGTTCCTCTGCTAGGGTTTCAAATATGTGTTTGTGAAGCTAGAAGGCCGATGGCAGCCCTAGCTCCACCGCTTCCTCCATATCATGTGGTCTCTTTTCTTATTTTCTTAGTTTCTCCTCTGTTTCTAGAATAAATCAGTTCAAGATTGAACATTTATTTTGTTTAGTTGCAATCTCCTTCTCTGTGAAGGTCTGCCTTTTGGCCCTAGATCTGGTTACATACAGATCTTAGAAGATATCAGTTTTCATACTTTCTCTTAAGCTTTCCACTAAAATAGTGGAAGGCTACAAGTCTCCCTTCCCATTCACTGGTGTTCTTTTGAAGTTCCAACCCCGCCCCTCACCCCTGCTCCTCCTCCGCTCCCCGCCCAAAAAGAAAAACCGCGCTTGAGTTCGATGTTTTTGGACTAGGAAGAAGGTTGTCCAGCGCCTCCTGCAGCTATTGCATGTTGGTACAAGGTTTCCAATGGTTTTATTTGGTTTCCTCTCCAACCCCTGTTTAGGAAGTTTCTTCCTTCTCTTCCCTCAATTGATTTAATACCTGAGATTGGTTGCGGCTTCGCACATTTGCTCTGTTTCTATTATTCTATTTTTGGTGTGGTTTAGCAAACTTGTGGCTATGCTTATTTCTCCAGTGTTAGCATGTTTTTATGGTCAAGAGTCCAGGGGCCTCTGCTAGAGCTTCAGCGACTTCATCTCATGGGGAAGATGATTTCATTTATGTTACTTTTAGTTTTTGTTGTTTTGCGTTTATCTGGTCTCCCACAATAAGATGAAGGAAGATTTGTATTGTGGGTTTAGTTTTAATACATTTCTTTTTTCTGATAAAAAAAATACAAATGTATAAATTTATTATTTATCTATACGATGTAACAAGTCTTGTAAATAATTCATTTTAATTCTGTTCAAAAAAACAGGAAAAAAAAAAGTAAATCGGACTTATATTGAATTGATTTTTTTAAATGAGTTTTTCTATACGAAGAAGCCTAACCCAGTTGCTACTCTGACATTTAGCATTATTTCTGTACTCTCTTTCCTTAAGTTATCTGTTCGCTAGATCTACTTCAGAGGAAAAAAATACTAGGTAGGTTCAAGTTTTTTTTTTTTTTTTTTTTGCAATTTTATTTTTTCCTTTTAAATAATTTGTTTTTTATGTGCAGCATGTTAATAACTGAGTTTTTTTTTTCCAAATCGTTTGGATAAGCAGAAATTCAAATGGAGATTCAAATATAAGATTTTAATTAGTAGCGGAATAAGTTCTGATTTAAAATGAGTTTCAGGACTCCATGTTATATGATATATATATATTTTTAGCTGATATTTCTATATTGCCAAATTTAGATAAGCTATTTTGATCCCCAAAATGAGTTATTTAAATTGTTTTCAGGCCATTTTAATTAATTTAGGCCTAAAATTTTCAATTGTTATTTTATTTGGGCTCTGTTTTTATCATATTTTGTTTCTTTTTATTATTTTATGGTCTGTAAAACATATATACATAAAGGAGGGTATTTAAATTTGAGAGCTTTCTGTCTGAATGTTTTACATATCTATAATCATTATTTTGGGAAAAAAACAACAGAAAATGTAGGTCAAATCAGGCTTGAGAATAAATATTCAAATTGAGCGCAAGTATGGGAAGCTTAGGAACAATCTTATCACTTTCACTTAATTAATAATATTTATAATAAAGCTTAGGAACAAATTAAATGTAAAATACTTTTACCTGCTGCAGCAGCACAAGTATAAACTTATTTATTACAATATAAAAGCATTTAAGACAGAAGTAAATAGTAATTAAATATCAAGCTCCACCATGAGTTGCATATATTATGGTTCCATCTTCAGTAATCTGATATACCTCCAAGGTAACAGGATCATCAAGATAATTTGTCATCTTAGGGAGCCGCAAATTAATTTCTGTATGGTCGAGGCCATAAAGTGCATGAAGTTTGTTCTTTAATTGTGCAATTGTCATTCTCTCGTGAACTGTTATGTTATAATTTCCATTTGTTCCACGAATTTTGAGTTTAAATAATTGAAAAGCATCAATATGACCATCATCGAGAATTGCATAGGTGAGAATATTTTCACAAGTACTCAGCTCTACTCCATGGTAAAGTAACAACATCTTCTTCGCTGCAATTTGAATCAATGGCTCAAGTTTAGATTTGAGGGTCATAACAGTTTCGTCCCTCATAACAGTCAACAAGTAACTCCTTCTATGAGCAACAACCCGTAAAAGCCTAGCCTGCATTGCATATAATACAAAAACCAACTATAAGCTTATATTAATAAAGTTAATTAATTAAACAATATTTTGGTTTAAATTAAATATTATTGATTATAGATTAAATTATTAGTACATACAACACGGAGAAGGAGATCTGCGTTAGGTCCAATTCCATAAAATTGGGCTTTAAAATGATCTTGCAATTCCAACAAATTAAAATATAGGCATTGATCCTCCTCATCTGCTGCATCAACCACCAGCCCCTTAAGTTTTGTTTTGATGTCATAAATTGTTGCATGTTCATCAACTTCTATAGTGTATCTCATAAAATGGTATTGAATTTGGAGTAACATTTTTATTAAATAAACAAATTTCAGATTATCAGCTATACTGAGTATTGGTTTTAGATGATGTGATCATAGATTTTGGATGATATATGGTTTCAATGTAATTTGAATGTTTAATTGGTTTTAGGTCGTAGAAGATGGCCAATTGGCTTCTAACTGAATTTCTCCCATGCGTATTTGTTCTCCATCCCATAAAATCAACGTGAAAATTAACTAGGGGTTTTTTCAAAAATACCCTAAAAAATAAAAGTATTTTTAAAAATACCCCTTTTTAATTTCAATTTCAAAAATACCCTTTTTTTCAACTTTTAATTTTAAAAATATCCTTTTTAGAGGTATATTTTTAATATATATTTGATATATTAAAGATATATTCAATTTTTAAAAATATACATTAAATATATATTTAGTATATTAAAAATATACGATATTTAAAAAAATAAAAAATGTTCTATCGACTATAATTTCCCCAATTAACTGCTGTGATAGAACAAAATTGGATATTAGGCCACCAATTTTTAAAAATTGGATTTCCTTGAGCCTAAACTCGGCCCATAAAGAATTGCTTTTTTTAAAAAAAAAAATCTTAATATTTGAATTAACAATAGATTTCGGGAAACTTACAGAATAACCTAAGAAGGGAAAAATTATAAAAATACTGGGTAAACATAGAATTTAAAAAATACTCTATAAACAAAAAAATTTATAAAAATAAAATAATAAATATATTGTAATAATAATAATAAATATATTTTTCAAAATCCAAAATTATAAAATTACAATAGCATTTGAACTTTTGAAAAAAATATAAAAAAATATAAAAATAATTCTAAATTTATAATATTTATAACATATTTATAAAAATATCAAAATTTATAAAATATTTACTAAAATACCATATTTTTATAGTTTAGAATGAGTTTATCATGAGTTTATAATAAGTTTATAAATTTTATATATTTTATAATAAGTTTATTATGAATTTATAATAAAATGATTAAAATATTTTTAATAAAAAATTTTAAAAACATGGAGGGTGTTTCTTTGGAGAAAAAATTTGCGTTTTATATAATTTCCTCGTAAATATATTTAGTTGTACAATTGGACCAAGAATTTCATGCATTTCTCTTAATGGGCCTTAGGGCCACTCTGGGTAACATCTCGTCTTAACGGCAACAGCGATGTAAAGAGGATCCTGTATAAGAGAAGGATTATGCTTTCTACTTGGACAATAAACATATTTAAATTGACAAAAATGTTATTTTTATTTTTACTATTAAATATATGATAATCTATTATTTGAAAATTAACTAAAGAAAAAAGTTACCCTCCTTCAAAAAAAAAATACTAAAATTACCCATTAAAAAAAAGAGTAACTAATGAATAAAATAAATAATAGTAGTAATTAGGATCCACCGGTAACACTTCCATTGAAAATCTCAATTGTATCACATTGGCAAACATGATGCCACCTGAAAGATCGATCATCATCCATAACATTCTGTTTATATATAAAAAAATACCCTTCTGGTGGAAGATGAAAATGCAATCTCTGATGCAGTTTCTGCAACTCTTTTCTAAGCTCTCCAACATTATCTGATGCGTTCACTTCCACTGGAATTTTCTTAGTACCACATTTTGTCAGCACCATCACCTTCAACTTCTTTACTGAAGCTGTAGTAGTAGTGTATGTGGATCCTGTAGTAGTCTCTGACCCTGTAGGTGTTGGTGATGGCCTTATATTCACACTAATTTCACTATTCTCCACTAAATCATAATCCCTTAAATATGTATTGTTATCCTGCAATTCTCCACCATTTGATTTGAGCACTAATCTGTGAATTGGAATAGACTCGATTTCTTGTATCTTCTCTTTTAAACGTAAAACAGTATCGTTTAAATCCATTTCTAAAGGATATGGAAATTTGGAAGAAGGAATTCTGAGAATGAGTTTAATTTTCTTGGAATTGGAAGAGGGTAATGAAGAAGGATCTTCAATCTTGATTTGGGGTTTATGATCATCATCAATATTATTATTATCAGGAGTAATGAGAAGCTGAATATGAGAATTTTGAAGAATTTCACAGAATTCAACATCACGATCATCTTGAAGAAGTTGGCCGTTGAAAATTAAGGTTTGATTGGAAATGGGAATTCCATGGTATTTTTTAATCTTTTCTTTGATTTCTAAGACTGTGTCGAAGAAACCCACTTCAATGGAGAAGGGTCTGCCTCTTTGAGGTTCAAAGAAGACGTCCATTGAAATTTCAAATTTGAAATCAGCATTAACTTAATAAACATATAAACTGGAAAGAAGAGTATGCAAGTAGTGTGATGCTGTTTTTGTTGTTGTAACAATATCCGATATTTCTTCTTACTGTGAACCGATTTCAATGGTTCTGATGATGGATGTGAACTGTTGAAATTACATAGAATTTTTTTTAATGGATATAAATTTTATTTTAATTAAAGATTTTTTAAATTCATAATTAATCTTCCTGGTAGAAATCTTCGTTTTTATTTCATTAGATTTTATATTTATCTTTTTCCTCTATTTTCTTTAATTAATTTCCCTTTTTTATCATTAAGGCAACTCACAGAAGATCTTAGTAATTAATGTAATTTTAACTTTCATATCTCGAAACATTATTTTCCTTTCAGTCTCTCAAAAAAAATAAATAAATAAATAAATAACATTATTTTCCTTTCAGAAAAAAAATAATAATATAGTTACTATATTATGTAAATTAATAATAGTATATGTACATACATAGCGCTACATATAGTAATGTCGTCCAATTAACAAGTCATTATGTTCTTACCAAAATAGAAATTTCACTCAAATACTATAATTTTTTTATTATAACTTTTTATTAATTTATATTTTCTTAAAAAATTCTAATACTTGCAAATTATTATATATAATTTTAAAAATTAATATAAAATAATTATAAGTCAAGTTAATTATACATTTACAAATTGAAAAAATAATATAAATAATATAAATCATTCGTATGTATAAATTTTAATTGAAATATAAATAAATAAAATCACTTATAAAATGTATTTAATAAATGATTTTGTAAAAACTTAATTTTAAAAAATTACTTTTAACACCTTAAAAAAATCATAACATCAATTTTTATTGTATAATGATTTATAGATATAAACGTTTATAATTTTCTATTATTTTTTAAAATTGTTTAATATGCATATTCTTATAAATCCCATGGAAGGATTGGTTACTCTTAATAACTACTTTACTTTGGAAGAAGACTCAATTTGTAGTATTACCTATCGCTCGGAATTAAAATTAAATCCTATTATTTTTTTTAGAAAGAAAGAACTTTTTTAAAATCAATTTAAATTGATTCTTAATTAATGGATCTGTTAAACTGAGTTAACATTTGGAGTTTTTGACAAAAATAGAAGAAAAATTAAAAATAATTTTAAATTTATCATATTTATAAAATATTTATCAAAATATCAAAATTTATAAAATATTTATTAAAATACCATATTTTTATTAGTTTACAAAAAGTTTATAATGTGCTTATTATAAATTTATAATAAGTTTATAAATTTTACACAGTTTATTATGAGTTTATAATAAAATGACTAAAATACTTATGATAAAAAAAGTAAAAAATTTAAAAAATGCTGTTAATGGTGTCATTTTCTCTAGCATTTGCTGACATGATAGTATGAGATCCATTGAATAAAAAATATTACGATTTTAATGTTGACTTCGAACAAAAATAGAACAAAAATCAAATTCCAAATTGAACTTTTATCTTTCTTTACACGAAGAAAACTTATTATTACACTCTTTAAGTTTTGCATAATTTATATTTTTTTCCTAATTATTTTAAAATTTAATTTATTTAATTTCTAAACTAATTTTAATGAAAAATAAAAACATGTATATAATTAAAAGACTATATGAATAAAAATATTAAAATATAATAAAAAATTTATAATTTTATAAATAGAAGTAAAATATAGATTATATAATTAAATAAAATCATTATAAACTTATATTATAAATTATTATGAATAATATTAAATTTTCTTAATATAAATTATAATATTTTTTTAATATTATAAATTATTTACAATATTAAAAAATATATTTTTTATTAATATTAAAAATTTATAACATTAAAAAATTTATTAATATTGAAAGGTATAATATTAAAAATTATTTATTTACATTATACTATTAAAAAAATATTTATTAATATTATAAATTATAATAATTTTTTATATAAAACTAAATTATATTAAAAAAATAATTTTTTAATGATAATTTATAATATAAGTTAATAATAATTTTTTTAAATTGCATAATCAATATATGCATTTGCCTTTGGTTGAAATGTATTTTCCTTTTAAAAGCTTATAATATATTGACAAAAAGAATAAAGAAAAACAAAGAATAATATGGACTTAAGATCATGGTAGATAAAAATTATAAATAAGAATTGTATCCAGGCATTCCTCAGCTTCCTTTAAATCCAGAAGAATCTGAAATACAGTACATGGAAAAAATAACTAAACTAAGTCCAAAATCCAAGAGTCGATTAATCCTGGGAAGTATAAAGCCGTACAAGCCTAGGCCAAACTTGACCATAAACATCCTTCTTGCTATATCTCCGGTCCCAAGACCATGTAACGTCTGCAAAAAGAATTAAGAGAGTCAGTTCTCAGTTGAATGCAATCATTGAAGAACACAGCAATGAAAATTAAAAATATGACCTTCAGAGGAGTATAGTTGGGGAGGGAGCTCGTACGGCACTGGAAGTGGTATCACTTCAGATGATGAATCTCTAGTTCCTTGCCATGTCAAAGTCACTAGTTTCCTTGTCAGCACTTCAGAGTCTGCTAATAGTCCACGTTTATCCTGAAATTCAAACAAGGTACCAATTTTATTTTCCTTTCAAAATGCCATGTTAACTGACATGCTTAAAAACATATTAAGTTTTTTTTTTTAAAATATATTTAGTTAAGTTCTAAAATGTCAGGATTTAGCTACTACCTCTAATGGAACTGCATTGTCTGTGCAAGAAAATCCATAAGCGTGTCTTGTATGGAGAGATGGTAAAAAGAGCACCCCTAGCTGCCATGAGGCAGACAAGAAGAATGATGTACGGGTTCATTGCTTCCAAGAAAGCATAAAGCAAGAACCATTCGACTAAATTTTCTTTTTGGAACAGGAAAAATGTTAATAAAAGATAATTGAAAAAACAAAGTTCTGCCACTTGCTTGTAATTCATGGACCTCGTAAATCTAGAACATCATATGTACTTTTCAACACACGTACCTCATAGGAACGAATCATCAACTGGGAATTATTCTTTTGCAAGGCCCCCCAAGCTGCTTTGCTTAGATTTGCTGAAGTTAGCAAAAACCAGCTGTTAAAAAAATACAAAATCATGTTCGATTTGGAATACCTTGGAGTAAATTGAATATTCTTTTGAGCTATTAATCTAAAAAGGATATTGAAACCACGAAAAATTAATAAAATGGAATTGAATTCATCTGAAAGTAACACTTACGCAAGCTTCTGACCATTATACCGAGTGAATGTCTTTATATGTGGCATTGCACGACTGAAATATAAAATACAGTGTGTAAATGTCTTAACACAGGCACAGGTGTCCAACAGAAGGGGTGAGGAGGTGAAGTAAGGTGGGTGATGTAATACAACGAACAAATATGCATTGATGAGATCAGATACTGTTCCTACCTACAATCAACTTCAGTTTAGCATTGCCTTGAACAAATATAAAATAAGATGACCTTGATCGAACTACAAGGAACTATACATTAATGCTGGTGTACACCTAATGAAACTAGACAGCGACAATGTGCATTTTGTAATCAAATATCAAGAAGGGTAAATACCAGCGGCCAGTGTTGTTAGCCTTCCATTTCGACCAGTATTTCTTCAAAAATTCTTTCTCCACATTTTTTAATGGGCTCGGAATGGCATTTCCAGACTTATAACCCTAGATAAGAAAGTCAAATAAGAAAATCAAATAATTTACTGAGTGCAAGTACATAACCAAAATGGGCAGATCAAATAATCTTAATATGGAATACACAGCATAAGATTGGCACGATGATAGGGGACATATTCACCTTCATTTCAAGTTAATACAGGATAAAATATGAAAACAAACAAGAGGATCAACTTGCATTAAAAAAAAATTACAATAGGTTAGACATGAATTTGATCTGGTCCTGCCCAATGAAGTAGTGACTGTCTTCTTGATATAGGAGAAAATGTTGTTAATGACAAACTATAATTTACAACTTTCATGCTATGCATGGTAAACTGGAATGAAGCACCCATAATATTGTCGCCCAAACATATTATTAATACATTCACAAATTAGATAGTAATGATATTTATGTTTTTGTTTTTTTTTTTTGCCAGAAATTGAATTCACTCCATAGACTGAAATTATCATAATGCATGCTAAATTACGTTTGATTTGTATCATTATTATCAAAAGAAGGAAAAATTCTACTTGGAATAGCCATTTGAATAATTAATGACCCTTATCCTTTAAGCATGTTATACAATTCAACCCTTTAACTGCATTTCAGTAATATTCAGAAGACATAAATTCTCCTATCCATTGCCACCCCCATCCACCCCTCTCCTCCACTTCTCTCTTCTTTACAACCTGAACAACTTTCTGTCCTGGGTGATGAAGTCCATTGCTATGAATTTTATATTGCTGACATTACATCACCTAATGGACAACTAATACCAATACTCAACCAATAACTATTTGGAATATGATGGAAGGATTCTACTTGTGGTGGAAAAGGCTCATAGAAATGACCTACTTGTTAGTACCTCTAAAGAACATCTGACATCTTCCACAGTTGGCCACAATGTTATTAAGGCGAGAGGCGACATTGAGGCGAGAGGGCATCGCCTTGCCTTTAAGGCGAGAGGCGAGAGCTTGAGCGAGCCTTTTTTACAAAGGTGCCGCTATAAACAATTTAATATATATAACTATAAATTTCATATATAAAGTTAAAAAAAAAGCTAAAACATGAAAGTCAACAACAAATATTGTTCATTAAGGGAAAAAAACCATAAAACTTAACTAAAAGTCTAAAAGTCTTAAAATTACTAATAGATAACTATTATTAACTACTCGGAATCGGACTCTAATGGCCCCAACTCATCATCATCATCATTGTTACTATTATTTGCTTCCACCTCAAGCTCTTCCTCATCTTCATCAATTAATTGCAATTGTCCAAGTGGCCTTGAACTACTACTAGGCCCTAATCTTGGTGCTTGAGATCTAAACCTTGATTCATAGCGGGGTTCATTTACTCCGGATGCTCTACTAACATGATCCCAAGTCAAATCATAATCCGGAAACACATAGTTATCATCTTCTTCTCCCTCCAATTCACCAAGTAACCACTTGTTAGATCCATCAATATTTGATAAATCTATTGGAGTGATGGTATCATTAATTGAGTATCGGCGTAGCAATGTCCTGTTGTACCTCACATAAACCAACTGATCCATTTTTTTTTAAAAAAAGCCGGTTTCTCTTCTTGCTATGAAGCTGCCATGTGAAAGTGTGCGTGTCACAATGTGGTGAAAAATATTTTAGAATATAGAAGTCAAAGTTGAATTACTTACATGCTCAAATGTACTCCAATTCCTTTCACATCCACTTGCACTACATGTGAGACTAAGAATCTTCATAACAAATCTTTGCAATTGTGGGGCACTTGCACCAAATGTACTCCATCATGAAGCTAGAAATATAAATGTAAAATTTCAATTATTAGTTGAGATTTTTTTTTAAAAAAGCAAGTGTAAGTGAATTAAAGGAAAAGAATTTACTTGGAGAAGTAGTTGTTCTTGAAGCTCTTGCCATTTCCATTCCAAACAAACCCGCAACTTCCTTATACTTTTCAAGTTGTTGGATAATGGCTTCCCTAGTTTTTTGATCACTAACCATTTTTTCTATGCATTTAAGCAAACCTCCATTCACCTCCTCATCACCAATGATTTGATCTTTGTTTGCATAAAACAATTCAGGATTTAAGAAGTATCCTGCAGCATGCAAAGGGCGATGCAATTGATCATTCCACCTCCTATCAATAATATCACTAACTTGCTTGTATTTATCCTCGTCCTTCAAATCTCGGGCAATTGTTTCCTTTGCCCTATCCATTGCTTCATAAATATATCCCATAGCGGGCTTTTTCTCATTATCAACTAAGCGAAGGACCTTGACAAGAGGACCCGAAACTTTAAGCAATTTAGTCACCGCATTCCAAAAACCCGTACTCAAAACGGTTTTTTCACACCTTTTCCCTTTAGCCTCTTTAGCCCATTTGCTAGTAACTCACTTTTCTGAAGTAAACATTGTTCTAAGATTCCTTTTTTGTTGATGAATACGACCTAGTGTAAGGAAGGAAGTGGCAAACCTAATGGCTCTTGGCCTTAGCAACTCTCTATTACTTGTAAACTCCCGCATCATATTCAAAAGTCCCGTAGATCCATAAATGAAACCGGTGAGCTCCACTGCTTTACGAAATGTTTCTTTATAAACCCGCAACTTGAAAATATCTTCTAAGATCAAATCCAAACAATGAGTTGCACATGGAGTCCAATATAAGTGGGGGAAGGCTGCTTCCAACAATTTTCCTACAAATAACAAACAATATCATCATTAACATGTCTCTTATGTTAAAATGCAATCACACATTGTTTTTAATGCTTACCAGCGGCAACATTATTTGCAGCATTATCTGTCACGACTTGGACTACTCGATCACTTCCAATTGCTTTAATTTCCTTCTCAATCAACTCAGCTAACAAATACCCCGTCTTTGATGCATCGGATGCATCAGCTGATTTAATAAACACGCTTCCTTTAGGACCATTTACTATGAAATTGATCAAAGATCTACCTTTCCTATCGGTCCATCCATCACACATCAATGAGCATCCAAGTCTATCCCAATCTTCTACATGAGTTTGGAAAAGGGACTTTGTGAGCTCCACTTCCTGTTGCAATAATCTTACTCTAATTTCATGGTAGCTTGGAGGTTTCATGTCTCTACCATAGTTTCCAATTGCACGAATAAATTCTCCAAAGCTATCATAATTCACTGCATTGAATGGTATTCCGGCATCATACGTCCACCTAGCAAAGGTCACGCATGCACGTTCTCTCAACTCTTTCTTAGCTGGAGTGTTCTCATCAATTGTTGGTTGTCTTTTGCCTTTTCCTAAAACAACCGGTTTGGGAGCAAAAAAAAACATCTAGTGGTCCTCTAAGAGATGTGCTTGTTTTTGTTTTCTTTCTTTTCCCACCATCGTCAACTACTTGCACATCTTCTTCCTCTTCTTCCTCAACTCTTATTTCAACCTCATCATTAAATTTCATATTCATTTCTTGCTTTTTCTTCTTCTTCCCTTCCAAGTATCGTCTAATCTCGTCCCCTACCTCTTTTGGACAACGTTGACAACGAGCTACACATCTATAACCTCCCGCTAGATGTTGTTTAATTCGATGAACTCCTCCTTTCACGACTTTATCACAATAGATGCACCGGAGATCATTCGTGTTGTTTTCAAGAACTTGCGTGCAATGATTCCACGCCGGATCGGTCCTTCTACTATTAACCGATGAACCCGTTTGATTTGGGGTGGCGGTACTCATCTATAATCATCAACATTTCCAACAATTCACACACTTTCAAAACAATTTCATATCATTTATGAATTTTTAATAATTTTAAAACAATTTCAATACATTATTAATCATAAGTAATATAACACTACAATCCATATTCCATAATAATTCAAATATTCAATATATTTTCACATTTTCACATCAATTAATCATAATCATTAAGCATAAACAATTAAACAGCATGATATGAATTAGACAAAAAAAAATAGGTGCTTAGACAAAAAAAAATGAATTAGACAAAAAAATATAATAATAGGTGCTCAAAAAAAAAAAGAAGGAAGACTTATTTATAGGCATTAGCCTATTTGGTCAAATTAAACAGAGTATAGTCGGGAAAAAAAAAGGAATAAAGCTTAAGCTGTACAGGAGCAGGAGCAAAATCAGCAACAAATTTGAAGATTTGCTAAAAAATAATCAAGGAAAACAGTTGGACAGCTTGCTGCAGAAATTTTGGCAGCATAACCCCTTATCTAAATGATTAATAGATGATGGAGAAGAAGATTTGAAAAAGAAGAAGGGGAAAAAAAAAAACCAGAAAACGCAAAAACAGCAACATGCAAACAGAAATCAGAGAAATCAAAGAGCACATGTAAGTAGTTAAAACATGTTGGAAAGCTTTTATTAAAAAGGCTCACGCCTCGAAGCCTCAACGCCTCAGCGCCTAGGCCTCGCCTCGTGCGCCTCTGCCAGAAAAGCGAAACGGCCACCAAAAAGGCGGTGACCCTGTGCCTCGCCTCGCCTCGTCGCCTAGGCGGCGCCTTTTGCGCCTTTAACAACACTGGTTGGCCATATTATTCGAGGCTCTCCAAGGCCAAGAGAGGTTTTATCTTCAGAGAATCCGGATGACATTGAAGTAGCCAGCTCAGTCATCCACTTTTCATCCAGTGAACCAAGGGAAGAGAACTGCAGAATACAACATTATTAAAACTAAAATTATCCTAAATGGAATAATTAGAAGAAAGAAATAAAAATTCAGCATAAAGTGATCAAGCACAAGGATCAGAGGGATGGCAAGGCATAAAATCAGATTTATAATATTTTTTCTTATGTAGAGAAAAACCTATGGATTAAGATGAAACCTTAGAAAATTCACTATACAGCACTGATTAAGATTATCCACCTCTCACTGATTAGGATTACACAATAAGAGAATTCATTACATGATCACTAAAAAATTGCATTGGCATCTGGCTAATTTATGCCATAATTATATCAGCCAAGCAAGAATCCACCACATGCATACCTGATAAGCAAGAGGAGAATTTTCAAATTCCTTTTCAAAAGTGCATTCCTGGAGAACACTTCGTAACTTCATATGTCCCCACTTTTTCAGGTTGGCACCAGTATGATATCCAGGAACTGATGCAATTAACCTGACCTGAAAATTAAGTTGGGTTTTAAGAGCAGGTATAGCATCATAAATGATAAAATACCCAACAGAATAACACATATTAAAAATAAGAAGGATGAGAATCTAAAAGCATACTGTTGCACTGCTATAATCAAATTTCTTAAAAAAGGACTGGTTGATAGTGAAGTTCCCAAGGGCTGGTAGCTTAACAGTGAATTCTGGCCACTGCAAACATTCGTATAAAAGCAAAAACTTTATCAGACAATAAATCCTTAACTGGATACTTCTCTCATTTTCATTCACCAATACCTTTAATGCACTGAGATAATCAACCAAGTCATTTTCAAATCCACATCCCTTCTTTTGATTCTTTGCATCCTTCCAAGGGAAATCTTGCATCCACAAACCTTGGCTTTTGTTGTTCCAGTCAACATATATTAAATTTGCCGTATGGATAATAATTCTCACTCCTTGGGAATAGACAAGAAGCAGAGCCTTAGAATGGTGTGTCCCAAATGAAATGGGTAATGGGGGTTTATGCAAAATCCAATTTGCTGGCTTGCTTCTCTAGAAAATAATCAGAGGTAACAGAATCAAAGTCCAGGCTTCCAAAATATAGTTTCAAATGCGTAAATAGAAAATAGTACAAACATGCTAAGGCAAACCTTCATATGTTCAAGTTTAGCATCACCTTCCCCATGAATAACCAAGACATGAGGAATTTTTGCAAGTGTTGGGCATGCTTCATGAGAGAAAAAGCAGGAAAGGAATACAAAGAGAAAAAAAAAGTCAGAATCCCAGAAGTATGATCAGAAGGAAATAAGCAAAACAAACCATCAATTAGCTTATAGTGATGAGCTTATAAATGATCCTGTAGGATGTATAATTATAACTCCATCAAGATAGTCACATGACCAATTTAATCACAAATTCTAGTGCAGATAAAGCATAACAAGAAAATAATGTAAAATGAGCCAAGTGCTAGAGAGTTTGGCAATATGCAGCAAAAATTATCCATAGCAATACAATGCACCAGTGAAATAGAACAAATAACCATTACCAAAACATATCAGCAACCTAGGAGAATGGAAATTTTTCCCAGTAAAAGTACCATAAATTGCTGCCTTATATTACAACCAGTATATTGCCTAACCAAGCTGTTATAAGAACGTTCACAAAAAAGTGAAACACCCATCCAAACCAATGAATGAAATGCAAATGGTTTTTCTGAATCAGTGAATGCTGGTTTCTTTACTCTAGCGTTAAAAGCATAGAACAGCCAACTAATAAAAAATTCCTGGTGGTGTTGATCATGCTTCTTATACTAAGAAAGCTATAGCCTACAGAGAAGATAACTTTATTCTGGGACATAATTAAAACTTTATTCTGGGACATAATTAACACATAATCATTTAAAAGCAATTTTGCACGATAGGAGTACTCACTTGACATCAACCAATCCATGTCCACCATGTAGTTTGAGAGGATAGCAACAAGAATATCTCCCTAGCCAAGAAACCAGAAAATAAATAAATAAATAAATCTAACCCAGCTATCAGACTGCATTCCATATCTCCAAGTAGTTAACACTGTGCCTTATGTAGAAGCAACAATATATACAAAGAAGGCACACAAAGCAAACAAATTGCACAATCATTTTGACCTGAATCACATCATTTATAGAAACACACAAGGTATTTGCCCAAGCCGGAAGTCCTTTAACTTTCAAAAGCTTGAAAGTCAATGGCAATTTATCATCAGGAACATGAAAGTTGTGAATAGCTCCCTCAGAATTTTCTGGTCCATTATTTTCTACCTTAACCTAAGCATTTAAAACAAAAATGTAAAATTAGTACAAAAATTAAAAAACAAATAAACAAAAAATCAATAAGAGCTTCTGTTATTTCGATGGCATTAACCCTACACCTTAGAGCTGTTAGCAACAACTTTGGCTTTCTCATTGATTGATTCTCGCATCTTCTTTGGACTAGGTTGGACGCTAATGATGATTTCTCTATCGTCATTTTCACAATGTCGCTTTGGTGTATTAGTAGAAGATGAATTACTATTACTATTGTGAGAAGTCAGAGCCACATACTTAAAGAAATGATGGCCAGGTATTAACTCTATAATATCACCAGCATTGATCGACACTTGCTCTCCAGGACTTAGCTTCCTTCTTTGACCGCCTGATTTAACCACAATTGGATTGCTACCCTCCTACGAATTTTTGTTTGTTTAGAAAAAAAAAAATTAAACCTCAACAATCGAGCAAAGGTGTCCACAGAGAAGGTTACAGGCAAAAATTGAAATACATGTGAACTACCGGAGTTAAATTGGCAGAGCCATTAATGGAGACAGTTAGAGTGAGATGCTTGCGGCTGAGTCTCTTATCGGGAACGGAAACGTGGCTGCGGCCAATGGTGTTAGAACCTTTGGAGAGAGGAAGCTTGGGAACAGAAGCGTCCTCCTCTAAACTGACGTTGAGCGGAACCAGATACTCCCATACAAATAAATAAATAAATAAATAAAAACTAAAAAGAGGGAGAGAATAAAAACAAAAAAAAAAGAGAAAATATATATATATATATATATATATATTCAGAGATTTTGTTTTTGATACGAGGAAAGAAGTTACCTGAGGGTGAGACATTGTTCCTATGAAGAAACCGTAATACAGAACCCAGCACCGAACGCTCGTTTAGTTTTGAGAGTAAGACGAGCGTCCAACTGGGTGTCTAGTTGTTGTACTTTTCATACGGTAGCGTTTTAACCTTTTTTTTTTTATTTTTCCGATATCCTGAACAAAACGACAATGCCTGTTGGCTACAGAAACGGTTCTCTTGTTAAGACTAGAACAGAATTTGAAAAGAAATCCTAATGAATAAAATCGCAGTTTCTTTATGTGGTAATTAATTCTGATTTCAAACGCTCATTTTTCAATTATAATGTAAAATATGCAAAGGAAATTATCACATATATCTCTTTACCTTTCATGAGATTCTTCTGTAACTTCTCGATACTTGTATTTAAGTCCTGCCAAGTATCTAGATTACCATTCATCTAAAACTAATGAGAAGATGAAGCCAAGCTGTTTCTCATATAGGTAGTTTACTCGACAATCCTATAGCTTAACTGAGCCTACCAGCACAAAATGAATCAGCACCGTAGATGCAACGACTTTATTTATCAGAAAAAAAAAATCTCATTATATGCTGAACTAACAACATCGTAAGTCGACCTCGAAACTTCATATTTGGAGGTATACAGACCCATAATTTGACAAGTGGCAACAAAAATCTTGCTCTGCCATTGGATATTGTATATAGAATAACACAGGAAATCACCTATTTTCTAGTATAATTTGCGAGAAATCTAATATATTGATCAATTTCTACCAAAAACAAAATTGTGTTGTCGGTATTGGAAGAGCATGTGAGATAGCATGGCAGCAAAATCTGCTATCTTCTGCGCTTAGATTCTTTGCGCATTTCTGTCAGGTACTTCTCTAAGTTAGACTTCTCCCACAATCGCCTTCGAACAAGATCCTCCTTCATCGGTTCATCTAGAAATCAAAGAAAAGCAACAGTTTGGTGTGAATAAAATATACTACAAGTAATTATCAATCATACCTTCTTTTTTTAAAAAATAAGAAAAATTTTGAATAACAATGTTATAATTATTAATATACAAGGAGAAAGGGAAGGAATGAAAACAAGGTTAGGACTTTAAAGTATGCATACCAAGGCTCTTCCATGCATCAAGAGGCACTCTTAGAGACCTTTGTGTTAGGTAAGAAGCATCATCCCAAGAAAATGGAGCTTGTTTCACTTTGTATCTCCAGAACCAGTGGCCATTCCACAATAATAACTGGCTCAATAGAAAATCAATCAGTGACCATTCCTTTATGATTCATGCAACACTTGAATATCACCAAGGATGCAATGTTTTTGGGCGCAACCAAAACAAAGAGTTTTTTTTTTCTGAAGATGGTTGAGGATATAAATTTGTATACTGACCTTGCCTATAGTGTAAGGTAGAAGTAAAAAACGAACACCAATAAGTTCCCACATGATGGGTTTTTGAGCTCCTTTTATGTCCAGTTCAAGCTCTTTGCTGAGATCTTCCTCTATTTTCCTGCCATAGACATATAGATTGCATTATCATTAGATGCAACATGAGAATCGCTAACATTAACTAACAACCCACCCACCCCTTTCAAAAGCTACCCAAACGAACCATAAAAAAATTAGAAAAAAATGCAAGATAAACGTCCACATTAGTCAGACATAAATAACACAGCATTTTGCATCCATGATACATAGTTGGTTTAGCCTCAACAATCAAAATAAATACGCACTTGTCCATCTGCTTGTTACCCTTCTTCTTAGTTGTAGTTCCTCCACTGCGTTCAAGTTCCAGTGCCCGTAACCTATTCTTGTAAGCAGGAGTCTTCTTGACCATTTCTACAGCCTACAATAATATGAAGGACCATGAGAAAGCTACTCAGCATACTTACACAGCCGAATGACACGTGGAATGAGAAAGAGAAGGTCATCTGCATATATAAAATTACACTACATAATCCTTGAACTGGAACTTTCTAATCCAGGCAACATTTGCCATTACCAGAATCGTAACATTTAAAGTATGGAAACTATTTATTGTAGACTCTATTCATGGATAATGTTAGCTATGAAAAGTGATATTACAATGTTCAAAATTGAAGTTGTTGCAAACTTGATTCAGAGTTGGATACAAACATCCAGCGCAGGCATCAAAATCACAAGTTTCAAAATTCATGTCCAAGTTTTACTTTAGATAGGACTCTATACCTGGTTATACCTTGTCAACTGATTTAGATATTGAAATCCTGAGAGAACCAGAAGAAGTCCAACCAGAACAAACCTAGGATCCTAGAAAGAAGACATATCACTGTTAAAATACAAATTTAAAAAATGAAGCTTCATCAATCAACTAACAGAAGTAGTTCCAAACAAGTATCAATACTAAATCACCAGCAAGAAAAATGTAAAGGTACTCACTGTTTTGTGACCATAATATGCATGATAGTATCGAGCAGTGTTGTAAAATACCTGAAAGGAAAGAAATGTGCACACTATTAGCATTGCTTTAATAATTATCAAGATTCCTCCACTTATAGTTACTGGGAATGCTGATGGTCCATGCCATAAAAAAGTACAAGTCGCAAGATATTTTCAAATTAGTAATTTGCCTCGTGGCTCCACCTCCATGAACATATGCAAACACATACACAGGAACAAAACAATTCCAAGTATGAAACAGTTTGCATCTCTTTAGATATATCCCTCGCCAGTCATAACTGAAAGGTCTTTCAAATTCTTCTCAATTATCTCATTCTCAGCATTCTGTTCGAAATCAAAGATATTTTCATATAGTGCAAAATTGAAAAGATGCAATCATTGTTTAATAACAATATACAACACATTTATCACAATGTACTATGTAATACGGTGATCAACAGATGATATCAAAACCTGAACTGACTTTTTGGTCTACAAACATATGTGTTGGAGGTGATGTGTTTAATCAACCATGTTTAAGCTCACTACAGTTGTTAATCTTTAATGAGAATCTGAACTCGCAGTTAAAAGCCACCAATTTCGAGGCTTGACAGGTATACTAGAAGGATAACTTAATGGTCCTAGGAATATTATTCAACAATATTATATCATTTCAGACAAAATATAATAATGTTAAACCAAGAATTTAACTTCATATGTTTATGCCTCATGGTCTCAAACTAAATTATTGACTTATGGCCTGATGAGTGACCTACTGAGAAATGTTATGGAGTACAACCAATCAAACTCGTTAAGCAATATTCATTGAAATTCCCAGAAATCCAGAGTTAATAAATATCCATGATTAACTTACTTCCTTAAGATAAAACATTCACCCCACATGAATTTTGAGCCGTATAATATTCTTGCAATCAAATATTAATTCAATTTCAAGCCTGGAATTAATAAATAATAAGATTTCAAATATCCTAACTAAAACTAATCAAATTAAACATGAACAAACAACCAAATAATGGAAGCTCCATCAATTTCTCTAAATAAAAGTATAAGCGTCCACTAAATTTCTCTAATGAATAGAAAATGAGATGCACCTCCTCCGGATGTGCAATGGCATAATCGTACTGCTCCCGGGTAGCTTCATCTTTCAGAATCTGCAATCAAAAAGTTGCTCTCATCTTTGCAAAGCACAAAATCATTAAAGGACAAAATCTTCATATATTCTCATTTGTATTGAAGTTACATTCAAGAATGTAAACTAAACAATGTTGGTTCAATTATAGCTTAATTGCAATAAATTAAAGTTGCATATACAAATTAGCTAAAACTGAATAAATGGTTAGCAATACCTCATAAGCATTTGCAATTTTCACAAACAGCTTCCTCGACTCCGGATCGGGATTCTTATCCGGATGACTTTCCATTAAAAAAACAAAAAACAAATATAAGAAGCTCGAATTCCGATAATAGGTTAAAAAAATGCAAAACAAAGTAAAAATCCATGAAACTTACTATTTCAGCGAGAGTTTGTAGTAGGCTTTTTTGATCTCTGAAGCATTGGCGTTTTGGGAAACCCTAGAATTGGAGGAAAAGGTAACTAAATCAGTAATAATTAGAAAGAAAGAGAAAGAGGGCATGAGGAGCTGACCCTAGCAGATCATAGCAATCGTCTTCGTCGCAGTAGATGGCAGTTGATGGAGAGACGAGGAAAGACAGAATGAGAGCCGATACGATTCCGCACCACCGAATTGTCGCCGGTGGCGCCATTGCCTCACCAGAGTATCGAGAGGTGATGATATGATAATTGGGCTTTTCTCCTGTTGTGTTGCGAGAAATTACATGAATGTCATTTCATTTTTCTCCCGTCTTATCCCAGCAAAGTCAGCGGATCAAGAGATCTTGACATTTTCACTGTCCAATTTAGAGATAGAAAGAAACAGTAGGATTTTAAAATTACATTACTTCATCTCAAGTTTTTAAGAGGCTTAATAGTTAATACGTGTATAAACACATGTATTTATTCAAGAGAATTTATTAGCCCAATTTATTTTGTGGGATTTTATGACATAATTCTACGTGATTAGAATGTTATTATTATGCCTTTTGCTTATACCGTAAAATAAACAAATTTTAACAGTGCATAGATGTGGGCATAATTCCATTAATTAACTCAATTTTCAATTAACAGTGTTGACTAACTATAAATTAATTCAATCAATTCTATTGAAGAATTTAGATTAATTCGATTAATGATTAATCAGTTCGATCGATTAATTATTAATAAAAAAATTTTAAAATAATTTTATTTAGTTATTTATTAATTTTTTTATTTAATTTTTTTATTATATAAATTTTTATTAATAATATATTTTTTATTACAAAATAAAGTTATGTTTTATTTAATTTTTAATAAATTTTATTTAGTTATTTAATTATGTTAATATTTTTATTATAAATATAATTTTTTATTATAAAATAAAAAATTTTAATCGATTTGATTAATTAACTGAGCCGACCAAATTAAAAATTAATCAGTTCGATCAATAAATTTAGTGTTTAAAATATTTGATCAAAATTAAATTTGATCTATTCGTTAATAACATGTGAGTAGCATAAAATATTAGTTCTTCGTCTTTTTTTCCAAGATGATACCACTACACAACTATCAAATCACCAATTTGCTCCTCTTATTCATTTTGTTGGCTTTCTTCCATTAATCTACATCAATGGCAATAATCTATCAAAATTCCTAAAATTAAGGAAAAAAATACCATAAATAGGCAAAATTGGAAATAAAGGAAAAGAAATGGTGTAATTAATTTACTGCATTTTGAATTTGCGTCAAAAATTTCTTCCTCACTTCTTGCATTCAGCATTAATGGAAATAATCTATCAAATTCTCCAAAATTAAAAACAAAAATACCATAAAAATGCAAAAAAAGAAATAAAGAAAAAAGAAATGGCGTAGTTAATTTACTTTAACGTTTGTGGTGTCGATTTCGAAAGAATTCAAAGCATTGTGTAGAACAAATTTGAAATCAGATTATTATGAAATTTAACGGCAGCGAAAATGATATAGGGGAAGAAGAAGAGGAAGGGTAGAATTGGAAAATTAAGGATTTTGAAAGAGAAAGATATTGAATCAGAGATAGATTGTTATTGGAATTAATGAAGAAAATGAATCATTTTTTTTTAATCGAGAATAATTTTATTAACTCGAGGAATAGAGATCCAACATACATTCGGGTACATCCACCCAGACCTTAAAACGACCATGACGGACAGACTCCCGTGCTAACACGTGTGCTGCGCGATTCTCCGACCGCCTAATCCAGCCAATACTAATATTTGGACATGCCAAAAGGACATCCTTACAGTCCGAAAAAATTAAACCAAACTCTGAATAATCAACATCACAAGACTTACTAGCAAAAAATAAGGACTGATTATCAGTAAAAAATACAACCAGCCTGAAAAAACAATCTTTTGCATAGTTCAAACACTGTTGAAGTGCCAAAGCCTCAGCAATAGCAGGTGAACCACGGCCCTCACAATAACCAGAGATAGCAATAGAATAACTACCATCAGCATCCTCAAACACAACGCCAAAACCAAATAAATCTTCCTGTTCAAACACAGCACAATCCACAAAAGCAACCCATTCGGAATCCACAGTAGCACTCCTAGTCGAAACAGGAGCATGAGACAAGGTTTGGCCCACCAATACCTTAGGCCTTGCCACCACCTGATTAAAAAAATCCATAAAATAAGAATTTGAAGCATGATGAATATCAAGTGGAGACAAACTTTTGTTAGACCATAATTTGTCATTTCTTGCATGCCAAATTTTCCATGCATGAACTGCTATACGTGAGGCTTTATCACACCCAAAAGAGCCAAACACATCCATAAAAAGCTCCTGGAATGAATGAACGACATTAGTAAAAACAAGTCCAGCCAACCTCCACACTTCCTTAGACAGAGGGCACTCCACAAATAAATGAGAAATAGACTCATTACTATTACAAAACAGACAGCTCATTGGTACCCCCACCCCTCTTCTTATCAAGTTATCCTGAGTTGGAAGTACACCCTAAAAGCACGCCAAAGAAAATCACGAACTTTCGGAGGCACATTAAGCGACCAAATTCTCTTCCACCAAACCTCATGACCCGTTGGAGCAACATTACCCAAAAGATTAATCACACAAAAATAAGCCGTTTTGACTGTATAAACGCCCTTATTATCAAAATGCCAAATAACCCTATCCGGTTTAGGAACCAAAGGCAAAAGAATAGTAAGAATAGCTCTCAAATCACCAACACTAAAAATATTCATAAGCTTCTCCACATCCCATCTTAACTCACCCTCCACAAACAAATCACACACCCGCATAGACTCATCAATAAACATCGGCTCCTCCAAAGGGAAAAAACTAGCATCACGAGGGATCCAAGGACTATTAACAATAGACACACTACGCCCATCACCAATCCGCCAACGAACACCCCTAGTCAACACCTCCTGAGAGGATAAAATACTCTTCCAAATGAAGCTATAGTTAGAACCTAACTGAGCTGATAAAAAATCCCCCCTTGGGAAATATTTAGCTTTGAGAACATTATACAGAAGAGTTTCCGTGTTAACTAGAAGCCGCCACCCTTGTTTCCCCAATAAAGCAGTGTTAAAACTATAGAGATCCCGAAAACCCATACCACCCCCCATTTTATGACCACACATACGGTCCCAGGATAACCAATTCACCCCTTTATTGTCCTCTCTGCCCCCTCTCCACCAAAATTTATTCATCATAACCTGCAACTGATGACAAACAGCTACAGGCAGACGAAAGACATTCATACAATAGGTGGGGATAGCCTGAAGAACAGATTTAATAAGCACCTCTCTACCCGCACGGGAAAGAAAACGAATATGTAAAATATGAAGAAAACGAATATGAAGAAAATGAATCATTATTATGCTTACTATGTTTTTTTTTTTAAATCAGAGAATATGTAATTTACAACTTATTATATAATTTATATAATTTACTATATAATTTATAGAAAATGAAGGTAATGTTTGTAATAACTCAATTTTTAAATTATTTTAAAATAATATTTTTAAAATATAAATAAATATTTTATTATCTAATTAAATTATTTATTTTTTAAATTATGAATTTTTTTAAATATTTTTTATAATTAAAAAATTAAAAGAAAGAAAGAAAGAATAGAAAAAGAAAAGAAATATATAAATATGTATGTATGTATTAAAAAAAAGAGAGAAGAGAGGCAGGGGGAGTGGGAGACAGGAGAGAGAGGGAAAGTAAAGAAAAAATAGTGACATTCAACTTTTTCTCGAAGCTATCACAATTCGGTGATCTTTTTTTGTCACCTCCCCGCCATTTGATAGCTCTTTCTCCAACGAGTTCAATGTCATCGGTCATGCCGCCAAAGGCCACCGGATCACTATTCACGCACGACACGAATAGGATGCCTCAGATGACATTCCGATTAACTTTTCAGCCACTTTTTGACCTCCTTTCACGGTGAAATTGGTATTTTTGAAACTCTCTGCCCTTAAGCTTTATTTTGATATATTATTTATAAATTTTAAATCACTTTTGGATTTGGCCGAACTTCGGCAACAATTTTTCGATATCAGTAATACTCTTCCGGTAACGGTGATACTATTCTAGCAAATAGTTATGCTATTCCGACAAACAGGGCTACTATTTTAGTATAGTGGCACTATTCCGGTAAATGTAATACTATTTCGACGACGATAATACTATTCCAAATACAGTGACACTATTCCGTCGAAAGTAATACTATTTTGGCAACTAAAAAAATAAATGAATAATAAATAATAAATATATATGGTTAATGATAGATTAATTAAAGATATAGTTAGTTAAAAACTTTAAAAATTTTATTTAGAATATATATAATTTTAATTAGTTATAATTAAATAAAAATTTATTAATTAGTTAAATTTAAATGAGAAATTGATTAAAATAAATTGATTAGTTATAATTATTGTTTATCAATTATAGTTAAATAATTAATATATTAGATTAAATTAGATTGTAATTTTATGTAAAGATTAAAATTTTAATTGATTATTGGATTTTAAATGATTAAATAAAATAGTTAAGATATTGTATTAACATTTATAAACTAATACTTTTATGATTATAATAATCAAATTATTAATATTTTTATTATTATTTAATTTTAAACTTAATATATGTTATTATAATTGAATTAGAGGTAAATAAGATAATGGAAATAATGTTAATCTCTAAGTAAATAATATTATAAATGATTATTAGAAGTTAAAATAAAATATTATTAAAGTAAATAAATTTTATATTATTGTTAATGTTAATGTTAATTAATAATTATTATTATTGTATTAATGAGAAGTATTTTGAGTTGTTGAGAATTGTGATGGTGGCTTAAATAGGGCAATTGGGTTAATGATGATTGTCGTGAGATATTTAGAAGTGTTATTCATTATTTTGTTTCAGGGAGAATATTCTAATTATAGGAAAAACTCTGCCAAAATTTCGTCAGAATCTTTAGAGTCATCAATCTGTTCATATTCTAATAGTTTTTGTTATCGTTTTAAAATAATTTTCAGGTATTTTTTCATCTTTAGTCGGATGCTTCGAGGAGAGTTATTGGGTTTCGCTTACAATGAGTTATATAGAATAATATAATATCTCGCCCCCTAATTTATATTTATAATTATATTTGCATAATACATCGACTGTTTGTGTAATATATGTACAATTATTATTATTGTTATAAGCATAATATGTGTTGGGTATGAGTTGGTTGTGCTTAATGCATATAATATGTGATGCCAGATAGAGTTATAATGATATGAGACCACACATGATCGAAGATACGAGTTATGATATGAGGATATTATATGATGAGATTAGAACTAGCGTGAAGGTGGGAGCATTTTCATGCTCAGCGATGCTTGTAGTCGGGTAGCCCTGCTTGGCTACTGCTATGACGGTGGACCCTATGTATTGGATTCTAAGAGAAATCTATGGACTTAGAAAGCCAGATAGGGCAATAGGCTCTCCAATTTGAGGTTTAGTGTGACCACGCTAACTTACTCTTATCTTTGTTTGCTTATGTGATTTGTTGGTTAATTGACATTTGCATAAGCACGTTATGCATGGGATAGTTATATTATATTAATTACTATATAGCTCATTGAGTCGAACTCTCATTCTTGTTCATCATTTTTTCCAGGTTGCATGTTGAGCATAGGAGTACTACTTATTTAGGTCATCCTTCATTTTTATTTCTCGGCAGGAGTGTTAATTGTATATGTTTTATTATATAATTATGTCATAATTGTTTTTCTAAAACTCTGTATTGTATTTCTTTTCTTGTCCATCTTCTTATTCATTTAGTTCCGCAGTTTAATTAAATATATTTGTTAATAAATATTTGATGATAATGATGATGTGATATTATATTAAAGTATAATATTAGTAGGCTAGTGGGTCTGGTTCGAGATAGTGACTACTGTCACTATCTATATTGATCGAAAAATGAGTTGTCAGGTTTACTATGAATTCTGAGAGCCACGTATTTTTTCCGTTTTCTAGTGCCGATCACGTGCCATTGTCGAATATCAGTTTTAAATTTTCAGTGCACGTGCACGAAGATGAAGAAGATAATAAAGGTTGCCACTTGTTAATGGAGCTTAATAATATTGAATCACATCCATACAAGAAAGAATCCAAATTACTTTTTTAAAAAGAATTGCCAAGAGTTTTCAGATAGAAATAGGGTATAAAGCATGTGCAGTACACGCTTATGGGTGAGCTGAAGAATTCATAAGTCAAGAGTTTAATAATATCGTTTTTAGCATTTAGATTTGTATTTATTTATGTATGAAGCCTTTTTAAAATCTTCTTGTCTGAATTTTTTATGAGCTTTTAAATATTTAAAAAAATATATGATTTTTAATCATCATATTATCAAGGATAAGGGTCCAATTTAGCTAATACAAACAAATTAATTTACCCACGCTATGTTGTGGTTTATAAAATTTTATATTATTTAAATAAAAAATAATTTATATATTAATATAATTAGTATATAAAAATAATATTAGATATAAATATATATATATAATATTTACAATTTTCATATTCACATATTATAAAAATATCTATAATAAGATATATTTAATATGTGGATTTTCAATTGATTTGAGAATTGGTTGATAAAAAAAATTAAAAAATTAATTTTATTATTTTAATTAAAAAGAAAATTTGAAAAATAATTGAAATTAGTAATTTAAATAAGTGAAAATTTATCACTTGTTAAATTTTTTTGAAGAAAAAAATTATAAATTTACTTTAAAATAATGAGAAAAAAATTATAAATTTATCTCAAAATTTATTATTAATTTCTTTTTAAGTAAAAGTGTTTATTCAAGAAAAATATTAGCAAATATTTACCATTAAATTTGTAAAATAACAATTTATTTCTTTTAACAAAATAAATTTAATTTAATATATATTTCAAGTTTTCAGTTATAACTTCAGAATTATACCTATTTTAGTTTTTTTTTATAAAAATATAATCCTTTGGTCAAACTTTTAATCAATCAAATTTTAAAGTTTTATTAAACTTTTTATACATGATTTTCATTTAAATTCAAGTCTAATATATATTTCATTATTTAGATTAATTATATATTATAGTGATAAAAAGTATTATTTCATTTTTCTTTTGATTATTTTAATTTATACTTTAAAATATTGATCCTCTTTTATATAATTATATTATATTATATCATGTTATATTATGTTATATTATATTATAAAAAATCTATAAATTATATAGGAATTAGAATGTATATAAATTTTAAATTTTATGAGTGAATAATTAATTTATTTAATATTTTTAAAAAATATTTTTACATTGATGTTTCATATAGCTTTACATTTGGTTCATAGCAGTAATTTTTCATATTGTTAGTATCCATTAATAGTTAGTAGCAGATTATCTAAAATTTAAGAATATACTAAAGTTTTTATCAATATATAAAGATTAAAGTGAAATAAATAAAAATAAAAATAAAAAATTATCATATTATATAAAAAGAATTATTAGGAGTAGATAATTATTTTATTAAATATTATATGTTAAAATGAAAAATGCATCACAACTTATCTCTAATTTTAATTGACCAATTTATGATAATTTATTAAAATTTTAATTTGATTTTGTCTCACGTGCCAAACCACTAACTTAATTATTTTAACAAACAAATGGGTGTAAAACAAAAGCAAACAAAGGATAAAATTGGAATTTTAAAAAGTTTGTACGGTTTATTTTATAATTTACTATTCATCTTGGGTTTATTTTAATATATATAATAATACTATAGCAAAAAGTTATATTTAAAGTTTTTATTATTAAATTAGTATTTTTTCAATTTAGTTTATATTGTCTCTTTTTTTAACATAATGTTAAATAGTTAATGATATGTGCTAATTTATATTTTAGTTAAATATTATTGGCTAAATTAAACTTTAAAAAATATTTAATATAATATTTGAAAAATTATTTATTAATTAATATTTTTAATATAAATAATTTATAATATTAATAAATATTTTTTATAATTTTATAATTTATAACAATTTAATATATAATTAAAAATATTAAAATAACTTATATTAAAAAGTATTTTTTATAATTCATAATATTTTAATAATCTATAATTTAGCAAATAATTAAAATTTTAATGATTTATATATATAAAATTTGAGAATCATAATTTTTAGTTTTGTTTTTTTGAAAAAAAATAAAAAGATTCATAAATTATAATTTTTTTATATAAAAAAAATTTTGTCACACCCAACCCCCAGTTAAGTTTAGGGAAAGAAGGATGCGATGGTCCTAAAATTCGGGTCAGCTTTAAAGTACCAGATACCGCAAAGAACCTTTCCCAAATTAAATTCAGATTATTTAATATTATGACAAAAATATATATTTATTAATACAATCTCACTTACATTTAAAATCTTATAAACATAAGTACTTTTCCATATATTACATTATATCCAATGGAAAAACTAAAAAACTAAAAAATATTATAGACTTTATTTATTATTGCATAAACTGCTTCCAGTATTAACCAACAAAGTCAGTAGCTGAGAAGTAAAAATCTAGGCACTTTAACCAATAGACCACTAATCTGAAAAAATGGTGATGAGAGATGAGCCGTTCACTCAATGAATCATAATCTAACATGCGACTAGGTGAATAATCAATAAAATACTTAAGCAGAGGCACATGTATAGTGAGTGAGAAATAAAAAGTGATCAACGGATCAGAAATATATAAATCATGCTAAGTCCCAAAAATCATAGAATGAATACAAATAATATATAACCACAGTTATAAACATATACATATTGTGACATTCAGAGCAATTAAAGCAGGCATTGGTTGTATATTAGGACAATAACTTCTCTCTTTTTACTCATAACAGAATACCAGTGTACATTATCCACCGGTTGAACCCCACCAAAATTTGGTAATGTCACAACAGTGGAGGTCAAATAAAAAGCTCAACAAGTAATCTCATCAGAATAATTAGGAAAAAATTTCAATAATTATAGATTTCAAATCAACAAAAAAAAAATCAGAGTCAATAATAATAGCTCAACAATAAACTCAACAGAGGAAACAGAAGATCAATAAAATAAGATAAATAACTCAACAAAAAGTTAGATATTAATAAAAATAACTCAATAACAATTTTGTCAAAAGAATCAAAATGAATAGTTAAGTAACAAATAGATAATTAGAAACAAATATTTAAACAATAAGATACTGCTTATGTTGTCCCAAGATGACAACTAAGAGGGAGGGGGGTGAATTGGTTTTCTTGAGAAAAGATGGCAAATTAAAAACTCAACAAACAAGAAATGTAGAAGAGAGAAATGGTTGAGTAGTGAGTAGAAGAAAGAACATACAAGATTTATAATGGTTCGAATTTTCTCCAATCCTACATCCACTTCCTTAACAATTTGTTAAGGTTCCACTAACTTTGAAATTTTACAAGCTCACTTCCAACTTTGGTATTTTTACAAGTTCATACTTAACTTGACAAGTATTTTACTAAGGCTAATACACAAACCACTTACAAGAGTTTTACTAGGCTCACTCTCACAACCTTTACAATAGTTTTTCCGAGGCTCACTCTCACAACCTAAGTGTTTCCAAGCTCACACTCAAACTTTTACAATGGTGTTTTTAATACTTACACCTAACATTCATTACAATTCAAATGTTTATTGTATTAATAAAAGAAAATATATTGCTTGGCTATCAAATTCAGAATCTATTTTTTTCTTTACAGAATAATAATGTATTTTTAGCCAATGTGGTCTAACTAGCCGTTATAGATAGTGAGAAATAAGTCTTGGCAGTTTACACCTTGTGTTAATAGACTGTTCGAAGCAGTTAGCGGTCGTCCTTGATACTAGGACGGTCGCGTCAATGGCTTACGAGGTCGCCCTTGGATAAGGGACGGTCGCTGCATTCAAATTTACTTCAACGGTTAAATTTAAGTGCTTTGCTGCTGGAATCTTGCCTATGCTGCTGGAATCTTGCCCTTGAATTTAAGTGCTCTGCTGCTGGAATCTTTTCCATTACAGAATAGTAATGTATTTATAGCTAATGCGGTCGCCCTTTTTGAATGCTGAAGTGAGTTTATAACGGTCATCACACGTGGCATTCTTTAACTGGGCAAAATAAAATTCCGCTTAAATATGAATTTCGCGGTAGCCCTAGGTGCTAGTTTGCGGTCAAATTGAGAGACTCGTGTCGAACTTCTGGACGCACCTGAGAACGTGAACACTATTGTCAGTTTGAGTAGTTTTCTCTTGAATCAGCAGAGCGGTCGTGGAGTCTGAAGGGTGGTTACGATATCTGTAAGCGAGACCGTATTCTTCACCATTCTTGTCACCGTGAACCTTACTGAAATTTGGATGATTTGGGTTTCTCCTGTTGCGGTTGTCCATTTTTGTTGGACGGTCGCTCATGTTGATGGGTGGTCGTGACTGAGGTCGAGTTTCTGACCGCGAACCCTACTGTGATATGGTTTCATCCTTCAATTCAATGGGGCGGTCGTCTCCATATTTTGTGCAACTGCTAAATATGCCCTGTTCAACTTATTTGAAACAACCTAATACTGCAACAAGGTTCTTTAAACAGATGTTAAATAAGTCATTCAATTTGAGTTGTCAAGGATCAAAATTGAGATCATTTGGCTAATAGCTTAATTAGAATTCAGTAGTGTAGTACAATTCAAAATAGAAACATGTCAAAAATTACATTAGATTATCACACAGTTATAGCCTTCTAAGGTGTCTTGCCCTTTATGCCAGATGGTTCTCCTATTCCTCTATTTTATGTAGTATTCACTATTATTATATCATATTTTTTTCCAACCCATGAAATATGTTAATTTAAGGTTTCCCTAAGGTTTCTCTTTTTATGTCCAATTTATATGATTATTAAGCCCTTATATTTTCCTTATTTTAGTTCCACGATCAATGTTTTGCATGCAACATAATGCATGCAACATATTTATTGTCTTACTATTTATTTATATTTTTATTTACAATTTAATTAACTTGCTAATTATAGTCATCAAGTCACTTATAAATATTCTTGCCAAGAATTTTCACATGAATTATGATTTATCATATTTCCAATTTTAAATCCATAAGTCCTAAATGTAGTAAGGTCTAACAGAACCCTCTATATCTATCATGTCACATGCGCGATGAAATTCAATCGCGCTAAGCTACTAGCTTAGCGGTACATATTTTGATAATAAAAATAATACACTATGAATTCTATTAAAACATAACATGATTAATGCTTTTATGTATATACATATTCTTAAACTTCATTAAAATGTCACAAATATATGCATTAGGCCTAAGTAACCTTATACAATATTCAAGTTTCAGAGATGATTTGGTCTATCGCAACAATTGACACCTTTGTGTTTAGCCCCGAAGGTAAATAATATTATAAAGTGACACTATTGTATCTAGTCCCGAAGATAAATCATATCAATAGTGATACCATCGTGTCTAGCTCCGAAGGTAAATCATATAATAGGCATGTCATATCAATAGCACCAAGCACAATTCTCTAAAACATGAAATTATATAAGGTAAACATACAACATTTCATATTATCGTTTAAGCATAGCCAATTCCATCATTCTTCATTTCTCAACACTTTTACCATCATTTATCCATTCACCACATATTATCATCAAGGATATCACATTCCTTGCCACTTTCATAAGGTGGCTGAATTTTACTCCTTAGTTTGCATAATGCATATTTTTCCAAAATCATACACAATAATGTCTTTAGTCATTCTACAATGGCTTAATAATTTATACTTTATGCATTTCACAAATTTTTATATAAAATCACGTACTTACATGTGAGCATTCACATTAAAGTAGCATGAGACATTCATCATTGTACAATGCAATATGCCAATTCAAATGCAATTTAACATATAATTATCAAAGTATGTACTAACCTCTAATTTGCCAAAATCAATTATAAAATCACTCTCCAACACCAACTTCCACCAATGCCCTTCACTTCTTTAACTTCACTACTACACTTTACTTGACCCTAAATCAAATTATAAATTAAAATGAATCATTAACAACATTTTTCTACTTATTTTAACTAATTAAATATTAATTATCACAATTCTACTAAAATTTCACTAATTGCCCTAATATCCTTTTATTTTAAAAATCCTTCCTAATTAATTCTATTCCAAATTTTAAGTTTAAATATGTCATTAGGATTTCATTCTAACACCTTTTAGCCTTTCAAATTCCAGTTACCTTCACAAACCCTAACTTACCCTACTGCCTAATTTAAAATTCCACCAAACTCAATCATTTATTTCATCCAACCACAAAATCATTACCTATACATCCATACAACATCAAAACAATTCATTTTAATAATTTAGAACGCCTCCATCAAAACTTCAAACTATACATATTCATAAAACTCAAAGAAAACTTCTTAAAGTTAGAAAATACATACCTAATTCTTAATTATTTTAAAAAACACATTGATTCTTTTGAAATTTTTGTGATATTTTGTGTATAAGATGAATAAAAATCCCTTCTTTGCTCCCAAAAATTTTGGCCAACAAATGGAAAGAGGAAAAAGATGAATAATTTATATATACTAAAATTTCAACTTTGCCCCTCTCATTTTTATGAAATTACAAATAATTAAATATTAAAATATTTAGATATTTTACATCTTCCATCCATAATTATTTTAATTAATTAATTTATTTACTTTTACTTTTCAACTTTTTTTTAACCTTTTAACTTTTACTTTGACTAATTTACTTTTTAACTTTTTTTAATTTTTAGTGACATTTATATTTTATGTATATTTCGCATATATTCTACATATACATTAGTTATTTTTCTTCTTCCAACACCTCGTTTAACCCTTTCAAATTATTTTATTTAATTATGTTTAATAAAACTACGGGTATTACAACTCTTTCCCTTTTAAATAATTTCATCCTCAAAATTACCTGATACTTAGCTTTGGAAGAGTTGAGGATACTAGCTCCACATGATCTCATCGCTCTTCCATGTCGTCTCGTCAGTGGAATGATTTCTCCATAGAATTTTAACAAATGACACCCTCTTATTCCTTAATTCTGTTGTCTCTCGAGCTAAGATCGCCACTAGTTTCTCTCCGTAAGTTAGATCCGAATTCACATCTATAGATTCAACTGACAGTTTATGAGACGAATCCGATCTGTACCTCTGAAGCATAGAGATATTGAACACATTGTGTATCCTATCTAACTCAGGTGGCAAAGTTAGTCTATAAACAATTGGTCTAACTCTCTCCAGTACCTCATATAGTTCGATGAAGCAAATACTTAGCTTACCCTTCTTACCGAACCTCAATATCCTCTTCCAAGGAGACACCTTCAGGAACACCTGACCACCCACATTGAACTCTATATCTTTCCATATTGATCTTGAATTACCTTAACCTTTTCTTCTATTTTCTTTAATCAAATCAAGACTGTGAGTGGGGATTTTCGCCCCCACTCCTATGTAAAATGGTTTTTATGACTTTGACACTGTTAGGCTTAGGGCCTTAAAGAACATGGGCCTAAACCAGGAGAAAATGAAGTCGCTTCTAGGACGGGCTAGGAAAAAGAAAGGGGTGGATGACTCGATTCCTAAGAAATCCCCAACCTTCTAATGGATTCAAAAATTTGGGTATGTATGGGGAAGGTGAGAATGATCGATCACTCCCATAACGCCCAATTCATTGGAATCAGCCTTCTTTTTAGGTTTAAATATTATTAAATTCTTAAAAATTATTACATCATCCATATTATACATAATTTAAAAGAAAAAAACATCCATTATCTTATTAAAATAAAACAAAGAAAATAGGCATCCATCTAAGGATGAAAATATATCTTTACAATGTCCAAGTTCATGAAAATAAATACAACAGGACACCCACCAAAGGTGAAAATATGTCCTTTATAAAGTCTCAAAAATTCATAAAGTAAACTACATAATAAAAAATAACTAAGGCACCCACAAAGTGAAAACATGTCTTTAACATACCTTAAAATTCAAATGATAATTCAATATAAATCAATCATTCATAATAAATAATTAATTAAAATCACATGATTAATCATCAACAAATAATCTAAACATATCATTCATTCAAGATAAAATAATTAAGATAGATATATAAGGATACACACTAAGATTAAAATATATAAAGTTTGATTAAAATTGCAATTAGAGGCTAATATACTAACTAAAATTTAAACCTTAAGAATGGAAGTCTTGGACTAGGCTTTTGGAATCTGTGGAATTAGGTTCTTAGATTATGGCTTTTTGGAAATTTGGTTTTAGGGTTCTGGATTATGACTATTTGAAAAACAAGATTTAGGGTTTCTTAAATAAAATTAGGATTTTGAGCTTGAAAACTAGGTTTTTAAGTATGTGAAATTAGAATTTTGGAAATCAAATTGGGATTTTAGATTTTAGAAAATTTAGAAATTAGGGTTCTGGACATTAGAGTTTAGTAATTAGGGTTTAGGATTTATATCAAATAAGTTAAGATTATATTACTAGTGTTTATAGAATCACAACCAAAATTATTTAACTACTGAAATTAAACCATCTTCAGAAACATCCACTGCTACGGGAATCAAATTAACACATTCATAACTTCCTAAGATGCAAGTTTAGACATAAATATATTTAATATATCTACCAGATGTTAGAAATAAATTAAGTTTAGAAAACTAAACCTGTGTGTTGGCTCCCCCAATATCAATATGTTGAATCCAATCCGTGCTACTGCCTAACCAATCTTGATCTTGGATGAACGAAGCAAGCTTGAGACATTGGTTCTTGCTCCCTTGGTTTCTATATATTTTAATTATGTTTTAATTTCTATTGCTCTAAGCTCTTAGTTGCTCATTACCCCTCCCCCCCTCTTTATGTATTTAATTGTCTCTTTATAGGCAAAAATTGCTTAACTTCAAACCCTAATCTTGTTAATACGAGGGTTATTCTAAAGTCCAACTTGATTAGGAAATTAAAATGGCCGGCTAAATTCCTTTTAGAATTCGAATTCATGTCGATTTGGAGCGTCCAAATCGACATGGAGCCAGCTTATGTCAACTTGGACCTTCCAAATCGACATGAGCATAGGCTCATATTGACTTGTACTTGTCTCGGCTCAAACCTATCCAAAATTATTAATTTTTGGGGCCGAACCTTCATCACAAATTTAATTTGGGTCTTTATGAATTGGACCAGTCTAATTTCAAGCTTTTAAATTAAGTTTAGTCTCTTTAAAATTATAATGGTCCAATTTAAGTTTTTTTAAAATTTAAACTGGCTTAAATTTAGGGGTCTACAGTTTGCCCCCTGCTTGAGCGATCTGAGACTTTAATAGAAGAGAACGAAAAGCAACATGACTTTTGAACTGATTTGGGCAAGAATGGGTTCTGGACTCGAAAATTGGATTTTGGATTCTGGACCCAAGATGGTTTGGGTTCCGGACCTGGATTGAATTCTGGACTCGAAAATAATTTGGGTTCTGGACCCGAGTTGGTTTGAGTTTTGGATCCGGATTGAGTTCTGGACTGGAAAATAGTTTGAGTTTTAGACCCGAGACTAGATTTGACTGACCTTTTGTCATTTGAGGGTTTTGGCTTTCTTCTAGCCAATCAATTTTAACCCTTCTAGCTGGCTGACCTTCTGTTAGTTGGGAGTTTTAACCTTCTTTTAGCCAATTGATTTCAACTCTTCTAGCTGACTGACCTTATGTCAGTTGAGAGTTTGGCTTTCTTCTAGCTGATTATTCCATTCTTTAATGGATCATGCTGACCTTTTTTCATCTGAAAATTTTAGCTTTCTTCTAGCCATCAACTTCACGTCTTCTTCTTTCATAATGAATCTTCAAGTATCGAGTCTTTAAACTTCATAATGGATCTTCATCCTCTGGACATTTGTCTTGCATTGACTTCAGCTCTTCTAGTTGGACTAATTTTTTATCTTTTACATCTTCATTCTTTTTGGATTCTTACTTTCTTCTTGTTATGTTCTTTTTATTCTTCTTTTTTATAAAAAAATTCAGCTATTTTGTGAAAAAAAATTAGCTATTTTAAGAAAAATTCAGCTATTTTTTAGTTAGCCTTATATCCTCTCTTTTCCTCCTGCGTGAAAAAATATTGAAAGTGAGTTTGAAAATATTTTGTACATGCATAAAATTAGAAATTGAAAAGAGAAGCTTTGCCCCCTGTGTAGGTTCAAACCAATAATTTTTTTTCATGCAGGCTCTGATTGATGTTTCTTTATTTTCTAGTTTCTTGTACAAGTATGCATCTCCATTTTTGTAAAGTGACTGGATCTTCCTCAAACAATGGGCCTTCCATGCCCCCTGATTCCATATCTATTTCATGTTTGCTTCATAGAGTATCTGTTGTTCACTTTGACAAAGAGTAGACAATGCAAAACCAAAAAAATGCAGTGTGATATGCTTATGTATGCATGATATGCATAAATAATACTTACAGTGGTCCTATTGACTCATAGAATGAGGTGATCAGCTGGAGTGCTCTTATAGATTCCTTCCAAATGCACGTTTAGGTATTGGAATGGCAAAAGACTTCTCATTTATGGCTTTTATCTTCAAAATGTTGAAAACATGAGTAGTGGGGCCCAAGCAGCATAATCAGAAATACATCCATTTCAAATAATTATTCCGCACATTAGTTGGTATCTTCTTCGTAACCTTGCCAATAATCATTTATTTTGCTCAATGTGTCCTTTAAGGTTTGATAATGCAGCATACATCCCTTAACTTGAAGGCTTTGTATGACAAAAACATTTATTTATTTTTTAAATTTTGAAACCAAATATTAGCTTTGCCAAATCAGTGTCAATATATCTTAGAACTTGACTTTTCAAATTAATATATCTATAGCATAACAACCCTAGTTATCGTACTAAACTCGGGAATCATTTCCATTTAAGCAAAAGCTGTTGCGCTTCAGATAGACACATACATATTACTTGACCAAATGTCATATTAACTTTAAATATTATCTATCTCATTTGCATGCTTATTCAAACTATCTCCACTAATAGACTCTACCTATCAAGAGAGATTAACAGGTCTTTAATAGGCTTGAAATGGGGTCTATAAGGGACATGAGTTAAGCGAAGGCCATTTTTAAACTGGAGCTGATTTGATACTGTTGACAAACCTTCACACTATAAACTTTTTGTAGGAACCATATGCTGTTAGAGGTTCCATTTTCACCTTCTGGGCATCACTTTTATCTTCTAACTTCATGAAAATATAAAGCTTGAATGTCCTTCCATCTTCTTTGTAGAATTTGGATCCAATTAGTACTATCTTGATCTTTAGACCACCCTTTTTCTTATTCTTTCTTTCCATCCTTTTCCCTTTTGGAGCATAAAGTCTAAGATTTTCAATATTGCTGACTTGGAGCTACATTGGATAAAATGAAAGATGGTCTTTCCTCTAATTCTCTAATTTTATTTGAATTTTTAACTGGATTGGACAAATTCAAGTCAATATGTAGAAGTCTTTTGCTGCCTTAGATAAAAAGAACTCTGTTGGCTTTCTGAACTGCCTTTTTGGATTTTTATTCTTTCTTTTTCTTCTTTCTTCTTCTTTCTTTTCTTTTCTTCTTCTTATTTTTTCTTTTTCTTCTTTTTTTTATCCTAACTCTAAAAGAGTTATCTTGTTTATACCAAATTATGTTTCTAATAATAGATGAATGGAGTGACATAAGTCTGCTTCACCCCTGACTTCATCTCAATAAGTCCGTGGTATTCGATCTAATTCAGGTATCTTTCAACTATCTCTATAGTCTTGACTATATATCATTCTTTTTGGTTTTCTTTCCGCTTTATTTCTTAATGATCATCAGACTTGCCATAAGTATCACAATAGCTCTGGGTAGGTCATTGGGGTTTACAAGCCAATAAAAGCAAGCTAAAACCTTATGAAGGCTTAAAGAGACAAACTAGGGATTGATATTAATAAGCTGGATACAAGTTGTTGGCTTATCAAACAATGCCTAGATCATCTCTTTCTTAAATAAGCAGAGTTCAATTTTGCCTCAAAATTTCGTCAAAGCATGTTCTAAGATAGACTAGGACCTACACAAAGGTCATTATGCAGAAGCCCTCTCTAAGTAAGCATACACAGTTTAATTCTATAGAACAACTCCCTCACCTAGTAAAGTCATTCGAATCATGATGCATAGATATACTAATTTATAAATATCAAGCTAGATTCATCATTGGTTGAGCACTAAAATGAACAAAGACAAATAAAAATTTAATGAAAATAATTTATTCAAACAATCTTAATTTGAAAAAAATAATTATTCCAGAAAATACCAAAAAAAGAAAATCAAACAAAAAACCAAACAAGTCAAGAAAAGTTTATTGAGTTTTGTTGAGTTGGAGTCAAAGATGCTTCATCTACTTGGACATATCAAGGGCAATGGTTATCACCTCCTTATCCACAGTTGGTGCAAGCTTGCTTAGTAGCACCTCCTCTTTAGCAGTTCCTCCATCTACATCTTGAAAAGTTGATAAGATAAAACTTTCCTTCAATCCTCCCTCTATTATGAAGGTCGATGGTGGTGGCGCTCTTTCAAATTTAAGTAAAGGATTACTCTTGGTATTGGATTTATTAGGCTCATGCAACTTTTTACTGTCAATCAAATCTTGGATCTCGTGTTTTAGTCACAAGCATCTGTCTGTCTCATATCCTTGTGTCTAATGAAATATGCAAAAGGCTTTAGTATCAAAATTTGGTAGTAAAGGATTCGGCAAAGGTCGATGAGCCAATGACTGTAATAACCCTTTCTTTTACAGCTTGTTGAAAACCTAAGACGAAGGTTTCCCCAGGTCTGAAAGCTATCTTCTATTTGCTTGACCAGTTGTATTGACATCTACTGCATTCTGTGTACTCTGACTGTCAAACTGATAATTTTCCATCTTATTCTTTCTTCCAAAAAAATGGCTCTCCTCATGTTCCCATTCTTCTATCTGTAAGCCAGCTTGGAGAAGATCTTTAATATCTCTTATGAAAGTGTGAGATATCCGTTCATGCAAACTAGGTAGGACACCCCTTACTATCATTCAAATCTGATCGGACTCATCTGGTCTCTTCTTAAGTAGTGCAACTTTGTTTCTCCACCTCTTCACATCATCAACAAAACTTTCATTTTGTTTCTGCATGATAGTCTTTACCTCCATTAAGGTGACTTTCAGCTCAACATTGTACCCATACTGTTGAATAAAAGCTTTGTACAGCAGATCCCAATCTTTTCGAGTATTCTCCTATGAGGTATTGAACCAATTTTGCACAATGGGATCCAAAGAAAGGATGAAATACCTTAGAGTTTGAGCCTTAGTAGCTCTAGTAGACTGTATGGTAGTGATGTACTGCTTAACATGCAAGTGGGGATTTCCTGTGCCATTGTACTTAGCAAAAGCAGAAATTTTGAATTTGTAAGGGATTCCTTCATCATCTTCAAATAGTTTGTCAACTTTTGACACTTCTTCGGCCTTTAGCTTCATCTCAAACTTTCTCTAGATCAGCAATCATCTTCTCGACATCGACAAATTTAACTTTCTTTTCTATAGTCTTCTTTTCTTTCTTATCCTCTTGTTGATCTTGGAAGTACTGTTCTCAGTCATCATTGTCCATAGCTTCTTTGTCTTCATCAGAGGCTGCTTTAACTACCTTAGCCTTTCCTATATCTTTTGGCTTTTTGTTACTAACAGATGCTTCAACAGTGCTTACTTCCAATAGTGCAGCTAGTTGATTTTTCATATTCTCGTCTAGGGCTTGCTCTAACTCTTCCATCTTGGATACAAGAGCTTCATTTATCAGGTTCTAAACCTGGTCGGGATTCATGGTTCTGGGAGTGAAATTAACTGTATCTTCACTGAACTCTGAGTCACTGACGTAGGTCGGGTTATCGTATGTCCTTGAACTGCTATACTCCAGGTCTGTGAGCCAGAAATGATCAATATTAAGTAATGTATGTATGTATGTATGCATGTATGCATGGATACACAAGTAACAGACAAATAAAGATAATTAGGACATTCCTTCCAACCTTACATCTTCCACACATGAATAGCAAGTCTCTTTTCTTTGGTATATAGTCAACAAAATATCAACATGTGATATTTTGTTTTCAAAAAATTCACTCAGACGGTTTAACCAATAGTTATATTCTCAAAATCAGAAGTCTATGATAATTTTTATTAATTAAGTCTTAATCCATTGGGCCAACAAAGAGATAACTTTTATGCTATAGTTGGGATTAAAACCAAATTAAAGAGATTATCATAAATAGATTTCCTATTTAGAAAAATAACTAAGGATTCATGCTACAAATAAGCCCATGATTAACAATTCTCAGTATAAATTAGGCCCATAATTGATTTTTAGTATTCCATAATTGACTTAACTAGTTGTACGCTCATTTAAAAAGAAGGTTAAGAAAAATTATAATTTGAATAAAGTGAAAAAACAATTTTGTTTCAAAGCCCATTGTAAAAAGGTTTGTTTAAAAATGAATCTTGGGATTTGTACTTGGGCCATGAGGTAGAAAAGAATTTTTGATTAGTTTTAAAAGGTTTTATGTCTAAAAGACAATCTTGAAAATTTTGAAAATAGTTTTAGCCTTTTGGACTTAAAGGAATAAAAATTATTTTGAGCATATAATATAATTAGGTCATATTAGAAAAGAACAAACCTAATAAGCCACGGTTCAAACCAAGATATATCAATCATAGTCAAACAACAATCATTTGGGTAAAAACCTAAGAAAAATAACTAGGCCAATTACATGAGCTTTAGTCTTTGGGTTAAAAAGTTTAGGCTCTCATAGCAAGTATATACCAAAAGGTACAAGACTATGGTGGTTATGCCATACTCGATCTCCATACCTTGAGTAAAAGTATGGTATCCCTTACATAACACAACACAGGTTACATATGTGTCCTAACTCACGCACACGATGCAAGCTAAAAGATGCAATGGACAATATCATAATAAGAAAGAATAAAATAATATAAAGACTAACAAAATCAACTTCTCTTATCCCCTGTAGAGTCACCACTATGAGAGAAGATTTTCGCCCCTACTCCCATATGGAATGGTTCTTGCGATTTCGCCACTATTATGCTCAGGGCCTTAGAGAACATGGGCCTAAACTAGAAGAAAATGGAGTCACCACTCGGATGGGCCGAGAAAAAGAAAGGGGTGGATGACTCGATTCCTAAGGAATCCCTAACCCCCTAATGGGTTCGGAAAGTTGGATATATATGGAGAAGGTAAGAGTGACCCAGCACCCCTATAACGCCCGGTTCATTGGAATCGCCCTCCTTTTCAGGTCTAAATATTATTAAATTCTTAAAAATTATGAAATCATCCATATTACACACAATTTAAAAGAAATAAACATCCATCATCTTACTAAAATAAAAAAAAACAAAATTAGCACCCATCCAAGGATGGAAACATGCCTTTACAATGTCCAAGTTTATGAAAATAAATACAACAGGATACTCACCAAAAGGTGAAAATATGTTCTTTACAAAGTCTCAAAAATTCGTAAAGTAAACTATATAATAAAAAATAACTAAGGCATCCACAAAATGGAAACATGTCTTTGACATACCTGTTTTATTAGTTTTTGTTATAGATTTATGTCTTGTTTATTATCATAATTATTGTTTTCTTTAGGTATTTTGTTAGTTTTAATATGTTTATTTAGTGTTTTCATTAGTAGTTTTTGTTTATTTAAGTGTTTATGTCGTTTTTGTCCTAGTTTTTAGTGTGTGTTTATGTTTTGTTGGTTAATGTTCATTTAATTCTTGTTTAAAGTTTGTTTCAAGTTTTGTTTTAGGTTAAAAAGCCAAAGAACCGAAAAGAAGGAAAAATGGACAGTAGCTGACACAGGCAGAGGACACGGCCAAGCTTGTGGCTGTGTCCCATATCAAGCTAAAAGGAAGCCACAAGACACAGAGATGGACATACTCAAGGGACACGGCCAAGTCACTGGTCGTGTCCCTCCAAAGAAGCTCAAACACGGCCAAGTTGCTTAAGCTAGGCCGTGTCTCACTCAGTTCCAAAGCAAAAGGAAGAAAATCAATCAGTAGAAGACACAGGCAAGGGACACGACCAAGTCACTGGCCGTGTCCCTCTAAAATGGTCCAATACGGCCAGTCAACCTCCAACACGGCCGTGTCACTCAACCAAAGAAGAAAAGAAGAAAAGCAGGCAGTAGTGAACACAAGCAAGGGACACGGCCAGGCTTGTGGTTGTGTCCCTCCAATTCACCACCAACACGGCCAAGTTCACTCCAACTTGGCCGTGTCTCTCATGGACCAAAGGCAAGCGGATTTTTAAAGCGGAGATTCGTATAAATATGGGATTTTAGGGTTTTCTTAGTAGTTGAGAATTTGAGAGCTGATTGAGCCGTCTGAGAGTGAAGTTAGGGTTTCTAACTTTGTTTTCTTAAAGATTATTGAACACTTTGGATTAAACTAGCTTAGATTAGATTGTTCTAGCCATTGATACACTCTTCTTGCAAGATTTGAACAAGAGATTCTTCAGAAGCTTCAAGGAGTTTGTAATTTGGTTTTGCTCTTGAACTTTATCTCTTTATTTTCATTGGAATTGTATTTATGGATATTATCATGTCTAAATTGATTTCTTTAAATATTAATGAGATGAGTATGTTTGATAGCATTATGAACTAATTTGATCTAGTCTAGGGTTTGTATGGATCTGCTATGATTGTATGAATTGGTTATTCTCTTAGCTAATAATTTCTTTAGCCTTGATTGAATGAAATATTGTTAATATATAATTGATTGGCCACCAATTATGTGTTTTAGGTATTAGATGATGGATTGAGAGATGAAGTCTAATGCTGGAACAATTCAATTAAGGACTTAGGTGAATTAGAGATATAACCTAGGAAAAGATTATTTCAATTGGAACAAGATTATTTGAGAGAGGTTTGAATGCGAGAGCTTATTTCCTTTATTCAATTAATTAAGTTGCTTGAGATTTAATCTTTGAAATTAAATTGGTTAAGAGGAATAACCGTTCATACTTATAAGTAGCAGAGAAGTGCAAACCCTAGACCATTTTATTAAGTGAATCAAAACATTAGCTCAATTTACTTTTATTGCTTTAAACTTCAATCAATCTTCTTCATTAGTTAACAATTTAAATTTTCTTCATTACTTGTTATTTATAATCTGATAAGCAGTTAGCTACTTTAGCTTCCTTGTGAGACGACCTTGGGGCGATCACCTTTGCTACAGCTACCTCGTATACTTGCGAGTGACGCTTTGTGGTAGAGTTAATTCGAGCGGAACAATACCAATCCAAATGAACAAATGATAATTCAATATAAATCAATCATTCATAATAAACAAATGATAATTCATAAAATCCAAATGACAATTCAATATAAATCAATCATTCATAATAAACAATTAATTAAAATCACATGATTAATTATCAACAAATAATCTAAACATATCATTCATCCATGATAAAATAATTAAGATCGATATATAAGGATACACACTATGATTAAAATATATAAAGTTTGATTAAAATTGCAATTAGAGGCTAATATACAAACTAGGATTTAAACCTAAAGAATGGAAGTCTTGGACTAGGCTTTCGGAATATGTGGAATTAGGGTCTTGTATAATGGCTTTTTGGAAATTTAGTTTTAGGGTTCTGGATTATGACTATTTGAAAAATAGGATTAGGGTTTCTTAAATAAAATTAGGATTTTGAGCTTGAAAACTAGGTTTTTAAGTCTGTGAAATTAGAATTTTGGAAATCAAATTGGGATTTTGGATTTAGAAAATTTAGGAATTAGGGTTCTGGACATTAAAGTTTAGAAATTATGGTTTAGGATTTATATCAAATAAGTTAAGATTTCGTTACTAGTATTCATAGAATCACAACCAAAATTATTTAACTAATGAAATTAAACCATCTTCAGAAACATCCACTGCTACTAGAATCAAATTAACACTTTCATAACTTCCTAAGATGCAAGTTTAGACATAAATATATTAAATATATCTATTGGATGTTGGAAATAAATTAAGTTTAGAAAACTAAACAGGCGTGTTGGCTCCTCTAATATCAATATGTTGAATCCAATATGTGCTACTGCCTAACGAACCTTGATGAACGAAGCAAGCTTAAGACAATGGTTCCTGCCTCCTTGGTTGCTATATATTTTAATTGTGTTTTGATTTTTGTTGCTCTAAGCTCTTAGTTGCTCATTACCCCCCCCCCCCCCCCTCTTTCTGTATTTAATTATTTATTTATAGGCAAAATTTGCTTAACTTCAAACCCTAATCTTGTTAATTCGAGGGTTATTCCAAAGTCCAACTTGATTAGGAAATTAAAATGGTCGGCTAAATTCCTTTTAGAATTCAGATTCATGTCGATTTAGAGCATCCAAATCAACATGGAGCCAGCTCATATTGATTTGGGGTTTCTAAATCGACATGAGCCATGGCTCATGTCAACTTGGACCTTCCAAATTGACATGAGCCTACCTGTGTCGACTCTACCCTAATCCATAATTATTAATTTTTGGGCTGAACCTTCGTCACAAATTTAATTTGGGCCTTTATAAATTGGACTGGTCTAATTTCAAGCTTTTAAATTAAGTTTAAGCTCTTTAAAATTATAATGGACTAAGTAAAGTTTCTTAAATTTAAACCGAAACAAGGACCTACCTGTTTCCCTTTTTTTTACTTCATCCTAACATAATGGTGTCCTACACTTTCTGCCATACAAGGCCTCATAAGGCGCCATTCCAATGCTAGACTGATAACTATTATTATAGGTGAATTTAATTAGTAGTAAGTGCTTGTCCCAGCTTCCTGTAAAGTCAATAACACAACTCCTTAATCTATCCTCGAGGACTTGTATAACTCTCTCTGACTACCCATTTATCTATAGATGAAAAGCAGTGCTGAAGTGTAGCCGAGTGCCCAAGATATCTTGCAAACTCTTCCAAAATCTGGATGTGAATCTTGGATCTCAGTTTGATACTAAAGAAATTGGGACACTATATAGCCTCACAATCTCATTCACATATAATTCAGCCAGCCTGTCAAGAGAATAATCCATCATGACTGAAAGGAAGTGAGCTGACTTCATCATACTATTTATTATCACCTAGATTGCATCATGTTTCCTCTAGGTTAAAGGCAATCCAGTTGCAAAATCTATAATCACCCACTCCCATTTTCATTTTGGCACTGATAATGGCTACAATAATCCTGAAGAAACCTGGTGCTCAACTTTTAGTCTCTAACAAGTGAGACATTTGGATATAAATTTTCTATTTCCCTCTTCATACCTAATCACCAATAATACTGCTTTAAATTTTGATACATCTCAGTACTTCCAAAGTGTATAACATAAGGTGACTGATGTGCTTCTTTTAACATCTTCTTCCTTAATTCAGCATCATCAGGAACACATAATCAATCTCCATATAATAAACTATCATCATCTCTAATATGAAAATCCTTACTCTCCCCCTTATGACAAACTTCCACAATCTTTTGATGTTTCAAATTTATCTTCTGTACTTCTTTAATTTGATCAATCAATAATGGGCTTGATTGCAACTGAGCCATAAGGGTGCCATAATCACATATCTTGAATATGGCACGCAAAGCTCTCAACTCAATAAGCAATAAGAGAGAATAGGCAGTTAACCCTGCTATGGACTTTCGACTCAAGGCATCTACAATAATATTTGCCTTGCCCGGGTGGTAGTCAATCAAACAATCATAGTCTTTTATTAGCTCCAACGCCTTTGCCGAAGATTTAGCTCCTTCTGAGCACCCAGATACTTTAATCTTTTTGTGATCAGTGCAAATGAAACATTTCTCTCCATATAAATAATGCCACCAAATCTTTAGTGCAAACACTATGGCTGCTAACTCCAAATTATGGGTCGGATAGTTAAAATCATGAGGTTTCATCTATCTGGATGCATAAGCAATAGTTTTACCATCATGCATCAGAACACATTCCAAACCATTATGTGAAGCATCACTGTGGATCACATATGATTTACCTTCCACAGGTAAGGTAAGAATAGGAGCTTGCATCAACATATCTTTCAACTACTCAAAACTTACCTAACATCGAACTGTCCACACAAATTTCACACCTTTCCAAAGTATTCTGGTAAGTGGCATAGCTATCATGAAAAATTCTTTCGCAAATCGGCGATAATAACAAGCCAATATGAGAAAACTCCTAACTTCTATCACATTCTTTGGTGGACTCCAATTCAAGATTTCTTCTACTTTACTCAGATCAACTCTAATGCCCTCTGCTAAAACATAATGCTCAAGAAAAGTAACCTGATCCAACTAGAATTCATACTTGGACAATTTGGCATAAAATTATTTCTCCCTCAAAGTCTGCAATACAATCTGTAGGTGTCTATCATTTTCATCTATCATGGTCTTCCTTGTTACCTGAGTAAACAAGGATATCATCAATAAATACCATCATAAACTGATCCAAGTATGGCTTGAATACATGATTCATCAAATCCATAAAAACTGTCGGTACATTCATTAGGCCAAAAGGCATCACCAAAAACTCATAGTGGCCGTACCTCGTGTGAAAAGTAGTCCTTGGTACATTTGCATCTTTAACTCTCAATTGATGGTACCCTAATCTCAGACCAATCTAGAATAATATAGCTACCTCCTTCAATTGATAAAAAAGATCATCAATGCGAGGCAATGGGTACTTGTTCTTGAAGGTCATTTTATTTAACTGCCGGTAATCAATGCATAATCTTAAAGTGCCATATTTTTTTTAACAAATAGCATTGGTGCTCCCCATGGTGAGACATTAGGGTGAAGGAACCCTTTATGAAGCAACTCCTGCAACTGCACCTTTAACTCTTTCAATTCTGCAGGTGCCATCCGATAAGGGGTAATGGAAATGGGAGTGGTACCTGGCATAACATCAATACCAAACTCCACCTCTCTTACTGGAGCTAGCCCTAGCAACTTATCTGGGAACACATCAGGAAACTCTACCACTGTAGGAATACTGTCAAACTTAGACCCCTCCGCTATAGTATCTACTACATGTGCTAAGTAAGCTTCACACCCCTTCCGAATCAACCTCTTAGCAGAAATAACTAAAATGAAAGTAGACAAGAGGTGCCTCGACTTACCTAACACCGCCACCTCCATCCCATCATGTGTTTTCAGAGTAATATGTTTTTGCTGGCAATTTACCACTGCCTAATGTTAGGATAGTCAATCCATACCTAGAATAAGATCATAATCCTTAAAGGGCATCTCAATCAAGTTTGTTGTCCCAAGATGGCAACCAAGAGGGGGAGGGGGGGTGAATTGGTTGTTTTAAAGAAGTGATGACAAATTATAAATTGAAAGCAAGTTAAGAAGAAGATGAGTAGAGAAATGAATGAACATAAGCGATTTATAGTGGTTTGAATTCCTTAATCCTACATCCACTTCCTCAAGAACTTTTTGAGCTTCTATTATCAATGAATTTTTACAAGCTCAACTATAACTTAGTGTTTTCACAAGCTCACACGAAACTTTTATAAGGTTTGAGTAATTTCCTCACAATCTATCACACCTCAGATTCGGAGTGGATGATCCTAGGGTTCGAGTTGGTGTAATACGCCGGAACCAAATAGAACCCATGTCAAAACAAAACAGAAAATGACATTTTCCTAGTTGTCTCTCTTCTACTATTCCAGGATATCACAGTGACGTTATCACCGGAGTTGCACTACTTATAAAATAATACTGAAAAAACAACAATGTGAGGGTTGAGCCGCAACTCAATAATTATTTTGTGTTTTATATATACACTTTATGTTATTAACCAGTTAAGTATTTTATTAAAGCTTATGCGACATTCATGGTTCAACTTAGTATAAGAGCATGCCATTACACATTTAGAATCACATAACACATTTATATTTAAGGTATATTCATAATAGTAGCAATTTAAACATTAGCATACAATATATTTAACAATATTTCATGATAGGTTCAACAGATAATATTCATAACAGATTCGCAACATATATCTTCAAGGCAAAATCGTAATAACTTAACAGTTTATATACTAATACTAACTCATTTTAGTGCTTACTATTTATTAGTCTAACTTTATGGATTTTCACATATGAATAAATAGATTACCAAATTCTAGGTAATTTAAGTGGATCTGGTCAGGACTATATTATCCCTTTAACTGTATTTAACAACAACACTTGTTATTAAATTATCAGTGTTTAAAATTTATTTCTGACTAAAGATTTGGTTAATATATAACTCTCGGGTTATAGTGATATACTCATAACATAATGGATATTCTACTCTACTTGAGTATAATAGAATGTCAGTTTAAACAGAGATTCTCAAAATTTACAACTATACTTGTACTAAATTTAGATTTTACTTGAGTACTCTTAATTAACACATATATCATATTTAATTGGTCAGAGTGAGTATTTGTATTCAACTTGAGTATCCAAAACACTTTAATTTTGGAAATCATACGACAGTACATAACAGAGTTAGTCCAGAGACTGTAAACAGAGGTAGCCAGAGGCTGAATTTCAGGGTAGTAACTTTCCCCTTATGTGCATTTCAAAATACCGGTGTACATTGCCTAGTGGTTTAATCTCCATTAGGGTTGGGCTCTGTCAACATGATTATCAGAAAATCAGGTTTGGTCATCGGATTAGTCTCAGAAGGCTCATTCGGAAGTTCATACATGAATTTAATTGGCTTACTTCACTATAATGATTTAATAATCGCTCATTTACTTATATAGTAAAATTACTAGTTAGGATATTTATGCATGACACTATTTCCTTTAGTCTTATTTCTAGTACTAGTAGAGTCTTTACCATTATTTATTTACACAACTTTAACAAGTCATATTCTTTAGCTAGTCATACTTTATGACTAAATATCTCTTTTTATTAATCTTTTCATTTAATTCCAAGAATTAAATATCACATAAATCTCATGCATTATATGTATATTTAAAATAAACATGACATTAACATATTTTTAGTATTAAATATCATAATAAAATTCTATCATTTTACAATAATAATTTTCTACACATACGTATTTTAATTATATTATATTTTACTTAAAATCATAAAGTAAAATAATCTCCAATTCTTAATACCTTCATTATATTACTGATTCTTATAACTTTCTTGTCGCCATATTTAAGTGGTCATAAGATCCAACTTCAATATCACAAAGTAACAACCAATTTTAAAAAAAAAAATTCAATTCTTGTATTTATACAATGTGTATATAGCTTTGTATATACTCTTACTTCCTCAATTAATTTAATAGACAATTTAACTTAATTTTCTTAGTTTACCTATGCATATTTCATAAATTATCTTTGAATTGCAGTAAGTTTAATTTTAGGTATATTGCAGGTATGCAACATGTATACATAAACTCCTCCTCTTTATTATTTCTACCTCATACTATACTTATTGTTACATATTTTACTATTATTATTATTATTATTATTATTATTATTATTATTATTATTATTATTATTATTATTATTATTATTATTATTCTAATTTTTTTAAAATTTCCTCGTAAAACAAACAACAACAGGGCTTATCATACCTTTTTTTATTGTTCTTCTACTATAATTTATAATATCTCATCTTAAATCCTCCACCAATCAAATTTTCTATACTTTACATGTTTAAAAATATATGTATATATATAATATTTCTTACTAGGGGTGAGCATAGTTTGGAGTAATACAAAGATTTTTTAATCTCTGAAACCGAACCAAATGTCAGAGATTTTTAAAATGACATCTCCAGAATTGCTCCAAAACTAAAAAATCTCCACATTGTATTGCTCTAATTTTTCGGAGAATTTCAGTTCGGAGTTTTGGATATTTGGAGATTTATCTATATTCATATTCATAATCAAGATGTCAATATTCATAATCAAAATACAAATATCCATAATCAAACAAATCCAATCCAATAAATAATTTGGATTCCAATCAAAATCATTTAAAAAAAAATAATTTGCAAAAAAATTTAACACCACCACTTACATTGAGTCTCATATCTCCACATTAGCCCTTGGAATAATATTTTATATAATTTCAAGTTCTTGAGTAATACCTTATGAAAAAATTGAAATTAAAATCCATTAGAATTTACTTAATGTAGAATGATAATCTAAGAATAAAAATCAACTAAAATAATGATGGATTTTATACCTGACTCAAAGTTTTTAAGTTCTTCAATTGTTTCTTCAACTTGGATAGGCCTATTAGAAGTCCTCAACTAATCTTGACAATAAATTAGGACCTCAGATGTAGTAGGAGCTAATGAAATCCCAAATTTGTCTAAAGTCCTGCCACTAGTGCTAAATGCAAATTCAGAAGTGACTGTTGAGGATTTTATAGCCAAAACATCCCTTGTCACTTTTGAAAAAATTGGATATCTCTCTGCATTAATCTTCCACCAACCCAAAACATCGAAATCAAGAGCAAACTTTTCAGTATATTCCTCAAAATGCCTATCCAACTATCCTTTAGATGCCATTTGTTTCTCATTCTTTTGTTGTGAAAAATAATCATCAATATCATCTTCTTCCATGTAGTTGTCATTATCAGTTTGAGATTGTTTTGAAAAGTTCCTCATTTCTCCCACCATTTTCGGCCCATCCATTGTCTTGTACTCCTCCATCAAAGCATTTAAAGCATTTATTACTCTCTCCACCAAATTAGTTGCATCATTTTCTTTATAAAATGTAATATATTTTACCCTAAGATAATTCATCTTATATTTAGGGTCTAATACTATAGCTACGAAAAGCATTATGTTCATTTTATTTAATGAACCCCAATACTTGTCAAATTTAGCTCTCATTTGTTTGCCCATTTCAGCCATAGCTAAATCACTACTATCTTGACAAGTTTGTAATTCCTTTAAAATCCTCATTATTTCAGGAAAATATAAATTTGACGTACAATACAATGACCTAGATAGCTTACAAGTAACATCATAAAATCTTTTCAAAAAGCGAGTCCAAATTACAACCTTATCCCAATCACTATCACATGGTAAATCCTCTCCAAACTCGCTTACAAATTTACTATCCATGTCCTCTAATCTATCAAAAGCTTTTCGATGACCTAAGGCAGATGCTAGTATCAAGTATGTTGAATTCCACTTAGTTGGACAATCTAATTGTAAAGAAGCTTTTGACTTGACATTTACAATTTCACCATATTTCTTAAATAAATCTAACCTTTATGGGCTGCTCCTTATGTACTTAATCACATCCCTAATTTGTTTTAATAGAACCTTGAATCATCTCAATCCCATCCCTCACAATTAATTGAAGAATATAAGCAAAACCTCATATGAAAAGCATCCCCACCCATAACAAAAGCTTTCTTTTTGAATGACCTTTTCTTTAACTGTTGAATAACAATATCATTAGAAGATGCATTATTAACTTTAATGCATATAATCTTATCTAATCCCCACTCTTCCATGTAAGCATCAACAACATTCCCTATGTTAATTCCTTTGTGACTCTTAATTATACAAAAATTCAAAATTCTTTTATGCAATTTAAATTCAGAATCAATAAAATGTGCAGTTAAACACAAGTAAGATAGATTTTGGATACTTGTCCAAGTATATATAGTTAATGAAACTCTTTGACATTGACAAGCAAGCAAGACATATATTATTTCTTTTTGTGAAAAAACAAAGAGCAACAATCTCTAGCAATAGTAAACCTAGATGGAATATGAAATCTAGGAACAACAACATTAATAAATTCTCTAAACCCTTCTCCTTCAACAAACCTAAAAGGAAGTTCTTCTTTTATAATCATTCTAACTAAAGATTTTCTTTAAGCTTGTTGATCAAACTCCCAACAAGTTAATGTAGCCTCTTCAGAATCATTTGCAGTTTGGAAATTAAATAATTTTAGCGATTTATCTTTACTCGTATGGGCTGCAACTAAATCTTTTTTAATTTAACATTTTTTATAGGTTTCCCTTAAATGTTTCCACAATTCAGAAGTGCCTAACTCTCTTTTACTATGATAATCTTTACCACACCACAAACATCTAGCCCTCCCAATCTCATTTCCTTCAGAATCTTTTACTTTTTCAAAGTGAATCCAAACTCCTGACCTAAGCTTTTTAGCAAAATGAGTAGAAGAAGATGGTTGAACATTATATTTAGTTGCACTGTCAGATGTTGCATTGGAACTGAATACAAACCAATTGTTTGGGACGAAATAGAAGGTGTATATGAGGTGATCTCTTTCAATAACGATGGAGTAACATCTATAATATCATTGTCATTGTTGTTGCCACTAGTACTAAGAAATGATTTCCGCTTGTTTTGATTCATATTGATGGGTGAACTCATTACTAATAAAACAAAATTTATTCAATTAGTACAATTAACTAACTATTAATTCATTTACCTAATTCCATACTCATATATATCTATAACTTAATTATCTTTATAAAATTCAAAATTTACCATATATACATATAAATTAATGTATTAAATTTACCATATATAAAAATTTAAACTAATTAATAGTATTAAATATTTTTACAGATTTTTTTAAAACTCAACTAACTAATTGTTATATATATATTTTAAACTTAATTATCTTTATAAAATTCAAAATTATAATTTAAATATTTAATTAGTTTTACTCATTTATTATACTAATATATTTTTTTGTTTTAAATTTGATATATATATATTTACCATATATTTATTTTCTAATTAATATTATTAAATTTACCATATATTAATTTAAACTAATTACTATTATTAAATTTTTTTACAGATTTTTTTTAAAAACTCAACTAACTAATTAATATATATATGTATAAATTTTTTTTAAAACTCAACTATAATTTGCAAATGATATGTCAAATTGAAGCTTATAACGAGAGGATATCATCCGTACCAAAATCGTCGAAAAAGGACATCGAAAACTGTTGAAATCGTCGTTGAAAGTTTACTGGAGATGTTCCATTCGTGCCACACGTGTGACCTACTTCGGCTGCAGCAAACGGTGAGACAAGCGGTGTTGGACCCGCCGGAGGAAGAGCTAATCGATGGTGGGGGCGATGACGATTAAAGGTCACCGGACGACGATAGATCGAAGGTGAAAAAAAAATGGATGTTAGTACCTTCTCTCTCACCTCTTTTCTCTGCTCTTCTGTCTTAAAAATAAATATCTTCTCTCTCTAATTAATGAGCTATGTACTTGTTTTTTTTTTCTTTTATAAACATTAATACAACTTTACTTTAGTCTTAATTCTTAAACTAGTGTTTGCGCTTCGGTTGAGGTAAGGATAGACATGAAAAATATATTGCTTTTTTTCTACGTTGGTATTAAAAAAAATGTTCTTTCATTTTTTTATAAATTATTATAATGAATATGATAGATAAATAAATAAATAAATCATTAATCCTAAATAAGTTATTATTAACATTTTTTTTAATTTTAACATCTATATTATTCAACTCTTAGATGTTTATGATTTTTATTTTTAATTAATGTTGGTAAGGAGAGGATAATCAATTTTCAGCCCATTATTCAGTTTATAATTTATTTTGTAATTTTATCAAATTACTTCTATTATAATTCTAAGTTATACAATTATAAAACCAATAATGCAATTATTAAAAATGCTATAGGATTTTGTTATGAATAAAAAAATATATTGCTTTTCATATAATAACAACAATAATAATATCACAATAATTAATTTTTAAAAAGAAAAATAAATTAAAAAATTAGTAGAAATTTGCATCATAATATGATGAAATATAAACATAGGAAATTAAGATGTATATATATAATATGATGAAAATGCCAAAGTGAATATATTACATGATGTAATATGAAAAATAATTTTAATAAATCTTAAAAAATATTAGTGGTTGGTTGATCGTACTTATTACTTATATTTAAATTAATATTTGTATTATTCATATTATTCTAAAATGCATCATTTTATTTATCTCTATCATCACTAGTGCCATTAATTATTATTAATACACAAACTCATCATTTTTATTGAAAACTAATATTATTATAATTTTTTTTTCAAAAAAATATTACTATAAATAATTACTTGATAGCAATAATAATTCATATAATCGTGTTGAATATTAATTTAATTTAAAATATTTAATTAATAATTTATTAACAATTAAAATTTTTTAAATATAATTTATATTTTATTAATTTAATAATATTGTAAGACATATAAATCAATATTAATTAGGTGAAAAATTTAAAAATATATATAATCATTAGTTATATTTTTATTTTTATATATTTCATTTTTTTAGTTAAATTAGAAAATTACTTTAATTTCATTATATATAATATTAAATGTTCAACATAAATCAATATAATAAAATATTATTTTTATTAATCAATCGGATATTATTCTTGATATTCGGTTCGATTCGGATTAGTCTGGTTCAGTTCTCAGTCCGGATATCACATAATCTCCATAACCGCTCTACATAATAAAAATCAGTATAATTCAGTTCGGAGAAACTCAAAAGTTAACTGAGTTTTTCGATTATTGATATTTTCAATCCGGTTATTCGGATCGATTTGGATATCTCTAGGACCCGTACTCAACCCTATTACTTACAATCAAACATCACATAAAAAGTAACACTATACACAACTCTATATTCATAATATCATCACATGCATCAAAAATATTAAGACATGCATGAACTGGAACAATTTATCCAACTAATACAAATTATTTCATCTTTTCAAGCTCATATTTTGCATTCTACTCATAATAATAAAATTATAAATAGATATTCTACTTCCTTTTTAATTATTTCTTTTCATATATATAAGTTTCATAAATTATCATCATCATTCTAAGGGTATATATATCATGTATATATTGTATATATCTTATGTATATTACATAACCTTGTTATATCTATTAAGCATTAATTTTATTTTATTTTCCTAGCACATATGTACATACTTCTTTGTTTATGCATATATTTTTTCTTTTATATATATATATATATATATATTGATACTAATATTTAATTTTCTCTTAGTTTCTATTTTCACTTAGCATTTTTTCTAATTCCTTGTCCATGAAAAATAGAACCATTTATTCATATATATGATTATTGATTATTTTATACATGTTTTTCCTCACGTACATATATTTTTTGCAATCATTATTTACTGACAATGACTAGAACCATCTTCACTTTGCCATAAAATATCCACTGCAAATTCTCACCAATTAATTTATTACAACATTCATACTTGTCTTAATTACTTACTTTTAATCTAATTTCAGCCAAACATCACATACATAAACAAACAATGGGCAATTTGGAATTTACAGTAAAGTAGTTAACTTTGTTTATTAAGCAATTTCATCTTCATAAGCTCATATCTTTTACTTCACACGTGAGAATTGAATTCTAAAGTGATATTCTTGTTAATCTCAACACACCTCATCTACACATATAAATTTCATGAATTATCATTCATGTTTGAGGAATTATCTTTCATGTATATTATATATATATGTAGTGTATATCTTATGTTTATATTTCATTATTTTTAGTACTACCCATAACAAATTCATATCATCATCCTATAAAGCCATTTTTCATGTACATGAACACTTAAACTCACTCTTTACTATTTGTTTTTTTTCCTTAATTCTAACAGTTTCTTATTATGTTCAAACTCATTTCTATTTGGTTTCTTATTATATACAAATAAATTCTATTACTTAGTTTCTTCTTCATGCTCAACATCATATTTCATTTTTTTTTCTTATTCATCATAAATTTCTGGTTTAATTTTCAGCTTTTAATCTTTTTTTTTTCATCTTCCATTTTAAATTTTCAAAGAAGTCCTTTACAAACAAGTTTTTAGCAAATAACACATACAAGTCACATTTTAAAGGCTTCGAACACTCGCCTCTTGTAGACATCTTTAAATATCACCTTCTTCTCCTTTCCTTTACTTCCCAACCCAAGCTTGTTCCCTTTTCAAGCTCTCTTTCTCTTTTCTCTCGGTTTAATGTGTGTGTTTGGCTTAAATGGTAGTATTTAAGATAAGTTAACATGGTTTGTATATATGCTCTTTTATAATAGCTAGAATCAATATTTTTTTTTAATTTTTAGTGACGATGAAGTTGCAATATTTTAACTACCCAAGAAAATCAGATGTAGGACATATAGACTTTATTCTCTATTTCTATTTGCTTTTACCATTTGGTCTAGCTTTTCATATTTTCCTGACACATTTACAATGACAAAGCTTTAAAGGGGATGTTACTAAGGACAGTTGTTTGCTATATCAATATTTTTAATTCCTAACAATCATACGCTAGATGACTAATGTACCTATTTATCCTAGACATGGTCATGGTTCACAAATTGCCAATTTCAATTTAGAAAATTCTTGAACCTAAACTAAACCTTCTATAAGACGGTTCAGGAATCGCCGGCTCGAAGACGATTCGAGAGACAATTTGAAGAGAGATTTTGAAGGAGGAATTTAAAAGCGGTCTACGATAGTTCAAAGTGGTTTGGAACAATTTAGGAGATAATTTATATGTGATTTTAATTAGAAAAAAATTTTTTTAATTAAAATTTATAAAAAAAATAAAAATATTGAGATTAATTTACTAAAATAATAAAACTAATATATGCGCAACTTAAAAAAAGAAGTTATTTATGTATCTTTTTGGACTTTAGAGATAAATTAACATTCACGTATTTCTTTTACCTTATATTTAAATTGTTAAATATTATTATCTTCATTTTAATTTCTTCAATTATATTTTCTATGTGAATTGGTCTAAAAAATTCATCAACTATATTATTTTCCTTCTTGATCCAAAATTTGAGCCTTGATTATTTGTCATTTTTTTGAAAATTAAAATGTAATAAAATTTTGAATAAAAAAATAATACATAAGATAAAAATTTAAAAATAATAGAAATAAAATAAAAATAATAGAAATAAATTTTGAATATAAAATAAAATTATACTATAAAGATTTTTTTTTAAAAAAAAATGAGAATGTAGATTATTGAAAATATTAGAGAGTAAATTAAAAAATAGAAAATCTAGAGAATATAAAAGATTATAATCTAAATATAGATTAACGAATACAAAGAAAAATAAGAGAAATTAAAATATAGAAATATGAAAATATAGTGGTATTTATAAAGTTAGTAAAAAAATTTCAAATTAATTTAATAGTTTATGAACCTGAACCAAACCATAAATTAAGGTTCGGGTTTCGGTTTGAAACAGTTTCGGTTTTGATCGGTTCTGGTTCCGGTTTTGACCAATTCGATTTTGATCTGGTTCTTGTTCCAAGCCAAATTGTGGCCATGTCTAATTTATCCAACACCATGATTTTATGATAAATTTTATTTCCTCTCCACACATTGTCAAGTTTGAAATTCAAACTTGACACTTGTGTTTTGTTAATATATTGCTTTTTTAAGTGGAAGGTAAACGTGCCTTTCCTTAGCTTAATATATGTGTTTACATGTATATACCTATTTCTTAGACATGTGCCACACTAGTGTTGTTCTATTAATATAATATATATATATATATATATATCTTTTAATAGTATTTCTTTAATTAATTCTTATTACATAGTTTATAGTGTGGCATATTTAGAATTGTGGTATTACACAAACCAACAAAGAGTTTTTTCATACTCACTTTAAAACCTAAGTATTTTGAAACTCACATTAAAACTTGTATAATAGTGTTTAATGCTTACACCCAACACTCAACGAATACAAATAGAAATTTTAATTTAAAGAAATGAAAGTTATTTATCTTGGCTATCTCAAACATAAATCTTCTTCAAAATGAATTTTCTTCATGTATTTATAGCCTTCAAGTCTTCAACTAGCCATTTGAAATGAGTATTAACATGTTTGAATCTTGTCTTTGACTTTAATCATTATTCAAAGCAAGTTCGTGGTCGGACTACCATTGGTACGGTTGTGATAGGGCATACGATCGAACTCATGATGGTCCAGTCGTGCTCTTTAATTTTTTCTGACTTTCTTTTAACAGCTAGTACATGTGGCATCCACCAATTGAGTGAATAAATAACGAATATAATCTTGAAAGCCTATTATTATGGTCCGGTCGGGACACATTTGGTCCAGTTGATTTAGTCCTTGTATGCAAAAATTTTAGGAGTACCAATGACCGTGAACTCTATTGGAACTTTGTTGGATTTTTAGCTTTCGCTTGGTCCAATCGGACTGCATCAAGGTTCGGTTGGGATAACTGGCCGTAATCTCTATTGGATAAAATTGAGACATTTTTTAATCAATAGCTCAGTCATACTAAAGGTAGTCCGATTGGGAAACTTGAGGTACTTTGAGCATTTAAGAGTGATCTTGACCTTGATCTTCATTGGATAAATTTCTTCAATTTTCATAGCTATGGTCCAGTCGGACTACATGAAATATCTCCAAAAATTAAGTTCCTATAAAATGTAACTTGATACAAATATTAGTTTCATTCAATTTGATTGTCTAAAATCAAAATAGAGTCCATTAAACTAAGAGTTTAGCTAACAATCTCTCCTTTTTTGACTTTGGCAATTAAATTGAATTGATTTAAAGCAAATATCAAAAGCTTTCATGTCTAAAGGGTGTCAAATCAAATTTGATAGCTAACAATCTCCTCCTTTTATTTCTCCTTTGTCAGATAAAAGTTATGAACAATTTGCTTAATGATATTACAAATTTCCTTTTGTCAATTTCTTTTAAGTTTACACTTGTTCCCCCTTAAGATATGCTTTTCATATAAGTTCAATAATTTCAATTCAATTTAATTTCAAAATTTTCCCCTTTAACAAAGACAAAAAGAATAATTACGTAAAGAAAAAATAAAAGACAACAAAAAGAAAGTAAGAAAATTAGAAAATTCATTAATGAACTAAAAAACTACAAAATAGAAAGAAACATAATTAAATGTATGATCTATTTACATGAAGAGCCACCAGGTTAAAATGATCATACACAAAGGCAAGAAAGAAAAATATTTAAGGAAGAGAAGAGTAGTGATATTCCTCACCTCCACTACCATGATTATTATCATCATCATCTTCATTTCCTTCTTCTTCTCCATCTTGCTCTTCATCCCTACCTTCTCTAATGTTGACTTTTTCATTCCCTTCTTCATCTTCATCCCAACTTATGTATTAAGGGAAATTCATTACACCTTGCATATCTTTAATATCCATGTAAATATGAGAAAGTCTTTTGAAGATTGTGTCAACTTTGGAGGTTTGAGAGGAGATTTGTTCTTGAATCTCTTAAAGGATGCAGAGGATAGAGCTTTGGCCTTTTGAAGTTTGGGGTCTAGGTATTTGTACTTGGAAGTTTCTTTAGTTTTATCAATAATCCTAGCCTTTTTTACTTTGCTTGGCTCCAATTTCTTGAGCACCAAATGCATAATGATATGTGCCTTCAATCTCAATCATACGTTTAGAGTGCTTCAAGTACTGGATATTGATTGGATTTGGCTGGATTAAGTGCATTAGAGAGAGTAGCCCTATTAGATGGAGTAAGTGCACCTATATGTTTAGTAATTTGGATGATGAAAGAAGTGATCATGATGGTTCCGGTTTATTTATTCCTAATTTTGAGAAATAAATCAATTAAGAACTTAACAGTTTGAATCATTTCCCCTTTTATAAGACAATAGAGGAAGATGAGATCATTATGAGTGACTTTTTCATTACTTTCTCTCCTAACATTGATGGTGTAAGTGATTATCCTATGTAATAGCTAAGCAGTGAGGGTTCTAAGGTGCTTGGCATTGGAGAGTTTATGAAAATCAGTTTCAATTGAAATTTCTTTCCAAAATTCAAGCGAAGTTTCTTGAGAAATTTTAGAGTCGGATAAGTAAAGCATGCCATTCTTGTTGAAACCCCAAATGGAGGCAAAATCTTCTAGAGTCATTTGGTATTCTTGGTTGAAAAGTTTAAATGCGATGCCATAGTATCCTATTGGTTCAACATCTCTTTTTTCAATAACCAAGGTTCAAGGAATTCCTTGGTTAGAGATTCCCACCCTAAACAACCTTCCTTAAGAAAGACAAATGTCTCCCATGCAAGATTAGAGAGATAGGCTCTTATTTCATTTTCTATAGAAAAAGATTCTAAGGAGAAGAGAAAAGGGATCCTATTTGGTTCTGTTTTCTTTTCTAGGATAAGATTGTACCTTTTCTCTCTTCTTCAATGAGATGTCTTGGTCTATGAGTTTTTGTTCTTAGATTTTCTTCCATAGGAGTGGAAGAAGTTTCTACTCATTTTCTTTTTTTTTTCTTTAGAAGCTTTCTTCTTAGACTCTTTGGGAGCCATTGATGAGAGAGTGCTTGAAAATAAAGAAGATGAGGTGTAATTTAGTGGTTTTGAGTGTTTGAAAGTTTAGAGATTGATCAAGTGTTATAAAATATGATACTGGGGGTATTTGCAGTGTTGTGGGCTAAAACTAGCCATTTATAGCTGTTAGAGAAGATAAATGCACATTTTTAAGAGTTTCCAACTGCCACATTTTTTGAAATCCTAAGGATCTTCCCTGTTGGACTAGGTATAGTCTAATCGGATAAATGATAATTCAAATGAACTACTCATAGTTTGGACGGACCATGCATAACGGTCAAAAAATTTAAATGTTTATGGTTGTACTAAGGCAGTATATGATCGTGCTTGGTTTATTTTTGAATTTTGGACAATTTGGCCTAAGGTATGGTCAAAATAGATGTTGATGATGTATAAGGACATGTAAAAATGAGTTTACAAGTAGTGTTAGTTCTATCATTATCATTTACATACAAAATCCTCAAGGAATAGAGGTAATCAATCTAGAGATGTTTCATCTTTTATTCCTATATGTTGTTATATGAAATTTAATCTTTCTTCATTCAGAAGTTTTGAGAAAATATTCGTAAGTTGATTTTGAGTATCTATAAATTCTAAGACTACATTTTGGTTTTGAATATTGTCTCTTAAGAAATTATGCCTAATATCCATATATTTTGATGTAGAATGTTAGATTAGATTTTTGGATAGGTTAATGGCACTTGTGTTATCATACTTAACGGGAATGTGATCAAATACTTTATCATAATCTAGCGGTTGTTGCTTCATCCATAGGACTTGTGTGCAACAAAAGCAACCCACAACATATTCGGCTTTTGCGGTAGATAAAGCAACCAACACTTATTTCTTGCTAAACCAAGAAACTAGGTAATAGCCAAGAAAATGGAATGCATCGATCGTGCTTTTTCTATCCAATAGGCTACTGGAAAAATCCGCATCCTAAAATCAAAAACTATCAAATGATGTATTTCTAGGATACCAAAGTCCTAAATGCAATGTTCCACTTAAGTATTTAAAGATTCTTTTAGTGCCATTTAGATGTGGTTCTTTAGGAAATGATTGAAATCTAGCACACAAACAAATATTATATATTATATTGGGTCTAGAGGCAGTAAGGTAAAGAAGTGATTCAATAATAATACCTTGATATTTCTTCTCAACAACTTTTTTACCAATTTCATCTTTGTCCAACTTAAAGGATGTACTCATTGGAGTCTTACTTGCCTTGCAACCATCCATATAAACTTTTTAAGAAGTTCCTTTGTATACTTGGATTGATTGATGAAGATGTCATCCTTGCATTGCTTAATTTATGGGCCAAGAAAGAACTTGAGTCACCCACTTTGCTCATTTCAAATTTTCTGGTCATACAGGAAGCAAACTCTTGGCACAAAGATTCATTAGTGGTATTAAATATAATATCATTAATATAAATTTGTACAATTTGGAAGTTATACAATTTCTCTTTTACAAATAGTGTAGCATTAACCTTGTCTTTTGATAAACTATTTTCCAACAAGTATGCACTTAGTCTATCATACCAAGCTCTTAGAGATTATTTTAATCCATATAGTGTCTTGGTTAATTTAAAAACATGATTTGGAAGTTCATAGTCTTCAAAACCAGGAGGTTGTTTAATATAGACTTCATTTATAAAATCATTCAAAAATACACTTTTAACATCCATTTGAAAAAGTTTGAAATTCATATGATATGCAAATGCAAGTAAAATTCTAATAGCTTCTAATCTTGCTACGGGGGCAAATGTCTCATCATAATCAATTTCTTCCTCTTGGTTATAACCTTTGGTTACCAATCTAGCTTTATTTCTAGTGATGAGACCATCTTCATCAAGCTTATTCCTATACACCCATTTACAACCAATAATTGGATGATCCTTGCGTCTGGGAATAAGTTCCCACTTTCAAATTGGTTGAGTTCATCTTGCATGGTAATCACCTAACATTCATCATTAAGAATCTCTTCAATAGTCTTTAGCTCAATTTGAGAAACAAAAGCAACAATAGAATCTAAATACTTAAGTTTTGATCTAGTAGTTACTCTTTTTGATGTATCACCAATGTTGAGTTCTTTTAAATGATCCTTTTGATAATGCCAATCTTTGGGTAGTTTTTGAGTGTCTTGTATCTTGGTCTCTTCTTATTCCACCATTTGTTCTAGCTAATCATTGTTTACCTTTGGAACATCATTTGTCTTAACCTCTTCAAATGTACCTACAAAATCATCAAGAATACTACCTTTCCTATGATCAAGATTGGAAGATTCATCAAAGATAACATGCATTGATTCTTCAACTACTAAAGTTCTCCTCTTAAATATTCATATGCTTTACTAGAAGATAAGTATCCTAAAAAAGGCTCTTTTATCTGATTTGGATGAAAATTTTCCAAGGTTGTCCTTGGTATTTAATATAAAGCATTTGTATCCAAATTCTCTAAGGTATGAAATTTTGAGTTTTCTTCCATTCTATAGCTCATAAGAAGTTTTATTCATTAAAGGTCTTTTGAAAACTCGATTTGAAATATAATATGCGATTATTAACGACCTTCATTCAAAAGTAAGAAGGTACACTATACTCATTAAGCATTGTTCTAGCCATTTCCACCAAAGTTTTATTTTTCCTTTTAACCTCACCATTTTGTTATGGTGTTCTAGGTGCTAAAAATTTATGTGAAATACCAAGTTCATTGCAAAAATTTTCAAAGTTTTCATTTTTAAATTCTTGGCATGATCACTTCTAATGGATGTGATCATATAGCCTTTTTTGTTTTGAACTTTTTTTGCAAAAATTTTAAAAGGGTTAAAAGCTTCATTTTTATAAGCTAAGAAATTAACCCAAGTAAACCTAGAGTAATCATCAACAAAGACAAATGGATATAATTTTCCTCCTATACTAACAATTCTATTTAGTCCAAACAAGTCCAAATGAATTAATTTTAAAGGTCTAGAAGTACTTACAATGTTCTTAAATTTGAAAGGGCTTTTGTGTTATTTCCCAAGTTGACATGGTTCACATATTTTATCTTTATTAAATTTCATTTTGAGGAGTCCATCTACAAGCTCTTCTTTGCTTAGACATTGGAGTAGGTCCATATTTGCATGTCCCAATCTTCTATGCGAAAGCCAAGCATCATTGCAAATGGTAACTAGACATTCAAAAGCATTGTTATAGCATAGATCATTTTTATAAGAGTTGCCAAGTCTACATCCTTTAAATGCAAGTTCACCATTTGAGAGGTAATTTTGCATCCTTTACAATTAAAAATCACACTGTATCCCTTATCATCACACAATTGACTTATACTAAGCAAATTATATTTCAAACCATCAACTAACCATACATCATCAATCAAATTTTTACCAACCATACCAATGGAACCAATACCTATAATTTTACCTTTAGCATTATTTCCAAATGTTACATTAAATCCTTGCTTGTAGGTAAGGGTTGTAAAGAGTTTTACATTACTGATCATATACCTTGAGCATCCACTATCTATAAGCTAAATGCTTTCTTGGATTGTAGATTTTAGACACACCTATGAGATAATAAGGTTCATCTTCTTTTAGGTACCCAAATAAACATGGGTTCTTGAGGCTTAGTTGTTGAAGGATCCTCTAATTTGAGGTGAGCCTTCCTAATATAGCAAAATGTGCTCAGTGTCCAAATTTCATGCAATAGTGACATTGATATAAGGTTTTATATCTTTGCATCCTTTTTCTATTAAATTTTTAAAGAATTATGTTGATAATCACAAGTATGAATGGAATGAGATTGTTTTTGTGTATACTTGTGCTTTTGTTCATGCTTTGTGTATATATGTGTATAATTTTCTCTAGGCAACTTAGTTCTATGGCCTAGAGAGCCTTAAATAGTCTTTTTGAGACTTTAGACTTAGTGTGTATATTGGTGTTCTTTACAACTTTAACACTAAATGTTGTAGAGACTTTAACAAATGTTGGTACATTAGATGAGTTTAGCTATTGAATCCTAAATCATATTTGAAGGATGGTGACCTTGGAACACTAATCAATGTATCTAAAGCTTCCTTTCCTTTATGAAATTTACAAATAGAGTCTTTGAGTTCATTTATTTCTTCTTTCAAAAATTTATTTTCCATTGTTCTTTTATCTAAACTAGATGAATTCTTATATACTTCATTCAAAGACTTCATTAATTGCTCATTTGAGGTCTTCAACAATTCTAACGTATAATTTTTTAAAGAAACAAAGTCTTTTTCTAACTTAAAGCATTTGTCTTTATAAAATTTCACTTTGGAAAAGTATTTTTGAAATTTTAGGTTAATATGCTTAACTAATAGATCATCAATATTTTCATAATTTAAATTTATGTTTGAGGATTGAGTGCCTACCTTATTAAAGTTTTCATCATTTCCAATAGACATGAGATAAAAATTTGCGATTCCTTGTTTTTTTTTTCTTTTCTTCACTTGAAGAATCATCATCCCATGTAGCTTTAAGAGACTTATTCTTTTCCTTATCCCATTTCTTTTTGTTTTTCAATTTGAAATAATCCATTTTGATGTGACCCGGCTTGCCACATTCACAGCATTTCACTTCATTCTTTTCTCCTTGTCTTTGAAAGAGGATTTAGAGTATGTACCTTTGTTAGATTGAAGTCCCCTCCTTCTTTTCCATTCACTTACTCTTGTTGACATCATAGCCATATCTCATCTTCTTCATTATAATCTTCACTTGAGCTTTCTTCTTCTTGAGTGGCTTTGAGAGCTATGACTTTCTTCTCATCCTTCTCATTGGTATCATCTTCTTTTTCAATATACAACTCAAAGGTGAGAAGTTTGCAACTAGCTCATCAGTTCTTAGTGTGCTAAGATCATGAGCTTCTTCAATTGAAGAGGCTTTTGACTCAAAGTTCTTCGCAACTCTAAGTGCTATCAATATTTTGCTATTGATATCACCTTGATCATACAATTTTTCAAATTTCTTTAAGTCGTTGACAATAGCAAGTAATCAATTTATCATTTCGGTGACATTTTCGTTGGGCTTCATCTTAAAGAGTTCATATTCATGTGCAAGCATTTGGGTCTTAGTAAACCTCACTTGGGTGGTACCCTTATGATAATTCTCAAGAGTTTTCCAAATGCTATGAGATGTTGAACTCTTCCACCTTCTTCTTTAAACATGAAATTCACTAAGATGGAGGTTGCTCTATTATTTTTGTAAAGAGCCCTTTCTTGAGCATTAGTCCATTATACTCTAGGAAGAGGCACTTGAGCAACATCAACCTCATGAGTAGGAGGTTTTCACTCATTTAGCACACATTTCTAAAGCTCAATTCCCTTACTATCAATGAACAAATACATTTTGTGTTTCCAATAAGAATAATTGATTCCATCAAAGTAAGGTCTAAGATAAGAATTGACATTACCTATGACGAAGAATTTGAAGTGGTAGAGCTAGATGGTGTAGTACTTGTCATTTTAGATCAAATTTCACAATTAAGCTTCTTGAAATTTTAAGGCTCTTATACCAATTGTTGTCACAAGATAGCAACCAAGAGGGGGGGAGGGGGGTTACTTGGTTGTTTTAAAGAAGTTATGGCAAATTAAAAATTGAAACAAGATAAGAAGAAGATGAGTAGAGAAATGAATGAACACAAGGGATTTATAGTGGTTCAGATTCCTCAATCCTACACCCACTTCCTCAATAACTTATTGAGTTTCTACTATCCATGAGTTTTTATAAGCTCAACTCTAACTTAATATTTTTATAAGCTCACACCAAACTTTTATGAGATTTGAGTTTTTTCTCATAACTCAACAACAGTTTTCTCAGGCTCACTTTAAAACCTAAGTGTTTAGAAGTTCACACTCAAACTTATACAATGGTGTTTAATGCTCATACCCAATACACAAAGAACACAAATAGAAATTTTAATGCAAAGAAATGAAAGTTATTTATTTTAGCTATCTTAAACTTAAATATTCTTCAAAATGAATTTCCTTCATGTATTTATAGCCTTCAAGCATTCAACTAGCCTTTTAAAGTGGGTGCCAATATATTTGAATCTTGTCTCCCACTTTAATTAGTATTCAAAGCAAGTTTAAGGTCGGACAACCATTATTCCGGTCGTGATAGGGCATGGTACGATCGGACTCATGATGGTCCATTCGTGCTCTTCATTTTTTTATGACTTTTTTTTCAATAGCTAGTACAAGTGGCATCCACCAATTGAGTAGGTAACTAATAACTATAATTTTGAAATTCTATTATTCTGGTCCGGTCGGTTTAGTCTTGGTATGTTGAGATTTTAGGAGTACCAGTGACCATGAATTCTACTGAAACTTTGTTGGATTTTCAGCTCTGGTTTAGTCCGGTCGGATGTATCAAGGTCCGATCGAGATAACTTGTCCATTGAAAATTTGGGCATACCACTGATTAGAATCTCTGTTGGATGAAATTGAGACATTTTTTAATCAATAGTTCGGTTACACTGAAGGTAGTCCGGTAAAAAAACTTAAGGTACTTTGAGAATTTTAGAGTGTTGTTGACTGCGATAAATTGAATAAACACTATCTCTACTCTATCCAACCATTGCTCTGCCTCTACTAGATCTGCAATGTCAATGAAATAAGTAGCCTCATACTTCTAGAGCTTGTCATGCTTCCTGCTCTATTGTGGTGCGGGGGCATGACAAAATAATTATGGCATATGGTGTATCCAAATTGGCATAATCTCCTGTGTTGCTAGTCTAGCTGACACTAATGCCTCTCCAGCATCTTCTACACAAGCTCCAACTCTATCCTCTCCTGAGGCAATACTCTTAGCCCTCCCCTTATATGATCTATGTGTCCAAGATGTCATCACAACCTATATTTGTTACAATAACAAATATTGCCACAACAGAGACCAGTTTAAAAGCCAATACATATGCATGTATGACAATTTAAAATCACATTTATAATCCCCTTTCTCTATTAAAAACCCACCAAGGTCAAAACCTAAAACCTAGGCTCTGATACCAAACTAAATATAACACCCTTATACCCTATATATGTATAATACAAACACTCCATATATAAAAAATACGCTTATAGAATATAAGAATGCCACCATCTTTATCATAGAAAATTCTCCTTAATTTTATGAAAATAATTTAATCCTTAAAACATAATTTAGTAAATAAAATAATATATATATTAGTAGTTAATTGTTAAAAATATAAATAAAAAAGAAAATCTCTGGAAAAAATTTCATAGAGTTTTGTCTGTAAATTGAACGTTTCCCAAAAATCAAATGTTCACAACCTGCATAAAAATACACATATATTTTAAATTTATCCAAATCTCCAACATCATTCATACAACATAAAATCTCAAGATAACATGATCATTTTTATATACAAAAAGTATCTCAATATTTACATTTCTTAAACAAATACTTTTAACCTAATCTAACATTAAGTTTTCAACATTTTTATATAAACTATAATTTGTGCAAACATAATGTGATTAACTAAAAGTAAATATTTACATGCTATGTAGTGGCTTTGGTCTAATGGAAAACTGATAAACTTCTAGTAATATTCGCAAGTCTTAAACCTGGTTAGGTCTAGCAAAACCCTCTATTCTAGCCTATCACTTGCACGATGAAATTCAATCGCGCGATGAAATTCAATCGCGCTAAGCTACTAGCTTAGCGGTACATACTTTGAAAATAAAAATAATTTAAAAATAACACACTATAAATTCCATTAAAACATAACATGATTAATGCTTTTATGTATATATATATTCTTAAACTTCATCAAAATGCCACAATCACATGCATTGGGCCTAAGTAAACTTATATAATATTCAAGTTTCAGAAACATTGATTTGGTCTATCGCAACAGTTGACACCTTTGTGTTTAACCCCAAAGGCAAATAATATTATTAAAGTGACACCATTGTGTCTAGTCCTGCGGGTAAATCATATCATCAATAGTGATATAATCGTGTCTAGCCCTGACAACAAATCATATAGTAGGCATGCCATATCAATAACACCAAACAGAATTATCTAAAACATGATATTACATAAGGTAAATATACAACATTTCATATTATTGTTTAAGCACAACCAATTCCATTATTCTTCATTTCTCAACACTTATACCGTCATTTATCTCATTCACCACATATTGTCATCATGGATATCACATTCCTTGCCACTTTCATAAGGTGGCCAAATTTTACTCCTTTTGCATAATGCACATTTTTCAAAAATCATACACAATAATGTCTTTAGCCATTCTACGATGACTTAATAATTCATACTTTATGCATTTCACACTTTTTAATATAAAACCATGAACTTACATGTGAGAATTCACATTAAAGTAGCATGGGACATTCATCATTGTGCAATGAAATATGCCAATTCAAATGCAATTTAACACATAATTATCAAAGTTTGTACTAACCTCAAATTTGCCAAAGTCTAATACAAAATCACTCTCAAACACCAACTTCGTGTAATACCCCCTACATAGTCTATACACTTAACTAAATAGAAGATGTCACCTAACCTTCACATTTGTCTACATACGTATCACAAAAATTTAACCAAAACACTTCTTTATATTAATGCAGTTGTTAAGCTTCCAGAAGAACTACTATAACCAATCCAATATTACAAATATATATTAGTTAATTTATAAAGAACTCTTATATTTAACTTACATTATTATAATTCTCAAACTAATTTCAAACTTATACAACTGCCATACAAAAGTATAAAGTATTTTCATGTGAACTATATAAAATATAATATTTACAATATTTTTCATTGAACCTTTGTGATGCAGTTGATAAGGAATTTATATCTCTCACTCTGCAGTATCAACTCTTCTTGTTTGATCTGCGCGTCAAAAAATAATTCTAATACTCTAAACAAAGCTTAATAGTGCTTATGTATTCACAATATGCAAGAAAAATTAAAGAAAGAAGAACCATATATAAAATGATTTAAAAACAATGGGAAATATCACTTTTAGAACATTTAATAAAGAAATTGATAAATACATTTAAACTTGAAACACTAAACACAATTAAATTTAGAATTGGTTAATTCAATAATATCCATAGAGCAGATTGTTTTCAATGTAGATAACTTCTTTAATTATACTCATACATATTGAACTCATATTCTAGGTTTGGATAACAGGTCACTGTTGGCAATTTAATGCCCATTGTATAAAAGTTTGGCCAATGGCCCACTATGGCACAAATGCCCACTGAATATGGTGACACAGAGTGTCCATTGATGGCACGGAGTGCCCACTATCACTTTGGATATCCTCTCTTTGGCTAGCCATTCAATCCCAAGCTAGATCTAAAATCAGTATGATTTGGTTCAATAGTTATTAATTAACATTAAATCATGCACAACACTTCAATAGAACAGTTCTTTGATCAACACTTAGTATCGCACATACTTTATTATATAATCAAATAAATCTGTTGCACTACCTATTAGGGCTGACTTAAAATAAATCTATTACGAAATAGGCATGTCTCTGGCCGTGTCATTTAACTTGCATTACAATAGTTATGACATGCCCAACGACACAGGCGTGTCACTGGCCGTGTCATTTATTTTTCATTATAGTAACTATGACACGCCCAATGACAGGGGCATGTTACTGGTCGTTGCCTTCAATATTGAAACACAACATTGTTGACACACCCAGTGACATGGCCGTGTCACTAGCTGTGTCAAGTAAAACTCTGTATTTCGAACACTTATCAACTTAAACTCCATATATCCAAATATATGATAACAATGGATCAAAACTAGTTTCTTTAACATAGAAAGAGCATGTATCAAATATTTTTCAGTAAAAAATCATCAAAGATAACTCAATCAATCACTTTAAACAATAAAATTCATAGAAATTCAGATAGTTGCAAATCAAAAATGCATAAACACATACCTCTTCAAACTCTTCTTTTTCTCTAATCACTTGTTGATAATGTCAACTTTTCTAGCTTATTCTTCTAAAAACTTATAACTAGATGTAATTTTCTCTTAAGTTTTGATTAAAGTCTTGGAAAGAAGGAAGAAAGGAGAAGTTTTGGGGGGGTGAAGATGGTGATGAACGTGGAAAGAAGAAGGAAGAAGAAAGAAAGAGAAGTTTCTACATAAATACACACCTGTCCACACACATATATATAGTTTAATCTAGTGTGGTCACTCTCATCTTAGCTGTGGTGCACCTTCTTTCTTATCTTTTGATTTTAATTTGATTCTTAGTCTAGTAAAACCATAAAATAAATAATTTCTTCAGTAAATTTTTAAGATCTACTATTTACATCACTTATCTATATCACTTATATCACAATTCACTATCAATTATCAATATTAAATCAAAGTTTAGTATTTAAAATTTTAAACATTACACTTCGACCAATGCTCTTCACTTCTTGAACTTCACTACTTTACTTTACTTGACTCTAAATCAAATTATAAATTAAAATATATCATTAACAAAATTTTTCTACTCATTTTAACTAATCAAATATTAATTATCACAATTCTACTAAATTTTTACTAATTTCCATATCCTTTAATTTTAAAAATCCTTCCTAATCAATTCTATACCAAGTTTTAAGTTCAAATATGTCATTAGGATCCCATTCTAATACCTTTTAGCCATTCAAATTCCAATTACCTCCATTCTACCCAAAAATCACCAAAAACCCTAACTTACCCTACTACCTCATTCAAACTTCTACCAAACTTAATTATTTCATTCAACAAACCACAAAATCATTACTTAAACATCCATACAACTTCAAAATAATTTATTTTAACAATTTAGAATACCTCCATCAAAACTTCAAACTACACATATTCATAAAACTCAAGAAAACTTCTAAAACTTAGAATATACTTACTTAATTCTTAATTATTCTTCAAAAACACCTTGATTCCTTTAAAATCTTTGTGAGATTTGATGTCTAAGATAAAGCAAAAATCCCTCGTTTGCTCTTAAAATTTCGGCCAACATATAGAAAGAGGAAGAAGATAAACAATTTAAATATACTAAAATTTTAACTTTGCCCCTCACTTTTTTATGAAATTAAAAATAATTAAATATTAAAATATTTAGATATTTTACATCTTTCATCCATAATTATTTTAATTTTGATTTATTTATTTAATTACTTTTGCTTTTCAACTTTTTTTAAACTTTTTAACTTTTATTTTGACTTTTACTATTTTACTTTTTGACTTTTTTATTTTTTAGTGACATATATATTTTATGTATATTTCATATATATCCTACGTATATATTAGTTATTGTTCTTCTTTCAACACCTCACTTAGCCTTTCCAAATAATTTTATTTAATTACTTATCCATATCACTTATATAACAATTCACTATCAATTATCAATATTAAATCAAAGTTTAGTATTTAAAATTTTAAACATTATGATTCTCCCACACTAAAAAAATTTCGTTCTCGAAATTTACCTATTATAGATGCTTAAAATATTTGAGGGCATTGCTTTCTCATTATCTCTTCGCTTTTCCAAGTGGCTTCCTCTACCGAATGATTCCTCCACAACACTTTCAATAAAGGAATGCGCTTAATACGCAACTTCTTTATTTCTCGAGATAAGATAGTCACTGGTTCTTCTTCATAATTCAAATTTGGCTGAATTTCAATGGACTCTGTTTGAATTACATGTGAAAGATCAAATCTATATCGTCTAAGCATCGACAAATGGAATACATTATGAATCTTAGCCAATTCTGGAGACAAAGCTAGTCGATAAGCTACTGGACCTATACGTTCAAGTATTTCATATGGCCCAATGAACCTAGGACTTAGTTTACCTTTCTTTTCAAAGTAAAGAACGTTCTTCCATGGTGATACTTTCAAAAATACCTTATCTCCCACACTATATTCAATATCATGCCGTTTTAAATATGCATTAAATTTCTATCTATCCATTGCAATTTGCAAATCCTTTATAAGCTTCACTTTGTCTTCAGTTTGCCTTATGAGATCAGTTCCCACAAGTTTGCTCTCATTCAATTCCACCCAACACAATGAAGTTCTACACTTCCTTCCATAGAGTGCCTCATATGGATCCATTCCAATACTCGTCTGATGGCTGTTGTTATAGGCAAATTCTACTAAAGGCAAATATCTATCCCAACTACCTTTAAAATCGATTACACAACTTCTAAGCATATCTTCAAGTATTTGTATCACCCTTTTCGATTGACCATCCATCTGTGGATGAAAAGCAAAACTAAAATGAAGTCGAGTACCCAATGTTTTCTGAAAACTTTTCCAAAATCTTTAAGTAAAGCGAGGGTCTCGATCTGAAATAATAGACATTGGCACTCCATGAAGCCTGACTATCTCATTGATATATAATTCAGCAAGTCTATCCATTGAATAATCAACTCGAATGAGAAGGAAATGAGCTGATTTGGTTAATCAATCAATCATTATCTGAATTGTATCATGCTTCTTTTGGGTGTTCAGAAGTCCTATCACAAAATCCATGGTGATTCTATCCCACTTCCATTCTGGTATTGATAGAGGTTGTAAAAGACCCGATGGAACTTGATGTTCTGCTTTGACTTGTTGACTCACTAAACATCGAGTTACATATTCAGTAATATCTCTTTTCATACTAGGCCACCAATAATGAGACTAAAAATTTTGGTACATCTTATTGCTTCCGAAATGTACAGTATATGTAGTATTGTGAGCTTCACTAAGTATCACTCCTTTAGTTCCTTCACATCAGTTACACACAATCGACCTCTATAATACAATCCACCATCTTTTGACACCATATAATCTGGTTTTTGACCTTCATGCACTTGGTTCAAAAGTTCTAACACCTTTTGATTTAGTTTTTGAGCTTCTATCACTCTTTGCTTTATGGTTGGTTTAACCCTTAATTTGCTAACATAACACATTATATCATTTAGTTTATTTAATTTATATATACATATAGTATTATAATATTCTATATACAACAAACCTGCTAAAGTCTTTCGACTTAAAGCATCAGCTACCATATTAGCTTTTCCAGGATGATAGTCGATGATACAATCATAGTCTTTAATCAATTCCATTCACCTCCTTTGCCTTAAATTTAGTTTTTTTTTTATGTTGGCAAGTATTTCAAACTTTTATGGCCAATGAAAATATAACATCGTTCACCAAAAAAGTATTGTCACCAAATCTTAAGAGCATATACAATAGCGGCTAACTCCAAATCATTTGTAGGGTAATTCAATTCATGAGATTTTAATTGCCTAGAAGCATAAGCAATTACCTTACCATCTTGCATCAATACACAACTGAGTCCCTGATGAGAAGCATCACTATAAATAACATAGTCTTTACCTAGAGTCGGTTGTGTCAAGACAGGTGCTTCAGTGAACATAGCCTTCAATGTTTCAAAACTAACTTGACACTGGGCATTCCACTCAAATTTAGTTTCTTTTCAAAGTAGTTTAGTTAAAGGAAGTGCTATCTTTCAAAACCCTTGCACAAATCTTCTATAGTATCCAGTTAACCCAACCAAACTCCGGACTTCTGTTATATTTTTTGGAGGTTGCCAATTTAAAATAGTCTCAATCTTACTTGGATCCACATGAATACAATTAGCTGACACTACATGATCTAGAAATGCTACTTCCGTCAACCAAAAATCACACTTCGATAGTTTAGCATAAAATTGATTCTCCTTTAGTGTCTGTAGTACAATTCTCAAATACTTATCATGCTCCTCTCTATTTTTGGAATAAACCAATATATCATCAATGAAAACAACCACAAAATGATCTAAATAGGGTTTAAAGACTCGATTCATTAAGTCCATAAAAGCTGCTAAAGCATGAGTTAAACCAAAGGCAATAACCGAAAATTCATAATGTCCATATCGAGTTCTGAAAGTTGTCTTCAAAATATCTACTTCTTTAACTTTCATCTGATAATAACCCAATTTAAGATTAATCTTAGAGAAAACACCCGCTTCCTTCAACTGATCAAACAAGTCATTAATCTTAGGTAACAGGTACTTATTCTTAATAGTCACTTTATTCAACTGTTGATAATCTATACATAATTTTAAGGTGCCATCCTTCTTCTTCACAAATAAAATTTGTGCACCCCAGGGTGATACACTAGGTCTAATAAAGCCCTTATCAAGTAATTCCTGAAGTTGCACTTTTAACTCTTTTAATTCCGGAGGTTCCATTCCATAAGGTGGAATAGAAATTGATGTCATACCCGGAACTACATCAATAACAAATTCTACCTCCCTCTCTGGTGGTATTCCAGGTAATTCTTTTGAAAAAACATCCAAAAACTCACTCATTGTAGGTATGTCTCCCAAAGCCTTGCTTGAATGTCGTGTATCATTAACATAAGCAAGGTAAGCCTCACACCTCTTCCAAATCAACCTTTTAGCTTTAGCTGTAGAAATCAAACTAGAAGGGTAAAACTGTTTTTCTCCTCGAACTACAATTTCACCATAATTTAGAATATTAAAAGTCATTACTTTATTATAGCAGTCCATAACTGCTTGATGTCGGGACAACCAATCCATTTCCAAGATTACATCAAAGTCATGGAATGGAAGTTCAATCAAATCAGTAGGAAGTTCCACCTCATGGACTCTAAGTGGACAATTTTGATATACTTTGTTTACCTTCACATTATAGCCTAAGGGATTAGTAACTTCTATCTCATAATCAAGTTTATCAACACACATTTTCTTCCCTGAAGCTATAGATGTACATATATAAGAATTTTTAGAACCAGGATCTAACAATGTATACACATCAAGACTAAGTAAAGAAAATTTACCAACTACAACGTCAGGAGCATCCTGGTCCTCTACAGCTTTCATGGCATAAGTTCTAGCTGGAGCACTACCTCGAGTCTGAGGTCTATCCACTATTTTAGATCCTCTTTGCTGACTAACACTGGATCGACCACCTCTACCTGTCCTACGGCCTAACTGAGACCTCTGTATAGAACTATGTCCTTCAACAACTTCTAGTTCTTTTATTATTGGGCAATCTCTAATTTTATGCTCCAAAGAACCACATTTCAAATAAGCCCCTTTTTGATACCAATAATCTTCACTTGCATGGCCCTTACCATAATATTGACAAGGTGTAGTAACAGCCTTTGTAGATGAGCCTGTAGCCACTCCAAACATACCACCTCTAAACCTTTGAAAACTAGCTCCACTTCCTCTATAATATCCCTGAGTTTGGGCTTGAATATTTCTCTATCTTTTCTGGCCACCTTGCTGTTGTTCGATAGAAAATCCCTTCTTTGTTTGTTGTCTTCTTCCATGCTCTTTTTTAATCTCATTTTCTATAGAAACTGCAGCATTAACAAGAGTAGAAATCTCTTTAATCCTCATCACTACTAAATACACCCTGTGAGCGGGGATTTTCGCCTCCACTCCTGGTGGAATAGTTCTTACGACTTCGGTACTATTTAGGCTCAGGGCCTTAGAGAACACGGGCTTAAGCCCAGAGAAATTGGAGTCACCACCAGGATGGGCCGGGAAAAAGAAAGGGGTGGATGACTTGATTCCTAAGGAATTCCAACCCCCTAATGGGCTCAGAAAGTTGGATACGTGTGGGGAAGGTGAGAAATGGCCCAGCACCCCCACAACTCCAAGTTCATTAGAACGGGCCTCCTTTTCAGGCCTTAACTTTGATCCATCCAGTCAAGATTATTAAGATTGCCAACCATTTATCAAAAGATTTCCATCTTCTCAAGCGTTCTTCATTTTTAAAGCTTCATCACATCAACAAAATCATCAATTCCTCCATCAAGGTCTTTCAAGTTAATGTTACCCAAATCATCCCATCAAGATCTCACTTAAGTTGTTTCATCAAATCAACATCACCAAGTTCTTTTGCTAAGCTCTATCAACTTTCACAGCAAATCAACATCATCAAATGCTTATGAAGTTCATCGAGAATTGGAACTTCAATTTGGAAGGAGGCCTTGAAAGCCCCCCCCCCCCCCCCCCCCCCCCCCCCCCCCCCCACCATGAAAGCCATGCTCCAAAAAGGTAAAATTTCCAAAGTCATCTTTTTTAAATTTACTGCCAAAGTAAATCACATTATTAGTTAGTCAATTTTAAAAAATCACTTTTCCAAACAAAAAAAAAATTGGTTTGTAATCAAAATCTTTTCCAAAAACTAAAATTGACCTCGTTTACCTTCAAATCATATTTTCAAACCTAAAATTGACCTAGTTTTTCATCAAATCATTTTTCAATTCTAAAGTTGACCTGTCTACCTTGAAATCATTTTTTAAGCCTAAAACTTACCTGATTTACAGCTAAATCATATTTTCAAGCATAAATTTGACATGGTTTATAACTAAATCATATTTTTAAACCTAAAATTGACTTGGTTTGCATTAAAATATTTTCAAACCTAAAATTGAACTTATTTAAGCTAGCCTTAGGACCTCATCCTTAGGTTCACCAAGACCTTAGCATTAGGTCATCCATCCCCACTTTGACACTCTTACGTGTGGATAGAACTACATGAGGTTCTGATTCATATTCTAAAAGGATATATAGGCTTCTTTGGAATTTCAACTCTGATCAATTGAGCCCATAACCCTAGCAACCCTAGGTCCATCTAATGTATCATGTTGCTCATTATAATATTATGTCTTTATTGATTTCTTTTAGGAGTTTGTACCCATCCTAGTACCCATAAACACTAGAGGTGGGATCCCCTCTTATTGGTTTTTAAGATGTAATATTAAATTATTCCCTTGGACACTGTTTTTACCTTATTTGGTGATCGATGTCACACATAATACAATTTTCATGCATAAATAATTTCCCATTGATAGAGTAGTATTTTGTCTAATATTTTAGATAATACTAACTTTGATTTTAATTTTTTTCAATTGAATTTGATATATTTTTCTTTGCTGAAGTTAGAATTTATCCTATTTTAGCTTGAAAATGTCAAAAATACAAGTTTTTGATTAAAAGTTAAGGAAAATTGAAGAAAAAGATGCAAAAGGTAGAAGAAAGTCTAGACCCATACTTGTGAGAACCAAAAAGCTGCTGTCCTGGCATATTATGTGATTTCAAAACTAAAGCAGAATTGACCTTTGAAGATTTACTTAATATTTTGATAATCTTATAGTTCCAGAATGAGAAAGTATCATTCCTGGAGTTTTTATAACACATATTAAGCTTCTTAGAATGGTCTTATTTATATAAATCTGAGTTCGTTTGGGACTCCAAACAACTGTATAAAGTCAAAATTATGAATCTAAATCGGAATAGGATTTCTATTCAGACTAGTGCATCTCAAAAGGCCATAACTTGAGCTTATGGAGCCCAAATTGAGTGATTCAAGAGCCTAAATTCATATACACGTTGAGAGATACAATTCTTTTGAATAAAACAACCCCATATTCGGACTTTATTAAATAGACAAATTGCTTCAAATTTTCTGCATGAATTTTATAGCTTTATTATTTTGTTAGGATTTATTTTCCTTCAACTAAAATTTGACTTCGTTTTCAATAGGGATTATTCTAAACCTATCCTAACATTTTTCTATTTGTAAAAGAAGTTCTCTAAGCCTCTATAAATACCCTAGACCTTCCTGACAATTGGTACATTAGATTTTAGGTTAGAAATTCCATATTTTAGGTTAGAATTGACTTGAAGAGAAGGAAGAGTTTTTTTTCAAGAAGACATTCAAGTTCAAAAAGCTTTCTTATTTCCAAGTTTGATATTTTTAATGTATCACAAGAGTAGACACAATGTCAATTTCAATATTAGATTTAGTACTTGAGAGAGACAAAGTCTTAATTTAGGAGAAGCCAACCAGTAATGAAGAGTAGATTTAGATTGAGTCAATACTTTAAGAAAGCCATAGTTAATCAATAAGGATAGGTTTAACCCTAATACCAAAAATATTAGATTTAGTTCCAAAATTCAGTTTAGCATAAATTTAGTTAACTTAGTTCTTAATTCACATTTTTACCATATAAATAATAATTAGTTTAATTGTTTAGTACTTAAGATACCCCTCCTTGTGGAAACAATGCTCTACTCACTCTATATTACTTGATTACGATTTGTGCACTTGCAGTTAGCTAGGCTAAGCCCTAACAAGTTTTTGGAGCTATTACAGGGAAGGAGACAATTTTAATATTAATAATATTAAACTATTATTACTTTGGATCTTTTATTTTTCTTTTTACTTCTAAAGTTTATTTCTTTTCCTTTCAGATTTTAGGTTTGTATGTATAATAATCTAAATACCCAACTTATACCATATAATCCTGAAATTGGAAGGTTTTGTCAGAAGTAAAACAAAGAAAGGAAGGAAAAACTAAGGAATAAATTTGAGGGATCTTCAGCTGAATTTCCCATTAACAGCCCTCTTTATTCATTAAGAAGAAGGAAGCATGGCAGAAGGTGGTAACAATAGAGCTATACCAATAATTCTTAAGGACTATACCTTACCTACTGCTGACATCGGATCAAGTATTTTGAGACCATCAGTTTAAGCCAAAAATTTCAAGCTTGAGCCTTCACTCATAAATCTAATTGAACAATTAACCTTCCATGGCTTGGATCACAAAGATGTCTACACTCATATTGCCACCTTCTTGGAGATGTGTGATACTTTAAGAATTAATGGTGTTTCTAATGATGTCATTTATTTAAGGCTCTTTCTAGTCTCATTGTAAGATAAAGCAAAAAGATGGCCCTTATCTAAAGCACCAGGCACGTTCACTACATCGGATCAATTAGCTTCAGCATTCTTAGCCAAATACTTCCCACCATCTAAAACTACTAAGCTTAGGAATGACATCACTAGCTTCATCCAATCGAATAGAGAAACTTTACATGAAACTTGGGAGAGGTTCAATGATCTTCAAAGGAGATGTCCCCATCATGGAGTACCGGATTGGCTCTTGATTCAAACGTTCTATAATGGGCTCACACCATCTATCAAAAGTATAATTGATGCAGCAGCTGGAGGAGCTATTATGTATAAGGTACCCAAAGATGCTTATGAACTAATTGAAGGGATGGCAGCCAATAATTATCACTAGTCTTCAGAAAGGAACACTATAAGAAAGTTGATGGACTTCATAAAGTTGACAACTATTCCTTGCTTATAGCCAAGGTAGATGCACTAACCAAACAGCGAGAACAAGTTAAATTGGCATCTTTATCATCAATTTGTGAAGGTTATATAGGAAGCCATGACTCTGTTGACTTTAGAATCATTGAGCAAGTGCATTATGTGGGAAATCAAAATGGAAGTTTCAATATTCCTCAAGGTAACAACTATACCCCCCTCCTGGAAAAATCATCCAAATCTAGCTTGGGAGAATCAAAACAATCAAAAGGCATCCTATCAACCCCTTTTCATAAGGAACAAATATCAAGTGCCGCAACCTAAAAAGCCAACTTACTAGGTCACCTTGGAGAAGTTCATTGGAGTCACTTATGAAAGCTTTGATAAAATTGAGAAGCATTGGGAGAAGCTTGAATCAAGGATGGAATAAGCAGCAATTTATAATAAAAACATTGAAATCCAAGTGGGGCAAATAACAAGTTTGCTTAACTCTCATAATCAAGGAGCTCTACCACGCCAAATTGAAGTAAATCCAAGAGAACATTATAATGTTGTTTTTCTAAATAGCATATCCTCTGAAGATTCTTCACAAGAGGCCCCAGTTCTACAAATCTCTTCTTCTGAACTTGAGATCAATGAAAGTGGAGCTGAACAAGAGGAGGTACCAATTAAACAAGATATTAAGCCTCATGTGCCACCTATTCCTTTTCCTCAAAGCCTGAAGAAAAAGATGGAGGGGGATACTAAAACTGTACTTAGTGAAGAGTGCAACAATCTTATTCAAATCAAGATCCCCTCTAAACTCAAGGATCCATGGAGTTTTTCTATTCCCCGTAAAATTTGTGAAATTAATTTCTAGAATTCTTTATGTGATTAAGGTGCTAGCATTAGTCTAATGTTTTTTTCTATTTTTAGGAAATTAAGATCTGTAAAGAAGAAGCCCATAAAAATGTCATTGTAACTTATAGATCGCTCGGTCAAATACCCTATGGGAATTATGGAGAATATTCAAGTTAAAGTGGATAAATTCTATATTCCTACTGATTTTGTGATCTTGGATATGGATGAGGATACAGAAATTTCATAATTTTAGGATGACCTTTCATAGCTACTGCGAGATTCATAATAAATATTAAAGGTGGCAAGCTCATTTAAAAAGTAGGTGATGAACACATAGAATTCAGCATTACAAATTTGATAAAAGGCCCCTATTCCACAAGTGTTTATTTCAAGGAAAATTCTTTAATCACAGGTTGCCTAGTTCAAGACTCCATTATAAAAGGTGATATCAAAGAAGTAGCTAATTCTCCCATGACTTTTAAAGCAAGTCTGCAAGCACCACTTGAAAAGTATGAATAGTTTGGGAAAAATCAAATGGCAAATGATATCATAGGCAAGAAAATAATTTTTGATCGCCCATCTTAAAAAACAAAGGGCTAAAGTCAAGCTATAGACTATAAATTATCGCTTATTGGGAGGAAACCCAATTTTTTACTCTATTTTTATTTTTATTTTCATTTTTATCTTATTTTTAGATTTTTGCATTTTTATTTTCATTTTAGGTCAAACTTGGTTTGATATGAACTCTTGAAGAGATTCATCTTGCAAAGGGGCAAAATCAAGAATAAACATGTATAACCCCTCCACCACCCAATGCCTAAAACACTGAGGATAATGGCAAGATTTAAGTTCAGATAAGTTTAACCCCAAAAATTTAGTAACGTATTCTATTCATGTTTGAACTTATTTAGTTTTTCATAAATTTTGGGGATATTTTTATTGGATACCTACTGAAAATATTTATGGCATGAAGGAAAATTTTAAAATTTTTTGCTTGAAATATAAAGGCCAATATTTATTTGTGATTCAATGATGCTAAATATATTGATATACTTAAATTTATCTCTTAAAATTTTGAAATTTGAGACAAAGATTTAGTGAAGTAAATGAGTTCTTGATTTTAGTTGAAAGTGGTCAATTATATATGTTTACTTAGAGAAGGCTCCTACTCTTTTGCCATTTATTTTAGATTTATTTTTTCCTAGGCCTAAAACATATTTAAAAAATTTTTGAGGCAAAATTGAACGTTGCAAAGTAGGGGGAAAGATGATTTAGGTATTGTTTGAGTAGCCAAACTCTTATATCCATCTTATTTAAACATTACTTCTAGTTGTCCCCTTTGAGCCAAATTGAATATTTTTAGCTTTTGACGCTTTTGATTAAGGTAGTTCTAATAACCACCTTTTTGAGGTTGATTATCTTTTGATATATTTTTTGCTATAAATATATTTATGCTCAACTGAATTTAGAGAGTAAATTAAGTATATCATTTCTCCTACAAATAAGCCTCCTAATTAAAGTTCAAGTTTGGGGGAAAATTAAAAATAAAAAAAAAGAGAAAAAATAAAAATAAAAAAAATAAAAAAGAAAGTAAAAATAATCCCCTTAATTAAAGTATGTCAAAGCAAAGGAGGATAAGGCAAGTCAATAAGAACAAGGAGCAAAGTAAAAGACTCTCAAACAACAACATGAAGAAAGAGTTGCAACTAAAAGTAACTTACAGTTGGAAGGTATTCAAAAGATTAAAAACCTAAGTTATTAAGTGTCATTTCAGCCTTAACCCTTTAGATGACATTACAAGCTTAAAAAGACCCTTTGATTTTTCTTGAGTTAGTGAGTTCTATTTGTGGAAAAAGTTTAATTAAACATGCATATGAGAATAAGAAGTTCCTTTAAACTCTGTTAAATCTTTAATGAATGCAAGGGCTATATGTCTATCTGAAGTGCAACAATTGGTTGCAATTAGCTAAATTCTCGAATGAAGGAGGGGACAATGAAGTAATGTACAGTTATGGAACTTGAATTAGAATTAAATTTTGAAATTTTATTTATTTAAATTTTTACATATTAAAATCCTGAGAATATTTAACATATAATGAAGCTTGTTATGAGTGAGATTATTTGTTGCTTGAGGATAAGAAATGGTTTAAGTTTGGGGAGTTGATAAAGTCATATTTTGGCTAATATTTTAGATAATTCTAACTTTGTTTTTAATTATTTTCAATTGAATGTGATGTATTATCTTTGTTGATGTTACAATTTATCCTATTTTAGCTTGAAAATATCGAATTACAAGTTTTTAATTAAAAGTTGAGGAAAATTGAAGAAAATGATGCAAAATGCAGAAGAAAATCGAAACCCATGCCCGTGGAAACCAAACAGCCACTGTTTGGACATATTATGTGATTTTCAGACATGGCAAGTTTATCCTTTGAAGATTTACTTGATATTTTGACAATCTTAGAGTTTTATAATGAGAAAGTATTATTCATAAAGTTTTATAAGACATATCAAGCTTCCCAGAATGGTCTTATTTGTATAAATCCGAGTTCGTTTGGGCTTCTAAATAGCTGTGAAAATTCAAAATTATCAATTCAAATCGAAATAGGATTTCTATTCAGACCAGATTACTTTAAAATCCCATAACTCTTCTGAAGTCCAAATTGAGTGATTAAAAAGCCTAAATTTATCTAAATTTCAAGAGCTACAATTATTTTGAAGTTACCAAGCCTAGATTCAGACTTTATCATATATAAACATTGCTTCAAAGTTTCTACACAAGTTTTACAGCTTCCTTATTTTGTTAGGATTTGATTTCCTTCAACTAAAATTTAACTTCTTTTCGATATGGACTCTTCTAAACCTATCCTAATCTTTCCCTACTTGTAAAATAAGTTCTCTAATCCCCTATAAATACCCTAGACCTTCCTCACAATGGGTACATTAGAATTTAGATTGGAAATTCTAGATTTTAGGATAGAGTTGACTTGAAGAAAAGAAAGAGTTTTTGTTCAAGAAGCCATTCAAGTTCAAGAAGCTTTCTTCTTTCCAAGTTTGATCTTTTTAATTTGTTTTCTTTTAATTTTAATTTCTATTGTGTCTTTAATCTTCTATTCTTTCTTTGTGTTTTACTTTTCAATTATGAGTAACTAAAAACCCTATTAGGGCTAAACTTTTCCTATTTAATTTATCTATGGAGTAATTATTTTTTATTTGATTCAATTAAAGTTTTCTATTGATTATTTTATTATCTTTGATCTTAATACTTTGATTATCTAGCCAATGATTGATTGATCTAAGGTATTGTGTGATAGAGTGAGAGAGAAAGCACAATATTAGTTCAAGAAGATAACAATCTTAGGTTTAAGTTTACAGCTAGACATAGGGTAAACACTTAATAGGTTGATGCAAAGGTTCCTCACAAATCTTAATGAGTTGGCTTAATTTTCTTGGAATATAGCATAGAAAAGATAGAGCATATTGTTTATGTTGCTACTTATGCAAAGACTATTTTGAGAAAAAGTGTGAGAGTGAAGCATTTCTAACAAATGGGCTTTATGTTGGAACAAATATAAGAGATTAGCATATCATGTGGGTGATGTCAATAGTCATCATAATCGAGCACTTATGAGATGTAAAGATTTAATGAAGCCAAGTCAATCAATTCAAGTTGCTTTTCATAGATGTTCAAGTAACATGAAAAATGAATATCACACTCGATTGAATGCATCAATTGATGTTGTTAGAATGTTGTTATATCAAGAAATGTCTTTCTGAGGCTATGATGAGTCTAAAGAATTTGATAATATAGGTAATTTTTCTTAAATTTTTGACGTTCCTTGGTAAACAAAATGATAATGCAGGTAAGGTTATTCTTAAAAATGCTCCAAAAATTCATCAAATAGTTTCTCCAACCATTCAAAAAGATATTATTCATTGTATTGCAAAAGAAATAATAAATGTAATCTTGGAGGATATTGGTAATGATTTATTTAATTTGGTGGTTAATGAATCTAATGATGTGTCTTATAAGGAACAAATGGTCGTGGTAGTGCAATATGTTAATAAAAATGGAATAGTTAAAGAGAGGTTTATTAGTATTGTGCATGTTAAAGAAACTTTCGTTGCACCTCTTAAAGATGCAATTGAGCTTATTGAAAGACAAGAGCCAATGTTACAAATTGAGCAAGCAACATGTGTGGATTAGCTCTTGTTTCTATGGCAAAAATTTTGACTTGAAGTTCAACCTTCAATTATGTTCATTGTTTCTATGGAAAATCAATCTACTCATTATGTTCATTGTTTCTCTCAACAACTTCAATTAGCTCTTGTTTCTATGGCAAAAATAAATCTTGATGTGATGGATTTTTTTTCTATGATTGGTTGTTTGTTTAATGCTGTAGAAGCTTCTTGTAAGCATCAAGAAATGATACGAGAATGAAATTCAAGAATTATAAAAGGGATTACTAATAACATGATTGAAATATGTATTAATAATAACATGCAAATCAATAATTTTATTTTTCATTAATTATTGATTGAATTCTCCTAATTTGAGTTTTAGGCTCTCAAGATCTAAAACTAGTATTAAAATTAATTCATATGTCCACTCTCATGATCACAAGAATTACTTCAACTCATTAAGTTTTGTGAGAATCTACAAACAACCTCCAAATATTTTTTCTTATTTTTAAGCAGAAACTACTTAAGATTATTGTCTCCTTGAACTAATATTATGCGTCTACTCTCACTATATTACATAATATCTTAGATTTAAAAATTATGGGCCAAACAATTATTAACATTAAGAATAAAAATAAAAAATAATCAAATAGAAATAATATTAAATTAAATAAACATGAAGTTCACCATAAAATAACCAAAGGAATTGTCTAACCCTAAATTAGGATACAGTTAGACATAATTGTAAATAAAATAACAATGAAATAAATTAAATTAAATTGAAATATTAAATCTTAATTGACTTGAAAAGTAAACAAAGGAAGAAAAAATAAAATTAGAACTTGGATTGAATGGAGCTCTTGAACTTCACTTGAATCTCTTCAACACCTTTATTGATTTATCATGGTTTTTCTAAAATATTAATTTAATTCAATTTTTCTTTGATTAATGGCTGGATTCTCCTATATCAATCTCTCAAGTACTAAAACTAATATCAATTTAATCCTTACGTCTACTCTCGTGATCATAAGTAATTAAAATAATTCATTATGTTTTGTAAGAATCTTGAATCAACCTCTTAAGTGTTAACCTTATCTCCAAGTGAAAACTTGCTTAAAATTGTTATCTCCTTGGACTAATGTTATGCATTCACTCTCGCTCCATCACATAACATCTCAATTCAATTAATTATTGGTCAGATAATTAAAGTATTAAGATAAAAAAAAATAACAAAATAATCAAGGATAAATTTAATTAAATCAAATAGGCATATATTATTCCATTATAGATTCAATATAAGGGACAAACCTAAATAAGTTTTAGTTCCTCATAACTGAAATAAAAATATTACAATCATTAAAGATAATAATTGAAAGCATAATTTAAAGAGCAAGAAAGTTCAAACTCTATTTCTTTTGGATTGGAGAAGAACTCCACTTGAAACTTTGATTTTCTTCCATGAACCTAGTTTCACTCTTCTCTCCAATGAAAGACTAGAGTTTTCCTTAATCCAAACTATAATCAATATTTAATCTAATTTTAATGAAATCTTGGATCTCACTTCAATCTCTCTTCCATGTCTCAAACCTTCGAAGGATGTGTGTTTATATAAAGTGCTTGGAAGTTTCTTGGTGGAGAAAAGTTGGCAAATGCTGGAGTACAACTATTTACAGCTGTTTGGTTCTTCATTTTTCCAATTTTTGGGTTTAAAGTCATAAAATTTTGCCCCATGGTCATGGAATTTGAATACCACGGTCGTGGCCTGGGTGGATATGGATTGTATAGAGAAATTTTCTAGCTGTAAATGACGGCTAAGCTTACAACGGTCATGGTGTTTGAATGCTACGATCATGGCTTTTGAACATAGGCTAGAAACTCTTAATTTTCTTCCTTCCCTTTACTTGGACAGTAGGTAAACTCATCCCAGGGGTGTGGGCTTGGATTGCCATGATCATGGGTTTCATTTTGTATCTTGAATTCATTATTTTTCTTCATGTTTTGTTATGGTAGACCTAGTTTGAAGCCTAGGATAGTGGTCTTAAATAGCCATGGGCATGGCTTTTTAAATTTTCTTAAATTTTTGCATAGTTTTCTTCAATTTGGTACCACTTTACATTAAAAACCTTGTATCTTTCCTTTTCAAGCTAAAATAAGAGAATTCTAACTGAAATAAATAAAATCCATCAAATTCAATTGGAAAACAACTAAAATCATAGTTAGAATTATCCAAAATATTAATCCAAAATTTTATTCTATCAGTTATTTCGATTTCCATAGGTGTAGGGATTAGTTTGCATGGTTGTGGAGATGATTTTCCTTCTGGTTTGAGTTGTTTTGCTTCCTTTTTATTTTACATCTCCACTTTCTTCATCTTTTATCATATTTTGCTCAAATTTCACTCAAAACTTGTATTTTATAAAGCCAAACTTGAAGAATATAATTATTCTAGCTTTTATAATAAAAACTCATTAATTAAATTGATCATAATAAAAATATAACTAGAATAATTATTAAGTTATATACACAATATGGCTATATCAAAAGTATAATCTTTGGAAGACATCAACAATAAAATTCCTAGAGCTCTTCCAAAGAAGATTTTAAAAGCAAGAGTAACATCAATTGAGGAAGCACATTACTTGAGCAAGCTTCCAACGATGTCTTCATTGAGAAGTTACTCATACATGAGATGATAATTGGCATGAAAGAAGCTCAAGAGGAGAAGAATAAGAAGATGCAAGCTCTCAAGGCATCCAATGGAGAGCAATTTGAAAATGAGAGTACAAATGACACTTCTAGTGGAGATAAGGATGAGGAGTTGTTAATCCTCACAAGAAAAGTGAAGGAAATCATCAAAGAAAGAAAGAAAAATCTCCTTCCTTATCATATTGCAACTTTCACTCCTATAAGAGAAAGAAATTGGGGAAAGCTAAGAAGAATACCTCAAGGCTTCAAAGTAAGAAAGCTCCTCCAACGTTGATGATGATTATGAAGATGGGGAGAATGCCTATCTTGAATTCTTAGCACTAGAGGATCCCCAAATGACAATGGAAAATGACGTAATATGGTGGAGGATGAGGACACTATCAAACTAAGCTCAACAATTCCAAGAGTAAGGCAATTGGCTTTGGAACATTAGTAAAATTTCTTACCTTACAATGCCAAGGTTATTATGATTAACTCAATTATGTTTTTAAGTTTGTTTATAATTAAGTTAATCACCTTTAAATGTTTTAGTTTTTTTATAATCCTGTTAATTTGATTCCATCAAAGGAGAAGAAAACTTTGTTTATTTTAATAAATATTTATTTTAATTGTTTTAAAGTTTTCATCTCTTGAGGGGGAGATCATTGGTTGTGGACAAATATTTTTTTAATAATTAGTATTTTCAATAATTTATTCTCTTCTAATATTTTTTTATTAAGTGCAAGACTTAAATTTTCACAATATTATTTTAAAATTATCTCTTTTATTCACTATTGAATGGTGATTGACTATTCACTTTGATTTTGGTTTCTTGTATAAAATTAATCACCAACTTTAATTTTGATTTTGATTTTGGTTCTTTTTATCTTTGTGATTTTCTCTTTTTTTTTTTATACTATCTATTTATTTTTTGATTGATTTTTCTCTCTCCGCCCCCTCTGTTTGAATTTTGTCAAAGGGAAAGAGAATGTAATGAATTTAAAATTATCTTTTGTAATCTTGTAATTTGGCAAGGGGAGTTAAAAATTTTAAATTTTCTAATGTCTTTCTTATATCTTTTCTTAAGGAGGAAATTATTGCATATATTTTTTTAAGTTTAATTGATTGATTTTCTTATTATTATCCCCTTGCGTATATTTTAGTTGTCTATTTTATTTCAAATTCAATTTGATTGCCAAAAAAAAAAAAAGGAGAGATTGTTTATATAGGTTTAGATCAATATTGATTTTGATCTTGGTATATAAATTGAAGTATTATAATGGCTTCATTGAATGTATATATGTCACGTAAACAACTTAAAAAATGTTAAAATAGAAAGAATTAAAGTATACTAAGTTGTGCTGAGAACCTTGTCTATGGAGGTCGTGACAAGGAAATCGCGATTACGAAAATGGTGAAGTGACTACGAAAATGGGTCTAACAGAAGAATACTCGTCACTTGTGAAAATTGCTTCCTTAACGCAAACTTAGAGGTTCACAACTGTGACACGGCAAAAGCCTAAAGTTTGAAGACATAGAAGTCATCATGGTAAAGATCAAGACTGTAATACGAAGATCGCGACAGCGTATGGAGATAGCGACCGCAAGATTCATATAACCTTTAGAGAGCTTCAATGGGTAGTTGGAGAACCAACTAAATTTCACCACCTATTAAACTAGTCATTAGAGATATAAAGATCAAGCGAAAAACTGTCTGACATAAAAATCTAAGGAGATTTTGTGGTTATTGTAATTAGATATTTCTACACACTTCACCAACGGGTAGAATTACTTTAAGGCCTATAAATGCAACTTCAAACAAGACTCTAAGTGATGAGAAATGTGCTAAAGTGTCAAAAATCTTGTAATTTTATTTCTTAAGCCTTTAATTTATTATATCAAAGGTTCAATTAAGCGCTTAAACTATGGCTTTAATAGCAACGACACACCTTTTTTTTTGAATCATTCAAACCTTTTTTTTAAATTTAGATCAAATAAACACTTCTAGTAATGACACTTTAATTTTCTATTAAAAAATATTTTGCTGGCAATTGTGGGCCCTAGATGGGCTTCATTCCATAAGTTTATATATAAGCTAAAAATTCAGTTAAACATCTCAATTATGACCTTGATAGCAGTTAGACACCTAAATTTTTTTTTTAAACCCAGACACTTATTTTTTGTTAACTCTTTTTTTAGAAATTGTTTTAAAGAAAAAATGAAAAATAAAATTTATTATTTATTTAGAAATATTATTTATTTGGAAAATTAGAAAGGATATTTTATTTTTATTAGCTACCATCAATGAAAAATAATTAGAAAATTAAAAAATTGAAAAAATTAAGAAAGCAAAAACAAAAATTAAAAAAAGAAAATGAAAAATATTTTTCACAACTAAATAGTTCCTAATTAATCCTTTAAATTTTATATATTTTTTAAAAATATTTTATTACTATATTATATTTAAATAATAATTATTGATTTTAACAATTTTAAATTCATTTAAATTTATCAAAATTTTAATTTAACATTAATAGATATATTTATTTTAATTATCTTAATAACAATAAAATTAAATTAATTTTGAGTGTCAGAATGGTTCAAAAAAAAAACTCCTAGTGTGTAGTTGCAACCAAAACGACAATTAAAGTGCTTTATTGAATCTTTGACTTATATATAAATTTAGGGCTTAAGGACGACAATTGCCAACAAAGCATTTTTTTTAATGGCAAACTATGTTGTCGTTAACAGAGATGCTTATTTGATCCAAATTTAATTTAAAAAAAGTTTCTAAATGGTTAAAAAAAAAACTTTAGGTATCTAGTTGCTACAAAGGCCATAGTTGAGGTGCTTAATTGAACCTTTGGCCTAATTTTTTATTCTATTCCAAGGTCAAGTGTTAACAATTAAAACACTATTATAAAGGTTTAGTGTGATATAAATACTTGGTTGAGAGTTAGCCTAGCAGAAAAACTCTTATAAAAGTTTGAGTATTAATTGTGAAGAGTTTGAGAGTTAGTCTTAGAAAAACACTTGACTAGGTTTTGTGTGAGCATGTAAAACATTAAGTTCAATATGGTCTTCAATCACTAAATAGGGAGTGAGCTTGTAAAACTTCAAGTATAGTAAAATTTCTAATTGATATTGGAGAGTGGATGTAGGAATAGTTGCCAAAACCATAAATCTTTTATATTAATATTTCTCTTTCCTACTCTCTGTATTCACCAAACAATTTTTTTAATTTCCCACTAACTCATTAAATACACTAATTCACTCCCCTCTTTATGACCAATTAACTCACTAAACTTATAGCAGTGTGTTTGGATGACTTTACAAAGGTGTGGAGTTTCTAAACCCTGGGAGTCTTTAGTTATACTGATACCAGCTTCCTAATGGAGAGCCAAAACACCTTTTGGACTAAAATTTCCATAGAATCCAACTATGACACAAAATATTCCACCTCTAAACACATTAAAACCATTATTGTTTGGTAGCTTTATAGAATTATTACCTACCCTAAACATGCTAGGGCGGATGGGAATGAGAAGATCACTCAAAGAGATATTTTCTTCCTATATGTTCTAATGAAAGGAGCTAAAGTCCAAAACACCATATTTTTAATTGATAACTTTGTTCACCTAGCCACCGACCAAAGACGTTCAATCCTCCTCTCTTTCCAAATCATCCAAATTGCTAGATACTTCAAACTTCATACACTCGAAAACCTAGCTACATTCAAACACCTCTTAGGCCATTCAACTAATACTCTCAACCTTAGATTCTTAGAGCATTTAAGTGTATTAAGAAGGTGGGAGATAGATTAGGTAGTGTAGAAGTGGTAGAGCATCTAAGAAGAGACCTAGAGTGCTTAAGCAAGGTGGAGATGAAGTATAAGTGGAGATAGATACCCAAAAGGAAACCCCCTAGAGCATAAGAAGCTATTACCTCATCATCCTCCTCTATGGCCTCATGGGTGCTCTTCGATCTATCCAAAAATGATTGGCCAAACTCACCAAAAAATCACCAAAGTGAATAGGAAAGTTGACCTTGTAACCCACATTCACCATGACATCTATGAGCTTCAAGAAAAATTTAGAGTGACCCAATGTGACTTAAGAGAATGAGATATAAGTGCAGAAGAGGAGAGTAAAGTGAACCACAAAAGTCACTCCTCCAATTAAGGATATCAGTGATGACATGAAGGAAAGCGATGATGGGAGGGTAAAGAAGTTACTCAAGGAAAAGGGATAAAGAAAGTTGAGGAAGTGGTTAAGGAATCTGATTCTAATTCTCTAGATTTTTAAACCACTTCTATCCTTTATTTTTGTTTTTTTTTAAGTTTTAATGTGTGATTTTATTTCTATAAAAAAATTTTGGACTTAACTTCTTTGATCACACATAATTTTGATGTGATTACTTTTTCATATTAATGAAAGTTTAATATTTTTAGTTCAATCATTGTATATGTTTGTGGTTTGATGTTTCTCTCCTTATTCATATTTTCTGTTTTTGTCTTTAACAAAAGGGAAGGATAACATTGCAATTCAATTAAACTTATATCTAAGTGTCAATTAAGAGGAAGCAGTAAAATAAATTTGAAATGAATATTTTAAACTAAGTATACAAATTGTATAATTTAAAAAGATTATTTTTAAGCCTAAATTTAATTTGATTACCAAAATAAAAAGAGAGAGAGAGAGAGAGAGATTGTTGGTCAATTTCTTGATTAACAATGTTCTATTTTGACCTTTAGCAATAAAATTGAATTGTACTAATATTTCCACTGAGGTTTTTTTTTTTTCTTAGGACTAGGAATTTTGCAAGTTCTCTTTTGGAGCTAAAAGTCGTGACCAGATCGAAACTAGCACAATCAAGTACCATATTGCATAATTAACCAAGTCACACAAAAAAGGTTGCAATCCTCATTGCGGACAATTTTGCAACTGTACGGGTAGTATTACAACCAATTCAAAGTTTGAAGAAATTCATCAAGTCACAAAGGAGATCATAGTTAGCCTCGCAAGTCATCCTCCCACCATGATCCAGATCTCACAACTAGATAAGCCACAGTACAATTTTGAGATCATATGACACTTTTGGTGCAACTTTGACAGAAGCGTTAATTAATGGTCAGTGCCATGACTTGGTCCTTTGTGTGACAATCACCATGTCATCACAAACTCAAGCATTCATGACCATGTAATTCAAAGATCAAAATCTCCTTCACAGCAAGTTGACTAATGAATGAGAAGAAGATAAATGGCAAGCCATATTCCTATAGACTTTTCAAGCTTTACAGTTCGTGAATGCATCACTAAAATGTGTGACTATGAGATTCACATAGAGTGTCAAAAAAGGAAAGTGTCAGCCTGTCAGTCAATCAAGATGTGTGATGTATTAGCTGTTAACTAGCCGGTAGACATAAATTCAGTCAAGCGACCTCGTAATGCCAATTCTCACAGAGATAGAGAGATTATGATTGCGAGACAAAGAACGCAACCACGAGAGCTCTCTGACATCATTAAATGCAAGAGGTTGTGTTTGATGGTCATATCTTCCTCTATTACTAAGCTAAATAAACTCTTATACTTTTCTATTATTTTTCTTTTAAGTGTTGGGTGTAAGCACTTGTAAAACACCTTAAATAAAGTTTGGTGTGAGCTATAAATACTAGATTGAGTGTGAACCTGGGAAAACACTTTTAGGGTTGTAAGTGAGCCATTAAAACTCATTATAAAATTTTGATGTGAACCTGTGAAAATACCAAGTTAGGATTTAACTTGTAAAAACCCAAAGATAGTGAAATACTCAGCTTAAGAGTTGAGGAGTGGATGTAGAATAATCTTATCGAAAACATTATAAATTGCTTATGTCCTTTCTTCTTCCCTACTCTCATTATTTACCAAACTATTTTTTTTAATTTTCCACTAACTCACTAAACACACAATTTCACCCCCCTATTGATGACCAAAGGGACAACAATATCTCTACGCAAGTGGGACCTCATGAAACTCACTCTATGATGTAAAAGTTAATGACCTAGGAAATATTGATAAGACCATGGATCACTTACAAAAAGTAACGGTGCAATAAAACCCAATTGATCTAAATGAATCCAATAAGACCTTAGAGACCATATGCAAAGAAAGAAGCAATAAAGGCCTTTATGCATGAAAAAAAATGAAGTAAGCAAGACTCAGATAAGGTAATGATAATATGACCTTGAAACACCCAAATAGAGAGTTAGAAGAGCAAGGCAAAGGTAGCATGACCTCAAAAGACACATACAAGAAGAACAATCAAGATCTAGATGAGTGAGGTAAATTCAAAAAGCCTCTAAGGGCTTGTACTACCTTATATGTAATCAAATATGAAATTAGTCTAAGATAAAGAATGTAGGCTTCCTTGGCAAAGGAGAGGTGATATGAGCTTCAAGGAAAACAATTGGTGAACTAGATGCAATCCTAAGATGAGTCGAGTACAACATAATGATGCAATTAATATAAGGCAGAAGCAAAAATGAATAAAAAATGTTAATCAAAGAATGACTAGTTGTACAAGACTAAAACAACATATTCTTATTAAGATTCATTCAAATTACAAGAAAATAAAATAGATACTACATGAGGAAGTCTTTTCTTGAGATGGCTTCAAATGGACAAAGGACTTTCTATATCAATCACAAGGTGACAACAAATAAAACCCTCAACTTTAAAGGTCGATTTTAGCCCAAACTGACGATTTGCGTCAGTCTCAACCTAAAAAATTCATTTTAAAGGTCATTTTCATCATCTTTAATATGTTCTAAAATAAATATTTAAATATTTTATGAAAAAACTCTGAAAACCCAATTTTAGCCTTAAGCTGACACTTTGCTAGTAAAGGGAAAAAAAAAAACTAAGACTGACACTTGGTCAATTTTTACTATTCAAAACTGACACTTGGTCAGTCACAACTAACACTCTGCCAATTAAGGCTAAAACGGTCATTTTAGGGCTCTCTTCCCTCTTATTTTTTTTCTTTTTAATATTTTTTTAAATTTTCTAGGAGATATTTAAAACCCGAGTCTCTGTCAAAATTCAAGCCGGGTGTAAAAATCAAGGGTCTACACTACCTTTACGGTTGGATGCAACTCTTCACACTAGCAGAGTAAGAGTACTTTTGGTAAGGACTAAAAACAATGAATACTAATTGTTTCATCCAAATTAAGTCCAAGAAAGTCTAGAGTTATAGACATCAAGCCCGATCTTTAAAATCACTAGCTCGAGCTATCGACAATTAGCAAGCCTAAGACATTATGAACAAGCCACCTCATGCCTTATCTAGTGATCATCCAAGACAACAAGTATCTTGCCTAGCTTATAGCGACAATATTTCGCATTGCCTCTAGACAAGCTTAACCAATATACAAGGAGAGTTTGCTTTAGCACATCCTTTAAGCTTCTTAGATATATAATCCTTGATAGCTCTTGAAAATGAGATTTGAATCTAATCATCAAAAGACTCCACACTTAATTGTTGAATAAACAAACATGTCGTTTCACTACTCATCAATAGTATGATGTGACAAAGACCACATATCATAAAATGCTATATTGCCCACTAACTCCAATCTCTAAGACAGAAACACAACTTAATAAGTTTTCCTTCCGTCAAGGAAGAGGCTGATCATTCAAAGTTAGTGCCATACATAAATAGGAAAAAATAGTGGTATAACTATCTTTAACTCACTTAAATTACCAATCCTTAACTCAATAGATATTATCACTAACTTAAATATTAGAGAGCCTACGACAAACCGTAATCTAACCCTCTAACACTTGTTTTCTCTCCTTATTTTTACCTTGCCATGCAAGTTATACACTCAATAATAGAGCAACCCATCTTCCAATTACTTATATTTTTGACACTGTTTAGGCTTGCAACCTTAGAGAAATAGACTTAAGCCTAGAGAAATGGAGTCGCCACCTAGTTAGATTGGAAAAATAAAAAAGGGTGTAGTAACTTAATTTCTAAGGAATCTTCAACCCCCTATTTGATTCAGAAAGTTAGGTACGCACAACCATAATAGGATGTATCCTACTATCTCTATACCCTCGGTTCATTAGATTTTGACTTCTTTTCAAATTCTAGTATTATGTTATTTTAAAATATCAAAGGTATTATTTTCTACAAAGGCAATAAGAATATGCAAAGGGCAAACAAGAGATATTTCATGGTATTAAATAAAGGATATACATGACATGCAAATGTTTCAGGCATATAAATAAATCAAAAATAAATGAGCACCCATTGGGGATGAAAATATGCCCTTATATTCTTTTACAAATCCTATACCCAATCTAGAAAATAAAAGGTACATTTAAAAAGCATACTACATCAATTCTAAGAAAAATAAACACAAAGTAAGACAAGGCAGTAAATCAGGTCACAATAATATTGACATCATCATGAAATATCAAACTCATCCGAAATTGGCACAACACATCATTAATCATTGTAATATATCCATTTGGTAACATTCAGATAAAACTAGAAGTAAAACAACATGGCATGCAATCTAAGGTGAAGCAACATCATTATCCATAAAATTATGAATCATGCCAAAATCATTCAAAAATAAATCTAATCATCATCAATCATCATATTATGGTGAAATTGGCACATCAGAAGCAAAATCGATAGAAAATTAAGCACCATACATTTTTTGAGACACATTGGGCTTGATTAAGAGAAACATTATTTTGCACGCAAAAAGTATAATTTTCATCTTAAATGCATTAAAAAATTTTAAATATGCAATAATATTCATTAAATCTTAAATTTGGTTTGAAAAATCACTCACCACGCAAATCAAGGCAAAAATCGGTCCAAATTTTGAGAACTAGGTTTTTCATAAAAATTCATTTTAATCTTCTTAAAATACTTTAAATATCATAAAAATGATTTTGTAATTGATTAATTTAAAAAATTAAAAAATAACACATTAAACTCTCCAAATTGAAGTTTTAACTTTCGGCGTTGGTTTGAAGTTCCAATCAATTTATAGGCCAAATTCCAACGAGTTATTAATGTTCAAAGGAGTTCATTATTGTCATTCAAGTTTGACATTTGGATTTGCGTCAATTAATGTCCCAAAGTCCTTAATTAAAGTCCAAAATTAGTCCAATCAAGCAAGAGTTCAAGTTTTAATTCAATATTGTCCCAAAGTCCAAATTCCAAATTCCAATTGATTTTTCAAGGGAAAAGAGGTCTAAAAACTATTGTCCAGGTCCATTTTTATGTTCATAATTCGGCCAAATAAGATTTTAAGACTAAAATTACCAAATCGATGTTTTTAAATCATTTTAGATTGATTTTAGCATATTCAAGTCATTTTACACATTTAATTCATTTTATCTTAACAACTCAAGGAACCAAAAAATGATGAAGCAAGAGAAACATGAATAAGAAGTAAAAAAGAATAAAATTAAGGTTAAAGTCACAAATTACTGAGTAGGCTCCATCAATTCTTCTATTTCTTCAAGAATCATCACAAAAAGCCCTTAAGAACCCCCAAAATCCTTATGCTTTTGGTTTATGGAATCAGGTCTTTTATGGGATTTATTTCCAAATTTTAGTTTTAAATGTGTTTAGATTATTAGAAATTGATTTTGAAGTTTTTGGAAAGTTCTTAGAACAAAATTTGATAGGTTTCCCTTTCAAAAGTTCCAAAAAATTCCAAAAAAAATGTTCAAAGAGGCCTATTTATAGAGGAAACCAAGAAAAGTTAGCCCCCCAACCTGTGTTGCACACCACTTGCCTAGAGGGACTTACCAAGAAGTCAGTCCACACCAAAAAAAAAGTTAACTTTTGACTTCTTTTATTCGATTTTTTAATTTTCACCCCCAAAGATTTTATTAGCATCCTGAATCTCATAGAATGCTTAAAAAAGTCATCTAAAATTATTTTCAATGAATTTTGAAAAAAATTTAGCAAAAAACTTGAAAAGCCGATTTTCAGGCTACCGAGTCTAATTTTAGAGTTTTCGGTCTTATAAGTTTTTTTTGAATCCTTCATAATGCTCAAAAAAGTATTTTGAAATTACTTTTAGAGAGTTTTGAAAGAATTTTGATTTTAAAAAAACTAAAGAGTCCATTTCAGCCCAGTCCGTCAGCTTGTTCAAGTCTTTTGTTCTAAAACAGTCCATAAAAACTTTTCCATCATAATGATATATCCCAAAAATGCATATTAAAAACATTAATATATTTTAAATATATATATTTTTTCAGAAAACATTTGAAACCCTTGTCTATTTAGGACCAAATTTTGTGTAAAATTATATGGTCTACACTTATAAAATATGATTTTTTTTTTGTTTTAAATTGTCTTAAGATTACTATAGAGAAATAAAAAAGATTAAATTATACTCATCGTCGCTCAAAAATATACTAATATAACTTATCGTCCTTAAAAGTTCAATTTATTATAGTAAAATCTCTCAAATTGCCACTTTCACAATAGTAAAATCTCTCGTCTTATTTTTCATCAACGGAAAGCTGATATGACGCTATTGAAAACAAAAATTAAAAACTATAAAATTTGAAACTTTAGGCCTCCTAGATATGATATAAATGCTTTATCAATTCAACTAACATCAAATAAGTTGCTTTATATATAATTAAATTAAATTAATTAAATTAAATTAAAATGAATATGTAAGTACATGATTGTTGAAACATATTTAACTCAAGTACTTATGCTAAAATTAAATTTAAATATACATTTAAACAAATCAAATCAAATTATTATTATTTTAATAAATAAATAAAAGTACTTTAAAAATTAAATTATTTAAAAAAAAATTTAATTGGTTTTAATTAAATTATTTTATTTATTAAATTTAAAAATTAAATTATTTATTTAAAAATTAATTAAAATAGTTAATGGGTTAATTAAATTAATTAATTTTAAAAGATTTAGTTATTTACTATAAAGAACTAATATATTTTTTATAAATTAATTAATTTTAAAATTCTTATAAAGTTTTAAATAAATTAATATTTTTTTATAAATTACGTATTTATTTATTTATTTATTTCAATAAGAATAATTTAGTTGATTATTTTTAAATATTCATTTAAATTTAATTTGACTATAGATAAGAATTGAGTGAATATATTTAATATATATATATATATATTCATTTAAATTTAATTTAATTTATTTACTTTAATAATATATAAAACTACTTATTTGACATTAAAAGCTTTGTAATTGGATTGGAAAAGTATTTATATTGTATTTAAAAGGTTTAAAGGTAGAATTTCAAAGTCTTTATATTTTTTTTTTATTTTTAACACAACATCTATTAGGAGAATTGATATGGCATCAGTTTAGTTTTTCACTTGTTAATATTGTGTATGATGTATAGATGTAGCGCTGTATAAGACTTTATGTCAGCTTTCCGTTAATAATATTGACGGAATATAGAGTGAGAGATTTTACTATTGTGAAAGTGATATATTTTTTTTTTTTTAAAAAAGTGTAATTTACTAAAAAGTGACAATTTGATAAAGTGCATGAATATTGTTTTGAAAAAAAATGGGTGTAATTTACTACAAATTTTAATGATTTTTTGATGAAAAATTAAAAACAATGTTAAATAAATAGTCCTTGACTTGAAGAAACCCGTCAATATACTAATAATTTCAGTCAATATAGGAAAAATGGGAGGCAAGATTCGGTTTTACTTGAGAATAATAAAAATAATAATTTGAGTCAACATATTGTTTTTTAAAATAACTGGAGAATGAAAAGGAAACCATAATATCATCACACTGTTTATGAAAGAGGAATGCAATACTTAGTTATGAATGTCAACAAAAGTTGATTTTGGTGGGGAATATTATAGAAATAAATGAGAGTTCACAAAGCCAAAGCCTCTCTTCCCATTTGTGCCTTCAATTAGGATTTCCATTATTTGTACTGGTAGGTAACATTTCATTATTAGATATTAATTTCATCTCAAAACTTATTTTTTTAAGGTTGTTTCAAAATATTATTGCCAACATTTTCCTTTTTTACTGGTAATTATATATATATATATAAGGTTATTTTCACTTAAATTTCGAATTTGAGTCCAAAATATTTTCTCTCCCACATATAATTAATAAATATTTTAAAGATACATTTAATTAATAACTAAAAAGAATAAATTTAAGTGTCTTTATTTTACTATTAAGGGTATAAAAATGTTATTTTATTTATTATATTAATTATGAAGTAAAAATCTGAGATAATCTTAAGTTGTCCGTCAAACTTAACAATTTCTCCTTTGTATAAAATTGAAAATACATTTTTATTTTTCATCTGCTGTAAATTACAATTCACAGATCCATATTTTTTAGAGAAAAAAAAACAATTAATTTATTAATCTCTAGCTCTGTTTTAGTGTCAGAAGATTAAGGGATTAGAATGAACATCATATCCCTGTATTTTAGCCTCCATCACAGCATCGGTCAACATCCCAATTGTGAATACAATATGTAAAATTAAAGTCTGTATTAGTTTCCATATTGAGCACATGTAATCTGTATAAATTAGATGTTTGTATCATCAAAGAAAATAAGAAAAAACAATTCTTTTAATCCTTTGTATCATATTCGAGATGGTATCAGAGTTGTGTTGTGGTTCAGAATCAACAATAACCTAAACTCATCCTCTACCCTTACCCTTCAAAACCAAAATAACCAGAAGAACAAGAGTAGGCACACTGTTCAGATCGAATATGTCAGATGAAGAAACATCAGGCATCACAAATGATGAACTAACTCTCAGACTTGCCAATCTGTTGAAGAATGGCTTCAATCCAACCAATCAGAAACAAACCATATCAGATAATCTTACTCTCAGTGTTAAACTAAACAACCAAAACTATGCTCTTTGGTCTCGGATGATTAAAGTTGCCATAGGAGGCATATCCAAGACTTTGTTGAGCCACATCACAGGAGTTTCAGAACCTCCTCAAACAGAAAATCCAGAATATGAAAAATGGGAACATGATGATCTTATCGTGTTCTCGTGGCTCATTAAAAATATTGAGCCACAGATTGCCAACAATTTAACTGAATATCCTACTGCACGAGATTTATAGAATGCCTTGGTGGTCACCTATAGCAGTGGCCGAGATAAACTACAGGTCTTTGACCTTCATGCCAAGGTGAACGGAATGAAACAGGGAGCAACCAGACTAGAGGACTTCTGGCTCGTTTTGCAAGGGATATGGGGAGAAATAAACAGAAGAGAGCCAAATCCCATGACCTGTGCAATGGACATAGCAAAATACAACACAATAAGGCAAGAACAGAAATTATTCCAATTCTTAAATGCCATAGATCACAGATACGATCAGATCAAGAGGGAGATTCTGAGAACAAATCCCCTTCCCTCAGCAGAGGCAGCATATGCTACGGTAAGAAAGGAGGCAGCAAGAGCAAACATTCTAGGTGGATCCGCTGGAGATTCTGCATCACAGGGGGGAATAGGTGGAGGATTGATTGTCACAGGGAAGGCAGAGGCGAGCCAAGCCACCGAAGCAGCAGAGTTAGTTTCCCGAGGACAACCGCGCCGGTCAGAACCCAAATCAGGGGGAGCATCACTCCGGTCAGACAAGAGCAAACTCAAATGTACCCATTGCGGGATGACCAAGCATACGAAGGAACAATGTTTTCAACTTGTGGGCTATCCCGAATGGTGGACGGAGAATCACAGAAATAAAGGAACAGTCACCGGAGGGGCAACCGGGAAAGCGGCTATCACTGTAAGCAGTAGCGAAATTACCAACGGCAGTAGTGGTGGTAGTCTTGGAAGCTATGGAGAAGGGAAAGCGATGGTGGCAGCGGCTGGGAATGAGGCAAATGACGAGTTTTTAGGTAAAGGGTTTGGAAAATTACATCCAAACCCTTATATTCCTGGCACTTCTTTTTTAAGTTTCTTTAATTTAAATAATAAGTGTTGTAGTCCAGAACTTAGAAATTACTCTACTTTGACCCCCAAAAATAGGTTGATTGCAAATATGGTTCAAAATCTAGAGAAAAAAATAATAATTGGGTATTTGATTGTGGAGCCACAGACACAATGACTTTTGATAGCACTGATTTTATGATTCCTTCAAAACCTACAAAAACCCATGTTCGAACTGCTAATGGAGGAATTGCACCAGTAAAGGGAGCAGGGTCTATTGAAATATCTCATCTGATGAAAATTTCAAATTGCCTCTATGTGTCATCTTTATCACACAAGTTACTGTCTATTAGCCATGTAACTAAAGAATTGAATTGCACAGTGTTGATGCATCCTACTTTCTGTCATTTGCAGGATATCAGGACGGGGGAGATCATTGGACGTGGCACTGAGCGCCATGGACTATATTATGTAGATGAAGTCGCTCAACACGGTACTGTGATGCTAGCTCATGGAACCACAAATCGAGAGGCTTGGCTATGGCACTGACGCTTAGGGCATCCATCTATGGGTTATTTAAAACTTTTATTTCCTAAGTTATCAAATAATGGGTTGATGTGTGAGACTTGTGTTTTTGCAAAAAGTCACCGACAAACTTTTAAACCTAGTAACACTCGGACTAATTCTATTTTTTCGTTGGTTCATTCTGATGTTTGGGGTCCCGCACCTGTTTTGGGTGGTCAAGGATTTAGATATTTCTTACTTTTTGTTGATGATTGTACCCGTATAACTTGGGTATATTTTTTGAAATGCAAATCTGAAGTTGTGGACAAGTTTATCCTGTTTTACAATATGATCAAAACCCAGTTCAATAAAAATATCCAGGTTTTACGGTCAGACAATGGTGGGGAGTTTGTCAATTTAGCCATGAAAAATTTTTTTCAAGAAAAAGGATTAGTCCATCAGACCACTTGCCCATATACCTCATAACAGAATGGTGTTGCAGAAAGAAAAAATCGTATCCTTCTTGAAATGACTTGCGCCTTACTCCTTAAATCTCAAGTACTCAGATCTTTTTGGCCTGAGGCTGTAGCTACTGCGACATACCTTCTTAACAGACTACCCACTAAAATTCTGGACCTAAAAACTCCTATCCAAATACTTGCCCAAATTACCAAGATACCCCCGATTCTTACTCTTGAACCACGGATCTTTGGATGTTCTGTCTTTGTCCATATACCTAAAACTGAGAGAACCAAGTTTGACCCATGGTCGTCAAATGTGTTTTTGTGGGATATGGTGTCAACCAGAAGAGGTACAGGTGTTATGATCCAAAAACTCGTCATATGTTCACCACAATGAATTGTGACTTTCTTGAAACAGAATATTATTACCACAACCAACCTAGTGGTCAGGGGGAGAGTGAAAACATAGACACACTAAGTTGGTTGCCAAGTTGGATGCCAAGTCCGGAACTGGTCCCAATAGAGCAAGTTAACAGTACCACCGAGCCAACTCCTGAGACGTTGATACAGTCCGAGGAGCTTACTACCACAACTGAGACATCTCCTCCACTTCTGGTATCTGAGGTAAGAGAAACTAATCATTGTGAAACTCCAGTTGATGAAACTTTTAATCATGATGACTTTGAGAAAATAGCAGAACAGGGAGGAAATACAGAAAGATATGTCCTACCTCCAAGAAGCAATAGAGGAGTTCCACCAAAAAGATACTCTCCAGAGAAGGAAGCGAGAGGATTGAGATATCCTATTGCTAATATAACAAGAGGGAGCTTATCATGCACGGCCAGAGCTTTTATGACAACTTTATATACAGAAGAAGTTCCTAACAACATGGAAGTTGCCTTGAAATCAAAGAATTGGATGAATGCTATGGAAGAAGAAATGGAGGCCTTAACTAAGAATAAAACATGGGAAAAATGTCAATTACCCAAAGGGAAGAAAACTGTGGGGTGTCGTTGGGTGTTCAATATCAAATATAAACCAGATGGTACAGTTGAGAGGTATAAGGCACGGTTAGTGGCAAAAGGGTACACACAGATATATGTGATTGATTACTCAAAAACCTTCTCTCCGGTGGCAAAAATGGATACAATAAGAGTTTTATTCTCGATAGCAGCAAATAAAGGATGGCCTCTTCATCAGTTCGACGTAAAAAATACCTTTCTACATGGAGATCTGAAAGAGGAAGTGTACATGGAAGCACCACCGGGTTTCACAGATGAGTTCAATAGTGGGGAAGTGTGCAGATTAAAGAAATCTCTCTATGGACTTAAACAATCTCCGAGGGAATGGTTTGGAAGGTTTATTGTTGCAATGAAGGGATATGGATTCAAGCAAAACAATTCTGATCATACCCTCTTTCTCAAACGACGAGGTAGTCAGGTAACCTGCTTGATTATTTATGCCGATGATATGATTATTACAGGTAATTATACAGAAGAAATGACAAAACTAAGGGAGAATTTGTTCACTGAGTTTGAGATGAAAGACTTGGGAACATTAAAGTACTTCCTTGGGATTGAAGTCCTTAGATCAAGACAAGGGATATTCATATGTCAAAAGAAATACATCTTGGATTTATTGGCTGAGACTAGGATGGTTGACTGTAAACCAGCTGACACACCAATTGTAGTTAATCATGGGCTACATATTACTAAGGATGCTGAGTTGACATATCGAGAGAAATATCAACGTCTAGTTGGAAAACTTATATACCTTTCTCACACTAGACCAGACATAGCTTATGCAGTTGGAGTCGTGAGTCAGTTCATGCATCAATCTCAAAAAGATCATCTTGAAGCTGCACTGAGAATTGTGAGGTACTTAAAAGGTACACCAGGACATGGAGTGTTGTTCAAAAAGAATGGACATCTGGAAATACAAGGTTACACAGATGCTGACTGGGCAGGCAATCCAGTAAACCGAAGATCCACTTCAGGATATTTCACTCAAGTTGGGGGAAATCTGGTGACTTGGAGAAGCAAAAAACAGAAAGTTGTTGCCTTGTCTAGTGCAGAATCTGAATTCAAAGGAGTAGCCAGAGGTTTAGCTGAAGTACTTTGGCTTAAGAAACTATTGACAGAAATTGGTTTTCCACCCTTAGGAGCGTGCAAAATTTTTTGTGATAACAAGGCTGCTATCAGCATTTCAGAGAATCCAGTTCAACATGAAAGAAGCAAGCATGTTGAGGTGGATAAACATTTCATTAAAGAAAAAATTGAAGCAGGGATCGTGGAATTACCATTTATTCATTCGGAAGATCAACTAGCCGATATTTTGACAAAAGCGGTCAATAGAAGAGTCTTTGGAAGTGTTTTGAGCAAGTTGAGTATTAGAGATCCCACTACTTAACTTGAGGGGGAGTGTCAGAAGATTAAGGGATTAGAATGAACATCATATCCCTGTATTTTAGCCTCCATCACAGCATCGGTCAACATCCCAATTGTGAATACAATCTGTAAAATTAAAGTCTGTATTAGTTTCCATATTGAGCACATGTAATCTGTATAAATTAGATGTTTGTATCACCAAAGAAAATAAGAAAAAACAATTCTTTTAATCTTTGTATCAGATTTGAGATTTAGTTCATAATTTTATCAATATACCAGTCATCTTATATATACCTGTCATCTCATACAATAGAAGAATATATTAAAAACAATAATAATTTATTAATTCAAATATATTCATTACATTTTTCTTAATAGGTAAAAAATTAAAATAAGTTTATTTGTAATTTTTTAAATAATTATTATTTAAGATTTTGAATTAAGAAAATCTTTTAAATCATTTGACAAATAACTTTAGGTATATGTATATTTTTTTTTATATACATGTCATCCTAGGAATGTTTTTTCTCACCAATAAAGTATTGGAAACTCACGAAACACTGTTTTGTGTTTGTTGAAACATTTTGAAAAACTTAAAGAAAAAAAATTGAAAAATACCAATATAAATGATTCACTGGAGAAATAAATGAATTGTAAAATTATATATATATATATATATATATATATATCTTCTTGGACTAATAAAATGACAATTGTTATGAAAAAAAAAATTTTAATGATAATTATTGTAAAATGGGAAGAGTATGAAATATGAATTATTATTGTTGATCATGCAATACTAAATTTGATTTTTTTATTAAAATTATTATTAATTATGAGATATTTTTGAGGAACTACCGACTTGCATTATTGACTATTGAGAAATATTAGTGTAAGAGGAGGAGCATTTATCACGTTGTCGATATCATTTCATCATCAATTTATCATTATTTTCAGCCACATAATGCTTATAATGCATAATTATTATAATTCTATCGTGATTGTTGTTAAAAGAATATACATCACACCTTTAAACTTTATTAATTTTAACTTGTTTAGTAATTTAAGTTTTAAAAAGTTTAACAACTGATAGTTAAGAATCTAAATTCTTTTTTTTTTAATCAGTTAAGAATCTAAATTCTTAATCTTAGTGTGTGCGCATAAATTTTCACCCAAACTCTTGCTAAAATGAATTTTGTAATTTCAAAATTATTTACGATTGAGTGATTTAAGAAATATGGATTTAAACTTGAATATTGAGAGTCCATTTGATAAGACCGTGAACAAAAAAAAATTGAAAAAAAAAAACAGTTATGCTCGATTTCTGGAGAATTCTCTACTTCTCACTTAATTAAAAAAATTGGGTATGTATAGAAAATATAGAAAATTATCTGGCACCCCCAGAAAGGCCAATTCATTGAAATTTATTAACCTCTTTTTATATCTTATAGTATTATTTCATTTTTAATTATTAAAATAATATCTGTTACAAACATGCATTAAATCTTATTTAAAGTCATTTCAAAGGAAATCTTATATTATGCTTTCATAAAATAATAAATAAATATCAAAACACATAAACACACATAAAATAGGGATCCACATTAAGTGAAAATTGCACCCTTACAACCTTGAAACTAGAAATTTAAACTAGCAATAGAATAGGTACCCACTCGATAAATGGAAACGTGCTTGCAATCTCAAAATAAAGAAAGATGTAACATAAGCAACCTATTACAATTGTTTTATTGAAATTACATTAAAAAAGAGCCTAATATAAAGAACAGATAAAAATAATAATAAACACAACATAAATAGAAAATAATACCATCATTCATAGCACATTTGCCAAAACGCCATATATAATAAGAAAATAACCAAATTCAAATAAATACAATATATAAAAATATGCTCAAAGATTCATTAAAAAAGTATTAAATAATATTTTTAATTAAAATATTATTTAATATAAAATACTTTTAATTATATTTGATTCATTTATAAATAGAAAAAAAATATCATTTTAGTGCAAATTGAGCAAAAAAAAAAATTCAGTGATAATTTATACTTTCACATAAATTTAAGGGATATATTTGCACACTCTCATTATCTAACTAAACAGTTTACGACAGCTAGCTTTATATTAAAAGAAAGACTAATTTTTTAACTTTTTATAACTTTAAACATAAAAATGAGCTAAAAAAAAAAGGTCAATTCGTACATTCACATAAATTTTAAGGGTATTTTTACACTTTTTCTCTCTTTTTTTAAACTTTTCAAATTTATAAAAAAAAACATATAAGTCAATCAATATTATTAAATTATATTAATGTGTAATAAATTTATAGAATACTATAATAATATATCGAATTACCGACAAAAAACTTTTTGTTGAAAATACTGATAGAATATCGAGAAAAACTATTAAAAAAATAACTTAAAAAATCCACTGACAGATTACCGATAAAATACCGACAGAAAAATTTATCGATAAATATTTTGTTTCGATAATAAAGGCGTCAGTAGATAGAGCCAATAATTACCGACAATATTTATCAGCAAAAATATCAAAGAGTCGGTAATACTTAGTGTGAATTATTAACAATTTTTTAGTGATAAAATTTATCGACATATATTTATATTGATAATATCGAGAGAATATATTTTCTGTCGGTAATACCGAGAGATAAATATTTCTGTCGGTAATACCGAGAGAATATATTTTCTATAGGTAAAATTACCAAAAAAAATATTTTTTTGTCGGTAAAATTACTGAAAGAAAATATTTTTTATTTCTAATACCGAGAGAATATATTTTCTATTTGTAATACTGACAAAATATATATTATGTCGATAATTTTACCGATAGAAAACTAGTTCTCTCAGTAAATGATGGACGAAAATTTCATCGCCATTAGGTGAGTCATTTATTAAGAGAAAGTATTTTTGGTTGGTAAAAATTACCGAGAAAAAATATTATCTGTTGGCAATATCGAAAGAATATATTTTTTGTCGGTAAAGTTATCGAGAGAATATATTCTCTGTTGGTAATACCGGCAGAATATATTTTCTGTTGATAATTTTACCGATAGAAAATATATTCTCTTGATAATTTTACCGACGGAAAAGTAGTTCTTTCGGTAAATGAATAGGCGCAACCTAAATAGTTGGGCAGGAATTTGACCGTCATTAGGTGAGTCATTTATCGAAAGAAAGTATTTTTTATCTGTAAAATTATTAAGAGAAAATATTTTTTGCTAGTAATACTGAAAGAATATATTTTCTGCTACATAGAGAACATATTTTCTGTTGTTAAATTTACTGATAGACACTTAATTCTGTTGATAAATTTTATCTATAATCTCTCCTCTCCCATTTCTGTCAACCATTCCCCATTTTCCCTCTTTCTCTTTTTGCCTTTGCCCCATTGTCTCTGTGCGTGTGTTTTTCTTTTGTTTTTGGTTGAAGAAAAAGAAGAAGAATGATAATAATAATAATAATAAGGTATTTATTTTTATTTATTTTTAATTTTTGTAATGTATATTAAATTTATGTTATTTATTTTTTGATTTGTTGTTATTTTTATAAATTTGATATTTTATTTTGAGATTATGAGTATTGTAGTTTAGGTTAATTATTTATATTTTGATTGTGTTGTTTGATTTTTAAGGTATATATTTTTTTAATAAATTTTAGGTAAATTTTATTTTTTAAAATTTTGAAAAAAAAATAAAAAAATCTAATTTTGTAAATTTATTTTAATTAATCATAATATTATTTTAGAGATTTTTAAAATTTTTGTAATATATATAGAAATTTTTTTGTATTTAGAAATTTATTTATGGTGTTAGATTTTTTAAGGTATTTTTATATTTTTTAAAAAAAATAGGTAAAATTGATTTATTTATAAAAATTTCAGAATAAAATTATAAAAAAAATTAATTTTTAATTTTTTTAATTAAATAGAATATGTTTTAGGTAATTTTAATTTTTTTTGTTCTATTTTTTAAAAGTTTTTGTTAAATAGAAATATTTTAGGATGTAAGATTTTTTAAGGTATTTTTTTATTTTTTTGTTCTATTTTTTAAAAGTTTTTGGTAAATAGAAATATTTTAGGGTGTTAGATTTTTTTTTTTGGTATTTTTTTATTTTTTAAAAAAAATTAGGTAAATTTGATTTCAAAATTTTAATTATAAAAATAAACTAAAGAAAAATTTTATTTAATTAACCAAAATAATTCTTAGGGAACTTTAAAATTTTCATAACATTTTAAGAAATTTTTGGTATTTAAAAAAATTTTAGGGTGTTAGACTTTTTTTTTTAGGTATTTTTATGTTTTTAGTTAAAAATTATAATTTATGACTTTTTGAAATTTTAGGTTTAGTGTAAAAAAATATAATTTAAGGTACATTTTGTGATTTTATAGATTTTTAGCTAATTAGTTTTAAGAATTAAAATTTATGGTTATTTTTATTAATTTATATAAAATAAGTGTTTAAATTTTTTTTTATTTTATGAATTTTTAGTTAATTAGTATTAAGAATTAAAATGTTATGGTTGTTTTTTTATTTTATAGGAAATTAATGTTATTTTCTAGACTATTAAGCAGTAGATTCAGGAGCATATACAGGTCCAAGTGCGAGACAGATTTAGACTCAGATGCAAGAGTTGTAGATCGAAGTATAGAGGTTAGTCCAACAACAGCTTAATAAGTTTTTTATCAATTTTATTCGAGGAACCTTTGACCTATCATTATAGTTTTCTTCGGGTGATTTTAATCCACCTCCATTTTCACCGGCTCCCGCTTCTACTTGATTTTAATTTTTTTATGTACTTTATATTTTAATTTTATATTTTTTGTAAATTTTATTATTTTTATAGATATTTATTTTATACTTGTTCATTATTAGATTTAATTTTAGTTAAATATAATTTTTAATTTTTATTCTTTTTAATATTTAATTCATTCATACATTTTATATATACATTATAAAAACTAAAAATAATAATAATAAATATTTTAAAATTCAAAAAATATTAAATTTTATAATAAAAAATCTTTTTTTACTGACAGATTTAAATAGTCTGTCGGCATATGTATTACCGACATAAAATTTTATCGGTAATAAGCAAGACTTAATTTTATTAGAATTACCAAAATGCCGACAGAATTTTATTTCAGTAATTTATCGACGAAATTTTTTGTCGATATTGCTGACAAAATTTTCTGTCAGTATTACCAACTTAAATTTTTTTTTGATAATTTACTGATAGATATTTATTTTCATCGGTATTTTTATTATAGGCAAAAAATATAACTACATAAATTTTCTCTTGGTAATCTGTCAGTAAATCTAATTATCAAAAAAAGATAAGGATCACCGACGAATTTTTTCGTCCGTAATCCGATACATTCTTGTTGTAGAAGATTAAAAATTAATTTATTTAATTAATATTATAAAATTTTATTAATGTGTAATTATTTAATAGAAGATTAAAAGTTATAAATATAATTTATTAATTATTAAATTTTAAATTTTATATAAATCATTAAAATTAAATAAAAATAATGTGAAATAGCTTTTTCGAAAAAAGAAATGATGAAGTGCAGTCTTAAAATATTTCTTATTCCTTAACTTTTATACATATAATATAGATATGGTAAAATATTTTTAAAAAACTTCTTCTTTTATACATGTTAAAATTATATGTATTGGACTTAATTTAATCAACTACGGCCTTTTCATTATATATATATATAACCCTAGTTATGTTTTTTTTTCTCTAAGTTTTTATATATTTTTTCTCTTTTTTAATTTGAGAGTGGAGTTACAAGTGGTCATCTTCATTCTCTTTTATTTTTTATCTAATACTATTAGATTTTTGTTTGTTATTTTCTTAATTTTGTATATTTTTATTTCTAGTTTATCCTCAAATTATTATTAGATTAACATAGAACTGAAACTTAATATTTGTTCTTTTCTTAGTGTTATGTATTTCAAAATAAATTTTTTTTATCAATATAGATATAAAATTCATTATTTGTTCTTATTTTTGTTTCTTTGTTTTTTAGAATAAAACATGATACAATTTAAGTTTTTGTTGGAGTTTCATCCTTCTTTATTTGAAAGTTACGTGTTCTCTTTTTAATGAAGATTCATCATTCTCTAATGAATGGTTATCCTTCTTTAATGTGAATTTTTTCTTCTCTAATGGATGTGCTTTCTTTCTATAATTAACAGATGCAATGAGTGTTTCACTAAAAATCATATTGGTCGTGGTATATTATTATTATATATTATTTGCATCGAAAAAGTTCAAGGAGATCCAGTAACTTTAATATTTATATATATCTTATTTATTTTAAAATTATATAATTTTATTTATATTATATATATATATTAATTTATTAATAAAAATTTATTTTAGTTATATACATTTTATTTACTTTAAAATAATATAATTTTATTTGTCCCTTACAAATATATTTTTTTATTTAGTAATGAAAATTTATTTTGCATTCAATATATATATTCTTTTTTGTCCTTCTCAAAAATTTTAAATTGCCGTTGTCCTTTAAACCACTTTTAAAGAGTAAAAAAAATAAAAGAAACAAATTCTTTAACTAAATTGATTTTAACACATCTAATGAATTAAGGGATTAGATACAATAAAAAAAGAAAAGAAAATTGAGAAAAAACACAGGATTTGAATTGTTATTTTTTTAATTTATTATTTATTATTTACTTGTTAAATTTCTTTTCTATATTTTTTATTTTAATTTTATTATTTATATATCTAATATTGTGTAATGAATTTTACTTCAAGTATTTCTTAAGCTATTCATGATTTAATTTAATTTAATTTATTTTATTTATGTATTATTAGTAAATTTAAAAATTATAATTATTAAAAATATTATGTTTAAAAGTATCATTAGGTAAACTTTACTATTGTTAGAGTCAAATATGATATTAAACTAATTTTCAAAAATATTATTTTTTCCATGTTTCATTATGTATATTTTATTCCCCTTCATTTGAAGTTCTAGTTTCGCCTATATATATATATATATATATATATATATATATAAAGAGCTAATTAAATGAAGTTGATTTTTCATAAGGAATGCAAAGTACTTATCTTGGTTGGTGAATGTTATGTTGCAATTAATGTTGTTTGACAAATATCAGGTGGGTGTGCAGCGTTTGCCAGGCCAAATACCGACCTCATCAGGCTTCAGAATCAGAATAAGGGTCATCCAGCAGTCCACATGACTGTTAGCAGAGTGGCATGGGGCTACTCTTGCCAACGATGTTAGATGCTGCCCTACAATAAAATTAAGATAAATAAAAATTAGAAAATTATACACTAATAATAAAAATGAAAAATGAAAAAACTGAGGAAGATAATCTTACCATATAATAATAAAATTAAGATAAACAAAAATTAGAAAATTATACAGTAATAATAAAAATAAAATGAAAATTGAAGAAGAAAATCTTAGTACGGGTCCAATTAACGATTGATAGCTGAGAAAATTAAGCAGATATTGAATTTCCCAATCATCAAATAGTTTGAAACAATGAAATGACCTGATAAGTTAATATAACCACTAGCTTTTAACACTTCACAATTTAATTAATTTCGATTTTTCAATTACCCAATTTCATCCGGAAACTATTAATATAGCCACATTAAGTGAATTCTCTGACTTATTGTGCTTTTCCATCGTCGGCAATGACTTTTTATCTATTTATTTCTTCATTATCGATCCATCATCCATCGCCATCTTGTCTGATCATACTACTGTAATTAATAATTCTTCGTATTCCTTCATTTATACATCATATATGTATACATAATAAATAATTATATATGTAAAAAAATTATTATTAATTAATAAGAAAATAATTTATTTTTAAAGTATTATTTATCATATATTAATTATTTAAATTTAATTAGTAATATTAATTATTATTATTATAACTATATAGATTAATTTAATGATGATTGTCTCAATGGAGGACATATAATTATAAGGTACTAAAGTACCCTAAACAACTCAACCCTTTGGCCCATTTTCAAACTGAAAATATGCTGCTCCTGTTGAGATGCATCACATGCCTTCTGTTTTTCAATTTTGGGGACCATTTTACTATAATTATTATTTCCATGCACGAATTTCTTAAATTAACAAATAGATTTATCTATTTGGTCAAAATGTAAATTATTCCTATTCATATTATAATTAAAAAGAAATAAAATTTAACCACATAGTTAGACATATAGATTATTTTTTTAAAAAAATTTCCCCTCTAGATACTACACTTTACATAAAATAGTACTTCTATATAAATAAAATAGAAAATAGGTAAGAAGGCCACGTTGTCTAATTGAGAAGTTTGTTACATAGTCAAAAACAGAGGAATTTTGTTGTCCGTGAAAAGGGAGAACAAAAGATCTTATAATATGAATATATAATTTGATAGATTAATATATATATATATATATAGTATAAAGAAATTAGGGCATGAAAATACATACTATAATATATGTAGAGAGAAATACAGATGAAGATGTCGTTTTAGTTCAAAGCAAAGCACATGCATCCCCTTAATTAAATCTTAAGCCAATCAGAAATATAGACGTACAAAATAAATAAATAAATAAACATGCATGTGACTCTAGTTGCTGCCACGTATGTGCCGACATGGACTCAGCAGTTACAGTTAGGCGGTTGGGTCCAGTACCAATCATGTGCCTTGTCTTGTCTCTCTCGGATTTCACTTCACAGCACACACACAGAGAGGCAGACACTATAATATGAATGTCTTTTCCTGATATTTTAATTCCGTCTTTTCTTTTTGATTTGTTTTTCTTTTTCTTTTTCTTTTTCTTTTTCTTTTTTTTATCTTTTACCGTATGGTATTTACAAAATGCCGTTAACCTTTTTTTACCTCAATAAATCAATATCAATACCTTCTGTATTTTCTACAAAAGAAATTTATTTTGACATATAAATTGCAAAATAAAAGAATATGGAAACAACAAAACGATATGCATATCGTCAATCATCAATTTCAATCAAATAAACGCGTATATAGATAAAAAGAAATCATAAGAACTAAACTAAAATAAAAAGTACAATAGAATGGGAAAAAAATTAAAAAGGTTAATATATATTAATTGCAATTAAAACTTGACTGTTTGATGATATTTAATACTTCTTCGATCTCAATTTAATAGACACATAATTTTATTTATTTATTTATCTCAAAGTATAAATTATTTATCATTTAAATAAATTAATTAATATATTAAATCTATATTATATCCCATAATGTTACTTATTAAAGGAATATATTTTATATAAAAGTAGGATTGTGATACAAGAAATATATATATATATAGAAATTTATAATTATAATTAAAATAAGAACTGTAAAATAAAAAAAATAGTAAATCAATCAATTTAGGATAGAGAACATAATAAATGTTTAGAGATAAATTATTATAAAGGAGGAGGAGATTGTTTAAATGTGGTGAGAAGATAAAATGATTTAAGTTAATAATGAAAGGGTACTTTGTGTAGCAGTGGCACAGAGACAGAGAAAGAAAGAAGGTATAGGTTGATTCAATTCAACCTTTAGAATTGGTGTATATAATTGATCCAAGTCCTTTTCAAACCAAAAACAATATCATTTGGTTCTCATTCTTCCAAGTCTATCAATTCATTATCTCCCTTATCTCTTTCCTAACCTGCTGTGGACACCATAAATGGAGATTATTCCTTATTATTATTTTTATCATATGCTTAAAAAAGTAAATTCATTAATTTAAATTAAATTATTAATTAATCACTATCATAAATCAAAATTAAGTATGGTGTGTGTGTGTGTGTTACACTATAATTATTGATGGGATTGCTTTCTTTTCTCCCCCTATAAAAATATCTCCCACTCCAAATTTAATGGACTACACAGCACAACTCCTCTCTCTTTTGATTCCTCTCTTTCTCTAATTTTTTTTTCTTTCATTCTTCATCACTCTCTCGTTCATGTGAGTAACAATTAACTCAGTATTAATTATTAGTTTTTTTAAAAGTATATGGGAAGCATTTTGCATTTCCATTTCAGTTCAGTTTTTAATTTGTTTATTGTTTATAATAGGCTTTATTATTAATATTTTTCCTAATTTGGAAAAACTAATTTCGTTTGGTTTTCCATTTTGGACCTTTTTGTTAATTTTATTTTTTCAATTTTATTTATCCACTACATGTCCTAATCTTTTAATCTGTTTTTATCATTTTGTTTCTCTTCTGCACTGTTGTTTTCAATATAGACTTGAAAAAATAACATCAGATCATATAAGTATACATACATACATATATATATTCTTTGGATGAGAACAACTTGTAGACGTTGACATTACCATTCAAATTGATAAATATCTTGCTCTCTTTCTATATGTTTTTACTCAATCATATATATAAACTTTCCAGAGAAGTGATATTGCACTTAGCTCTAATATCTTTTATCTTAACAATTTATATATTAATTATTGCTTATATATATGTATATTAAATTCAAATTTTCTTCAGATATTTTATCTTTGCTTAATTCTATTTGAAAACGCAGAATTTATAATACAAGGAAAGATACACAATAAATATGGTGGAATCTAGTAAACTCCTGACTGATATGAACCAGGTAAGAGATATAAAAATGTTCCATTTTCTTGTTTCAATTGTGACTATAATATAACATATAAATCATGGTTAAGTATGGGCCATCCTTTGTATATTCATACGCTATCAGTTCTAGAATTCTCTCATTTATATATTATATTTATATTGACTGTATGATCAATTGAAATGATTACGGAGTCCCTTATTTATTTTTTTATTTTCATTCTCTGTTATGTGATGGGAACCTGAGAAAAGTGCATATTAAAATTAGAAAGATTATTATGGGCACACAAAGATCATTCTAGTCGAAACTAAAGTTAATTATATCATTTACTTAGGACTACTAGAATTGGCTCTGTTTCCATGTCATGATTTTTCAGAGAAATATTATTTAAAGAATATTTCTATAAATTATTACTATTAGGATATTGATATCCTGACCAATTAGGTTATGATTTAGTAAGGCATTTGAATAAATTTTAAACTAAACTAAGATGCTAAAGCACATCTTTTATCATCTAAATTTGACATTAAACGTCATTTTAGTTACCCCTAAATTTTGAGAAATCCTAGAAAATTCAGTGAACTCCTATGAAAAATGAAAAATCCTCAACGTACTTAAGTAATCAATAGAATCTAGAATTATTCACGGTTCAGTTAACTGGACAATGAGGGTGAAAAAAAAACTGACCTATTGGATTCAGTTTAGAAAAAATTTTAAGCCTAAACCAAACCATAAAAAAACAGTTAATCGATTATTAATTAGTCACATAAAATGAACACTTAATCTTTATTTTCACCTTTTAATCGTTATATTATATACGTAAAATTAAATTTAAAATTTAACAGATTTTATATATATTCAAAAAATAATTTCAAATATAACTCATTGCAACAATAAATTTTAACACAAACATATAATTAAACTATAAAATATATATTGTAGATTTAAATATAATCCATCAAAATATTTTAATATGCATAATTTATAATTAATTAATTTATATAATTAATTATATAAAATTATATATATTTTTCGTAATTTACGTATGATTTATATACATAATTTACATATGATTTATCATTAATATATATAAATTACAATATAATTATAAATTTATAAATTATTTATATATTTGATACATACATATATAATTTATGGTTAAACGAAGTAAACGGTTTTTTTATCAACAAAAATCGAAATCAAAACTGAAAACTAAAACGTATTAAAAATTACAAACTTAAACCTAAATTATTGATTTAGTTAAACATAATTTTTAGTTTGATTTAATCGATTTCGATTTAATTTTTGATTTAGTAAATTTTTTTATTAGCCTAATATAATCAAATAACTCATGCACATTTACGAGAAAAGTATCTTCCTCCCAAAATTATGAAAATAAAAATTTATTAAAATCGTCAAAATGAAAAGACACATGCAATCAAAATATAAGAATCTTAACAGGCTTGAAACGAAATTTTTATTTATGGTGATTCGTAGCTTGGGTATAAAAATTGAGGAAAAGTATATATGATCCACTTCGTCAAGAGTCGTTGCAGTTGATTTCCTCTACAATAATTCACATGGGATTTTTCTAAGATATTATTAAGGACTGAAATTCTATTTGAAGAAATAAGAAGAAAAACAAAGCAAGAAATGGAAAGAATCTACCGACCAAAAAAAAAAATGGAAAGAATCTTGAACAAGTAAAAAAAAAAAGCAGAGATACAAGTTAATAATATTAACAGAATAATTTAAGAGAGATGATGAATAAATCCACGCTTCCATTTTTACGAAACTTTCACGCGCCACCATCGATGCAAATCATAACACCCTAATGATTGGATGATTAGGTGTTTAATTAATTCAATTTTTCAAATTTAAGTACCCTCTTTGTCTCATAATATTTTTTTTTACTTTTATTAATATAAGATGATTTTTGAAATATTATACACAAATTGTTTAAAAGATCTGAATTCATATTTAATAAAGATAAAAATAAAAATAAAAAAAAGAGGAAGTGAAGGAGAAATTTAATAATGACATTAAAGTGACACTTTAAATGAGATAAAAACTTTTTTGTAGAAAAGATTTTTTTTTTACATGAATTGAAGAAGGTATTAAATTAATCAATTCAAAAATTGGCTGAGGGTAATAATAAGATTGGGGGAGGAAAACATGTAATTGTTTAGATATTTGTATGAAAAATAAGATTATAAATAAATAAATAGTTTGTGAGGAGTGCAGTATTGTTTGGTTGTGGTGTCAAAACTTTTAATTTTTAAATGCTGAAAACTGAAGAACAGATTGGGAAAAGTAGTCTTTTAGCAAACGCCAAGAGACCAAATGCTTTCAATGGGACAATTTTTTATTTCATTGGCCTCATGTTTTGACAAGGTACCTTGGAAAATACCATTACAAGACGACTAAAGGTTGCTACTGTCCTTGTTCTTTTTTCTTTTTTTTTTTATGAATTCCTTCGATCAATTAAAAGTAGAGGTGGCAACGAGTCGGATATTTTCGAATACTCAATCCGTCTTAATCCATTTATATAGGGTATAAATAGTTTATAAATGAGATTGGGCATGTAGGAATAGTATTTTTACTATCCGTAATAATTTTGGATCGGATTCGGGTATAGACCCTTAGATACCCATTATCTAAATTCGATTATATATTAATTATATTTTATTAAAATTTTAATTATTATATTATTATATTATATTGTAAATATAAAATTATGTGGTATAAAATTATTTTTAATAAAATTATTTTGTTATTAAATATTTATTTATAATTAATTAATTTAAAAAAATATAATTTATAATTTAAATTTTATAATATTTTTAAAATTTCATATTTAAATGGTAATTGAACGGGTTTGGATAATAAATGAATAATATTAAATGAATTTAGAAAGGGTATAGGTATAACTACAATCGGGTTCAAATGAGTTCGGATAGTTTAAAAATTAAATAAGTTCGGATTCGGATAGGACAATTTTCACAGATACCCTACCATTATTATTCCTAATTAGAATATGTGAACAGTAAAAAAAGAAGATGCAAATCAATTTTTTCATCTATAATGTTATATGCCAATCAATCATTCAATGGATATCTTCGGAGCTGAAAAAATATTTGAAAAATACTAGATAATAATTAAAGTTAAATTTATAAAAAAAAATAGAAAAAATGGTCTTAGGGCAATCAAAAACATGATTGACATTAAAAAGAGTCTCATAATTAGCTGCTGACTAATTACCCCCATGGACTTATTCAGCAGGTTATAAGTTAAAATGTTCTTCAATATGTAAAATTTTGTTCAAAAAACAATTTCGCATATATTAAAACAATATATTATAATCAACAAATAGTTAGTGCGAGTAATTTGACACTATTATTCATTAAATATGAAATTATAAATTTAATTTTTATGAATAAAGTCATAATTTATCGAGAATATTTTATTTCTTAATAGGTCAATCCAATACAAATAGAATTAGTTATAGTACAGTAGATTCAGAGATACTAAAATAACAATTTGAATTAAAAAATAACAATTCATTAGAAAATTTTATTTTATTTTTCAACATAGTATGTTCATTTCTTTTTTTTATCAGTTGATATGTTTATTTTATTATAATGGTTATAACATGTGAAGACATTTTTTTATTTAAAAGGAAAAAAAAGGAGAAAATCTATCATGTGAAGCTGCTTTTTTGCACTGATAGTGTTTCTTATAAATAATGTTGGTTTGCAAAATTTAATTCAATTAAAGATAAATAATAAGTTGTGAATAAGTAATATTACTAAAGACAAACTAATAATTAATTTTGACACATAGTATATGGTATAGGATCATAGATTTTGATGCTTTATTCATTTCCAAATTTTCTTATGATCTAATTAAATAAATACTCCCAAACTATAACAAGAAAAGAGTTTTGAAACAAAAGGACATGAAAATCGACTTTTTCTCCAAAGTCTAAAATGTGAGATAAAATCGCCATTACGTTTTTATCGACCACCAACGACACTACCAAAACCAAAAAAAAAAAAAGGAAAATGTTAAGCTATTTCAAAATTTTTCTTTTAAACAAAATTTCAATTTGAATTTTAAACTTGCGAACCAAGTTTAAATTATGATAAAATGACTTTTTTTATTTCATTAAGGACTGAACTTTTATTCATTAGGACAATTAAACCTAAATATTCAATTTGAAACTTAAATTTGTTAATCAAATTCAAATTAGCATAAAATAACTTTAGACTTTTTATAAAATTATCCACAAAATAAACTTTTTTTTAAATATTGAAAAAAAAATATTTACACTTAAAAAAAAATCGAGTCATATTTTTAAAAATATCTCACTGCTCACTAAAATAAGATTTTTTTTTATAAATACCTCATCTCTCACTATAAAATAATATTGTAATTTATTTTTCATCTTTTTCTTTCAAACTTTACTGATGAATAAATATATTCTTATAATTTAAATGATATTTTTAACATATAAAATGTATTAATTTTTTATATAGAAAAAATTTTAATTTTGATTATAAATAGTAAATAACACTCACAAAATAATATAAAAAAGTAAAATATATTAAAAAATTATTTAATTTATTTTAAATAAAATTTTCATATTATACAGATAAAAATAAAATTAAAAAATTAATTTTATTATATAAATGTTGCATGTATATTATATAAATATTATTATGTAAATAGTATCTATAAAAAATTAATATTTTTCAGATTTTATTTTTTATGCGTGTAATCTGTAAAATCTATTTAAATATTTTTTTTTGTAAATGTTGGGTATAATATATAAAATTTATTAATAATTTTTATTAATAAAATTAATTAATGACCTTTTACAGTATTTAAAAAAAATTATTTTATGGGCAGTTTTATAAAAAATTTAAAAGTCATTTTATCCTAATATGAGCCTGATTAATAAATTTAAAATTTAAATTAAATATTTATCCTTTATTATGCTAATAATTAAAAATTTATTCCTTAATTAAAAAATAATTTTATCCTAAAACCCAGTTCATAAGTTGTTCAAATCGAACCCTTCTTGTACTTCTTTTTCTAACTTTTTTTCTTCTCCCCTTTCCCAAAACTCCCACTAAACATATTTTATTTTATTTTATTCAATTTTTTATATTTTAAAAAACATTTGGCCCCAATTAGTTGATTAATACTTGGACCACTTCATATGCACAATCTTCGATAAAATTGAGCAAAAGTTTGTTTGTTTCTTGTTGAGCTCTTTATATAAACCTTCCCTAATAACATATGATTCATTCTCTTCTAAATCATCATTGCTTCCTTTCAGCCTCAAGGCATGGACATGGACCCACCTTTTCATGAGATCTACAAGACTCTTCTAGACAAAACCATCAAAGAATCAGCAATAACAGAGCTTTTCATTGTGGAAGAATGTGAGCTTCCATTGATAGATCTGAGCCGTTTAACGTTAGATGATGTATCAGAGCAAGAGAAGTGCAAGGAAGAAATAGCTAGGGCTTCTCAAGAGTGGGGATTCTTTCAAGTTGTGAATCATGGAATTTCACGTCAGATTTTGGAGATGATGAGAAGTGAACAAGTGAAACTTTTTAAACAGCCTTTTGATAAAAAGAGTAAAGAAGAAAAATCATTGAAATTCTCTTCAGGAACATACCGGTGGGGGACGCCAACTGCTACTTGCCTTACTCAGTTGTCATGGTCTGAAGCTTTTCACATTCCTATGTCTGATATATCCGCTTCTGATGCTTTCACCACACTTAGGTAACTTTCTTCAACGATTTTCTTTATTAATATTTCAGTTTTTAAATGATATTCTTGTAAATAATTAAACACTCCTGTATTAATTCTAAGGAAACACTTAACCACATACTAACTTATTAGATTAATTGATAATATGTGAGCGCCAATCTTCATTATCAATCTACTTTTTCTTATAATTGATACTAACTTATTTATTGATATAATTGATACTAGCAACTTATTTATTTATATGCTCACTTATCAATCTTCTTTTTGTTAGATTTTCATATGAAAGAGCTAAAATTTTTATTAACCCATAAAATTAACAAACAGACATACCTTTTTATAAGCTACATCAAATAACAAATTAAACTAAAAAATATTGAAAAATCTATCAAATATTTTAGTAACAACTATGAATATTTTTTAAAAAAACTGATTTGATTTAATTGAATTTTAACCAACAAATATTATAATCAATTCTTCAACACTTTTTGATTGAATATAGAATACAAGAATGCCATACATAACTAGCGAAAAACACAGATAAACCCTTGCAATTTTCACAACCGGCTATTTCTATTACCTTGTCAAAGCATACTTTTATCTGTCAATCTGAATTAAAAAAAAAAAAAACCATTGTTATAAGATATTAATTTGTTTATCACATACTATATGTAATCCTAAAGGCTAAAACTAAAAGAAGGTTTTCACCATGACTTGTCACCTCATCCATCTTGTAATTAATTGATTCTGAATTAATTAATGTCTACTTGTATAAATTACTTAGTTAATAAGAAGGCTGATTGATAAAGTAACTAATCAATATTTATTATTAAATGTAATAATATAATATGAGATAACATATAATATTCAGTAAGTATATATAATTACTCATGCTAATTTTAAGCGTAAAAATTATAGTAATTGATTTTTAGAATATATATGTAACCACACATACTTTTTTTTGAAACTACACACACATTATAATATAGTGAAAATATATACACTCATTCATATATGTATGCATATAAAAAAATAAAAATAAGAAAATAACATATAGTATACTTTTAATAATAATTATTATAACAAATAATAATAATAATTTGTTCTTGTATATTTTCTATTATAATTTAAACCTTTTTTTTGGTAGTATAATTTTTGAAAAGCGTATACATATTTCTCTCACATAATTTTATTGTGATTTAAAATATAAATAATATATTTAGCTTTAATAGTATATCAAATTAATTTTTTCCTTTATCTAATATGTGTAAATATATTATCTTTTTTTTTTATGTAAATCATCATTTCAGAGTCGAATCGGATAGGACCACAAGAATAGTAAAATTCTTCCTACGAAATGTATATTCAGAGAATCGAACTCGAGACATCTGATTAAGTTAGAATAATTATTTACCTACTGAAATACTCACTCGAGTTTTAAAGCTCTCACAACTTGTCCTTTCCCCGTAAATATATCGCATTTTATTTATACTACTATAATTGCATTAATATAATAAATAATATAATATAATAATTATGCAATATAATTTTGTGGGAGAAACGGCTAGCTGTGAACACTATTTGATGCTTTTGAATACAAGGGGTAAAGAGTTCTTCTAAACCTGTTTAACTTAAATTATGAGAAAACCAATGACTCCAGTTTGGGATAGTGTAGCCGGTTATCAAGCTAGTCCTACATCATACAGGTCTCTAATTATCCCGGACTGAGACATTCGTTTACACTTTATAAAACTTTTAGTAATATAATTTGCATGCATGATCTGGTAATTTATTTTCCTCTAAATTGATTCTATTGCAAATACATATTAATTACCACATACTCACGTGAATGAATGTTCACAAATTGGATGAGCTGTAAGTCAGGCAAAAGCCAGCCTTCCCTTCTGAAACTATAGCTTGATGTGTGTGGCCTCAATTGGATATTAATTGGGTCCCATATCTCCTTTCATAATTGATCTTTCATCACACTACTCCTTCCCCCATGGACTCAGGAGAATCCGGATAATTTACTTTCTTTTCATTGCTAGAATATTCTTTTCATATAATTGCTTTCATTCTACAAATTTTCCTTTTATAATTAAGTACGATTTGAGTGCTTTAAATGTTTAACATAGAGATTAAAGTATGAAAGCGCTTTTGAGTCAATAATTTATTGAGATTTGGGTAAATACATGAATTGTATTTAATAAAAGAAGTTTAGCTGAAATGTTATTAATGAATTTTACTTGTTTGTCCAGTTCAACAATGGAACAGTTTGCTACAACAGTTGCAAATCTAGCACAAAAATTAGCAGGAATTTTGGCAGAGAAATTAGGAGGAAAAACAAGTTTTTTTGAAGAAAATTGTGTGCCAAGCACATGTTATCTTCGACTCAACAGATATCCGCCATGTCCGATCCCTGCACCAATATTTGGTCTCATGCCACACACTGATAGTGACTTCCTCACAATTCTCCATCAAGATGAAGTTGGAGGTTTGCAATTAGTCAAAGATGGCAAATGGTTCGCCGTTAAACCTAATCCTGAAGCTCTAATTATTAACATTGGAGACTTATTTCAGGTAATTAATTAAGATTACCCTTTTTTATTTAAAAAAATAAAAAATAAATAAATGACTGAATAAATTCATTTCAAAAGGTGGTTTATTAATTTGTTGGTGTAGGCATGGAGTAATGATGTGTATAAGAGTGTTGAACACCGGGTAGTGAGCAATCCCAAAATAGAAAGATTTTCAACAGCATATTTCTTCTGCCCTTCATACGATACAGAGATTCAAAGTGGGTTCCAGCAGCCTTCTATTTATAAGAAATTTAGCTTTAAACAATACAGAGAGCAAGTGCACAAGGACGTCCAATTACTAGGTCGTAAAGTAGGCCTCCAAAGATTTCTTGTATAATAATTAATTTATCAATTAGGCATTAATTTCTGCTTTTTTCCTTTAGTTCATCCCTTCAAAATATATATATTTAAAAAAATCGAAGGGTGTATATATATATATATATATATATATATATATTCTTTGTTGATTTCAAAAAATCATAATAGTCAAGTTAAATAGCAGTTTGTAGTAGATTTTTGTGCTGGCCCCTCTTTTTTGTAGAATGATTAGATGCTAGCTTAATCAGTGATTTGACTACCTTAATTATGAGATTATAGACGGAATCTTTGGTAATTACGTGCATTAGCTGTAAGATTAAGAAGGAATCTTTGTTAATTAAGTTTTTCCTCTTTATACAATGTATAACTCCTGCAGCAAATGAAGTGCATTAATTGTAAGATTAAGAAGGAATCTTTGTTAATTACGTTTTCCCACTTTATACAATGTATAAGTCCTGCTGCAAAGTGCAAATCACAGTTAAAGCTAACTACTGCAGGCAAAATCTGTATTAACGAGACTGTTCCTGAGCAGGCAAAATCAAAATATATATCAATAATACTATCTTTATTTATAAAAGCCAGAAAGAATTTCTAAAAAACTCAATAAAATAAAATAAAATAAAATAATGGATGGTTTGGTGGATTGTGTAGTCCATCGTCAAAAAGGCAATTATACCGTTATTTTAAAATATGATAAAATAAAAAAAAATGTCATAAGAGTAGTTTATATATTATTTAAAATTTTCTAATAAAGTTAGATTACTACTAGACAAACTAACATTTTTTTTTAATCCACATTTTTAGTATTTTATTATATATTCTAAATACGGTAATATATTTTTTCATGATAAAATATTATTCCAATAATATATATATTGTATCTTCCTATATCACATTCACAAGATTAATACACCCATGTTCAGCTGCCAATATATATATATAAGTATTTTGTTGCTAATTCTTATTTGTATTAAAATTTATTTTTTTAACAATATTAAAATTTGTTATGAAAATATTTTTATTTATTATAATTGTTGAAAGAATGAATTTGAGTCTAACTTAACTCCAAAAACTAACTCATAAGATGAAAATTATCCACACAATTATAAGAAGTATATTATTATTATATTTAGGCAATGTAAGATATTCAATACCCTCCTACCAAAACATATTTAAGAAATTTGGAGCATGAAATTAACATGTATTTGTAGACATTCGAGAAATCTAAAATTTAGAATGTAAAGTTAGCATGATTAGACATTTGTAGATATTCAAAATATCTAAAATGTGAGATTGACATGATTGAATATTTACTGGTGACCCAATATTGAAATATTGAATCAGCTGCTCTAGTACTATGTTGAAAGAGTAGATTTTAATTTAACTTAGTCTCAAAAATTAGCTTATAAGATAAAAATTATCTAAATCATTATAAGAAGCATACTACTATTATATTTAGGTGATACGTGATAGTCAACAACAGTAATTTAAAATTATTTAAGAATGAAATTTTTTTTTCTCTTAGGAACTGTTAAAATAAATTACTATTATAAAAATTATTTATTAACATTAATATTTTAACTATGAGAAAATGTCTCATGAACATCATAAGAAAGTAGAGAACTATTTCAATTTTTCATCAGTTATAGCTAGGAAATGCGAGTGTAACTTGCAAGGGTTGAAACCCTTAATATTTTATTTACGCCAAGAGACATATACTTGGTCACTTTTTGGTACTTCAATACTTATATTAATTTTTTAATATTCCGTACTTCATAATTTAAAATAATAATCAAAATTTCTAATGGATAGTATATGAATTATCTCTCTAATCATTAACCGTTAAAAAATGATACTTGTTGCTAGCTATTTGCATTAATAGTTTCCACTTTATGTTGGAGTTGGTTTTAATTAGTTTATACCCCTCAACACTAATTCATGATGATCTATATATTTGCTTGTATATTTCTCTGTTTTGGTTAATAATATCTCCACCTGGAGAATTCTCTGCAGTATAATAATAATAATAATAATAATAATTTGATGAAATTTCATAAGTCAAGACCTGTATTTTCAATAAATTTTAGCGCTACTAACTGTGACTGTTTTCGGTGAGGGAAGCTAGCTAGGAGTTTAGAGGAGAAACTTGATGAGGCTGCCATGGGCAATTCGTTCCTATTGCAAGCTTGGTGACCGTTGTGCTTAAAATATTAATTAAGGCGTTCATTGCCAATAATACTACTTCATATTGGTGTTATGCTCATGTTTTGTGGTCAAATGCCTGTCATTAATGTTAAATTCTTTTTGATAGTTTAATCAAATTTTCTTTATTTTTTTCTTGATGATTATTAAATTTGAGAATTGTCTTTTTTTTTTCTTTTTTTTTTTGTGTTAAAATGTAAATCTTGTTATTATTAAAAGATTTCAATTTAAACTAAATAAGTTTTGCAGGGTGGGTTTTTGTAATTGTATCATGTTGGAGGTGGTTTTTGTAATTTCTTATCTTGTATAGAATGATTAAAATAATCATAATTATAAACTTAAAAGCTAAATAAATATTGACATAAAATTAAATAATTAAAAATAATAATTAAATTATAAATATAAACTACATATTCCTATGGTATTATAATAATATATGTCACACACACACACACACACACACACACACATAAATATATACATATAAAGTCAACCTTCTTCTCTCTTCATTGAAAGCCTTAAGCTTAACAAGATAATAATGGATCTTCTTGACTGTCAAATCTCAAATTAAAAAAAAATGCAATCTTGTTTCACAGTTACTGGAGCCAAAATAATAAAAAATATATATATGATTTTTAAAATCGCTAACAGCTGTGTTATGGGGCCTATTGGATTTTAGTTACTCCCATATTTATAATAGAAGAGTATAATAGGATCATCTAAAAATAATAACTTGGAACTGCACATTTATGTGACGAAGTGAAAAGGAAGGAGTGCATAGTATGAATTCTCACAAATCGCCAGGGTTGGATGGAATGAATGCAGGATTTTGCCAGCAATATTGGTCTATTGTGGGACGAGATGTTCAAAAGGCATGTCTTGATTTTCTTGCTTCAGGTGTTCTACCAGAGGGTCTTAATAACACAGCTATAGTATTAATACCTGTCACCCCCCAATTTAGAAGGCAACGGTCCTAAGGTTCAAATTAATATAATACGCCAAAATCACGTAGAATTCAGTATCACAATATAACAAATATTAAAATTCTGCGAAGTTTTTTTTTTTTTTTTTTTTAACTTTGCAAATACAAATATCTTTCTGATGAAGAACGTACATTTTCCCACATTACAATACAACTAGATTATCTCCGAACTATATTTCTTTATCACTTTTAGATACAACAGTGTTATCATCATCAGAGTTACTTTACCTATAAAACAACAGTAAAAATAACAACGAAATGAAGGATGAATCGTAAACTCAATAAGTGTTCAGGCTTATAACATTTACTTTAAATTCTTAGTATCTTATTATAGTTTAAAACAGATACTTATATTCTTTTTTTGAATTGATATTACAAATATTTATTTAGAATTCCTAACATATTTTAAAAATTCTTTCATTATAATAATATGCATAATACTTATATTCTCATAGTACTAAAATAACCAATCAAAATTATAATTTTAGAGTGTTTAAATAATCTATCAGTGTTATCTTTTCAGAATATTTAAATAACCTATCAGTATTATCTTGTCAGAGTACTTTAATAACCTTTTTAATTATCCTAAATTTTTAATACCTAACTTAATGCAAGCTTAAGTTATTTACTAACTGTTTTTTCACTTATTATTTAATTACTACAGTAATTAATTTTGTATTTGACTTTTAGATTCTAATATTCATATTTACTTTTATTTCTTTTTATACTTAAGGTAAATGCAAATTAGATTGTCATTTTTTTCCTATGCATTTTCTTTGAGATTCAGAATTATAGGTATAACAATTCAGAAATAAATAACATAGGTAATTTAAAAATAGATATTAAAATAAGTAAAGATTAAACTTTGATTTATTTAAAACTCAATGTAAATCAGAATATAATAGAAATGATATAGAATTCATTTTCAAAAAAATATCATATGACAAATTAAAACAGATAAATCAAAGACCATAAGTAAAAAATCACAACATATAGGCTAAAAGTTACAGTAATTAGGACGGTAACTTCCCTCTTGTTCATATTTCAAGACACCAATATGCGATGTCCAGTGATTTAATCCCCACTAAAATTTGATTCTCAAAAATCATGATAAGATATTATGTTAATCTAAAAAAAATTACGCGAAAGACTCGACACAAAAGAAGATAGTACGTCCAGAAAACATAGTAAAAGTGCCTAAACGTAATTATTTACTTTTAATATTTTATTCCTCAAAATAAAATTTTCTAATTATTCAGAATTTATTTATTTTATTCTTACTTTAAATCTCAAGATATGTATGTATGTATGTATGTATGTATGTATGTATGTATATATATATATATATTATTTCCACCAAGGATAACACATCCATTTGTTTTGTTTTTTTCCAAAAAATCTTAATCATATAGTTCTTCTGCCGTTTATATTTTATTTGCTTAAATTTCTTTCTCAGTTTATTAGTTAGCTAGCTAACAATGATTTTATTTTTAATGTTAATTAACATATTTAGATTTTCTTTTTATGAATTCATTTCTCTTAATTCATAGTGTGATTCTATCATTTACTTCTTAATTTGTCTATCTTTTAACACTTTCTTTTTATTAGTTAACAATCCTTAATTAGTTAATTAACTATAATATAATATTACTTAGTAATAACTTCAATCACTATATTACTTTGCTATTTTAAATCACTCATCTCCATAAGGGTATGTTTCTACTTGTACTCAAAGCAACCTGACTTAATTTACGTTTTATTTAATCCATCTATTTTTATTCTATCCCATAATATGTGTCTAACATCGCTTGCTTCTGTATATATACCATTTTGTATATTAAAATATTTTAAATCATTTGTTGTCAAACCCTTTTTACTTAAGTGAATACCGACTTAAAATATTCCATTCATAAGTAGCTTTTATAAATTTCTTTAACCTAATATTTTCACTTTTTGTATAAACTTAATAAAAAAAAATTTAATAATTACCGGTAGAATAATAATTAGTCCAAAACTTCATATTTTCGATTACTTACATACATATATATATAATTTATATCTCTTTAAATATTAACCTTTTCAAATTTGCTTTGGAATAGCAGTTCAAGCTTAAAATTCATTTATTATTTTTCATGTCAGAATCATATAAATATCATTATAATAACTTCAAAAAATCCTTAACGTATTGCAATTGTAAAATTTATTAATAATTTCCTTCACAGGTTTTGATGTAAAATACTCGAAAAATTCAGACATCTGCTTGAGTTCCATCATACACTTTGCTTCATACAGTTTTGGTTTTTACTAAGATTAATGAATATTTATAACTAATAATAAGCTTAATCTCTTCTTGAATTCCTAATTAATTTCGTAGAATAATTTCTAGCTTCAGAAAAATTTGGACTCCTTATTCCATCAGAGTTTCTTTTTACTGGACGGTTCGGACTTCTTTATTCTTTCCAATTATAAAACGTTAATCAGAAAATTCATTATAAACTCCAGATTTTTTCTTAATATATCTACAGATCCATATATAAATTTCATCATCTCTCATTCATTTGCTACTTAATTTATTTTCCAACTTCTCAAATTTTCCAGATTTCAAATTTTCTTGACAGCCTCACTTTTCTGATTTTTCATTCATATTAAATTTTCACCGAAAATTATAAAATTTTAATCAAATAACATAGGTACATATATAGACTTATTTTTAAAATTTCAGAGTTTTCTAAATTTATTTACTATATTAAAAAATTAGAGTTTTCAAACCTACAGATTCTGTTTCTACAATAATTCACTGATAGCACCTATTTGCCAATTGTTTTTAGGTATCAAACCCTTACTACAATTTTTTGAAATTTTAACCACAACACAGATATATATAGGAGCTTATATCTAAAATTTCAAAAATTTATACATTCATTTACTATGCTTTTCAATTATGTTTATTCAACCCTGCAAATTATGATCTCACAGTTACTACTCTTGACAGTATCTTTTCTAGATTTTATTTCTATAACTAAACTTTCATTAAAATTTATAAATTTTAACCTTATATCCTATACATATATATGAGCTTGTGTTTAAAATTTCAGAATTTTTTGGGTTCATTTCCTATGTTTTTCAAATAGGTTTCTCAAACTTTTCAGATTCTATCTTAGCTAACACAGCACTGGATCTATTTTCTTGTATTTTTATTAATTAGTAAATCAATTCTATAAATTATGAAACTTTGCATAGAAATCAGACACATACAGATATGATTCCAATTAAAATTTCAAGTTCATTAAATCTCTCTAAATACGTCTAAAAATTCAGACAACTTGTCCCTACTACATAAATATTCAAATTCCAGAACTTAACATCCAAGTGTTTAATATTTTATCATCGCATAATTAATCAATTTATTCAAACCATCGAGTTGGTTATTAAATTTTCTTTCTAAAGATTTTAAAATAAAGGTTGTTTGAAGCACTCACCAATTGTTAGCTCTAATTTTATTGCTTCAAGTTTGATCCCCCATCCTTTAAGCCTCAAGTCTCCTTCTCATTTCTCACCTCTCTTGTCTTTCAATTCATCTTTTTTCTTTCATATTTACTTTTTCTTTGGTTTTGTTTCTGGTGTTTCTTTCATTGTATTTCCGTGGTAGGGGTGGAAATATAATGGTGCTACTGTGCTAAGCCACTAATGTGTAGAGAAGAAATTAGAGAAAGGAGGATAAATAGACATATGGAAAGCTAGGCGTCCCCTTGCATGTCTTTTTCTTACCATTCTCTTCTCAAGCCAACACTTGGCTTGTCCTTAGTCCTAGTCACTAGGACACTTGGTAACCTGTATAGCATCATCATGCCATTAATTAACATGTGTCTTGTTATTATGATTTTTTTTTAAAAAAATATGATTTTTCTCACCTCATCCACCGATTTCTTAAGCTCATATCTCATATTAATTATGTTTGGTTCTTTCTCTAGTTGGCAAGTTTTTATTGGTTAATTTTAATACTTTGTCTTGGCATTTTCCTACTTCCTCTTTATCCATTGCTTGGCTTATACATGCATGCAACTTGTCTATTTTCTTAGCCTCTCTATACTGCCATGGCCTAGTAATTCTTCAAGTAGTAATTCCATAATTAATTTATTCTAACATTGATTATTGCTAATTACTAATTCAATTACCCAAATTTATTTACTATAAAAACATACTAATATTAACATAAGCTCACTGAATTTGTTTAATTCCTTAGTTCAGCTATTAACTTATATAGCAATTTCATATAAATTTCTATCAAACAATATTTTGTTAATGCCAACTAAAAATTAAATCCTTCTTAATTACTTTAATTATTTGAAATTCAAATTTTTTCTTTAATAAGAATAGAATTAAATTTTAATTTTTGCCAATTGCATTTCTATGTTCATTTTTATTAATTTATCACTTTGCCAACATATAAATTCAACCCAACGGATTTCATCTCAGAATGTCCTAATTACCTTGTTTTATCAGAATTTCACTTGTGGACAGAATTTAACTATCTTGGGGGTGTTACAATACCAAAGAAGAAAAATCCAAAGGTAATGGGCGATCTTAGACTGATTTCTCTTTGCAATATAGTATTTAAAATAATTTCAAAGATGCTAGCGAGAAGATTGAGAGTTGTTCTGCCTTCAGTTATATTAGAGTCCCAATGTGCATTTATTCCTAAGCGGCAGATTACTGATAACATCCTCTTAGCAACTGAAGTAATGCATTTTTTGAAGCGCAATATGCAAGGGAATAGGGGAGTTGCAACTCTAAAAGTGGATATGAGTAAGACTTATGATCGTATTGAATGAGAATTTTTAGAAGTCATGATAAGGTAATTGGGGTTTGCTGAAAGATAGATTCGGTTAATTATGATGTGTGTGTCGACTGTTAGATATCAAGTGGTGCATCAAAATGATCTTTTGTGGCATGTGATTCCTAAACAGGGACTTCCTCAAGGGGACACCATTTCTCCTTATTTATTCTACTAGTGGAACTCACAAGGTCACCGGCGTAGTGGAGTTAAATGGATGCAATGGCAGCGCTTGTGTGTGAAGAAAAGTTATGGTGGTTTAGAATTATGATCTCTTCATCTCTTTAACTTGGCAATGCATGGGTGTCCAGGATAGAAATTAATTCACAATGAAAATTCAATTTTGAGTCGCGTTTTTAGAGCTAAATATTTGTCTCATAGGAGTTTCCTTGATGCTAAATTAGGAAATAACCCGAGTTATGCCTGGTATAGCATTTGTCCAGTAAAAATTTGCTAAAAGATAGGTGTTTGAGGCAGATTGGTTTGTGATCCACAACAATTATTGGTTCAGTACCATGGCTTCCTGATAAAAGTAATCCATATGTTACATTTAGTCTTCCTTTTGCAGTAGCTCATAGACCGGTTTTTGATTTATTAATTGATGATGGTTACTCCTGGAATCAAGAATTGGTAAAGAGCTACTTTAATTAATCAGAGGGATCAAAGGCTGATTCTCGGTATCTCCATTAGTAGGAGTTGGCACTTGGATCGCAAAGGAGTATACGCATCAGTTAAGAAAACTTATAATTTTCTTTATGCTCATTCTACAGATTTTATTGGCTATCAGCCTCAATTTATATGAAAGAAGTTATGGCATTTTCGAATACCACCAAAAGTTAAAAATATGATTTGGAGAGCTACTATGGATTGTCTCCCTACTAGGGAATGATTCAAGGATAGACAGGTGAATATTGACTCTTATTGCCCTGTATGTGGAGATGAAGTTGAAACTGTTGTTCATATTCTGCTAGATTGCAGTTTTGCCAGGATCTGTTGGATAGATAAGCTTCATGTTGTGAACCGAGGGAATTTTTCTTCTTTTTTTGATTGGTTAAAGGACTGCTTTGAGAGACTACTCGTGACAATCTGTAAGGACATTTGTATGATAAATTGTGTTTTGTGGTGGAATCGAAATGAAGTTATGCGGTTTGGTAAAATAAGAGCTGAAACTGAAGCAGTTAAGTTTGTTGTTGACTTTGGGGAACAATGGAAGCAGACACAATCACGCTATTTATCTGTCCCCCTCAATAACAATACTATTCATGTAGATAAATGGAATGCACCAAAGGAAGATTGGCTAAAGATTAATTTTCATGTTGCCTTGTTTGAAAATATGCAGAAGGCTGTTGTTTCATGGGTAGCCCAAGACCATTGTGGAGTTTTTATGGTTGTTGTTGTTGTGTGTGTCTCATTTTGCCGAGATGTACCACCGTTAGAAGCTATGGGGTTTAGGGAGGCTCTGAGTTGGGTAAAGGGGATATCTGTTCCTAAGGTTATTATTGAGTCTGATGCACAGATTGTAGTATCTACAATTAATTTAGAGGATTGTTTAATTTCTAGCTTTGGTAAAGAGGATATCTGTTCCTAAGGTCATTCATTTAAAAATGACTGTTGATTTACAATTTGCCTATATGAGGAGATATGTAAACCAAGTGGCATAATGTTTGGCAAGGGTTGACTTGCTGGTTCTATGTCAAGCTCCATAGTATGGGGGGGTTGTCCTCCTTATTTTCTATTGAATACTTTGGATTTTGATTCAAGTGAATAAATTTCTTTTTATTTCAAAAAAAAAAAGTGAGGAAGTGAGCTTTTGTTTCTTTCTCTCTCTCCCATTATAATAAAAAAAATATCCTTAAACATATTTAATTTAATCGAAAAAAATGCCCTTAAACATATTTAATTGAATCGAATTTGAGTGAAAAAAAAAAAGATATACTATTTGAAAAGACACATATAGGAACCAAGAAATCATAAAGTAATTTTATGAGGAAATTACACTCTATAACACATTTTAATTTTTTTAAAAAAATATATATTTTTTAGTATATTTTTTATATACTCAATATATACCTAATGTATACCTTTAAAAATAGAGTATACCTTTAATATACTAAATATATACTAAAAATATACTTTTAAAAAGGGATATTTTTTAATTTGAAATTTGTAATCTCTATATACGTAGAAAGACATATAAGGAAGAGCCAATAATGTGGCAAGATTTACCATGATCAAACCTTCACTTGTTTTGCAGTTTATTTTTATATAACTATGAAATTGTCGTGAGAATGAAAATTTTCTATTATACCCCTCTTGGGGTATTATTATACATCAGTATATGTTTAGTTATATATTAGTATATATTACATATAACAATATATGCTTGTTAAATTTTAAAAGAATGTGACTGTAAAACTAGTATATATTTAGTTATATGTCTATATATATTACATATAAAAATATATACTTGTTATATTTTAAAATAATAAGAATATAAAGCTATTATACATATTAAATTTTAAAATAATAAGAATATAAAAGTGACATATATTTAGTTATATGTCAGTATATATATAATACATATAATATATATATATGTTAAATTTTAAAAGAATAAGAGTATAAAACTATTATGTATTTACTTATAAGTCAGTATATATTACATATAACAACATATACTTATTAAAATTTAAAAGAATAAGAGTATAAACGTTATATATAATTAGTTATATATCGGTATATATTACATATATATAGTATATATCGGTATATTATTTATATTTTAACAAAAGAATAACAATATATGTTACATATAACTAAATATATCGAAAAAAAAATGACAATATATGTTGGTATATGTTATATATAACTAGATATATGTGGGTATATGTTGCAAAAGAATAACAATATATGATATATATATATGTGTAGTTATATGTTACATATACTTTAACTATAAAATAATATATATCGTTATATATTACATATACTTTAACTAAATAATAATAATAATATATGCCGATATATATAAATATATCGGTATATGTTACGTATAATTAGATATGTATGTCACATATATGTAGATATATGTTGGTATATATCGATATATATTATATATACTTTAATTAAAGAACAACAATATATGTTGATATATGTGGATATATGTTAGTATATAACTATTTTATATATTTATTTATATATGAATATATGTTCCATATAACTAGATATTTATGTCACGTATATGTAGGTATATGTTGGTATATATCGATATATATATATATATTTTAATTAAAGAATAATAATATATGTGGGTATATATGGATATATGTCGGTATATAACTATTTTATATATTTATTTATATGTGAGTATATGTTACATATAACTAGATATAATCAAAACAATAACAATATATGTTAATATATATTACATATAATTAAACATATATAGGTATATGTTGCAAAAGAATAATAATATATGTTACATACATGCGAGTATATGTTGGTATATATTATAAATTCTTTAATTAAAGAATAATAGTATATGTCGATATATATAAATATATATCGGTATAAGTTACATATAACCAGATGTATATATTACATATATATAGATATATACTGGTATATGTTAGATATACTTTAACTAATGAATAACAATATATGTGGGTATGTGTAGATATATGTCGATATATAACTATTTTATATTTTTATTTATATGTGAGTATATGCCACATACAAATAAATGTATGTGGTGATTTTGAAAAGAATGTTTATATGTGTGTGTGTATGTTTGGTTATATATGGATATATATTGTATATAATTAGATATATATGTTGAATTAAAAAAATATAACAGCATATATTGATATATATTAAATACAATTAGATATATATGAATATATATATTTTCAGTTATATGTCAGTATATAATAATAATAATAATATATGAGTATATATGATTATATGTTGCATATAATTAGATATATAAAATATATGTTTAATTATAATTAATGAATAATAAACAGTGAAATAGAAAAATTAATTAATTAAACATATTTATTAATAAGCACACTCGATAATTAAATAGAAAAACTATCCAATGGTTTTTTATAAAACTTATTTTAGTTTACATGTTTTACATTTTTAGAAATTAAACTTTGTTGTCAATATTATATTATCTTATATTTTTTATAATATTATACTTAAATAATGAAAATTAATTTTAAAAAATTATTACGCAAAATTTTAGTGGAAATACAAAAGTATCAACCAAATTAATTTATATGAAAATTATTTTATGTCACAGTGGCTTAATGAGTTTTGTGAAATAACTATTTATTTTACATGTGTTGGACATGGATTTTCGTGGAGATAAATACAATGAGTGCGATGTACATATATACTGCCTTAAATATGAGTGGATCATATTTTTGCAATTGTAAAGTTAAGCTACCGTAAAATTTGAGAACAAAAAATTAAGAAAAGACAATTTAATTTTAAGGTATTTATGTAATTGTCCCTTAAAAAAATCTAGGAAAAAAAAGGTTCAAACTTTAGATGTTGGTTTAAAAATAAGGCCCATATCCCAGCCCAGCGCAACCAATGGTTTTAATGTTTCAAGAATATAGTCTTCTGTTGATAAGTCTTTGGGTTTCAGTTAGTCTGTCCGTAACTAAGATACACTAGTATAATAACCAGACTGAATTCGTGGCAGAAGATGACGCATTAGCAACATGATATCTTTCTCAACGGCAAAGCTCCTGAACTTTCGTTCATCACTGCTGCTCTCTACCCTTCAGTGGCGGAGAGGGGTTCTTTTGAGGGCAATGGACCCCCTCCCTTTCTTCCACCATATATATATATATATATATATAATTTTATAGTATTTTATAAAAATTATATATATAGTATTTTATATACACATTGGCTTTTTTGCCATATATTTTTTTAATTAGTGAATATTTAGAATTTTACTAAATACAAAATAGGCTGAAAAATTTTGATCATGGCCTTTTAAAATAGTGATGGGGTAACTTTTAGTCCAAAAAGCATAACTGTCCTTTGGTATTGGGCATCTAGTATACAAAAAGCTATTTTAGGCCTTTCTAAAGGCTAAATACCCGGTTGTCAAAATCTCGCTTTCAAATCAAATTTTAAAAATATTTTTATCGCTTTTAGATGAACCATCATAGTAGAGATCTTAGGCAAAAGAAATTTATCATCTGCAAGAAAACAAATTCAGAAGCTTGTAGTTGATAACAAGTCTCTTTTTTTCTCTAAGAACTTCTGATCGTTTCTCTACATAGAATGCTTGACAAGCCTAGTTGGACTTGGTAGGTTCAATCAATCCTTGTTGCAGTGAGGATTCACATTCTTTTCTGGCAATGGCAAGATCTGAAGGGGACATTCCAGGATGAGAAGCGTTTGTAGGATTTATATCCTCATTCTTTTTGAAAGGAAGGAAAATGAAGAAATCTTCATTTTTTTCATAAAGGCTTTAGATGATAGAAATCAGCATGAGACTCAGCACAGGCTGAGAGCAATAAGATCTTTATATCTTCAAAGTCTGCTGGAACTTCTGACAGAGAAAAATATTCTCTGTATATCAGTGTATGCTTTAAAAAACTTCTTGTGATGACTTCCAGTAGGAAGAATTTAAAGGTTATGAGCTTGTTGGTAAATATCAAATCTATCAGTAGGTCTTTGTCTGAAAGGGATAAACCAAGGACATGTGTCCATATAATACAGTCTGGGAAGAACTATATCCCAATCTTCTTTTTGGTGATCAAATGTGTAAAAAACACATTTCCATCAGCTGCTCTGAAATATTCAACATAAGACTTCTAATAATTCTCTTGTAAAAGAGTAGGATTCATTATGGATTTATGAGCTCCAGTATCCATGAAAGCTATAAGTGGAATAGCTCTGTCATATTTGGATGGAAGTATAAAGATATGGACTAATGGAGTCAACAGTGAATGATTAATTAAAAAAGTAGAGGGTAACTGTTGGTGTTGAAGATGATAAATAACAAAATTATCATCTTGTTCAGAATCAACAGAATTGGATTCTGAGTAGGAATCAACATGGAGTGCCAAGATAGTTTCTTGATCTACTTCAATCTGTTCTGAGAGAACAGACTCAATCTCTACATTGTCAGAAAGAGAGATTGAAGTTTAATTAATCTGTTGAATCATCTTTTCAGTCTTCATTGGCTTCTTAGGATAGTTTTTTGCAAAATATCCTTTACCTCGACATGCATGACATCTATCTCCTGAGCTTCTTTTTCTTTTAGAATAAGAAGACCTTCTTCTAAAAATATGAATTTCTTTCTTCTCTTTTTGAATGGCTGAGAATGTCTATCCTTAAAAGGAAATTTATGGGATTTCTTCTATGTAGGACAAACACAATTCTTATCTTTGCATTTGATGTTAAAAGAAGCTGGCTTTTGACAGGCTTTCTGAAGAATTTTGTCATACTTCATAAACTTCTTCATAGTTGTATGACTTTCACACAGTCTACTTAATGCTACAGGAGTAAACTGGTGAATTTCTCCCAAAGAAATTGCATTGAGAGGTCTGCTTGTTTATTGGATAGAACGTAGGGCTGTAATCGAGCCGAGCCGAGCCGAGCTTTGGAAAGCTCAAGCTCGGCTCATTATAAAATAGTCGAGTTCGAACTCGAACTCGAATTGAGCCCGAGCCGAGCCCGAACTTATATCGAGCCAGCTCATATATCATGTATCTCGAGCTTAAACTCGAGCTTGATTTAAATAAATTTAACGAGCTCAATAAACTTATTTTTATTTTTATTTTTCATTCATTTTTTCTAAATTTTCTTAAAAGATATACTAAAATTTATGTTTTTATTAAAGATAAATAATATAATTATATATTAACAAAAATAAAATATTATATTACTATAATTTTATATTTTACTATAAATTACTAAACTATTTTATATTATCTATTATTTAATTTATTTATCACATATACCATATATTAATAAATTATATAAATTAAGTTAGTAAAAAATTTAATATATTCACATATATGGTTTAATATAAATAAATTAAATTATATATATTTTTAATCCAATACACTAAATGAGCTAGCTTACGAGCTTAACTCAAGAGCTTTTTAAATGAGCTAGCTCGCGAGCTAATGAGCCGAATATTTCATAGCATGAGCTTGGCTCATTTAACAAATGAGCAGTTCGAGCTCGAGCCTGAACGAGCTTTTACCGAGTCGAGACCCATACCGAGCTTGAGTAGCTTGGCTCATTTACAGCCCTAATAGAACGGTTAATTTCTAGTTAAAGTTCTTCAGGTAAAGAGGTAATGTACACCTGTTTCATACTAGGGTCACTATAACCACCTGGCATGTAGAAATTCTCAGATATTCTCTGATAATGAAAATCAAGATCTTTTGTCTTCAAAGAATAGCATTTCATTTCAAAGAATTCTTCCTTCTGTCTCTTTGCAATAATCATATGATCTCCCAAGAATGTTGAATAGATTTGTAAAAGTGCATCAGAGATTGTTAAATTAAAGAAAGATAACCTGGTATACTCATCCAGAGAAGTATACCATTCTCTGAGGCTTCCAGTGAATCTGGATACAAACTTTTTAAGAACTTATGGGAGAGAAGCACCTTCTTTTGCCATCTGTAAATCAATCCAGACATTAAATTCAATAATTTTAGATCTCCATTTTCTGGTTGGTAAGTCATCAAAGGTGAACCATGGACCATTAGAAGGTTTATTGGTTCTGTGATGCTCAAATCTGAGAGCATATTCTTAAATCATCTGCTGGAGGATCTTTCACAATTGGTTCAGTAACAGGAGGATCAGTAGGAGGATCAACCATAAAAAGCTAAGAGATATTTGCTTGTTGAGATTCTAAATCAGAGTCTGAAGAAGAATCAGAATTCATAATATCTAGTTCAGAGGAGTCTGAATCAGATGTCTGAAGTTCCATATGTTGCTGAGGAAATGACTCAGAAACTCTTGGAGGAGGAGGATATTCTGAAGATTTCATTGATTCAGCATAAGACTTTTGAGAGGATGAAGGCTTTTGAGAATCAGGAGGCTTTTGAGTAACAGGAGGCACAAAAGATGAAAAGGTTAGAGCTTTCTGAAATAACTCATGGACTGTTCTAAAATTAGGCTTATTAAAAAGTACTGGTTGATATGCAGGCGAGAATATAGGATAAAAGGGTTTAGAAACATATTGAGAATATTTTGACAACAAATCTCTTTCCATTATCTCAAGTCTGGATTTTAAGGTTTTAATTTCTTCTCTTTTTTTATCAAAACTTGGGCTAAGATAACGTTGTTGTAACATCATTATGAGTTCAGTGTCTAGTTGATGAATTCTCATAAGAAGAGAATTATGGTACTGTTGAATTTCAGTAGACATTGATCTCAGGGCTAGTGATATCTTATCTGTCTTAACAGATAATTGATCAATCTTGGAATCAATGGATTGCAAATAATTATTCTGGATCTGGGCATTCTGTGTCTGCCAATTAAGAACTTTTTCACCTTGGGTAAGTTCTTTTAATTGTCCAGTGGGAAGAACTATGTTTGGTTGAATAAAAGGTTTGGTACTAATTTTAGTTTGAGGATCAGTACGTTGTTCAAGTGGTGAAAATTCTGATGATGCTGATGAAAATATCATACAGGGCTGTGGTTGAGGAATTTGGGTGAAAGGTTGATGCACCAGTGGGGCACATCGTTTAATCTATTGTGGTTTAGGTAATTCTGGCTTTTTTGGAATATTAAGGAATCCTTCTGCTCGTAAAACTTTGAGAGCTTTATCATAAATTGGGAGAGAGAGTGGATACTCTTTTTTTTGAATTTCTAGAGAAATTTCTATCCAGGGAGAATTTTCTGAATCAGGAGGAGGACCTCTGAGTCTTGTTGTTTCAGTTCTGCATGAAGAGAAAAATCTCTTAGGTCCAGTGAGTCTTGTTAATTGAATAGGAGAATATTGGACATCTTCTATTTCTTCACAGCACATACAACCAAGGTCACATTCTCCTGAACCTGGGGTATCCCAAATGAAATGGCCTCTGACCTTCTTAGCATAGATTAGACTACCATCAGGTGTAAAATTGTGTATTGATATATGTTCTGTGTTCCTTGAAGAAGCTAGAACAATCATACAAGTATGAAAGAGTTCTAGGAGAGAACTTGTACTTGCTCCTTCTGAATCCTTTGTTGGTTCTTGAAAGATAGTTTTAACTGTACCATCTTTCTTTCTGATGAAGACAGAATTTATGGTCTAAACAGGTTTGGAATTCTGCAGCTGCTTTTCATAAGTGGTTACCCATTCCAAAGGAATGAGTTTCATCAAATCTTCTCTAGGAAGCTATCTAGGAGTCTGAAAAATTGTGGGGGTTGTATCCGTATCCGCATAGATGTAGAGAGCATCAGTGGATACTCCTAGAGCAGACAGGTTAATTGCATGGTCTTACAATCTATATATTATCTGATGATGAATAGTTACAGACAAAGATCCTTCAATTTGATCAGCTATAATAATTTATACTTGAATTTTTAAGGCTTGTGACAAATGAACATCATTCAAGGACAAATTTTAATTAGAAAAAAAGTCAGAACAACACTTTCAGCATTTAGTGTTGTCAGAATAGTACCAATTACTGCATTCTCAAAATGAACATATCCGATGTCTAAAAGAGATAATCTGGCAGTGACTGGAAGACCTTTTCTTCCATGATAGGATAAAACAATTCTCACACCTCCAAGATGGAGGTGAGAATATCTTTGCTTTTTTCACTGAGAGATAAACTCTTGTGGATTTTTCATGGTGATATACTGTTCAGCATGGATAGAAGATAAGGAACACTGGTTTAGATGTGAGGTCAGAATGTATTCTGTTACGTGAGGTCTGAATATATTCTTTTACATGAGGTCTTTTAGTAGAGATGAGATTGGAGATCTTTTTTATGTAATTGAATTTTTGAAAAATAAGATAAGGATTAAGTACATGAAGCTGAGAACTGTCTACTTTGGAGTCTTCTGGGATATGGTCTATTTCTACAAGGTGATCTATTTTATTTGTTATAGACTAAGAACAAGAAGGAGGGATTAAAAGAGAGGAAGTATGATTAATTACTTCTTTCTAGGGAATAGACATAATGTTTAATATTTCTTCTTCATTCATCATTATCATTATTTATCTAATGAATAGTATATATTTATGGATTAGGTATTTATATATGTGTGTATATAGTATTTTTATAAAATTTTAATAGTATTTTTATATAGTATTTTATAAAAATTATATATAGTACTTTATATATATATATATATTAGGTTTTTTCACCATGTATGTTTTTTTAATTAGTGAATATTATTTAAAATTTTGTGATTAGGTATATATATAGTATTTTTATAAAATTTTATAGTATTTTATAAAAATTTTGTAGTTAGTATTTTACATACATATTGACTTTTTTTCACCATATATATTTTTTAATTAGTGGGTATTTAGATTTTTGTAATTATATACATATATAGTATATATATATTGATTTTTTTTCACCATTTATGCTTCTTTTTTTTATTTTAATTAGTGAGTATTCAGAGCTTTGTGATTAGATATTTAAGTTGATACTATAATTTTATTATTTAGTTATAAATTGGATAAAACCAATATTCTCATTTGAAATAGTATTTAATAAAATACTATAAATAAATTAATAGATCCAAGAATTTAAATGAATATATATGTAAAAGAATCAATGAATTTTAGAATTTAATAAATAATAAAAAATTTTGATAAAGAATATTTTTTAGAAATTTATAATAAAAATTTAAATTTTATTATAATATCAAAATTTTAATTATATTTTCAATTTGCCTACATTTTATTTTTATTTGGAAAATTTCTCCCCCTTCATTCTGTTTTTTATTCCGCTACTACTACCCTTACCCAACCTACACTACACAAGCCCTTTCTGATCCAAACTCTCAGCCTCGCCGTCGGAAGGTTAAAGGCAACACTCATCTCAATTGTTGGTCAAGAGCTCAATCAATCCCCCTCTGGCCATAAATTAGAGCGCCCAGGTTAATGCATCAAGGTTAAAAGCTTAACCCCTATTGTGGTGTCCCACTCAATTAAGTGGGACCTATAACTAAAAAAGAAAGTAAGCCTTATGGGATCCACTAGTAGCAAATTTTGAAAAAAATATTTTAGGCACTGAATTTTATTTTGTGGATAACTTGTATCAAAGTTGTCCACACGGTTTGGGAAGGCCTATAAATGGCCTTCCCCATTTCAGTTTTAAACATAGAAAATTAAAAAAAAAATAGAGAGAGTAATTTTAAGGAAAAGAAAATTATGTGAGATATATATATATATATATTTGCGAGTGATAAAATAGTGAGATTTTATTTTTAGGTGTTTGAAAAATACTTATCATTATTTTAGAGTTATCTCAATTATGAGTGTTATACTTTTAGAATATTTTCTAGAAAACTCTCTTGTAATACTACTATTTATTAGTGGAAGAAATTATTCAGAGTTTGTCCCGTGAAGGTGGTCTAAATAAAAAAGGTGAACCACATTAAATATTAGTGTCTCTTTTGCTGATTATTTTCCTTTTCTCATTTTTATTCATTTATTATCAATTTTTCTCAAGCTTTTTAATCCCGTTGCACCGCAATTTTATTATTGAAATTTATTTATTTTTATTATTTCTAACAACTGATATCAGAGCCTATTTGTTATTGTCTATGTAATTTGAAATAGTAGAGTCAACTAGTATGTTTAAATTAACTTTTTCAAATTATTCAATTTGGAAGCCTAGAATGAAAGCTCTTTTGATATGCAAGGATCTTTATGATCCCATTGAAGGTGAAACATGCAAACCAATAAATAAATCCGATAAGGATTGGGAGAAAATGAATAGAAAATTGTGGGTATAATTAGGCAACAGATAGATAACAGTGTCCATCATCATGTGGCTCGGAAAAAATAATACCGAGGCCTTGTAAAAAAAACTAGCGAACTTGCATAAAAGAAATCCCCACCAAAATAAGACTTTTCTTGTTATAAAACTTATCCATACGAGATTTAAAGATGAGAGCAATATGACTAAACATTTGAGCGATTTTAAAGACCTAACAAATTTAAAAGTTGTGTTGTTTGATAAATTGTAGGCTTGTTTGCTTCTTGGTGCTTTGCCATATAGTTGGGAGACTTTGGTGGTTGCTTTGAATAATTCAGCTCCTGAAGGCAAACTGTCTATAGATGCAGTTTGTGAAAGTTTGTCAAATGAAGAAACCAATAAAAAAGATCAAGACTTTTCTACTCACTTAGAAGCACTGGTTACTGAAAGACATGGTAGAAGCGGAACTAGACAGTCTCAAAATGCAGACAAGCGGTCAGATAACTACGACAAGTCAAGGGGTAGATCCAAATCGAGAAAAAGTATCACTTGCTATAAGTATGACAAGCTTAGACATGTGAAAAGATTTTACAGGCAATTAAAAAAGGAGCAAAAAGAAAAGAAAGAAGGCAAAGATACAATTTTGATTGCACTTGATGGTAATGTTGTCATTTCCACTGGGGACAGTTGTCTACAACTTGATGGCCATGAAATATCTTAGGTTGTTGATTCTAGAGCTTCATATCATATGTCTACTAAATGTTAATTTTTTATATCATATACCAGTAGTGATTTTGGCCATGTCAGAATGGAGAATGAAGCTTCAGCCAAGGCTATTGGCATGAGTGAGGTATGCTTGAGTACTACTACCGGGTGCAAGTTGTGGCTTAATATGTCAGGCATGTTCCTAAGATGCGGCTCAATCTTATTTTCTCCAGCACTCTTGTTGACGAAGGTTGCATAAGTTTCTTTGATACAAAAACTACAAAATTACCAAAAGGAATCTTGTATAGGCTAAATAAAGTAGACAAGACACTTTGTATTTCGTACAAGCTAAGATATATAAAAGAGAGGTGAATGCAGTAACAGATACCTCATCAAATTTATGGCATAAAAGGTTTGTTCACCTAAGTGAGAAAGAAATTGGTTCTCTCAATAGGAAGAAATTACTACCCTTAACAGTTATACATCTAGAATTTTGTACTGATTGTTTGGTTGAAAAATAACATAAAGCTGCATTTCAGAGATCTTATTCTTCTAGAAGATCAAATATTCTTGATCTAGTTTACACAGATATTTATTTTATGAGTGATAAAATTCTTGGTGGTGATTTATATTTTGCGACCTTTATTGATAATCACCCTATAAAAGTATGGGTTTTTACTTTGAAATCCAAAGATCAGGTATTAGATATGTTGAAGTATTTTTATGCCAGTGTTGAAAGAGAAACGAGAAGAAAGTTGGAATGTGTCAGTGTAGATAATGGTGGAGAATACAGAGGTCCATTTGAGATGTATTGCAAGGAGCATGATATTCGTTTGGAGAAGGCAATTTCAAAGACACCTCAACAGAATGGAGTTGCTAAAAGAATGAACATAACCATTAAAGAGAGGATCTGAAGCATGCTCTCTCATGCTAAACTCCCTAAGTCCTTTTGGGGTGAAGCAATGAAAACTGTAGTTGACTTGATTAATCTTTCTCCCTTAGTTCTTCTTGATGAAGACATTTCAAAAAGAGTGTGGAGGGAGAAAGATATTTCATATGATCATTTGGGAGTTTTTAGATGCAGGGCATTTGTTCACATTTCAAAAGATAAGAGATCCAAGCATGACTCCAAGGCTAAAGAATGTATTTTCTTGGATTATTCTCATGAAGAGTTTGATTACAAGATTTAGGATCCTATTAATAAAAAAATCATTAGAAACAGATATGTGATGTTCTTTAAATATCAAACCATTGAAGATCTTGAGAAACCTAAACCAGTCAAAGGAAAGATTTTAGACCTCACATCAGCGTCATCTAGTTCTGAGCGAAGTGATGCAGATAAATAAAATGTTAACAATGATGGTGAGCCCATTCATAATAATGATAAAACTGATGAGGCTGTTAATGAGCATGATGATTAGTCTCCTCCTATACCACCAGTTTAAGTCCAATTAAGAAGATCCACCAGAATAGAGTGACTTTCCAGAAATACTCTCCTTATGAATAAGTGATGCTCACTGACGGAGGAGAACTTGAAAGCTATAAAGAGAATATGATATACGATCAGAAAAATGAGTGGTTAAATGCTATGTAAGATAAGATGAACTCCTTGCATGATAATTACATTTATGAGTTGGTAAAACTGCCTAAAGGAAAGAGAGTACTGAAGAATAAATGGGTTTTCAGAATGAAGATTGAAAACAACACTTCACAACCAAGGTACAAGGCTAGATTGGTAGTGAAAAGTTTTGGACAGAAGAAGGAAATTGATTTTGAAAAAATTTTCTCACCTATGGTCAAGATGTCTTCCATCAAAGTTATTCTTAGTTTACCTTCTAGTTTGAATTTGGATATAAAATAGCTTGATATGAAGACAACTTTTTCTCTATGGTGATTTGAAGAAGAAAATTTATATGGAGCAACCGGATGAGTTTAAAACTAAAGGCAAGGAGAATATGATTTTCAAGTTGAAGAAAAGCTTGTATGGATTTAAGCATATACGAAGGCAGTGGTATAAGAAATTTAAGTCTTTCATGACAGATCATGGATATGGAAAGATAACTACTGATCACTATGTGTTTGTAAATAAGTTTCACGATAGTAATTTTATCATCTTATTGCTTTATGAGGACGATATGTTAATAGTTAACCATGATGCTAAAAAGATAAGTTCTTTGAAAAAAGAGCTTAGCAAGTCATTTGATGAATGATTTAGGATATGCCAAGCAAATTCTTAGGATAAAAATTACTCAAAATAGGAAGAGAAGGAAATTATGGCTATCCCAAGAGAAATACATTGAGAAATTTCTTGACAGATTCAACATGAGCAAGGCAAAATGAGTTTGCTCTTCACTTCCAGGTCATTTTAAGTTGAGTTTTAAACAATGTCATTCAGGTGAGAATGACAAAGAAGAAATGAAGAAAGCACCTTATACTTCTGCAATTAGTAGCTTAATGTATGTTATAGTTTGCACAAGGCTGGATATTGCTCATGCTATTGGAGTAGTAAGCAGATTTCTTTTTAATCCTTGAAAGGAATGTTGGCTAGCAATAAAATAGATACTAAGGTATCTTAAAGGCACCTCTAGAATTTATTTATGCTTTGGTGATGGGAGACCTGTGCTGGATGGATACACATATGTAGATATGGCTGGTGATGTTGACTCTAGAAAATTCACTTCTGGATAGTTTATTGCTTTTGCAGGGGGGAGCAGTCTCTTGGCAGTCAAAGTTACAAAAATGCATTGCTGTATCTACTATTAAGGCTGAACATATTATAATTACCGAATCAAGTAAAAAGCTATTATGGATGAAGAAATTTTTACAAGAGTTGACCTTTGAATAAGAGAAGTATGTATTGTACTGTGATAGTTAGAGTGTCATTCATCTTAATAAAAATTTAACTTCTCACTTACGATCAAAGCATATTGATGTGAGATACCATTAGATCAGAAATGCACTAGAGATAAAGCAGTTTCAACTTAAAAAGATTTACACAAATGATAATAGCTTTGATATGATGATTAAAGCTCTAGTAAATTTTAAAAAATATAGTAGACACTGAATTTTATTTTGTGGATAGCTTGTATCAAAGTTGTCCATGCGTTTTGAGAACTATAAATGACCTTTCCCATTTTAGTTTTAAACATAGAAAATTAAAAGAAAAAAATAAAGAGAGAGTAATTTTGAGAAAAAAAAAATTGTGTGAGATATATATATATATATATATATATTTTGTGAGTGATAAAATAGTGAAATTTTATTTTTGGGTATTTGAGAAACACTTACCACTATTTTTGGTCTATCTTAATTATGAATGTTATGCTTTTAGAATATTTTCTAGAAAAATCTCTCTTGTAATCATACTATTTATTAGTGGAAGAAATTATTCGGATTTTGTCTTATGGACGTTGTCCAAATAAAAAAGGTGAATTTTAAAATTAATATATCTCTTTTGCTGATTATTTTTATTTTCTTATTTTTATTTATTTATTATCAATAATTTTTGGGCGCTTTAATCCCGCTGCACCGCGTTTTATTATTGGAATTTATTTTTTAGTTTTTTCCTACAGCCTCCCTGCTCAACAAACCCAGAGAAAAAGGAATGGATAGAGACTGGACTGGTCCTGGTTGAATGAAGAGTGAATTAATATTTAATCCTTATAATAATTTGATGAAATTCATAAGAAACAGGACCCGTATTTACAACAAATTTTAGCCCAACTAACTATTTTCGAAGGGGAAGCCAGTTAGGAGTTTAGAGGAGAAGCTTGGTGGGGCTGCCATGGGTAATTGGTGTATATTGCAAGCTTGGTAGCCGTTGTGCTTAAAATATTAATTAAGGCGCTTATTGCTAATAATACTACTTCAGATTGGTGTTATGCTCTTGTTTTGGGGTCAAATGCCTGTCACTCAAATTGAATTCTTTTATATAGTTTAATCAATTGTTCTTTTTTTCTTGATGGTTATTAATTTTGAGAATTGATTTTTTTTTCTTTTTTGTGTGTTAAAATGTAAATCTTGTTATTATTACAAGATTTAAATTAAAATTAAATAAGTTTTGGATGGTGGGTTTTTGTAATTGTACCATGTTGGAGGTGGTTTTTGTAATTTCTTATTTTATATAGAGTGATTAAAATCATCATAATTATACTCAAAGCTAAATAAATAATGACATAAAATTAAATAATTATAAATAATAATTAAATTATAAATATAAACTACAAATTTAAATAGTATATAATAATATATGTACACACACATACATGTATATATATATATATAGTCAACTTTCTTCTCTCTTAATTGAAAGCCTTAAGCTTAACAAGATAATAATGGATCTTCTTCACCCTCAAATCTCAAATTAAAAAAAAAATGTGTATCTCGTTTTAGAGTTACTGGAGCCAAAATAATTTTAATATATATATATATATATATATATATATAATCGCTAATAGCTCTGTTATGGGGCTATTAGGAATTGGTTTTTAATTACCCCTATATTTACAGTAGGAGATTATGATAGAATCATCTTAAAATTTAAAATAATAACTTGGAACTGTATATTTAAGTGAGGAATTAAGCTTATGCTTCTTTATCTCTCTCTTATTATATTAAAAAAAAAAGTTCTTAAACATGTTTAATTTTAACGAATTTGAGTGTGAAAAAATATAAGAAATACTATTTGAAAAGACATATATAACAACATATATTTAAAAGTAATTTATGCGGAAATTATATTTTTTAACTTTTTTTTAAAAAAATATTCTATTTTTTTAATATATATTTGATATATTGAATATATACTCAATATATATATTTAAAAATAAAATATATTTTTAGTATATTAAATATATATTAAAAATATATATCTTAAAAAAAGATATTTTTGAATTTAAAAGTTAAAAAAGGGTATTTTTAAAATTGAAAAAAAAATTAAATTTTTAAAAATACTTTTATTTTTTATGATACTTTTAAAGAAATCCTTAATTTTATTTGCATATAAAAGTTAAAAAAAAAAAGATAATTACACCGATCACGGTAAAAAATTATCCCTTTTCAAAAATAATTGTACCTGTAGTCAAGTTTTTTCATTTTTACAACTTTAGCAATTTTTTTTTAAAATTTACTTTTTTTTCGTTGATTTTTTTTATAATTATTTTATCTCTCTTCTTTGCGATCTTATTTTATTTGAATTTTTTTATTTAAAAAAAAATTATAACATATTTTTAATATACATATAAAAAATAAATATATACATAATATATATATATAATATATACGAAATACATACTCAATAATATAAACTATATCTACGATATCTACAATACATCTATAATAAATCTACAACACATTTACATAATATTTTTAATAATTATTTAATTTTATTTATTTTAATTTTTTATTTTAAAAATATTCACATAATATTTATATAATATTCACATAATATTAAATAATTTTTACATAAAATATATACAATTTTAATAATAAAAACATATATACACATAATAATTTATAACACATCTACATAATAAATTTATGTTTATTCTTTTATTCTTTTCATGTATATAATATGTAAAATTTATTTTAAAATAAATTTAATAATTTTTTATTAATATATTTTTGTATATTTTATTTTTATTTTTTTATTGTTATTTATTTTTTATAATTAAAATTAAATTTTTTTATAAAAAATAAAATTTTTATATGTTAAAAAATAATTTAAAATATTAATTTTTTTATTTTTTTATTTTATGTTTATTTAATAGTGAAGTTTGATTAAAAAAATAAAAATTTGAAATAAAATATTAATTGTATTGAGAGAAGATGAATTTTTGAAAAAAAAATATTTTACTGAAGAACGAGGTATTTTTAAAATTTTACACTAATTTTTATAAAATTATAAATATTTTTAATTTTTATAATATTTTTATAATAAAAATTATTTTTTAGGATATTTATATAAATATTCCTAAAAAAAATTTAGAAAAAAGAAAAAGTTTCAAACTTTAGATATTGGTTTAAAAATCAGGCCCATATTCCAAACCAGCCCAAACAATGGTCTTAATGTTTCATGAATGGAGTCTTCTGTTGATAACAGTTTTTGGGTTTCGGTTGGTCCGTAACTAGAGACGCTGGTATAATAACCCGACCGAATTCGTGGCGGAAGATGACGCATCAGCAACATGATATCTTTCTCAACGGCAAAGCTCCCGAACTTCCGTTCAACACTGCCACTGTCTACCCTAACCCAACCTACTCAAGCTCTTTCTGGCACAGACTCCCAGCCTCGCCCCCGTAAGGTTAAGGGCAGCACTCAGCTCAACCGTTGGTCTAGGGCTCGATCAATCCGCTCTGGCCGTAAATTAGAACGCCCAGGTCAATGCACCAAGGTTGCAGAACTTAATCCCCCTACTCAACAACCCAGAGAAAAGGATTGGATAGAGACTAGTCCTGTAACAGGGGGCATCGGAGATGATGAAGCCGTGGATGTTAGGAATGGCAAGTCCATTTATATGGTCTCCGACGGAACTGGATGGACTGTCGAGCACTCCGTTAACGCTGCCTTGGGCCAATTCGAGCACTGCTTGGTCGATCGAGGTTGTCCTGTAAATACCCACTTGTTTTCCGGGGTAATTCTGATTTCTAGCCATTCTTTCCTCTCTCTGTTTTTATTTCATTTCTTTATAGTTTGCTTAGGTTTGTAGAGACATTGCCTGAACTAGCTAATATATGTGCATTTGTCAGATTGATGATGCTGAAAGGTTAATGGCGATTATAAAGCAAGCTGCGAAAGAAGGTGCTATGGTAGTCTACACTCTAGCTGATCCTTCAATGGCTGAATCAGCTAGACAAGCCTGCAAATTGTGGGGAATACCATCTACTGACATCTTAGGTCCAATTACAGAGGCAGTTGCTTCTCATCTAGGCGTCTTACCCTCTGGTCTTCCTCGTGGAGCTGCTGGCAGGAACTTTCCCCTTTCTGATGAGTACTTTAAACGAATTGAAGCCATTGAATTCACCATCAAGCAAGATGATGGTGCTTTGCCGCAGAATTTGTACAAGGCTGATATTATTCTTGCTGGTGTTTCTCGTACTGGGAAGACACCATTGTCAATTTATCTGGCACAGAAAGGATACAAAGTGGCAAATGTGCCTATTGTGATGGGTGTAGAATTGCCAAAGAGTCTTTTTGAGGTTGACCCAGAGAAAGTTTTTGGTCTGACAATTAATCCTGTGGTTTTACAGACGATTAGAAAAGCAAGAGCTAGAAGTCTTGGGTTCAGTCAAGAAGTAAGGAGTAATTATTCTGAGATGGATCATGTGAGACTGGAGCTGGAATTTGCTTGCAGGATTTTTGCACAAAATCCTGTTTGGCCAGTAATTGGTAATATTTTTCAATTCCAAATCCCAAATTTTTAGTATTGACATTTCTTATTTTCTCTTAAATTTTAAATGTTAATATAGATATGTGGAAAATCCTAGCTGCATGTTCAGAAATATAGAAGATAAATAGGCAAAAAAAAAAAGAAGATATTTTGAATGCTAGTGATTGAATCTTTAACATACTTTTTTTATCTGTCATATGCAGAAGTGACAGGTAAAGCAATTGAAGAAACAGCAGCAGTTATATTAAGGCTTCACCATGACCGGAAGAACAAATGTTTTATGCCAACAATCTCAAAACGTTATTAGTATGTCAACTCTTATTCTCAACACAGAGATAAGTTGCTGAAACAGTATAGAAGAAATCTGTTACTGTTGACATGCAAGATATAGCAAGTGTACATCTTTTTGGTCTAATATGTTTACTGTAAATATAATGTTCCTTTAATGTTATAGCTAAAACACTGTAATAAATAATAAATTGCCTGTACCCAAGTCATGGGTTTCTTTATATCAACCAGTTGGATGATGAGTTGCGCAATTTGAACTTTGATGTATTGGAGTCACTTCTAGTTGTATGATTCTGAAAATACAATATAAAATTGCTGAGTTTTGCTTGAAGTATTCATTGGCACAGTTTTTGGTAAAAAGTTTGAAGCATGCAGCGGCCTAGTGCGCACAAGCTTGTTTGCACATATAAAGATCTCATTATTGCAGCATTGTCCTCATTCTTTGTTTGACTTGCATGAAATTCATAACTAAGTACAACTAAAAAGGCCTACCTAAATGGGGTTCGCTAAAAGAACAATCAGAAAATGGAAGGTATGAATAGTGATGTTTATTATAAAGAAGAAAAAGCTAAGTTGAAAGCTTTCTGGCCCTCCACTGAGCTGTATCGGATTGCACATAAACATCATATTTCCTCTTCCATACATATGAAAAAAGATCCTTTCTTGTCTTCATCTCTGGAAAAAGTTAATCACTGATTAATTAAGCCATGATAATATTTGGTCGTCGGTTAGCTTTTTGCCATTTCTCATTGTCTTCATCTCTATTCTGAAACTTCGGTTGAACTTCTCTTCAACCTCAGATGAAGCCTATGGCTATTTTCTTTTAATTGAGAAGATGGTACTCATTGCAGTTTGCAGGTGTCAATCAAGAGCATTATCACCTGCACCTAGCTTGCCGATTGAAAGGGTGAAGTATATCAGCAAAATTGTTCCCATACTTGATCTGTCATAGTTTTTAAGTAAGAACACAAACGACTTGAGCAAATTTAGCACAGTTTCAAGACATGAACTAATTATTTTATAATTTCTTGCAGCTTTGAAGGTATGTGAACTTACAAGGTGGCGAAAAAGAAAAGAACCCTTTTGGGATCAATGGCCCATGAAGATAGAGGCCTCTTGAAACTGTTTCTCCTTATAGTGCATCCGCTTTCTGAGGAAACATTCATGTTGCCGGTGGTATCAATAGTGATCTGATGATGATGACCTTGTGCGTTACTAGAATGATCATTGGTGGTGGTGGCCCCGGCCAATAACAGCAAGGCCTTTTCAGGCAAGCTAGACCCTACTTAAGAAAAGCAGCTGCAGATTAACAATACAATGGTTTGAGCTAAACTAAGCTAGCATTTCAATGTCAAATTTCATTAATGTAAACTGAAAATGAATATTCTATAACTTTGGTACTCGGCAATGGCAAATTAATTAAAGCCCACCAAAGTTCCAGATTCGGTTGGTGTGTTCTCCAAAGTTGACCCAGCAGTTTGGCAGCATTTCACTCTCACAACAGTCACTACTGTTGGTCCCCATAGTAATGGTAAAGATATTTTTTTCTTCTACACTAATCATCCAAGATAAGTTGATAACCAACCTTCAACTATATAAACAAAATATTTCAACTTTCCTAATAAAGTTCTTTTCAAATATATATATATATATATACCCTTTATTTTGTTACCTATTAAAAATATAAAATTAGTAATTATTAAACAGAGCAATAAATATCATCATAAATTTTTTTATTATAAATTTAACTCCAATTAAAATTTAAATAAACTACAGTTCCAGAAAATGAAATTTACTCTTTGCGAGGTAAGACTCGGTACCTATAGGTGACGAAGCAGCAACATTAGTGTTGGTGTCTCTATTATTAGGTGAAAGATTAGAATTAATCTTCTTCTCAGCTCCGCCCCCACCGCCACCGCCACCGCCGCGTGAAATCACTTTTCTGGAAAGGCTTCTCTGCAACTATTTAATTTTATTCATAAAAATAATCACATTATTAAATTATAGAACCAATGGTAGAATGAGTAAAAGATAATGATTGTTACGAAGACATTCGATTATAATCACCGCAAAGTCATTAACGTGTTATCTAAAACAAGACTTTTCCTTCTTTTTTTATGTATCGAGAAAAATAAACAATTCAAAGAAAATTCTTAAAATTGACGCAAATTTTGCGGCTTTTCTGAATGCACCAAAAAGAAAATTATCCCATAACCAAAAAAAAAAAAAGATTGAAATTGGAAGAGGAAACTTACTGTAATTCTTGAATTTGGGTTGTTAATACTGTTGCCGTGGGAGAAGTTTTCCATATCAATAACAAAGCTATCGGATTTCTCATTTGTGTATTGAAATCCATTTATTTGATCTAAAACAGAAATTTTCTGGGTTACTAAGTTTTCTTCTAATCCACCAGTCTCACAGCGACAAGAAGCCAAATCCTATTTCATAATCAAGAAATAGGCCAGATGGAACGACGGTCAGTTTTTTTTTTTTTCCGTTAAAGAAAAACAATGGTAAAATTTAATGAATCAGACAAATTTTAATAGCTCATACAGAAGAAAAATAAACCCAGAAACCAAATAGTTATAGATGATTGCTCACCAACTTTGGATTATCCGCCATTTTCTATCACTTTCTAGGGAAAGTGGGTAGATTATTAAAGGGTCTCAGAGCTCTTTCCACTGCTTGATTGAAAGAAAACAAGATAAACCTCAAGAGTCGATAGTCAATGCTCAAAAGTTCAGAGCTGTACCATGAAATATAAAAAAAATTAAAAATGAAAAAAGAAATTGAAAACAGAGAAAGCTAAGAAAAAGAGTAATTCTTTCTCGTTAACTGCATCGAGACACAGGAATGAGAGAAGAAAAGGAAAGGGAAAGAAAAAGGAAAGAAACACTAACCTTGACACGCAATAGAGCTGGAATTAAAATCTTTTTCAACAAGAATGAAATATAGATTAGTATTATTTTTTTTTTCTGGTCACAAGAAATTCTGTAGATGAACTGACTTTTAACCACTCTGTTTCTAGTCTTTCTTAAGAGTCTTGAGGATTTTCTTTTTCTTTTTCTTTTTTCTCTTAATCTTTCATCAATTTTGTTTTTCTTGAAATATAAAATTGAATTCAAATTTCAACTGGGAAATCAAGAGAAATTAGAAGAAGGAAAGTGAGAAGAACAAGAACATGTTTTGGTGTTTGCATAAAGAAACAAAAAGAAAACAGAGGAATTGGAAAATGCAGGGGTGTGACTCTGCTACTTATATATAAATATTTTTATACAATGATTTGGTTAATGAATTGTGATTGATGCTATTAATTAGTAATTAATTGGTTATTATAAACATTTAAATATTAAATTTTAAATACATCAGATGCAGTTTTGAAAAAAAAATAAATTAAAGGAAAAAAAATTGCTTTTGTACAGATTGGAGATTAGAAACAAGGTCTCAGGCTCCGTCCTCAGACCCATCCATGTTAAGGGTATCTCCTCTTTTTTTTTATTTTTTTTTTTAAGTTCCAAATACGATTTATAGAGATTAAATTTCTGTCATCTCAATTGAGAGTTATAGCAGGTGACCAACTGAACTTTTTTATGGGTATCCCCTGTTTTAAGAAGTAGACAACTTGAGCCATTTCTATAATATTCCAACAATAGATGAAAATAAAAACCGCCATAATTATATATAAAACAAGCTTATACTTGCCAATAATTTTTATTGGTTATTTATGAAATTTAAAAATCATAGTTTAAAAAGTTTGAAATTAGAATTTTCGAAGAATTTAAGTAAAAAGGCAAAGAAAAGTATAAAAACAAAGTAGAATTTTAGATATTTTGTAATATTTTATTGTTGCGACAAATCGGATTTGGTAATATAATTTTTCATATTAAAAAATTGATTTGGATATCCTTTTAACTAATTCAAGAATTATTATGAATGAATTCATTTTTCTTTTTGACGTATTGGTTATTAGTGAGAAATTGATCAAATTTTAATTGTATAAAAATTTAAAAGGAAAAACCTTAAAATTATATCTAATTTAATTGTCATACAAACTAAATAAAAAAAGAAAAAACTTATATAATTATTGAAGTGGTTTAATTTCACAATTTGTCCCTTTTCTTCTTTAAAAAAAAAGATTAACCTAATCTCCAAAGAAATAAAAATCATATCTTACCACCAAAAGAAACTATAATTCTGAAAAGAAAAGTAGGCAGTTGATATTAATGTAATTAAGGTAAAGTGAAGTTTTACAAAAAAAAAAAAAAAAAAAAAGGTAAAGTGAAGTTGGTCATCATTCGTTTTATTTAAAAAAAAAACTAAAATTCTTTTGCATTGAACTAAATATAACAAAGTATATTAATAAAATTTTTATCGTTAAATATAAAATGAGCTAATGATAAAATGGTGGGATTCAAAAGAAAAATCTTTCCAAATCATTTATAAATAATTAATTTAAACATAAAATAGAGATTTCATATTTAATATCTTCATTTCTTGAGGAAATGAAAGAAGGGTCATAATCAATTTTTGTAACGTTGTGGCAACCCAAGAAACTGTAACAAAATTAGTTGTTTAATTTACGTTTTAACGAAAGAGACTTCCTTAATTAATTAATTAATTAATTATTTGCATATATATAACCTGAAAATTGATGATGTATATGAATTTTGAGGTGGACCTTGCAATTTCTTATTGAGGATTTGTATAATTTTGTGAGTTGCGTGCTAAACCTAAAGATCATATTAGGATTAATACTGATCTAGCAAGTGTAACTCAACAGCAACTTTGGTGGTGACAATGACCATGAAATTATACTTATCTATTTGTACATTGTATATCATCAATCAATTATATATTAAACTTCCTAATAATTCATTAAATTATAGATTTTTTTATTATAGTTTTTATTTTTGTTTAAATGGCTATAAGAAAATTTTATTTCAAATTACAAAAGTATATAATTCTAATTGTTTTTTAAACATTGAAATTATAACAAATATAAAGTTATCTAATTAAATTCTGAAGTATAAAAATCATAAAAAAAATAAAAATATTAATTGAAAACTCGAGTTTTAGATCCCTTTATCTTACAAGATATCGATGAGTTAAATCTTATCCTCTAATTTTGGTGTACTATTTTTTTTATTAATTTATGTCTCAATTGACATTGATTTTTTTGATGTATTTATATGCTAGATTACACATTTATAAATTTAATATATTAATTATAAGTTAATTAATATATTAAATTTATATTCTATTTATATTTAATATTATTTATTATATATTTCATATTAAAATAAAAATATAATAAAAAAATATATAAATTTATATTTTCATAAAAAATAATGGATTATATATAAATGTGCTATAATTGTATTATAATATAATTAAGGAAAGAGAAGTGAATGCATGGGCTGCACTTTGCCACGGAATTTTTTTCTCACAAATTTAAATTTATGTGGCACTAATAAACTTTAATTAATATTTAAAAAAATATTAGTCAGTCTTATTTTAAAGTGTTTATCTAGATAAGTTGAATATAAAAGCTAAATAATACAAAAAATAATTCAATTCAAAAAATTTAAATTTTTTAAATAATAAGAACTTCCAAACATTTTTTGATTCAGTTTACCAATCCCGCACAAATTGAAGCTTACGACAAAGAAATTCCATAACAACTTGCACATGACGTCTCTCTCAATAAAACGAGTTGTTGATGGGTCCCAATTTCGAGCTTTAGTTTTTTACTTTTTATATTCAGCTCTACCTTACTGTACACACCAAATGCTTCCCCTAGTTAAGGTGCTCTTATGTCTGCATTAGAATAATATATATTTTGCAAATCATTGGATAATATTAATAATTTATTTAAACATTATAAATATTTTATCTGAGCTTTTCTACAATTGGAGACTCCATTAGAAGCTATACAATTTAATTAATATTGAATGTACACAAGTACATGTATAAATAATTATTTATACAGAATGTATGTTCGTATTTAAAAAATACTAATAATTATTGTAGCATCAATAAAAATGATAAGTAACTTGATTACCGCTAAACATGATGCAATCATAATTATACAATGTATGCCTTTTTTTTATGAACTCTAGAATTAAAGTATTAATTCTTTTGGTTTATATAATAACATATCTTATATATTTTTATATTAATTAGATGCCGCCTATTCTTGACTTACTTTATATTCCCTATATTAAATTTATAAAAAAATTTATATGTTATTTTATAAATTAGTTATTTTACTTTTTAAATTTTATTTTAATTATTTTATTTTTATATAATTATATTTATTTATTTTTATTAATAGACATTTATATTAATGAATATTAATCATTTTGCCTCTTGTATTTATATTAATATATCGAATAAAAATGTTAATAATTCAATATAACTCATTGATTTATATTTATAAATTAAAAAAAATATATGACTTTAAGGGGTTATATGATTAAATTAAAAGTTTAAGAGACAAACTGACTAAACGCTATAAGTTCAAATAGTTATATATATATATATATATTTGGCCTAAATTTATCAATTGAGATTAAAAATAAATTATTATTAAACCTATATAAAATTAAGATTCTATGTTTGATAATTAGTATGTCAGTATGTTTCACAAAATTACTGATAAGTGCATATTGATCATATATTTTTTTTTATCAGTTTTAGCATTAAATTGAATTGAATTAATTTATTCTAAGCTTATTTATGTGTTTTAATTTTAATTTTCAACACCAAAACCTATACCTAAAAGTCAGTTTTTAAAATCTTCCGGGACGCGGCCCCTGACCTCGTAAAGGGCGCTACCCTCTTGACCCCCACCCGCTAACCGGCTAGCAAGACCACCATATGAGCTCGTCGAAGTGATCAATATTTATTTGTGTATTGTAAGTTTTTATATTTAACTTCCTTTATTATGATTTTTTAAAATACAGTAGCTTTATTCAAAATACAAACTTAAACCCTAATTTATTCAAACCATAAATCTTAATTAATTCTATTTTCCAAATCATCACAGTAACTTGTTCCTTTCAAATATTTAAAGATTTTATTTTATTTTCATAAGTTTCAATCTTATTTGCTTAAATCCTAATTGTTAAACATAAAATCCAAGAAACCCTAATTAATACATGAACCCTAAAGTTATATATTTACTGTTTTATTTAAATGAAATGAGTATTTATTATATAGTTTGATTAATGATTTATTTATCTATTCAATTTATGTCTTCAATGAATGATTTATTTATGATGAATGGTTGGTTGATTATTTTTATTAATTTGCTTTGATTTCAAAACATTGTAAAATGTATGTTTTCATATTTTGGGTACCTCATGTATTAAGTATCATGTAATTTAAATTGCTTTTATATTTTGGACTAATGTAAAGGATACGTTTTCACCTTTCGATGGGTATCCTATTTAATTTTAGATATGGACGATGTAAAGATATGTTTCCATCCTCGGATATATGTCTATTTATTTGCTTTGTTTAGATATTGCTTTGATTTTAATATAATGATGTTTTATTTTAATTGTTGCATGTAGTATGGATACTATCAATATATTTAAAAATTTTATAATATCAAGACCTGAAAAGGAGGTCGATTCCAATGAACCGGACGTTGTGGGGGTGCTGGGCCATTTCTCACATTCCCCACACGTACCCAACTTTTCGAACTCATTAAGGGGTTGAGGATTTTTTAGGAATCGAGTCATCCACCCCTTTCTTTTTCCCGGCCCGTCCGTATAGCGACTCTATTTTTTCCGGGCTTAGGCCCCTGTTCTCTAAGGCCCCGAGCCTAAACAGTACCGAAGTAGCAAAAACTATTCCACCAGAAGTGGGGACGAAAATCCCCGCTCACAGTGGCGACTCCATTGGAGATAAGAGAAGTTGATTCCGTTGGTCTTTATATTATTCTATTCTTTCTTATCATGATATTATTCATTGCATCATATTAGATTGCATCATGTGCGTGAGTTAGGACGCCCGTATTACTCGTGTTGTGTTATGTAAGGGATATCATACTTTCACTCAAGGTATGAAGATTGAGCATGGCATAACCACTCATAGCCTTGTACCATTTGGTATATACTTGTTATAGGAACCTAAGCCTTTTAACCCAAATACTAAATCTCATGTAATTGGCCTAGTTACTTTCCTTAGATTTTTACCCTAAATGCTTTGTTGTTTGACTATGGTTAGTTTATCTTGGTTTAAATCATGGCTTATTTGGTTTGTTCTTTTTCTAATATGGCCTAAGTATATTATAAGCTCAAAATAATTTTTTTTTTAAAATAAAAAAGACCAAAGCTATTTTCAAAACTTTTTAAAATGGTCTTTGGACATAAAACTTTTCTAAAAAATAAATCAAAAATTCTTTTCTCATGACCCAAGTACAAAAGTCCAAAATTCATTTTTTCTAAATCTTTTTACAATTGACTTAGAAACAAAATAATTTTCATAACCTTTTGAAAGAGCTTACGAATATTTAGGTCAATTATGAAAATACCAAAAATTAATTGTGAGCCTAGGTTATACTAAGAATTATTAATCATGGACTTATTTTTGACATGAATCATCAGTTACTTTTTTAAGTGAGAAATCTATTTATAATAAACTTCTTAATTTAGTTTTAATCCAATACATCATAAAAGCTACTTTAGTTGGTTGAATGGATTAAAACCTAATTAATGAGAATTATCATGAACCGATTTCTATTTTTAAAATATAACTATTGGTTGAAACGTCAGAGAGAATTTTTCAAAAATAAGATACCCAATGTTGGTACTTTGTTAACCATACTACCTAGAAAAAGAGACTCATCATCCGTGCGTGAAAGTTATAAGATTGAAAGGAATGTCCTAATTATCTTTCTTTATTTATTGTTTGTGCATATATGTATACATGTATACATATATTTGCATCTCATATCATTGATCCTCTCTGGCTCACAGCCTTGAATTATGACAGTTCAAAAGCTTACGACAATCCGACCTACGCTGGAGACGAAGAATCTAACTACGACTCAATCACTTTCTCACCAAAAGCAATGGAGCCCGAATAAATTCAAAAAATGGTGGATGACGCCCTCAATGCCAAGATGAAAGAAATAAAAGAGGCCTTGGCTGAGACCATGAAGAATCAATTGGTTGAAATTTTAAGGAACAATGCCGAAGCATCTGCTAACACCAAGAAGCCAAAGGACAAAGGGGAGGCTAAGGTTGGTGAAGTGGCTTTTGATGATGACAAGGTAATCGTGGATGACGATGACGACGACGACTGGGCTCAATACTTCCAAGATCCTCAAGATAAAAAGAAGGAGCCAAAGGTTGTTGAGAAGACAACTTTTGAAAAGACTGAAAATTTTGATGTTGAGAAGATGATTGATGACCTAGATAAAAAATTTGAGAAGAAACTAAAAACTGAAGAGATGTCCAAGATCGACAAACTATTTGAACAAGATGAGAAGGTCCCTTATAAGTTCAATATGCCTTCCTTCGCTAGGTACAATGGTACTGAAAACCCTCATCTCAATGTAAAGCAGTACATCACTGCTATGCAGTCTGCTAGAGCTACTAAGGCTCAAACTCTAAGATATTTTATATTCTCATTGGACCCTATTGTCCAAAATTAGTTCAACACCTTAGAGAAAAGTAGTTAAAAAAATTGGAACATATTGTACAAGGCTTCCATTCAGCAGTATGGGTACAATACCGAGCTGGAAGTTACCTTAATGGAAGTTGAGTCCATTAGACAAATGCCAAATGAGAATTTTGTGGACTATGTAAAAAGGTGGAGGAATAAGGCTTCATTGCTCAAGAAGAGGCCCGATGAATATGATCAAATAAGGATGATTGTGAGAGGGGTGTTGCCTAGTCTTCGTGAAAGGATGTCTCATACACTCATCCGGGATTTTAAAGATCTTCTCCAAGCTGGTCTATAAATTAAAGAGTGGGAAAGGGAGAAGAACCGTTTTTCTGCAAAATGAAATTATCAGCCTAACAATCAAAGTACACAAAAGGAAGCTAATGTCAATACAACTGGTCAAGCAAATAGAAGACAATTTTCAGATATGGGAAAGCCTTTGTCTTGGGTTTTCAACAAGCTATAAAAGGAGGCATTGACTCCTCGTTCTTTGCCTAATCCTTTACTCCCAAAATTTGATACTAAAGTTTTTTGTCAATTTCATCAGACTCAAGAATATGAGACCGATAGATATACCCGATTGAAGCATGAGATCCAAGATTTAATCGACAGTAGTAAGCTTCCTGAGTTAGATAAACCCAATATCAAAAGCAATCCTTTGCCTAGGTTCAACAGAGTGCCACCACCAACAACTTTCATGGTAGAAAAAGAATTTGAGGAAGATTTTGTCTTATCCTCTTTTCAAGATGGAAGTATTAAAGATGTGGAATAAGGAGAAATTTTATTTAACAAACATCTCTTAGCGTGGAGTGTTGCTCTATTTATTTTGCTTTCTTTAATATTTAATTAGAATAATTGTGTCTTTTAAATTTAAAGTTGCTTGAAATAAATTACTTTTATCAAAATTTTTATTGGTCTTTGCTCATTTTGGTGCTCAACCAATGAGGAATCTAGCTTGATGTTCATAAATTAATGTGTCTAGGTATTATGATTTGAATGATTTTACTAGATGAGGAAATTGCTATATAGTATTGAGTTGTGTATGCTTACTTAGAGAGGGCTCCTGCATAATTACCTTTGTCTAATTTCTAGTCAGTCTTTGAGCATGCTTTGATGGATTTTCGAGACGAAATTGAACTTTGCTTATTTAAGAGAGAAATGATCTAGACATTATTTGACAAGCCAATAACTAGTATCCACCCAATTAAATATCAATCCCTAGTTATCCCTTTGAGCCTTTATAAAATTTTAGTTTTTTTTTTCATTGGCTTACAAACCCCAACAATCTACCTTGAGCTGTTGTTACACTTTTGACAAGTTTTATGATCACTAAGGTGAAGAGACAAGAAGATCAAAGAAAGGAATGAATGGTCAAGACTATAAGGATAGTTGAAGTTTTCAAGACCATAAGGATAGTTGAAGTTCACCTAGACCAAATATCACAGATAAAGTTAGGACTAAAATAGATTAATACTGTAACATCCCCCATGTCCAATGCACTCACACTACAACCACAACAATGTAGCATAAGTGCACCAAACATAGGGATGCTACGGTTCTCTTAACATTTAAAACACTTTAAAACTGGATACAATACCCTTATCATTATACATTATAGAAAAGTAGATCATTTACTTATAAAACAAAACATATTAGTTATATATATATATTTAAATAATACACAGCGGAAGTTATAAAATATGTACATATTTACATATTAAACATTTCTTTACAAAATATAAAGAAGTATACATGATTGGCAAGTCTGTTCTGATCTTTAAGCTCCCAAAATGGATTCTTCAAGGTCTACTCTCACTTGGTCTTGATGAACTCTCGAGGTCAACTCTATCAACTCTATTACCTGCGCGATTAAATACTATCGCGCTAAGCCAAGGGCTTAGTAAGATAATAATGCTAATGATATGACTTAGTGCAATGCAATGTCATTTCTCAATCCATATTATACATGTAACATCATATATGCAAAACTAGCAACATATTTTCATGTTACATATCACATTTCAATATCTTTTCATATACCTCATTAGTATTCATTTAGCCATTCATAGTCAACACTAATCAAAGACAAGCATGGGCCCAAGACACACTAATATGCCATTCAATTTTCAGAGTTAAAGCTTTGGTTTTGTTATCACATTCATCAATATCATATACCCAACTAGGCTTCAAGGATTAAGTTCAACCAAGCTTCAAGGGGAGCAAAGCATGCTAAGCATCAACCCAACTTGGCTTCAAGAACTAATCCAACCTAGCTTCAAGGGTGGTAACATCTCAATTAGGCTTCAAGGATTCAATCCAACCTAACTTCAAGAGATTGTTACACTTATTAGGCATGCCACCAACAACCAACTCTGAAAATGGAATAACACATTAGCCACACAATTCATTTATTATTCAATTATCATCTCCATTCTCAATTCTCAATTGAATCATCATAGCCAATCACAATGGCTTCACATTACATTTGAGTTATCATAACATGTTTCACTTCATAGTATACATACTCAATTATTTCATCACATCCATCACATCTTTATTTTCTTACCACATCAAGATAGTATATAATATGTCATCTAGGCAAACATGCCTTAGTCATCTCATTTTCATCATTATAATTCATCATTGATGTACACTACAAAGTACATTATTCATATAACACATTACCATTGACAATATTCAAATAAGACCACAAGGTTAGGAATCAATTAGGCAAAACCCTAAACTGGACACGCTCACCCACACGACCGTGCTCCTGACCGTGCCCTAACTCCTCAACACAGAAACATTTACACACTCAACACCACGGGCGTGTTCATGGGCGTGTAACACATTCTGTTTCTCAAAGTATTGACACGTCCAACTTCATGAACGTGCTCTTGACCGTGTCATTACCCCAAAGTCACAGTAGCTATGACACGCTCACTAACACGGGCGTGTTAATGGCTGTGTCACACTTACTGCCTCAAACACAATTGACACGCCTAGCAATCCTGGACGTGTTCATGGGCGTGTCCGGCAGACAACCCAGATTCCGGCCAAAACCACAATCAACCCAACAAACAACACTCTTTCATCATCTTTCACTTCAACATAACTCAACTAGACACACCCAAAACCATAATAAACTTGCCAAGAACATATAAACAAACCCAACACACACATCCAACACAAATCACAAATCATACTCAACATTTCAAATCTTTAGCACCAACACATCTCTACCTTCCCAACAACCTTACTCTTTTCTTCAATCAAACCCCAAAATCTAAAAACCAAGGAACCAAACACTCAAAAACACTTCTCAGACAACCAACCCATTCCATCAAGATTCAAACAACTCAAAACAACACAAAGAGTCAAGAGAGCACTTACCAAAGATGAAGAAACTCTTAAATCTCTTTCTTGAACTCTTGAAAACTTCTCTACTCTTGATCTTGGAGAGCTAACTCTCTTCCTCTCTCTCTTGTTTCTGCTGGCCGAAGAACAAAGGAAAAGAAAGGAAAAAGGAAAAGAAAGAAGGAGCTGTCACTAGAGAAAGGAAAGAAGAACAAGCCAAAACAAATTCAAACCTTCTCTCTCTCCAACCACTTTCCTTAAAATCCTCTCCACCTTTCATTTAATAATAAACAAATAAAATATCAACTCCCACTAAACACTTCTCACTTAATTAATTCTTAATCACAATTAAATAATAACAATAATCTCTTCCTTTGACTTGTATACATATATAACTCATATATACAACATATACACTTTCTAATATTCCTTTTTCTCTTTCAATTAAGCTTATACACATAATCCAATTAATAACAACAATTAATCCAATACTCCTAGGGTACAATTTGGGATATTACAATTCTCCCCCTCTTAAAAGAAATTTCGTCCTCGAAATTACCTGAAATCAAATCCGAAACAAATGAGGATACTGGTCTCGTATTGTTTGCTCACTTTCCCAAGTAGCCTCTTCTCTCCCATGGTTCTGCCATAGAACTTTTACTAATGGCACTCTCTTGTTTCTCAATTCTTTCACTTCACATGCCAAGATAGCAATTGGTTCCTCTTCAAATGTTAGATCTGGGTTCACTTTAACAGATTCAATTGACAATACATGAGATGGATCCGACCTGTACCTCCTCAACATAGAGACATGAAATACATTATGGATCCGATCCAACTCAGGTGGCAAAGCAAGACGATAAGCAACTGGTCCAACTCTCTCTAAGATCTCATACGGTCCAATGAAACGAGGACTCAATTTTCCTTTCCGACCGAACCTCAAAATCTTCTTCCAAGGAGACACTTTCAGAAATACCTTATCTCCAACATCAAACTCAATATCTCTCCTTTTCAGATCTGCATAAGACTTCTGTCGGTCTAAAGCTGCTTTTAACCTGCCTCGAATCAACTTCACTTTCTCTTCAGTTTCTTGAATCAAATCAGGGCCAATTAACTTATTATCTCTAAGCTCATTCCAACAAAGAGGTGTCCTACACCGTCTGCCATACAATGCTTCAAACGGTGCCATACCAATGCTGGATTGGTGACTGTTGTTGTAAGCAAACTCCACAAGAGGTAAGAATCTATCCCAACTTCCAGAGAAATCGATGACACAGCTTCTCAACATATCCTCAATAATTTGTATCACCCTCTCAGATTGCCCATCCGTTTGTGGATGAAAAGCAGTACTGAAGTGTAATCGAGAACCCAAAGTACTATGCAAACTCTTCCAAAATCTTGAAGTAAACCTGAGATCTCGATCAGACACTAAAGAAGTTGGAACACCATGCAACTTCACAATCTCATGGATATACAGCTCAGCCAATCTCTCCAAAGAGTAATCCATCCGCACCGGAAGGAAATGAGCTGTCTTGGTCAATCTATCCACAATCACCCATATAACATCATGCTTCTTTTGTGTCAATGGCAAACCAGACACAAAGTCCATCGTCACTCTATCCCACTTCCATTCTGGTACTGACAACGGCTGAAGCAACCCAGTTGGAACTTGATGCTCTGCTTTTACCTTCTGACATGTGAGACATTTCGATACAAACTCAGCAATGTCTCTCTTCAATCCAATCCACCAGTAATGCTGTCTCAAGTCATGATACATCTTGGTATTACCCGGATGCATAGCAAATATTGACTGATGAGCTTCTTCTAAAATGATCTTCTTCAAATCAGCATCATCGGGTACATATAATCTGTTTTTAAACCATAGGCTCCCATCACTTTTCACAACAAAATCTCTACTCTTTCCACTCTGACAATCTGAAATAATCTTTTGAATCTTCATATCAGTCAACTGAGCTTCTTTGATCTGATCCAATAAAATTGGTTTCAAATGCAATTGTCAACAATGCACCATCATCACAAGGTACAAAGCTAGCACACAATGCTCTCAACTCAACAAGCAACGAGAGCGAGTAAACTGTTAAACCAGCTAAAGACTTCCGACTCAAGGCATCAGCAACAACATTTGCTTTACCTGGATGATAATCAATCAAACAGTCGTAGTCTTTAATCAATTCCATCCATCTCCTCTGACGAAGATTGAGTTCTTTCTGAACACCCAAATACTTTAAACTCTTATGATCAGTGTAGATAAAACATTTCTCCCCAAACAGATAGTGGCGCCAAATCTTTAATGCAAACACAATGGCAGCCAATTCTAAATCATGGGTCGGATAGTTAAGCTCATGCGGTTTCAACTGCCGAGATGCATAAGCTATAACTTTCCCTTCCTGCATCAATACACACCCCAAACCTCTATGTGAAGCATCACTGTAGATCACATATGGTTTGCCTTCAACAGGTAAAGTAAGAACAGGCACTTGAGTTAACATATCTCTCAACTGCTCAAAACTCGCCTGACACTGATCCGTCCACAAAAACCTCACTCCCTTACGAAGCAATCTGGTGAGTGGAGTAGCTATCAAAGAAAACCCTTTCACAAACCGCCGGTAATAGCCTGCCAAACCCAGAAAACTTCTAATCTCTGTCACAGACTTGGGTGGACTCCAATTCAATATAACTTCAACTTTACTCGGATCAACTCTAATGCCTTCTGCTGAAACAATATGTCCGAGAAAAGCAACTTGATTCAACCAGAACTCACACTTTGACAATTTGGCAACCAACTGCTTCTCTCTCAAAATCTGCAACACAATCCGCAGATGCATATCATGTTCCTCTTCATTCCGCGAATACACCAGAATGTCATCGATGAAGACCACTACAAACTGATCCAGATAGGGCCTAAACACCCTATTCATCAAATCCATAAAAGCTGCAGGTGCATTTGTCAGACCAAAAGGCATAACTAAAAATTCATAATGCCCGTACCTGGTCCGAAAAGCGGTCTTCGGAACATCCTCAGCTCTGACTCTCAGCTGATGGTACCCAGATCTCAGATCAATTTTAGAAAACACAGCTGCACCCTTCAATTGATCAAAGAGATCATCAATTCTAGGCAAAGGATATTTATTTTTAATAGTCACCTTGTTCAATTGCCTATAATCGATACACAATCTCATAGTACCATCTTTCTTCTTCACAAATAGTACAGGAGCTCCCCAAGGAGAAACACTGGGGCGAATAAATCCTTTATCCAACAACTCCTGTAATTGCACTTTCAACTCCCTCAATTCTGCTGGTGCCATTCTGTAAGGAGTAATCGGGATAGGAGTGGTACCAGGCAACAATTCGATACCAAACTCCACCTCTCTCTCAGGAGGCAATCCTGGCAACTCCTCTGGAAAAACATCTGGGAACTCAGCAACTGTGGCAATACTATCAATAGGAGAACCCTTCACTCTAGTATCCACCACATGAGCAAGATAGGCTTCACACCCCTTTCTAAACAATCTCCTAGCTGCAACAGCTGAAACAAATAAGGAGGCTAGCTGTTCCTGCTCATTAGATACTATCACCTCTCTACCATCAACAGTTCTCAAAGAAACAATTTTCTTTTTACAATCCACCACAGCTCCATGTCGAGATAGCCAATCCATACCTAAGATCACATCATATTCCTTAAATGGCATCTCAATCAAGTCTCCAAGGAACTCCTCACCTTGCACCCTCACTGCACTATCTCGGTGCACCTTACTCACAACTACACTATGCCCTAACGGATTTGTCACCAACACATCAAATCCTAGGGACTCAGCATGCACATCAAATATAGACAAAACAGATGCACTAATATAAGAATGGGTGGAACCCGGATCAATCAAAGCAAGTACTGAAGTATTAAATAAAGAAAAAGTACCAGCTATGACTGCCGATGCATCTGGCTGCCTCTGCATAACATACATCCTCTGGGAAGAACCAACCTCCTCTGGTCTACCCTCCCTGGATGTAGCACCTCCTCTAAAACTGAACCCTGGTCTGCCTCCCCGGCTGCTACCTCTGCTTGCTCGACCTCCTCTCGCACTAGGTCGAGAAACTGCAGTATCAACTGACATCTGCTCTTGCCTCTCAGGGCAATCTTTCACAAAGTGATCAGGTGATCCGCATCTGAAACAAACTCCTGCTACCCTAGCCTTCCAACATGGACCACCATGTGGCCTACCACACTGACTGTAGATGGGTAGGGTGGATCTCTGAATCATCGGGGTCGGGGCACTCGCTACTGAAGCTACAGGTCTAGATCTCTGCCTCTGAAACTGCGTTGACCTACCAGCTGGCCTATAACTCCTACTACCCCGGGGAACAAAGCTTCCTTTACCTCTCTTTGCAGAAGAAGACCCTGCCTCAAACTGGGGCCTCCTAACTCTAGTCTCTTCCTCTGAAGCAGCCGCAATAGCTTGAGCTCTCTCCGCACTCCGAGCTGCTGCCACTAGCTGGGAAAAATCCTGATATCTTGATCCAGCCACATGACACATAAGAGAAGGCCGCAATCCCTCCTCAAATCTCCTGCATCTATCTATCTCATCTACTATAATACCCCTAGCATACTCACTCAACCGGATAAATTCAACCTCATACTCCGTCACGGTCCGGTGATCCTGCCTCAAATCTAAAAACTCTCTTTTCTTCCCATCTTTATACTCCCTTGGAGTATACTTCAATTCAAATTCTCTCAGAAAGTCAGCATATGACAAAGTTGGTGGATCATCCATAGAATGGGGCACTGTCTTCCACCAACTATATGCATCCTTTTGTAGCAAAGATCTTGCATAGTCAAACTTTTCCTCAGGGGTGGCTTGCAACTGAATAAAGATCCTCTGAACTTTGTCAAGCCACTGTTCTGCTACAGCTGGATCAGTAGTACCAAGGAAATCCTCCGCTCCATACTTCCTTAGTTTGTCATAGTGCCTCACTAGTACCACAGGCTGTGGGGGTGGTGGCACTGGTTGTACTGGTGCTTGTCTCATTACTTCCATCATATTCCTGAACCAGGCTGGCGGAACCTCATCACCAACTGGTCTCCCCGACACTGAGGCAGGTGCCTCTCCAGCACTAACCACTCTAACTCCCTCTCTACTCTCATCCGGAGCTACACTCTCCGCACTACCCTCAATCGACTGACGTATGTGAGAATCCATCACAACCTATCTCTGCAAACGCAATAGAGTACGACTTATTAAAGATCAGGGACTGCCAATCCCAAACATGTATTTCATTTTAAAATCATTCTTTTAAAGTCAAAATAGTCTTTTTCCTTACATTTTACCTAGGTTGAGAATCTCAAACCTAGGCTCTGATACCAAAACAATTGTAACATCCCCCATGTCCAATGCACTCACACTACAACCACAACAATGTAGCATAAGTGCACCAAACATAGGGATGCTACGGTTCTCTTAACATTTAAAACACTTTAAAACTGGATACAATACCCTTATCATTACACATTATAGAAAAGTAGATCATTTACTTATAAAACAAAACATATTAGTTATATATATATATATTTAAATAATACACAGCGGAAGTTATAAAATATGTACATATTTACATGTTAAACATTTCTTTACAAAATATAAAGAAGTATACATGATTGGCAAGTCTGTTCTGATCTTTAAGCTCCCAAAATGAATTCTTCAAGGTCTACTCTCACTTGGTTTTGATGAACTCTCGGGGTCAACTCTATCAACTCTATTACCTGCGCGATTAAATACTATCGCGCTAAGCCAAGGGCTTAGTAAGATAATAATGCTAATGATATGACTTAGTGCAATGCAATGTCATTTCTCAATCCATATTATACATGTAACATCATATATGCAAAACTAGCAACATATTTTCACGTTACATATCACATTTCAATATCTTTTCATATACCTCATTAGTATTCATTTAGCCATTCATAGTCAACACTAATCAAAGACAAGCATGGGCCCAAGACACACTAATATGCCATTCAATTTTCAGAGTTAAAGCTTTGGTTTTGTTATCACATTCATCAATATCATATACCCAACTAGGCTTCAAGGATTAAGTTCAACCAAGCTTCAAGGGGAGCAAAGCATGCTAAGCATCAACCCAACTTGGCTTCAAGAACTAATCCAACCTAGCTTCAAGGGTGGTAACATCTCAATTAGGCTTCAAGGATTCAATCCAACCTAACTTCAAGAGATTGTTACACTTATTAGGAATGCCACCAACAACCAACTCTGAAAATGGAATAACACATTAGCCACACAATTCATTTATTATTCAATTATCATCTCCATTCTCAATTCTCAATTGAATCATCATAGCCAATCACAATGGCTTCACATTACATTTGAGTTATCATAACATGTTTCACTTCATAGTATACATACTCAATTATTTCATCACATCCATCACATCTTTATTTTCTTACCACATCAAGATAGTATATAATATGTCATCTAGGCAAACATGCCTTAGTCATCTCATTTTCATCATTATAATTCATCATTGATGTACACTACAAAGTACATTATTCATATAACACATTACCATTGACAATATTCAAATAAGACCACAAGGTTAGGAATCAATTAGGCAAAACCCTAAATTGGACACGCTCACCCACACGACCGTGCTCCTGACCGTGCCCTAACTCCTCAACACAGAAACATTTACACGCTCAACACCACGGGCGTGTTCATGGGCGTGTAACACATTCTGTTTCTCAAAGTATTGACACGTCCAACTTCATGAACGTGCTCCTGTCATTACCCCAAAGTCACAGTAGCTATGACACGCTCACTAACACGGGCGTGTTAATGGCTGTGTCACACTTACTGCCTCAAACACAATTGACACGCCTAGCAATCCTGGACGTGTTCATGGGCGTGTCCGGCAGACAACCCAGATTCCGGCCAAAACCACAATCAACCCAACAAACAACACTCTTTCATCATCTTTCACTTCAACATAACTCAACTAGACACACCCAAAACCATAATAAACTTGCCAAGAACATATAAACAAACCCAACACACACATCCAACACAAATCACAAATCATACTCAACATTTCAAATCTTTAGCACCAACACATCTCTACCTTCCCAACAACCTTACTCTTTTCTTCAATCAAACCCCAAAATCTAAAAACCAAGGAACCAAACACTCAAAAACACTTCTCAGACAACCAACCCATTCCATCAAGATTCAAACAACTCAAAACAACACAAAGAGTCAAGAGAGCACTTACCAAAGATGAAGAAACTCTTAAATCTCTTTCTTGAACTCTTGAAAACTTCTCTACTCTTGATCTTGGAGAGCTAACTCTCTTCCTCTCTCTCTTGTTTCTGCTGGCCGAAGAACAAAGGAAAAGAAAGGAAAAAGGAAAAGAAAGAAGGAGCTGTCACTAGAGAAAGGAAAGAAGAACAAGCCAAAACAAATTCAAACCTTCTCTCTCTCCAACCACTTTCCTTAAAATCCTCTCCACCTTTCATTTAATAATAAACAAATAAAATATCAACTCCCACTAAACACCTCTCACTTAATTAATTCTTAATCACAATTAAATAATAACAATAATCTCTTCCTTTGACTTGTATACATATATAACTCATATATACAACATATACACTTTCTAATATTCCTTTTTCTCTTTCAATTAAGCTTATACACATAATCCAATTAATAACAACAATTAATCCAATACTCCTAGGGTACAATTTGGGATATTACAAATACCACTCCACTCATCCATTACCAGAAATACAAGTTGGTACAAACAAGACAACTCTTTTGGAGCTAGGACAAAAAAAAATAAAAAAAAGAGAAAAAAGAGAAAAATAAATTCAAAAAAGGAGAAAAAGAAGAAAGAAAAAAGAAAAATAATAAAAAAGGAAAATAAAACCCAAAATGGTTCAGAAAGCCTACCGAGTTCTCTTTTACCTAAGGCAGCAAAAGGCTTCCATTTGGTTTATAAGGACAGTTTGACTGGAATTGATCCAACCCAACCAAAGATTCGATCAAAATTCAAGAAAAAAGAGAAAGACCATCTATTTTTTAAAAATCTTGTACTTAATAGTCTTACAAGAAAGAATGACAAAATGAGTAAGAAAAAGAAAGAGAAAGAAAAGGAAAAAAAAGAAGGGAATGTGGGTATTAACATTTTATAAGGGAAAAGCCTATCTCAATCAAGATCCAAATTCATGTCAAAAAGAAAGAAGAATGTTCAAACCTCTATCTTTTCATGCTCCCAAATGTCTAAAGTTCCAACAAGCAGTTTGCAGTGTGAAGGTTTGTCTATTATACCACATCAGCTCCAATCTCAAATTGGCTTTCATTTAATCCGTGTCCCTTATAGACCCCATTTCAAGCCTATCAAAGTCCTGTTGATCTCTCTTGGTAGGTAGAGTCTATTAGTGGATATAGTTTGAATAAGCATGCATATGAGATAGACAATATTCAAACTCAATAAGTTTGACCAAGTAATGTGTATGTGCCTATCTGAAGTGCAACAATTCTTGTTTAAATGAAAATGATTCCCGAGTTTAGTATGGTAATAAGGGTTGTCATGTTAAAGATATGTTAATGTGAAAAATCAAGTCCTGAGGTAAATTGACATTAATTTGGCAAAGCCAACATTTGATTCCAAAATTCAAAAATAAAAAAAAAAGAAATTTTTTTTACAAAGCCTTCAAGTTAAGGGAAATATGTTAAACAGTCGAACCTTAAAGGACACACTGGGCAAAGTAAAGAATTATTTGCAAGGTTCTGAAGAAGCTACCAATTGGTGTGCTGAATCATAGTTTGAAATGGATGTATCTCTGACTCTGCCGCTCGAAGTCTCAACCACTCATGTCCTCAGCATCTTTAAGATGAAAGCCATAAAAGCGAAGCCTTTTGTAAGACCTGAACGAGCATCTAGAAGGAGTCAATGAGAATACTTCAGCTGATCACCTCAGTCTGTGAGTCGGCGGAAGCACTGTAAGTGTTATTCATACATATCATGCATACATGAGCATATCACATTGCATTTTTTTGTATTGTATTTCTTTGCCAAAGTGAACAGCAAACACCCTATAAAGTATAGAATCAAAAGAAGAAGTGAAATTAGGGGGCATGGAAAGCCCATTGCTTGAGGAAGCTCTAGTAATTTTACAAAAGAAAGAAGAAATGCATGCTTATTCAAAGAACTAGATAATCTACAAACATCAACCAAAGCCGCATAGAAAAAATTATGGGTTTGAACCTACATAGGGGGCAAAGTTTCTCCTTTCGATTTTTTGAATTTATGCATGCATAAAATATTTTGAGACTCACTTGCAATATTTTGCCACACAGAAGGCAAGGAGAAGATATGAATTGGCCAGCTAAAAAGTAGCTGAATTTTTGCAAATAGAAGAACAAAAAAAGAATGGAACATTAGAACTATCAAAAGAATGAAGATGCAAAAGACAAAAGATCAGTCCAGCTTAAAGGATGAATATCCACTTTCAAGGGTGAAGACCCAATTCCAAGGATAAAAATCTAGCTTAAAGGATAAAGATCCACTTTCAAGGGTGAAGACCCTATTTTCACGGATGAAGATCCATTTTCAAAGGTGAAGACCTGATTCTAAGGATGAAGATCCAATTTCAAAGGGTGAAGACCCGAAGTCCAAAGGATGAAGATCCGTTTTCAAGGATGATGACCTGATGCCAAGGATGAAGATTCAGCTTAAAGGATGAAGATCCAATTTCAAGGGTGAAGACCAGAGGTCCAAAGGATGAAGATCCATTTTTAAGGGTGAAGACTCGATCTCCAAGGATGAAGATCCATTTACAAGGGTGAAGACCCGATCTCCAAGGATAAAGATCTATTTTCAAAGGTGAAGATCCGATGCTAAGGATGAAGATCCAAGGTCTAACGATGAAGATACATTTTGAGGGTGAAGACCCACAATCCGTTAAAGAATAGAACAACTGGAGTAGCCGAAATTCTCAATTGATAAAAGGTCAGTAAAACTCAGTCTCAGGTCTAGATTGCTTTTATATTTTGGAATAATATAAAAGACATATTTTCACTTTTCGATGGGTGTCCTATTTAATTTTAGACATGGATGATGTAAGGACATATTTTCATCATCGGATGGGTGTCCATTTATTTACTTTGTTTGAACATTGCTTTGATTTTAATATAATGATGTTTTATTTTAATTATTGCATATAGTATGGATAATATCAATATTTTTAAAAATTTTATAATATTAAGACCTGAAAAGGAGGTCGGTTCCAATGAACCGGGCGTTGTAGGTGTGCTAGGCCATTTCTCACCTTTCCCACACATACCCAACTTTTCGAACCTATTAAGGGGTTGGAGATTCCTTAGGAATCGAGTCATCCACCTCTTTCTTTTTTTCGGCCCATCCGGGTGGCGATTCCAGTTTCTCCGAGATTAGGCCCATGTTCTCTAAGGCCCCGAGCCTAAACAGTGCAGAAGTCGCAAGAACCATTCCACCGGGAGTGGGGGGTAAAAATTTCTGCTCACACGCTCTAACATTTAATCAATAAAAGAAAATGGAAAATGATCCTTAAGAGTGGCCTTGTTTAGTTTTTTATAATCTATACACACTCGCCAACTCGTAACCATCCTAGATGGAATCAACTCTTCTCTTTCATTTTTAACAATTGTCATCCCCCTTTCTTTAGTACCATATGTATTGGGCTTACCCAAGGACTATCCGAAATTGGATAAATAATCCATGCATCTAATAGTTTAGTAATTTCACTCTTAACAACCTCCTTCATATTTAGGTTTAATCTTCTTTATGCATCCACAACCGGTTTACAATCATCCTCCATCAAAATCCTATGCATACATAAAGATGGACTAATACCCTTGATATCTAAAATAGTCCAGCCTATAGCCTTCTTAAATTGTCTAATCACACCAAATATTTATTCTAATTGGTCCTCAGATAATTGAATATATATAATTATTGGAAGGCTTTCATTGGGTCCTAAAAAGACATATTTCAAATGAGAAGACAATAGTTTTATCTCAAGAATAGGTGGTCTGTCAATTGAAGGGGGTAGTAAATGTGTAGATTTTCCTATTTCTTCAAATTTCCTAAAAGCTATGGGTGATATTATCTGTAAGGTATAAGCACAAGCTGCTATCTCTTGATTGTCATCTTCTTGAGTTGCACTATTAGTTAAACAAGCCTCTCAAGGATCATCTCTAAACTTTTTTTCATAGGCTTCTTGAACTAACTCATCAATAACATCTACTCTAAAAAATCATCCATAAATCTTGGTTCTTTCATGGATTCATTAAGATTGAATTCTACTGTCTCTTTACCTACTTGAAGAGTTAGCTTACCTCCCTTAACATCTATCATTGCCCTTGCAGTAGCCAAAAATGGTCAACCTAAAATTAGAGAAATTTCAATATCCTCTTCCATATCAAAAATAACAAAATCAACAGGAATATAAAATTTATCAATTTGAACCAACATATTTTTTACTATTCCCAAAGGAAATTTTACAGAACGATCTGCTAATTGAAGTATCACCCTTGTAGGCTTCAAATATGTGAATCTGAGCTTTCTGCAAATTGAATTTGGCATTAGACTTATACTTGTACCTAAATAACATAAAGTTTTACTAAAGTCAAATTCACCAATAGTGCAAGGTATAGATCTTTCAATTTGGATAGAAGTTTATTCAGGATCACATCACTGCATTCTTCAGTTAGGACAACTCTTGCATTTTTCTTAAATGGATCTCTTGTTAGAAAGAATCTCCTTCAAAAATTTGACATATGAAGACATTTGAGCGATAACATCTACAAAAGGAATGTTAATTTTTAATTGTTTAAATACTTCAAGAAATTTTTCATATTATTTTTCCACTTTTTGCTTTTGAAACTTTTGAGAAAATAGTATAAGTGGTACATAAGACTTCACTTCTGTTTTTGGTGGGAGTGTCTCACTTTTCTCCTTTTCAGTCTCACTCTCTTTATGTTGCTCATCTTCTTTAATTAATTCACTTTCTCTTTTTGATTCAACCTTCTTTGGTACCATCTCTTGTAACTCCTTCCCACTTCTAAGCATAATTGCTTTACAATATTCCTTAGGATTTATTTCTATTTTACTAGGAAGAGCTCATTGACTTCTTAAATTGGAAGAACTATCTATTTGCCCAATTTGCACTTCAAGGTTCCTAGTTTGACTTATAATTTGATCCATCATACCTTTCGATCGATCATATTGCTTATCTAATTTGTCAAACCTTTCACTAGAAACAGTAATAAATTTTTCTAAAGTAGCCTCATATCCCATCTTGTTATCTTAGTAATTAGCTTGACCTTGTCCCCAATTTGAAAATAGTGGTTGGTACATTCCTCTTTGGTTGAATTAATTTCTCTAATTTTCTTGGTTGCCTTGATTTCCACCCCATGACAAATTTGGGTGGTTTCTCCAACTAAGGTTGTATGTGTTTCCATAAGGCATGAGTTGCGCTTTATTTTGATTCCCCAAAAAATTCACTTGATCTTGAGCTGGACATTCAAAAGATTGGTGGTTTCCACCACACCCTTCATAACCTACAGTGGCAAGATTAACATGTTCCAACTTTCTTGTTAAGGCATCAACCTTAGCTGAAAGTAATGAAATTCAATCTACTTCCTGCACACCGACTACCTTCTTGGGTAAAGATCTCTCATTAGACCAATAGTAATTGTTTCCTGCCATGAATTCAAGTTGTTCCAAAGCTTCAGCTGTATTTTTGTTCATTAGAGCACCTCTATCAGCTGTATCTATTGTATTTCTCAATGGCCCTGTTATTCCATCATAAAATATTTGCACAATCAGCCATTCTAGAATCCCGTAGTGAGGATATTTCCTTTGAAGGTCATTAAATCTCTCTCATGCTTCATAGAGTGACTCTCCATCAAACTGCACAAAACTGGTTATGTTATTTATGAATTTTGCAGTCTTACTAGGAGAGAAATATTTTGCCAAAAATTTTTTAGACAGATAGTCTCAAGTGGTGAAAGTTTCAGCAGCTTGTCGTTGCAACCAAGCTTTTGCTTTGTCCTTTAATGAGAAAGGAAAAAGGCGTAGCCTAATTGCATCATTATTGACTCCATTCATCTTGATTGTGTCACAAATTTCTAAGAAATTTTTCAAGTGAGCAATACCATCTTCCTGGTTCAAGCCATAGAAAAACTGTTATTGAACCATATTGATGAGAGCTGATTTAAGTTTAAAATTGTTAGCATTTATTGCAGGTCGAGTGAAGCTTGATTCAATATGAGCATTAGGCATGACATGTTCTCTCAGAGTTAGATTTTTTGGTTAAATTTGATCTTGTAGGTCATCCATACTAACTTTTTCATCACTAGCTTTCTGTACTTCAACTCTACTGTCTTCTTCTATAGACTCCTATGCCGAATTTATTCCCTTTCTTCTTTTTCTAGGTGAAGTTTCTCTCTTCTTGAGCTATCATTTTCTTTGCACTACTTTTTGATTTCAGGATTAAAATCTTCTAAAACAGTTTTTCGATTACTGCGCATAAAAATCCTGCTAAGAAATAAAAGAAAATAATTAAAATAAATTTTAAATTAATAATTTCTTTGTTTGAACTTACTGTTATCAAATTAATTTTTTCTTCTTCGACAACGGTGCCAAAAACTTATTGGTCGATTTGTGTGTATCTATTTTAAACCGCAAGTGCATGGCTCGTAATAAGTAATAAAGTGTAAATAAAAGTCGATCTCACAGAAAAGGAATAATTTGACTATCAAAAATTCAAATCAACTATTATTTAAAAAATAAATAATTAATTTTATATTATCTGAAAATTAAATATTGTATCCTAAATTTAAATTAAAATTTAAAAATTAAATAAAAATTTAAAATTAAATAATCTAAGATAGATATCTACTAATTCAAACTTAAAATTAAAATTAAAATCTTTGAATTCAAATAATTAGGATAAACTAGTAGGATTAGATTTCATTAGAATTGTTTCAAATAGATAAAAATATATTTTCAAACTAATTCAAATTTTTCTTGAATCAAAGTTATCAATTTCGTAAGTGTTAATTTTTCTCTTTCTCAAGCAAGAAAATTAATGATTGATATAATTTATTAGTTCTATTTTCATGAACAATAAATTAAAACAACCTATAAAGCTCAAAGCAACTAAATTGGTCTTAAGATTATTTTTTATCTCTAAATAGAATTTTCTTAAGTTGTTGATTTTTTAATCTAAAATCATACCTAGCTTTCACTCAACATATGATTTCAATTGAACATGTAATTGGTGGCCAGTCAATCATAAGTATTAAGAATAAAATCAACAAAATTTCAATTATAAGAAATAAATAGTAATTAAATTAATTAATACCCATTATCCGTAATCCTAAGTCTACCTAATCCCGCTAAGAAAATTAGTTGCTCATGGCTAAATTAAACATAAAGAATATAATAATTAAAAAAATAAACATTAAATTCATAATTCTAATGTTCAAAACAAGAAAAGAACAAAGCACTAAAATATAAACTTGAAAAATATAGACTGAAAAGAGAATTCAAACTAGACAGATAAAGAATCTTATAGAGACGACGAAGTCTTTCTCTAGCACAATCTTCTTTTTCCTTTTGATTTCCAAAGATTAAAAACTAATCTCCTCTAGAGAAAAAAAATGAAAAAGTATTTATGAAAATCCCAGGATGGCTCTAGGTCCTCTCTAAGTTACTGTTCACATCCTTCCTAAGCTGATTTCTCCAACGCCTTCTAACTAGACTCGTATTCCTACTCAGCTTTTATTCAAAAATTCAAATTCAAACTTGCCATCTAATTTTCTATCAGATAAAAAAGCCATGCCTTAAATTGACTCCTTTAGTAAAATTGTAGCCCCGGAAGATTAGATAATTTTAGGCTTTTGAATTATCTTATTCGAACTTCAGACACCCAAGTTATGGCCCAATTATTATTAGTAGCTCGGACTGAACTTCTGCTTTTGAAATTTAAGCCCAATTTTGACTTTTAAGTTGAAAATTAAAATGAACTTGGATTTTAACAAACTAGGCCTCTCCGTAAAGCTTGAGGTATCCTCTATCAATTTCATGAAGATCACTTTTTCAATTTTCTACTTTATACCCACCGAAATTATACATGAAGCTCTGATGGTCCAATTCTACCTACAAATTTTAGGTTAGGCACACTTTAAAGAAATTAATTTAAACTAAACTAAATTCAAGAATAATATAATAAAAGAACACAAATAAGCTTAGAATAGATTAATTCAAGTCAATTACATGCTAAATATGATAGAAAATATAAGGTCAATGTACACTTATCAAGATTGAAAAAGTTGTATGCATGAAGTTTGTAAAGGACATCTCAAGCTTTCCAAAGAGTTCTGGTTCATTGAAATCCAAGATAATTTAGACCTCCAACTATTGAGTCAAAATTAGGCCTGAGATGCTGAAGCACAATTCTAGTCCGAACCACAAAGAGTAATTGAGTCATATCTTGGGTGTTCAAAGTCCAATTTAGGTGATTCAAAAGAATAAAGTCATCTACTCTTAAAGGACTACAACTTTGGTGAAGGAGTTAGATGGAGATAAGGTTTCTATCTGATAGTAAATTAGCTTGAAAATTAAAATTCAAATTCTGAAGGAGTAGATTTGAAGTAAGAGTCTGTTTTTAGATAGAGGAAGATTTTGAGAGAGTTGACAGCAGCCATCCTGGGGATAACTCTTCTACATTTTTCATTTGTCTCTATAATTAGCTTCATCCACCATTAGAGAGAAAAAAAAAAGGAAGAAGAAGATTGTGCTTTGAGGATGACGTCATTATTTTTGCAAGATTCATCCATCTAGTTTGAACATTCAATTACGATTTAGAATTTTAATTTTTAATTCTTTGATTTCTTTGTTATTTATTTTAATTAAATTTTAGAGTTATGAATCCTATGAATTATTTCTTCATTACTACTGTTTTTATTCTTAATTTAGTTATGAACAACTAATCTCCTTAGTGAGATTAGGTTAATTTAGGATAATGAATGATACGTATTGATTGATTTAATTATTAATTTATTTCTTGAATCAAAGTTTTATTGATTTTGCTCTTAATGCTTGTGATTGATTGGCCACCGATTACTTGTCATATTAAAATCATATGTTGAGTGAAAGTTATATGTGATTTTAGATTAAGGAATCAATAACTTTAGAAATTTCTTTTAGAAATAAAATAATTATCCAGATACTAATTTTATTCCTTTGAACTTGATAGATTGTTATAGTTTATTGTTCATGAAAATAGAACTTATAAATTTAAAAAATTATTAATATTATTGCTTGAAAGAAAAGACGATTAAGTTTTAAGAAATTGGTAATTTTGATCCAAAAAAGTTTTGAATTAATTTGAAAATTAGTTTTTACCTATTTGAAAATAATTCTAATGAAATTTAATTTTACTTGTTAGTCTTAAATTATTTAAATTTATAAATTTGAATTTTAATATGATGTTTGAATTAGTAGATAATTATCTTAATTTAATTTAATTTTAAATTTGGATTTAACTTTGAATTTTAAATTAAAGATTGTTAGATAATAATTTTTAAAAATATCAAATTAATCTATTATTTTCAAATAATAGTTAAATTGAATTTTAGTTAGTCAAATAACTCGTTTTCTATAGGAACGATCTTTATAATTATTTTACTATTTACCACAATCCGTGCACTTGCAATACTAAGTTATAGCACATACAACTCATCAACAATTGCATGAAATTTATTGAAAATTTCTTTTTTAAAGTGAAAAAAATGCAGTATAACATGTAAATTATAAATGAATAAATAATTTAAAAATTTTCTTTTAATTGAATTTGAAAATTTTGTACATCAAATGCGTTTATACTAATTATTTATAAGGAAAATTATACGATTGATATGCGTAATATATATTACTAATAATACATGAATAATTATAAAAATAAATTGATTCACTTAATCAATCAAATTATAAACTCTTTAAATTTTGAATCGTATTAATATATACATAAAAGTTTTTTTTTTCTTTCTTAGCAGGCATTGGATGTGAATTTAATAATTAGTTGGATATAATAAAGTTTATGGAGTGGGGAATAAGTCGTAGTGAAGGAAGCAATTTTTGGGTTGATTTTGTTGAGAAATGGCGGTAATGGTGATGCAGGCCTGTTCTCCAATGAAAGCAATTAAGTGAGATAATAAACAATTTTTAACATTTTTTGATTAAATTAGTTGAATAAAATAAAGCTGAAAGCACATGCTTAACAACAAGTAGAATGAACACACCAGCATTATTAACTGTTGTAAGCGATCCACATCCTCCATTGTTGACTCCAATATTCAAGTTTGCTATTGGTTTTATTTTAATTTTTATATATGTATATTGGACTTTTTTAACAATAAATATATGAAAAATTAAATGCTGAATTTTAAGTGTCGAATAATATAAAATTGGTGATGTATTAAATTATAAAAAATATTTAAAAATTTAATTACTTTTTACATTCAGTACAAGGCTAAAAACTTTAGTACATTATTTCAAGGTTATTTTTACTTTATTTAAAACTTTTATAATAAGCACTATTAATAATATTTTTAAAAAAATTAAAGTGTTGAAAATTTTAATTTTAAATATAAAATTATATTACTAAACGCTATTTTAATTTCATACTTTCGGCTAGTGGTCGACCCTCATACCATTTGTCACGATTCGAGTTTGTTTGAACTATTACTAACCTAATAATTAGGTTCAGTCCAAATTTAATCACATGACTCAAAAGTATAATTGTAAACTATCAATAGAGTTTAGAATTACAAAATATTAGTAGTTTAATAAGTAATAATATAGAGTATGAAAAGAGAGTCATTTCCACGAGAAAATGTTGATATACCAAAATCATGATTTTCCCTTATTCTTTAAAAATCAAATATCAAAAGAAATAAACTATTAATATAAATCTATTAAGTTTTATGGAAATTATTTAATAACACGTGTCCTATCTTTAAGTAACACGTGTCCTATATCTTACTCTTTAATGAACGTGTCATATTTGTACTCTCGCTATTTTACATAATGCACTAAATATGCAAATAATGATCAGTTATTCATAAAAATTAAACTCTAAAACAATAGATTAATTCTCCCCAGCAATAGATTAATGATGGATAATCATGGAAAAAAAATACAAGATCATACCTAAAATGCTAGATAAAATTTAATTAATTGCTTATTTATGACAAGTGGATTAAGGGAAGATGATAGTGGCTGCTCATGTGAGGATAACCCGCTCGGGTAAAAGCAACTTGCAATATAGAGGAGGATGGATCCAGATTTCATTTTGATGCCTAAATCAGAATACGAGGTATATTGTCGAGTTTAAGAGAGAAAAATGTTTTGATCTTTTTACCTGTGGAGAATGTCCCATGGTCTTATGTCATCAACAAGAATCTCAAGTGTGTCAAAGGCTTATCATACTGTGTGATAGGTTAGCTCGTCCCAAGGGACTTGGATTGTGGAGCGGCTTATCATACTGTGTGATAGGTCAGCTCGCCCCAAGGGACTTAGATTGTGGAGCTCAGCTAGGGTATAACATCACTTATATAAAAAAATATTAATTAATTCAATGGAAAATAAATATGTCAAACAAAAGCTATGAAAGAATTGAGGTCAATATCAACATTTGAATGGAAGAGTTAAGAGACCATAATCAGCAGTCCATCATGCATCTCCAACAAGGCAAAAATGGTAATTGTTTATTCAATTAATTAAGCTGAAAATATTTCTAATGTGTTTGTTACAACGAGAAGAAAATTTGTTAGAATGATTGGTTACTCATACTATACTAAACATATTGATTTATCATAGTGAAAACGTATCATATATCTATCTGTATTACTCATGCATTATAATTAAGCCATGCAAACATATCATATTATTATTCATGTATTATAAGGCAGTTATGTCTTGAAAGTCGATACCTTAAATCTGCATGTACAAATGATGGAAATTAATATTTGATGGAATTTTATGACAAGTTGGGACGAAAATAGACAACCTTTCCTTCTATTTCAAAGTAATTTAGAATAGAAGCTAGTAGAGCTCGAATACAACAAACTAAAATATATGAACAGTTATAAATAAAATATTTGGCCACATTGACAAAATGGACAAAACATCATGGCCATCGATAGTAACTATAAAAAAGGTCAATATTCCTTTTGTTGTTACTCCAATTGTATCATTTTCAATGGGGACGGTCCCCTCTTATTAATTTCTTGTAAAAAGACTACAATGAAAATAAAATCAATGTTGTGAGTACAGTTGTTAATTTCCTTAATTAAATAAGAAATAACAACTGTTTTTATGGAAGAAAAATATATAATAATGGCTGAAATTCGCAGTTGTTTCCAATTCTACAATGCAAAAGGAGTCGAGTAAACAATATCGTATTAGTTATGGGTTACTATCCTTCCCATGTCAAAGAAGCTGGTTTGTTAATTGTTAGGAAGATTTAATAATATTTATATTTGTTAATTAATGCTCATTCATTGTATATGGCAACTCGTAAAAAATAATGAGGTAGTCCTGTTTACCTATAAATTTTGAGTAGAGCTATTTTGGAGTTGTAAAGTTTTGAGTTGAAATTCTAATTTGAAAAATTATTAAAATATGTATAAAAAATTGGATTTAGATTTATTTTTCTTAATTTTATTATATTATTGGGATGACATTCAAGTTTCAAAGTTTAGTTTAAAAAAAAAAGGGCAAATCCTCCTAACTCTTCCCTAAAGTTGAAAAGCTGCACTCATATGAGGCCCTTCAGTAATTAAGGATGAGACTTTCTCGACCAAAAGTATTAACTTTGTTTAGTTCATCATATTAATTGAATAAACCGTTGAAGTTGATGCCATTAAACAGTACTCATTTATACATATATATATATATATATATATATGTTTATATATTTGAAACATGACTTCCACTCAAAACACAAAAGAAAAGAAAAGAAAAGAAATTTTTGCATAGTTTTATGATTTAGAAAAATGCAAAAACGGCAAAAGAAGAATATTAAGCATTTTGTATTTTAAAATATTATTATAAATTTTTTTTATATCTAAAATTAAAATTTTTATACCTGAAATTCAATTTTTAAGGATTATTGTTATTTAAAATTTTATTTTAAATTTAATTTTTGAATATTACAATGAGAGAGGGGGGAGTCTATTGACTCGCAGGGAGGTACATATTTCTTTTTTTTTCCTCTTCCATGATCATCTTTTCTTTTCCTTCTTCTTCTACATTTTTTTTAAATTCTTTACCTGTGATTCTATATATGCCAATCTTGCTAAGTCGAATTTTGAGAATATACATTCTCATGCTTTTTCCTTTTAAGAATTTAACTGTTTAAAATTTGAGGCCATATGTATTAGGGATGCTCTTACAAAAAGTATGTCAATTTAGAATTCTGATAGCCATATTTAGATTTGAAGTTCTTAATAAATATAAGCAGTTAGTTTTAATATTTCTTTTTCTATTATTTATGAATGTTTAACAGTTGATATTTTTTAATACTATAGCCATAGTTATTTTCCTTTTTCTCTTCATCCAAATAAAAAGTAATAGTATTTTTATTGTTGAAGTATTTATTATTAATTACTACTATAATGTATGTATTATAATAATTTTTTCTACTACAATAATTATTATCTAAAGCTATGAATATTTGATTCAAAACTTTTAATACAATAATTTTTTCTACTACAATAATTATTACCTAAATCATGCATAGATCACTAGATTATTCAAATTAAATTGCAAAGGGCTAAATTGCATACCTGACATCATCGTATGTTGAAGCTGAAGACGATTTTGGAGTTTGTCGCCTTCCAGGGGATACACACTTTAAGTTTAGCGGAAGCACTACTGAAAGAACGTAATGTTCTCTCAAAATTGTTATGTTCCCCTGGAGACCACGACCCCTTATTTATAACTGATGATAATGATTAATTTCTATTTTGGTCCTTCAACAAAACAGAAATTCTTATCGGTCTCTACACTTAGAATCCTATTACGAGTAGGACACCTCAATAGTTAACAATCCTAATTTGATCAAAACTTTAATTGACTATTTTAATTTGACTGCAATACATATTTAATATTTAAATATATTTAGCCCATACTTATGATTAATCAGAAGATTAATTTTATCAATATAAAATTAATTCTAACAATCTCCCACTTGGGCTAACATATATTAAATATAAATGTATATACATTAATGAGCTAAAAAAAACAGTCATACTAAAAGTGCCTCAAATAATCTCGTCCATTGATTATATCGATAAAGGACTAAATGGTCAGTCGCCACATTCATCGTGACTCAAACCACCATCAATCACATTACCAATACTTTCAAATGACATAGATCAATAATAGGAGTGTAGCATGGAAACTACATGTAATGTGATCTAATCATGCCTGTTTTCAACTGGTCATACTTTAGTGAGATCAATCAATAATAATACATAGTGTAACAAAATAAATACTTTATTTTCTGCAGAAACTGAGTATTAATAACATAATATATCCATTACAAAACATAGTATACACAAATATAATGTAACCATAATGAATAAACTCCCACTGAAACTAAATAGTCTCAAATAATGTGACACCCATATGAGCAGTGTGCTCATGAAAAACTTTCGGTATCACAGCCTTAGTGAGCGGATCCGCAATCATGGAGTTCGTTCCAATATGCTCTATGGATATCTGTCCACTCTGTACTCTCTCCCTCACAGCCAGAAACTTTATCCCAATGTGTCTCGATTGAGAAGAGCTTCTGTTGTTGTTGGAGAATAAGACTGCTGAGTTATTATCACAGTATAACTTTAATGGCCTTTCAATGCCATTCACAATGTGCAGCCCTGTGACAAAGTTTCTCAGCCAGATTGCCTGATTGGATGCCTCATAACTTGCTACAAATTCTGCTTCCATGGTGGAGGTAGCTACTAGAGTTTGTTTCACACTCTTCCAAGATATAGCACCGCCAGCCAAGAGATATATGTAGCCTGATGTGGATTTTCGACTGTCTTGGCATCCCGCGAAATCAGAATCAGTATACCCAATGATCTCAAGCTGATCTGATCGCCTGTATGTGAGCATATGTCCCTTAGTTCTCTGAAGATACCTCAAGACTCTTTTGGCCGCTTTCCAATGATCCATTCCTGGATTGCTGAGATATCGCCCTAACATGCCAACTATGAATGAAATATCTGGACGAGTGCAAACTTGAGCATACATCAGACTCCCAACTGCTGACGCATAAGGAATCTTCTGCATCTCCTGAATCTCAAGTTCACCCTTTGGACACTGATCAAGACTGAATTTATCTCCTTTAGCAACTGGGGTATCAATTGGTCTACTGTTGTGCATACTAAATCTCTTGAGCACTTTCTCAATATAGCCCTTTTGTGATAATCTAAGAATACCTCGAGTACGGTCTCGATGTATTTGAATCCCTAATACAAAAGAAGCTTCACCTAAATCTTTCATCTCAAAGTGTTTTGAGAGAAAGACTTTGGTCTCGTGCAGCAAGTCCTTACAGTTAGTAGCAAGCAATATGTCATCCACATATAAGACCAAAAAGATAAACCTACTCCCACTGAACTTGTGATACACACAATCTTCCACAGCATTTGTCTCAAAACCGAAAGAGACAACTACTTCATGGAACTTAAAGTACCACTGACGAGAAGCCTGCTTGAGTCCATAAATGGATTTTTTTAATCTGCATACCAGTCGCTTTGGGTCTCCAGACACAAAGTTTTATGGCTGCACCATATAGATGGTTTCATCAATGTCTCCATTGAGAAATGCAGTCTTCACATCCATTTGATGAAGCTCAAGATCAAAATGAGCAACTAGAGCCATGATTGTCCTAAAAGAGTCCTTCGATGAAACCGGAGAGAAGGTCTCTTTATAGTCAATCCCCTCTTTCTGAGTGAAGCCTTTAGCTACAAGACGAGCCTTATATCTTTCCACATTACCTTTAGAATCCCTCTTGGTTTTAAATATCCATTTGCAACCAATGAGTTTCTTTCCTTCAGGTAATGGAACAAGATTCCAAACTTGATTGTCTTGCATAGATTTATATTCTTCACTCATTGCCTCAATCCACTTATGAGAGTTGGAATCCTGCATGGCATGATGAAAGCTGATAGGATCATCTTCCACCATGTCTACAGTGTCCTCATGTTCCTGAAGATATACTACATAATCATCTGGAATAGCATTTCTTCTCTCTCTAGTGGACCTCCTTAAAGGCACAGGTTCTGGCTCAAATTCTTGAGGTTGTTGAGCTTGTTCTTGAGGAAGAACAACTTCTTCATCATGATGGGGAAGTTGATCAACATTGTCTTGTATTGGATCCGGAATTGCTTATGGGATATTAACATTTCTAGGAACCTGAACAGTCCCAAGAGCAAAGATAGGAATCGACATTGAGTGTTCCTGACTCGATTCCTCCTCAAAGACAATGTTTCTAACCTTATTTCTCCCCCCAAACTCAACATCCTCAAAGAATGTTGCAATTCCCGTCTCAAAAATAGATCTGGAAGTAGGATTATAGAACTTAAAACCCCGAGATCGCTCAGAATAACCAACAAAGTAGCTACTAACAGTTTTGGAGTCCAATTTTGTCTCATTAGGCCTATAAGGCCTAGCCTCAGCAGGACATCCCCAAACATGAAGGTGCTTTAGACTGGGCTTGCGTCCAGTCCAAAGCTCATAAGGTGTTTTTGTAGCTGCTTTAGTTGGTACTTTGTTAAGAAGATAGACTGCTGTCTTTAATGCTTCTCCCCACAGAGACTCAGGTAAAGAAGAATGACTAATCATACTTCTAACCATATCCATAAGAGTTATGTTACGTCTCTCAGATACACCATTCATGCTGGGTGTACCAGACATTGTGTATTGAGGGACTATACCACAGTCCTGCAGGAAAATAGCAAATGGCCCTGGACGTTGTTCACCTGAACCGTCATATCTACCATAGTACTCACCTCCACGGTCAGATCTAACAGATTTAATCTTCTTTCCGAGTTGATTTTCAACTTCGGCCTTATAAGATTTGAAAACGTCCAGAGACTCAGATTTCTCATGAATGAGATATAGGTACCCATAACGTGAGTAATCGTCTATGAATGATATAAAGTATCTTTGACCATTCCTAGTTGCTGTAGGGAATGGGCCACAGATGTCCGTATGTATCAACTCTAAGACGTTTGATGACCTATTGGCACCTAATCTCTTTTGTTTAGTCTGTTTACCTTTAATACACTCAATACAGGAGTCCAAATATGTGAAATCAAGTGTATTTATGATACCATCTGACACAAGACGCTCTATTCTAGATTTGGATATGTGACCCAAACGTCTGTGCCATAGAGCAGCTGAGTTATCCATATTCAGCTTCCTTTTGGTACCTATAGTACTAACTTGCATGGTCTCATTATAAGAGGCATCGATATCTAACATATATAGATTATGAAGTGCATACAAGAAACCAGTACCTAAAATTTTTGAATCCATAGATAAAGTAACTTTATTGTTTCCAAATGAACAAGTAAAACCAGATTTGTCCAAATGGGAAACAGAAATTAAATTCCGCCTAAAAGACGGAATAACAAAAGTATCTACTAGATCCAAAAAAATTCCAGTTCTTAAACGCAATCTAAAATGTCCTATCGCCTCTACTTCTACCGGTTCGCCAGTTCCCATATAAACGTATCTTTCACCGTCAGTTGGCTTTCGGTAACTTAGGCAACCCTGCATTGAAACACTTATGTGACTAGTAGCACCAGAATCTATCCACCAAGTGTTTCTAGGTACCGAAGCTAAATTAACTTCAGAACAGAATAAAACCAAATATTTTCCCTTATCAGCAGTCTTATTATCAGTATTTTCATTCATAGGGACAAAGTTGAGATTACACGGCATACTAGCTGAATTCAGAGAAAATAAATAATAAATAAATGACATAAGCTCACAATCCACAAAAAAAAATTGAAACAAATCACAGAAGTAGAGTTTAAATATTGGAAACAAGATACCAGACACAACATTAATATTCTCATCTTTGGACATAAAATATTAACTGTAATTGGTATCTCAACGCAGTAATCAAATATTGACAATTCAGTCATGTCAAATAATAAACCTTCCTTTGGGCCGATTTATTATCCACATGGATGAACACATAATAATTATCACATATTTATTACCGCAATGTATTCTCAATTCAGCCAGATAGCAACCTTCCTTTGGGCCGGTATACTATCCGCAATGAATTTTAATACACCTGTCTAATATCTCAAATAAATTAATTTACACAATAGAGGTAACTTTGGTAACTTTTTGCTTCAATTAATTTATTATTAAAAATATTAGACACAAACAGGACTAAAATACCAAAATTTAAACTCAATTTAATAAATTTCTCAAATACAATTAAAATTTAATATTGTAATAAATATAAAATTAAACTTTAATTGAACTGTAATTAATAATAAATTGATTGCAATATTTATATTAATTAAATATAAACTCAATTAAATATTGCAATAAACTTAAACTTTAATTAATTAATTAAAAAATAATAATTAATTAATTCTAGCACTTGTATCATTAGAAGTTCTAGTTAGATAATAGTCCCACGTTCATATCTGCTGCCTGACAGTTCTAATTGTAGATTTCCTAAACATTGGCTAATCCTCAAAAATATTTAGGATTAAATTGAATTAACCCAATCAGGCCCAAGCCCAAACGAAGGAAAGCCCAACAGATACCAAAACTAAACACTTTGATCAAAACGGCGTCACTTTAAGAGGGACTAAAACGAGACAACAAAACAATCGTGGACTGGAATGAAAGAAGACCTAGGACTGGATTGAAAATAGCCATCTTCTTCCTCACGAAGAAGATCCAGAACCTGGTTTTTCCTCATCAATTCTTCCATAAATCCCATCCCAACACTTACACTTTTTTGGAAATGGTTTTGAATTAGCCATTGATGACTGCTTCATTTGCTGCAATAACATATCAATTTCATTTTTGTGACCAAGACTCCTAACGGAGGCTGCCCTTATAAGGTCTCTGTAATCATCACTGTCATTAGACATGGATGAGCCCATACTGTAACTCTTTGGCAAAATCCCATTTGGCCCGGACATTGAATGGCCATAATTTGTTCTTGCAGCACATCCTGTGATGCTCTTAACGTAAAGATCCCTGGCTTTTCCCAATACTTTTATTGGAATTGTTACAATTCTCATGAATTTGTTCTGGTTTTGCCCTTTAGCCCTCATGATCAAGAACTCAAGAAAGTGAAAAAAAAAATTAAGAATTCTAGATATATTCTAAACTGGGTTTTTTTCTATTTTTTACAAAGAATGAATTTTTTTAATAAAATCTTTAATTAATTAATTTACATAATTAATTAACAAAAACAAATTAATTAATTCCAGAAAAAATCACAAACCCAAAATTCAAGTCCAGAAATTCGATTTTTTCAGAATTAATTAAATAATCTCAGTAATTTTAATCCAAAAAACAAATCAAACCAAAATTGATTTCAGATTACTAAATTCGATTCCAAATTAATTCTAGAAAATAACAATCACCGAATTAATTTTCTAGAATCAAAACAAAAATCAATTTAATCGGAAAATCTAGCAACCTAGCACAGGGCTCTGATACCAATTGAAAGGGGGAGAAAACCTTATTCCCCCTAAAACCTAAATCATGCATAGATCACTAGATTATTCAAATTAAATTGCAAAGGGCTAAATTGCATACCTGACATTATCGTATGTTGAAGCTGAAGACGATTTTGGAGTTTGTCGCCTTCCAGGGGATACACACTTTAAGTTTAGCGGAAGCACTACTGAAAGAACGTAATGTTCTCTCAAAATTGTTATGTTCCCCTAGAGACCACGACCCCTTATTTATAACTGATGATAATGATTAATTTCTATTTTGGTCCTTCAACAAAACAAAAATTCTTATCGGTCTCTACACTTAGAATCCTATTACGAGTAGGACACCTCAATAGTCAACAATCCTAATTTGATCAAAATTTTAATTGACTATTTTAATTTGACTGCAATACATATTTAATATTTAAATATATTTAGCCCATACTTATGATTAATCAGAAGATTAATTTTATCAATATAAAATTAATTCTAACAGTAACTATTGTATAATATTAGCAATAAAATATATTATTTATAACTAACTATAATTTTATTAGCTACGAAAAATAATTTCTCGAAATAAATTATCAACTTTTATTTAAATTTTTATTTCACATTCATTGTTAAAACATTTCATTTACTACTGGATCTAAGTAGGAATGACCTATAAATATATTGCTTTAAAGTTTCATTTGAAATATGAAGTCAAGTCAATAAGTGTGTTTTCTCACAGGACTCATGAGAAATTTTTAAATAAATGAGCTCTCCAGTGCCAATAAGTGATAACAAAGTCGATGGTTTGACAAAAATAAATATGGAGACGATGGTCAAATTTCTTAAGCTCTAGTTAAAAAAATTGACATATTTACAATAATTAATATTTACTATATAATTTGACTTCCTTAACAAAAGATTTATGCTTTTTACTATAACAAAATATTTTAGTAGTAAAATATCTAATTTTTTTTAGTCACTTTATATCATAATATGTAGTTAAAATAAATATAAAAAAGCTATGAAATCTATAAATTTTATAGCTAAGTTTTAACTATGCTACTTATAGCTGCAATAAGTTATGAATTAAAGTTTTGTGGTAAAAATATTAAGTTATGGCAATTTATTATTATATATGGTTTCTATATGATATAAAAGAAAGTTTTTTCCTTTCTTTCTTTTTATATATATATATAGTTGTTAGTTATAATTTGAAGCAATATATGAAAAAGAGTTCTTGATGAAAGTAACCTTGAAACTAAATATTTGCATGACTTTATTGATAGAATAATTTAGTTTTTTTTTAACAACAGCTTTGCTTTTTCTTTTTTTGTTATATTCCATATTTCATGAAATTGAAACTAATTTTTATTTTTACATGTTTTAGTGTCTCATACTCTCTTGAATTAGTATTTCAATTTTTATTTATATTAGTTAACAAGTTGAGGACTTATTTCAAAAAATAAAAAGTTGAGGACATTACGCTTATTTGCTTTTACTAATTTCTTAAATTCAAACAAAAACTCTTACAAAAATTTATTGAATAACAGATTATAAATTAAATTTATATTGTTGTTTTTAATGATAAAACTTATCGATTAAGTATTTATATGTTTTTTTTTTCATAAATCCACCTTGACTTTTTAGTATATATATATATATTTTAAATTTCTCCATACAATAATATTTGAAACAATAGATACATTTTTTTTTTCATTTTACATCTGAATTCAAGAAAAATTATTTTATTTATATTGTAAGATTTAAGGTTAAAATCATTCATTAAATAAGAAAATTATAATGACTTTTGTATGGATAAAAAAATAGTGGTGACTTTTTTAATGCCTGGATAAAATATAAGTGGAATGAACAAAAAAATTATTATAAGTATATTTTTATGCAATATCTCAATAATTTAAACCAATTCTTCTTTTTTTTTTTTCGCAATATTATATACGAATATTTATTTATCCGGAGCCAAATACATATATAAATTACTTCATTTTATATATTATTAATTAAGATATTATAACTAATTGTACACTAACTAATTTTAATGTGTAAATGAAATAGTTGCTTTCAACTCATGAATATATATTAAGAAAATCATCAAATTCTTTAAATATTATATAAAATTATTTTAAATAGAATAAAATATCCTCTGTGAGCTTATTAGTATTAAAATTATTACATTCTCACTTCGTTAATTAACTCATTAATAATAAAAGTCTATATAGTAGAAAAAATTATTTTTTTTAATTATGTAAAATGATAATTTTAGTGCCATAATTTTTATCTTGTAAAAGAGACAATTTGACCCGGAAAGGAGAGAATAGTTATTTTGGAAATAAGTAAAGAATTAATAAATGTTTATCCAATCGAACTCGATATATATGATTAAGCTAAATTTATTTTTATTGGCTTATTATGATGATTAATTGATTTATCCTCATTGACTTTGACTTACAGAAGGAAGGACATCTTCTAAGTCAGTTGGGTTGTTGATGAAGAAAACAACTGCCATTGACATCCTATCAATGGTTGACGTACATACTCTTTATTTCTATCTGCACTATTTATGCCGTAGTCTAAAAAAGTTCTTGGATGTGAAGTAATGTAATTAAATGGATCAGAAAGTTTGGAGATAAGCATAATGAATTTTAATTAATGGAAGATGATACATAAATGATTATCTTCCACATAGGAAGCCATTTTACACACAATCAACAGTGTAATAATTAAAATTTCTATTTTCAACAGCAATTTTTGCAGTTGCTTAATTGATCACTCGGTATGTGCCAAACCAAACCAATTTGTTTCTCTTGCACGTTACGTTTTCTGAAGCAACAAAATAATGATCCTCTTGTGCGACACAACATTTATTCTAAAGAAATTATTGTTAAATAATGACCCTTAATCCAAAAAGAATAGTTTATACTTAAAGCTTCAACAGAGGAAATGATTATGAGGGTCCGGAAAAGCCAGCACCCTGACTTCCAAAGAATATTTATATAATTTTTAGGGTTTAAACATATAAGTGCAGCTGCCAATTTATTCTTTTGATAAAAAATAGTATAAATTTTACTTTTACATAAGCATATTGCCGAATAACATAATTTTTTTATGTTTTGAGTGCTTGCTTTATATATATATATATATATTGATAGTCTAATTTCAGTTTTTTTGTAATTTTAAAAATACAAAGAATTACAACAATTAGTAAATATGATGAAAAAATTTCTATACTTTAATCTTTTTACAGATTGTTAGTCTTAATTATCTTATATTTTATTTGGTAGATGTATTGATTACATAATTAATTATGATTAAAATACAATATGTACCCACTTAGGTTTATTCAAACTCTTAATTTGATAGTTTAAATTGCATAATAAAAACTCAGAACAAAGAAAAAAAAAGAGTAAATATAATTATATATAATTAATATAGATATGAAAACAAGTAAATATATATGACCATAATTAATATGAATAACTTTTCCTTTAGTTATGTGATTGAAATCGCTTCTGTTAAAATTTTTTATTTCGATATATCAATTTTTTTTAGTAAATGGCTAAATGTGTGGATATGCTTATAGTTTCCACTATGACTTTTTGCTCTAGTTTTGCATGCGTGATTTTGCTATCTTTTAATAAAACCTTTTTAGTTTCCTGGCAATCAAGAAATTTATAATTAATGCGCACAAAATTAGAACCTCTTTTTTGCTCTTTCAACCTAACAAAATTCCAAATGCATCAAACAATACCCTAATCACTATTATGTGTGTATCTGTCAATTCTAAAAGGAAAAAAATCTTCTCAATATTCTCAAGTTTTCTGAACCAACCTGCAATTTATTGCCTTTGGAGCTTAAATAATCTGCTGCGCCTGTGTTTCACTTTTTTGTTTGACAATTAAAGTGATAAGCTATATATAATAAATTAATTTTCTATAAAAAAAGTCCCCTAAGGAAATCTAATCCTTAATATAATGTAATAATATAATGTAGTCAAATGTATTTTTAGTGTGAATTATGAAACATACTCAACATTTTACAGAAGCTTATATTAATGAATTCTTTTATATATAAAATAAAATATCTTAAAAAGTAAAAACAAAAATAAAAATTCAAATTCTCAAGTTTCTCTCGCAGTTAGGCGATTGATCCTTCTATTGCCAACCCAATAATTACAGAATTTGTTGTTGTAAGAATTACGACAGAGAGGAAGCAATTGATTCCCAAACATCTTACCCTCATTAAAAAGTCAGATTTTATAAGAATTTGATTTAAATTATTTTTATTTTATTAATTTTTTAATATTTGGAAAAATATATTTTTTAAGAATTTAATTATAAAATTAGAATCATATCATTTAACAAAAATTTAAACTAATTAAGACTTTATTTATATTCAAATTTTATAAATATATATTTTAATTTCCTAAACACTCATTTGGTTATTTAGGATAAACAATAGGAAAGTAAATATGGAAATTGAAATAACATTAATGTAAAGGAATGTTAATGGTATCTGATTACCTTTACTTGTTATTGGCATATAATAATTTGGAAAACCATTGATAAGAGATGAGAATATGTAAGTGTTTCATAATAAATTAAGAATAGAAATTATAAATTTTATATATTGGCCTCACCCTATAGTTTATAACAAGTAAAATTTGATTTTTTTTTTAAAGAAAAGAAAAAACATGAGCAGATTTTTAACTGCTTAATAATCCATTAAGGCGCATCTTATGTGTTGGGCTTAGCCTATAGTGTGATGTCCAAAAGGTGGCAGTGTTTGGGCTTTGTGGACTTTCATGAACAGATTTAAGTATAATGCATGGGAATTTCTTCAAAAATATTCTTAAAAAATAAAATAATTTTAAAAAACCAACTTTTTTTTTCATTTTGAAGTACCCCCACAGAGTCCCTTCTTTTTTCAAAAAAAAATTACATATTAAATTTTGAAAAAACTTAATTACCCTATTTAAAATTTTAAAATTATCCCATATCAGTTTATACAAGAAGAGTGAGAAAATAAATTCCTATAAGCAATTCTTCTCCAAATAAAATAAAATATATCTCTCTTTTAAAAAATTAATTAAAAAATAATTAACACTCTTCAAAAATAAAAATATAGAAGAAAAAGAAAACTAGAAAAAAAAGACAAAACACATTGAGAAAGAATATAAGGTTAGAAAATTAGAAAAAAAAAACATATTAAGGACGAGTTTTTGTAGTAGAAAAATTCTTTACAATTTGTAACGGATTTGTATGAAAGTTAATGATGATAAGCGAGTGGAAAATTAGTCAATAATGTAGTTTCTAAAAATTTTGTAACGAATTTAAAATGATTTTGTAACAAATTTAGAACAACTTAGTAACGAATTTGTAACAATATTTTGTAATAACTCAAAGACTATAACAAAGTAATAGCATGAACTTGATACCAAAACTTTATGACAAAATTGGAATGCAACAATTGTCGTCAATAACGACAAACACAATTCAATAATAAATTTTATGAAAAAATTAAGAATAATTTATTTTAAGTTAGCAACAATATTACTTCTTATTGGACAAAATAGATCTAAATAAGTGGAGATTCAGATCTTACATCTACCGATGCTCGCAGAAGATTAACTTTATACTTGTAATACCAGTCTTGAAGATCAATAATCAAAAAAGAAAAGTTCTTATTTTCCACAATCTAAAAATCAAGTCTAAATCTCTGAATCTCGCACTTTTAGAGTGAGGAGTTATGGGAGAGAAAAAATCATAGTGGCCAACCTCTTTGAGCTTGCAAATGCTCATATATTTATATTGGCAGAATCCTTCTCCTAGAAGGATTTGTATTTTGATTTTAGAGATAAAATCAAACTCTCTTAGATTATCTTAATTATCCAAAAATATTATATTCTCCTAAATATCTTAATATTATCTTAATAATATTAATTATAATAAATGTTATAATTAAATAATATTGAAAATATATTAGTTTATGGGTCTATCCACCCATCATGGGCGAACCCGACCCAAAACTAACATCTTCAACTCTCACACATGCTTAAAAAAGGTCATAGTTCAAGGCAGCTCGTACTAGATTAATAGACCGTGTGACTGGCATACTACGAGAGCTCTAAGATATACACATGTTAGGGATAATGTCTCGTTGCAAAAACGACTTTGGAGTAGATAAAGTATACTTTATCCCAGATTACTCATCACTTTTTCATTATCCTCATAAGATCTCAAGATAATTTGCACCCACAATTAAGTAAGTTTCAAACATAATTAGTTAACCCATGGATAGAAAAAGAAAGTGACAATCCAATAATCTTTCTTTTAGTTCAGTTCCCTTGATCATGATTAAACTCGCTTTTCTAAAAATGTCACATTAGGTCAAATCATTCATAATATTTTAGTAACACTCTAAGATAGCAAACATCCAACCATATTTTAAAAACCAACCAAAAGTCATAAGGGTAACTTTTAAGAACCAAAATTCTCAAGGGTCTCACATTAACAAAAGTTGAGATTATATGCTATTGTCCACCCTATGGTCAAAACTTCACAAATGTGATACGAAACACATGCCACAGTGTTCTTCTTATTACAATGGGGCACATGTCTCATAAGAACACATTTTTGAATTAAAAAAAACCATACAGATGATAGTTTAGATACACTCAATGCCTAACTAGAGTTCACATATCTACTTAGTTTGATTCAGAACTAACATATAATGGCATAGACAGAATTAAGCATAATCACGTGTAACCAACCCAAAAGTAAATAACAAATCTCATTATGTAAATGAGACGACCATCTTGCTTCAAGCACGAGCTCATTATCATTTAGATAAAATGCTTGAATGTGGTTTCATCTTCACTTGCCACATAGATAAAAAGAAAGAAATTAACCATGTGAGAAGGTTAATTTGTATTCTATCCGACATGCTCTTAATAACATTAAATGCACCAAACATTTAAACTCATGTAAACATAAACCAAACATCATGTTCAGCATTAATAAAAGAAATAGTCAAGTGAGCATAGTCTCAAATAGATAAATAGTATAAATACATTAACATCTATACAATCCAAGAGACCTTGCATGCCCAATGAATACATCTCTAAAAATTTGTTAGGTAAAGGAACCTACAACTATATGATGCATAGAAAATGTATTTCGTGTTCACTTCCTTATGTGTAACCATGTCTCAAAAAGAAAATAATTTTGTACAATATGCTTTTAGTTGCTTTCAAAGTGCTGAACCTATTCATATTTGCTTGTCAACACAATAGGAAAGCAAATAGAAAGTCTTGTATGCACCTTTGCATACAAATGAAATTCCAACAGTACTTGTATAATGGATATTTTTCATGTTCTCTAATATTCTCTTGGAGATTTGGAGCATAGTTTATGACTCAAGTCATTGCCTTTAGCAACTGAGGTATCCATGAGTTTGAATTGTTCAAGTACATTCTAAATGTATGTCTTTTTTTTTTGAAAGAGACAACAATTTCCTTAAACTATCTTGAAGACTTTACTCCAAAAATATATGTGACTTCACCCATGTCTTTTATCTTAAAATTGGTTGATAACCACTCTTTAATGTGGTTTAAAAACATCTTGTTTCTGACAATTAGAATGTCATCAATGTATAATAACATATGGAAAACTCTACTTTCAGTCGTTTGATGTAGTCCTCATCTATCATGGTCAGCATTATGAAAGCAAATGTATCATTATTTTGAAAAATTGCTTAAGGCCATAGATTGACATTTCAACCTTCAAACTTTTTGCTTAGCCTTATTTGATGAAGTTTACTGGTCATTCCATGTATATTTCTCCATCTAATTCTTCATTGAGAAAAAAATAGTCATATTCATCCATTTGATGCAATTCAAGATCAAGGTTTGCCACAATTTGTTATAATCAACCTCATAGATATAAAAGTCACAAGAGGAGAAAACATATCTCTGTAGTTTGTTCTTTCTGGTTGTGTATACCTTTTTGAAATGAGAAGAGCTATGTGCTTCTCAAAAAAATTTTCCATTAGCTTTTGCTTGATTTTGAGAATCCATTTATTCCCAATGGCTTGGAATCCTTTCAGAAGATCTACCAACTCTAATAGTTAGTTTGATCTCAAATAAACTAATACGTTTTTCCATTGCATTTATTCATTTAGTCCTTAGCAAGATATGAGAGAGACTCTTTGATATTCTTTGGCTCATCATTGTCTGAGACAAAACCACAACCATGAATACTTTCTCATTGCTTTTGATTTTAAATCATTAATGAGGTATTATTTCATAGTTGCTTCATCTTAAATCAAAATTTTGAGGAGTAGTCTCATCAAGTTATATTGATATGTGTATTAAATCAAGATCCATAGTGCTCCCATTAGAGTTGGGATTAATACTCCCACTTGAACTAGAAGCACTATTTATTTTGAAGCAGTTGGTGGAGACTAACCCACCAAATTGGTACTCCCACTTAAACTATGATCACTCTCATTTGGAATAGTTGATGGTGGAGTTAAGTCCACCAAATTCCTCCCACTCAAATGAAGTAGTTCTTGTGAATTTTGATCCAATGTCTCATAAGGAGAGCTCTTAATTTAATTTGACTTGCTCAGAGTATTCATTGTATAAGAATGTGACATCTGTGATTCAACCTAAGTTGTTCTCCCACTGTGTTTACTTGCCCGTGAAAAACATATCCCTTGGATAGTTTAGAATATCTCATAAAGATGCTCTTTTTACATCTTGGATCTAATTTCTCATATTTGTAAGAGGTATCATGTTCACAAGCAATGTGTCCCCAGGATTTTGGGACACTCATATCAGCATGTCAATTTGTCCATAACTTATATGGAGTGGAAGTAAATGACTTGGAGGGCGACTCTCAGTAATGTATCACCTCAATAGGCGATGGATAGTTTAAGTCATAAGTGACCTAATCATTCAAAGGAGAGTTCTATTTCTCCTTATCGACAATACCATTTTGTTGTGAAGTTCATGAAATAGTCAACTATTGCTCTATTCATTTTTCATTATACATTTACTTGAACTAATCAGACAAATATTTTCTACCTCTATCAATTTGAAATGCTTTCACTTTCTTGTCTAATTGATTTTTTTAAATTGGGTTGAAACAAATCTTGAAGCAGCTTAAGCCTTCAAAATAATATGTTATCAAATAGAGTTGACCATACTGAGTATAATTATCAATAAAGATGATGAAATAATAAGCATTATGCCCTTACACTCATTGTATCATGGATGTCTAAATGAATAAATTGCAATGGAATATGGGCTCTTGTGTTCTTTTTGAAAGGTTTTCTTGTAGTTTTTTTAGCTAAACATAATTCACAAGTAGACATGTAACAGCCATAAATTTTGGAAATAAAATTAAAATTTAATATAAATTAAATAAATAATTTAAATAAAAAATGAAAAGATTTTAAGTGATAAATTAGAATGTATATTTGAAATATATTTGAAATAAATATGATATATACAAGACATATACATATGCCTAATGTAATACCCAGTATTTTTTTTAAAAATAATAATATAAAAATATATATAATAAAAATAAATAATATGGTATGTACAACAAGTTAATAAAAAAAAGTGTGTAAATTAATAATGTGATTTATTAAATAAATAGAGTAGGTGTTGGATTATTTAAGAAAAATAAAAAAATATTTAACACCACTGCGAATAACAAGTAGTTTACCATTAAGCTAGGTAGCTTGTGCCTGTCTATATATTATACTAAATAATATTTAAGTTATAAGTTGATTTATAAAAATGATAATATTTAATAGTAAAATAAATAATTATGATGAATAATATATATATATATACACTACTAATAATCAGTAACAAATATACATATATAATAATTAAAGTTACTAAATTAAATTAAAAAAATATGTGATTTAAATAATTAAAATGACTATATTAATATAGTGGTAGAAATTTTTGACTAACCAAAATGATAATGATAATGATAATAATAATAATAATAATAATAATAATAATAATAATAATAATAATAATAATAATAATAATAATAATAATAATAATGAGTGGAATAATTGGGTAAAATAGTAATATTATTAATAATATATATAGTAGAGTGTATAGTAATACCAATAAAAAATAATAAAAAATAATAATATAAATAATAATAAATAAAATAAATAATAAAAATATGTTATATATATATATATATAAATTAGGTAAAGACACAATTTTAAATATGGATAATCAAATATGGATTAATGGATTTTTGGTGGACAAACCATTATTATTTGTTTATTAATTAAATAGGCTAGTAATGGTAAAAAGAAATTGAAGAAATGAATTTGTAAAGAAGAAAAAGAAATAGAGAAGGAAATAAGAAAGAAAGGAAAACGGGAGAGAGAGTGTGTGTGGAAAATTTAAACAGAGGCTGTTCGAAACAGTAGAGAGAGAGGAAGAAATTCTTGGAGCACTAAACTTCATTAGTTTCGTTCGACATTTTCGGCCACAGTCAAGCAATATGCGCCGGCCACCGACAAAGTCAACTCGTCGAGATTTTTAATGCCATAAAATCGTCGTAAATCTCCATCGAAAACCGCTGCATGCGCCGCCCGAAGTGTTGATCGGAGCTCTCACCGGTGTCAACTTCGGATGTTATTTTCGACCACTTTCAGATGATATTTTTCGACGAAATGAGTATTTTTAAAATCTTCTCATCTTAAGCTTCGATTCGGTATATTACTTGCGAATTATAGATAAAGTTTCAAAAATTCACATATATATATACACATGTAGATATATTTTTACACACACAATAATTAAAATTTTAATTAGTTAAATTTTGATTTAATAGGAAATTTAGAATTTAATTTTGATGACAACATTATGATAAATAAGAAATAACTAGAGAAAAATAAATTTTGAATAAATATAAATAAAAGTAGTGAAAATAATGAATAATTAGTTAAAATTTAGAAAATTATTAAATTAGAAATTATAGTTGATTAATTATTTTTGTTAAAAAAAATAAGAATGAAAGACAATTAATATTGCTAAATTATATAGACAGTAAATTAAAATTAAAATATTAATATTAAATATAATTAAATATTGAGTTTTAAATATTATTAGTAAAATGTCGAACAAATTTATATATATATATATATATATATATATATATGAAAATGAATATTAACTTTAGAATAAAAATAATTATGGTAAGGTCAAAATCAATTCTTAAAGTATAAATTTTGTTAATAAATTACAAAATGAATTGGATGTATTTTAGATATAAGAACATAAATAAATATATTTATAAAATAAATAAGTAAATTGAAGAATAATAAATTACTAGTTTGTTAAAGTAAATTATATTAAATATTACTATTAAAATATTATCTAAATAAGATTTTTATTTACATATTAGTAATTTTTTAGTATATTATTTGAAATCTACTAAATATTTACTTAAATAGTTACATTGTTATTATTATTATTATTATTACTAATATAATTGAATATTAATATATATTGACTATTATTGAACCATAGTAGTTATTAAAATATAATATCAAGTGGTAGTTAAATATTAAAATTTATTATGATTATGGTAATTGAATATTATTATTATTAAGTTTATTATTAAATTTATTACAATAATTATTATTAGCAAATACTAATTTTAGTATCAATATTGTTAATACTTTTACCATAATTATTTTTATTATTAAAATTTAATACTATAAAGTAAGAAAAATTAAAGTAAATAATATTATTCTATTTAAAGGATATATTTTGTAAATATATATATATATATATATATTATTAAATATATTTTCACTATCATTGTGATTGTAATAAGTTAATATTTTTGGAGAGTCAAAATTAATAAATTATTAATTATAAATAAAGGATTATTATAAAACTATTCTCTTATAATTATTCAGTATTAATTTAGTATATAATTTTAATTTAAAATGGATAATTTGTAAATAAATCAAATAAATATTATTAAAAGTTTAATAAAATATATTTATTACTAACATTAATATTATAACAATTATTATTAAATTATAAGAATAAATAAATTTAATTAATTATAGATTAAAATATTTTAAATACTTAGTATTTTTAACGAATTATGGATAAGTTAAAAAAAGGCTATATGGAATAATTAGATAAATATTGTCGATATTTTGCTAGAATTTAGTATTAGTTTTTATATATATTTCATATCATGCATATTATAATAGTTAATAGTTTTAGGATAATTTTTAGTTAATAATTATTCTTATATCACTCTAGCAGTAGATATAATAGCTGAAATAAATCATAGAGGTGGAACAGTTGGATTTACAAATTTAGCTTTTGGCTAAGCTGAGTGGCTAAATATATAACATTATATTTTTCTTAAAAGTATTATATTTATATATAATTTTGAGAAAATTATTTTTTAAGTGAATTTATTTACAGTGATTTATTTATGAATATTAATTATTTTCTTATTAAGTGAGAATAAATAATAGTAGTTTAAATTATTATATGTGTAAATGATTGATTTTATTATGTTGGTAAATTAGTTATATATACTTTTTTATAAATCTGTCTGATCGTACCTTAATGACGGGTGTTTAAATTTAATGATATTATAAAATTACCCTTGGTCGGGGTAATTTGCTCTGCATATGTATATTGAAGTTATTTCTCCTTGGGCTTGCGAAGTAAGTCATTATGCGCCCTTGGAATGATGTTAGAACAATACGGATTTATATTTGAGTGTATATAAAAATATAACAGAGAATACAATTATATTTATCAAGTTGAGCTATAATGTTTATATTACACATATTATAAAATTTTATTTATTTTTTCTCGTTGCATATTTACCTATTCACTGAGTAGTTGGACTCACCCCATTATTATTAATATTTTTAGATATTTTTAAAGATCAACTTGGTAGACTTCATTAGAGTATAGGCTCTTAAATTTGAAATTCTTCTGCATATAGAAAGATTGGGCCAACAAATTAGTATTTTCAGTTTGATTTTAGTTTGAGAATTATTTAAATTTTGTTTAGAATATCTTTGATAATGTAAAAGATGTAATAAATTTTATAAAAGATTATATACTTTGAGAGACATGAATTAAATATGTTGTGATTTGAGATTTATAGTAAGATAAGTCCATCATAGTTTTGGAGAGTTGGAGTGTGATACCCAAGATATATGTTGCGCTCGAATTAACTCTACCACAAAGCGTCACTCGCAAGTATACGAGGTAGCTGTAGCAAAGGTGATCGCCCCAAGGTCGTCTCACAAGGAAGCTAAAGTGGCTAATTGATTATCAGAATAAAAGTAACAAGTAATGAATAGATTTAAATTGGTAACTAAAGAAGAAATTTGATTAAAGTTTTAAACAAAGAAAAGTAAAATAAACTGATGTTTTGATTCACTTGTTAAAAAGGTCTAGGGTTTGTACTTCTCTACTACTTATTTGTATGAACGGTTATTCCACTTAACTAATTTAATTTCAAAGATTAAATCTCAAACAACTCAACTAATCGAGTCAAGGTTATAAGCTCTCGCATTCAAACCTCTTTCAACTAATCTTGTTATAAGTGAAATAATCTTTTTAATAGGTTATATCTCTAATTCACCTAAGTCCCTAATTGAATTGTTCAAGCATTAGACTTCATCTCTCAATCCATCATCTAATACCTAATACACACAATTGGTGGCCAATCAATTATATGTTAACAATATTTCATTCAATAAAGGCTAAAGAAATTATTAGCTAAGAGAATAACCAATTCATACAATCATAGCAGATCCATACAAACCCTAGACTAGATCAAATTAGTTCATAGTGCAATCAAACATATTCATCTCATAAATGTTCAAAGAAATCAAAATGGACATGATAATATCTGTTTATACAATTTCAATGAAAATAAAGAGAATAAGTTCGAGAACAAAACCAAGTTACAAACTCCTTGAAGCTTCTGAAGAATCTCTAGTTCAAATCTTGCAAGAAGGATGAAACAATGGCTAGAACAATCTAATCTAAGCTAGATTTGACCTAAAGTGAAATCAAAATCAAGAAAACAAAATGTTAAAACCCTAGCTCTTTTCTCTGACGGCTCAAATTCTGCTCAAAATCGTCAACAGTCTTCCAAACCCTAAACTTCTTTTTCCTTTTATAAGAATCATCCGTTTTAAATCCGCGCGTGCTTGGTTCATGAGGGACACGGCCAAGTAAGATGTGACTTGGCCGTGTTGGAGTGCATTGGAGGGACACGGCCACAAGACTTGGCCGTGTCCCTTGCCTGTGTCTGCCTCTGCTTGTTTCTCTTCTTTTTCTTCTTTAGTTGAGTGACACGGCCAAGTCAGAGGTGACTTGGCAGTGTTGCATCATTTTGGAGGGACACGGCCAGTGACTTGGCCGTGTCCCTTGCCCGTGTCCACCTCTGCTTGATTGGTCTTCTTTGCCTTGGTTGTAAGTGAGACACGGTCAAGTTGGAGTGACTTGGCCGTGTCTAGGCTTTATTGGAGGGACACGCCCACTGACTTGGCCGTGTCCCTTGCTTGTGTCGTCTACTGTGACTTGCTCTTCCTTTTTAGCTTGGTATGGGACACGGCCAGTGACTTGGCCGTGTCCTCTGCCTGTGTCAGCTACTGTCTCTTTTTGTCTTCAATTTTGGTTCCTTGGCTTTTTTAACCTAAAACAAAACTTGAACAAACTTAAAACAAGAAGTAAATAAATAATAACCAACAAAACATAAACACCATACTAAAAACTAGATCAAAAACGACATAAACACGGAAATAAACTAAAACTATCAAAATTAATGAAAATCCTAAACAAATCGATAAAAACTAACAAAATACCTAAATAAAACAATAATTAACATAATAAACAAGACACAAAACTATAACAAAAACTAATAAAACAACTACCCCACACTTACAACTTTGCTTGTCCTCAAGCAAATTCACATGGCATAAATTAAAAACTCAAACAACCTTAACTATAATTCCAACAGATAAGATGAAATACTTCAAGACATCAGACATAAATAATTGCAATTTCCTTCAATCAAGATTTTCTTAACTCATTCATTAATCCAGACATACAAATCTCATCTCTCATCTAAGTGTTTCACTCGATTTCAAAGGTTAATCACTCAAACCACTCATGACTGCATACTACCATAAACTTGCTTAATTATCCAATCTCTCTCACTGATTTTCTCAAGAAATAATCCGAAGGTCTTTCATTTGGATGTAATGGGGCTAAGGTAAAGGTGTGAGAAAAGACATTTAGGTTGGAGCATCAAGAAATGGAATATCTAAATTAGACACTACTTTTGCTAAGAAACTCCTAACTCCTTCAAATAGCATACTCACCAACCCTTGATACTTCACATACTTGCATACTTCAAGAAAAATAAGAGTCAACATTCCTCTTTTGACAACCAATGCTAGAACATATTTGACTTTTGTATATATATATATCTCTCTTTTTCTCTTTTTTTTATTTTTTTCTTTTATTATATATATATATATTTTAATACATATATACAAAATATAACATTGCATAGATCATCTAGCTTAAAATATAGATGAAAAGAATAATCAACTCTTAATCTAATACAATGCGTAAAGTATGCATTTCAACCCCCAAAACTCTTTTTTTTTACTTACCCTACATTTTGAATTAAACCACCCTATTGTCATATCATAAAATTCCATTCCTTAATGCAGGTATGATGATAATAAGAGAAAGTTGAGCTGTGAATTATGTTGATCAAACAAGAAAAAGGTCAAAGGCTCAACTTGGCTCACTAAGGAATTTAATATTAAGGGAGGTCTTTTTAAGCTAAAGGGCTAACTACTTTGCCTTCATCATTTTAAAACTTGAGATTAAATCATAATGTGAGTTCAATTAGCATGCAAAAGCAAACTCTAGAGATGCAAAATCATGGAGGTGCACACTTAAGAAAAGAAAATCGATCATTTAATCTATAAGGCTCAAAACTCACAAAGGTGGATTCTCAAAGATTTATATGTCATGAATCGCAGAATGTGAAAATTGATCCTGAATGAATTCAAATGCTTATTTCTATGCTGATACTAAAGTCTCAACTATAATGCTAGAATCAAAGAAAAGATCAATAAGATTTCAACAATTATGCCATGCACAACAAACACAATAAGCAAAACAAGACAAACAAAACAAAAACAAAAATTAAAGGAAAGCTTACCCCACACTTAAAATTTACATTGTCCTCAATGGAAAACAAGAATAATAAATAAAAAGAGTTAAAGGACAACCTGTCTTCCATTGTACCTGGTGAAGCAAAACCCTAGCTTTCCATCACAAACACAAAAGTTCAAAAACAAAAGTACAATATAAGAAAATAAAATATCCAAATATAAAATGTTAACATGAAAACACAAACGAAAAATAAAAACAAAAATACACTAAACAAAATAAAGCAAGGAACTCAAAATCTATGGAAAAGGCTGGCGTGAAGATGATGCAGCTGAGGGATGGAGACTCAAGATCTTCGCAAGGTTACTGTTAATATGTTCCAACTGCTGTAAGACCTCAGCATGGTTATGGTCCACCTTGCTATCCAGTCGATCCACTTTGCTCTCCAGGGCCTCAATCCTCAGAAGTACCTCTTGATGTTTCGAGACCGGAGCATCCTCATCTAGGTCAAGAGAATCCAAGTCGGACTCCTCTTGGACCCGTGCTCTCTTCTGCCTGTCCCCCGGTGCTTCAGGCTCATCTGAAGACATCACATAAGTCCCTTTCCTACGCACCATCATGTGCATCTTCTCAAGTGTAGCTAAATCCAAAGAGTCATTACCCAAAATTCTAGTCATACGACTAGTACTCGGGTCAAAATCCTCAACCAGGGCTACTGCTAGTGTGGTAACCAACCCTCCAACACAAATTGCCCCCTTTCTTTTGTTAGCCACAGAATAAAAAATATCGGCTAACCAATAGCCGGCACTAACATGCATTGCATTAAAAGCACAATCCAGGAAAAATAATTCACTCACTTCAACCACACCCGGACTCTCCTTCCGAGCAAAGAATCCACAAGCCATAAACCTATGCAAATATCTCAAAGCAGAATTTCTTAACTTAGATGCCTTGGCCGATTTGGCCACATAAGTACCCGAGCCTAAAGCTCCCCAAGCAAATTGTTGTTTAAATTCTTTGGGTACCGACCTTTCCCCGTGCTGATGAAAAGCATATATATCATTTAACTGGTCAATATTGAGCACATAAGATTTACCCAGCAATTTAAACATCAATTTAGTGATGATTTTCTTATAATTTCTTTCAACCTTGAGAGATGTCAAAAATTCTAGAGTAAGTTCCTCAAACTGCAAAGGTCTCAAAGTGACTAGAGTTTCCCATCCAAGAAATTGCACATATCACTCAAAATTAGTCCTAATTTGCAAGGCATTAAGAGATTCATCGTTAACATACCTTGTCGGGAAAAAACCCCGAGCCAAAAGACTTGCTCTCTTCGAAGATAAAGTGGATGAAGAGGAAGAAGCTCCTTCGGTTGTAGGCCTCTTCGTCTTGTGGTGTGAAACAGTCTTAGTTCTCGGCATCCTTAGAAATCTGAAAATTCAACCCAAAACTGAATTAAATCAAAATTATATGAGTAAAGAGGAAGTTTTAAGTGATTATCTCAAGTTTTGTTGAAGAAATTTGAAGTTTTAATGGAAGAGTTGGAGTTTTGAAATAAAAATCAATGGTTTTGGCGATACAGAGAGCGAGAGAGCGAGAGAGACAAAAATAGAAAATTTAAGGATTTATGAAAAGAACTAGGCAAAATCGGGTTTTTAAAAGTCAAAAATTGAGGGACACGGCCGAGTTGTGGGAAACACGGCCGTGTCATGTGATTTTTGAGGGACACGGCCAGTGACTTGGCCGTGTCCCATGCCCGTATTAGCTACTGGATCTAGAGGTGCAAAATAACAAATCAAAGAGCAATTATTTTTTTACTTGGCCGTGTCACTTACTGTGACAAATTTCAAAAACAAAACAAAAGAAGAGTTTTCATGAGGCTTGGTCGTGTCCCATGTGACACGGCCAAGCGACACGGCCAAGTCCTTTGGCCGTGTCACTCTCTGCCACTTTTTAACTTTATATATATATATATATAGTTACAAATATCAAAGAAATTGCACCTCTTCTCCGATCAACCCTGAAACACATTAGAAAGATAAAAACCGATCAAAGCACCTGTTCCATTTATTTAGACTAAACATAAAATCAAAACTTGCTAAATTTAAAATTACAACTATCAAAAATAAATGCAAACCGATGGGTTGCCTCCCATTTAGCGCTTCTTTAATGTCATATAGCTGGACATCATGCAAGGCCTAGGGATCATGAATCAAAGCGCTGTCAATGACCCTCACTTCCTGAAATCCTTCATTGTATGGCTTAACTCTCTGTCCATTCACTTTAAAAGTCTCACTTGTTCGAGAGTTAAGTAATTCGATGGCACCAGAAGGATACACCTAAGTTATCTCGAAAGGACCACTCCATTGAGACTTGAGTTTACCTGGAAAAAGACGGAGTCGAGAGTTAAAAAGTAAAACTTTCATACCTGGACTCAATGTCTTTCGCACTATAATTCTATCATGAAGTGCTTTAGTGCGATCCTTGTAAATTCTCGAGCTCTCATAAGCCTCATTCCTCAGCTCATCTAACTCTGAAATTTGCAGAAATCTTTCTCTCTTCGCTTTATCCAAGTCCAAATTCAGAGTCTTGATTGCCCAATACGCTCTGTGCTCCAACTCCACTGGTAAGTGACAAGCTTTTCCAAACACCAATCGATATGGACTCATACCTAGAGGAGTTTTGAAAGCAGTCCGATATGCCCATAGTGCATCATGCAATCTGTTTGCCCAATCTTTCCTTGATGTGTTGACTGTTTTCTCCAGGATTCCTTTTAGCTGCTTGTTTGATGTTTCCACTTGTCTAGAAGTCTGTGGATGGTATGGGGTTGCCACCTTGTGCTTCACACCAGATTTGTGCATTAACTTCTCAAAAAGCCTGTTGCAAAAATGGCTTCCCCCATCACTGACTATCACCCTTGGTGTACCAAATCTGCTAAGAATATTTTCCTTCACAAATTTCACAACTACATTAGCATCATTAGTACGGGTGGGGATTGCCTCCACCCATTTGGAAACATAGTCAACAGCAACTAAAATATATTCAAAACCAAAAGATTTGGGAAAAGGACCCATGAAGTCTATTCCCCACACATCAAACAATTCAACAACAATATATGACTGAAGGGGCATTTCATTCCTCCTCCCAATGTTACCTACTCTTTGGCAACGATCGCAGTGCTTACAATAGTCTTGAGCATCTTTAAATAAAGTAGGCCAGTAAAAACCACTTTGCAGCACCTTTTCTGCAGTCTTTCTTCCTCCAAAATGACCCCCACAGTGAAGATCATGGCAAAATTGAAGAACACTCAGTTGTTCTTCCTCAGATACACACCTGCGAACTATCTCATTTTTGCATATCCAGAATAGATAAGGTTCATCCCAAAAATAAAACTTACTCAAGTGTAAAAACCTTTTCTTTTCCTGAAATGACATGTTAGTACGCAATATTCCACAGGCAAGATAGTTAGCAATATATGCAAACCAAGGTGCATTAATTACCACAAACAAATGCTCATCAGGAAATTCTTCTAAATTTTTATGAATGCTATCAGATGCAAGATGTTCACTAAAGAAGGGTAATATGGATAAATGATCAGCAACAACATTCTCACTACCCTTAGTATCCTTGATTTGGAAATCAAATTCTTGCAATAACAACACCCATATAATTAAGCGCGGTTTAGCATGTTGTTTTGTTAACAGATATTTAAGAGCTGCATGATTAGAATGCACAATGATTTTTGACCCAATTAAATATGCTCTAAATTTATCTAAAGCAAAAACAACAGCTAACATTTCCTTTTCAGTTGTGGTGTAGTTCATTTGTGCACTATTCAGGGTCAAACTGGCATAATATATTACTCTCAAGTATTTATCAACCCTTTGCCCAAGAACAGCTCCTACTGCATGATTAGAGGCGTCACACATGATTTCAAAAGGTAAAGACCAAACAGGAGCTACTATCACTGGTGCACTAGTCAATTTTTCTTTAAGGGAATTAAAAGCCTGCATGCATTGTGATGTAAATTCAAATGGAACATCTTTCCCTAGCAAATGACACAATGGTTGGCTTATTTTGGAAAAATCCTTAATAAACCTCCTATAAAATCCTGCATGCCCTAGAAAACTTCTTATTCCCTTAACAGAGGTAGGTGGGGCTAACTTAGCAATCAATTCAATTTTAGCCTTATCCACCTCAATCCCTTTACTTGACACCACATGACCTAAAACAATGCCCTGGGTAACCATAAAATGACTCTTTTCCCAACTTAAAGTGAGGTTACATTCAATGCATCTCTCAAGCACACGAACAAGTTTATTGAGGCAATTATCAAAAGAATTACCAAAAACAGAAAAGTCATCCATAAATACCTCAATAAAATCGTCTATCATGTCAGAGAAGACAGACATCATGCATCTCTGAAAAGTTGCAGGTGCATTGCACAAGCCGAAGGGTTTGCACTTCTCTACTACTTATTTGTATGAACGGTTATTCCACTTAACTAATTTAATTTCAAAGATTAAATCTCAAACAACTCAACTAATCGAGTCAAGGTTATAAGCTCTCTCATTCAAACCTCTTTCAACTAATCTTGTTATAAGTGAAATAATCTTTTTAATAGGTTATATCTCTAATTCACCTAAGTCCCTAATTGAATTGTTCAAGCATTAGACTTCATCTCTCAATCCATCATCTAATACCTAATACACACAATTGGTGGCCAATCAATTATATGTTGACAATATTTCATTCAATAAAGGCTAAAGAAATTATTAGCTAAGAGAATAACCAATTCATACAATCATAGCAGATCCATACAAACCCTAGACTAGATCAAATTAGTTCATAGTGCAATCAAACATATTCATCTCATTAATGTTCAAAGAAATCAAAATGGACATGATAATATCTGTTTATACAATTTCAATGAAAATAAAGAGAATAAGTTCGAGAACAAAACCAAGTTACAAACTCCTTGAAGCTTCTGAAGAATCTCTAGTTCAAATCTTGCAAGAAGGATGAAACAATGGCTAGAACAATCTAATCTAAGCTAGATTTGATCCAAAGTGAAATCAAAATCAAGAAAACAAAATGTTAAAACCCTAGCTCTTTTCTCTGACGGCTCAAATTCTGCTCAAAATCTTCAACAGTCTTCCAAACCTTAAACTTCTTTTTCCTTTTATATGAATCGTCCGTTTTAAATCCGCGCGTGCTTGGTTCATGAGGGACACGGCCAAGTAAGATGTGACTTGGCCGTGTTGGAGTGCATTGGAGGGACACGGCCACAAGACTTGGCCGTGTCCCTTGCCTGTGTCTGCCTCTGCTTGTTTCTCTTCTTTTTCTTCTTTAGTTGAGTGACACGGCCAAGTCAGAGGTGACTTGGCCGTGTTTGTAACACCCCATCTTAGCCTATGTTTATAGACCAAGATGGACTGTTAACTCATGGTGGTTGTGTCTTAATATTTTACTTAGCCAATTTTAAGTGTAGATTTTAAAAAAAAAATTGCCATAACCTCCCCTAAAAATGGAGGTCCCAAGTGTCGCCAAAACTGATTCTTTAATTTTTGAAAAACATTTTGTTTCACAATTCAACTCAAGTACACTCCCAATAATCCACCCTTATAACCTCAACTACAATCCTGCAAGAAGAATTCACACTTCTATACTTGCATACATAAGTGCTAAACCAAAATAAGATTTATTAGATTACTAGCAGTGTACGTGTTCTAGCTTTTCATTATTATACATTTATTTGCTAGATCATACAAGCTTATGTACATGCCATATTGCTACAATCAATCATATCCAAACTCCTGCCCAAAGTAGTAGTCAAGGCCAGCTGCGCAGGACATGCTGCAATCTCGTCTCCTCGTTTAACCTACGAGTTTAGAGGGAAACTAAACTCGCTAAGCAATTGCTTAGTGGGTACTTAAATCATTGCAATAAATAAATAAAAAGAAAGAATGATTTGAATATACATTTATATACTTTAAATACTTGAAAGGAATAAATACAAAACACAGATGGTAAAAAGGCTTGACTGAATAATTTGAATTTAAATCATTTTTCTTGCTTTTATCATTTTGGTTGCTCTACTGGTTTAACAGAACGTCAGCGGATAAGGAAGGGTCATGATAAACATATCTTGTCATGATCATATTTCATTATCATTCATCATAATTCTTGCACATGTGCCAATGGCCATTATCATTGCATCATTGATCATGTCATTGTAATCATCGGCCTTCAGCCGGAATATCATATCATGTCATAAGCAGTACTGCAGTAATAGTATGATGCATCATACCCTTATCTCAAGGGTTCTGTCATAACCAAGTAGAGCGTCAACAATTCATTAATTAATTTGATCATGATATTCAATAAGCCATGATTTTTCCATAATGCATGTATTATCAGAATAGCTTGTCATGATGCCTTTCTAATCATTTCCAATTCTCCTTCATGTCATTTGATATGATTTAACATCAATCCATAACATAATATTCCAGTTTTAACACATTTAGAAAAATGACCAAATGAATAGTAGCGCGGTGCGTAAAATCGGCAACGCAATGGCGCGCGACAACTAAATAGTAAAATCTGTTTTTACTGCTGAAAATCAGTCAACTTTGGTAACAGTTTTGACTAAGTAAACAACCTTATTTTTGGATGAATTTTTGCAGGAAAACACTTTCATAAGTTAACTAAATGCATGTAAAATTTTGTCGAAAAATTCTTTCGTTTGCCCCTTCAACGGACTGCCCAAAATGAAAGCTGCAGAATGGTGCCCAAAAGGGACCATTCGGCCCAATTTTCCAAACTTGAGGGAAATTCATTTTTTTCTTGCAAAATTGATTTTTAGAATCCTTTTGTGATACCATTGAAGGACTAAAGGTCCCTCTTCCAAAAATCAAACCAAAGGAGTGATTAAAAACTCATCAAAGTTTATGAATAATTGCATCAATTTAGCTAGTTTGTTTTGTTTTCATTCTTTTCACAATCAATTGATTACACATGGTTCAAGAGCACTTTCCCACATATTTACCACACATAATAACTTCATTTCAAAACCATTTCAAAAATCCCATAATGCAAAATATGTGAATTAATTGAAAAGGCAATGATTTAAGTACCAAACCTTGTTTATTTGCTTTGTTCCTTGCTTGTCCTATTCTTTCTTCCCTTATTCTTCTTTATCCCTTTGATTTCCTATAATTTTCATAACTTTTCTTTCATTGATAACTTGAAAACTATCAATCAAATGAATAAAGTAAAGCTAGAATTGGAATCCTTACCTTAAAATTAAGCTTTTCCTTCCAAAAATCCACTTGAACACTTGAAAAATTCCTTCCCTTTTTTGGTGGAGAGAATTTCGGCCATACTTCTCAAAAATGGAGAAAAAATGTGTCCTTAATTCTTTAATCATCCTTCTCTCCCTTTTTATATTTTTCCATTTTCCATTTATTTAATTAATTTCATTTTGGAGGGTTAAGATGTAACCACCACAAAAGTATCTTAACTAGGATGGTGCCATATGGAGGGTTAAGATTAATCCAACCCAAAAGTGTCTTTAAACAAGATTTTGCCATGTGTCCCTTTCTAGAAAATTACTATGCCATGTGTCCCTTTTCTAGAAAATGGGTGGAAGTGAAAAGACCAAAATACCCTTCAATGGAAGGTTTTGCCTTTTCTTCGTACCCGGGTGGTTTTATGACGCGTAAAATGTACCATTCTCTTCCTTTCAACCTCTCGTTTCCATTTCCGACATTCCTTCTTGATTTTGAACTAATTTATAAAAATTACGCTCATGCCCTTGACTTTTGTAAAAATTCCCTTTAGGTCCTTACGTGATTCGGGTCTCCACTTAGGTTCGTTCTTCAACATCGATCACTGCGGAGTCCTTTCGTTTACTTCAGATACCTTTACGTGTCTTGTTTTCCAGTGTATAAATTATTATTACAAGAATGACAAAAATACCCTTGGTCAAGAATCCACTGTATCTCTCAAACTATGCGTTTTTGGGAAAAACCGTGGTGTTCCGTTTCGACCCAATTTTTCTCTACTTTCCATTTCTGGAGTCTGTTATATGCACTATTAAGAACCTCCAGTACAACTTTTGGAAATTACAGTTACCTCCCCAAAACTTTTTGAAATTACAGTCACCTCCCCAAAACTTTTACAATCTTTTCAGTTAGGTCCTTTTTGTCTTATAGAGCTTCCTTTCACTTCTTGTTCTTTGGTGATTACTCGGGACGGCTCCTGTTACTGTACGCGGATGTACTGTACATGGATGTACTGTACATATGTACAAATTGGGTCGTGACAGTGTTGCATCATTTTGGAGGGACACGGTCAGTGACTTGGCCGTGTCCCTTGCCCGTGTCCGCCTCTGCTTGATTGATCTTCTTTGCCTTGGTTGTAAGTGAGACACGACCAAGTTGGAGTGACTTGGCCGTGTCTAGGCTTTATTGGAGGGACATGGCCACTGACTTGGCCGTGTCCCTTGCTTGTGTCGTCTACTGTGACTTGCTCTTCCTTTTTATCTTGGTATGGGACACGGCCAGTGACTTGGCCGTGTCCTCTGCCTGTGTCAGCTACTGTCTCTTTTTGTCTTCAATTTTGGTTCTTTGGCTTTTTTAACCTAAAACAAAACTTGAACAAACTTAAAACAAGAAGTAAATAAACAATAACCAACAAAACATAAACACCATACTAAAAACTAGATCAAAAATGACATAAACACAGAAATAAACTAAAACTATCAAAATTAATGAAAACCCTAAACAAATCGATAAAAACTAACAAAATACCTAAATAAAACAATAATTAACATAATAAACAAGACACAAAACTATAATAAAAACTAATAAAACAATATACATCACATAAATATTATGTATAATTATTTGTAGGAAAAGTTGATTTTAATTATTTAATAATAATAATAATGACAAGAGAGAGAAGAAGTGTATAATGATTATAATATATATATATAGATAAGGATGGATTGAAAAGAGAAGAGATATTTCTTCTTCTTCTTCTTCTTCCTTGAACGTGAGCTAGAGAGAGAGTAAGGAAAGCTTTCTTCTTCTACCATAAACCAAATTTGCAAAGTATTTCAAGAGATTTAAAGGTGGATATTGAAGGTTTAACAAGAATTCAAGTAAGTGTTTATCTCTAAGCTTATTTCTATGTGATTTCATATATATATGTATAACATGGTTAATAAGAGAAAGTGATGATTGATTGAATAAGATGATAGTTATGAGATGTTGGAATAATATATGTGTTGAATTGATGGATAAATCATGGGTATAAACTAAAGTGATGAATAAGGATTGTGTAGAGATGAGTTTAGGAATGATTGTGTCGAAATGGTTGAGTGTACGAAATACAAAAATTTTTTCTAACATGACCAGTGACACAGCCATGTCGTTGGGCATGTTAACTTTGATGACACGACCAGTAACACTTCCATATCTTTGAATGTGTCGTAGCTATTGTAAGGCAAGATAATTGATACGGCCAATAACACACCCGTGTTGTTGGGATTAGTTTTTCATACTCAAAGAAGAAGGAGAAGCTTCAGAGCTTGAAAGGCTTAATAAGCACATCTATAGTACACTTAGCTTATACCTTATTTCAACTTTCACATGAATTTTCAGCACATTTTTATGAAAAAGTCTTGATTATTTTATTTAGATTAACATATTATTTAGATTAACATAATAACAGTAGTGAACACTTTAGACTAGGTGCCCATGCCATCCCTCTTTCCATCTGCTTGCTTGATTGAGTTTGTTTGACCGAAATGAATGAAAAGAGAAAGGGAGGTCCCCCGGGGTGGTGCATTTATGTACACCATGCAAAGGAAAATGCCGGTTGTATTCTTACTTTATGTTTTCAAGTATATCAAAGTTTATGTAACACAAGAGTAATGATAGGGGCAGCGACATGCCTATGTTGTTGGATGTGTCAAAGCTTCTGTAAGAGTGGGTTAATGATAAGGTCATTAACACGTCCATGTTGTTGGGCTTATTACTTGAGGAAAATTTTCAAAATAACTTTTTTCTTTGTCTTCCATTTGTAATTTCTAATTTAAATGGTTTAATGTTGAGAATGCCTTAGAATGTGATATTAATTAGTTGTTTATGATCACATTTGGCTTAGGCATTGAGAGATAGTAGTTTCCCTAAACCTAGTGTTGAAAGGCAACTTGGAAGAGAATATTGGAGGGAGTTTTGAAGCTTGTTTTGGAGTGCTTTCTAAGGTAAATACAAAATTTTGATAAATTTAATATGTTGACATTAAATTGGGCTTAACAATTTTTAGATAAAAAATGTGTTAAGCTACTTGATACATGAACATTGTGTTATGACATACAAATTGTTATATATGCATTATGAAAAGCCATTATTAATGGCTAGATTGAATAAAATGTGAATTATGTGCAAAATGTGAAAATGATCCAAAGTGTTTGGGCAATGTGATTTCATTATGAAATATCCTATATTGTGATGAAATGTTCAAATGAAATGACACTGATATGAATGAGAAAATGAAAAAATGAGAAAGGAATTGAGGATAGAAAATATGAAATAATTATGTGTCTAGTGTGTTATCAATTTTTATAGTTTTATATTTGGTAGCATGCCTATGAGGTTATCCTTACTATTTGCCTTCGGGGCTAGAAGCTTGGAGTTACTGTGATATGATTTGCCTTCGGGGCTAGCTTTTGAGAATTACTTGATTTGCCTTTGGGGCTAGATACTCAGTGTCATTATGGACCAAAATAGTAACTCTGGAATTTGAATAAGATATTAATTTATTTGGGCCCATGCTTGTATATGTGTCTGCGTGAATTATTAAGTGATGAAAGAATATATTTAATAGTGAGCTTGGATGCCACATTATTACATATCATATAAGCATTTTGTATTGGTATTGTTTTTAAAGTTTTATTATTATCAAAGTTTGTACCACTAGACTTTTAGCTTAGCACAATTGTAATTGATCGCGCATGTGACAGGGGTGATCCGATAAAGCCGAAGAGTTCTACTAGACTTAGTCAGGTCTAGGCTTGTGTTTATTAAGCTTGAAATATTTCTGCTACATCAAGATCAGAGCCATTTTGCCAGCATGTATATATTTTATGTTATAGTACTTTTTGAATATTATGTATATTATATTATGTTTTTGGAGTATAAATATATATTATAAATTATAAAGAATGTTTTGAATAATTGAGTAATGTGAGGTTTTATATATTTTGATATATATGTATAAATATTTTAAGGAATGGGGAATAAGAAAAGTTTTATTAAATCGGATTGTGATATTCTTATATTGTATACGCTTATTTTATATATACTAGGTGTATGTATTATACGTATATAGAGTATAAGGGTGTTATATTTATTTTGGTATCAGAGCCTAGGTTTGAGGTTCTCGACCTAGGTGGGTTGTTAGAGAGAGAAAATGGGGATTTTAAATATGATTTTCAATTGTGATACATGCTTTGGCACTGATATTTTCTGATTTCTGATATAACAATTTCTTTTGTATTTGCAGAAATAGGTGATTATGGCATTTTGGATGCACCAGCCTGTAGAGGATAGTGTAGAGAGTGTAGCTCCTGATGAAGGTAGAGTTAGAGTTGATGTTGAGTCTGCTGGTGAGGTGTCTACTTCTGTGCTTGTTGCACCAGCAGCTGAGGAGATTCCGTCGGGCTGGGTATGACATATGGTGGGGCTGTTGAGATCGGCTCCAGTTCAGCAGCCGTAGCTGCCATCACAGCCGTAGCAGCAGTTGCTGACGAGGAAGTATGATAAGCTGAGAAAATTTTGAGCCACAAATTTTATTGAAACTATAGACCCTGTTGTAGCAGAGTAGTGGCTGGACAGGGTCTAGAGAGTATTTATTCAGCCGCAGGCTAGTCCAGAGGAGAAGTTTGATTATGCTAGATCACTTTCACAGAGGGATGCCTATGAGTGATGGAAGACAATTCCCCATGGTACAGCTGATCCACTAGCTTTAGCCTATGCTAATTTCCTGAGGGAATTCGAGATGAAGTATACTCCGAGGGAGTATAAGTATGTTAAGAAGATTGAGTTTCTGAGTTTGAGACAGGATATGAGGACTGTGACGGAGTATGAGATTGAGTTCATCTGGCTGAGCCAATATGTTGGAGGGATTATATCTAATGAGTTTGATAGATGCCGGAGGTTTGGGGAGAGGCTGAGAACCTCTATCATTTTTTTAGTGGCAGGTTCTCGATATTATGATTTTTCTCAATTGGTTGCAGCTGCCAGGAGTGTAGAGAGGGCACAAGGACTTGCAGCAGCAACCAGAGTAGAGGAGAGCAGAACTAGGAGATCCCAAGGTGATGCAGGGTCTTCATCATTGAAGAGAGGCCGAGGAGGATATCCTCAAAGGTTCAGTAGGAGCCAGAGGTAGTTGGCAGGTCAGCACAACAGCAGAGGCAGAGACCTGCAGCCTCAGTGGCTAGTGCTCCAATCCCAGTGACTTAAAGGCCTGCTCCACCTACCTGTGTTCATTATGGTAGAGTATATGAATGTGTCTGCTAGAGGACAGGTGTACCGATAATGTGTTACAAATATGGATCACTAAACCATGATCATCATAGGGATTTTGGTAGAGGTAGTCAATTAGGGTGTAGTCAAAGAGGAGGTTCTGCAACAGGAAGTAGACTAGACGATGTAGGATCCTCATAGAGGGTTTATGTGATGCAGAGGCAGCCGGAGGCTTTAGCTGTTATAGTGAGTACTTTTACTTTATTTGGTACTTCAGTTCTTGCATTAATAGACCCTAGGTTGATTCATTCATACATTAGTGTATCCATACTGCATGTGACTAATTTGTATTCTGAGTCCCTAGGATATGATGTTTTGGTTATAAATCCTTTAGGGCACAGTATTGTGGTTAGTAGGGTGCACCGAGATAGTCCAGTTCTTATTCAAGATGAGAAGTTTCTCGGTGACCTAATTAAGATGCCTTTTAAGGAGTATGATCTGATTCTAAATATGGATTGGTGATCCAAGCATGGGGCTATGGTAGACTGTCAGCGAAAATGTGATACCCTAAGAATATGTGATGGTAGGGATGTGGTGGTATCTGGTGAGCAGAGATATCTTTTATCCATATTTTATTTTAGATGTATCAGTTAAGAGGATGATTTGGAAGGGATGTGAGGCATATCTTGCCCATATTTTAGATACCCAAATAATGGGGTCCCAGCTTGATAGTATACCTACAGTTGCTGAGTTTTCAGATATTTTCCCTGATGAGTTGCCAGGGTGCCTCCTGAGAGAGAGGTGGAGTTTGGTATTGATTTGTTGCTTGCTATCACTCCTATCTCTATTACCCCTTATCTGATGGCACCTGTAGAATTGAAGGAGTTGAAGATGCAATTGCAAGAGTTGCTTGATAAAGGATTTATTCACCCTAGTGTTTCTCCGTAGGAGAGCACCTATTTTTTATGAAGAAGAAGGATAACATCTTGAGATTATATATTGATTATAGGTAGTTGAATAAGGTGACCATCAAGAATAAGTATTCATTACCTTGGATAGATGATCTCTTTGATCAGTTGAAAGGAGCAACAATATTCTCTAAGATTGATCTAAGATCAGGATATCATCAGTTGAGAGTTAGAGATATAGATGTACTTAAGATAACATTCTGCACAAGGTATGGGCATTATGAGTTTCTAGTGATTCCCTTTGGATTGACGAATGCACCAACAACATTTATGAATTTGATGAACAGGGTATTTAGACTATACTTAGATCACTTTGTGGTGGTCTTCATTGATGATATTCTAGCGTATTCACATAATAAGGAGGATCATGACATGCATTTGCGGATTGTATTACAGTCTTTGAGAGAGAAGTAGTTGTATGCTAAGTTGTCTAAGTGTAAATTCTGACTCAATCAAGTAACTTTTCTTGGTCATGTGGTATCAGCAGAGGGTATTAGAGTTGATCGGAATAAAGTTGAGGCTATCTTGAATTGGAGTCCACCGAAGAATGTGACAGAGATTAGAAGTTTTCTAGGTTTGGTAGGCTATTATCATCTATTTGTGAAGGATTTTTCTATGATAGCTATACTGCTCACTATATTACTTCAAAAAGGAGTTAGATTTGTGTAGACAGATCGGTGTCAGGTGAGTTCTGAACAACTGAGGGGGATGTTGACTCAGGCTCCTGTTCTTACCCTGCCTGTTGAAGGTAAACCATATGTGATATACAGTGATGTTTTACATAGTGGTTTAGGTTGTGTTATGTTGCAGGAGGGTGGAGTCATTACTTATACATCTCGACAGTTAAAGCCACATGAACTAAATTATCTGACTCATGATTTGGAGTAAGCAGCCATAGTTTTTGCATTGAAGATTTGACTGCATTACTTGCATGGGGAGAAGTGTTTTATTTATATTGATCATAAGAGTTTGAAGTATCTGGGTGTTTAGAAAGAGCTGAATCTTCGACAAAGACGACAGTTAGAGTTAATTAAAGACTATGACTGTTTAATTGATTATCATCCTAGAAAGGCAAATATTGTTGTTGATGCCTTGAGTCGGAAGACTTTGGCAGGTTTGACTGCTTATTCACTCTCATTGCTTATTGATTTGAGAGTGTTTCATGCCAGATTTGAGTCTTGTGATGATGATGCATTGATGGCTTAGTTGTAATTAAGGCTAGTGTTTTGGATCAGGTTAGGGAAGCCTAGTTAGCAGATGAGAAGATCCAAAAGATTGTGTTAAATTGCCAAAAGGGGGAGAGTCGAGACTTTCATGTGAGAAATGATGGAAATCTATGGTATAGAGATAGGTTGTGCATTCCTGATGATGTAAGATTAAAGAGGATGATATTAGAGAAAGCACATTATTCAGTTTATGCTATGCACTCTAGTAGTACCAAGATGTATCAAGATTTGAAACAATATTATTGATGGTCAGGTATAAAGAGGGACACAGCAAAATTTATGTCCAGATGTCTCACTTACCAGAGAGTGAAAGCTGAACACCAAGTTTCTTTAAGGTTGCTTCAACCATTGTCAGTACCATAGTGGAAATGGGAGCGAGTGACCATAGATTTTGTTATTGGACTGCCTTTGACCCAGAAGAAACATGATGCAGTTTGGGTGATTGTTGATCGAATGATGAAGGCAACTCATTTTCTTCCAATTCAGAGGGATTTTTCACTTGAGAGGTTGGCTGAGTTATATATCAGTGAGATAGTGATGTTATATAGAGTCCAGTGTCTTTAATATTGGACCGAGATCCCCGATTTACATCGAGATTTTAGAGGAGTTTGCATGATGCATTGGGTTGATTGCATTTTTAATACTGCTTTTCAACCTCAGACAGATGGGCAGTCAGAGAGAGTGATATAGATTCTAGAGGATATATTGAGGAGTTGTATCATTGATTTCACAGAGAGCTGGGATAGATTTTTACCACTGATTGAGTTTGCATATAACAATAGTCATCAGTCCAGTATTGGGATGACACCTTATGAGGCCTTGTATGGAAGAAGATGCAGGACACTGTTGTGTGAGGATGAAGTTGGAGAAGGTAAATTGGTTGATCTTGATTTGATTAGGAAAATAGAAGAGAAAGTGAAATTGATACGGAGTCATCTGAAAGCAGCTTCAGACTGACAGAAATCCTATACAGATTTAAAGAGGATGGATATAGAGTTCAGTGTGGGAGATAAAGTATTTCTCAAGGTGTCTCTGTGGAAGAAGATTTTGAGATTCAGTCGTAAAGGAAAGTTGAGTCCTCGTTTCATAGAACCATAAGAGATTCTAGAGAGAGTTGGTCCAGTGGCTTACAGGTTGGCTCTACCGCCCGAGTTAGATCGGATACATAATGTCTTCCATGTCTCTATGCTTTGGAGGTACAAGTTAGACACATCTTACATTTTGTCAATGGAGTCCATTGAAGTAAATTCGGATTTGACTTATGAAGAAGAAATAGTGGCGATTTTAGCACGAGAAATGAAAGAATTGAGAAATAAGAAAGTATCACTTGTGAAAGTTCTTGAGAAGAATCATGCCACTGAAGAGGTGACATGTGAGAGTGAGCAATTGATGCAGAGTCAATATCCCCAGTTGTTCCAGAGTTGATAGCAAGTAATTTCACGGACGAAATTTTCTTAAGGGGGAGAGAATTGTAACACCCTTAGCTTTTAAATTTTAAATTAAATAAATTAAAATTTAATATAAATTACAAAAATGATTTAAATGGAAAATGAAAGGATTTGAAATGTAAAATGTATATTTGAAATATATTTGAAATAAAAATGACATATACAAGACATATACATACACCTAAGATATACATCACATAGATATTATGTATAGTTATTTATAGGAAAAGTTGATTTTAGTTATTTAATAATAATAATAATAATAATAATAATAATAATAATAATAATAATAATAATAATAATAATAATAATGATAATGATAAGAGAGAGAGGAAGTGTATAATGATTATAATATATATATATATATATATAAGAATGGATTGAAAAGAGAAGAGATATTTCTTTTCCTTCTTCTTCTTCTTCTTTCTTGAAAGTGAGCTAGAGAGAGAGTAAGGAAAGCTTTCTTCTTCTACCATAAACCAAATTTGCAAGGGATTTCAAAAAATTTAAAGGTGGATATTGAAGGTTTAACAAGAATTCAAGTAAGTGTTTATCTCTAAGCTTGCTTCTATGTGATTTCATATATATATATATATATATGTATAACATGGTTAATGAGAGAGAGTGATGATTGATTGAATAAGATAATAGTTATGAGATGTTGGAATAATAAATGTGTTGAATTGATGGATAACTCAGGGGTAAAAACTAAAGTGATGAATAAGGATTGTGCAGAGATGAGTTTAGGAATGATTGTGTTGAAATGGTTGAGTGTACAAATGCAGAAATTTTGCCTAACACGGCCAGTGACACGACTATATCATTGGGCATGTCAATAGTGTTGAGTTTCAATATTGATGACATGACCAGTAACACGGCTATGTCTCTGAGCGTGTCGTAGCTACTGTAAGGCAAGATCATTGACACGACCAATAACACACCCTTTCTAAGGTAAGTACAAACTTTTGATAAATTTGATATGTTGACATTAAATTGGGCTTAACACATTTTAGATAGAAAATGTGTTAAGCTACTTGATACATGAACATTGTGTTGTGACATGCAAATTGTTATAAATGTATTATGAAAGCCATTATTAATGGCTAGATTGAATAAAATGTGAATTATGTGCAAAATGTGAAAATGACCCAAAGTGTTTGGGTAATGTAGTTTCATTATGAAATATCATATGTTGTGATGAAATGTTGAAATGAAATGACATTGATATGAATGAGAAAATGAAAAAATGAAAAAGGAATTGAGGATGGAAAATATGAAATAATTGTGTGTCTAGTATGTTATTCAATTTTCAGAGTTCTGTTTAGTAGCATGTCTATGAGGTTATCCTTACTAATTGCCTTGGGGGCTAGACACTTAGCGTTAGTGTAATATGATTTGCCTTCGGGACTAGCTTTTGAGTATTACTTGATTTGCTTCGAGGTTAGACACTTGGTGTCATTATGGTTTGATTGCCATATAATAAAGAAAAATTTATCAAATTTGTGAAACTTAAACTACATAATAAAGCAATGAGGTTTGATTGCCAAATAAAAATTATTTACATGTGGCATTTCTTTCAACACGTGTGTTGATCCTTATAATGGTCCATCGTACCTCAGTTGGGTTTATCGATGGAATTATATGAAGAATTCAAAATTCTTCATTACATAGTTGATTGCTCCCAGATTTTTAATCCACATAGGATATTCTTTAGTTAAAAAAACTGAATTAGAAATAAGGATTCACTCACATGTGAGTTGCCTACGATGCAAAAAGGAGATCTTTCAATGAAGAAAATGGTGAAATTTAGAAGCATTTTGATAAGCATGGGCGTGCTAATTATCCCAAACATGCCCACGCTAAAAAGATTGGAGCTGTGAGCCAAAGAATAAAAAGATCCAATAGCAGATTTTTCTGCATGGGTATGTCGTTTCAAAACAACCCGCCCATACAAAAAATTTCAAGATCCAGTAGCGTTTTGAATAACACTGGCATGTCATTTCAAAACGACACGTCTTAGCTAAAAATACTAGAGGTAAAGAAGATATTTAGTAGTATTTTGAACATCGACATGCCAAATTCAAACAACACTCTCGTGCATATAAAATTGCTTATGTATCATTAGGTCAAATTTGACATGGGCATGTTGATTAGACCTGCACGCCCATGCATATCTAGAATGAGTTGAAAATGTAAATTTTGAGACAAAAATGCAAAGAAACCCTAAGCGCATCCAAGGGAAAACTATAACATAATATAAATACATCTTTTTAGTCATTAATGAGGGGGCTAACCTCATATGTTACCATTATTGGTAAAATTAGGGATCCAAGCCAAAAGGAGAGAGAATCAAGCTCTTGAATGGGATTTTTTGTAGATTTGACAGCTTTTGAAGATTGAAAAGTCATCTTTGCAAGATTGAGATCATTTATTTGGGTTCATTCTTCCTTTTTCTCTTGTTATTTTTGTTTCTACCTAATTTTACATAGATTAATGGAAATTGTAATTATGATTTATAGTTTTTGCTTAAGATTTGTTATGAGTAACTAATCTCCTTATGAGATTAGGTGCATTTGGATGTTTGAACAATGAGTTTTTTTATTATTTATCAATATACATATAGAGGTTTATCTTAAATCTTTGATTTATTGGTTCTGGATTAATTGTTAGCAATTGCTTGGTCATCAATTATTAAAATCTATTGAATCATATAATAAATGAGAGTTGAATATGATTTTAGATGTGAAATTAACAACTTTAGATAATTAACTTAGAGGTAAGTAATTACTTAGAGATCTAGAGATAGTATCTTGTTAAAATTGGATTGGGCATTGTTTAATTATCATGAGAATAGAGGATTAAGCTTTACCTAATCATATTCCACTTGCTTAATGATTAAGCTTTAATTGGATGATTTTTGTGATAGTTAGATATCTAAGATTTAAGGAATGAGCTTAATTGTTGAAATTAACTAAGCCCGTTAGAAAACTCCAATAAAACCTAATCCTACTCTTTTATTAGTGATTGTTAAGAATTTAAATTAGAGTAATTAGTTTAATTAGTTTAATTTGGTAATTAAATTGATTATATTTAGTAAATTTCGGATAATAGTTGAACTGGATTTAGGTTACTCAAAATGCACATTCCTTGTGGATACGACACTCATACTCTCACTCTACTACGTGTTACGATACCGTGCACATGCAATGTTAGACATAATAGTATTCTCACACAACAATCACACATTCACAAACCATAACAATAAGTGTTTGGTGCTGTTGCCGAGAAAGACAACAATTTTGATAACATTGAAATTCAGAGATTATTAATTTGGAGCAATATTTTGATTATTTTTAATTTCCTTTTCTGCTGACATTTATACGCAGTTATCTACAATCGAGTTTTGAAGATTATAGTCTAGAAATTGAAAGACAGTGTAGGGCAAACAATAGAGCAAGAAGAGAAAGATTGTGTTTGGAAATAGAAGAAAGGGAAAGACAAAGAGATACATAAGTTTTTGAGAAAGCCATTGATTTAGACTTTGTGACTGATAGTGAAGAAGATATGGCAGAAGGTCCAAACAATAGAGCTCTTGGGGAGTATGCTATGCCCACTATAGAAGTAGGCTCTAGCATAACTAGGCCTACAGTAAATGTAAATGACTTTGTGCTAAAGCCAGCCTTGATCAACATAGCACAAAAAATTCTATTTTTTGGGCATGACCATAGGGATGAAATTGGTCATTTACAAAGTTTTCTTGAGATTTATGATACCATCAAGATGAATGGCATTAGTGATGTGCTATCCATCTTCGACTCTTTCCATTCACATTAAAGGATAGAGCAAAGAGTCGGTTATTGGGGCATGATGCCAGAACTTTTACCACTTGGGATGGTTTATCAAAAGCTTTTTTGGCTAAGAATTTTTCACCAGGAAAAACTGCCAAGTGCAGAATTAACATTACTGATTTTTCTCAATATGATGGTGAGTCATTATATGAAGCTTGGTAAAGATACAAGAAACTTCAAAGGAAGTGTCCACATCATGGATTCTGGATTGAATAATAATTCATACATTTTATAATGGAGTTACTGGTTCTTTGATAAGCAAAATTGACGCTGCTGCTGGTGGGGCTTTAATGAACAAAAATCCTATTAAAGCTTTGAAACTTCTTGAAGCTATGATGCTAACAATTACCATTGGTATAATGAGAGATCAATTCCAAAAAAGGTAGCTGGGATTCATGAAGTGGATGGGATATCTCTTTTGGCAGCTAAAGTTGATGCTTCAGCTAAGAAGTTTGAGCATGTGAACCTTGCTAATATTGCTATCTATGAAAATTAGGGAGGAGGTCACCAAACTATGGAATGCCAAGGTTATGAGCAAGTTCAATTTATTGGGAATTAAAAATGGGCACGACAAGCACAATATGGTAACACATATAACTCCAATTGGTGCGACCATCCAAATCTTTCATGGGGTGGTAACCAAGGAAATCAAGGCAACTAAGAAAACCAATTTAATCAAAGCGGAGTGTACTAGCCACCATTTCAAAATTGAAATCAAGGCCAAGCACATTATCAAGACAACAAACCGACATATGAAACTGCTTTAGAAAAATTCATTTTTATATCTAGTGAGTGGTTTGACAAACTAGAGAAGCAATATGACATGCTAGAGGCACGGATGAACCAAATTGCCAATCAAAGTAGAAGTCTTGAGATGCAAATAGGGAAAATTGCTATTTTTTTTTGTTTAAGAAGTCAAGATACCCTTCCTAGTAAAACTGAAGTTAATCCACGAGAACTTTGCAAAGCGGTTATGCTACGAAGTGGTAAGCAATTACAAGAGGTTGTTCCAAGAAAAATTGAAACAAGTGAAAAAGATAAGGGAGTTTAAGAAGAGGTGCCAAAGAAAGAGGTTGAGAAAACAAAAAAATAAAGTGAACACAACTCCCTCCAAGATAGAAGTGAAGCCTTTTGTTCCCCCTATACCATTTCCTCAAAGATTGCAAAAATAGAAACTTGAAAAATAATATGAAAAATTTTTAGAGGTCTTTAAGCAATTATGGATCAATATTCCATTTGCTAAAGCTTTATCCCAAATGCCAAGTTATGTCAAGTTTTTGAAGGAAATTTTAACAAAGAAAAGAATACTTGAAGTAAATGAGATAGTGAACTTGACAGCCAAATGTAGCGCCATCATACAAAAGAAACTACCTCAAAATTTGAAAGATCCAGGGAGTTCCCTTACACCACTGTTGAATTTAATTTTAAAGCTTTGTGTAATTTGGGTGTGAGTGTGATCTTAAAGCCAATTTCTATTTGTAGGAAGCTTGAATTTATAGACTTAAAGGCTATAAAATGGCACTCCAGCTAGCTGATAGATCTGTAAAACTACCTTTGGATATTGTGGAGAATGTGCTAGTAAAGGTAGACGAGTTCTACTTACCTATAGATTTTATCATTCTAAAGATGAAGAAAGATGTGGAGCTCCAATTGATTCTTGGAAGATTATTTTTAGCAACTGCTAGAGCACTAATCAATGATCAAGAAGGAAAGATAACATTGAGAGTTGGGGATGATAAGGTAAAATTTGATTTAATCAAATTAATGAATAATCTATCCCCCATGAGCAATTGCTTCCCAGTGGACACTATTGATAAACCGGTACAAGATAGTTTTGAAAAGGAAGATCAAGAAGATCCATTTCAAGAGAAGTAGAATATCAGTGTGAAGTGTGAAGACATAGAAATTTTCATCAATACTCTAGCATGAAAATCTCTACCATCAACTTTATCTCGAGAAAAATGTGATTTAAAAGCATTTGGGAAGTATCAACAAAAAACATACTTTATAGATGGCATCGTGGGCAGGAGATTATTCTGCGGATTTTTACCTTAAACTTCACAAGGCAAAGTCAAGATAATGACTTTAAATGAGCTCTCTTGGGAGGCAACCCAAGCTTTTCTATGAATAAATTTTGTTTCTTTTTATGTTTTGAGAAGTTTTTATTTAATTTAGCTGATTTTTTCTTAATCTTTGCAGTGATTATTTGATAAAACTTTTTAGCAACTAATCACAAAAATGGACAGTATGGAGATCAACATGAACAACAAAATTGGAGCTCTAGAAATACAAATGATCGATCAAAATTTTACCATTCACAATCGCTTTGATCGAATTGAGAGGAACATGCAAAGCTTCTTCTACATATGGGATTATATCCTCCAGCTGATCCATCTTCTTCAACAAATCCAACAGACAATAACATATGATTTCCCTCCGAACATTGGGGACAATGTCTAATCCAAGTTTGGGGGGGATTCACAAAGTGAAGTGTTTTGTTAAGCCTATTTCTGAACTTGTTTCTATTTTTATTTAGTTAATTTCAGCACTTTATTTGTACTTTGAATATTGAATATTTGCTTTGGTGGTTTGCTAGGATGTTGATCAAAGATTTTATTTTCTCATGAATGTTATTTTAGTTTGATTTTGGGATATAATTATTTTCAATTAACATTTTGGGATTTGAATTTGAAAATGTTGATATAAGGAAATGTTGATTGTAATTGCTTATTTTGTGGTTCAAAGCTTTGTGCCAACCTTTTTGATGAATGAATGAGTTAATTTTGGTTTAGATGTTGAATTGTGTATGTTGGGTATAGAGTCATTTATTTTGATTGTTTTTGAAATTTTTGAGTTGATATGATGAGTGGATTATTTTGTGATTCAAACTTTATACTAGATTTGATTTTGTGTGGGCTAATTTTCAATGATGATGAATATTTTTGCTTAAATATTGCTATAGAATTCCAAGGGCATTGGATTGACTAAGAAGGGAAGAAATATATTCATTATAATAAACTTTTTCTCCTTTAGTATACTTTATTCAGGGATTTTTCAGGTGTATGCTTATTTAGAGAGGGATCGTGCTCCTTTAATCTTACTAGAATATCTTAAATTGATTCCTGAGCTTAGAATATGCTTAAAATGATATTTGAGATGAAATAGGAACCTTGCTAAGGATAGAAGACATGACTTAGACATTTTTGGCCAACCAAATCCTTATATCTACCTAATTTTGAAAGTTGCCAATAGAGCCTTATAAATTGATTTTGACTTGCTTTTTTTTTCTTAATTTGAAGCCCTAATTACCACCCGAATGGATTTAAACTTTTTAAGGTTAATTAGTTACTAAGCTATGAAGATTGATTGAAAAATGAAAGATTTTGGCTGCTAAGTAATTTTCTCTTTAGTAAGTAAAGATCCGAGTTTGGGGAAATATCTAAAACAAAATCTTTACACCCCAACTCAAAGTTAAATCAAAAGTATAGGAGAATTAACAAAGTAAAAATGAAGAACTAGTGCAACAAGAAGCTAATTGAATCAAGGAACAATTGGAATTTGAATGTTTAGTTGTCCTTAGAAAGTTTTTATCATTAAAAAGTGTTTAGCTTCACTTCATTTTAGCCAATACCCTTATTATCCTCATTACAAGCTCATAAAGTCCTAATGATCTTTTTGAATTAGGAAGGGCAAATTAGTAGAGAAGATCCTATAAGCATGCATATGAGAAAGGCCTTGTTCTTATAGGACTAGGTATTCTTAGCAAGAGGTGAGGGTATATGCCTATGTGAAGTACAACCACTTAATATTTTAAATTTAGTATACTTTTAGAGAAAAAGTAGGATATCGTAGTGTATAACTGACCAAATTAGGGAATTGAGGTCCGGTGCACATGTTGAATTTCATTTGGAATCATACGTCTGAGAAAAGAGTCCACATTTTTCTTAAATTGAATCTCGCCTATTGCTTGAGGACAAGCAATACTCTAAGTTTGGGGGAGTTGATGAACCCATGCTTACTCTTGATTTAGTGTTGAAAAGATGCATATTTTATCTTGTTCCTTAAGGATTTTGGATGATTTTATAATGGAAAGTGTCTCTAATTGCATATCTAACATTTTCATAGCTTAAGATACAAAAAGGAGAGCTTTCAATGAAGAAAATGGTAAATTTTAGAAGCATTTTGATTAGCATGGGCATGTTGATTATCCCAGACATGGCCACACTAAAAAGATTGGAGCTATGAGCAAAGGAATAAAAAGATTCAGTAGCAAATTTTTCTGCACAGGCATATCGTTTCAAAATAACACGCCCATGCAAGAAATTTCAAGATCCAGTAGTGCTTTGAATAACATGGACATGCCATTTCAAAACGACATGCCCATGCTAAAACTACCAAATGACATGCCCATGCTAAAAATACTAGAGGCAAAGAAGATATTCATAAGCATTTTGAACAATATGGGCATGCCAAATTCAAATAACACAACCATGCATATAAAATTGCTTCTGTATCATGAGGTCAAATTTGACATGGGCGTGTTGATTAGATCCGCAAGCCCATGCATATTTGGAACTAGCTGAAAATACAAATTTCGAGACAAAAATGCAAAGAAACCTTAAGGGCATCCAAGGGATAGTTGTTGTAACATCTTGTAAATTTTAATAATAGTAAAGTTAAATAAAATGTTAATAATAAAGAAATTTTAATTAATAATAATAATAAAATGAAGCAGTGAATTTAGTTAGATAATATATATATATAGTGGTGTATAAAATAAGTAATACCTAAAAATTATAAATAAATAAATATATAATATAGATTAAATAAATCAAAGTGAAAAAATTAGGTCCAATTTTTTATGTGGATCATCAATTTTGAGAGGGCCACTACTTTGGGTTATAAAAAGAAGATTGAAAATTGTGAATAGAGAAATAAATTGGGTAAGAGAGAGTGTCTGTAAAAAAAAAAAAAAGAAGGAAAAGAGATTTTAAGCATAAATGAGAGAAAGAGACAGTGTGTTGGGAGCTCACGTCTACAACTTTGGAAGCCATTTTTGACCATTTTTTGATAATGTTTTTCGGCGAATCAGATATTTTTAGAATTCTCGTGTCTTAAATTTTGATTTGATATATTATATGTGAATTATAGATGAGTATTTAAGAATCTCTATTTATATGTGTATTAGGACTTTTTTTAAAATAGAAATACAAAGAAAATTTTAATTAATTCAATTATAATTTAATAAAGAATTTAGGGATTAAATTTTTGTGTAGAAATTTTAATAACAAAGAAATTATTAAAGGAAAATAATATTTGAATTAATATAAATATAAATAATTAAATTTATAAATTTAATAGACTAAAAAGGAATTAATAAAGAAAATTTGTGAAATTTTAAATTAGAAGTTATAATTTTAGTGATTAATTAATAATTAATATAGAATCAAAGATAATCAATTATAGATAATAAATATATATAATAAAAAATTCTAATATCAAATATAATTAAAATAATTAAATATTGACTTAAGTATTATTAGATTATAGAATAAATTAATATATATTTAATTAATAAAATTATGAATTAATTAGTTATTAGTCAATTATGAATTTTTGATAATACACACACACACACACATATATATATATATATAAGAATTAGATTTAAAAAAAGAAAATATATAAAGGAAATGAATTAAAATAGAATATTAAGTATAATTAAAATAAATTAAGTATTTAGATTCTAAGGGTTTTTTAGTAGATTGTAGAACAAAATAATATATATATTGAGTTGATGAAATTACAAATTAGTAGATTATTATTTGTTAATTTAGTTATATTATCAAGAAATTTTATTAATATATGAATATATATAGTTATTTAATAATTTATTAATTAGAATGAAAATAGTATATATATATTAGCTTAGAGTAAATATATTTATAGTTAAATTAAGTTTAATTCTTGAATTATAAATTTGATTATAAATTAGTGATATTTTTATAAAGTTATAAATAAAAATATTATGAGTAAATAAATTAATTAAAAGATAATAAATAATAAAATATTAAGCTATGTTAAATAGTATATTAAGATATATTAGATACTATTATTAATAAGAGTTTGCAAAATGAATTAAGATAATTAAAATATTTATAAAATAAATTGAGTTAATTAATTATTAAAAGATTAAATTGAATGGTAAATAAAATATGATTTAAAATTTTATAAAAATTCATAAATTTAATTATTTAATTAAGATTTGTATTGTTATAGTTATAATAATTAGGTTATCATTATTTTTTACTTAAAAATGAATTATAAAAAAATTGTTAACATATAAATTATATTAAGTAATAAATAAATATTAATATTTTCAGTATTATAATAGTAAAGTATTATATCTAAAATTCTATGGTTATTAGTAATTTAAAAAAAATATTTGTATATGTTAGTGTTTGGCTACTGTACTATAAATATATATATATATATATATATTAAGTCTATTATAAGTTTACTTAAACAAAAAATATTATTGTTACTAATATAATTAAATATTAGATTTATTGTGAATTATTAATTTTAAAATAATAATAATTAAATAATTATTTTTAATTATATAAATAGTGTTATTACTTTTAGTAACTTTATTATGAGTAATTGCTAGAAAATAAAAATAAAGTATTATTAATTAAATATTATTAGTATCATAAAATATGACAAATAAAAAGAATTAAAATAAATAATAATATCATTATTTTTCTTATTCTAGCATTTTTTTATAGCACGAATTTATTTATTAAAACTAAGAATATAAATAAATATATTATATATTAAAATTTATAATATATAATCTATAAATGAATAAGTTAGTTAATAAATGAATATTATTAATACTAATAAAATATTAAAATGAATAAACTAAAATAATGTAATATAATCGTGTATAAAATTATTGTAAATACTTATAGCAATTTTTTATAGTTAAAATTTTATTGTTGAAAATATTTATTAGAAAATTTGATAAATAATTATACTTTATAAATTAAATAAATATTTATTGTAATGTTACTTTAGAAAATTTGAAAGTTATAAAATTACCAAAATATCATTAGAGTTTAAGAACCTGAAATTTCACTTCATATTTATAACATACATTTATTGTGACTAGGATGTAATTTAAATTAAATAATATTCTTATATTATTATAGGAACAAATCCAGTTATAGATATATAATATCAAGAGAACCATGTTGAATAAACAAATATAGTATTTGACCCAGGTGAGTAGGTAAATATGTAACATTGTATTTTTCTTAAAGTATTATATTTATATATGATTTTAAGAAAAATATTTATTAAGTGAATTTATTCACAGTAATGATTTATTTCTAAATGTTAATTATTTTCTTATTAAGTGAGAATAAATAAAAGTAATTTAAATTTTTATATGTATAAATGATTGATTTTATTATGCTGGTAAATGATGGGTGTTTAAATTTAATGATATTATAAAATTACTCTTGATCGGGGTAATTACTCTACATATGTGTATTGAAATTATTTCTCCTTGAACTTACGATGTAAGTCATCATGCGCTCTTGGATTGAAGTTAGAACAAGAAGGATTTATATTTGAGTGTATATAAAAGATAATTGAGAATAAAATTATATTTATCAAGTTGATCTATAGATAATATTTATATTACATATATTATTAAACTTTATTTGTTCTCCATTATTATATATTTATCTATTCACTGAATAGTTAGACTCACCCCCTTATATATTTAGCATTTTAGATATTGAAGAATAAAGTAGTAGAACATCTCAATATTTTCCTCCTTCAGCATATAGTTAAGGTCAGACCAATATAATTATTTTTTAGAATTATTTAATAATTATCTATATTATTGTAATAAACAATAATAAGTTGTATTTAAGAATATTAATATCTATTACATTGTATAATTGAAGAATATTTAGTAAATTAAATTATGAGTGATGTTTATTTAGTAAACTACTATTATGATATATTGTAAGATATGTACACCCTTAGAATTGAAAGAATGGGATGTCACATTTTACGATATCAGAGATAACAAAAGAAAGTAATTGTGTATCAATTTAGGCTCTTCTAATTGTGTATCAATTACATGTGCTAAGTATGCTTGACAACCCTTCTTAATTAATTTTTGGGTTGTCATAGCAGAAATAACACAAGATTGAAGAAATTTTCGCTCTCCACAGAAAGTACAAGCAGAATTTCAAGAGGCATTTCTAGAAGAGCTTCCAGAATTACCTCCTAATATAGAAATTGAATTCTCTATTGATGTTCGGCCAGGCACAACCCCTATTTCTCAAGCTCCTCATAGAATGGCTTTTGCAGAATTGAATGAACTAAAAGTATAATTGCAAGAACTAATGTATAAGAGATTTATTAGGCCTAGCATTTCGCCATGGGGAGCTCATGTGTTATTTGTGAAGAAAAATGATGGATCCATGAGATTTTGCATTCATTATAGGCAGCTAAATCGAGTCACTATTCAGAATAAGTATCATTTGCCTCAAATTGATAATCTTTTTTATCAACTTCAAGGAGCTAAAGTCTTTTCTAAAATAGACTTATGATTGGGGGTATCATCAGCTGAAAATCAAGGAGTCAGATGTGTCAAAAACAACATTTAGGACTCGATATGGGTATTATAAATTTTTTGTGATGCCATTCGGATTAACTAATGCTCCAGCTACTTTTGTGGATCTTATGAATAGGGTATTTCATCCTTATCTCGATAGGTTTGTAATTGTATTTATTGATGATATTTTGGTATATTCTCGAAGTAGAGAGGAGTATGAAGAACACGTGAGGATTGTATTACAAATCTTAAAGTATAAGCAGTTGTATACCAAGCTTATTAAATGTAAGTTTTGGCTGGATAGAGTGGTATTTTTAGGTCATGTCATATCAACAGAGGAAATTTATGTTGACCCTAAAAAGATAGAGGCAATGATAAACTGAAAACCTCCAATAACTCCTACGGAGTTGAGAAGTTTCTTAGGCTTGGCAGGGTATTATCGTTTCTTTGTACAAGATTTCTCTATTATTTCATAACCATTAACCAAGTTGCTAAGGAAGAATATGAAGTTTAAATGGACTGAGGAGTGTCAACAAAGCTTTGAAAAATTAAAAGCTTGTTTGACATCCGCCCTTGTTCTTACTCTTCTTAAAAGCAATGATGGTTTATCTTATAGAATGTGAGTATATGCAAGTAACTGCTCAAGACAGTTACAACACAAAAAGAAGAAAACTTCTTTTTTGAAGATGAACGTACAGTGAACAAAAACGAAATTACATAACACTCTCTAAAATAAATTCTATCTGAAATTTGACCCTATGAGTGAAGAAATTTTAGACTATGGAATTCGAGCATTTCCTTCTTGTGATTTACCTTCCCAGTAATAAAAATTTTGTTAATGGGCATATTATTAGAATTTAATTGTTTGCTTAATTAGTAAAAATTCTTTAATTTTTCCTTTAATTGGTATCAGAACCTATGTTTTTTTTTGTATTCTGGTGTTAATTGTGTTTTATGAGCAACTAACAACATATTAAACATGACATAAGTATATTTAGATTCTTTATTTTTCATGTTTAAGTAGCATATTTTATCCATTTTTATTTTTTTGTATGATGCTTAATAACATGATTAATTTAGACCTTTAAAAATTAGACATTACAAGCTTTACAAGCTGTAAAACGGTATATTACATGCAAATTTTGGCTAAGAAACGTGAAAATTATAGATCCTCAAAATTGACCGCCTAAAATATAACTTCTGAAAATTTTCAAAATCATGATAAGTTAATATGCTTGAGGAATTAATTCTTTTAATTTAGAAAAATTAGGCTCTGAAACTTATATCTTTAATAACTAGAGATTTCAAGCTTTTAATTGGTTATTTAATTGCAATTTTTGGATAAATAGATTCAAAGATATAAGATTTCAAAATTTGCCCCTTAAAAATTCATTTCTGGAAAAAAATTCAGAAACTAAGGTTGAAGGTGATCCAAACTATATGTTGTTTTATATAAATGATATGCCACTTGCTTACTAGTTACTCCTGATTGTTGCCTTGAAACTACATATCATTTTGCTCTATTTCAATTAACAATAATAATTTAAAAAATATATTGTTTTGTGCTTCTAAAAAAACAAAAGAAATAGGAAAATCCTTAGTATCCCCTTTAACAGTATGGGCACTAGTGATAGTTTCATCATCATATCCTTCAAGACTTAGATATATCTTATGGAAATCCCCCTACGCTCTACGATCTACTATAAAAATTCTAGAAACTCTATCATACGCCTTCTCAAAGTCAATGAAAATCATATATAAATCCTTATCTATTTGCCTTGGTCATGGATGAGATAACAAGGCATATACACAATGATATTTCTTGGTGTATGATGTTTGCATATGATATTGTGTTGATAGATGAGACCCAAGCAGGTATAAGTCAAAAGTTGGAGCTATGGAGAAGTACTTTGGAATCAAAGGGTTTTAAGCTTAGTAGAACTAAAACTTAGTATATGCGTTATAGATTTAATAATACGAATAGAGAAGGAGGCGAAGTTATTTTAGACGGAGTAACAGTACCTTAAAGTACTCATTTTAAATATTTTGATTCTATTATTCAAGCGGATGGTGGTTGTGAAGAAGATGTAAGTCACATGATTAAAGCTGGTTGGATAAAGTGGAGGAGTGCCACAAGAGTGTTATGTGACTGAAAGATACCAATTAAATTGAAAAAAAAAATCTACCGTACTTCCATATGGCCTGCGATGATGTATGGTAGTGAGTGTTGGGCTGTCAAAGGACAACATATAAGTAAGATGCATGTTGCAGAGATGAGAATGATAAGATGAAAATGTGAACACACTATAATAGATAGAATCAGGAATGAGAGCTTCAGAGAAAAAGAAGAGGTAGCGCCTATCGAGGATAAGATAAGAGAGCATAGATTGAGATGGTTTGGCCATGTGAAATGTAGACCTAGGGATACACCGATTAGAAAACTAAACTAGTTAAAATAAAATTACCTAAGAGAGACATGGGGTAGACATAAATTAACTTAGACAAAAGTGGTATAAAAGGATCTTGCTGTTTTAAATTTATTAAAAGAGGTAGCCCTAAATAGAATAGAGTAAAAAAAATCCATATAGTCGACCCCAATTAGCTTGGGATTAAGACTTTTTTGTTGTTGTTGTATTGTTTTGTGCTTCTACTGGGAATCGAACCGAGGCCGTAAACATCAAAGGCCTAAAAGCTTATATTTTGTCTCTCTAATGGATAAATATTTAAGTAATTCTATCTATATGGCTGATTTTTTTTTGTCCAAAATTATTTTGGAAAGAATTATTTTATTTATTTTATGTAAATAAATAAATACTTATAATTATTGTTAAGTATAATTTTAAACATAATTATTTTATTTATTTTATGTAAATAAATAAAATAGTTATACTTTTTTAATTATAATTTTAAATATAATTATTTTATTTATTTATGTAAATAAATAAAATAGTTACAATTTTTTTAATTATTTGGACACAATTAATTTTATTTATTTTATGTAAATAAATAGAATAATTATAATTAAGTTATTTTTTATTATTGTCCAAAATTTTTTTTAATAAATAAATAAATCTTAATGACATAGTTATATTTTGTACTTGTTACAAAAAATTATGGCAAGGATCACTAAAACCTAAGGTCATTAGGATGATTGGACATCGTCTTAAGGTGAATAAAATGATAAGTTCATTATTAAATTTAAGAATAGATCCTGAAGATAAAAATGATGATTTGATCTGTCTAGTAAACCACATCATTAAATTTAATGAAAAGCTGCAAGATATTATTTGAAAAGGTGGTTTACTAATTGATAGACAACAATATCAGGCTTTTAGGCAAGTGATGCCCACCTCAGCTGAACAAGGTGTCCTTGATTTATTATGGGAGAAAAATAATGGCAACAACGGGTCTTATAGAAATCTGCATATTTAAGGCTACATACATGCTGATTGGGGTAGTGATTTAGATGAGAGAAAATCTACCTCCAGATTTGTATTCTTATTAAATAATGGCGCCATATCATGGAGTAGCAAGAAACAAATGTGTATCTTTGTCAATAATGAAAGCTGAATTTATAGCATTTTCAGTTACAACATAAGAAACAATATGGCTTAGAAAATTCATGGATCATTTAGAGGTAGTTAGCAATGCTGCAAATTCAGTGTTAGTCAAAAGTGATAGCCAAGTAGCGATTACTTATACAAAAGATCTAAAATTTCATTGCAAAACTAAGCATATAGATATTAAATATAATTTTGCAAGAGAAATTATTGCACAAAAGGAGGTGAGCATACAGTACATATCTACGTATAACATGATAGCATATTTAATGACAAAATTGATTCTTAGAGATATATTTATGAGACATGTAAAATGTTTAGGATTGGGTAGATGTTAATGTATTGAATAATTGATGTTTCCCATAATGTTCATAATTATATAAAGTGCCTATGTTTTGTTATTAATACATCCATTGGGATGCTTAGTGCATTTATTAAAGGTATTTTAGACAGATTGATGATTAGTCCTCTCACACGAATAATCACCTCGAAATTCATGTGATAATAAAGATGAGACAAGTTTTAAGTTTGCTATCTACCGTGATAATTAAAAGCCAAAACTTAAAATATTATTGTTACCTTAATAAAGAATTAAGATGAGAACATAGGAATAATACTATGTCCAAAAGTGAATATTTTCACTATTTACTTTAATTTGTTTAATGCCATATGTGAGTTATGATGTTGTTAAAAGAGTAATTTTTCTTAGAGAAATCAATTCAGATATTATGTATGTTTGAATTTTTCATCTGTATGATATTGAAAATAGAGTTAAGACATAAGCTCCATGGAAAAGGACAAAATATCATAATACGTATTTCATACTACATATGCTTGAATCGACCATAAGGGTAATGATCTTGACTTTTAAAATTGTGTGAGACCCTTAATATTGAGATAAATACCCTCATTGACTCTATCTTTTTCTCCAATTATTTTTTCAATATTTGCATCCTGAAATATTACCAACGGTTATTATAGTTTCAATCTAATGGGATATTTAATTTGATTTAATTATTTGAGAAATATTAGATTAGAGAAATATCATTTTGATGTCATATTTAATTATATTCACTAGTTTATGCTATTTTTCATAATTGTGAATTCATAAAGATAGTAAAATTTGAGATCTTAGATATAAAATTATGACTAAATGATTTGGGTACTACATACTTTAAGCTACTCATACAAATGCCTAATTAGTATAGGAAAGTTATATTTTTCGAATGGATATATAACATATGGCTCTCTAAGTATGTTGGTTGCATGACCTATTAATTAGTATGAACATTATAGAGATGAGCTGGATTTGTTGTTGACTTGAGCCCATCATGGGTGAGTAGGAGATAACAGATTTTGGATGGAGTCGTCATGATGGGCCAACCTGATCTAGGAAATAATCCACCCACATTCAAAATGGATGTGGCTAATCCAATAAATAACCCCTCCCCCCCTCCCCCCCAACATCCTATAGGATATGAGTATGTGCAAGTAACTACTCCAGGTAGTTATTATACAAAAATGAGAAAACTCTTTTTTGGAAGATGGACGTACAGTAAATAAAAAAAATTACAGAACTCTCTCTAAAATAAATTCTCTTTGAAAATTGATCCTCTACTTGAAGAAATTTTAGGTTGTGGAATCCAACTATTTCCTTCTTGTGGTTTTCCTTTCTACTAATACAAATTTTGTTAATGGTCAGGAAGAATTACCATCGTCGGACGATCTCAGTGCCACCTGATTCATCATCATCGACTATCAGAAGGTGACACATGCTATTCGATCAACATGTCAGCTATGAATTTTTAACGAGAATTTTGACCATTTTCCAACATTATTTTTCAACGAATTAGGTACTATTAAGACCTTTGTTTTTTGAGTTTCATTTTGGTATCTTATTTATAAATTTTAGATCACTTTTGATTTTGTTCAGAATTCGACTATGGTGACCTCTTTTTCGATGACCTTTTCGGCAAGAATAAAACAAAAGAAATATAAATATATGATAAATGATAGTTACATATTTAGAATTTGTAATTAAAGCTAATTGATTTATTTAATAATATGTAGAACTAATATATATATATATTATAGTAAATAAATTATGATTTAAATTATAATAAATAATTAATGATTGAATTAAAAGTATTATTTATCAATACAAAGAATTGATTAATTGTGTTTATATATATATATATATATGAAATTGATTAACCAATTTGTATTATTATTTATTAACTAATTGGGTTAATTATTAAATATTAAATAAGTTAATTTATTATTTAATTATTAAATAATTTAAATTAAATGGTTAATGTATTATATTTAAAGTTTATAAATCTAACTACTTAATTGAAATTAGTATTGTTATAATTAGAATAATCAAGTTGTTGTTGTTGTTGTTGTTGTTGTTGTTGTTGTTGTTGTTGTTGTTGTTGTTGTTGTTATTATTATTATTATTATTAATGTTAGTAATATTATTAATATTATATTTATTACTGAAAATTTCTACAGCAAAATAAGAAAATTAAAGTATATAATATTTGTTTCTAATTGTAGGATAATTAGCCAAATTAATTACTTAAATGTGTTTCTTCTTACAAAGATCAGGTAATTATTTTATAATGAAAATTTATTAAATAATACAAATAATTTATTGTAGTATTCTTATTCTTACTCTTATTAAAATAGTATATATTAATTAGATTTTGTTGAAGAATAATTATGAAATTATTTTTTTTTGAAGTTATTCAAAAATTATTTTAAAAAATAATTTTAAAACCTTATCAATTATTTATTTTGAAAAAATTGAATAAATACTTTAAAAGGTCAATTGAAGATTAACTAAATGGGAATGAGTGAGTTAATTAATCTACTACTATATTTAACTAATATTGGACTTGTAAGACTTGTTGGGTTGTTATTGAGAAGTGTGGAGGCTTAGATAGGCCAAATGAGTTGATATTAATTATTGTGCGCTATTAGAAGTGTTATTTGATTATTTTATTTCAGAAAAAAATATCGTAGTTATAAGAGAGATTATGCTAAAATTTTGACAAAATTTTTAGGGTTGTCTATTAGTTCATGTTTTAATAATTTTTGTTTATTATTTAAAAAAAATAATTTTCAGGTGTTTTTCCATCCTCATTCAAATGTTTCGAGGAGAGTCATTGGATTTTGTCTACATTGAGTTATATATATTAATATAATACCTCATCCCCTAATTTACATTAATAGCTACATTTGCATACATATATTTATTGCTTGTATGGTAATATACAATTATTATTATTAGTATTGGATGATAGAAACATAATGTATGTTGGTGCATGAATGGATGTTGCATATTTTTTGTGTTCGTCAGATAAGGTTAGGGTGATATAGGACCACATGTGACCTGAGATACGGGTTATGATATCATGATATTATATGATGATAAGATTAAGACTGATATGACAGCGGGATTTTGCTCATGCTCAGCTCTGCATGTCATTTGGGTAGTGCTACTTGGCTAAGGCCATGATGGTGAACCTATGTAGTAGATTATAAGAGAAACATGTGGACTAAAAGAGTCAGATAGGAGTTTGGATTTAGTGTGATTCTGCTGACTAACTCATATCTTTGTTTGCTTATGTGATTTATTTGGTTGATTGGCATTTGCGCCATTTTTTCTTAGGTTGCAGGCTAAGCATAAGAGTACTGCTTATTCGAGTCATCCTATCTTTTTATCCATTGGCAAAAATTATTCAATTATTTATTATTTAATTATTTTATGTTGTTTATATTTTAGAACTTTGTATGATATTTCTTTCCTTATCAATCTTTCTGTTTAGTTTCGCTATTTGGTTAGATGTATTCCTTAACTAATATTTAGTGATGATGATGCGATGTATTAATCATGTAATATTAGTAGGCTCGTGGGGTCGATTTAAGACAGTGATTGCTGTTACAATCCAATTTCCTCGGATAATAAGTTATCAGGTTGATTATGGATTCCGAAAGCCATGTACTTTCTCAGGTTTGGATCATGATAGAAGGAATAATTAAAGTTTCAATTCGCTAAAAGATTATGAGTTCTAAATAATTTCTCTCTTCTTTTCCTTTAATTTTCAGTATTTATATGTTTTCTGTAGCTTAATCACATTACTGTTTTGTTATTTGTTTAAAAAAGATTCATTATTCATTAAGTTTAACAATGTATCGCCAATTAAAATATTTAAATCTGTAATTGTTCTTGTTATTTTAATAACTAGTGGTAATTAAGTGTAATACTAAGATAATATATAATCTAACTTAAATAAACCGCACAATTAAGTTTGTTGGTTATAATCAGGTCCTTTTATTTCTTAAGGTTGTTAGTAAATTAAATTTTAAGAACGTTCCAATATAGTTATACACTAACAAGAGTTAGTTAGTCAGCATCTCCTAATTAATGTAAAATCTAAGAAAGAATTGATTATTGTGATGGTCTCCAATGACTAGAATTGATTTATTGAAAATTAAAAAGAACTATCTTTACATCAAGAATCAATCTAAAGAATTGAAATTGAAATTATCTCTTCAACTGAATTTATTTCATTTGTATTTTTTATATTTTATTTACTACAATTTAATTTTAGAATTTTAATTTTCAAGTTAATTTTAATTATAGTTCATATTTACAACACCTCCTTATTTAATTTCTATTTTAGTTTTCTTCTCGGCTTCAAAAGAAATTTATTGAATAGTCAATTCCCTGTGAATTAGATCATATTCACTTCTATTATAATTAATTTATTTTTAGAAATAAAAATTTAATTTTAGTAATTTCGATACCCATTAATAATCATTCTATATTTAGAAAAAAAAAACTAAAAAATTTAATAAAAAATGAAATTAAAAAATATTATTGAGATAAATTAAAATTTGAAAATATGAATAATATAAATGAAAATTTTCAAAGACAAAAATAAAATAAGTTCAAAAAATTATGTAATTTTGAAGCAATAATCATAACTAGAATAATATTGCAAATTATTGCTGCCTGAAATTAAACTTTTAGTCATTGTAATTCATAAAATAAAAATTAGAAAAAAATGACAATCAATATTTTTAAAACTGGATTGGACATCGAATCATATTAATGATTAGTATATAGTTTAACCGAATGAATTGGAATGACTCGAGTTTAATAATATAATACTATTATGAATTTTTATTCACAGATATTAATAAATAATCTAAAAATTATAAAAATTCTTAAAAAATTTTAAAATAATGAAAATATGTATTATTAATTTAAAAATATCACATATTAAATATAACACATGTAAAAAATGAATCTAAAATTTTTTCTTTGATTTTTACAAAAAAGACTTAAAATTAGAAAATTAGCTCAGTCCAATTTAATCCAATTCGGTTCAATTAAACTGTTTTTGCAAATTTTGATCGATTTTTAATAAATTCAAATTTTAGTATTTTTAAATCAAACTAATATTTGATTATCAATTAATCCAATTCAACATACTGATTTGGTTCGGTTTAAAAAATATTATAAAAAATATAAGAGAAAATTATATTCTATAGAATATTTTTAACTTTTTTTTTGAAACTACTATATATTTTTAGTATATCTTTAATATACAGAATGTATATTCAATATATATATTGAACATAAAATATATTTTTAATATACTAAATATATATTAAAAATATACCTCTGAAAAAAAGTATTTTTAAAATTAAAAGTAAAAAAAAAGGCTCTTGTTGAAATTGAAATTGAAAAAGAGATATTTTTGAAAGTATATTTATTTTTTAGGATATTTTTGAAAAAATCCTAAAATACAAGTGAAAGTCTAAATGAAAAAATTTTATGGAAAACTGAAATGTGTCACCAATAACAATGGCCCAAATAAAAATAGCTGATGCACTGTCTGATTCTCGTTAATATATTTGCATTTTTTTTATAATATATATATATATATATATGCATCTTTGATTGTTGAAAAAAATAATAATAATAAATGGACCAAATTAAGCCTATAAGAAGTGACCTATTTGATTTTTTTTTTTTCCATTTGGGCTTATTTTATATGATAAAATCGATTTTAAAAATTCCAATACTTCCTTATTCACATGAAAGGCTTCCGTCTGGAAACTTCATTTTTTTCTTATATTACTATAGATGCCCTTGAACAAAAAAAAATTTTTTTTTGGCACACATGATACTTTGATATAATATTTGAGGTAGTTAGCATAGAACTATAACCAGTAAATAATTCAAATTAATAGCTGTTACTTCAAAATTTTTGCTTAGGCAAATCAACTTTGAAATTTGAATGCATATGGACGGATTAAATCTTATTGTCTAATTAAGTTAATTAAACATGCTTTACATTAGCAGACTTTGTCTCAATAAGATATCACCAAAGTTTTTATTTTTATTTTTATTTTTATTTTTTTATTATGCAAACGGATTTTTAAGATGATGTAGCCTCACTTAACTTATTAAGAAATTACGTAGAGTTTATATATTAGTCTATACATATATAATTTAATCTCACATTTCATTTTCAGTTAGTCAATGATTTGAGTTTGAGAGCGCTGCCTTTATTATGATTTTTTTTTCAAATTAAAATAATTAACAATATTGAGATCGATCAATTAAATTAAAAACTCAGCTGCTCTTTATTATATATATATATATATAGAGAGAGAGAGAGAGAGAGAGAGAGAGAGAGAGAGAGAGATATGAACCAGATCAGGCAGCTACTTTGAATAATTTCACAAGGAATTTCAATTCTCTAATTTATTACTCCAAAAGTGATTTTGGAGTAGTTAAATGCATATTCGCTCCTACAAATAACTCTTTATTTTTTGAAAAAAAAATATGAATAAAATTAACGAAGATGCATAAGACAGTCAATAATAAAACAAAATTAATGAAAATAGGACACTTTATAAAATCATGAGAATTAATAATGAAGATCATCAAAAAGCTATAACAAAATATAGATACTCATAAGCTAAATATATAAAACAAAAATCACTACAAATTAATAACTCTTTTTAATAACATATAAAAAATGTTAATATATATCGATATTTAATAATATTATCAACTTACTCTTATAATTTTATATTCCTTGCTTGTTAATTTTATAAATTTACATCAAATAATATTAAAATAATATTATTAATTTTAATATTAATTGCAGAGATTATTCTGGAATGGGCTAGCTAGTTTTCAAGTTCTTGTCTTTCTTATTTCTTTAGAAAATTAATGAAGTAAACAAATGAGATAAGCTTGGATTGGCTAGTAGTTCTTCTCCTTATCATAAGAATCGCTTCATACCTGGCTTGATTTATCCCTTAATTAATGTGATTTGTTTCGTTAATATTTTTTTTTCTGTTCTTCACCTAATGTGTACTAAAAATAGAATCATCTATGAATCACCTTGTGGGCCTTAATTTAAGCAGTGTTAATTAAACTGATGCTTTATTTTAGTGCCAAAAAATTAAATTATTTAAAAGCAAGTGTTTTTTTAGCACTGTAAAAAAATTTCAAAACTAATATATTATTGTTATTAAATTATATATGCACTTACTATTATATTATATTATAATATAATTATATTTGTGTATATAACAATAATCACAATTATAGAAAAATACAATGCACATGATATATATATATATGTGAAATACTAATTACAGTTATTTTAAAAAGTGACTATTCAATAATTCCCCTTTCATTGGTTAGAATATATTTATTATAATCTCTCTCTTAATAAATGAATCTATAATAAATATTTTCTAATAAATAAGAGAGAGATTGTTGAACAAGCACCTTCCAAAGTGACTGTAATATATATATATATATATATATGATTAATACCAAAGTAGATATGAGCTCCCCATCTTACATTTCTAGGATATTTCAAAAATCAGAAAAATTATTAATAGGAAAGATGAAAATAAAGGAGAGTGTTAATAGTAAAAACACATTACACTTTGTACCAAAAAAAAAAAAACACATTACACTATTAAAATATTGGACACAATTATATGCAAAATAATTAGGACTAATCACTTTTATTTATAACCACTTTTATCATTTGATTCCTAATCAATGTGAGTTTTAACCATATTACTAATATATATATGTGTGTGTACATAATTTCCCACTCCCAACCTTAAAATAAAAAAGAAAAAGAAAAGAAAATTGAAAGGAAGAAAGCAGGAAAGTGAGAGGAAGTTCTCATTAAGTCATTTATACATCTTAGATTTAAAATTTACAAATAATTAATATTAGCAATATTACTTTTACAAATAATATACACATTTATTAATAATGACCTATATTAATCTAATTGGGTTTTTCGAATTATACACATAGACAAATACTTTTGTTGAACTAACACATGCTCTGGTCAACTTGTACTCCTTGCTGTGCTTACTTCAATTAATTCATTTTCCATTATATATATAAGAGAAGTTATTAGGTTTTGCAAGGTAATCACTTCATTTGAAAAGAATCCTAAACACTCTGTCACATATTGTCATCTAATTAAAATTTTAAACTCACGATTAAAATATAGAAGGGATGATCCATGTCCATTGATCACTCTTTTTTTTTTAATTTGAAGTCAGCAAAATAATCTAATATTAAATTGTACTGTGAAGCAATCAAATAATTGAAAGAAATCCAAATTGGATTACTTTGCTATTTTCTTAATCCAATATAACAGCTCAAATGCCATGTAATGATGTCCTTTCATGAAAGAGTCAGAGAGTCCAAGCTACTATAAAAGACTGTCTATACTTTTATTAGCCATAACAGAAACTAATAATATTCAGAGTTCTCATCAAGAAATGGGAGCTTCAAAGTCATTTTCAATTCTTTTTCTTCAGTTGATGTTCTTGGTATTACTTGTGTTTAACTCGGCAAATGCTCAGTTAAAAGTAGGGTTTTACGAGAAAACTTGCCCGCGAGCTGAGGCCGTAGTTAAAGAGGTTATCGATCAAGTGATATCCGTTGCTCCTTCCCTTGCTGGCCCATTGTTGAGGATGCATTTTCATGATTGCTTTGTTAGGGTAAGTGAAATTAATATTTAAAAAAAATGTTAACAAAATATATATCAATTCGGGCTCTCAGATAACTTATTGATTAATATTTTAGCCATTTCTATATTTATATAAACTTATGTATAGGTACTTAATTCGATGTGTATAGGGCTGTGATGGGTCAGTGCTGATAAACTCTAATAGGACTCATAAAGCTGAAAAAGAGGGAACTCCGAATCTAACCCTCCGAGGATTTCAGATTATCGACAGAGTCAAGTCTGCCTTGGAGAAGGAGTGTCCTGGAATAGTTTCATGTGCCGATATTTTAGCTATTGTGGCTAGAGATGTCACAGTCGCGGTAATTAAAATTTAACATATACTTTAATTTTACTCCATTTTTAATTTTTCAGAGTGAAAATGAAAAAAAAAAATCAAATGATCATACAAAATTTAAAATTAATCAAATTAATAACATTGATCATGTTTCAGTCAAGCGGACCAAGCTGGCCGGTTGAAACCGGACGAAGAGATGGAAGGGTGTCCATTGCTGCAGAAACGTTAACAAACCTGATAGGTCCTAATGCAAACATTACTAGATTAATAACAGGATTTCAAGCTAAGGGTTTGGACCTTAAAGATTTAGTGGTGCTATCAGGTACGTATGAATGACACTGGAATTGTCTCCTGAAAAAACCTTACATAAATCAAATTACAAAATGTAATATTAAAAATTAATTACATGTCATGTAATTAATTAACTGAAGGGGCTAATTATTCATAATTTTGATCACTTGTGTGTGATATGTGCAGGTGGACATACCATTGGAACTTCTCATTGCTCTTCATTTAATTTCAGGCTTTACAATTTCACTGGAAAAGGAATTAATAATGACTTTGATCCCACATTAGATTCAGAATATGTGGAAAAGTTGAAAGTTAAGTGTAAGCCAGGAGATCAAAATTCACTTGTCGAAATGGATCCTGGTAGCTTCAAGACATTTGATGAAGATTATTTTACACTCGTTAGCAAAAGGAGAGGTCTTTTTCATTCTGATGCAGCTCTCCTTGATAATAGTTTGACAAAATCTTACATAAAGCATCAGGCTGCCACACTTGGATCTAGCTTCTTCAAAGACTTTGGGGTGTCCATGGTGAAAATGGGTCGGATCGAGGTTCTTGCAGGTACTGCAGGTGAAATAAGGAAAGTTTGCAGCAAGATTAATTAGAATTACGTACAGTAAATGAATGGGGAAAAAATTAAAAGAATTGTAAGGATGAGGCAGGTCTCTGGCTCTTGTCTTCTGTGTGTTCATTATTTTTTCATTTATCCTTTTACTGTCTTAATTTGAATATATGTTTGCTAAAATAATTTTTAAGCTTGATGTACGTACATGGCAGATTATTAATTAACATATTGCAATTAATAAAATCTGCACATAAAACTTCATGTAAAGCTTCTATGAATTTCGAGAAATGGACACAATGAGAGTGAAAAGAATTCTATTAATCTGTAAGTTATTGTTTACAATGTATAAATTTGATAAGAAATTATTATTCTTTTTGCCTCATTTCCGCTATGTTAACCTGGCAGAAATAAGGGAAAAATAATAATAATTTCTATAAATATATGTCGTCAAAGAATGCCAAAAAAAATACAGATAAACAAGGAATGTTAATTATCGAAAGCTTGATAGGAAAAAGAAATTTTTCTGTAAATTAATTTTATTGAATCCAGAGTTATCTTTCAAGACTAGAAAGCTTATATTATATAGAAAATAAAAAGATGCGAGTTTAATATTGATGGGAGCGGGTATAAAGCGGAAACAACCCACATCGAAACACATATGAGGCAAACTAAACATTGAATTAATCAATCAAACTGACCTCTTGAAGCGCAGAATCGCTCACTGGTCTTCTTTCCTGATATTTTGGAGTCACCCACGATCTTCTGTTGTAACCTTAACTATTCTAATTGGAATAGAATTCTGGGTGGGCAGAATAAAACTGACTTTCTTTTTCTAGGGTTTCACCTATTTATATCTTCTTAAACATATCTTCGATGGGAAGATATTATTTAATATAAATAATTAAATAAAAGATTATCTAATTAAAATAATTATAAATAATATCTTAATTAAAATAATCTATCCATTATTTAAATAATAAACCCATGTTATTCCAAATAATTAAGGTACAACAGGGACCGCAGGAATAAAATCAACAAGGCTACCAATTATAATAAGAATCTATACAGGACCAGTATAATCTTATTATAATTAATCACAAATTATTCCACTAAAAATTCATGATTGAATCCCTTATTAATTTTACAATTCCACAACATAATAATTTTATGTTCCCCATGTTAAGATTACAGATGCTATTATCTTAAATAAATTACTGACTATTTATTTAAATAACAATATAACTTTAAGATTGTCGCTCAACTTATTTCATGTGTCGGATATAAAATCCACCTGCAGGGTTTACACAATGAAACCTTATAAGCTTACTTAAAGTGCATCATTAATCTCTATACCGAGACATGGATTCTATCATTAATTAATATTTCACAAACACAAATTATCTTTGCCCAATTCACCGAGAATATTATTCCAATAATGAAACTCACCCTTTAATGAATCAAAACACAAGACAATAAATGTTTGCTCATATTAAATTAAATCAAGATTAAGAACAATAAACTTTATTTCTAATGTCTTAGAGAATATGTTTAATAGTCAGTATAAAACATCCATTCTCTACTTGGTCCAATTAGATACATACAAAATGTACTAATCACTATTATTGATCATATGCTGAAAAACATTTATTTAATGCAAATCTCCAATTAAATACATAGAAATAATGGTTTATAGAAAAATCATCCATAGCTATACTATTACATGTGCATGGTTAATAGTATAACTCTATCAATCTCCCACTTAGACTCATAACCATGCATCTATTATTCTAACTCCCATTCCTTCTACATGACTGTCAAAAGTCTTTGCCGGTAAGCTCTTTGTAAAAGGATCTGCCAGGTTGTTCTCTGATGTAATTTTTGTCACTACCACATCTCCCCTTTGAACTATATCTCGTATCAAATGATACTTCCTCTCAATGTGTTTTGCCCTTTTATGGCTCCGTGGCTCTTTCGAGTTTGCAACTGCCCCGCTATTATCACAATAAAGTATAATAGGTGATTGCACTGAATGAACCACACCTAGATCCAAAAGGAAGTTTCTAAGCCATACAGCTTCCTTAGCAGCCTCAGAGGCTGCCACATATTCAGCTTCCATGGTGGAGTCCGCAACACAAGTTTGCTTAATACTCCTCCAACATATGGCTCCACCTCCCAAGACAAAAATATTTCCTGAGGTAGACTTCCGAGAGTCTCTATCAGACTGAAAATCTGAATCTGTATACCCTATGGGTATAAGATCTGCAGACTGGTAGACTAACATATAATATCTAGTTCTTTTTAAGTACTTGATTATATGTTTCACCGCAGTCCAATGTTCCCGCCCAGGATTAGACTGAAATCTGCTAACCATGCCAACAGCAAAACAGATATCAGGTCTAGTACATAACATGGCATACATGAGGCTTCCAACTGCAGAAGCATAAGGAACTGCCTTCATGCTCTCTATCTCTTCAGGTGTCTTAGGACATTGATCCTTAGATAAAGTGATTCCATGTCTGAAGGGAAGAAATCCCTTCTTGGAATCCTGCATGTTGAAACGAGCAAGAATAGTATCAATATAAAGTGCATGTGATAAGCCAATCATCCTCTTCTTACGATCTCGCATAAGCTTGATCCCAAGAATATGAGCAGCTTCTCCCAAGTCCTTCATATCAAAATGCTGAGATAGCCAGTCTTTGACAGAAGTCAACATACCTACACAATTCCCTATAAGTAGAATATCATCCACATATAGTACTAGAAACACAACCTTACTACCATTCCACTTCTTATACACACAAGACTCATCATGACACTGATCAAAACCAAAAGTTTTGATCGTTTGGTCAAAACAAGTATTCCATGACCTAGATGCTTGTTTAAGGCCATAAATGGACCTATTTAATTTGCATAGCAAATTTTCTTGTCCACTAGTTATGAAACCCTCTGGTTGCTTCATATAGATGCATTCATCAAGACTTCCATTCAGGAAAGCCGTCTTGACATCCATTTGCCAAATCTCATAATCAAAATGAGCAGCAATGGATAGAATAGTTCTAATAGACTTCAGCATGGCTACCGGCGAAAAAGTTTCCTCATAATCGATCCCTTCTTTCTGAGTAAACCCTTTCGCAACAAGCCTTGCCTTAAAAGTTTGCACTTTACCGTCTATACCCCTCTTTTTCTTATAGATCCACTTACATCCAATGGGTTTAACCCCTTCAGGTGGTTCTACAAGTTCCTAGACTTGATTAGAGTACATAGACTCCATCTCAGATTTCATAGCTATAAGCCACTTATCAGCATCTTTATCTTGTAGTGCTTCATCGTAACAAGCTGGTTCGGTATTCACTTCTTCAGGGATTCTATCAAAAGCTTCTCCCAAAAGTGTATATCGAACCGGGGTTCGTCTAATTCTCCCACTACGACGAAGTACTACAGGCTCTGCAATCACACCTTCATCTTGCTGTGGCTGTAATGCCGGCAAGTCTATGACTGGTGGTATTGCATCCTGGTCATGTTCTGGAGCCTGAACATGTCCTTCATTACCAACAGGCAATGAAATGTCAGAAGCTCCAACATCTTGCTCATGTACATTAGGATCATCAGCCGCAACTGTAGCTCCAACATTACTCTCACTATTTTCGGGCTGTAGTGGAATGTTAGGCGCTAAATGCTCAGGCGGATGTTGATCTTCTAGTGCACTGACATTTCTCCCACTACGACGAGGTAATGGAATGTCAGCTCCGACCATGGATGGTCCAGGTTGATATTCTAATGGAAAGGTTCTAGTTGGTATGTTTTCTCCTCTCAATTCATACAAGGCTAATTGGCTTTTGGGAATATGGTTTCTAATATAGTCTTCCTCAAGATAATGTGCATTGGTGCTAACAATGACCTTTTTATCTTTTGAACTATAAAATAAACCTCCTTTCGTTCCTCTAGGATATCCAATAAAGAAGCACAAGTCTGTTTTTTATTCCAACTTATCTGCTTTCCCTTTCAGCACATGGGCTGGACAACCCCACATCCGAACATGTCTTAGACTTGGCTTTCGCCCAGTCCACAGTTCTGTAGGAGTTTTAGGTACTGACTTAGATGGAACCAAATTCAAAATATATGATGCTGTTTCTATGGCATAGCCCCAAAACGAAATAGGCAAATCTGAATAACTCATCATTGATTTAACCATTTCCATAAGCGTCCTATTTCTTCTTTCTGCTACACCATTCTGTTGTGGCATACCAGGTGCAGATAATTGTGAAGTAATTCCTTGTTCTGATAAATAATCAATGAATTCCCTAGAGAGGTATTCGCCACCACGGTCAGACCGCAATGACTTGATATATTTTCCATGTCGTTTCTCCGTTTCTGCCTTGAATTCTTTGAATTTCTCAAAGCATTCAGACTTACGGCGCAACAGGTAAATATATCCATATCTTGAGTAGTCATCTGTGAAAGTCACAAAATACTCAAAACCACCCCTAGCTTGGACACTCATTGGGCCACACAAATCAGAATGAATTAATTCAAGAACATCATTAGCTCTATTACCTTTTAAGGGAAAAGGCCTCTTAGTCATTTTACCTTCTAAACAGGATTCACAGGTTGGTAGTGCCTCCACTTTCAATGAACTCAATGGTCCATCTTTGACCAACCTTGTAATCCTATCTAAGTTAATATGACCAAGCCTCAAATGCCAAAGATAAGTATAGCTAAACTCAACAGGACGTTTTCTTTTTAATGGTACAACGATATCAAAATTATTAACCTCAGAATTAGAAAGTTGCAGTTCAGGTGAAACTTTGAGAATAAAAAGATCATCAATTAAAGAGCCAGAACATATTATTTGTTTTCTAAATTTGATAACGACAGAATCATCATAAAATTCATTAAAACAAACAGAATATCCATTCTTGCTCAAACTAGAAACAGAAATTAAATTCCTTCTAATTGAAGGAACATATAAAACATCCTTCAAAACCAATGTTCTATTATTCTCAAAATTCAAAATAACATTTCCTATAGCTAGAACTGCAACCTCAGTGCCATCTCCCAGAAAAATGCTCACTTCTCCTTCATTTAGCTGGCGTGTTGTCTGAAACCCCTGCAAAGAATTGTAGACATGATTAGTGGCTCCTGAATCTACACACCATTGGAGTGTAGTCAATACCGCTAAGCAAGTTTCAACAACCAGTAAATAAAAAAGTGACATACCTTGCTTTTTCTTGGTTATCCATGTTGGACATTGCTGCTTCCAGTGACCCTTTTGCTTGCAGTGAAAAACACTTACCCTTAGGCTTTTTCACAGCACCATTAGCACCAGCAGCTGCACCATTTGTCTTAGGCTTAGGCTTTTGAGCATTTTTCTTCTTCTTACCCTTATTCTGGGCAGATGAAGAACCTCGCTCAACATTAAGCACAATAGGTGCGGCTCCTTGCTTAATAATAGTCTCAGCAGCTACCAGCTCATTCAGCAGCTTAGATAGAGTAAAATCCATCTTATTCATGTTGTAGTTCAAACGGAACTGCTGAAAACTGACTGGCAGAGTGTTCAAGACCATCTCAACCTGAGTTGCCTTGTCAACCTCAGCACCTAGAACTTCCATGTCGTTCAGAAGACTCATCATCTTCAAGACATGAGTTCTAACAGGAGTTCCTTCCTCCATTCTAGAAGTAAGAATCTCCCTCAGTGCATTCTGCTTGGCTGCACTAGTTTGGTCTCCAAACATCTCCTTGAGATTCTCTAAGATGTCAAAAGCAGTGTCCATCTTCTGATGCTGATGTTGCAAAACATTTGACATAGATGCCAAAATGTAACATCGCGCCATCTCATCAGCCTTAACCCATTTATGGTAAGCTCTGGTAGCCTCCTCAGAGGCACCCTCACCGGGTTTTTCAGGACATACTTCAGTCAGCACAAACTTGTACTCCTCAGCAGTAAGCAAAATGTCCAAATTTCTTTTCCAGTCCACATAGTTAGGACCCTCAAGCTTGTTTTGGGTAATGATGTTTGCTAGGAGATTGAAAGATGTCATTTCTATAAAAAAAAACATTAAACAAATTCAGTATATGATTAATAATACAATAAAAAACACTGAATTTAAATCAAAATTGCATGACAACAATGATATCAAAATTCAAATATGCATCTTTACAACATTTATGAATAGTAATCTCGAAAGGAGAATTCAACTAATCACATGTCATGCATATAAAAATAAGATAAGACCGACATGTACTATTCGATGGGAGAAAACATATCTCTTAAATAAAAATTAATATGTGAGAAAATATTACATCTAATTCATGTCCCTAATTAATTTACTCAGATGGAGAGTTAAAATAATACAGACAAATTAGACTAGATCAGTGATTATATTAAAACATAACATCTTCCGATGGGGAAGAAATGCAAATAATCACAACTAGAAAATAATAAACAACCACTCACAAATTAATCTCCATATAATTAAAATAAATTAATTATAGTTAAAATTTGCAAAATAATAAATTTTATGACCATTTTGCAAGTGAATGAAAACATTTTAAACTAAAATGTAAGAAATAAATATTCTGGGCTATATATGCAAAAAACAGAAAATATCAGGGCTATTTTGCAAGAAACAGAAACTTTCTGTGCTTTTCTACAAATTCTGAAAATTCTGGGTCTGATTTGTAATTTTAGAAACTTGAAGGGCCAAAAAAAATTTTTTTTTTTTTTTGCAGAATGGTCTTCTTCTCCACGAGAAAGACCAACTGGCTGCTATCCTTCAAGTTGCCATTAACGCAGAAACTCAAGCTTTTTTTTTTTAAATTGATAACAAATATCAATAGCAAAAAAAATATCAAAATTAATAAAAAAAATTGCTTCTGTGTTCTTCAACTTCAAGAACTCAGAAATTTTTTTTTTAATTTAATGCTCTCTGGACTCTCTCTTGAAAACAATTGCAAAACAAAATTTTCCATTAGAAAACGATTTCACGTTTTCAAAAAAATTTTACAGAAATTGTTTTGAAACTTAAATTGTTAAAAATCGTTTCAGAGAGCATGTAGCCATAAAAACAATTTACATAAAACATAAAAAATCATTCCTTACGTAAATCGTTTTTTACATAAAACATAAATTGTTCAAAATCAAAATAATTTACGTTTTTAATATTTTTTTTTTATAATTTCTTCATTACTGTTTCGACAAACACAGAAGAAAAAAAATTTTCTTTTCTTTGTTTTTGTTTTTATTAAATCGTTTTAATCAATATCCAACAAATTCAATAGATCCTTTGTAATTCATTGAAACCGGAAATTGACAAACTAAAACGAAATAAAAAACAATCAAACCTCAACAAATCATGTAGCCACTAAATGATACAAACAATCAATCGAAAACATGATTAAAATAGCCACCTTCGTACGGTTTCGAAAGGCTCTGATACCAATTGATGGGAGCGGGTATAAAGCGGAAACAACCCACATCGAAACACGTATGAGGCAAACTAAACATTGAATTAATCAATCAAACTGACCTCTTGAAGCGCAGAATCGCTCACTGGTCTTCTTTTCTGATATCTTGGAGTCACCAACGATCTTCTATTGTAACCTTAACTATTCTAATTGGAATAGAATTCTGGGTGGGCAGAATAAAACTGACTTTCTTTTTCTAGGTTTTCACCTATTTATATCTTCTTAAACATATCTTCGATGGGAAGATATCATTTAATATAAATAATTAAATAAAAGATTATCTAATTAAAATAATTATAAATAATATCTTAATTAAAATAATCTATCCATTATTTAAATAATAAACCCATGTTATTCCAAATAATTAAGGTATAACAGGGACCGCAGGAATAAAATCAACAAGGCTACCAATTATAATAAGAATCTATACAAGACCAATATAATCTTATTATAATTAATCACAAATTATTCCACTAAAAATTCATGATTGAATCCCTTATTAATTTTACAATTCCACAATATAATAATTTTATGTTCCCCATGTTAAGATTACAGATGTTATTATCTTAAATAAATTACTGACTATTTATTTAAATAACAATATAACTTTAAGATTGTCGCTCAACTTATTTCATGTGTCAGATATAAAATCCACCTGCAGGGTTTACACAATGAAACCTTATAAGCTTACTTAAAATGCATCATCAATCTCTATACCGAGACATGGATTCTATCATTAATTAATATTTCACAAACACAAATTATCTTTGCCCAATTCACCGAGAATATTATTCCAATAATGAAACTCACCATTTAATGAATCAAAACACAAGACAATAAATGTTTGCTCATATTAAATTAAATCAAGATTAAGAACAATAAACTTTATTTCTAATGTCTTAGAGAATATGTTTAATAGTCAGTATAAAACATTCATTCTCTACTTGGTCCAATTAGATACATACAAAATGTACTAATCACTATTATTGATCATATGCTGAAAAACATTTATTTAATGCAAATCTCCAATTAAATACATAGAAATAATGGTTTATAGAAAAATCATCCATAGCTATACTATTACATGTGCATGGTTAATAGTATAACTCTATCAAATATGTCATTGAATTATTGTTATTATAAGTCACTGAATTACAAATTATTTTAATGTCATTGAGTTAAAATTAATTTAAAATCCATGTTATTTTTCATATTCAGTAAATTTCGTATGTACTTTTTTGACATAACATATATACTAATTAAGGATAAATTATTATTAGTTATAAATAATTATTAGTTGTATTTTAAAAAGTAACACTTAGAAAAAATCTAGAAATTATCAATTTCTCTTTTCAATATTGGCTTAGGTTGAATTCTTTTTAATATAAATTAATTTGTTCATTCGTTTATATTTATTAGATGTGCGATTTGATTTCTCGCATTTAATTTATTTTTTTGTAGAGTAGTACCTTATCAAAAATAATAAAAATGGTTTTAAAAATTTACTTATTGTTATACTCAAGTATTTTTGGTCAAGTAATTAGAAAAAAAAAAGTTTGAAAGGAAAAAGTCTGAAGATATATTAATCAAGCCACTGCAGCCATCAGTCCATAAAGCTTAAATTATTTATTTCATTATTTGAATTTTGAATAAAGGAGAGAAAATAGCAAACAAAAATAGAAACTGGAATTCAGATATCTTTGAATCATCATTCTTGCGAGATAAATATTCGACAATTACAAATCAGTCCAATCAATCACTTGATTATAATTATTGATTTTTTTTATTGATTTTGTTTAAGAAGTCTCATTCATAATTGGTATTGGGATGGTGAAGAAGGTAACTGCACATGTTGTTCTACTATTATGCGCATGCTCAAGCGTTTGGGTTGGAGACTATACAACAACAATTGAAGAAATATATTTTTAATCGTATTTTTTATAATTTTTATTTTTTCATTAAAATTATTTTAATTATTTTATTACAAACTTAGTATAAATTAAATAAAATTTATAACTTCATAATTAACTCATTATAAACTAATAAAAATTTAATATTTTGATAAATAATTTATAAATTATGATATTTTAATAAATAATTTATAAATATGATAAATTTAAAATTTTTTAAAAAAATTTTTTTTGTTAAAAGCCCATTAGAATTTAGAAACACTTCTTTTTCTTTTTAACAAGTTAATATTTTATGTACTATTAACTTTATATTAATTAATTAATATTAATTGTTAAAAAAAAGGATAAAAGTGGGTAACTACGCATTGATTAGCAAGACAAAAATTACCAAATAGTTAAGGAAGATTGAATTTTCATGATTAAAATGGACAAAATTGTGAAAAAATTAATTGAAGTAATGGACTATCGTGTTTAATATCCAAATGATTATATTTGAGTTTCTATGATCTTGTTTAATCTTTGTACAGAGTATAAATTGTTTGAACTTTAACTCTGTCTAATTTGGCTAGTTTAAAAACTTCATCTGTCATTATATTAAAATTTATAAACAATTGTAACTATATCTAGATTTTCATATAATATTTATTTACAAAAAAATAAAAATAATTGTGTTGATATTAATAAATAATAATAATTGATTTCTGATTTGCATATAATATTGTTAATAAAAAAATTTTTAAGTGGTTGTGATGTTAACATCGCCCAGGTGTGCAATGTCATTTCAATGATTTATCTGTCACTATATTGATATTTATAGATAATAAACATTTTACTCGATTTGAACATAATATTTGTTGGTAAAAAAGTAATTGTGTTGTTAAGATCATTTAGTCTTTACACGTGTAACGGTCACTTGAACATTAATTTAACAATCTTTTTATAAATTTTGGAAATTTTTAACCTTCAAAAAAAATTAAAAATTTGAAATCTTGTAATTAATTATCTAGTTAGCATCACGCAGATCTCGGCAAGATTGTCATATTATTTCCCTATTCTACTGCCAAACTTAGCCGACAACAAGAACCATTTTTAACAACTCTATGAACGACGACCTGAAAATAATGGATGATGGCTCTACAGAATTATTTATGGGATACAAATTGCAGTTGAACTTTCGATTATTTTATTGAAAGTGTTATATTATGAGATGCGTGCTTAACCATTTAATTCTTATTGATTTAATAATAAATACAATAATAAAAATGACTATGATCATTTGTTAAAATATAATTTCTCTTGTATTATTATTAGGCAACTGAATGCCTTTCTCATCCTTAATTAATTAATCAAAATACCAAGAGTTCTAACCACTAACATCTGGACAAAACATATTTAATTTGTGTATGTTGATTTTTTTTATAACCATCTAATATTATATTAACCGGTTAATTCAGATTCGAGCACTGTTAAATCTAAATAAGACTGCTTGTATTAATTAATGTGTGATTTTCTTTCTACATATTCTTAGGCGAAATGATTAAAAATTTGGAATATATAATATTGGATAAACATAAATATTTGAAAGTTTTACTTTGGATAAAAGAAATTTACAATGAGACATGAATTAAAAATAATTAAAATCACAGTCGGAATATTGAGATTGTAAGAATCAATTATACTTTGATATTATATGTTGAATTTTTAATATAAATTTGAGAATGTTTTTTTAAACATTTAACACCACATTCAATTAGAAGATAAAACATAAAATGTCTAATCTTTCATATGTTTTTGTTTCAGAAACAAGAAAGGAGATGGACTGAGCAAAATTCTGAAAATTCAATAGCATTAAACTTTCTCACAAAACATTTTAGAATCCCTTGGACGGCTCACATAGCACAGGAAAACCCAAAGGACTCTTCCACCATCAAAAAAGGCTCATTCCTCCAAACCCCTCCTATAATAAACAGATAAATTAAAACTCACTCACAAAACCAATCTCAAGAACCCATGTTCTGGCCTCGAGATCTCTCCTTACGGTAATATTTGAGAATGTTAATATCAAAAGTTAACTGCTAATATTGAAAAGCTTTATATTAATTACTTTATATATTTGTATTTAATTAATATAAAATTTATTTCCCATGTATTCTTAACGGTATATCTTAAACTAATATTGCTGAATACATGGCTTAAGTTATGCGTTGAATAATCCTAAATCCTTATCATATTTTCATAAACAAGCGATTACTGAACATGGCGCATATGGGGACAGCAATTGAGCATAAGTGAAGTCAATGACCCTTATAAAAACAATATATAATATTTGATAAAATAGAACTTAGCTGTATTGTTAAGTGTTTTGTTTTGTTTTTTTTTTTTGGATGAAAAATCCTTTATTGAAGAAGAGAAAAACATCAAGAAAACACAGGATTAGATGAATCAAAGCCCAGACCAAAAGACTGGGAATCTAATTCATGTGTATTGTTAAGTGTTAAGTGTTAATTAACTGATTGATTAATTAAAACACTGATTAACAGTATCATCAATGACGCTGAAAATTAGAGGTTCCCTAATTTTTGCAGACTAGAAAATTATTTTTAAACAAATTTGTCAAAAGAGCACAAACCAATTGATTATTAATTGCTTAGAAAATTATTTATTGTGTGCCCACTCATTGGTGTTTTTATGTTTGTTCAAAACATTCTAAAAAATTCGGTTTCCCCTGTTTAGTGGGGAATGCACGTGCAGTGGGAACCTTCACTGCATGTGGAAGTATCAGTTTATGCCAATCCATTGCAGCATTTTAATTAAACAAGATATCCAGTTTGTGAAGATTCAAAGCTAATATCCAGTTGTTATTATTATTATTATTATTATTATCTTCAAGCAATGAGAGCACCGAATTGACAGTGACAAATTGGCAGTATATGGGCGTCACGATCACTCTCCAAGCGGTGGAGTCTGGTTAAGTGAAATTATAAGTTTTGTTCGTAAAATATTTAGAAAAGTGTTATTTTTTTTTTTAAAATATTACTTATCCTTTTTTAAATTCAAAAATAGATTTTTTGAGATATATACTTTTAATGTATATTTAATATATCAGATATATATATATAGCATATTCTCAATTAAATTTTAAAAAATATATTCATTTTTAAAATTTATTAAAAACTATAAATTTTTTAATGTAAAATAAATTTTTATTAATAAGTCAAAAAATGAATTTACAAGGTTCAAATAAAATTATAAAATTTTAAAGTAGATAAAATATATATTACTAAAACTGATTATTTTTAAATTTTTTTGATGCAAACAGTAGATAATTATAACATACTATGAATAATTTAATTTTTAGTGAGTTACTAATTTCATCTATTATCTATTACCTTTTATACGAGAAGGTCAGCTTTATTTGTAAAAGATAAACAATATCTATTAGCAAATGACAAATCTTTATTAGAAAAGAAACTTAACCTTCAAGTAATAAAAGATAAAATTTCATAATAAAAATTTAGTGTTTAAATTTATTCTAAAAAAATGAAGAAATACGAACTAAGACATAAATACTAAACTTTAAATTTATATTGTTCTGAAAATTATTTTAAGAATAAATCATATAAAAAATTTATAAAATTAAAAAAAAAACAAAAAAATCAAATAACACAATAAAAATGGAAATAAGAAATAAGAAAAACAATGAGATTTCGAAGAGAAAAAGGTGTCTATTTTTTTTTTTTAAAGATAGCCTGTATAAAACTATAAATACTTTTAAAGAAAAAAGAAAAGCAACATATTGGTAATTAGGAAATTTACAAACCTAACCCAAAAACAAAAGTAGTTTCCAAAAACACAGAGCTTATGAAAAACTTTCGAAAATACATAACGGTTGTAATTAATTGCAAAAATACACACAATTAATTACAAAAAGTACCATTCCTCCTTTATGTTTTATGTGATATACATTTCATATATATGTCGTGTCTATATCTTGTATATGTTTCAAAAAATAAAAATAAAAAATAAATAGTGAGTTTATTTTAAATAAATTGAATCATTTTATAAAATTTTCTCAAAAAAAGCATATCTTAAACATTATTTTGTAAATTTATGCTCTTTAAAAAATTCATTTTATAAAATTTTCTTCTCAAAAAAAGCATATCTTAAACATTATTTTGTAAATTTATGCTCTTTAAAAAATTCATTTTATAAAATTTTCTTAAAATTTATAAAATTTATATAGTTCTTTTATATGTTGCTTAATTATGATGTATATGTTATGGATATGTTTTATTTATTGTGCATACGTTGCTTAATAAGTTTAAAAGAAAATTGCATAATTTTATAAACATTTCTCAAGAAAATAACCATTTTAAACATTATTTGTAAAGTCATGCTCTTTGTAAAAAAAATTCATTTATAAAATTTTCTAAAGATTTATAGAATTTAATATAGTTCTTTTATTTATTGCTTAGTTATAGTGTATGTGTTGTATCCCAATTAATAAAATATGTAAAACTTTTATATATTACTTAATTATAACATATACGTCATATATATGTTAAATTCTTCAAGTGAAAAATATGTATATATTTTATATATTGATTAATTAAAGTGTAGATATCGATAAATGTTATACAAATATCCTATGTGTTTTGTGTTTCAAGTGAGAGAATATTTACAAATTTTATATAAAACTTAATTATAGTGTATATAAGATGCCTACATGTTGATTTCCAATTAAAAAATATGTACAAATCTTATATGTTATTTAATTATAATATATATACCATGTAGATATTACATATATAATTGCGTCACAACCATGATATGTTATCTAATTATACTCATATATCATATGTATATTGTTTAATATACACATCACTCTTATATCACAAACATAAAACACACAAATCAATTAATCAGGGAATAAATACAATTTAAAAGAAAGGAAGAAATGCTCACTTAGAAAATACAAATAAATAATAATAATAATAAAATTTACAAAAGAGAAAACAAAATTTTAAAATATTTTATTAAACATATAAAATATATTATGATTTAAAAATAAACAAAAAATCCTCTATATTATAGTCAAAAAACTAAAATAAAAAAAGGTAAAGATAAAACCCACAAGAATAATAAAAAAATTAACAAAAAATAATAACAAAAAAAAAAGAGTAAGCAATACCAAATAAAAAGGAAAAAAACTAACAAATGAAAAGAAGGAAAAAAAAAAACTGTGAACACAAAAGAAATGTATTAGACACAAAAAGCCATAAAATTGAAAATAAAATTTAAAGAAAAAATACATATAAAAAAATAAATTTTTTTGAAAGTGTATATATATATAAAACAAACAATTATAAATGAAAAAAAATCCATAAAATTTAAAAAAAAAAAAGTTGAAAAGAAGTTTTTAGTGTAATTTTCTCTATATCTACATAGATAGCCCAACTAGCTAAAGGTGGGCTAGGTTAATGGTTAAAGAAACTGTCCTATAGACCCAAAAATATTAGGAATTTTGATAAAAATATAAAAAAAATTAAAAAAATTTTAAATTTATCATATTTATAAAATATTTATCAAAATACTAAAATTTATAAAATATTTATCAAAATATTAAATTTTTATTAGTTTATAGAGAGTTTACAATAAGTTTATAATTAGTTTACATTGAATTTATAATGAGTTTATAAATTTTACACAATTATAATGAGTTTATAATAAAATTATTAAAATACTTCTAGTAAAAAAGTAAAAAATTTTAAAAATATAATAGAAAGTATCATTTTTTTTAAATATTTTCATTGCTTATTATCAAAATGCCGTGTTAATAACAAACTGATGAGTTTTTAATTTTTTTAGTACTCAAGTCATTTTAATTTAAAATTAAAATATTTTTACTTCAAAATTTAGTTGAAATTAATTTTATATAAAAAATTGTTACATTAACACAGATAAATTTAAAGATAAATGAACTTTTACAGAGTGAAAATTAGATGAGTAAAATTTAAATTGAAACGAAGATATAAAATTCCTTGAAACTCATTTCTAAATTCTATTTGCTACTATTTTAAGCTTTATTTTTGGTTTGTTTTTCAAACTTGTATTTTTAAAAATTTCTTTAAAACGTTTTACTGAATTATGATTTTTAAAAAATTATTTTAATTATACTAAATCTTAAATACTCTGCCCTACTAAATTTTGGCTTGGTGGTCAGATTATATTTCAAAATTGAGTTTTAAACGTTTTTTTTTTCTCACATGCAATTGATAAAAAAAAACTCTTAAATACTTTAAGGATAGTTTGTTAAAAGATTAACATCCTCATTACATAAATTGTAAAAGTTATCTATAAAAGTTTAGAGAAGAGGTGAAGTCTTAATCTTCCTAGATATATCATAGACAAAATAAACTAGTCAACAACATTAGGCTTTTTAATTTAACTTTTTCTAATCACTTATTATTAGCTTCTACAAACACTACTAAGTACGTACATTTATTGAAATTAACAGTATTATTTGATACATAAATTAAAATAAATAATTAATAACAAATTTATATTATAATTTGAGTATTATTTAATGTCAACATAATGTTAATAATATTGTTAAACATTTAAAACCATGTTAAAAAAAATTAACTATAAGGATTTTAATCAAGCAGTGGTTCTACTAATTCGTATTAACATTAAATGTTTTATATTTTAAGATATTGATTATTTCAATCATGCAATCTATAATTTGAAATGGCAGAAGTACGCTGCAAATCATAGAATCATATTTTCTATAAAATCGGATTCATGCCAACTGTAATGTTGGGGTGGGCCCTGATGGATCCATCTTGGCAAGTTATAGAAACAAGAGATGTCCTGTTTATTTCTCTTAATCATTATATTAATGTATAGCTGCTTTGATTAATTTGATTATCCCGTTGTAATTGCTTTGAGTTCGGAAGGCATTAATTCATTGTTTGTTATATTTCTAATCCTTGTATTTTCTTTTCTTCAATGTATATTAGTTTTCGAGATTATTTGATTAACATCATAAATATCATTACTCTAATGACTTTATTATCACTAGTACTTAAAGAAAATTACGTCTCTACTAGCAAGGGGCTTCATAATATAATTTTAATTAATTGATCAATTTATAAATATTATCAACAATAATATTTTTCTTTATTATTTTTTTAAATAATTTTTATTGATCGAATACATATATATTCAATCTAAATAATAATTATTTTTTAAAATATAATATGATAAAATTAAGTCAAGGATTGCAAAATAGATTATGTAGATATTTTCTTCTTTGATTACTTAGTACAATACTAATCAACTTTAGAATCATAAATTTTAAAATTGAAAAGCTATTATATATTCATACTAACACCAAATTAGCCCAATAATTAGATGTTAAAATTTGTGAGATAATCTAAAATTAGGTTGCCTAATTTTGTTGAACTTGGACTAAGAATTAGGTTACCTAATTTTATTAAGTTGTCTAATTTTGTTGAATTTGTACCAAAAATTAAATTGCCTAATTTTGTTAGGTTGCCTAACTGGTTGCCTATAAATGACAATGATCATGGAGAGAAAATGATAATTACAAAACCCAAAAAAAGGAGAGTTATAGTAAGAGGAAAGAAAAATAGAGAAAAGAAGAAAAATTTAATAGAATTTTTCTTTGTGTGTTTCTTTAATTTTTCTTGTATTTCCTTAAGAGTGAGTATGAGTAAAACACTTGTGTGCTCTTGTAATTGAGAATTTTTCCTCTTCATAGTGAAAGTCAGTAACCACAGTGGATGTAATCTGTTAGGTCTAATTGACACGGTGAACCATTATAAATTTTTGTCTATTTATTATTTTTAGTCATTATCTTTATTGCTCTTACTTAGAAAGTTTAGGGATAAAATTTCAACAACTGGTATCAGAGCTATTCACTCAATAGTGATTTTATTCATCAGCAATTCATTGGAGATCCGCGTTAAGTGGGAGTAATGGGTGGAGATAGTGCCAAAGATGTTGACAAATTTGATGGGACCGATTTTCATCATTGGAGAATGCAAATTACTGATTATTTGTATACAAGGGAGCTAGAAGTACCTTTGGAAGGAGTGATTTCAATAGGCATGAGTCGATCAGAATGAGAGAAGCTTGACAAAAAGGCTTCAGAGGTGGTCCGACTTACACTTGCTAAAAGTGTGAGTGCACATGTCATGAATGAGACAACAACAACCGAGCTTATGAGTACTCTATCAGACATGTACGAGAAACCGAGTGTTGTCTAACAAATTCATTTGTTAAGGCAACTTTTCACCTTGAAGATGTCAAAGGGATGCTCAGTGAATCAACATGTGGTGTTGGTAAATGAAATAATTGATAAGCTACAATCCGTTGGGATCACATTTGAAGAACACCTAAAGTGTTTGGTTTTGTTAACTTCTATGCCTAATGATTGTGATACTACAGTAAATTCAATTTGTAACTCCAGCGAAAAAAATGATCTTATATATAAGGAGGTACGTGACACCCTCTTTAGTAAAGAGTCAAGAAGGAGAAATGCTGGAGAACTCCACACCGGCTCCGCTCTTAACACCGAAAATAGACGAAGAACTTTCAATAAAAATTTCAACAACGATGGAAGATCCAAATTCAAAAGGAGAGATCAAAGCAAGTCTAAAACCAGAAAATGGTCAGATGGATGTTGGCACTGCGGGAAGCCAGGACACTTAAAAAAGGATTGTCGGGCTTTGAAAAATGAAGATGGTAGAGCCAATGCAATGCAAGAGATTAATAGTGATGTTTTGATCTTGAGTGCACATAATCCTCTAGAATCTTGGGTGATAGATTCCGAAGCATCATTTCATTCAACTTCAAATCGGAGTATCATGAAGAATTACGTATCTGGTAACTTTGGCAAAGTCCACCTTGCAGATGATGAAGCTCTTGATATTGTGGTTAAGGGTGAAGTCCGAATTGATTTACGCAATGGCAATATATGGAAGTTGTATGAAGTAAGACATATTCCAGGTTTAGCACAAAATTTAATCTTTGTGGGTTAATTGGACAAAGAAGGTTGTGTGACTGAATTCTCAAATTACTGTTGAAAAGTTACTAAAGGAGCCTTGATTTTAGCTTGTGGGAAGATGTCAGGAACTCTCTATACGATCATGAATTCCAAATGCTTAGCAGCTACTGTTGAGGTTGATGATCTAATCTTTGGCATCATCGGCTTGGGCACATCAGTGAGAAGGGGATGAAGGTTTTACAATCAAAAGGCAAGCTACATGGTGTAAAATCAGTAAAGATTGGGCTTTGTGAAGATTGTATCTTTGGGAAACAAAAGATTATTAGTTTCTCAAAATCTGGCAGAGCTCCAAAGACTACTAAGTTGGAGCTGGTTCATACTGATGTGTGGGCACCTTCACTAATTCAATCTCCTAGAGGTTCCAAGTATTATGTAACATTCATTGATGATGACACAAGAAAAGTATGGGTTTATTTTCTAAAAAATAAATCCGATGTCTATGATACCTTCAAGAAATGGAAAGCTTTGGTTGAGAATGAGACATACTTGAAGATTAAATGTCTGAGATCAGACAACGGAGGAGAGTACACGAACAAAAAATTTCTCGAATATTGTGCACATAATGGGATTAGGATGGAGAAGACTATTCCTGAAACTCCATAACAAAATGGAGTGGCTGAGTGTATGAACAGAACTCTGAATGAGCGAGCAAGAAGTATGCGGATACATGCAAATTTACCAAACATGATGTGGGCCGATGCGATTAATATTGCTGCTTATTTAATTAATCGTGCACCTTTGGTTCTGCTGGGAGAGCTACTACCGGAAGAAGAATGGAGTGGCAAGAAGATAGATCTATCACATTTGAGAGTATTTGGTTGTGTGGCATATGTTCACATTGAGTCTGACGCAAGGAGCAAACTTGATCCCAAATCCCAAAAATGTATTTTCATTGGCTACGGTGGAGATGAATTTGGCTACATATTTTGGGATGAATAGAATAAGAAGTTTATTCGAAGCAAGAATGTCATTTTTAATGAGAAGGTGTTGTACAAGAATAGGGTAGCAGCAGTCCCAGAAATGATAAGTCCTACAAAAGACAAACAGTTTGCTAGTCTATATGATCTTGGTAATGATAAAGTGACCAACAAAAATCAAAGAAAGTTGAAAGTTGGGACTTCACAAGATGCTCCTGAAGTTACCAACTTTGAAGAACCAGTTTCTATTCCGAAAGTTGGGCCAAGTACACCTATTTTGAGAAGGTCCAATAGAGAAAGGAAGGCACCAGAAAGGTACTCATCATCCTTAAAATATTTATTATTGACTGATTGCGGTGAACCTGAGTGTTATGATGAGGCAGTGAATCATGAAGAATCTGTCAAGTGGGAGTCTGTTATGCAAGATGAAATGGATTCTCTCATAATCAATCAAACATGAAGTTTGGTGAATTTACCTCTGGGTAAAAGGGCACTACATAACAAATGGGTTTACAAAATCAAAGATGAAGGAGATGGTAGCAAAAGGTACAAAGCAAGACTGGTGGTAAAAGGTTTTCTACAAAAAGAGGGCATAGACTATACAGAAATATTTTTACCGGTTGTGAAACTCACTACAATCCGGTTGGTGCTTAGCTTGGCAGCGGCTGAGAATCTTTATTTGAAGCTGTTAGACGTCAAAACTGCTTTCCTTCATGGGGATTTAGAGGACATCTATATGAAGCAACCATAAGGTTTTATAGCACACGGAAAGGAGGACTTGGTATGCAAACTGAATGGAAGCCTTTATGGCTTGAAATAGACCCCGAGACAGTGGTACAAGAAGTTTGATTCTTTCATGTGCGAGAATGGCTACACCAGATGCCATGCTGACCACTGTTGTTACTACAAGAGGTTTGACAATTCCTACATCATTCTTTTACTTTATGTAGATGATATATTGGTTAAAGAGATTCAATATGCAAGATGCCAAACTAGTTAGCACACCTTTGGTGATTCATTTTAAGTTGTCCAAAATGCTTTCATCTAAAAATGAACAAGAGAAGGAATACATAAAGAAGGTGCCTTATGCTTTAGCTATTGAGAGTCTGATGTATGTTATGGTATGTACTAGACCTGATATTGCTCATGCAGTGGGAGTTATGAGCCGATATATGAGCAATCCAGGCAAGAAACATTGGGAAGCGGTGAAGTGAAATTTGAGGTATCTTCGAGGCACTACTGATATAGCCTTATTTTTTCGTATAGTAGTGTGAAGCTGCATGGTTATGTTGATGCAGACTTAGGTGGTGACAGAGATACTAGCAAAAGTACCACAGGTTATGTATTTACTGTAAGTGGTACTGTTGTGAGCTGGGCTTCTAAGTTACAGAAGATAGTTGCTCTTTCAACAACAGAAGCAGAGTATGTAGCTATTACATAGGCCGGAAAGGAGATGATATGATTAAGTGGTTTCTTGGAAGAATTGGACAAAGTGCAAGTTGATGGTATTTTGTATAGTGACAGTCAGAGTGCTATTCACTTGGTAAAAAAATCCTGCTTTTCATTCAAGTACCAAGTACATTCGTTTAAGGTACCATTTCATACGATCTCTTTTGGATGATGGAGCATTGAAACTACAAAAAATTATTGGTAGCGAGAATCCAGCTGATATGTTCACTAAAGTTGTATCACTTGGAAAGCTGAGGCTTTGTACAGATTCAGCTGGTCTCCAAAACTAAAATATGGAGACGGTGGTTATTGATGAATCTCAGTGCTTGAAGAGCATATGGAATGTTCTTTGCAACATGATGGTTGAATTGTCTCCAAGTGGGAGATTGTTAAAATTTGTGGAGACAATCTAAAATTAGATTGCCTAATTTTGTTAAATTTGGACCAAGAATTAGGTTGTCTAATTTTGTTAGCCTAATTTTGTTAAATTTGTACCAAAAATTAGATTGTCTAATTTTGTTAGGTTGCCTAAAAAATATTGAAAAATTTAATATTTGGTTGTCTATAAATGACAATGATCATAGAGAGAAAATGATAATTACAAAACCCCAAAAAAGGAGAGTTGTAGTAAGATGAGAGAAAAATAGAGAAAGGAAGAAAAATTTAATAGAATTTTTCTTTGTATTTTTTTAATTTTTCTTGTATTTCCTTAAGATTGAGTGTGAGTAAAATAATTGTGTGCTCTTATAATTGAGAATTTTTCCTCCTCATAGTGAAAGTCAATAACTACAGTGAATGTAATTTGTTAGGTCTAATTGACTGAGTAAGCCACTATAAATTTTTATCTATTTATTATTTTTGGTTATTATCTTGTTACTTTTCCTTAGAAAGTTTAGAGATAAAATCCCAATACAGCAAAATTCTTTAATTCGCTGATACCGTATATCATTCTCCGAAATTTTTCAATGGGTTTAAGAGTTGCAATCAAGAAAAGTTGAGTCTTTTGTATTATATTGTTTTTCGTTCTTTTTGAGGAAAGAACGAAATGGAAAGCTCTGTTAGTCAGGCAATGCCCTTTAGCTTTTAACTAGGATACATGACGTCATACGCATAATATACAGTAATAATAGTATGACTTGATTGAGGATGCCTGGATTTAATAATCCAATTGAAAATATAGAAAACACTATTATAATTTTTTTTATTCTATCAATCCCTGTTACAAATAGAATTAACAGCAAAAAATTTAACAATAAAATCATTTTACTTTTAGAAACTAATATGCAAATAACAAATATATATATATATATATAAATACTGCTGAAGAACTAATTAATGTACATTAACATCAGGAAATATTATTGCTGTAAAAGTAATTCCAAAATTATTTTAATATTTTTTAGTATTAATACGATTTGAAATTTGTACACATTAATTATATTATTTTTTATCAAAATCTTATAAACTATATAGTTTTTTTTCAAAGTGTATTATGTTATTAATAATTTTGAATTAAAATTTGATAAAATAAAATACTTACAGTTTTGATTTTTCAACAGTATAGTATAATAATTTATTTTTACTACCATCCGCTTTTTTTTTTTTTTATAGAAATAGTTTTTAATTTTTAACAACCTAAAATTTTGGCCCTAATTTTAAATTAAAAGTATTAAAATTTTAATATTTCTTCTAGTTAATAAAGATTGTTGATCAAAAAGTTTGTGCTGCTCATTTTTTTTTGGGGCTAACTGCTGATTAAAGGTACATGAGCTACTTTTCCTATTTAAAGTGAATTTGTTCTTACCATTAGCATCCTCTCTATAAATTGCTTCTTAATATGTCTTATGTTTCAGACTTTAAGTTAGCAACCACACAAAGACAACTTTTCCATGAAATTAATGGCTTTCACCAAAGAAACCTTAGCTTTCACCAAAGAAACCAAAGCTAAGGTTTCTTTCTATGTGTGGTTTCTTGAAGTTCTTATTGTATTAGGTTCAATCACATATTCAATATGGATTTGTTTAACTCCTGAAGTTCCTCTCTACACTATAAGGAATGTCTCTTTTCCACCCATTATTATTGCAAGAAATTCAACATTATTTCATCACAACAACAAAGTCAGTCCAAACTCTTCTATTATCCTCCTACTTGAAATTTCGAATCCGAACCAAGGGTTTGGCGTCTACTGTGATGACATCTACATATCTTTGCATTACAATGATTCAATTATTGACAATAATTCTTTGACAGGGTTCTATCTGGGATACGGAGAGAACATTACATGGAAAGTGCAAGTGAGTCCAGGCCAAAAGTTTTCGTTCTGGAAAGAAATAAGTAGCATGACTAGGAACATTAGAGTTAGTTTAAAAACTTCATTGAAATTCAAATACAAGATATTCAGAACTGAGACAAAGCTTCACCAGATAGATGTGGAGGCTTATATGCCCATTGGTTTAGATGGAAGCACATTAGGAAACATGAATAAAAAGCTTCACAAAAAGAAGAATAATATTGACAAAGCAGGATTGAGACAAAAGAAAATGAAATTATACATAAATTATTGTCACGTCTTGAGTTCCAATCTCAATCTCCTCAATATTGGTGGGTTATACATCCTGTAGTCCAGGCCCATTAAGCCTCCTAACATACACAAATTGAAGGAAAATCAAAAGCTAAAAGTTATTTGGGAGGTTATACTAATTAATTTCCTTGTACTTTCTTTTTCATGTTCATATGAGGAAGCAAAAGTAGCACTATATGAAGCAAAGTATATTTATTTCCTTACAACTTTGATAATATTAGTATGCATTAACCTACAATATATTCCCCTCATATAATTGCTATCCTTCAAGAGAAGGTATAAAGCTTCTAACCTTTCTTTGCACTCAAAGCAATATTTCCTTTCAAGAGGAAAAAAATCATATTAATTATGTTCATGTTTACAGATCTTCTCTAATAAAAAATATGTGCGAAGGCAAAAACTTTTATTTATGGGTTCTTCAAGTTGTAGGCCTCTTTGGTCTCCTTGTCTTTTGTTTATGGCTAAGTTTACGTCCCAAAAACCCTACCTTCACCATTGTGGAGTTCTCTGTTCCGATCATAACTAACAAAAATTCTTCTGAAGAGGGTGATAAAGATGATAGTACAGTCAGTTATACCCTTGAAATTAGCAATGAAAATAAGGATTCTAGTGCCCACTATGATGATATTCTTTTGATATTTTATTTTGGGCAGGACACAGTGGGAACGAACAAAATTAGTTCTTTCAATCAAGGTAAGAAAAAAAACATTCATGAGAGTAACCATGTGCATGCTACTGATCAGAAGGTAAGGCGAGCCATTGTAAATGCAGTTTCAAGTGGAAAGACTGAATTAAAGATTGATTTATCTACCAAGATTCAATATAAAACTTGGGGTGTCAAGAGTAAGCATCATAAAGTGAACTTGCAAGCTATTGTTCCGGTTGGTTCAGATGGGAAGATATCAGGTAAGAATAAGAAGATTAAGCTACGACAACCATCCAAGAAATGGAAATTAAGGGAAAAAAGATTTCATTGAGCAAATGTACATATATGCATATATTTTTGCCTTCTATACTGTACATGAAAATAAATGTTTTAGCTCAAAAAGGTTAAAAATTTAGTTTTCTTTAAAAGATTATATAGTTCTGCAATTGCAAATTTTTTATGTTATAACATTATGAAATTCTCGTGGCCTATTAAGTGGTTGTGCTCTGTTTTTGAGAGTTTCATTTGGACTCTTTTTAATACTTTTGGTTCAAAGGTTCTGTACCAAACTAATTAATGAAATATTAGTTTTATTTTCAGAGCAATGTAGAGAGCTAAATTTCTTTAAGAAAATCCATAGAGGCCAATACAAAATTAGAAAAGAAATTATGAAAGTTAACCGGGTTTACTTGTCGCTGTCACCATCCTGATTTTGAGACCTTGAAAAATTTTGGTGATTAAGCAAATTTGATGATAATGAAGGGGTAGATCTTGCTGGGATTGGTCTTTTCCTTTTTAATATGATTATGATGACATATTCACATGAAAATTATTTTCTTGATTCAAAACCTGTTTGACTGTTATAACGCTGTCGTTTTTAAGAATCCGATAACACATCCAAAGCCGATTTAACAAGCTTGAGAGCCCCTGTTCTTGTCAGGATGCAACATCAGTACCATTTTCTGGTCAACAATCTCATCTCTAATCACTCTACAGTTGGTGGGCCGATCCATAATTAACGAAGAAAACTATGGATTGTATATTTTGGGCCCATAAACTATGGATTGTTTATCCAAAAATAGATAGGCTTTTGACAAAATACAAGAAAAAATAAAAATAATTTTAAATTTACCATATTTATAAAATATTTATCAAAATATCAAAATTTATAAAATATTTATTAAAATATCAAATTTTTATTAGTCTACAAAGAATTTATAATGAGTTTATCATTGGTTTATAATGAGTTTATTATAAGTTTATAATAAAATGATTAAAATATAACTAATAAAAAAGTAAAAATTTTTAAAAATATAATGGAGGGTATATTTTTTTAAAATAAATATAGCAATGAGATTTATATAAAAATTAGAAAAATGCCTCATGTGATGTTGTAGGTGTTTAAGCAAAATGAAAAATAAAAATTGAATCAAAAAATTATAAAATTAAATTTAAATAATAATAATTAAAATTAAATCTAATAAAAAATTAAATAACATAAATTATAAATAAAATATAATCAAATTATTAATGTAAATAAAAATTAAAATAAAATAATTAATACAACTAAAATTAAAACAAAAATTAAATTATAAAAATTAAAAAACTCTAACATAAATTAAAATAAAACTACAGCTTATCCAAAACCAAGTAGAAATAATTAATTTAAAAAAAATCAAAAAGAAGCTAAAAATGCCCAAAAAAAAGAAACAAATAACAAAACAAATTAACCCCAAATATTACAAAGAATAAAAAAAAAATCATACACTAACCAAAAAATATAAATTAACCAAAAAAATTACCTAATAAATAAATAACAAAAAATTAAAAAAATTTAATAACAAAAAAATTAAATTTAAATAACATAACAAATTATTTAAGAAAAAATTATATAAACAAAAAAATACTAAAATAAAAACACTAAATAGTAACCGACGGTAGAGGAAAAGCAAAGAAGAGAACGAAGAACAATTATGAGAGGAAGAACGATAATAATCTTTATCATAATTGCAAATATGATGATCAAATGAAAATAAATAAAATAAATAAATAATAGATCAAATAAAATATAAAAAAATTAAAAATAAAGTAAAAATATAAAAATATGATATATTAGATACACATTAATTAAACAATATGTAGTAGTTAAACAATAGGATTATCGTTTTAAAGATGCATAGTATTATAGAATAAGATGATAATATCGTAATAGTTATAGCTTTTTTTTTTATGTACATATATATAACTAATAATTATCAATATCAAATAAAATATTATAAGCATATTTAAATTCTCAAAATAAATATAATTTTTATCAATATAATTTTATTAAAATTCTTTAAATATAAATCATTATCAAATATAATATTTTAATTCTATTTGAACTCTTTAAATAAATACCAAATAAATATTTACTATATAATAAATAATAAATTTAATTTAAAATTTTAAAAAATTAAAATAATGACAAGATTGAGACAATGACACGTGATACAATATTATGCAAGCATTAACTGTTTTAGTATAATTTAAGTATTTAAAAAATATTTATTTTTTAAATACTTAAGGGTTGTTTCAGTAGTACACCAAATGTTTTAGCTATATATGTGAAATTTTTATAGCAATAGTTCTTATTATTATCCATGAAAATCAATTTGTTGTAAAAGTATATGATAATAGCTACAAAATTTATTATTTGTAACTAATTATAATTTTATTAGCTATAAAAGATTGTCTCTCAAGCAATAATTAGCCTTTTAGTTATGATCTTTTAATTCTAGTAGCTAATTAAAATATTGAAAGAGTAATCCCAAGTAAAAAAGAAGAAGAAATTAATAAGGAATATGTAAGTGACAAAATCTATAAACCCATTGTTTTAAGGTTATGAGTTGAAGTGTGGTGTCAACCTTATTAAAATGTTCTCTTACAAGACCTATGAAAAAAAAAACTCCAAAGTAAACTCTTTGGCGCTAACAAGTGGTATCAGAGTCAATAATTTTCATTTATTCTTGGCAGACCTAATCCATATTTTCAAATTTTAGTTATAAATATATATGCTTGTAGCTAATAGCTATAGATACTAATTACCATGGCTAAATGAAATAACCCTGTGCTACAAGTTTTTTATTTTTATTGTAAAAATATTTAACTTTTTAGCTATATAGTATTTTATAATACAACAAAAAGTATTACTTCTTAGCCACAAAAAGAAAAATTACATAGCTAACTTTTAATTAGTTGTGCTACTTTTAGCTGAGTTGTAAAAAATTGCAATCATGGCGAAAGTATTTAGTTACATAAATTTATATTTTTAGCTTTAATATACTCCATGACTACATATATATAATGTTCTAGTGATGTTGATGATCCCTACCCATCATTTGGAAAGCAGAGTGGTACACTAAGTTGATCAATATGGGAGATAGAAGTGGCCGAAATTTGCCCATCATCTTCCATATAATTTAGTGCTCCTTATTACTTTAGTACTCCTTCTTGGGCATAACCATTCACCAAATGAAGTATACTGGGCTCTTTCAAGTAATGGATGCTTTACTGTTAAATCAACCTACGATTTTTTAATGCAAAATTGTTTAGAAGATAAGAAGATAATTTGGAAGAGGGTTTGGAAAGTTAAGATTTCATAAAAAAAACCAATACCTTCTTGTGGTTAGCAGTTAGAGATCAGAGTCTAGCAGTTAGAGATCATAGTCCTCACTAATATTGAAAGGGTTAGGAGACACCTCTCACTATTAGCTAGTTGCTCGAGATGTGGTTTCTATAACGAAAATGTGCTCCATATTCTCACAGATTGTTTCTTTGCCAAGAGTGTGAGGAATGCTCTACGCGCTAGAATTTTGGGCCAAGGATTTTTCAACCGTGAGCTTGAGTCTTAGTTTATACGTGGGATATTGACTTAAATATAAGAGAAGTCTTATATTTTTATCTAAATATGAGACTTCTTTCAATATTTACCAAAATATGTGAGTTCAACACTCAAATTAAAAGCCATACTTTATGTTTGAGTTTTAATATTTTTAAATATTTTTTAACAAACCGAAACTTAAAGTTTCGGTTTGTTACAAAACCAAAACTTAAACTTTCGGTTATAATTTTTTTAAAATTAACCAAACAAAAAGTATAACTTTCGATTTGGTTAACAATTTTTTTTTGTTATAATTTTTGCTAAAAACTCCATTTTTAGTTATTTCAAATAAGTTTTTAGTTTAAATTTAAAAATTAAAATGCAAACAAAAATTATTTATATAAATTTTAAAAAATAATTTGCAAGAAGCTATTTTTTAACATATATATAAAAATTAAAAAAACATGTATTGAAAATAATGCAAAAATTATATAAAACAAATAAATTAGTTTTTGTTTAATTATTCATGTAAATTTAAATTATTTATGTATCAAGTAATTAGCAAAAAAAAAACTAAGTATGGACTATGGTAGGGGTGTCAAAATGGGCCATGATACGAGAACATGACACGCTAAACATGTAAAATTAGCGGATTAGTATTGGTTTTAAATGAGTTAGTATTATAAACGGGTCAACCCATTTATGACACGACTTTCAACGAATCGTATAGCGAGTTGATACACAAACACACTACAATCCATTTAACTAAAACGATGTAGTTTTATACAATTTAAAACTATACAATTTTGTTATTATTTGCTATAAGAAAGTAAAAATAAGTATTATAATTTTTATATTATTTATTTAAAAATAGTTTATTTAATTTTTAATTATTCTTTCTAAAAATTTATTAATTTCATCTAATTATTAAAATTTTTAAATTATTTTATTAATTTAATTATTAATTTAAATTTAATTCTTTCGAATTTTAAAAATTATTTTCTTAAATCAAATATTAAAAACTAAATAATTTTATTTTTTAAATAATTTAATATTTTATATCAAATAAATTTTTTAATTTAGAATTTAGAATAGAATTTATAGAAGAAAATTGAATAGCAAAAATAAATAGAAAATAAAATAAAATTTTCAAAAAATTTATTATAAAATTTGTATTGACAGCTATATATTATCTCCTTCATTTTTTTTTCTTACTAAGTTTTAAACTAAAATATAATACACACTTTTCATTTATTATATATTAATTGTATTATATATTTTATTTTTTAATATATTTTAAAGAAATTTTTAATACATTTATATTTTAAAATTATTTTAATTATAATTTTATTACATTAATAAATTTTTGATGGATTATTTAAGAATATAAAATTATTATAAATTAAAAATATTAATTGAGTTAAATGGGTCGTATCGGATTATGTGACCCATATATAACTTATTTAATTAAACGTGTTATACGTGCCGTACATATATAACCCGTTTAATTTTCGTATGTATAAAGTTATTTTTAGAAAAAACTTCACTTCTTTAGAGACAAACTATCTTTCTCTCTCTCTCTCTCTCTCTCTCTCTCTCTCTCTCCACCACCACGGCTGATCTACCCTCGGCAACGGCTCCTTCGGAGCCGTTTGCCAAACTATCTTTCGCTGATACTCTGAAACATGGTGACAAAAAATTCGAGGTTAATCGATCCTTTGCTTCGGCTGTAACTTTCGATCCTCCTATCATCACCAAACCAACTTATACATATAAGGGTGCTCCTGCAGTATCATTTAGCAAGGAGGAATCGATCAGATTTGCCCATCCCTTTAGATTTGCTTTAGTGGGCACTTTCAATTCTGGAAGACCTCCGATAAAATCTCTACAAAAGCTTTTTGATCAAATCGGTTTCTCTGGTAATTTTTCCATCGGTCTATTGGATCCAAAACATGTTTTGATCCGTTTTGATCTGGAAGAGGACTTTCATCGCTGTTGGCTTAAACAGACATGGTACTTCAATGGTTTTGCGATGAGAGTCTCTAAATGGTCAAGGAATTTCAGATCGGACATCAATAGCCCTATAATTCCTGCCTGGATTTCTTTCGATGGTTTGCCAGTCCATCTTTTTGAAAAATCTGCACTATTTTCCATTGCAAGTCTTGTAGGTCCTCCGCTCAAAGTGGATGCTGCAACGGCTTTATTAACAAGACCGTCCACAGCTCGTGTATGTGTTGAGCTGGATCTCTCGAATGATCTTCCCTCTAAAGTCTGGATCGATGATGACGGCGTGAGCTTCTTTCAACAGTTATGAGAGTCTTCCTCCTTACTGCCTAGATTGTAAAAAACTGGGACATAATCACTTGACATGTCCTTCAGTGCTTAATCAAGCATATGATTCTAAGGCTACATCGAGCGAATTGAAAGCTGAGAATGAAATTAGAATTTGGGTGCCGAAGGATGTGAATCGGGCAAAAAATTCAGAAAAAATTTCAACTGCTATGGAGGATAATTTGAATCGGGCAAAAAATTCAGAAGAAATTTCAACTGCTATGGAGGTTAATTTAACTGATTCAAAACGGCCAGACACTGAATCCACTAAATTCAATATTCACAAATCACAAAATCCTGTAGTCTCTCACAGGCAAAACTCTGATGATGTCACAAATCACTCACCTAGTGTTATTCCAGTTCTGATATCTGAAACTGCTCAGGCTCGAATTGATGATACTAAAACTGTGGCAATAGATTCTGTTGCTCCAGGCCCCTTACCTGCCTCTCTCGGGTCTGACTCTGAGATTGTTTCCTCTTCTGAGGATGAATTACTTCAACATAATTCAGATACGAATCTTCCGGATCCAAAAGACATTATGTCACAAGAAGAGCTAAAGGTTTCTAGTTCCAGCATTGGTAAAAAACTTAAAGCAGTCACTCCCCTTTTGTGCGATGGTGATGAACAAGAAGCAAATTTCGTTCTGCTTCAACGCAGTCAAGTGGGAAATAAAAGAAAATCTCAGCGGGTTCGCAAAGCCACGCAGAAGGCGTTATCTCTAAATCAATAAAATTCTTTTCTCCATGAATTTGTTACAGTGGAATCTTCGTGGAATAAATTCCTCTCTTAATCGTTTACTTCAACTCTGTAAGGATTCTCAAGTTTCGCTTGTTTCTTTAATTGAGCCTATGGTTGATAGATCGAAAAGTTTACATTTAGCTATTAAACTTGGCTTTGATAATGTTTTTTGCTCTGATTCTAATAAAATTTGGGTTATGTGGAAGAGCCAATTTTTTCACTTATCCAATTTCAAGGATGATTTGCAGCTCCTCTCTTGCTCGGTTGCATGTCACCCTCTCTCTTTTCATTTTGTTCTATCTATGGTTTATGGCAAACACTCAAGATATGGCAGACTTGCTTTGTGGGACAGCATGCTAGATTCTTATAATAATTTGTCGGGACCCTGGCTAGTGGGAGGAGACTTCAATATTGTTAAAACTCCGGCGGAATACCGTGGCAATTCCAGTCCTTGCTTACAAAGCATGCAAGATTTTATATCTTGCTCTAATGATTGTGAACTTATTGATGTGCCATACCATGGCTGTGATTTCACTTGGACAGGTATTAGATCCTCAGGAAGAGTGTGGGAAAGACTGGATAGAATGATGGCAAATGAATCCTTCTATGCTTTTTTCTCAAATGTTTTTATTTGTCATTTGGGCAAAGCTTCTTCAAATCACTCTCCTCTTTTATTGAATTGTAAATCAGCATCTTCTCCAGTTCCTAAAGCCTTCAAATTTCAACACATGTGGTTGAAGAATGACTCCTAACTTCCTTTTGTTAAACAACATTGGACCTCTTGTTTTTTCGGTGGGGGAATGAAAGGTTTATTCAAAAAGCTCAGCTCTCTCAAGCATGCGATAAGGGATTGGAATAACACCAAGTTTGGCAATATTTTCCATGGTATTCAGGAAGCAGAAAGAATGGCCTCAGAAGCCGAAGTTGCTTACTTGACAGATCAAACTCCCGAATCGCGCTCTAATTGGCAATTAAAGCAAGCAGATCTTTTACAAAAATATAAGCTTGAAGAGATCTTTTGGCGTCAAAAGGCTCATATTAAATGGTTAGGGGAGGGGGATGCAAACACTCATTTCTTTCATAAATATGTTAGCATATCTAGAAAGATCCATAGAATTTCTACTGTAAAGGATGCGATGGGCAATTGGTTGTCGGAGCAAAAAGAAATTGGGGCCGAAGCAGTTTCTTATTTCATGAATCTATTTCAAAGTAAAGAGCAACACAGTTTTGATTCATTGCTTGAGCAAATCCCTTCTCTTATAACATATTCTCACAATACTTACTTGGAAAAAATTCCAGATGATGCAGAAATCAAAACTGCCGTCTGGCAATTAGATCCGAGTAGTGCTCCGGGTCCAGATGGCTATGATGGTATGTTCTTTCGCAACTGTTGGGACATAGTAGCTTGGGATGTCTGTAGTGCAGTGAAGGAATTTTTCTTAGGCTTGCCAATTCCGCAATCATTTAGTGCTGCCCAAATAGTGCTCCTTCCCAAGATCAACAATCCTTCGAGGTTTCAGCAATTTCGACCAATATGTCTTGCTACTTTCATCAGTAAAGTTTGTACAAGAATTCTTGCCAATAGAATGAGTCCTCTTATGGATCTCATTATATCCCCAGAGCAAGCTGGATTTTTAAAAGGCCGTTCAATTCATGAACAAATTCTGACAGCCAATGAACTCATTCATGATATCAACAGAAAAACGTGGGGTCACAATTTGGCGATCAAGCTAGACATGGCAAAGGCCTTTGACAGTGTATCTTGGCAATATTTGGAAACTTGTATGAGTAAGTTTGGTTTCTCTCATCGTATTATCTCTCTCATTATGACTCATTTGAAAGCTACCTGCTTATCAATACTAGTGAATAGGGTTAGCTATGGTTTTTTCAATCCTACAAGGGGAGTTAAACAAGGAGATCCTTTATCCCCCCTCCTATTCATTATTGCTGCTGAAGGATTTTCAAGGGGATTGAAAAAATATGGTCATGGACGGGAAAATCACACCATATAAAACAGCCAGGGGGTGCGAGATTATATCTCACTTAGCTTTCGCAGATGATCTTTTGATATTCATTAATGGTGATATTCGGAGTGCAAAAAATTTTATGATCTTTCTTACTCTTTATCAAAATGGGTCTGGTCAAGCAATTAACTTCGACAAAAGCTCCTTCTACTGCTCTCACAAGGCTAGCACTGGTTTTGTTGAAAAGATATCTCGGATCCTCACTATTAAAAGGCATTCTTTTCCTTTTATATATCTGGGAGCGCCTATTTATCATGGTATCAATAGAGCTGACTATTGCACCTATTTATTGCAGAAAGTTGAGGCAAAAATGGATGGCTGGACAAAAAAACTTTTGACATCAGGGGGTCGTCTTTTGCTTATCAAACATGTTCTCAATTCGATTCCAATACATACTCTCGGAGCGATGATGCTCCCCAAGCAAATCATCTCGGCGCTAGAAAGGAAATTCACATCATTTTACTGGAATACAGGATCGGAGCGCCATCATCATTGGGTTCGCTATGAAAAATTATGTCTCCCTACTAGTGAAGGGTGGACTGGGAATTAGAGCTCTTTCATCTCTTCAAGAAGCATATTCTTTGAAACTCTGGTGGAACTATGTTCAGGGCACTTCAATTTGGGCAAAGCTGGTCCACAAAAAATACCACAGGAAGGGTTTAATGACATTTCAACAAGTTGACTCATGCTCTTGGAAACGAATATGCAAAACCAATGATCAAGCAATTTCGTTATTCAAGATTGAAAACAGACCCATATGGCGTGATAATGGCGCTACTGTTTTTAAACTTGCAAAAGCTTATGAAGCTGTAAGGCGAAGGAAATCAGAGGTACTTTCTTTTAAAATGCTTTGGGATCGATCAATTCTTTTGGAAATCTCTATTTTCTGCTGGCGTCTTCTATTAAACGCTATTCCAATTCCCTCACGCCTTCAAAAGATGGGCATCGCTCTAGCTTCTTGCTGTCCATTCTGTAAATAAGCAACAGCATCAATTAACCACATATTCTATCTATGTGATCCAGTTATGAGAATATGGGTTTTCTTTAAGACCATGCTTCTTCCAAACTACACAGCTCAAACTACTCTAAGGCAAGAACTCATTCTATGGTGGTTGGCCTTTCCGTCGAAGACTGTTGCAAGCAAGCTGATGAGACTCATCCCTCAGGTAATACTACACTCAATCTGGTCCGCCTACTGTAAACTTGTATGGGGTGACGAAGAAATTTACTTCCCAGCTATATTGAGAAATATTCTTGATTACATCACTAATTGGGGAATTACTCATGCCAATAACAAAAAAGCCAAACTGTTGCCACAATTTGAGGCGTTGCTTCCTGCCCAATTTGGTAAAAACCATTGCTTAAGGCCATCTCTAATCTTCTGGCATAGACCGGCTCCTGGATTTTATAAATTAAACATCGACGCATCTTATACTGCCTTACAAGCCACTGGAGGTGCCATAGTGAGAGATAGTAATGGATGCTTTTTGGTAGCCTTTAGTTGTCAAATTTCAGCTTACTCGCCAACAAATGCTGAATTGAATGATGTCCTTGCTGGTCTCGAATGGTGTTACCAAAACCAAATGTTTCCTCTGCTTGTCGAAACTGATTCTGAAGTCGTTCTCCAGAAGGTGATCCATCATGAAGACTCGCTAGCTGCTCACGTAAATAGATTACTTCTATCTACTGGCTCCTCCATCGCCCATATTTACAGAGAAGCAAATCAAGCTGCGAACTATCTTGCCATTAATAGTAGATGCCACGCATCTTTTGGTATCTTTAGGTCTTTTGATTCTTTGCCAAAAATTTTGAAAAGCATTGTATTATCTGACAATATGGGGATTCCATATATTCGTTATAAATAAAAGCCAAACTTATTCGCCTTAAAAAAAAAAAACCCGTTTAATTTTCGTATCATGTTCGTATCGACAAGATTAATAAATATGCCATACTCGTATTAAACTTAATCATATCATCAAAATGGGTCAACTCGATATAAACATAATCTTTCAACCCATTTTGACACTTTTAGACTGTGAAGTGTGCATGACGGTAGCATAATACTTTTAAGATGTGCATCACAGTAATATGCAAAATAAAAAATAAAAAATTGCTGTTGACGTCTATCATCCAGCAGCAATTTTAAGCCAAACTTCATTTTGTCTTAAAAATTTTTTTTAAACCAAACTGAAAGTTTAATTAAAAAAAATTACAATCGAAACTTTATATTTTGGTTTTGCATTAAATCTCAAATAGAAATTTAAAGTTTGAGTTTATTAAAAAAATCTTTTAAAAAATATTAAATCTCAAATCGAAAGTATGACTTTTGATTTAAGGATTGAACTCACAAATTTTAGTAAATATTGAAGTAAATATTAAAAGAAGTCCCGTATCTAAATAAAAATTGAAGAATTCTCTCGTATTTAAGTCAACATTCCTTTATATGTAACGTATGTACGTGTGTTCCTGTTGTAGGTACGAGTGCATGGATGATTATTTTTGCCACCACATGTTGGTCCATCTGGCACAACAGAAATAATTTGGAGTTTGAGTAAAGAATTATTCCATAATGGAAACCCTGTCAAGAATCAATGTAGCAATGCATCAATTCAATGTAATCACTCAAGCCCAACAAATTCTAGGAATTTTGCAACCCTAGAGAATCGAAATAATCATTTTCTGGACCGCTCCTGCCAATGGTTTCTATAAGTTAAAAAAAGACAACACCAGTGAGGGATTATCAAGCTATGCTTTGGCAGGAGGTTTAATACACAATTCCCTTGGCAAATGGGAGGGGGGCGATGTAATGAACATTGGGTTTTGCTCTGTTTCACGACCCGAGCTTTGGGATTTATATCAGGGGTCCTTCTTGCTTGGAATAAAGTATCAGGCATTTGGAGGTAGAAGTTGATAGCCTCAATGTGGTTCAAGCGGTTCAAGCGCCAATATCTCAGTACTGCGCAAACTCCTCTCTAATTGATAGTGTTAGTCCAAATGCTGCAGTGGAATGTGCGAATTAATCAAGTGTATAGGGAAGCTAATTTCGCAGCAGATTGGCTTGCTTCCTTCGCAAAGAAGTTTTCAGTTGGTGTGCATGATTTATGTAAGCCTCCAGAGGGAATTCAAAGATGGCTAGAGCATGATCAGATTCAGATTGTTGTAGACTATAGCAGACTTTTCAACCTAGTCTGTGAAGTTTCTTTCTTCTCTTTGCAATAAAAAAAAAAGAAGAAAAAATTAATGCCCACTTCACCTCCTCTCCCTCTTGCACCACTTTCTGGCTCTTATGTTGATTTTTCAGTGTCAATATTTACCAGTTCAACAATCCTTTAGGCTTTAATATATTAAGTTGAACTGGTAAATATTGACACAAGCATTAAAAAACTATTGCTTTATTATTAAATTTAGTGATTAAAAATTGAAATTTAAATCATTAGAGAATTCCACTATAAAAACATGAAGTCTACGTACAAAGCAAGATGAACAATTTAATTGCATTAATATAAATTAATGGTGCTTCAATTTCAAGCACCCACAGACCACAATTAATTAAACTAACCATTAACAACTGTAAATTCTTTCTTTCGATTTTCGCGTCAACCTCCACTACGCAATTCAACTTTCGTGTATGACTTTTGCTTCCTTTTTTAATTCCCACCATTTTTTTTGAACTGCAAAAAAAAAATTAATTTATGATTAGTTTCAATATATTTTTATTTTTTTAAACTGAATATATGTTGTATTAGTCTATTTGAAATTAACAAATGATCATTTTTTTTATATAAGATTATAAATTTTTTATATAATATTTCAAGTTAAGATTCAAATTCAAACCTTCATGCATTTCAAATATATACATATTTGTAAATTAATTTCAATAAATCAAATAATTAATAATTAATTTACGTTAAATTAAAAAAATATCACTCGACTTACCAATGTCTACAGTGGAAATCATGGATGGTATATAGTTATATATACAAATACAAATAGAAACCAACTAGTTTTAACACTAAAATTCCCTCGAGCAGTAATTGATTGAAAAAGAGTTTATTATATGTTCTTTGCACTATTGTCAGAAATTAAATTTGCATGGAAGTTTTCTCTCTTTTTACATGAAATAATAAGTTAATGACTGTTACTTAGCAATTATTATTTCTTCTTAGTTATATCTTTATTTAGTGCATTGACACATCCATTATGATCATATCCGAATTTAAATAATTGGTTAATATTTTAGAGTTTTTTCAAAAAATTATTACATGTATTTTCAGAACCTTAGTTTGGTAGAATTAATGTCAAAAGAGCTAAAAAATTTTAGTTGTAGATTTAGTTTTGTTTTTCTTATTTGTGAGCTAAAAGTAGAAAAAGTTAACAGTGGCTGTAAACTCTTTTCTATATTGCTTTTGTGGACTTAAAATTGATTGGAGCTTTTTTCTAGTGAGATAAGGTTTCGAATTTTTTAATTTTTATTATTTGATAACTTTTCTTTTTTTATTTTCTGCTTTTGCTTGTCATGATCAATAACAAAAAGTAAAAATTCCACTCAAAGGTGCCTAAAATTTTCTTTACGCATGTGATAAAATGTTTTTTTTTTTTTTTTGCCATTAAAACCAGCATAGATATATGGAATAAAATTGTGAACTGTCACAACCTCAGGGTGAACACCGCACCCTAAACCAGGACTCTGCAGCTTTCCAAGTTAAAATTTGCTTCTGTCCTGGATTTTCCTCATAATTTCGTAAACATCACTTAATTGTCAGTTCACTCCATTGTTTTTTTCTTTTTTGGAGCAATGAGTTCACTCCATTTCTATCTGTGATTTTTCTCTGTTTTTCAATTATTTATGTCAAGAAAACACTTCACTTCATATTAGTTAAGGTCCAATTTCATGTCTCGCAATCATGGTCAGATTCTATCTACTCCTCTGCATACTATACTTTATCAAAAACAGAATAATAATTGTTGAAGCTACCAAGAACCCAGTTAATGTCAGCTGTTCAGGAACTACTAAGTTTAACCCAAATAGCACCTACAAAGCCAATCTTGATCTCGTCCTATCTTCTCTGCTTTCTAATTTTAACAGCAAAAATGGGTTCTACAACTCCAGTGCTGGCAAAAGTCCTGCAGACATCGTTTATGGCAGCTTTTTCTGCAGAGGAGATATTTCAACCGAAAGTTGCAAAATTTGTGTAGCAAATGCTACTAAATATATGGCCCATATGTGCTCTACCCAAAAAGAATCAATCATTTGGTATGACCTGTGTATGGTACGATATTCTAACAAGAATTTCTTCTCTGTCATGCAGCAAGAGCCTCATTTTATTGGGACAAATCAAGAAAATGCATCAGATCCAAGTTTCTTAGTAAAATTGCAATCTATTATGAATCACTTGGTGTCCACTCTGGTTAAGCATTATCATTCATTGGATAAGAAATTCGAGACGAATAGAGCCAAATCTAGACTGTTTCCAGTTTATAGTTTGGCACAGTGCACACCTGATATTTCTGTAATTGATTGTTCCAAGTGTTTGAGAAAAGCCATTTCATATCTTCCAAGTTGCTGCAGTGAGAAAATAGGGGGTAGAGTCTTACTTCCCAGTTGTTCTATTAGGTATGAGATATACCCTTTTTACAGCAGCCCAGAAGGTATGGGGCCATATATATAATTTCATTTAATTATTTGAATCATTCATTCTCAATTGGGTTTAACAAATTGTGCTCAATTTCGTTCCCAGAAGGTCGTGATCATGCTGGTTTGTTGCGGATAATAGCTGCTGTTGTTTCTTCAGTAGTTGTTGCTATTGTGGTTTTCTCTGTAGTCTACCGGTTCTTTAGAAGGAAAAGAATGAAGAAGTATAGCAGTACAATAGATGAAATACTTGGTAATTAATTAAATTCGAGCCAAAATAGTAAAGATCTGTTCCTTATTTTGTACCTATCCTTTTAACTTAGTAATATGGTTCGATTATTGTGTAGGTCGGAGTGAATTTAATTTAGAATCATTGCTTTTTAGTTTGAGTACAATTAAAGCTGCTACTGGTAACTTCTCTAATGATAACAGACTAGGTGAAGGAGGATTTGGTGCAGTATACAAGGTAAAGAGCACTTGGAATTTTGAATTTTGAATTATGTCAATCAGTCCTCTGAAAATTGTAACAGTAGACCGATATTTGTTTGTAGGGTACACTTCCTAATGGACAGGAAATAGCAGCAAAGAGGCTATCTAAATGCTCTGTCCAAGGTGCAGAAGAATTCAAGAACGAAATTGAATCAGTAACAAAGCTTCAACATAGAAATCTGGTAAGGTTGTTAGGCATATGCTTTGAAGGAGAAGAAAAGATACTTGTCTATGAGTTTGTACCCAATAGAAGCCTTGACTACTTTTTATTTGGTTAGTCCTCTCCCATGATATGTTTGCTTTCTGTTTGTTTGATTGAATTGTGTTCTTTTAGTAGGGTTCTTGTCTTAGATATTCTAACATGAAAATTTATACTAATGTTGCATAGATGCTGGGAAGAAAGATCAATTGGATTGGCCAAAACGATATAAGATTATTTTTGGAATTGCTCGAGGCATTCTTTACTTGCATGAAGATTCTCGACTTAGGATCATACATCGCGATCTCAAGGCTAGTAATGTATTGTTGGATAGTGACATGAATGCAAGAATTTCAGATTTTGGAACAGCAAGGATATTTGGGGCAGATCAAATTGAAGGAAGTACGAACAGAATTGTGGGAACATAGTAAGTTATAGGATCCTATAAATTTTGTTCATTTGTTCTAGAATTTTGGTCTAATGTTTATTATGTTTTGTAGTGGCTATATGTCTCCAGAATATGTAACATTCGGAAACTTCTCAGCGAAATCAGATGTTTTCAGTTTCGGTGTCCTGGTTTTGGAGATTATAAGTAGCAAAAGAAACAGCAGTTCTAAAACAGAATGTGGGGAAGGCCTTTTGGATACTGTGAGTACATTGAAATTCTGTCAGACTATCAACCAAAAACAAGCTTATAGAATGTGAACTTATGCCATTTTTGTAGGCCTGGAAAAAGTGGAAAGCAGGAACACCGTTGGAATTGATGGATCCAGCATTAAAAGAATGCTGTTCTATAAATGAAGTGATCAGAGCTGTTCACGTTGGCCTGCTATGTGTCCAAGAAGATATGGAAGATCGACCCAGCATGGCATCAGTGGTTGCAATGCTCACTAGTGATACTACTAGTTTACCATTCCCTCGGCAGCCTGCATTCACCAATTCTAGTGGGACACAGTCAGATGTTTCATGTTCTACAAGCTCAAATCAACTTATAACCAGCTAGTAGTTCATGGTCATGGTTTACAGAAGCATATTGTCTTTAGCTGAATTGTATCATATATATATATACATATATATATATATATATATATTGCAAGTGACTTGACATTTTTCATTGTCTTCTAATTTCAAGGGAAAACTCTAATTAGTGTATCAATCATTATAGATGTGATAAAATTTATACGAATTTTGGATTTGAGTTGGATTGATATCTCAAGTAGGTATCGTGGAAATTGGATTATTTTTTACTAATAATGTGTGTATAAATAATTGTACAAATAATTATATCAGAAAATTCTCAAAAAAGAGAGGTGAGTTATAATAGACATATTTAAATATAAAGTAGTTTTTTAGCTAAATTTTTTTTACACATAATTAATAACATAAATTACCATCATAATTATACCTCATAATACATATTAAATAAACAATAAAAAGAATACTATAATTTAACGAGGTTTGATCAATTTTACTTACGTCTTCAAACACCATTAAAATAACTTTATCAATTTCAAAGAAAAAAATACAAAAGAAAGAAAGGAGGAAAAAAATAGGGAAGACTTATTTTTGGGATGAATTTAACTAAAGAAGGAAGAGTCCTATTTATAGCCCAAGACCCCTCCATATCCCACATCTTTTGACGTGGGATAGAAGAATAGCCAAAAAATAATAAATCTCTACATTGAATATTTTTCTATTTATAAAATATAAATCTTCTCTAAAAAAAATTATTTTTAGTAGTATTTTCAAATGCACTGTGAAGTGTTCATCTTCAATTTCTCAAAACATTGATCAAGTTTAAACAATGGTTGAACTTGACAACTGTTACCACTTTTGTCAACATGTCTGCGGAATTGTCAGTTGTCCGAATTTTCTGAAGTAATATTTCACATTCTTCTAGAATCTAACGTACAAAGTGATCCCAAATATGGATGTGCTTCGTCCTTGCATGATAAACTTCATTCTTTGCTAAATTAATAACACTTTGACTATCATAATACACTTTGATGTCCTTTTATCTAATTTTCAGTTTACCAAGCAACCATTGAAGCCAAATTATTTCTTTAACAACCTATGATACTGCAATGTACTCTGCTTCCATAGTAGATAAAACAATTGTTGACTATAACATAGACTTTCAACTAACCAGCCCCTTAGCAAGTATAAATACATAACCAGTAGTTGATCGACGTTTATCCAAAGCAATAGCATGGTCGGAATGACATTATCCAACTACATATTGACCATCTTTCTCGTCTCGCTCAAATATCAACTCAACATCTACGGTGTTCAGAATATAATGTAGAATCTATTTCACAACTTACCAATGCTCCTTACCAGAATCATGCATGTACCTACTCACAATTCCAAGTGCTTGTGAAATGTCTGACCTTATACACACCATATCATACATCAAGCTACCAATAGTATTTGCATATGGAACCTTTGAAATGTACTCCTGTTCCACTTCATTTTTAGGAGATGAAGATGTGCTAAGCTTCAAATATGGTGCAAGCAGTATTCTCACATGTTTTATCTTTTTCATTCAAGCCAAAATGCTGAAGTACCTTCTTTAGATACTGTTTCTGATTCAAACAAAGCTTCCCTCTTTTCTTATCTCTGCATATCTCCACGTCTAAAATTTTCTTGGCTTCATCCAAATCTTTTATTTCAAACTCCTGATTTAGTTGAGCCTTCAACTTCTCAATTTTTCCTTGATTCTTGAAAATTATTAGCATATCATCAACATACAAGAGAAGATATATGAAAGATCCACCTTATAGCTTGTCCAAATATATACAGTGATCATACTTGCTCCTTGTGTATTCCTACCTCATAATAAAATTATTAAATTGCTTGTACCACTACCTCAAAAATTATTTTAATCCGTACAATAATTTTTCCAATTTACACACTCATTTTTCTTCCTCAGCAACATTAAAACCTTCTAATTGAGTCATATAGATTTCCTATTCTAAGTCAATGTCTAGAAATGCAGTTTTTACATAAAGTTGAACGAGTTCTAAATTCAATTATGCTACCAAGGCCAATAAAATTCTAATGAAATAATATTTTACAACTAGAGAAAATATTTCATTATAATCAATTTCCTCAGTTTGAGTATAACCTTTTTAGCTACCAACATTGCCTTGTAGAGAACAAAATTATTGTCAGAAATCTTTTTTCTTTATATATACCCATTTGCATCCAATTATCTTCTTTCCCTTTGGTATATTAGTTAGTTTCCATGTTTGATTCTTTTCAAAGAACTGCATTGCATCATCCGTGGCCTTCCTCCACTCCTTTTTTTCTAAACTTTGAACGGCTTCATCATTTGCAATTAGGGATGCATAAGCTACCATATCATCAAATCAAGTAAGTTTGTGAATCTCTCATCGTGGCCTATTTAATGCAATAGATTCTTGTTACTGTGGTGGCTCTTGGGTTAGAACATCTTCTTCATTCGACTCCAACTCTACCGTAGGAGTGTCTTCATATGTTTTATTATTTGTTTCCGGATCAATAATTCTTCTTTCAAACTCTACCTACTAAGGAGTACCATCTTGCAAGTGAGAATTTTTACCTCCACTCCCATATGGAATGGTCCTTACAATTTCGGCACTATTAGGCTCAGGGACTTAGAGAACACGGGCTTAAACCCGAAGAAAATGGAGTCACCACCCAGACAGACCTGAAAAAAGAAATGGGTGGATGACTAGATTCCTAAGAAATCACCAACCCCTAATGGGTTTGAAAAGTTGGCTACGCGTGGGGATGGTGAGAATTACTCATCACCCCTATAGTGCCCGGTTCTTTGAAACCGGCCTCCTTTTTAGGTCTATATATTATTAAAATTTTAAATATTATAAAATCATCCATACTATATGTAATTATCAAAATAAATCATCATTGTATTAAAATCAAAATAAGTTCAAAACAATAAATGGGCATCCATACAAGATGAAAACATACCCTTATAATCATGTCCAATGTTTAAAATAAAATAAATAGAACACCCACCAAAAAGTAGAAACATTTCCTTTACAAGTCTATTAAAAAAATACATATAAATCTAAGGAAAAGAATAAAGTAAGAAAAAAATAATATAACATATATGAAAATAATTGAATAATTAAAAAGAAAATAAACAAATACATCTTAATATTACTCCATTAAAAAAATATAGTGCGCGATGACATAAGTCACACCTACGGCGGTCCCGTTAGCCTATTAGTGGGCGAGGGTCAAAGGGGCAGCGCCCCCGAAAGATAAACGGTTTTCATAGTATGATTTTGTTGGAGAATTAGGGTTCTATCTAAAATAGAATTTTATATTTATACAAATTAGGGTTTAGAGAACTAGGGTTCTGGAAATTGAGGTTTAAGGTTTACAGTTTAGACTTCAGGCTTAATAATGAACATTAAACATGCAATCTAATGTTAAACAATATAATATGGCTTAAGATGTATAAAATTATATTTTAAACAAATTAAATCATGTAACAAAGACCCAAACCATGCTGAATTAAAATTATTATCTACTAGATTAACCTAAACTACGACTGATCAATTTTAATTTACTTTTTTTGGATTGAGTTACAATATGAAGACATCATGTAATTATTAAAGCGAATTGAATTTAAGAATAAAACATGCTTGGACCTGAGATGATTTGGGTTCTGGACTCAGATTGATTTTGATTTGGGTACTCGACCCGAGGTTGGTTGGGTTTTGGATCCGAAACTAGATTGGTTAGGTTCTGGAGCCTAGATTGGTTTTGATTTGTGTACTCGACCCGATACTGGATTTTGAGTTCTTGATCCAAGGCCGCATTTGGATTATGGACTTGAAAGTGGATTTTAGATTCTCAACCTGAAACTGAATTTTGGGTTCTCAACTCGAAACTGGATTTTGGGTTCTCGATCTGAAACTGGATTTGGGTTCTCGACTCGAGGCTAAATTTGACTGACCTTCTATCAGTTGAGAATATTGGCTTTCTTCTAATCGGTTATTCCATTCTTTAATGGATTGTGGGTCTTTACCCTCCAAAAATGGATCTTTATCCTTTGGAGATCGGGTCTTTACCCTTCAAAAATGGATCTTTATCCTTTGGAGATCGAGTCTTACCCTTCAAAAATGGATCTTTATCCTTTGGATATTGGGTCTTTACCCTTCAAAAAAAAATCTTTATCCTTTGGAGATTGGGTCTTTACTCTTCAAAAATGGATCTTCATCCTTGGACATTTGTCCTATATTGGCTTCAGCTCTTTTAACTGGACCGATCTTTTATCTTTTGCATCTTTATTCTTTTAGAGTTCTTACTTTCTTCTTGTTTTATTCTTTTGTTCTTCTTTTTGCAAAAAATTCAGCTATTTTTTAGCTGACCCTTATATCCTCTCTTTGCCCCCTGCGTGGCAAAATATTAAAAGTGAGTCTGAAAATATTTTGTACATGCATAAACTCAAAAAATTGAAAGGAGAAACTTTGCCCCCTATGTAGGCTTAAACCAATGATTTTTTATGCAGGCTTTGATTGATGTTTGCATTTTGTCCAGTACCTTCAATAAGCATGCACTCCATTTTTGTCAAATGACTGAATCTTTCTCAAGCAATGGGCCTTTCATGCCTTCTGATTCCATATTTACTTCATATTTATTTCATAGAGTATTGCTATTTACTTTTGACAAAGAATAGATAACACAAGATAAAAATACAGTGTGATATGCTTATGTATGCATGATATGCATGGATGATACCTACAGTGGTTCTATTGACTCAAATACCGAGATGGTAAGCCAAAGTAGTCTCATTAGTTTCTTTCAAATGCTCATTCAGGTCTTGCATTGGAATAATAGAAGACTTCACATTTATGGCTTTTATCTTCAAGATGTTGAAAACATGAGTGGTGCGGCCCAAGCAACATAGTCAGAGATCCATCCATTTTAAACTATGATTCAATGTGTCAATTGGTAGTTTCTTTATAACCTTTCCAATAATCATTTATTTTGCCTAATGTGTCCTTCGAGGTTCGGCGGTTCAACATACTTACTTTAACTTGAAGGTTTATGCAACAAGAAAACAATATTTCTTTTTTTTTAAATCAATTGTTGGCTTGGTTAAATCATTGTCATTGTACCTTAGGACTCGATTTTTTAAATTAACATATCTATAACATAACAACCCTAGTTACCATACTAAACTTGGAACTCATTTCCATTTAAGCAATAACTATTGCACTTCAGATAGGCACATACACATTACTTGGCTAAAGGTCTCATTGAGTTTAAATATTGTCTATCTCATACGCATGCTTATTCAAACTATCTCCACTAATAGACTCTACCTACCAAGAGAGATCAACATGTCTTTAATAAGCTTGAAATGGGATCTATAAGGGATACGAGTTAAATGATGACCATCTTTGAGCTGGAGCTAATGTGACGCTACTGACAAACCTTCATACTATAATCTTCTGTTGGAGCCATAGACAGTTAGGAGCAATACTAAACTCTGGGCGTCTTTTTATCTTGCTTCATGAAAAGATAGACTTCAATTTCCTTCTATCTTCTTAGAAGAAATATAGATATGATTAGGATGATCTTCATCTTTTGCTTTTGCTTTTGCACAAACTCAGGACCCTTTTTTTTCCATTTTTTGTTTTTGCTTTTTCTCTTTTTTTGTTTTTGTATTTTTTGTATTTTTTTTTATCTAGCTCTAAGAAAGTTTGTCTTGTCTGCACCATTCTATGCTTTTGACTATGGATGAGTGGAGTAGCATAAATCTGCTTCAATCCTAACTTTATCTCAATAAGTTTGTGATATTAGATCTAATTTAGGTGTCCTTCAACTATCATTATAGTCTTGACCATATATCCTTCTCTTTGATCTTCTTTTCCCTTGGTAATTTAGTGATCATCAGACTTGTCATAAGAGTCACAATAGTATAGGGTAGGTTATCGGGCTTACAAGCCAATAATGAGCAAGCTGAAATCTCATGAAGACTCAAAGGGACAACTAGAGATTGATATTTAATTGAGTGGATTATAGTTGTTGGCTTACCAAATAATGCCTAGATTATCTCTCTCTTAAAAAAGCAGAGTTCAATTTTGCCTTAAAAGTTCGTCAAAGCATATTCTAAGATTGACTAGGACCTAAACACTAATAATTATACAGGAGCCCTCTCTAAGTAAGCATACACAACTCAATGCTATAAAACAATTTTCTCACTTAGTAAAGTCATTCAAATAATGATGCATAGATATACTAATTTATGAACATCATGCTAGATTCGTCATCGATTTAACACCAAAATGAATAAGACCATCAAAAATTGAACGAAAGTGATTTATTCAAACAATCTTAATTTGAAGAATATAATTGTTCAAGAAAATATCAAGGATAGAAAATAAAACAAATAGCCAAATAAGCTAAGAGAAGTTTGTTGATTTGGAGTCAAAAAATGCTTCATTTACTTGGACATGTCAGGGGCAAGAGCCAAAACTAGCAACCCCTTCTTCAACAGTTTCTCCATCTATATCTTAAAAAGATGACAAGATAAAACTTTTCATCAATCCTCCCTCTATCATGAAGGTTGTTGGCGGTGGCACTCTTCCAAATTCAAGCAAAGGATTGCTTTTGGTGTTGGGATTGTTAGGTTCAGGCAACTTTCTACTGTCAATCAAATTTTGGATCTTGTGTTTTAGTCATAAGCATTTATCTGTGTCATGTCCTTGTGTCTGGTGAAATTGATAAAAGGCCTTAGTATTAAATTTTGGTGGTAACGGATTAGGCAAAGGTCGAGGGGCCAACGACTGCAATAGCCCTTGCTTTTATAACTTATTGAAAACCCAAGACAGTGGCTTTTTCAACTACAAAAACTGTCTTTTATTTGCTTTACCAATCATTGCATTGACATCCACTGCATTCTGTGTACTCCGGTTGCCAAACTAATAATTCCCCTTCTCATTCTTTCTTTCAAAAAAATAGCTCTTCTCTCGTTCCCATTCTTCTATTTGTAAGCCAGCTTGAAAAAGATCTTTAAAATATCTAATAAGTGTGTGAGACATCCTTTCACAAAGACTTGGTAACACCCCTCTCACAATCATTCTAATCTGATTTGACTCATTTGGCCTTTTCTTAAGCAGTGCGGCCTTATTCCTCTACCTCTTTACATAATCAACACAATTTTCATTTTGCTTTTGTCTGATTAATTCTACCTCCATCAGAGTCACTTCTAATTCTACATTATACCTATACTGCTGGATGAAGGCTTTGTACAGCAAATCCCAATCTTTTTGGGTGTTCTCCTCTAAGATATTGAATCAGTTTTGCATAACATGGCCCAATAAGAGCATAAAATACCTTAGAGTTTGAGCCTTAGTAGCTCGAGCAGACTGTATAGCAGTAATGTATTGCTTGACATGAAGATGAGGGTTGTCAGTTCCATCAAATTTGTGAAAAGAAGGCATCTTGAACTTGTAAGGAACTTCTTTATCTTGTTCAAGCAACTTGTCTACCTCCGACATCTCTTTGATTTTCAGCTTTTATTCAAACTTCTTCTCCAGATCAGCAATTATCTTCTCCATAACTGATGTTTCGATCTTTTTCACAGTTGATCTTTCCACAACCTTCGGCTCTTTCTTCTTATCTTGAGGATCTTGGAAGCATTGAGCCTAATCATCACCATCATTAATAACCACTTTATCATCATCAAAGGCTACTTCTCCAACCTTAGCCTTTCCTTTGTCCTTCTACTTCTTAGTGCTGGCAGATGCCTCAATTGTATTCCTTAAAAGTGCAGCTAGTTGGCTCTTCATAGTCTCAGCTAGGGCCTCCTTCAGTTCTTCCATCTTGGCATTAAGGGCGTCATCCACCATCCTTTGAATCTGTTTAGGCTCCATTGCTTTTGGTGAGAAGCTAACTGAGTTGCTACTGGATTCTACATCACTGGCGTATGTTGGGCTGTAGTACGCTCTTAAACCGTTGTACTCTAGATCTGTGAGTCAAAAAGGATCAATAACATGTAATACAAATGCGTGTATGCATGTATGCATGTATGTACATATAATAAGCAAACAAAGATAATTAGAACATTCCTTCCAACCATATAATTTTTACATACAAATGGCAAGTCTCTTTTTCTAGGTACATGGTCAAACAAAATATCAATATAGGATATTCTATTTTTTTAAAAATTCACTCAGACGATTTAACCAATAATTGTATTTTCAAATTTAGAAGTCAATCCATTATAATTTTCATTAATTAAGTTTTAATCCATTGTATCAACTAAAAATAACTTTTATGCTCTATTGAATTAAAATAAAATTAAGAGGTTTATTATAAATAGATTTTTCATTGGAAAAAGCAACTAATGGTTCATGTCACAAACAAGCCTATAATTAATAAGTCCTGGCATAAATTAGGCCCATAATTAATTTTTAGTATTCCATAATTGACCTAACTAGTTGTAAGTCCATTAAAGAAAATGTTTTAATTTAGATAAAGTGCAAAATTAGTTTTATTTCAAAGCCCATTGTAAAAAGATTTTAGAAAAAAAATGGATTTTAGGCTTTGTATTTGGGCCATGAGGTAGAAGAATTTTTGACCTATTTTTAAAAGGTCTTGAAAAGTTTTTGAAAATAATTTTAATTTTTTTTGGGCTTAAAAGAATAAAACTATTTTGAGCTTACAACATAGGTAGACCATATTAGAAAAAGAACAAATCAAATAAGCTATGGTTCAAACCAAGATATATCCATCATAGTCAAACAACAAATATTTGGGCAAAACCTAAGAAAAGTAGCTAGGCCAATTACATGAGTTTTAGTCTTTGGGTTGAGAAATTTAGGCTCCCATAGCAAATATATACCAAAAGGTACGAGGCTATGAGTTTATGCCATGCTCGATCTCTATACCTTGAGTGAAAGTATGATATCCTTTACATAACTCAATACGGGTGACACGAGAATCCTAACTCACGTACACAATGCAATCTAAATGATGAAATGGACAATATCATAATAAGAAAGAATAAAATAATATAAAGACCAACGGAATCAACTTCTCTTATCCCTATTGGAGTTGCCACTATGAGTGTGGACTTTCACCCCCACTCCCATATGGAATGGTTCTAGCGACTTTGGTACTATTAGGCTCAGGGCCTTATAGAACATGGGCCTAAACTCGAAAAAAATAGAGTGGCCATCCGGACGGACCGAAAAAAAAGAAAGGAGTGGATGACTCGATTCCTCAAGAATCCCCAACCTCTAAAGGGTTAGGAAAGTTAGGTACGCGCAGGGAAGGTGAGAATGACCCAACACCCCCACAATGACCGATTTTTTGGAACCGACCTTCTTTTCAGGTCTATATATTATTAAATTCTTAAATATTATAAAATCATTCATACAACATGCAATTATTAAAATAAATCATCATTGTATTAAAATCAAAATAAGTTCAAATAAAATAATAAATTGACACCCATCCAAGATGAAAATATACCCTTACAATCATGTCCAATGTCTAAAACAAAATATATAGAATACCCATCAAAATGTGGAAACATATCCTTTATAAGTCTATTAAAAAATACATATAAATCTAAGAAAAAGAATAAAGTAAAAAAAAATAATACAATATATATAATATTACCCCATTAAGGAAATATAATATGTGACGACGCAAGTCGCACCTACGACGGTCCTGCTAGCCGATTAGTGGGCTGGGTCAAAAGGGCAGTGCCTCTTGCGGGGGATCGGGACTAGTGCCCTCAAAAGATAAACAATTTTCATGGTATAGTTTTGTTGGGAAATTATGGTTTCAAACTAGAATTTTATATTTATACAAATTAGAGTTTAGAGAACTAGGGCTCTGGAAATTGAGGTTTAAGGTTTATAGTTTAGACTTCTGGCTCAATAATAAACATTAAGCATGCAATCTAATGTTAAACAATAGAATAGGTCTTAAGATGTATAAAATTATGTTTAAAACAAATTAAATCATGTAACAAAGACCCAAACCATGTTGAATTAAAATTATTATATATTGGATTAACCTAAACTACGACTGATCAATTTTAATTTACTTTTTGTTGGATTGGGTTACGATATGAAGACATCATGTAATTATTAAAACTGATTGAATTTAAGAACAAAACTTGTGTTTGAATGCTCCACCAAATTATGTTGATCTAAGCTACTGCTTGCACCAATAGCTAATTTCTGGCCAAGCAAAGATTAACATAGTGATTACTGTCTTTGGTGTGTTGATGCTTTGATAATTAATGTTGATGAAACGTTTCTTATTGCTTCGTATTAATTGCTAATGGTTGAATTCTTCTAATTATTCTCTGTTTTTTCTAGCTAATTGCTTAATTAAAATTGCCATCCCTTAATTTTATCTTAGCCTTTGTTATTTATAGGCATGGCCAATCTGCCACACGCCCCTAATCCAACCTTTATTCATTTTTTTAGCTTTCCTTAATTAAGTTGGACTCTATTTTAAACACAGTTTAGGTTTAGGGTTTTTGTTGAATTTGCTTATAAAAAAGAGTTTAAAAGCACAGAGAAGGGACGACGCAATTTTAATTAAGTAATTAACAGAGAGGAACACATCAATTAACAAGCGACTAGTAAAAAATAATTAACAAACAAGAGAGAAAATCATACAAAAATAGAATTAACACACAATAATTGAGAGGGAGTGAGCATTGATCATCATCTCAGGTTGCTTCATCCAACCAAAGCTACAAGTTAGTGCAGGCCAGTAAAGTAAAAAGCTTGTATCAATACACTCTCAGTCTTGGAGGAATCAACGAACGAAGGTTTATCTTTGTAACTTAACTCATTTATCTTTTACAATAGTTCACTTATTATTATTATTCATCGAATTGTCTTTGTTCATTAGTTTATCCTTTTGCCTTTTATTTTATACAAAACATCCAGTAGCTTTAGATTTAATTTCAATCTCTAATATTATTTTCCTTAAAACCCTAATTTACCTAAACCCTAGTTTTCAAAACCATAAAATCCTAATTTTTATCTTAAAATCCTAGTTTAGAAAAACTCTAATTTCTATAAACAGAAAACCCTAGCTTACATAGAAACCCTAATTCTCCAACAAAATCACATCATGTAAACTATTTACCTTGTGTCGTCACGCGCTATATTTCCTTAATGGGGGGGGGGGGGGGGGGGGAATTAAGATATGTTTATTTATTTTCTTTTTAATTATTCAATTATTTTCATATATCTTGTATTATTTTTCCTTTGATTTATTATTTTCTTTAAATTTATATGTATTTTCAAATAGACTTGTAAAAAGCATGTTTTCACTCGTGGATGCCTTATTTGTTTGATTTATTTATTTTCTATAGTTTAATTTATTTAAAGACTTTGGGATTAATGTAAAGGACACATTTTCACCAAATGGAGGGTGTACTATTTTATTTAGTTTTGGATATTAGACACTGTAAGGGCATATTTTCATATTGTATGAGTGTCCATTTATTATTTTATTTGGACCTTCTTTGATTTTAATACAATGAATATTTATTTACTTTAATATGTGTGTAATATGGATGATGCTATAATAATTTAAGAATTTAATAATATTTATACCTAAAAAGGAGGCTGGTTCCAATAAACCGGGCGCTATGGGGGTGCTGGATCATTCTCACCTTCCCACGCGTAGCCAACTTTCCGAATCCAATAGGGGGTTGGAGATTCCTTAAGAATCGAGTTATCCACCCCTTTCTATTTTTTTGGCCCATCCGAGTGGTGACTCCATTTCTCTGGATTTAGGCCTGTTTTCTCTAAGGCCCTGAGCCTAACAGTGCCGAAGTCACAAGAACCATTCCACATGGGAGTGGGAGCGATAATCCCCTCTCACAATTATATTATTTTCTCTTAGGATTTTAATATTGTACTCGACCATTTTAGGCTCATAAAATTATTCCAATCTGGTTTAAACTTTTAGACTTGATCTAACTCCCCTTAATTAGGGCTAGACTAGATTCGGTCCAAAATTAAGGGTCTACATATTTGTTTCCTGAATAATTTTGTCACCTTGTTTCAATATAGTAGACTTATCAAAGACAACATCTCTGTTAAAGATTATCTTCTTTGTTTCTGGACACTAAAGGCAAAATCCTTTCACACTAGTGGTGATCCCTATAAAAAGCACTTTCTTTACTCTTAAATTTAACTTTGATTCCTTAACATAGTTATATGCAGTGGAACCAAATACACATAAGGAATCATAATCAGTAGCAAGTTTTCTAGACCACACCTGCAAAGGTGTTTTACCACCAATAGCAGTTGATGGTACGCGATTAATGAGATATCTTGCATATGTCACAACCTCAGACCAAAATTGTTTACCTAATCCAGCATTGAACAACATATACCGAACTTTCTCCATTAATGTCTAATTCATGCATTCTATCATCTCATTCTATTGTGGTGTATATGTAACTATGAAGTGTCTAACAATACCTTCATCTTGGCATAATTTCAAAAAAGGATTACTTTTATACTCTCTACTATTATCAGTGCGGAGACATTTGATTTTTTTCCCGTTTGAGTTTCCACCATCTTTTTCTTTATAAAAAACTCTCAACACTTCACCATTCATCTTCATAGTGTACACTCATACTATCTGAAAAAATTCATCAACAAAAGTTACATAACAGTGCTTTCCTCCCATTAAAGTTATCTTGGAAGGACCCCATACATCTGAGTGAATATAGTTTAAAATACTTTTGGTATCATGGATTGTGGTACCAAACTTTACTCTAGTATGCTTGCCTTTGATTCAATGCTCATAGAAATTTAACTTTTGGGGTTGCACTCTTTTCAATAATCTTTGATCAGATAAAACTTTCAAGGATTTATCACAAGCATGACCCAAGCATGTAAATCATAGTCTGATTGCTTCCAATTTCTAATCATTATAGGAAGGTGTTGCTACTATCCTAATAATTTCATTACCCTGGTAGTAATATAAGTTATTTTTCTTTCTAATTCCTTTCATTATCACAAGTGCACCAAAGATAATTTTCATTATTCCATCTATTGTATTTACAATGAAGCCCTTTGATTCTAGAACTTCCATAGAGATGAGATTCTTTTTCAAACTCGGTACATATCAAACACTTGTCAAAGTTCTTATTAATCCATCATGATTCCTCATTGGATTGAACCAATCCATTTTATCATACATAGACTATCATTTGCTGTGTAAACAGCTGCACTTTCTAGTTCTCTAAAGTCAAAGAACCAATCTCGATTGGAACATATATGATGGCTATAACCTAAATCAAGTAGCTATATATTGGAAGAGCTTGTTGATGAAATAATAACCAATGAAAGGTCTGAGTCTTTATCATCACACTTAGCTACATTTGAATTTATGAAAACTTTTCCTTTATCAGATTTTCTTTTATTTTTTCATCTTGGGATAGTCTATTTTCCAATGCCCATTCTCTTGGATCTTTGGCTGGTCTAGATTTTAATCTTCCCATCTTTTCTCTCTTCCTGCTTTAAGAACAACCTCTTATTTTCAATGCCTTTGCTGCTCCACTTGTACTTTTTTACTATCCTTCTTTCACAGTTCATAACTTTAAAATGCAATTGTTACTTCAAAAAGAGTCACTTCAGCTTTTTCATGGAGTAAAGTTATTTCAAGAAACTCAAATTCTTCTAGAAGGTATCCCAACAACATCAAATCCAAATCTTCATCTTTGAAAGTTATGTCCAAATTCATCGAATCAACTACTCGCTAATTAGAATTGGTAATGTGATCATTCATAGTGGTACCAGAAGCATAAGTAGAGAAAAATAATCTTTTTCATATGAAGCTTGTTATGACTACTTTTCTTCAAAAAAATTTTCTCAAATGCCTTCCATAATTTACTTGCTAAAACTTTCTTAGAGAAAACATACTTCTATTCTTTAGAAAAATAAGATAAATATCTTTTGATTTCTCTTCTTCAATGGCAATGTCTAGACTTTGCTAAAAGAGAGTGTCTAGAAACTCACTTTGTCACATGCCAAAATGGCTAGTACCATAAAAAATTTTCACTACGAATCTAGCATTTGACACAATAATCATTGACCAAATTGACGAAGTGGGTAATGTCTCCTTTATAGTAGATGAACTCTTTGAGTCGTCTGTCATTTATGCTTTAAAAAATTATTTAATAGCTAATAAATGCGGAGTGTTAATAATCTAAGAAAAATCTTTTATGATGTAGAAGATCATACTAGACTGCAACTACAGAGCATACTCAGAAAACCATGGCTCTGATACCAATTTTTATGAAAATTGGATTATTTTACACCAATAATATGTATAGTATGTGAATAATTGTACCAATACTTATACTATAAAAATTTTCAGAAAAAATATGTGGGTCACAATGAACACACCTAAATACCAAATCTTTCCTTAGCCAAAACTTTCTTAGATATATAATTAATAATATAAAATAACATCACAACTATACTTCACAATAGCTATTAAATATACAATAAAGAGAATATCACAATTTAACGAGATTCAACCAAATTTGCTTACGTCATCGGACACCACCAAACTAACTTTACTAATTTCAAAGAAAAAATAAAAAAAGAGAAAAGAGAGAAAAAAAAAGGTCTTATAATAAGGGAAGGCTTACTTTTAGGATGGATTTAACAAAATGATGAGAGGTCTTATTTATAGTCTAAGACTCTTGATCCATATCCCACATCTTTCAATGAACAAATCATATAATGATGTTCTTTTCAGAATTCAAATTTTATATTGAAATCCTAAATTTGATGTTGTTGATTGCGATGACAGTGATTCATTATATATATATTTTTCTTGATGGAAAATTGCATTCTCTTTCATAAAGTTTAACCATAAAGAACACTATTTTTGAACAATAAAATCCAATTTTATATTCATCTGTTAATATACATATGAAATTTTTAAATGGACATCAGAATTTGGAGATTTAAACTTCTAGCTTTCTATATTATGAGAAAATTAGTAATCTATTGTTAGGAGGTATGAAATAAAGCTCCCTTTTAATAAATCTAAAATGACGCTTATAATAAAACTTATAAAAACACTAATTTGACTCTAAACATAAAAATATATTGTTTTAATCAGTAAAGTTGTATAAATATATGTGTTATAAGTATTATTATTATTATTATTATTATTATTATTATTGAAATATATGTCATATTTATTTTATTTTTGGTTATGTTGTAAATATTGATATTCTAGTAGGACATTTTGGTAATTTGACTTTTGTAAGTATAAATAGTTTTGCTTTTGTATTCAGATGATTTGAGAATCAATACACAACAATTTTCAGATTTCTTCATTCATTTTCTCTCTGTGTTCATACTTAGAAACCCTACTTTCTTCTTCGTTATATTTCATCTTTCTGCATAGTATCAGAGCAATTTTTTTTTGCCTGTGATGAGTACTGATTAGCTTTGTTCTTGTCATTCAGTACTTGTAATGTTTTTTTTTTATTTCTCATCAGATCTGTTAGTGAATCAATCTTTGCTTTTGTTCTAAGTGTTAGATCATAAGTTTTTTTTTTTGTTTGTTCGTGCATCTTTTTCTTAGATCTTGTTAATATTCCATGGATATTACTAGAGAGGTTGAAAATGGAGGTCAGACACAAGCTCGCATAGAACGAGTTCATGTTATACCTATTCAGAAAGGCCATAATGATCGCAATGTTGGTGATCCAAGGTTTTTACAAACATCCGATCATCCCGGTATGATTCGGGTGAGCTCTACCCTAATTGATTCAAATTATTTTACTTAGAGTCTTGCTATGAGGATTGCTTTAAGGGCTAAGACTAAGTAAGGGTTTGTTGATGGTTCTGTTACCAAACCTGATTGTGTGTCTGATGAGTACTGTATATGGATGAAGGTTGATTGGATGGTCACTTCTTGGTTGTTAAACTCGATATCAAAGGATTTGGTTGAATCCTTTATATACTTCGATACTGCTAAGGAACTCTGGGATGAGTTAACAAGTCATTTTGTTGAGAGTAATGGGCCTATGTTGTATAAGATTCAGCTAGAAATAAGCTTTGTTTCTCAAGGTAGTCAGTCTGTCACTGTATACTACACAAAGATAACTAAGCTTTGGGATAAGTTTACCTATATTATGCATTTACCTGTGTGTACTTGTCGTACATCATGCAAAAAGTGCTGATTTGAATAATGTGATTAAGTTGATTCAATACCTTATGGGCTTAAATGAGCAGTATGATCATGTTAAAAACCAGATCCTGCTTATAGAGCCGTTACCTTTGGTGAATAAGGCCTATTCTATTGTCTTACAAGTGGAGAAACAGAGAGAAGATCACAATGTTTTCACTGATTCCATGGAAGTCAGTGCTATGGCTGCAAGGAGTAATACTAGTTTTAAGGCAGATAATAGGGATACATATGAGAGAGATTCTACTCAAAGAGGTTCGTATAATAAGAAGCCTGATAGGTATTGCACACATTGCAATACTAAAGGTCATCGGAAGGATAGCTGCTTTAAGATAATTGGCTATCCTGATTGGTATACTGACCTTAAAAAGAAGCAAGGGAGAGGTCCAAATAAGTTTGTGGCTAATGTTACTCACTCAGTAGATGAGGGACGTTCTCATTCAGTTGATCAACCTATTCAGGGTGACTGGTTAGCTAATTTAGCTTCTTTGGTTGAACAAGAAGTTCAAAAGTGTCTTAAAGCTAAATCTATGATGGACTCTGCTAGTGCCAATGCTTGTCTAACTTACAATAATTTTGCAGGTATAACTACAGCCTTACTTCTTCTATTCTTAACGTGTTTGATTGTGATGTTGGTAGTTTTTGAATCATAAACTCATGTTATACTAATCGTATGAGTTTTGCATCTATGTACATGACTAATTTTGCATCTTTAAATCCGCCAACTGTTGTTCATTTACCAGATAAAACTACTCCTTTAGTGCATACCACTGTTTCAAAAGCCTTACATTCAACATTGTCCATTCATAAAGTCTTACTTATTCCTAGTTTCAAATACAATTTACTTTCTATCAATAGACTTACTCAAGACCTCAATATCCAAATTATCTTTTATTCAACACATTATTTTTTTTAAGGACCCCCTTGACTAAGGAAATCATTGTTGTGGGAAAGCTTCATGTTGGATTTTATATTTTAGATAAATCTAGTTTTCTTGTTCATGTCATTACATTTTTCAAAAATAAAAGTTCTACAGTTTTAAATGTTGCTGCTGCTAACACTTGTACAGATTGCCTCTTTCTTCTATTTCTTTTGATTTGATTCATAAAAGATTAGGTCATACTTCTAAATCTAAACTTGAACATTTAGATATCCTATTTTGTTTTATTCTCATTCTTCTTCAGTTTGTTCTATTTTTCCTTTGACTAAACAACACAGGTTTTCTTTTTCTAATAGTACAATTAAGTCTTTTAATGCTTTTGATATTATACATGTTGATCTCTGGGGTCCATATTGTAACATCCTCTGACAATTCTTATATAAAAACTATCAGAGAATGTTATGCTATACACTGTTCGCGCTCCAATCAATTCTTAGAAAACTCTCATCATAAATAAAATTTTTGAAATAATAATAAAATTTGTATATCACAACACTTATAGATCCAACATTTAGACCAATTTCCAATATCTCCAATATCGATCAGATAAACTTTATAAGTTCATCAAGTCAAATAAATAAACAATACATTTCTTTCATGATACTCATTCACTAGAATCTCAACTTCATTATCTAAATACATATATCCTTTTATGTTTACACATTTATACAATCTCTCAAATGGCCAAACTGAAGTATCTATATACATTTATCACTTATGAATACAATATACACAAGATCTTCATCTTGTCTCACTACTTATAATACACTACTTTCAGAATTGCAGGTTGTCTCATTAAGAATTATTTTATTCAATACTTGCTTTCTCATTTGATATCATTGTTCACAATACACTTGTTTTGTTTTTCACTAAATCTTTCTTTTCAAGTTTAGGTTCACATATAGGATCATTTCATTCAATCTATACTTTTCAGCACTTACATCTATTACTATACTTTAGAGCACTTTGTATCTCACATCATGCTATACACTTTCAATCATTTGATATACTTTGGAGCACTTTGTATCTCACATCAGGTTATACACTTTCAATCATTTGATTAACTCAATACATTGAGCATAACATTTCCATTACGTTCATTAGAACTTTCACGTGTAAGCATTAATATATTTATTACGAATCACTTTTACATTGGAACACAATACTTCAATTCTAAGTACTTGACTTATCTATGATTTTACATTTCTTTCATAAGTCACAACTATTATATTCACATATATTTTCATTAATTACGCCCAAACATACTAAACTTAGATCATAGGTTTGGATAACATGTTAGTGTAGCAATCTCAAGAATTTATAATGGCAAATATGCCCACTTTCACTGATAACACAATGTGTCCACTAAAGGCACGAGGTGCTCACTATCACTGTGGCTATCCATCCTTTGGTTAGCCATTTAATCCAAAGCTAGATATAAATTTAGTATGATTTGGGCAATTCATTAATTTTTGATGAACACTACATTGTTTATTTCATTTCATTGGTACTATACTCTTATCAACATTTGGTATATGTGTGTCACTTATCTAAAGTTTATTACTCGTTTTCATACGTTTAACACATTAACACAAAAGTATGGACTATACACATATTACTCTCATGTTATTGATTAACACTTGTTTATATAAACACTCACTTGTTTATATAAGCACTTGTTTATATCATTTTACTGGTTTATATCATTTCACTTGTTTATACCATGATCTTAGTACATTACTCTTAGCAACATGTAGTATGATATATATTTGTCACTTATCTCAAGTTTCTCACTCTTTTTCATGCATTTAACACATACACATGAAGTCTCAATACAATTATTTACATATTAGTCTCATACTAGGCCCGTAGATCACAAATTACAAGCCAAACACATTATTTAGGTGCCCCACGGCCGTGGCATCTCAACCCCACGCCCGTGGGATCTGAAATGAAGTTGTAAATGAAGTTTGAAGACCCCACGGTCGTGGCCTCAAGGGCCACGGTCGTGGCATCTAAAACTCTTATGTTCTCTCGAATTTCTTTGAAGAAACATCATCACTTTCAATCCCACGGTCGTGGCACTCAAGGGCCACGGTCGTGGCATTTATTTTTTGACTGTTTTCGGAGTAAAATCATGTATTCTGCACTTTTAACTTCATTAAACACAATCATATTGAAGATCTAAGATAATAATTGATCAAACTCAATATTTTGACATAAAAAGTGTTCATATCAAATACCTTCACTTGATTAAACTTTTAACCATTTCATATGGATAAAAACATAATCAAATCCTTCACTTCTCATCAATATATCTTTATACATAACTTAATCAATCAATTAAATCATTTAAACTTGTAAAAAGTCATATTTTTATAAAATATAAATCAAAAGCACATACCTTGTTGATAATCACCACTTTTCCAACTTAATCTTAAGTTTTGATTCAACTCATGGAAAGAAAGAAGAAGAAAGAAGTGAAGATGATGATGATGGCGTGGAGAGAAGAAGAAATCAGAAACTTCTCCACACTCACACACATATGCACATATATATATATATATTTAATCTAGTGAGGGTAGGCTCATAATAACTATGGTGCACCCTCATTCTTAACCGTTGATTTTAAATCGAGTTTTCATCTCGTAAAACGGTAAAAATACTCTTTTCAGTAAAGGTTTAAGCTACACAATGTACTATTCTTTACGTATAGCATTTATCCATCACACTTTTGTCACTATACACTATGCATTTTTCAATATTTGTTGAAATGTCCTTGATTAAAATCTTGACCATTACACATATCCTCAAGCCTCTCTTTCTAGAGCTCACTATTTTCTCACTATCGTTGATGATTTTAGTAGAGCTACTTGGATTTTTCTTCTTAAACACAAAAACGAAACTTATCAACAACTTAAATATTTCATTTCTATGGCTCATACTCAATTTTCCTCAAAAATTAAATGTATAAGAACAGATAATGGTACTAAATTTGTCAATACTTCTTGCCAAAACCTGTTCTTACATCATGGTATTTTGCATTAAAAAAAACTACTACATATACTCCTCAGCAGAATGATATTGTAGAATGAAAACATAAACATCTTTTGAAAATTGTTAGGGCTTTACTTTTTCAATCTGGCTTGCCAAAGAAATTTTGGGGGGAGTCTCTGCTTACTGCAACTTATATCATAAATAGACTTCCAACTTTTGTTCTTAATTGGAAAACTCCTTATGAAATGTTGCATAACAGAAAACCTGATTATAGTTTCCTTAGAACTTTTGGTTGTTTATGTTATGCTACTAATACCAAACCTCATAAGGACAAATTTGATCATATAGCTTTTAAATCAATCTTTGTGGGCTATGTGGTTGGCCAGAAGGCTTATAAACTTTATAATTTGGATTCTAAATCTTTTTTTGCTTCTAGGGATGTTCAATTTTTTGAACATATTTTTCCTTTTCATTTGTAGTCTTCTAGTCATGATTCTAGTCATGTTTTGCCTCTAGTATCTTCTTCTGAACCTAGTGCTTCCTTTATTTCTTCTGCTGCATCTTTACCTAGTGATGTTACACACCCTATTTCATCTAATGTTTCTAGTCCTTCTCCTCATTTATATAGTCCTTCTCATTCTTCTTCTTCTTTTCCTGTTGTTTCTTCTCCTACTTCTTTACCTTTCCTAGTTTCAGATCCTCCTATTGTTTCCTCCAGCAATGATACTGTTTCTGTTACCCCACTTAGGCACAATACAAGGATTAAGACTAAACCTAAATGGATTCAAGATTTTGTTTCAATAACTCTAAGTACTTCACCTTCCTCTAGTGCTTTTTCATCATCCTCTATTCCTTATCATCTTTAACTTATACCATCTATTGTTTTACCTTACTTAGATTCAACTCATATGCAATTTGTAGCTAATGTGTCTATTGTTAAAGAACCTACCACATATAATCAAGCTAAAATAGGTCCTCATTGGATTGAGTCTATGAGTAAAGAGTTGGCTGCTTTAGAGTAGAATAACACCTAGGTTCTTACTTCTTTGCCTCCTGGTAAGAAACCGATAGGTTGTAAATGGGTGTTTAAAGTAAAGTTTCAGGTTGATGGCAGTGTGGAGAGATACAAGGCTAGGTTAGTAGCTAAGGGTTACAACCAAATTGAGGGTATTGATTTTAATGACAGTTTTTATCCAGTAGCAAAATTAGTTACTGTCAGGTTATTTTTTAGCTATTGCAGTTGCTAAAAAGTGGCCTATTTATCAGCTTGATATTAATAATGCATTTCTTCATGGTTTTCTAGATAAAGAAATCTTTATGACTTTGCCTAAGTGTTATGTAGCTTCTGCTCCCAATTTGGTTTATAAACTGTAGAGGTCTTTATATGGGCTTGGACAAGCTTCTAGGCAGTGGAATTTAGAACTCTATCCAAATTGAGCTTTATTGGTTTTATGCAGTCTTCTAATGATCATTGCTTATTTACCAGATTCTCTGCTGGTCATTTGACTGCTTTAATCATTTATGTTAATGATCTACTTGTTACTGGTACTAATGAAATTCAGATTTCTGATTTTAAGAAGTTTCTTGATGATGCTTTCTCAATCAAGAATCTTGGATTTGCCAAATATTTTTTGGGATTAGAAATTCATAGAACTCCTGTAGGTCTTCATCTTAACCAGCGAAAATATGTTCTAGATATCTTTGAAGATACTGGCATGACTGCTTGTAAGCGATCAAAAGTTCCTCTTCCTGCTGGAATCAAGTTTTTTGATGAACATTCTTCTCTCTATTCTAATCCACACAAGTTTTGAAGGCTGGTTGGGCATTTACTGTATTTAAATCTTACTAGACCAGATTTGTCTTACTCTACATAGCAGCTAAGCCAATATATGGCTGCTCCAAAACAATGTCATTGGGATGCTGCTCTCCATTTAGTCAGGTACTTAAAGTCTTCTTCTTCTATTGGTATGTTCTTCCCATCTGTTAGTTCTCTTTAATTTTATGCATATTCAGATGTGGATTGGGGAACTTGTCCTCAATCCAGAAGATCTCTTATTGGTTACTGCCTCTTTCTGGGGCCTGCTATTATTTCTTGAAAGATCAAGAAACAAGTTACTCTTTCAAGGTCTTTTGCTGAAGCTGAGTATAGAAGTATGGTTTCAACTGTTTGTGAAGTTCTTTTTATTTCTTATCTGCTTCGAGACTTCAACATTTCTGTCTAGTTGCCAATGTCTTTGTTTTGTGATAACCAAGTAGCTATACACATTGCTGCCAGTCCAATTTTTCATGAGAGAACAAAGTATTTGGACATAGATTGCCATTTGGTCAGAAACAAGTTTAAGGAGGGTTTTATTGCTATTGATTTTGTGCCTTCCAAGAGTCAGCTAGCTAATTTCTTCACCAAATCCCTCAGTGCCATAGGTCATCACATGTTGTTGTCCAAGATGGGTTTGGTTCATCACCAACCTCCATCTTGAGGGGGGGGGGGGGGGGGGGGGGGGAGGTTATTGAAATATTTGTTGTATTTATTTTATTTTTTGGTCATATTATAAATATTGATATTCTAGTAGGACATTTTAGTAATTTGAATTTTGTAAGTATAAATAGTTTTCTTCTGTATTCAGAAGATTCGAGAATCAATACACAACAACTTTCAGATTTCTTCATTCATTTTCTCTCTGTGTTCATATTTAGAAACCCTACTTTCTTCTTCAATAGATTTCATCTTTCTACAGTTATTATTATATTATGAATCATATATTATTTATAAATATTTATAATTTTTTTTATCATGGTATAAATAATCTTATTTAGTAAATCTTATATCACATCTTAATTTTTTTTAATGAGGAAGGAAAATGATGTGCATAAATTTTTAGTCAATTAATCAACTAAGGCTATTTGGAATTTTATATGAATCTATAGACTTTTATGATAATAACAAAGAAATTTTTGAAGTTTTACTTGAGATATCTCATTAGAATTTATTCATATTTCTTTTGTATATATATATGTGTGTGTGTGTGATTTTAGTTTTTGATATGTTATAATAATTGACAGAATATAATTTTAATTTTGTTTTTTATATTGAGTTATTTTATTTATTAATATGAAAAAATATTTGTAGAACGGAAACTATTTTAAAAAAATCCTAAATAATCCCGAACTATTAAACATCCCAGTACAAATATATAAAAAAAAACCAAAACCTCAAAATACAATCCGGAAACATAATAAAAAACAAAAAATAAGGCGAAAATAAACATGAACTCATGATACTATCTCTTGTGCATAACAACACAACAAAGAACAAAAGGAAATAGTGCAACATAATTTTTGTTTTGTTGTTTTGCCTACTTAAACAAAATAATAATAGTAAATATAATTTTATTATACCTTTTTTTTTAAATTTTCTTTCAATAAAAAATTTTTCTTGAAAAGATATATGTTTTCAGCAATTTGCTTTATGTTAATAGGATATAATAATTTATATTTTTATAGAATATTTTAATTTTTTTTTATTTTGGCTTACTTTAAAAAATGGCTTATTTAATTCCTTTGCAACTTTTTTTAATTTATTTTTAACAATGAGTTTTACTTGAAAATTCTATATATATTTTTTAATAATTTGTTTTGCTGAAGAGATACAGTTTTCTTTGAACTATTCACACTTTCTTCTCTTTTTAATTTAATGTCTTCCATTAAATCTCACTCTTGTCAAATATTGTTCAATATTCCCTCTCATTTCTTTTATGGGTATATGAGAGAGAAAGCAATGCTCATTATACGTGAGCTAACATTTTTGTTTGGCATGCTCAAATATTTTAAAGAGAAAATTATATTATATAGCATATTTTTTATTTTTTAAAAAAATTATATTTTTAATATATTTTTGATATATTAAATATATATTCAATATATATTTTTGAAAATAGAGTATCATTTAGTATACTAGATATATACCAAAAATATATATATGAAAATAAGTATTTTTGAAATTAAAAGTTAAAAAATGATATTTTTGAAATAGAAAAGGAAAAGTGGATATTTTTAAAAATATGTTTATTTTTTAAGATATTTTTAAAGAAATCCCTATTTTAAATCGGGCTGAGTAAAAATATTTAGCTTATTGAACTGATCCAACACGATTCGATAAGTGGCTTGGTCGACACAACTTGCCACACCAAACAAATATATTATATATTTAATCCTATTTGAATAAAATTACATATACATTTTTTGCAATTAATAATAAATGGCTAATGAATTATTGATAAAGTAATAAGTTTAGTGAGTGTTATTTTTTAATCAAATAAATAATAATATATTAAATTTTAAATTAAATAATAAATTTAAAAATAACTATTGTTAAACTAATAATTTTCACTACATTTTAAATTATGATATTCTGAATAAAATTATACTTTTTATTTTAATGTTTAATAGTAAAATTTTTCAAATAATTTAATCTCTCAAAAGTCTTCAAAATTTTTATATTTTTAATTGAAATTATATATGTAAATTAAAATTTTAATTTATAGATTAATATTTTTATCTGACTTTAGATGAGCTAGGCCTAAAATTAACCGTTAAAATTTATTAATAAAAATTAAATTAATCTATATATAAATATGATACAGTATACTTCGATATGATATAATTATATAAAAATTAATAAATTATGGTGTATGTTACTTTTTATTTTACAATAAGACATGACTAATTTTTTTGAATAACCCAATATAATATAAAAAGTCGCAAACACATCGATTTGGGTCAAATTGGCACTGCTGGAGTCAATAATCAAGTAAAAAGTATAATACCCATACATTATTTTTTTCCTATCAGCAAACCAAAGCGACAAAAGGGAAGATTAAGAGATCACATCACTACAAAATGTTTAATTACCTTAGCTTCCTATTTAATTAAGATTTTTTAATATACATTTTAATATATATTTTTTATATGATAAATTTAGGCATGTTTGATAACACAATTTAACACATAAAATAGAATTTTATTAAGATATAATTTTGTTTTATCGAAAAAAATATAAAGAAAGAAAAAAGAATAGAGAAGGGAGGCGGATAGAGTTCTTTTTTTAGTTGGATTTATTTTAATCTTAACATGTTTTACATGTTATTATGAGTCGGTCCTACTGATCTATATTATATTGACTATTATGGTTTGCGTTTTTACTGTGTTTGGGTAAAAAACACTTTGGCAAGTTTTCTTTTTGAGAGGATAAACGTATAAGAGATTTCCTTATATTATATTATATTGTATTTATATATATTATAATAAATCTCACGCACGCACCTGCTCTTATTTATTACTAAACAATCATCCAATTGATATTGTTTCTTATTTATTATAATTATAAAAATAAGAGTTACTTTTCTATTGTCAAGTGCGTACTGTTATTTTATATATCATATTCAAATTGCCGCCCAACCCCCTTTCCACAATTTTAATAATTAATTAGTACTTATCTTGCTTTTCAATTGGTACATGAACTCAAATTTCCAAATTCGAAAGCTTTGCTTCATTCATTCCTCTAGTCATCCATTCTATAGTATTTATCTAAAATTTTCTAACTTGTAGCTTCTAGATAACTTTTATTTTTACTATACTAAATAGGTGGTCAAATATTAATAAAAAATAGGTAGTTAAATAAATTTTAAAATACATTTCATCTTTAAATATTTCTCATTTAATTTTTATATAAATAATCCCCCGTCTTAAATTAATAAATTCACTTCCCATTTTATAAAAATTAAAAAAATTAACCTTATCATTTAAAAAAATAAATTTATATATATTTTTCTTATTATACTCCTATTTTATTATGGGATATACTCATTAGTTTATTATTAATTTTTTACATCAAACATAATATAATTTTCTAAGTTCAATAAATATGCATTGAAAAATATAAATTTTAATTTTTGAAATATTTTCAATATATATTTAAATTGGAAAATAAAAAATATTAATAAAAATGATATTGAAAAATAAAGAGTAATTAATAAAAAAGAAATTATTTTTAAAAAAATAATAATAAATAAATATATTATAAAAATTTAACATACTAACTAACTTAATAAAATGATAACTGGACTATGATTTAGGATAAATAAAAAAGAAAAGTAAGTCTATTAATTTAGAACAGAGAAAATATATATGTGTGTGTTATGTCTATATATACATACATATATATATACATATATATATATAGTAAGATATTAAAAATTAGTCGTTTGATTTGATTAAATGTAGCCCATCCAAATTAAAAGAATAAATATTTAAGCATATATCCTTTTTTAGCCTAAGGTTGTGTTTGTTTTAAACTTTCAAATTGAAAATGAAATTAGAATTAGAATCAGAATAATTATTTACTTTTTTTGTTTGGTTTATTTAGGAATCAGAATTAAAACTAAAATATTTATTTTTTTTATTATTTAAAAATCCAGAGATATTATAATTAAAAAATAAAAAATAAATTATTGTTCTTTATTTTAAAAATTCAAAAATTATTTTTAATTTTATTAAGAAAAAAAATTTATTCATTTAAAAATTTTGAGATATTGTAATTAGAAAAAATAATGAAAAAATTAAATTGATTATATGTTATTTTAAAAATATAATATAATATTATTAATTTTGTTCTAAAAGTAAAACTAGTTATTTTTTAATTTTTTATTTCAGTCAGTGATCAATCTAATTACTAAGGAAGTAGTAGGAAATCACTTATTCCCCCGTCTATTTTATTTAACCAAATAACATCCATGGAAATAACTCAATCTCATTTCCATTCTCACCCCTCAACCAAATGCTCCCCTAAAAAATAATTAATTTTAATATATTTATAAATATTGTAATTATTTTAATTATTTATAAAATACTATTCAGTTTGTATCATATAAAAATTAAAATAAATATATCTAGAAATTTTAAACTGCGACTTGCAAAATTTTGAATGCCATAAATTTTACATCCAAATGAAGAAAAGGATCAATGATGCCTACTCCCAAGAAAATCATTTCCTATTAAGTAATTTTAATAATGATACAAAGAACGAGATAGATAGATGTAATAAAAGAAAATGAATTCGTTAGAAGCATGGATATAGAAGGGAAAAAATCCAAAGCCAAGCCACCCTTAATCAAGAAAAAAAAAACAAAGAACTAGAGAGGGACCAGTTGCGAGGAGAGCCGAGAACATCCTATGAGAGATGCCACCTCATTTGTGCCAGAATATATTTCTAAGATGATTTTAGATATGCTATTTTTTTAAACCATTCGGTATTTGAGACATTGCACAACTAATTTGGATTCGAGCACTATCGGGTCTCGACGGAGACAACTCTCCCAGGGAAATTTTTTCAATTCAGAAGGCTCGAACTCGAAACTTTGCTTAAAGGGTAATAAATCCCTTATCACTTATGCCAACTCATGTTTGGTATTTTAGATAAGTTATTAGTTGCATTTGAAAAGTGTATTATGGCTTAGTTGGATGTTGTGGTGGAGAGGTTTGACATTTTGAGACTAATCAACAATATCTTAAAGATTTATTTATAGATTATCAGAAGGATTTTTAACTTTGAGCTAAAATGGATGAACTACATTTGCTACACCACCTCTACATCCTCCAACTCCAATACCTCTAGCTCTACTAGCACCTTTAAAACCTTTGGCACCAATTATTCTATCTATTCATTTAATCCTTTCACTTGATCTCACTCCAACCTCATAGATCTTGAAAACTTTCATTATGTTTAGTTTATTATTGTATATATGATTGTAGACCCTTAATGTTGACCCAAAATAAATTGTGTTTTAATTAAAAGATTTCATATTAAATTTGATTTAATGAAACTACAAATTAAAATTATTATGATTAAATTACGGTCCGGTTAAATTTGTGCCAAAAATGGTACGGTCACGGCTCCAATTCGATATAAATCAACTCATATCGAATTGGCTTGGCCCCAATTCAACATGTGCTTCCACTCATATCGAATTGATGGCCACCAATTTGATATGAGGCCTTCATCTCGCCTCAATTCGGGCCAAATGCATTACTAATTACGTGAAAATTCAAATAAGCTTCGGATAAGCAAGGTGGAATCTAAGTTGGATGAGGATTACCGAGCCAAGGTTGCCCTAGTTGTAGCTTATAAATACAAGGCTGCATTCAATGAAAAGGGGGGCCAAAATCATCAATTAAGTAATTAAGATTACAAGAGCCACAATCACCGAAAAGGAAGAGGCAAAAGAACCTTGAGGAAAAAAAATAAAGCAAAGCATACAGAAACAAGAGGGGAAGGAGAGGCAGTAGCTTGACTCCTGGATTACCAAAGGCACCAGCCAAGACATCACTTGATCCAGGCTGCCCAGCTAATAATTGTGCACTTAATTTAAAGTTAATTATCTTCATTGCTTAGTTTAATTTTATTTGGTTCTTTCATTCTTTTAAATTACAACATCGGATTGATTCATTGAACTCACCGTCCCTTGTGTTTAGTTTTATAAATTTATTGTTAGCATCCAAAACCTTAACTTTTATCCCAGACTCCAAAACCCTAGTTCCAAAGCCGTAAAATCCAAAACCTAATTCCTTTAACCTAATTCCCAAACAAAAATCCTAATTCTACAACAAAACCCTACCTTGAAAAGATTTACCTTTCGGGGGCGCTTCCCCTGATCCTTTGCAAGGGGGCGCTGCCCCCTAGACCGTCATGTGCGTTGCACACTATAGTTCATTAAGGGATTAATATTAAGATTTGTTCAATGATTGCACCTTTTTATGATTTTATTTTATTTAAGCCCTAATTTATTATTGTTTAATGACTATGTATATGATCATTCTTTATGTATTATGTGGATTGCAATTTCTTATTATCTGAATTTTAAAGACAATGTAGAAGGCATGTTTCTACTTTGTGAGTACCTTGTTCATTTAATTATGTAATTTAATTTATCTTAAAGATTTTGGAATAATGTAAAGGACATGTTTTCATCAATCGATGGGCGTCCTATCTTATTTGTTTGTATTTTGGATTTTGGACTTTGTAAGGGCATGTTTCCATTATTGGATGGGAGCCTATTTTGTTTAATTTATTTTAATAATAAGATGAATGTTTTATTCATTTAAATTGTATTTAATATGGATAATATAATAATAATAAAAAAATTAATAATATCTAGACTTAAAAAGGAGGCCGGTTTCAATGAATCGAGAGCTATAGGGTCCTGGGTCATTCACACCTTTTCCATACGTACCCAACTTTTTGAACCTAATAGGTGATTGGATATTCCATAGGAATCGAGTCATCCACCCCTTTCTTTTCTTTCTCGATCCGTCCGTGCAATACCCTAGATGAAATACAAATCTAATAGCTTAAATATTGTACAAATTAAATGAATAAAGTGAGGAAAAATCTTGATTTAAATAAAATTTTAATTTGTCAAAGTAATATAAATAAAAACTCTAAAGTACTTGAATTGAAAACTCTACAACTCATAACGATTGAGAATCAAACTAACTAACTGTAAGATATAAAATAACAATTATATTTGTATATAAACTATTAGAGAAATGAAATGACCTACTAGAGTGATAAAAGAATCATTGATATATATATATATATATATATATATATATATATAAGAAGTGAAATTTACAAGTCACTAAAGTGTTGAAAATGAAAATTTTAAAATATCTTAGCTACTGTAACTCATATATATATATATAAATCTTAGGTATTATATTCAAAATGCATTACAACTCAATTAATAATACCTTAACATAATTTATGCATCAAAACCATATAAAATAAAAAAAATTAAAAATTAGAAGTGAAAATAATTTTAAAGAAATTAATATAAGTGTAGGTAGCAATATAAGGTGTGAAAAGATTAAAAGGGCATACAAGTTAACAAAGAAATATGTAATACTTGAGGGGCAAATTGGAGATTTCACCCACTTAATTCTTAGCCATTTTTCTGCCAAATTAAATGGGTGAGTCAGCTCCTTTGAATAGGAAGAACTTAGAAAAATTATGATTAAAAAGTTGACAATAGTTTTGTTCTTATCTCAATTTCTTTATCCTTTCTCATTTCTATCAAAACACCTCTTTTTCTATCACGATTTTCTCTATTTTTCCAGCAGCCATGAACCCTTCTTAAAGGTAAGAAATCTTAATATTCTAATTCTTAATCTTTTAATTCAGTTTCTCTAGCCTTAAATTTATTATTTATTGAATATGAGCTAACAATTATTATTTATACATGTTTAATAAGTATTTATAATGTTGGAAATAGATTTATATTGAAAGAAATTGAAAGGAATGAAGTTAGAATTCCTAACACTCAAATCTTTCCAAATTATACAGCTTGAACTTTTAATACTTTAGCTATTATCTTTTATTTATTTCAATATGAAAGCGAGTTTTAAAATTTATAAAAAAAATTACAGAAAACTGTACTTGGATGATGGGAAATCTGTGGTAAAAGGGCAAGTCAAAATGATGAGGGAAGATGAGTGAGTAAGTGAATATAAGCTGCTCAATTTAATAGTTTGAATGAATGCAACTGAAATTTGCTGCTGTATTTGAATTATTTACCTATATAAATGAATCTATAATTTGAGAAACTTTGCAGAGAGGTCATATATGATGTTGGGAACATGCCAAAAAATTTTAGGGCAAATGAATTTGAAGAAATCAATATACAATTAAATGAATACAAACTACTCAAATGCTGAAATTTAGGTGTTTTGTGTGACTTAGGACTGAATTGAGCATAACAAAATATATATTGATTTGGTTATAAATATAAGCATATAATAGATGAATACAAAGTTTAATGTTTATTTAATATTCCCAAAATTATAAATATTAATTTTATAAATAAGTAAATCAAATGACTTGAAGAAGCCAATGTATTTTTATAGGCATATGTCACATATTTGAACTTACTCTATTGTATAAGTGTGAGCAGGGATTTTTGCCCCCACTTCCACGTAGAATGGTTTTTGCAACTTCGTCACTATTAGGCTCGGGACCTTAGAGAACTTGAGCCTAAGCCCGAAGAAAATGGAGTCGCCACCTGGACGGGCCGGGAAAAAGAAAGGGGTAGATGACTCGATTCTTAAGGAATTCACAACCCTCTAATGGGTTCGGAAAGTTAGGTACGTGTCCAGCACCCCCACAACACCCGGTTTATTGGAACCGACCTTCTTTTCAGGTCTTAATATTATACAATTCTTAAATATAATGATCTTATCCATATTACATACAATCATAAGAATAAATAAATACTTTATTAAAAATTATAGCAATGTCCAAACAAAAAAAAATAGACACCCATCCGAGGAAGGAAACATGTCCTTACATCATCCATGTCTAAAACTAAATGGGACTGAGTGTCCTAACAAGTTATCGTGCAAATATAATGGTTAATTTAAAGGGTTGATATGATTGTTATAAACTAAACCTAACTTATTGCATGTTGATATTTGAAAATAAATAGCTACTGGATGAATTAAATATCTATGTCTAAAGGTTATGATAAAAAATAGCTATTATTAAACTTAGATGAATTAAATAAAGAACATATCTTCGTTTCGGCTCCACCAAATTGAAGAAATTGATCAAGCTCCTACTTGCTATAATTCTTTATTTTTGGCCGAGCAAAATCAAGACACTGTCTTGTTTTCTTATTGCCTCACTGTTTATTGTTTAAGCTTTTCTTTGTTTGATAATGATTTTAGAATTAATTTGTTGCTCCGTTGCTCTTTGCCTAAATTGAAAGTTTGATGTTCTTCCAAAAAGTCCCAAAGAAAAGTCCAAAGTCTTTGAAATGATTGCCAAGAAAAAATCCGAATAATTCTCTAGTCCATCCCCTTATTCTGTGTGTTTAATACTATTATTTATAGGAAAACAAAAAGACCTAATACTATTTTGATAAAAAAAAATACCAATTGTTTAGGAAAAATCACAAAACTGGGTAAAACAAAGTTTGGTAAAAAATCGGCAGTGCGCGGCTTGTTGAGCCTGCGAGGATTGATGCGGGCTGGCACGAGGGCTACGCTGGGCGAGGCCGTGGGCAACTGTGGGCTGGCGAGCGAGGCAGACTGCTGTGTGAGGATTCAACGGGCTGGGGCTTATTTTGCCACAGGCGAAACCTGCGGGGAATTGGACCTGCTACGAATTGGCCTACGGCCAATTCGCCGCAAGCACACCTACAGCAAATTGGCCCAGGCCAATTCATCGTGCAACTGCCATCACTGATTCTGCCATCGCTAATTTTTTTATTTTTTATTTATATATATATATTTAATAAATAAATAAAATTAATAAATAATAAATATTATTAAAATAAAAATAAATAATAAGTAAAATAAATATTATATTATTAAAATAAATAATAAATATTAAAATAAATAATATATACCACAAAAATTATTTTGGACTGTTTTAAAATCTTTGGACTGGACTGGACTGGATAAAAAATCAAGGGTCTACAGTTTGTCCCCTGCTTGAACGATCTGAGATTTTTAGTAGAAGAGAGTGAAAAACAACATGATTAGGATGGGTTCTTGACCCAAAAAGAGTTCTGTATTCGAGACTGGGTACTAGGACCCGAAAAAAATTTGGGTACTTGGACTCGAGACTGGATTGGGTACTTGGACCCGAGATTGGGTACTTGGACCCGAGACTGAATTTGACTTACCTTTTATCAGTTGAGAATTTTGGCTACGCCGACTATTCCATTCTTTAATGGATTGTGAGTTTTTACCCTCCAAAAGTGGATCTTCATCCTTAGATCTTAGATCTTCATCCTTGGAGATCTGGTCTTCACCATTAAAATTGGATTTTCATCCTTGGCATCTGGTCTTCACCCTTGAAATGGATATTCATCCTTTGGACTTTGGGTCTTCACCCTTCAAAGTGGATCTTCATCCTTGGTATCAGGTCTTCACCTTTGAAATCAGATCTTTATCCTTTGAAATCGGGTCTTCACTCTTGAAATTGGATCTTCATCCTTTAAGCTGGATCTTCATCCTTGGAATTAGGTCTTCACCCTTTAAACTGGATCTTCATCCTTTGGACGTCGGGTCTTCACCCTTGAAACGAATCTTCATCCTTTTGACTTCGGGTCTTCACCCTTTGAAATGGATTTTCATCCTTGGCAGAGTCTTCACCCTTCAAAATAGATCTTCATCCTTTGAACTTCGGGTCTTCACCCTTGAAATTGGATCTTCATCCTTTTGAACTTTTGTCCTATATTGGCTTCAGCTCTTCTAGCTGGACTGATCTTTTGTCTTTTGCATCTTCATTCTTTTAATAGTTCTAATGTTCTTCTTTTGCACTTTTTCAAAAAATTCAGCTATTTTTTAGCTGGCCCCTTATACCAAAATGGATCTTCATCCTTTAGACGTCGGGTCTTCACACTTGAAACGGATCTTTATCCTTTTAACTTCGGGTCTTCACCCTTTGAAATGGATCTTCATCCTTGGCAGGGTCTTCACCCTTCAAAATAGATCTTCATCCTTTGGACTTCGGATCTTTACCCTTGAAGTTGGATCTTCATTCTTTTAAACTTTTGTCCTATATTGGCTTTAACTCTTCTAGCAGGACTGATCTTTTGTCTTTTGTATCTTCATTCTTTTGATAATTCTAATGTTCTTCTTTTGCACTTTTGCAAAAAATTCAACCATTTTTAGCTGGCCCTTATATCTTCTCTTTGACTGCTGCATGGCAAAAAATAAAAATGAGTCTGAAAATATTTTGTAAACATATAAATTCAAAAAATTGAAGAGAGAGACTTTGCCCCCTGTGTAGGCTCAAACCAATGATTTTTCTTATGAAGGTTCATATTGATGTTTGTATATTGTCTAGTTTCTTTGGTCAAGCGTGCATTTCTTCTTTTGCAAAATGACTGGAGTCCTCCATCAATGGGCCTTCCATGCCCCCTGATTCCATATTCGCTTCCTGGTTGCTTCATAGAGTATTGTTGTTTACTTTTGACAAAGAAAATGCAGTGTGATATGCTCATGTATGCATGATATACATGAGTAATACTTATAATGGTTTCATCAACTTACAGACTAAGGTGATTAGCTGAGTGTTCTCATTGACTCCTTTTAGATGCATGTTCAGGTCTTGCATTGAAATGGCAGAAGGCTTTGCATTTATGGCTTTTATCTTTTAGTTGTTGAAAACATGAGTGGTGAGTCCCAAGCATCAGAGATACATCCATTTCATACTAGTATTCAGCACGCTAGTTGGTAACTTTTTACAACCTTGCAAATAATCATTTACTTTACCCAATGTGTCTTTCGAGATTCGATGGCTCAACATACTTCCCTTAACTTGAAGGTTTTGTATGACAAAAACACACATTTTTTTTTTGAATCTTAAAATTTTTGGCTTTGTCAAATTAGTGTCATTGTACCTCAAAACTCAATTTTTTAAATTAACATATCTATAACATGACAACCCTAGTTACCATACTAAACTTGAAAATCATTTCTATTTAAGCAAGAACTGCTGCACTTCAAATAGGCACATACACATTACTTGGTCAAAGGTCTCATTGAGTTTGAATATTATCTATCTTATATGCATGCTTATTCAAACTATCTCCACTAATAGACTCTACCTACCAAGAGAGATCAACAGGTCTTTGATAGGCTTGAAATGGGGTCTATAAGGGACATAATTTAAATGAAGGTCACTTTAAGATTGGAGCTGATGTGATACTATGGACAAGCCTTCACATTATAAACTTCTTGTTGGAACTTTAGGCAGTTGGGAGCATGAAAAGATAGAGCTTTGAATGTTCTCCCATCTTCTTGACGTTAATCTGGATCTTGATTGGGACAGTCTTTACCTTTGCAAAAAGTTTGATACTCACATTCCTTTCCCTTTTTTGCTTTTGACATTTCATCATTTTGTCCTTTTCCTCTCTAGAATTGTCAAGTACAGGACTTTCAAAAGCTAGATGGTCTTTCTCCTTTTTTGCTGATTTTGATTGAATATTTGGTTGGGTTAGACCAATTTAAGTCAAACTGTCCTTATAAACCAAATAGAAGTCTTTTGCTGCTTTAGGTAAAAGAGCACTTGGTTGGCTTTCTGAACCATTTTGGGTTTTTTTTCTTTTCTTTTTCTTCTTTTTTATTTTATTTTATTTTTTCTTTCTTTTTTCTTTCTTTTTTCTTTATTTTCTTCTTCTTTTTTTTAATCTTTTATGGTCTTGACTAGGCATTCCTTTCTTTTTGATCTTCTTGCCTCTTCCACTTAGTGATCATCAGATTTGTTATAAGTATCACAACAACTCAGGGTAGGTTATTGGAGCTTGTAAATCAATAAAAAGAAAGCTAAAATTTCATAAAGGCTCAAAGGGACAACTAGGGATTGATATTTTATTAGGTGGATACTAGTTATTGGCTTGACCAAACAATGCCAAGATTCTCTCCCTTAAATAAGCAGAGTTCAATTTTACCTTGAAAGTTTGTCAAAGCATATTCTAAGATTGACTAGACAAAGGTAATTATGTAGGAGCCCTCTCTAAGTAAGCATACACAACTCAAGGCTATAGAACAATTCCCTCACCTAGTAAAGTCATTCGAATTATAATGCATAGATATACTAATTCATAAAGATCAAGCTAAATTCATCATCAGTTGAGCACCATAATGAACAAAGACCATGAAAAATTTGATGAAAATAATTTATTTAAACAAACATAATTTGAAAACCATAATTGTTCCAATTAAATATTAAAGAAAACAAAATAAATAGAGCAATACTCCAAGCTAAGGGAAGTTTATTGAATAAAATTTCTCCTTATTCCACATCTTCAATACTCCTATCTTGAAAAGAGGATAAGATAAAATCTTTCTCCAATCCTCTTTCCACCATGAAGGTTGCCGGTGGAGGTACTCTTTCAAATTTAGGCAAAGAATTATTCTTGGTATTGGGCTTGTCCGGCTCAGGTAGCTTACCACTGTCGATTAGATTTTGGATCTCATGCTTCAATTGGGTACATCTATCTGTCTCATGTCCTTGAGTCTGATGAAATTGACAAAAAGCCTCAGTATCAAATTTTGGGGGTAAAGGATTTGGCAAAGGTTGAGGGGCCAATGGTTGTAACAACCCTTTTTTCTATAGCTTGTTGAAAACCCAAGATAGAGGTTTTCCCAATTCTGAGAACTGTCTTCTATTTCCTTGACCAGTTGTATTAGCATCAGCTTCCTTTTACGTGCTCTGATTACCCGATTGGTAGTTTTCTTTCTCATTCCTTCTTGCCGAAAAGCGGTTCTTCTCCCTTTCCCATTCTTTAATTTGTAGACCAGCTTGGAGAAGATCTTTGAAATCCTAGATGAGTGTGTGAGACATCTTTTCATGAAGACTAGGCAATACCCCTCTCACAATCATCCTAATATGATCTGACTCATCAGGCCTCTTCTTTAGCAAAACAACCTTATTTTCCATCTCTTTACATAATTAACAAAGTTCTCATTTTGTCTTTGCCTAATGGTCTCCACCTCCATCAAGGTAACTTCCAGCTCGACATTATACCCATACTGTTGAACGAAGGCTTTGTACAACATGTCCTAATCTTTTTGGATACTTTCTTCCAAGGTATTGAACCAATTTTGTACAACATGATCCAATGAGAGCATAAAATACCTCAGAGTTTAAGCTTTAGTAGCTCTAGCAGATTGCATAGCAGTGATATATTATTTGACATGCAAGTGAGGATTTCCTGTACCATTGTACCTAGCGAAGGAAAGCATCTTGAACTTGTAAGGGACCTCCTCATCTTGTTCTAACAACTTGTCAACCTTCAACATTTCTTCAATTTTCAGCTTCTTCTAGAATTTCTTCTCCAAATCAACAATCAGTTTCTCAACATCAGAAGTTTCAACCTCGTCTCTTTCTTCTTATCTTGAGGATCTTGAAAATATTGAGCCCAGTCATCATCATCATCAATGACTACTTTGTCATTCTCAAAAGCCACTTTACCAACCTTAGCCTTCCCTTTGTCCTTCGTCTTCTTGGTGCTAGTAGATATCTCGGCATTGATCCCCAAAATTGCAGCCAATTGGTTCTTCATGGTCTTAGCCAAGGCCTCCTTTAGTTGTTCCATCTTCGCATTGAGGGCGTCATCCACCATTCTTTGAATTTGTTTGGGCTCCATTATTCATGGTGAGAAGGTAATTGAGTCACTTCTGGATTCTATGTCACTAGCGTAGGTGGGGTTGTCGTACTCTCTTGAGCTACTGTACTCCAAGTCTGTGAGCCAAAAAGGATTAATGATATGTTATGCAATGAGTGTATGCATGTATGCACAAATAATAAACAAATAAAGATAATTAGGATGTTCCTTTCAGCCTTATAACTTTCACACACGAATGACGAGTCTCTTTTCCTAGGTTTATGATCAACAAAATACCAACATGAGATATTTTATTTTTGAAAAGTTTCTTCGGACGGTTTAACCAATAGTTATATTTTTAAAAATGGAAATCAGTTCATGATAATTGTTATTAATTAGGTTTTAATCTATTCAACTAACTAAAATAGCTTTTATGCTATATTGGATTAAAACTAAATTAAGAGATTTATTACAAATAGATTTTTCACTTGAAAAAGTAACTAATGATTCATGCCAAAAACAAGCCCATGATTAATAATTCTTAGTATAAACTAGGCTCACAATTAATTTTTGATATTTTTATAATTGACCTAAATATTCATAAGCTCTTTTAAAAGGTTGTGAAAATAATTTTTTCCTAAGCTCATTGTAAAAAGATTTTAGAAAAAATGGATTTTGGGCTTTGTATTTGGGTCATGAGAAAATTTTTTTTTTTTGACTTATTTTGGAAAAGTTTTATGTCTAAAGACCAATTTGAAAATTTTAAAAATAGCTTTGATCTTTTCAATTTAGAGGAAAAATATTATTTGAGCTCACAATGTAATTAGGTCATATTAGAAAAAGAACAAACCAAATAAGCCATGATTTAAACCAAGATAAATTAACCATAGTCAAACAATAAGCATTTGGGGTAAAACCTAAGGAAAGTAACTAGGCCAATTACATGAGCTTTAGTCTTTGGGTTGAAAGGCTTAGGTTCTCATAGCAAGTATATACCAAAAGGTACAAGGCTATGAGTGGCTATACCATGCTCGATCTCCATACCTTGAGTTAAAGTATGATATCCCTTATATAATACAACACGGATAACACGGGCGTCCTAACTCACACACACGATGCAATCTAATACGATGCAATGAATAATATTATAATAAGAAAGAATAAAATAATATAAAGACCAACAAAATCAACTTCTCTTATCCCCAGTGGAGTCGCCACTGTGAACGAAAATTTTTGCCCCCACTCCCACGTGGAATGATTCTTGTAACTTTGGCACTGTTAGGCTCGGGGCCTTAGAGAACACGGCCTAAGCCCGGAGAAAATGGAGTCCCCACCCGAATGAGCCGAAAAAAAGAAAGGGGTGGAGACTCGATTCCTAAGGAATCTACAATCCCCTAATGGGTTCAAGAAGTTGGGTACTTGTGGGGAAGGTGAGAAATGGCCCAACACTCTCACAACGCTCGGTTCATTAGAACCGACCTCATTTTCTGGTCTTAATATTATAAAATTCTTAAATATAACGATATTATCCATATTACATGCAATCATAAGAATAAATAAATACTTTATTAAAAATCATAGTAATGTCCAAACAAAGCAAATAAATGGACACCCATCCAAGGATGGAAACATGTCATTACATCATCCATGTCTAAAACTAAATGGGACACCCACCAAAAGGTGAAAATGTATCCTTTACATTAATTCAAAACTTAAAATAAATTAAATTACGTGATGCTCACAATATGAGGTACCCAAAATATGAAAACATACCTCTTACAATGTTTTAAAACCAAAGCAAATCAATAAAAATAATCAACCATTCATCATAAATAAATTATTCATCAAGGACATGAACCATCAATCAAAATATATAATAAATATACATCTAATTTAAATAAAGCAATAAATATATAAATTTAGGGTTTATGCATCAATTAGAGTTTCTTGAATAAAATTAGGATTTTGTAGGTTTTATGTTTAATAATTAGGATTTTGTATTTTAATTACTGGATTAGTCAACTAAGAAATATTCAATATAAAAGAAATAACATTGCTACTAGATGGACAAACAGATTGATCATTGATTTTATGTAATTAAAGCTTTAGTAATTAAATCTGTATGATCAAAATAATGAAGCTATTGTGTTAATATAACAATCCAAAATAATAAAAAAGTTTTAAAGGTAAAATAACATAGCTACTATGATGTTTAAATAACAAGTTATCATGCAAATATAATGGTTGATTTGATATTTGAAAATAAATAGCTATAGGATGAATTAAATATCAATGTCTAAAGGTTATGATAAAAAATAGCTATTATTAAATTTAGATGAATTAAATAAAGAACGTACCTTCGTGTTGGCTCCACCAAATTGAAGAAATTGATCAAGCTCCTACCTGCTACAATTCTTTATTTTTGGCCGAGAAAAATCAAGACACTGTCTTGTTGTCTTATTGCCTCCCTGTTTGATGTTTAATCTTTTCTTTATTTGATAATGATTTTAGAATTAATTTATTGCTCTGTTGCTCTCTGCCTAAATTGAAAGCTTGATGTTCTTCCAAAAAGTTCCAAAGAAAAGTCCAAAGTCTTTGAAATAATTGCCAAGAAAAAGTCTGAATAATTCTCTCGTCCATCCCCCTTATTCTGTGTGTTTAATACTATTATTTATAGGAAAATAAAAAGACTTAATACTATTTTAATAAGGAAATACTAAATGTTTAGGAAAAATCACAAAATAGGGTAAAACAAGATTTAGTTAAAAATTGGCAGCGCGCGGGCTGCTGGGCCTGCAAGGATTGCTGCGGGCTGGCACGCGGGCTGCGCTGGGCGAGGCAGTGGGCAACTGTAGGCTGGCGAGCGAGACAGGCTGCTGTGCGAGGATTCAACAGGCTGGGGCTTATTTCGCCGCAGGCCAAGCCTGCTGCGAATTTGCCCAAGCCAATTCGTCACGCTTGTAGTTGCCGTCGCTGATTTTGTCGTCGTCGATTTTTTATTTTTTATTTATATATATATTTTTAAAAAATAAATATAATTAATAAATAATAAATATTATTAAAATAAAATAAAATAAAATGAATAATAAATAATAATTAAAATAAATATTATATTATTAAAATAAAAAATAAATATTAAAATAAATAATATATACCACAAAAATTATTTTAGATTATTTTAAAATTTATGGACTGGACTGGGTAAAAAATTAAAGGTCTACAATAGGCCTATTATAATATAAATTTATGATATTTGAATTCATAATTATAAAATAAATTTTAAGGCCTATTAAGATATTAAAAAGGGCATGGGTGCCTAATAAATAATTAAGACAATCATGACAAATAATAAATTAAAAAAAACCTAAATGTGCTATTTATGTGTAGATGTGAATGTAGGTCGAGTATTACCACCAAACCAACCAATAATTCTTAATGACTTAAAGGAATCAAATTTGCATATTCGAGATAAGTTATAGTGTTAATCCCTTGCTTTGTCACTTTTGGAAATCTTTGATGAAAATTTAACCATTGTTGTTATTTGATCCATTTGATCATTTATTGTTTGTGATTCTGCATTTGTGAATTGTGAAAACCAATATGGCCTCTTGGCCTATGTGATCCATACCAAGCCATTTGTTTAGTCAATATGACAGAATCCCAACTTGATGGGGGTTATACCATCAAGCTATGTGCATATAGAGATTTATAGTAAAAGGGGTAGTATTTAATGCCCTTATGTGTGTGATGTGTGGTATCACTGAAATGTACACAATGATATGTTTTCTGCAGTGCTATTTTTATGTATTATCTATCATATTATGTGATTCATTTTTGTGATATTGGTCTAGTTATTGTAGGCCTTTCTTGTGGATTGAATTTTTTTGTTATACATTTATTGTACTTCAATCTTATTTATTTATTATTCTTGAACCTTGAAAAAATATTTTATTGCACACTCTACCCTTGTGACACTATAATCTCACTGAGTTGATGACTCACCCCATCGTCTGTGGTTTCAGGTAGAGGTGACTCAGGAGCATCAGCTTCTTTATTTCTTCATCCAATAAGAAGCTTGGGAATAATGTAATTTGCAAATCTATCATATATAACTAAATAATTATGTTTGTACTATACTCTAGTTGTTTCGTAGTACTATTGTGAATATTTTAGTAAATTATGGAAGTAAACTATAATGTATTAAAAAAATACTTATGTATAATAAATAATATAAAAATAAATGTTTAATAATAATATATCATAAAATTATGAGTAAATAATAAAAGTTATAAAATAAAGTTTTAATCCACTAGTGCAATTAACCAATTTATATGAATTCATAAATTAGTTGGGTTCTATATAGTGCCTGGTGGACTTAAGCCTACCTGGACCCTATGACCATCACACTTCTAAAAATAGGATGTGACAGAGGTGGTATCAGATCCTAGGTTTATAATAACATATAGGCTAAAAGTTCGTAAGCATAATTGTGAAAGAATACTATGTAGCTTAGAATTATTTTATCATGTCTTATTTTCATTGTTATCTAGATTTACGTTAATTCGTGTGCTAACTGAATAATTCTTTTTCTCTCTTATAGTTTAGATATGGAAACCCGAAGAAGACCTAGAGTAATTAGATCTGAGCAAACTGTTCCTTCTGAAGAATATGTGAAAGGAGTTGAGAATGTAAGGACTCCTCCCCTAGAACAACCGACAATTGAAGACATAATAGTTGGGGAGATGGAAAGACTTAAACAATTAAAAAAAATTATGAGTTGATGATGGAAATGATGATACAACAAAGACAACAACAATAGGCACTTGTTCTTGAAGTCCAAGTTCCTCTACCTCTACCACCACAGATGGAATTAGATGAAGAAAGAAAATTATTAGCGAGATTTTTGAAACTTAGTCCTCCAATCTATAAAGGGAAAGAAGACCCTATAGAGTTTTTAAAGGAAATGGAATCAAAGACTCAAATACTTTATTGTCCAAACAAGAAAGCAATTGAATTTGCAGGGTACCAGAAGAGAGGTGTTGAGAAAGAATGGTACAAGAGAGTTGTGGTTGGATTATTGAAAGGAAATGTTCTTTTAACTTGAAAGCAATGTGCAGAGATGGTTTTGTAAGAGTTTCTACCTTAAAGTGTTAGGCAAGCCAAGACTTTAGAATTTAAGAGGTTAGTGCAAACACCTGGTGTGACAATATCTGAATATGCAAGACGGTTTAATCAGTTAAGTAAGTATATACATGCTATAGTACCGAATGAAGCAGCAAGAATACATTGGTTCAGAAGAGGATTAGTTAATTCATTGTACATGATTTTGGCTGCTCATGATTATGATTCTTATTCCAAACTAGTGGACAAAGCAAGAATAATAGAAAATAGAGAGATAGAAGCTCGAGAACAAAAGAAGAAGGTTAGAATTGAAAGCTTTATAAGATAAAGAGACAGGGAAGAAACAGGGACACCTAGAATTAGGCAACAATCACAATTTATGTCACAAACCAATCCACCAAGAACCTCAATGGGACTTCCACCTAGACCATCTACAGGAAGGCCATATGGGACTATTACCCATGGATTTTCTAGAACTAATATTTAGAGGCCTCCTATATGTACTCCATGTCAGACTTGTGGAAAGATGCACAGAGGCCAATGTTACAGGGAGATTAAGGCATAATTTAAATATGGGAAAAAAGATCATATGATTAAAGATTTTCCTTTGATTGCAGTAGAAACAGGGCCCCAAACGTCCCTGACCATAGTGCAGATAGAAAGGAGTCCTAGATCTAGTGGAGTTAGAAGAGGTTCTGGAAGAGGCAGTGTCACTAAGAGACCTATAGTACAACCACCGTCTAGTAGGGGTAGAGGGAGAGTGTATACCTTATCACCTCAGGAGGCACAAGCATCAATTGCAACTATTACAGGTATCATTTTCATCCAATATATTAAAGGAAGGGTGCTGTTTGATTCAGGGGAAACTCATTCTTTTGTGTCCACCTATTTTGCTTCTAAATTACATGTACCTCCCAAAATGGCTTGATAGTCCTCTCACTGTGTTTACTCATTTAGAGAAAGAAATTGTTATTAAAAATGTGCACCCTTCTTATGAGGTAGTGATAAATGACAAAACACTGAGGGCTGATTTGATAGAATTACCAGTGTTAGAGTTTGATGTTATTTTGGGAATGGATTGGTTGTCTAAGTATTTTGCCACCTTAGATTGTAATGGTAAGAGGGTAATATTTCATAGTTCATCAGGAAAAAATTTTAAAATTCATGGGGATAGAAGTGAAGTGCTAAACAATATGATCTCAGTAATTAGTACTAAAATATTATTAAGAAAGGGGTGTATAGGGTATTTGACCTATGTCAAAGATACTAGTGTTTCATCCCTTAGTTTGGTTCATATACCTATAGAACGTGAGTTTTCTGATGTATTCCCTGATGATCTAACCACTTTGCCTCTAGAGAGAAAAATAGAGTTTAGTATAGATTTGCTACCTGGTACAACACCTATTTCTATTCCTCCATACAGAATGGCTCCAACAGAGTTGAAGGAGTTGAAAGCACAATTACAAGATCTTCTGGATAAAGACTTCATTAGACCTAGCAGTTCACCATGGGGTGCACTAGTATTGTTTGTTAAGAAAAAAGATGGTTCACTTCGAATGTGTATAGACTACAGACAGTTGAACAGGGTGACTATAAAGAACAAATATGCTATGCCTAGAATTGATGATTTGTTTGATCAACTACAAGGGAAAAAATATTTTTCTAAGATAAATCTTTGCTCTGGGTACCATCAGTTGAGAATCAAGAAGAAAGACTACCTAAAACTGCATTTCGTACTAGATATGGCAATTATGAGTTTTTAGTACTACCTTTTGGTCTTATTAATGCACCTGCAACATTTATGGATATGATGAATCAGGTTTTCAATTCATACTTGGATAAATTTGTGACTGTTTCATAGAAGATATATTGACTTATTATAAGAGCCCGACTGAACATGAAGAACAATTAAGAATAGTATTGCAGACTTCGAGGGAGAATCAGTTATTTGCTAAATTGTCTCAAGTGTGAATTTTGGCAAGAGACAATAACATTCTTAGGACATATGATCACCAGTGAAGGTTTACAAGTGGATCCTATGAAAATTGAAGAAGTAGTTGATTGGCCTCAACCAACAAATTTTGCAGAAATAAGGAGTTTTCTTGGATTGGCTGGTTATTATAGAAAATTTGTAAAAGACTTTTCCAAAATAGCTACACCAATTACTAGATTACTACATAAAGGGGTAAAGTTTGATTGGGATAGCAAATGTGAGGAAAACTTTTGTAGATTAAAGGAATGTTTGACATCTATACCTATTCTTGCATTACCAATTGAAGGAGGCAAATTTACAGTGTATTATGATGCATCCAGAGTGGAACTTGGTTGTGTTTTGATGCAAGATGATAGGGTGATTGCCTATGCCTCTAGACAACTAAGGAAGCATGGGGTAAATTATCCTACTCATGATTTGGAAATGGTAGCAGTGGTATTTACTTTGAAGATTTAGAGACACTACTTATATGGTGAAAAATGTGAGATATTCATAGATCATAAGAGCCTCAAATTATCTTTCAACAGAAAGATCTAAATCTTAGGCAACTTGGATGGAGTTACTTAAGGACTATGATTGTGAGATCTTATATCATCCAAGCAAAGCCAATGTGGTAGCGGATGCCTTAAGCAGAAAATCTTTGGGGAGTTTAGCATACATTCAAGTAGGCCGATGACCATTAATAAAAGAGGTTCAGAACTTATATGGCTTGGGGATACGATTTGATTTATCATATAATGGAGCACTGATAGCTCAATTCACTGTCAAACCATTATTGATTGATCATATCAAGACACTACAAAATAAAGATCCACAATTAGTGAGGATAAAAGAAGACATTGTCACGGGCAAGACCTCTTAATTTGTGATTGATGAAGGTGTGTTGAAATGTGGCAATCGACTTTGTGCATAAGTAGTAGGTGATCTAAAGGAATAGATAATGAAGGAGGCTCATTATGCAAACTATAATGCCCATCCTGGAACTACTAAAATGTACCATGATCTGAAAGATATTTATTAGTGGGATGGTATGAAGAAGGATATTACAGAATTTGTAGTAAGGTGTCTAACATGCCAACAGGTGAAATTTGAACATCATAAGCCATCTGGGCTATTACAACAGTTATCACAACCAGAATGGAAATGAGAGAGGATTACTATGGATTCTATGGTTGGATTACCTAAAACATCTGCAGGCTATGATTCTATATGGGTGATTGTTGATAGATTGACAAAATATGCTCATTTTCTACCTGTAAAAACTACTTATTCTGTATCCCAATATGCCCAAATATATTTAGATAAGATAATAAGTTTACATGGAGTGCCTATTTCCATCATTTCTAATAGAGGAACACAATTCACCTCCAGATTTTGGTAGAAGTTACAAGAGGCATTGGGAACAAAGTTAGATTTCAGCACTGCATTTCATCCACAAACAGATGGGAAAATAGAAAGAACTATTCAAACCTTAGAAGATATGTTGAGATTGTGCATTTTGGATTCTGGAAGTACTTGGGACAAGCATCTACCATTGATTGAATTTGCCTATAATAATAGCTACCATTCAACCATACTGATGGCACCCTACGAAGTATTATATGGAAGGAAGTGTAGATCTCCTATATGTTGAAATGAAATTGGTGAAAGACATATAGAAGGCCCAGATCTTATTCAAGAAACCATAGAGAAAGTACCATTAATTCAAGAATGTTTGAAGACAGCCTGCAGCTGCCAAAAGAGCTATGCAGATCCTAAAAGAAAAGATATTCAATTTAGTATTGGTGAACATGTATTTCTGAAAGTGTTACAATGAAGGGAATCATAAGATTTGGTAAGAAGGGAAAGCTCTCACCAAGGTACATTGGTCCATTTGAGATCTTACAAAAAGTGGTATCAGTTTTATACCATTTGGCACTGCCACCCAATATGGAACAAGTGCATCCAGTGTTCCATATTTCGATGCTTCAAAAATATATTTTTGATCCATCCCACATTTTACAAGCTCCACCAGTGGACTTGCAACAAGATTTGACCTATCAAGAAGTACAGGTAGCTATAGTTGATAAGCAAGTTAAAAGACTTAGAAATAAGAATATTCCTATGGTAAAAGTTTTGCGGCAAAGTCAATCAGTAGAAGAATATACTTGAAAAACTGAGTCTGAGATGTTAGATAGATATCTTTATCTTTTTAGTGGGTGATTGCTTTAGAAAATTCGAGAACGAATTTCAATTAGGGGGAGAGAATGTAATACCCTAGATGAAATATAAATCTAGTAGCTTAAATATTGTATAAATTAAATGAATAAAGTGAGAAAAAATCTTGATTGAAATAAGTTTTAATGTGTCAAAGTAATATAAATAAAAACTCTAAAGTACTTGAATTGAAAACTCTACAACTCATAACGATTGTGAATCAAACCAACTAATTGTAAGGTATAAAATAACAAATTATATTTATATATAAACTATTGGAGAAACAAAATGACCTGCTAGAGTGATGAAAGAATCATTGATATATATATATATATATATAAAGAAGTGAAAGTTACAAGTCACTAAAGTGTTGAAAATGGAAAATTTAAAACACCTTAGCTACGGTAACTCATATGTGTAAAACTCTTAGGTATTATACTCAAAATGCATTACAACTTAATTAATAATATCTTAACATAATTATATGCATCAAAACCATATAAAATAAAAAAAAATTGAAAATTAGAAGTGAAAATAATTTTAAAGAAATTAATATTAAGTGTAGGTAGCAATTTAAGGTGTGAAAATACTAAAAGGGCATACAAGTTAACAAAAAACATGAAATACTTGAGGGAAAAATTGGACATTTTACCCGCTTAATTCTCAGCCATTTTTATGCCAAATTAAATGTGTAAGTCAGCTTCTTTGAATAGGAAGAGCTTAGGCAAATTATGATTAAAAAATTGACAATAGTTTTGTTCTTATCTCAATTTCTTTTTCCTTTCTCATTTCTATCAAAACATCTCTTTTTCTATCATGATTTTCTCTATTTTTCCAGCAGCCATGAACCCTTCCTAAGCTAATTTTTTATGTCTAAAAGTGATCTAAAATAAAAAATTTAATCAACAAAGAGATATAAAAGCAAAGAAGGCAAAAGGAACTCTTAAAGGTAAGAATTTGTAAATTCTGAATCTTAATCTTTTAATTTAGTTCCTCTAGCTTTAAATTTATTATTTATTGAATCTGAGCTAACAATTATTATTTATACATGTTTAATAAGTATTAGAATGTTGGAAATTGATTTATATTGAAATAAATTGAAAGGAATGAAGTTAGAATCCCTAACACTCAAATCTCTCCAAATTATACAGCTTGGACTTTTAATAATTTAGCTACTGTGTTTTATTTATTTTAATATGAAAATGAGTTTTAAATTTTATAAAAAATTACTGAAATATGTATTTGGATGTTGAAAAGGCTGTAGTAAAAGGAAAATTCAAAATAATGAGGGAAAATGAGTGAGTAAATAAGTGAATATAAGCTACTTATTTTAATAGTCTTAATTAATACCACTAAAATTTGCTGTTGTGTTTGAATTATTTACCCATATAAATGAACTCTATAATTTGTGAAACTTTAAAAAGAGCTCATATATGATGTTGGGAACATGATGAAAAATTTTAGGGCAAATTAATTTGAAGAAATTAATATACAATTAAATGAATACAAACTACTCAAATGCTAGAATTTAGGTGTTTTGTTAACTTGGGACTGAATTGAGCATAGCAAAATATATTTGATTTGGTTATAAATATAAACATATAATAGATGAATATAAGCATATAATAGATGAATATAAATTTTAATATGTATATTTAATGTTCTCCAAATTATAAATATTAATTTAATAAATAAGTAAATCAAATGATTTAAAGAAGACAATGTATTTTTATAGGCATATGGCACATATTTGAACTTACTATATTGTATAGTCCTATTATAATATAATTTTATGATATTTGAATTCATAATTACAAAATAAATTTTAGGGCCTATTAAGATATTAAACAGGGCTTAGGTGCCTAATAAACAATTAAGACAATAATGACAATAATAAATTAAAAATAAACCTAAATATGCGATTTATGTGTGAATCTAAATTTAGGTCAAGTATTGCCACCAAACCAACCAATAATTATCAATGACTTAGAGGAATCAAATTTTGTATATTGGATATGAGTTATAGTGTCCATCCCTTTCTTTGTCACTCTTGGAATTCTTTAATGAAAATTTAACAATTATTGATATTTGAACTATTTGATATCATTTGTTATTTGTGATTCTGCATTTGTGAATTTTGAAAGCCAATGTGGTCTCCTGGCCTATGTGATCCATACCAAGCTACTTGTTTAATCAATATGACAGAATCCCAACTTGATGGGGGTTATACTATCAGGCTATATGCACATAGAGATTTATAGTAAAAGGGATAGTAGCTAATGCCCTTATGTGTGTGATGTGTGGTAGCATTGAAATGTATATAGTGATATGTTTTCTTCAGTGCTATTGCTATGTGTTATTTGTCATATTATGTGATTTGCTTTTATGATATTGGTCCAGTTATTATAGGTCTTTCTTGTGGATTGAACTTATTTGTTATACCGTTATTGTGTAGCCACCTTATTCATTTATTATTCTTGAACCTTGAAAAAATATTTTATTACACACTCTACCCTTGTGACACTATAATTTTACTGAGTTGACGACTCACCCCATCGTCTTTGGTTTTCGGTAGAGGTGACTCAGGACCATTAGCTTCTTGATTTCTTTTTCCAGCAAGAAGTTTGATAATAATGTAATTAGCAAAAACTATAATATATAACTAAATATTTATGTTTGTGCTATACTTTAGTTGCTCCGTAGTACTATTGTGAATAGTTTAGTAAATTGTGAAAGTAAACTATAATGTAATAAAAAAATATTTGTGTGTAATATATAATATGAAAATAAATGTGTAATAATAATATATCATAAAATTATGAGTAAATAATAAAAGTTATAAAATAAAGTTTTAATTCATTAGTGCAATTAACCAATTTGTATGAATTCATAAATTAGTTGGGTTCTACGTGGTGCCTGGTGGCCTTAAGCCTATCTGGATCCTAGGACTGTCACACTTCTAAAAGTTGGGTGTGACAGTCCAGGTGGAGACTTCATTTCTCCAAATTTAGGCCCGTGTTCTTTAAGGCTCCGAGCCTAACAATGCCAAAGTTGCAAGAAATATTCCACCTAGAGTGGAGGTAAAAATCTCCGCTCACAATGATTTTTTTGGCAAACATTCCTATTATCTTGTATGAATTTTGCTATGAATTTTTCATTAAGTACTGCATTTTTCCAGTATTGAATTTTCTTGAATTTGATAGAAGGGGATGTTTATTGTGGAAAAGAAAATCTTGGCCTTTTAGTAATTTTATAGGCATACCAGAGGGTGTAGGTTTCTCAATTAAACTGTGCTAAAATGACTTTTACTCAAAATTATGTGAATTTCTAAAAGAACCAAAACGGAATTCTTGAGACTTCGGTACTGTTAGGCTTTGGGTCTTAGAGAACAAGGCCTAAACCGGGAGAATTTGGAGTCGCCACTCTAATGGGCTAGGAAGATAGGAAGAGGTGGATAACTCGATTCCTAAGAAATTCCCAACCCCTACTTGGGTTCGGAAAGTTAGGTATGCATGGGGAATGTGAGAATGACCCAGCATCCCCACAGCAACTGGTTTATTGGAACTGGCCTCATTTTCGAATTTAAATGTTATTAAATTCTTAAATTATTATAATGTTATCCACATTACAAATAATTAAAATAAATAACATCATACCATTAATTAAACGAATAAAATGGGCACCCATACTAGATTGAAATATGCCCTTACAATATCCAAATCTAAAATATAAATAAAATAGAATGCCTATCAAAAGGTGAAAATGTATCCTTTATAATTGTCCTAAAAATAAAATAAGCAACATAACAAAATAAACAATTTAAATAAACTAAGGCACCTACCATAGGTAGAAATATGCCTTTTACAATCTCAAAATTCTAAATAATAAGAAATTACAATGCATAAACATATAAAGAATTATAAAATTAGGGTAAACTAATTAATTTAAGATCAATCACAAAAATTACAATCCATAAGTAAATCTTAATATTAACCCCTTAATGAATTATAGCCGGTTAGTGGGCGGGGGTCAAGGGAGCAGCGCCCCTGAAAGATAAATGATTCACAAGATATGGTTTTATTGGGGAATTAGGATTTTGCTAATGAAACTAAAGTTAAACATGTAAAATTAGGATTTTATAATATAATTAAGGTTTTAGTTTGGAAGTTAGGGTTTTAAAATATAAATTAGGGTTTTAGATGTTTTACATGCAAGCTAATATAAAAACATCCAAACTGAAATTAAGACATGCAGACTAGGATTTTAAAATATGCAAGCTAAGGTTTAAATCATCAACTAATCCTAGAGATGTGGTTACTGGATGAGATTTATAAACCAAAAAAATAATAATGAATTTCGTCATATTAAACAATGAAGATGATTAATGGAATTCAATTAAATGAGTTAATAAATCGTACCATCGTTTGTTGGCTCCACTAATGTTAATTTGTTGAACCAAACTCCTTCGTAGTACTGCTTGGATTGACTGTAGTCTTGGCCGAGCCAATGCAATCTGAAGAAAGTTGTTTGCTTTCAGTTACTGCCTTTATGTTGATTGTATTGATTACTTCTCTTTCTGTCTCAATTCACTCTATGTCTCTTTAATTTTTCTCCTTCTCTTATTTTCCTTTTGATTCGTATTTATAATGTTTAAATTAGGGTTGACTCTGATTATTAATCCTAATCCGATTCCAATACTTAATTGTTATCCGAGATTTTCACAAGTTAAACACGATTAGGACTTCTAATTTTGGTTGAAACCGAACTCATGTCGAATTAGACTTGCTCATATAAAGTCGGACCACGACATGCGTGAAGCTCATATAGATTTAGACAATGTCCAAATTGATATGAGCTAGCTCATGTTGATTTAGACAATGAAGCTCATGTCAATTTAGATGAATCCAATTCGATATGGGCATAGCCCATATCGACTCAAACCAAACAGAATCAATTTCTAATTTTTGGATTGGACCTAATTTGGACTTTTATAAATTGAACCAGTTTATTTTGTGCCTTTTAGAATTGGACCATTCTAATTCAAGGCTTTAAACTAGCTTTAAATTTTTAGATTCGGACAGTATTTGGCTTGGCCTCATTCAATCAGGATCAAACTTGTAAAGGGCTAAAATTATTGGTCTACAACAATTTTACCCTCACTATATAATCAATCGACTACCACATGCTCTACTGCAGTAGAAAAAACCTTTATGAAGCTTTTTATCATTGGAAGCCTAAGCTACTACACTTAAAAACTTTTAGGTGCCTATGTTACTCAACAAATAAAAATTTTTAGGTGCCTATGTTACTCAACAAACATTAAGCCCACAAGAGATAAAGTAGTTCCAAGAGCTTTTAGATGTGTATTTTTTAGCTTTGTAATCAGTTAGAAGGGGTTTAAGTTGTATGATGTTGATAATTTGCAGCTTTTAATCTCTAGAGATGTGGTGGTTCATGAAAAGGTGTTTCCATGTAAAGGATGGGTTGACAAGTTTGTAGAAGTAGTCTTACCACATGCTTCAATCTCATAAAATTTTACTTTATCATATCATATATCTTAGCCTTATTTCCCTCAACCTAACCTACCTAATATCTCATAGCCTAACCCACCCAACCCCTCACAAATTATAAACTAAATACAACGATTTACCCATTTTTCCTTACACAAACATGTTTGAACCTCAACTTCAATCATCACAACCCAACTCACCTAACCAACCTTAAACTACATCACCTTTATCACCACATATGACTTCATCTAACACAAAATACTCATCCAATGACAACCCTTTAACTATTTATATACCAGTAACAAACCATAACTTACCTATTAATGAGTCTGCACTATCTATAGATTCTCAAAGAGTGAGTAAAAAAATCAAGAAAAAACTTACATGGTTGAAAGCTTATGTTAATTTTCTAGTTGGTCCTAAACACACCTTATCCTCTCCTCATCCACCTAACACTTTTCCTCTTCCCTAACCCATACCTCACTAGTGATCATATAACTTTTCTCACAAATGTTACTTAGCTTCACGAACTCAAAAGCTAAAATGAAGCTAAGGATTCCATTGAATGAGATTGAAATGCATGCAAAATGAGTTTGAAGCACAAGAAAGAAATAAAACTTGGAATCTAACATCTTTATACCCAAGTAAAACTGCTATAGAATGCAAGTGGGTGTTCAAACTCAAATTAAATTCTGATGGGAGTGTTGAGAGGCACAAATCTAGGCTAATGGAAAAGTGGTTTCATCAAATAGTCGGTATAGACTATAATGATAGCTGCTTTCCAGTGGCATAGGTTATTATAGTATGAATTTTTCTTACTATGGCAGCAGCTAAAAATTGGCCATTAACCAAGTAGATGTCAATAAAGCCTTTCTCCATTGTTATTTGGAGAAAGAGGTGATAAAAAGCAAAATATATTCATATTTGAGGGATTATCTTGATAACTTGTAAAATAATAATAATAATATGTAATAATAAAATAAAGTAGGTACAAAAAAAATGCAATTGAAAAAAATGTGCAAGTAGGTGAGAGTAGGTGTGTGTTATTATTAGTTTAAGAAAGGAAATTTAAAAGAAAAGAAAAAAAAGAATAAAAGAAAATGGAGAAAGAAAACACAGAGGAAGAGAGAGAGAGAAAGGAAATAGAGAACAGAGAAGGAGAGAGAAGGGAGGAGAAAAAACGACAGTGTTGATTTTGCCTTCCGTTCGCCACTTTTCGATCGACGAACGACAACACACATTGGCCTGGGAGAACCGCCGTCCAGAGATGAGTCGAATGCCATCAATTTTTGCCGTGATCGGCTGCCAGACGGAGACGCATTCCGTCGAATCTTAACTCCAGTGACATTTCCCAACATCTTTTCGACCACTTTTTTCGATGAGTAGAGTATTTTTGAAATTCTCTCTTTATGAGCTTCAATTTGATGTCTTATTTGCTAATTCAAAATGAGTATTTAGAAAATATATGGATAGTAATTAAAAATAATATATATAATAAAAATAATAAGTAATTAATTTAGAATAATAATTATAATTAAAATTAATAATTATAAATTATAAATATTAAACTAAAATTTAATTAGTGAGTTACTGAGATAAATTAAAATTTATATTATCAGTTATTTATTTAGAATTACTTATTTTACTAATTGATTTAAATAAATCATTTGCTAATTTAAGAATTTAATTATAGCCACTATTTATTTATTTATAGAATTAATTAAGTAGTTGCAATTAGAATGAAAAATTAAAATAATGAAGACAATTAGATAATAAGAATACAAAAATGTATTAAGTTTAAAAAGGAAATTTTAATACAAATTATAATTTAAAATTTAATATTTGAGGGGTAAATATTTATTGGTAAATTTCAGAATAAATTAATTATATTATATAAATTGATGAATTGGTAGTTAGTTTTTAATTAGTAAATTTAAAGTTATCATTAAAATAAAATTTTTAATTATTAGTTGAGTTAAGTAATCAATGAATAATTAAATTACATGGTAAATATATTGTGTTCGAAGATTTACAAAATTAAGTATTTGAATTTTAATTATTATTTCATAAAATTAAATAATTAATAATATTTAAGAATTTTTGAAATAGTAAGTAGCCATTATATTAGGGAATAATTGTATACATATATAATTATTTATTAAATCAATAAGAGTAATTAATGTTGTTTAAATTAGTACAATTAATTAGTTAATTATAATTAATTATTTAGTTAAATTTTGTATTATTATTATTATTACTACTGCTGCTGCTGTTTGTTATTGTCAATATTATTACTGTTATATTATAATTAATATTTATAAGTTTACTTAAGATTATTTTAATAGTTACTATTGATACTATATTTGACATTTTATGTTAAATTTAATATAAAATAATATTATTATTTGAAATGAAAATTAAATTAATAATGTTATATTTTAAGTAGACAGTAATAATATTATTAATTTTATTAAAGATAATTATTAGAAATTAAATTGTATATTATTAATATTAAAAAAATTTATTAATAATAATTACTTGATATTTGTGAAGTAAATAAATTGTATATTATTAATATTATAAAACCCAACAGAAACTTTTATAGTTAAAATTAAAAGTAAGTAAGTGACTATCATTATTTTGTATCAGATTTAATATAAATTATTAAATTTAAAATAATGATGATTAAATAATTATTTTAACTACCTAAATAATGTTATTATCATACTATCAAAATTATAAATTTAATATAGGAGATTTTTAGAAAATAAATTATAAATAAAGTATTAAAAAGTAAATAAGATTGTATATTATATTAATATAATTAGCATTAATTAAACTTAATATATATTATTTTGGTCAAATTAAAGGTAGTTAAGTAATTAATTTAAACAATAAGAATTAATCAAATAATGTTAATGTATAGGTAAATATTATTAATTGTTACTATAGTGAATATTTTTAAATATGAAAAATAATAAAAATTAAAGTAAGTGATATTATTTTAATAATTCTTATTATAAACATTATTATAAACACCAACTTATTTTGAAAATTAAGTTAAATAAATTTTTAATATATGAAATAAAAATAAATAAGGTTGTATTTTATGTCAAAGATTAGACAAATAATTAAAAATGAAATAAAATTAATTAATTAATTAATTAATATAGAAATTTTTATTACTAAGTTATTAAAATAAATAAACTAAATTGAGATAATAATTAATAAATGGACATTTAAAAATATATTAAGTCATTAAAAATTATAATTGATTTAAAAATTAGATAACACTAATTGGAGTTTTATCTTAGAAATGTTGAGGGATATCAATTTACCAGAATTTCGCTAGAATTTAAGGATTCTACCCACACGTCATATTTTTAACATAAATCCATAGTAATTAATAAAATTTATGTTATAAACTAAATTAAATATTATTTTTATATTATTATGAGCGAATCCAGCAGCAATTGTAGAATACTAAAGAGATCCTATTGGTTAAGCGAGTATAATTTTTAGTTCAGGTGAGCGGGTAAATATGTAACATTGTATTTATAAAGTATATGATATATATATATATATATATATATGTGTGTGTGTGTGTGTGTGTGTGTGTGTGATTTTGAAAAGAGAATTTACAGAATTTAAAGTGATGATTTATTTTTGAATGATATTATTTTTCTTATAAATTGAGAACAAATAATAGTAGTTTAGTTTTTTATATATATGACAGATTAATAATATTGTATTGGATAAATGATTTATATACAGTCCTATTATAAACTTGCCTGATCACACTTTGATGATGGGTGTTTATATAAATTTAATGATATTATAAATTTACTCTTTGACCTGGATAATTGCTCTATACATGTCTCTTTGGGCTTGCGAAGTAAGTCATCATGCACCTTTAGATTGAAGATGATCAGTAATGAATTATATTTGAGTGTATGTAAGAGATGATTGATTTGAGTTATTTTTGAATTTGCTAAGAACTATGGAATTGATTGAGATTTAAATTATATTTATCAAGCTAAGCTATAGATGATGTTTATATATATATATATATATTATGTATTAGTAAACCTTATTTATTTTTTCTTGTTACATATTTATCTATTCACTGAGTAGTTGGACTTACCTCTTATATATATAAATATTTAAAATAATTGAAGAATACCCTGGTAGAAATTTTCCACTTTTATTTGCACCAGTGCATAGTGGAGGTTGGGCCAACATAACTCGGTTTTATTTAAGATTTATTTATATTATTGTATTAGATAATAATAAAGATATATCTAAAAATATTAGTAATTATTGGATGATATTGATGTGTGTACATGAAAGATATTAAATAATTAAATTATGAGTGGCGATCTTCTAATAAAGTAATATTATGCTATAATCACATACGAGATCGTAAAAGATTCAGTTAAATTACAAGATAAGTTCACCATAAGGATTAAGACAGTGGGGTGTAACAATTCTTAAGGCTTGTTATTAAATAATTCTATTTATTTTAGTGTATTTTTGCATAAGAAATAACTTGAAGGAGTAAAGACTCAAATAGTAAAAAGTGAGTTGATTGTGGAAAAGCTTGAAGAAAATTGCTGAAAAAAAGCCTTGGGCGTAACCCTTGAGCAAGGCTTATTCTCAAAAGGGTCTGATACTGGAAGATTATATGTGCTAGCTGAGAATCATGATTTATTTAGGACACTTGAGATACAAATTTTGGGCAAATTCGCAAAGATATTAGGATTTATTTATAATTTAAGATATTAGGATTCGCGAAGACAATATCTTAAATTTATAAGATATTAAGATATTAGGATTCGCGAAGACAATATGGAGGAATTTTAATAACTATTAATTTTTATTTATTACTTGTATTTTTATTTTTATCTTCCTAATTAGAGTAGGAAACTTAAAAGGGTATAAAAGTCAATCTTTTGGCAGCCCTAAGGACTTCTTCTTCTTCTTCTTCTTCTTCTTCCCTTGATCTGTTATTGACATTTTTCCAGCAGACTTATTGGAGTATATTTAGTTTCTTTTCTAAAGAGCAGGTGTAACTAAATTCTTAATAGTTGAAGGAGTAATTAAGGTTTCAATTCGCCAAAATTTTTGAGATCTAATAAACTCTTTACTTATTTTCTTTAATTTTAGTGTTTGTGTGTCTTTTGCAGTTTAATTTCATTATTATTTTGCTAATTAAATATTATGGCTCATTGCTTGATTAGTTGAATAATATATAGCCATTTAAAAACTTAGAATCCATAATTTTTCTTAAGATTTTAATATTTGTGGCAATTAGGAGTAGTACTAAGAAGATACACAATCTAATTTAAATAGATTCGGCGGTAGAATTTGTTGATTAGAATTAGGTCCTTATAAATCTTAAAGTTATTAGTGGATTAAATCCTAGAGGGGGTCTCTATAGAGTTATTCAATAATAAGGGTTAGTTATAGAGCATCTCTTAACTAATGTATTATCTAAGGAAAATTTAGCTAATGCGAGCATCTCGGTTAGCTAGAACTAATTTACTGAAAAATTAAAAAAATTATTTTTGTATCAATTATCAAATCTAAGAATTGAAACCAAGATTATTCTCTTTGACTAAAATCATCATCATTAATATTTTCCAACTTTTTGCTATTATTTAATTTTTAATATCAATTTTAATTTTAGTTCTGAATTTATTTTAATCTTCAATCATAAAACTCTCCATTTAATTTTATTTAGCTCGTACTTTGGGTTTTCAAGAGAAATTAATTTAAGTAATCAATTCTCTGAGGATTCAACCATATTCACTGTTTTATAATTTTATTTTGTCCAAGAATAGATTTTTATTTTTGGTAGGAAAGTTGTTATATTTGGGCTTCGCATGTCTAGATATTACATATAGTATTTGACAATTAAGCCAAAATGTCCTCAATCCAAGAGGGGTGCATTTAAAAACAACTCATCACCTACTTAAGTATCTCAAGAAGAATGTATCCCTTAGTTTGTTTTTCTCAACAACTAATTCACTTAAGTTGACAACATTTTGTAATTCAGATTGGTCTTCTTGTATTAAAACTCAACAATCTCTGACTGGATACTACATTTTTTTGGGAAGTTGTCCAATTTTATGGAAATCAAAGAAGCAATTAACGGTAAACAGAAGCTAAGTATTGAACCATGGAAGCAACGATGTGTGAATTTCAATGGATCACATATATTCTGTTTGAGTTCCAAATTAAACCTCCCTTGCTATTTGAGCTTAAATGTGATAATAAGGTTGCAATCCATATTGCTAATAACTCGATATTTCATGAGAGAACTAAATATATTGATATTGATTGTCATGTGGTTAAATACAAGATGAAAGAAGGTTTTATCAAATCCCCTCACTTTCCTTCAGCTTTATAGATAACAGATACTTTCACCAAGCCTTTATCACTTCCTCTATTTTCTGCTTTAACTTCCAAGTTGTCTTTGGTGGATTTTCACCAAAGCTCAATTTTAGAGGAGGAGGATGAAGATATAATGAGTCAACAAGTTTCTTATTTGTTCTGCTGTGAGGTTGATCATACAACTAGCATTAGTTATAGATGAAGCTTCTAGCTTCTTCTCATTTACTTTCTTACATATAAACTTAGCTTCTGTTCATTCTAAGAATAAGAGAAGATATTCCATTTTTATCTACTTCTATTTTTGTTCAATTTATACTTGGCTAAGAACTTGCAGATGGACATGATTGGCCTAAATTTCATTTTGTTCATTTTGTGTGCAAACAGGAGAAATGAACTTTCCTTAAATTCAAAATTTTGTATTGTTGTCTTTTTGCTTATGACAAAAATGGGGAGAAATGCATTATAATGCAAATTTGGATTGGTATAAAATTGGTATCAGATATTTGTTATTAAAATGTAATATTTCAATTGGTATTAAATTTAGACTTGTTTGTTTACTTTAGACTTGTTTTAATTGGTATTTGATGATGAGGTGGATTTTAAGGACTCCTTTACGGGTTCGGGTTTAGGATCTGTCAATTCCTCTACCTGTAAAATAAAGAAGGGACTGGGCTCCAATGGGAAGACTCCAATGCCTAAGTTAGTATTCTGCAGAGTAGATGAACTTATGTATCAAACAATAGGAAGAAGAGGAAGAAGAAGAACCTTTTACCTGTGGAGGTTTATCCCTATTTATAGTTGGAGAGTGGGGGACAACACCTGCGAGGGTCAGCGTATTTTTTAGATGTGGTAGTATAGTGCTCCCTGTCACATCAAAGCATACGCTACTAGACATAGAAGGATTCGGCTGAACATAAGGGCTCAAAACCAAGGTTCTTGTGTGTGATGAGTTAGGTCTCAGAGACCAATTTAGTAGGGATAGTACCACTAGTTCCCCCTAGCAAGACTTACATTTATGTCAGGAAGTGGTATGGGTAACATAGTTTGGAAGGGTACATGTCATGCATTGAAGGGGATAACGGTCTATTTGCCACAGAGTTGGATGGGCGGGAAATGCACCAAGATATCCCACTAAATGCAGTAAATGCGATGATGCCTATAAATAAGGGAAGGTGATGTTGTCATTTACTACTTTCAATTTTTGTGAGATTTCGGTTGCTCTGTTTTGTGTTTTGCTCAGTTTTGCGGGGTTAGTTAAACAGTGAGCTAGGGTTTTCTACTGACCATGGTCTGTGGTGACAACAATAATTGGTGAGTTTTGCTCTTAGAATTTGCTTGATTTTTGTTTGTTATAATTGTTGAATAGTTCAGATAGAATGAGTTCGAAGGGCGAATATGTGTCCATAGGTGAACAGAGAGTGAGTGAGGAGTGTGTACACTATATTGACTCTTTCAAGTATAGTAATAACGTTAGGAGCTCTTCCAAAAGGGGAGACTTGGGTAATTATTAAGGTAGCCTAAGCTATAGAGGAAAGAGCTACAACAGCACAGCCCGCCCTCCTAGATGCAGAAAAGGAAGAGGAAGGGGGCTCGAGTGTTTAGGCTGCCTCTTATCGGGCATGCTTCAGAGACATTAAATTTACCTTGACCGAGGAAGATATAAAGGGTATTTGAGAGAAAAATCAAATACCTGCTGATTACAAAATGGTTCTACCCGGCAGCAATGTTCGGAGCCATGATACTCCTGGGGCAGATCAAGTAATAATATACGAGGAGGATTTAAGGGCGGGAGTTCGGTTTCCCTTAAGCACGTTCATAATAAGATTTTTAAATATAAATGGTATATCTCCAGGAAAACTTAGTCTAAAGGCCTGGCGAACTGCTATTGGGTTCGAGCTTCTTTGTAAGCTATTAGGCAACCTCTCCCAGGGTCTTGGCCGTGTTATGGTTTATCAAGGCTCAACCAAAATCAGATGAAGATTTTTATTTCTCCAGGCCCAACGGAGACTCATACTTTTCACAGGGAAACCAGACTTTATGAAATGGTGGAAAGATCAATTTTTCATTTTGGAGAAATTTGGAGAGTTTGATTGTCTTACTAAGTGGAGTCAATGTGGAACCTGGCCAAACATAAAAAGGGGGAATTTGCATACTGATGACTAAGCTATCTTTGACAAGATAGCGCATGACATTCAGAGAGAGAATCTGAATGTTCTGCACTTAATTGAAATATATTTTCCTCTGAGGAAAGGTCCAATTGGATCACTCCCTGAGGATCAGGCTGGTAATGCCTCTATTTTATATTTTGGTAAGTTTGTTCTGTAATAATTTTTTGATTTTTTTTATGCATAGATGGAGAGAGGGGGAATGAAAGACCATGTGAAGGCAATCCAGAAGGTGAAGGTCGAGACTAAAAAGACCGCCCTAGAAAAGAAGGAGCACTGATTCACCTTCTGGAGGAAGTGGTGGAGAACCTTCCATGAGGAAAAGGAAGGAGAAAGAGAAAGGAAAAGAGGCAGCAACTGGCGTGGATAGTGCTTGCTTAGTACCCACAAGCCAAACTCCTAAAGAGCAGGCTGGAGATGACCTCGCTCTAGTGCAAAGTCAAGGTGGGGGAACTTCTTCATGGGCTCAGAGGTAAGAAACTCACTTTGTGGGTGCAGAGCTATAGCATGAGGTAGATCCCTAAAAACTAATAGAGGCAATAGTGAAAGGTTTTACGTCCTGATACGGTGATGACTTCTCTATTAATGACCTGGAAATCATGTACTTCAACAGAGAGTATCTGAGGAATATACCTCTGAAGAACAAGCACTTAGAAAGTATGAGTAGGAAGAATTTGTTGGAGAGATACTGCACTACAATAACCGAGGTAATTTGTGTTCGGAGTAGAGCTTGGTTATATTGATTTTATGATCTATATTAAGTTGTATTGGTTTTCCAGTATGATCTTCTGTGCCAACATATGGGGGATTGGTATGTTGGGATAGTGACTGCCTATGAGGAAATGAGGGAGAGCTTGAGTCCCTAAAAAAAGAAAGATTGACATGGAGCACCGCTTAGCCAGGGCAGAAAAGAGGGCTATAGAGGCAGAGCGCCGGATTGAAGATATGGGGAAGGAGCTTAACCAAGTGAAGGGTGACCTTGACATCATACAAGGGTCTCTAGCTAAGGAGCAAGAGGTGTTGGTTAAGCTCAATGACAAGATGGATGACCAAATAGCTCACAGAATTGTAAAGTTCCAAAAGCTCGTTGTTATTGAGCTAAAAAAGAGGTCTCCTAAAGGAGAGTATGACTGGGTATTTGATGTCGACCCGATTAGGCTCCTAATATTGAGGCAATTAATTTGGAGGAGGATGAAGAGGTTGCCGCCTGAGACAAAGCTAGTAAAGATTAGGGCTAGGCTCTTCTTTCTTTTTTAGGACATAATAGGGCAACTTAGTAGAATTCCAACTGCATTATCTTATTTTGATTGCAAAGCTTCTGCTGTTTCTTGCCTCTTTTATAGCTCGATGAAGAGCTGGATAAGCTTGGTAGAGAGCTTTATTAGCTCGATACAGAACTTAACAATTTTTATTTTTGCCAACCTTTTTATAGATATGAAAGGTTATACTCATGGCTGCCTATGATTTAATGTAAAGGTCGACATTTTTATACTTGTAATTTTGTAACTTGAAATGAAATGAAGTACAATATTTATCCGAACTTTATTTGCAATTTATTATAATTGAGGGGCTGTTAGTTCAACACGTAATCAGTTGACTATTTGCAAAAGCGTTTAAAGCTCGGTGCATGACCCGTGCTGAAAATAGCATGCAGTTGCTATGCTATAAGATATATAATAAATGTTGAGAATATGTGCAATTAGGGTACTATAAGGCTCGGTGTGTAAGGCATGATGAGTTGTAGCATAAGTGCTAATCGTGTGTGATGGGGGCACTATAAGGCTCGATGTGTGAGGCACAATGAGCCATACTATATCCGTTAATTGATGTGCAACTAAGGCATTGTAGGGCTCGGTGTGAGAGGCACAGTGAGTTGTATTGTAAGTGCTAATTGATGTGTGACTAAGGCACTATAGGGCTCAGTGTACAACTGAGGCAATGTAGGCCTTAGTGTGTGACACACGATGTGTTGCATTGTAAGTGCTAATTGATGTTCGACTGAGGCACTGTAGGGCTCGGTGTGTGAGGCACGGTGAGCTGCACTATAAGTACTAATTTGTGTGCAATTGAGGTACTGTAGGGCTCGGTGTGTGAGGCACGGTAAGATGCACTGTGAGTTTTAGATATATGTGATTGTGTTTGCTCGGAATGAGGGCTGAACAGCTCAATGTTCATGTGTTAATACGTGTGTATCCATTTTAGTCAAGTATTAAATTGCAGTGCTTCAGGGGAGCTCTAGCAATGCTCCTTTTCACTTTTGTCTTTCATGTGTACTAATACAAGTGTTAGCATATATAAAAAATACAAGAAAAGTAAAAATACAAAAGTTTACAACTAAAATCATTACTTGCACTTATTAAAAGTACTTTCTCATATTGCAGGAGTTCCAGGCTCTTGGAATTTCTTTGCCATTTGTTGTGTGTATCTTGTATGCACCTGCCTGAAGAACCTTGGTGACCTTGTAGGGTCCTTTCTAGTTGTTCTGAGACTGCTTTAGTGCTATAAGCTAATGAAAAGGGAATTTCTCCAGTAGCTATCCATGGAGAAGTGCGGTAAGCCCATAAAACATTATACAACTCTTCTGCCCACAAGCCTTTGGCTTCGTCAAGTCTCCTTTTCAAACCTATTAAAATTGTTAGGTTTGTAACTTTAGCTTGACCGTTAGTCTGGGGGTGGTAAACTGAGGTGAATCGGAGGTCAATGCTGAGCTCTTTGCAATATTCCCTAAACTGCTTACAATCAAACTATCTATCGCTATTGGTAATTAAAGTATGAGGAATGCCAAACCTTGTGATGATCGCCTTTTAAAGAATTTAATGATTACACTCGGGGTAATGGAGGCAAGAGGCTCCTCTTCTACCCATTTCATGAAGAGATCAACTGCAACAACCAAAACTTTCTCTGAGCTGTGGCTTGGGGAAAGGGACCTAAGATGTCCATTCCCTACTGAACAAAAGGCTATGGGCTCCGGATTGGTCACTATTTGGTGGTAGGTTGGTGTAACAAGTTGGCATATTTCTGGAATTTCTTGCACTTCTGAACTAAACTCTTTGCATCAATGTCCATGAATGGCCAAAAATAACCTTGTCACAATGCTTTCTGAGTTATAGCCCAGGCTCCTTCATGGGCTCTACATATTCCTTGATGAATCTCCCTCACCAAATAGTTACCTTCATCTTCATATACACTCCTGCTCCATGGAAGAGGAAATGACCTTCTGTACAAGAGCTCGTCATGAATGGCATACAAGCTAGACTTTCCAACAATCTTCTTAGCTTCTACCGGATCCCTTGGCAATTCACAATAATCAAGAAATTTGTAAATCAGAAGTCTATACCCCCTCCATTAGCTCGACTACCATTATCGATAAAGTTTCATAACTCGGGCACTAAATAACTTCAAACAGCACTCCCTGTTCGGGGGGCCCCATACTTAGCAGTAGCAGCTTTAGCCAGCCTGCTGCCTATTCATTCTTCATATGTAGTATGTGGTGGATCTCAAGAGCAACCACCCTTTTCCAGAGCAGCCAAGAGCTCGGCTATGTGCTACTTGTAACGAACCATGCTCGGTTCTCGGGCTTCATATTTCCTAGTTAGTTGACCAACTACTAATTGAGCATTAGAGAATAGTTGCAAAAAGTAGGGCCGAACTTCTAGACTAAGCCTCAAACCTAAGCAAATAACTTCATATTATGTTACATTATTTGAAGCAATGAAGTTAAGCCTTGTAGCATATTTGACTTGTATTTTGCCTGGACTTTTAAGGATTGCTCTAACACCAGCTCCATCAATACTTGAGGCTCCATCAACATTAGGAACCCATGCTTCTTTAGAGATTGGCTTATAAGGTTGTTCATATAGCTCGGTGATAAAGTCTACCAAAATTTGTGCCTTCATAGCCCACCTGGGGTCGTATCTAATGTCAAATCTACCCAACTATGCTGTCCACTATGTGAGGCACCCTAAAGTTTCTGGCCATTGAAGAATTTTCTTTAAACACGAGTTAGTGCGTATAACGATGGTATGCATATGAAAGTATGGAAGAAGTCTCTTAAATCAGCTTGAATTGTCAGGGCTAGCTTTTCTCAAGGCGTGATTGGTGTAATAGATTGGGCACTGTTGACCATTCTCTTCTTTAATTAAGACAGAGCCTATAGCTGCGGGCAATGCTAAGAGATATAAATAAAGTTCTTCATCCTGAACGGGTCGACTGAGTAGAGGTGGAAAGGTCAGGAATTGTTTTAGCTCACCGAAAGCCTATTGGCATTCCTTAGTCCATTGAAAATTCTTCAAATTCTTCAAGATTTTATAAAATGGTAAGCATCTCTTCGCCGAGTATGATATGAACTTTCCTAGAGTGGTAATTCTACCATTCAATTTCTGCATCTCTTTAATGCTCTTAGGTGGCTCTATGTCCATCACTGCTTGTATCTTCTCTGAATTAGCTTTGGTGCCCCTTTTTGATATAATAAGCCCTAGGAATTTTTCAGACTGAAATCCAAAAGCACACTTTTCTAGATTAAGCTTTATGTTCACCTGCCTGAGTATTCCAAAGACTTCTGCTAGATCTCTTATATGCTTGGCTGAGGTTCGAGACTTGATAATCCTATCATCTATATATACTTTGACAGTTTTGCTTATCAGATTCTGAAAGATTTTGTTAATGAGCCTCTGATATGTGGCTCCTACATTTTTCAGGCCAAATGGCATGACTTTATAACAATAAGTGCCCTTTGCTGTTATGAAAGAAGTTTTAATATGATCTTTTAGTTTTAGAGGAATTTGATGATAACTAGATGAAGTATCAATAAAATTGTACTATGCATATCCCGCTGTAGAGTCAACAAGGTGGTCTATATTAGGGAGTGAGTATGAGTCTTTGGGGCATGCCTTGTTTAGGTCAATAAAATGTACACACATTCTCCATTTTCCATTGGGCTTTTTTCACAAACACCATATTAGATAACCAGTTCGGGAATACAATCTCTTTGATGAAGCTCGATTTTACGAGTTTCTCAACCTCCTATTCTGCATATATTTGTCTTTCTGGTCCCAAGGTTCTTTTCTTTTACTTCACCGGAGTAGCCTTGGGATTTACGTGGAGCTCATAGACCATAAGCTCGGATGAAATTCCCTTTACATCCACCAAATCCCAGCCAAAGACATCTTGGTGCTCTTCTAACACTTGAGTTAGGGCGACCTCTTTCTCATGCCCAGACAAACTCGCAATTCTGAATGTTCTGTCTAGTCCAACCTTTATCTCCTTCAACATGTCCACAGGCTCAGCACGAGATTTTGGGTTATCAGGAAAATCAAGGGAATCCACTGGTAGTACCATGTTCACACCCCTAAGAAGGATTACGTAAGAATCCTAGGCTATCTATTGGCTTCCCTTCATGACTGCCACTTCTTGATGGGTTAGAACTTTCATAAGCAAGTTTCTCATTGAAATGTACGCATCTACCCTAACTAATAATGGTCGTCCAAAAGTGACATTTTAAGCAAGGTTCATATCCACTACCATGAAGTAGGCTCAGAAATTTCTTATAATTGGACCATCACCTAACTGCACATCCAGCATGGCCGATCCTTGAACGGGTACTGTGTGTCTAAACAAACCAACCAATGGTGCAGTAACAAGCCTTAGCACATTAGGCGACAAATCAAGCTTCTTATAAGCATCTAGGGCCAACAGATTTATGGCATTGCCTGTGTCAACCAACATTCATTGAACTAAATAATCCTGAATTATAGCTTCCACTACCATGAAATCAGTGTACAAACCACGACCTGATGTGATTCTTCAGGATGAAAAGTAATGACTAAGCTATAAGCCTTTGAAATTTCTGCAACAGAGAAAACTTGCCTTTTTAGAAGTTGCATGGGGCTGAGAGCTCGGTTCACTTTGATCACGCTACTCGATGGAAGTAGCAATAAACTGTTTTAATTGACCTGCTTGTATCAATAGTTCAATCTCTCTCTTTATCTTAGCACAATCATTTATTTTATGACCATAACCCTAATGGAAATTAAAGTACGTCTCTTGATTTATATTTGGGTCATCCTTTATTGGCAGGGGCCAATATACTTCTGTATTTTATTTGAGCCAGTGCAAGATGGTAGCCCTGAAAGTGGTTAAGGCTATGAATTGTTTAGGGGCTTGGGTGATGTGGTAAGTACAGTTGGTGTGACGTTGGCCTGATGGTCTTGGGGATTTTGAATTAAAGTTTTACCAAAAGGTGTTTTGTTTGAATTGTCTAATGGCATCTGGCTTGGACGAATTTCACTTTGACAGTTCGAGTTTATGAGGTCCTCTAGAGGTTTTAGGTGTTCGATCTTGATTTTGATGGTTGGGTAAAGCTCATCCCAAATCCTAGCATTTTCATCAGTACGAATATATTTATACGATCAAGCCATGAGCTCTATGAAGTCTTGGGGTGGATTCTTGATCAAAGACTATGAAAATTGAGGACATTCAGTGTTCTTGATTAATGTCTCTAATGTGATCTCAAAGTTCACCTTTGGAATCTAGCCCACTGTTTCATTGGACCTATCAACATGTTGCCGCAATGTCTCTTTGGGCTTTTGCACTAGTTAGAATAAGTCTGTCAAAGTTCGATCGAGATCGATGGAGGCTATAAATTTGTTTATGAAGTGTTTGGTGAACTGGGTAAAGTTATGAATTGAGTGTTATTTCTGATTCTTATACCATGTCTGCGCATTGTCAATTACAGTCTTGGGGAAGAGTTTACACAAAGCAGCATATGGAGTTGTATATAATAGGGAAGTGTTGGAGAAACTATCAACATGTGAGTGAGGATCCGTAGTTCCACTGTATTCCTTCAACTTTGGTACATGAAAACTTGGATGGACCTCATTGAGGATCTATTTAGATAGAGGGGAGCAGAAGGTAGTGTCATATTGTAGCCCGCACCCTTGCGTATACATTTTATCTTATCATCAACCAAGACATTAATATCCTTTGTCGTCATCATTGCTTCTTTTCTCTTGGAGTAAACTGGTTTGGAGGCTAATGTGGGGTTAGTGGGTGTATGGGATGTTGAATGTTCGGGTGAATAAAGCCTTCTCCGAGCCTTCAGCTCCGACTCAAGAGATGTATCTATGGGTCCATACTACTGATTAGGCTCAAGGTTATGTTATGGTTGATAATATGGAGGTGGTGTTTGATAAGTTATAGGTGGAGGTGGAGGGGTCTGATATATTGGTGGGGAAGGATTAGGTTCATGCTCAGATAATATTGGTTGTGCTTGAGGTTGGTTTCTAGCAGCATGCTGTCCAAAAGCTGCAATGAAGTCTCTGAGAGTGGAGGTGAGCTCTCTAATTGCTTGTTCAGACGTCTTTGGAGATTGTAACATTATGAAGGCCATCCGTGCTAGTGGTACAAATGGAGTAGAGGGCTTAGTAAAAGCTGACTCGGCCATTAAAGTGGCAGATGGTCCAGGTGGAGAAGGTCTAGTCGTTGATGGTTCGGCTTAGTGATTATTTACAGTGTTTTGAGTTGTATGGTGTTAAGGTGTGTGTAGTGGTGGGGGTAATCTATTATGTAGAGTTTGGTTTGGGTTATGTGGATCATGAGTTAGATCTTGAGTCATATTATCCATTTTCGGAGATTAGCAAGTCTACGCTCACCACACCACTGATGACGAGGTGGACTTCAAAGACTCCTATATAGGTTTGGGTCTAGGATCTATCTGTTCCTCTACCTACAAAATAAAGGAAGGGACCGAGCTTTAGTGGGAAGACTCTGATGTCTAAGTCAGTAATATCCAGAGTATAAGAACTTATGTATCAAACGGTAGGAAGAAGAAGAACCCTTTACCTGTGGGGGTCTACTCCTATTTATAGTTGGAGATGGGGAACAACACCTGCAAGGGTCATCAGCTTTTCTGGATGTATCAGCATAGTGCTCCCTGTCACATCAAAGCATACTCTATTGGACATAGAAGGATTCGGCTAAACATAAGGGCTCAGAATCGAGGTCCGCGCATGTGATGACTTCAGTTTAAGTGTTCGAGTTTGGTCTCAGAGCCCGGTTTAGTAGGTCTAGTACTAGTATCATACTTATTTTTTCTTCTTAAATCATTTGGTATCTACAATAATATGCTCCACATTTTTGCACTAAGATCCTTTGGTAGCTATTTCTACTTCTCTTGAATTGTTTATCCTAAAGCGATCTTTAAGGCTAATCTTAATCTTGTATTTGTGAACATCTGGAATAAGGTATTGAAAATGATCATCTGTCATGTCGATGTACATCCTAATTATTAATTTTTCCTTTGATTTTGATTAAGTTTTCCTAACAGGACTCGACAAACATTGTAGCAATAATTCTTACTTACTCAGATTTCCATTATTGTCACCCCTAACAAATATAAAATAGGTGAGGAAGCAATGAAATACCTTTAAGGTAACATTCTTAAGGTGTGTGGTCTTTTAAAAATGAGACATAAATCTAGCTTCCCTTGTCATTTCTTCCAATGAAATAGAGGCATTCGAGTCTTTTAGTGTCCTTACTAGACCATTAGCTGAAATTTGAAAATTTTGGCTCATGTCTTCAATGGTGAGAGTTCTAAATTAGTTATTCATGTTAAAACTTGTGTATTTGAGGGAGGGCAATTAAGAGTAGCAAAGAATTTGTGTATAATATTTTTTGGTAGATGCTTTGTTTAGTTACAGGAAAATAAGTACTACTAAAAAAATTGGATACAAAGTGCTTCAAAATCATCTTTGAGTCCACATCAATTAAATCAAGAAAGTTTAAGGGGCAACCACTTACAATTTTCTTTTTCCTCAATAGTTCAAGTCTTTCTTTAACTTTTGGGGAAGTTAGCCCCAATTCAAAGAGGGTTCCTCAAGGATGTGGTATTCCTCAATCTCAGTGACCTTCATATGACCTTGCAACAAACATATTGAGCTAGATTATCACTTTTATGCTTACAGCAAAGATATTAAGTTGGATTACCATTTTACATATGTATAAGTTGTAGTTGATCTCCTTATTATTGTTATGTCTCCACTTCAAATCAAGTTGTTGATATATTTACTAAATCTATGTCTAAAGCTACTTGTACTCTTTTTATCTCAAACTTTGCCTTTAGCTCTAGCCAAGTTTAGAAGGATATTAATAAATATCACCCAACCATACAACTCGTAATCTCTCATTAAAGTAATTTGAGGATGTCAATAGGAGAAATAAGGAAGTTACCATAATAAGGAGTGTAAGGTAGAACCATAGAATCCTCATGATGAAAATATTAATTTGTCGAAGAATTTTGAATGATAATATTGATTAAGTAAAGCTTGCCCAAGGATAATCTATCTTAATTATTGGATGAAGATCCTTGCCTAAAATTAAGCATTACCTTAATCTATTCAAGAGAAATAGTCAAATTTTAATTTTCTTGCATTGGATACAATTTTAAATTTCTTCTTACTATATATGCAATTTTACCTAATTTAATTTTTTTTCTTTGCCTTACTTTAATGTATTACAGTGTTAGCTAGTAATTTGGGCTTGAATTTATTTGAACTCCACAATTAAATGGGACTTGGAGTGTTGTTGTAGATATCTTTCTAATACATATTTTGGTGTTGGATTCCTTCTTCTATCCCCACCATATATGTTGTTGCTTCTATCACTTCCTTTCAAGTGTAATCAGGCTTTTGTTCCGGTTAACACTTGTATTACCTATTATTAACAAGTTTTTTTTTAAGTTTATGGTCCTCCTTTAGAGTTGTGAGCCTCCTAGAGTCTAGATCCTTCACACAACCTTACTGTCACCATGTTGGGTCTAGCTTACAATTGCTAGCCCAATTTGCTAGGAAATTCTTTAGATTCTTAGATCTTTAAGGGCTGTTACGCTTTGGGCTTTGAAATTATGTTAGCAATTTAAGTTTAACTTTTTTTTTTTCTTTGGGCTTTTGACAAAAATATAAGAAAAATTAAAAATAATTTTAAATTTATCATATTTATAACTTATTTGTTAAAATATCAAAATTTATAAAATATTTACAAAAATATCAGATTTTATTAGTTTGCAATAAATTTATAATGAGTTTTATAAATTTTACAAGGTTTATAATGAGTTTATTATGAATTTATAATAAAATGACTAAAATACCTCTGATAAAAAAATAAAAAATTTTAAAAAATATATTAGAAGGTATCATTTTCTTTTTTTTTTTAATAAAATATTTTGGGTTTAGCTTGATTTGAAATCCTTCATTGAATGGGGCTTAGAATATTGTTGTGGGTATCTTTTCAATTGGGCTCCTTTTGAATAGTGGGGGGGACTTCCAAAATGATCTAAATCATTTTTTTTTATTTATCCTTCTCACATATATTTACACATTTTTTTTCTTTATTTCGATGTGTGATTCCTTATTGTATCCCAATCTATATGCTACCGCTTCCAATAGTAGGTTCACTATGAAAAAATTGTGGCTATGTTACTTCAACAACTATCAATGCTTGAATTTTGATATAAGCATAGTGGCTACAATGAAAACGATTCAAACGGGTTAATGCTACAAATAAGAAAACAGTAAAAATAAACAAATTAATGATATTTCTTGATCATATGCTTTAAATTAGTATGCTAATGGTTATGTAGTTTAGAGTGAAATTTTAACCAGACTCTTATCAACAGTTGCCTAATTCGCTTACCCTCCATAATACTGCAAACTGGGTTGCACATTCAAATGTGCATGTTTCAAGATATCAAAGTGGGATTCCCATTTTGTTATCCCCCACAGCACCAAAAAAATTGAAAATTTTGATAATGAAAGATTGTTTTGAGTGCTAACTAATATAGGGTAAGAAAAAAAAAGAAAGAATGATAGATATATAAAGAAGTTACAATTATTTATGAGGTAGAACTCTTTCTCGCTTCTACCAAAGAAAAGAAGAAGAAGGAAAACACATCTATTGAAAGAACGATAAAAAGAAGAGACCACTACTTTTTTTCGGGATGTGTTAAGGAAGTTGTTAACATTATAAAAAAAAATCCAACTGTAAACCTTATTCCATTAACATTTTGTTTGAGAGTATTTCTACCATGGTTTAATAATGTATGGTTTAGTAAGTCCAATATAATATAGTATATTATGGTATTAATAGTGTACCATATTTGAAAAGATAGTATAGTGTTGTTAAATTATTTGATGGTATGATTTAGTTTAAATAGATAAAATAATCAGAATGCCCTTCAATATAATATTTTATACAGTTTATATTAAAATAAATAAACTCTTATTATAAAACTAATTAATTCTATCCAAAAAATTGATAAGATTTTTAGCAAATAAATATTTTATTCAAAAAAATAAAATTAATTAAATTTTATAATATGATATGTTTGGTTCCAAAGACAAAGTAAGAAAAGAAAATCTTCTCCTTTTGCACAGGTTTCTTATAATCTTAAAACAACATATATTACCATCCTAAGCTCCCAAACCCTTCAAGCAGCCCAAATTCAACATCCAAACTAAGAAAATATCACAAGCTAACAAATTAAACTCATAAGTAAAAATCTCAACAAACCCATCAAATATTTTTTTTTAATAATTTTTTTCTAATAAATTGATTTAAAAATCACAACAATTCTAAATTATTCTATTCCTTCGAACAAAAATCAATATTGAAAAAAAAACTAAAATAAAAAAATAGCATACCTTGATGATTGATATAATTTGGACAGCAGAAAGATGGAGATGGTGGCGTTACTGCATATCATAGATGAAGAAAAAGAAATGTTAGGTCGTAGTATGTGGTTGATAGGTGAGGTTTTTAGAATTTTAATAAGGGCAATTTTACCAATAAAAAACTCAAACCATCTCAATCCACCAATTTTGTGGTTTAATAAATCTATTAAATTTTGTCCATCTTAAATAATGGCTAAACCATATTAAATCATAAAACCATGATAGAAGTCTTCCCAAATAAAGTGTAAATGATTAGATTATTAAACTTAATTTTTCTTACTTAAAAGGAGTGAAATAATTTTTTAAATAATTATAATTAAAAAGAATATGAAGGATTACAGAAATTGTTAAAAATTTTACACTAAATAAAACTCAACATTGAAGAATAATTTACACTCCGTCGTTCTAAAGAATTTACTTACTCACTGAAGTTCACTGTTCACACCAATCACTCCTTAAGTTTAAAATTTTGTAATAAGTTAGCCCCCGACCTCATTTTTCTTTTGCTCCATTAATGACAATTCTATGTGGCATCACTTAAATTGTCACTTAATAATAATCCTATATGGTACCACCTAAATTGTCACATAAGATTATCACGTCAACTCCTAAAATGATTCTTTTAAAAATTAGAGTAAATTTCATTCGTTGTTTTTAAAAAATTCATGTAATATCACTCGCTGTCTTTAAAAAATTCCCTTAATATCTTCCGTCGTTCCTAAAAAAATTCACTTAAAATCAAATAAAAATAATAGAGGTGCAAAGATTTCAATATGCACCTCTAACCTTAAAATGAGGGAGTTCGAATCCTTGCACCTCCATTGATTTTATGTAATTTTAAGTGACGACAGATGATATTAAGGGAATTATTAAATGAGTTTTGTAGGCTTGGAAAAACAGAAGAGCAAAAACACCATTGAAATTGATGGATCTAGTTCCGAAAGAATCTTGTGCAGAAGATGAAGTGATAAGGTGCATCCATGCTGGGGTTGTTATGCGTCCAAGAAAATATGGAGGATAGACTAAGTAGGGCATCTATTGTTGCTGTGCTTACTAGGGATACTATTAGTCTACCATTGTCTCACCAACCTGCAATCACCAATTCAATTCATGTCGCACTGACTCCTATATTCTCTGCTCTTCAAATTTAACACTGCACCCATTAATAATCGGCTAAAAAAATTATAAAGTGCCTAAAGTTTTACATATTATATTAGTCAATCTCTATATTTTCAACATTTAATTTTTGCATCCCTCTATTTTTAAATATTAAACTATTTAGTCCTTCTGTTAATATTTTTATCCTAAAAATATTAGTCAACTATTTTGATATTACAAAATAATTTATTTTTCCTTTCTTTATATATTTCTTTCTTTGTTATTTGTTAAGTTATATTTATTTTTAATTTTATTTATATTTTTTACACATAATTTATTTTAATTTTATAAATATTATTTAAAAATAATTTTAAATAATATGAATAATATTTTTTATTATTCTGCAGACAATCCATATATAACATTTATTTTAATTTTATAAATATTACTAAAAATAATTTTAAATAATACTAATAATGTCTTTTATTATTTTATAGACGATCTATATATAAAATAAAATTAAAAATAAAATAAACTTAATAAATAATAAAGATAAATATATATAATTATATTTTTTATTTTGAATATAAACTTAATATTTTTTATTAAATAAACTTAATAAATAACAAAGATAAGCTTAATAAACTTAATATAGTCATTTGTTAAGATAAACTTAATATTTTTTATTAAATAAACTTAATAAATAACAAAGATAAATATATATAATTATATTTTTTTTATTTTTATATATAAAACATTTATCGTTGTTATTTATTAAGTTTATTTTATTTTTAATTTTAATTTATATATAAATCATCTATAAAATAATAAAAGATATTATTAATATTATTTAAAATTATTTTTTAGTAATATCTATAAAATTAAAATAAATGATATATATGAATATTCTGCAAAATAATAAAAAATATTATTCATATTATTTAAAATTATTTTTAAATAATATTTATAAAATTAAAATAAATTGTGTAAGAAATATAAATAAAATTAAAAATAAGCATGACTTAACAAATAACAAAGAAAGAAATATATAAAGGAATGGTAAATAAATTATTTTATAATATCAAAATAGTTGACTAATATTTTTAAGATAAAAATATTAATAGAATGACTAAACAGTTTAATATTTAAAAACAAAGGATGCAAAAATTCGATTTTGAAAATATAAGACTGTCTAATATAATATGTAAAACCTCATATACTTTATAATTATTTAGGCTTAATAATTTATCACCATTGTTGTCTGTGAATCAATTGTACTCTCTCTTCTATGCTGTGATTGCCATTTCGGCTTTCCCTGATATGCCTAGTACTGGGATCAAATGTTACGTCCCTTTGTGGCTTTGAATAAGATTCTAACGTTGTAATAAAAGATAATGTCGAGCACAAACTTAAGATCATTTTGATTGGAATAGACGGCAAGTTCATGGGGAATTCGAATTTTTCTTTAATTTGCATCTAACGAATATATGTATTTCTATATGGTTTCTGAGTCAAGTATTAATACCAATTTGCACAAAAAATGTCCTACAGCCAATCATTTATCATCTTGCTCTGCTTCCTAAACCTTACCATTCAGTTATTACAGGCACAGCCCTCTTACAAAACATATGCTTTTGCAATAACAGTTTGGTTTTGGTTCTCTCATATTTAAGCATGGGTTTTCAACTTGATTGACAAATACTAAACATTTTTAATGAAGTTGCTTGAAGCATTCTCTATCTACACGAAGATTATCGAAGCAGAAATCTTAAAGCTAGTAATGTTTTAATCAATAATGATACAAATCCAAAGATATCAGACTTCGGGACGGCTAAGGTATTCAGCCATTGTACTTGTATGACCATCTTTAGCATAAATAAACTTGTTCTTGCGAGGGTCATACAATACTCAGCATGCCACACTTAAAGTTTCTAAAGACCCTACATAATCTTCTTTGAGATCTGGCATTTGTTAGCAACTTGTCTCCGCCATTCATGGATTGGAACCTACCGGGAAAACCAGGGAAATGACTTGCAGATCAATTAAATGTTAAGTATGAACTAAAACCAAGAAATCGGAATGACATTTTTTAACCTCTACGTGGTACTAGTTCATAATCAGATAAAAGAAAGAACATAAAAATGAATCTTACAGCAGGGAAGCCACCATAGTCCCCAGGCTCTCTTATGTCCTTCGTGACACAACTATTAGCAACCAGACGGACCTGCAATTTACCAAAAAAAAAAAGGCTAATGACAAATACCACACCTTATATCACTTTTTGTAGTTCAGGGATGGTCCATGATTCAACTGTAAAAAGGTTCAATGAAGACAAAAAAACATAAAATGAAACAAATAAAATAAAGGTGTTTTGGCAACTTGACAAATTAATAGATCAACTTACTGACAATTACTCGCTTGATTGCAAAAAAATAACTAAATACCTTTGATGCAACAGAGACATGATCACGAACTGCTACTTTTCCTGCGAAAGTAACATAATCTCCTATTCTAAACATTAACAAACAAGAAAAAAACATGTAAAATTAGCATTACTTTTAAAAGCATCACCAGTCTAGAAACTAAAACTAATCCAGTTAAATAGCATGTCTAAAGGACTCTTGAGAGAAATAGCAAGAAAAAAAAATGGATATAGAAAAGACATACGTCACAGAACCTGCTATCCCAACTTGTCCACAAAGCAAGCAACTCTTTCCAATAACTACATTATGACCAATCTGTACAGCCAGACAGAGTGACCATCATATACCACAAAAATAAGCTCCCCACTCACTCAATAGAACAATGTAAAGGGAAGTTAACTCACTTGGACTAAATTGTCTATCTTTGAATGATCACCAATAACTGTCACTCTCCAACTGAATAACCAAAAAAGCCACAAACTCAGTACACCAAACTGAACTGCTGCAAAGGACATCTTGAAGAAATAAACCAAACACTCCTCACATGCCTCTGTCAATGCATGTATTTGCCCCAATCTCGACATGGTAACCTATCCTAGCATTCAGCAGCTGCATAAAGGACATATTAAGACAAATGCTCCGATTTGAAACATAATTAGACTAACTGAGGCACTATTTTGTGTCTATATATGGGGAGAAATTGAAAAAAGACTGCCAGTTTTAGCCATTCCAATAAAAAAAGGAATCAATGCAACTAATTCAATAGAACCAATTTTTGAGTTTAAACTATCTTAAAAACACATAATTCAATGTAGGTGCATCTCAAAGTGTGAGTGAACCCTTCACTCTTAAAAATTCTCCGAGTGTGTGCGCGAGAAATGGACAGCAAAACTATTTGATGTGTGCGTGAAAAACTAAAAAGTCACCAACTTGAGGTTTCTTCACCATGTTTCCCTGCTCGTCCACAAAAAATCCAAATCCTGTGCAGAAAAAGCACAGCAGAAATTTTTAGCAGAAAAAAAAAGGGGCGGTCAAAATGATTATTTTACTTCCATTTCATATGCAATATTCAGGAAATGAAATAGATTGAGAAACGGAATATTTCACAAATGCAAGAAATATAAATGATAATTAGTTTAAGTAGATTCTTTAAAAGTAGAAACCGTACACCAATTAGCAATTATCAACTAGCACAGGATGTCAAAAATTTTGAAATTGCTTGCTTAATTTTGTTTGTTGAACTAAAAAGAAAAAACAAGTTAGTCTTACCATCTTGACCAATAGACACCCCATGGTAGATTACACACGAATCACCTATAGTACAATTGCTAAGTGACACATTATACCTTCGTAAAATACAGACTTCTATGTAAAACCAGAGCCCGTAATTGGAAAATAAGCATGGATACGATTGCAGATAGTGTACCCTATCTTTGTAGATTGACCGACGCTAAAACCAGGTCCTATAACAGCTCCTGATCCAACATGAACATTCGCACCCAGTACCACTTTGGAATGAACTATTGCACCGACTTCGATGAGAGCTGTTTCGCCAATACGAGCTGATTTATGGAAAAGTCCACCCCCATCACGCCATTTTGAGAAATCTAGGCAATTTGTTCCAGCACCATCTACTAACCTTAAAATCACGCACAGCAAGAGAGAGTTGATGTGAACAGTCTCAGAAGCATTTTAACGAACAAGTTATCTGCATATAACATAAAGTAAATATTTGCTTACGGGTTTACCACTTTGACTAACCGAAGCAGTGGAAACCGAGCGAAGGGTAATTTTTTACCAAAAATCGAATAAGAGGATCCAATTTTTTAAAAAAAAAAAAAATACAGACGAACTAAAGATAAAATTAAATATTTAATATTATAATTAAATTTTAATTTTTTTATTATAAATTACTATTAAAATTTTTTTTATTATTTCTTAAATTCTAAAAATTTATTAAATTTTTTACATATATTTTTATTTAATTCTTAAATCTAATAATTTATTTATAGAATTTTATTAAAAATTAAAATTTAATATTTAAAAAAATATTAATAAATATTATTATATATATTTATAATTGAAAAGAATATATTAAAAATATATAATTTTATAAAAAGGGTATAATTTTATATATATGTAATTTTAATTTTATATAATTTAAATAATTTTAATTTAAAAGTATATAATTATATATAATTTCAAGATATATTAAATGAATATAAATTATTAATTATATATATAATATTATTTTATAAAGTTATATATAATATATAATAAAAAAATTATATATGCAAAATAATATATATATATATATATGTTAAAGGGGTAGGGGAGGGTGTCAGCCGACCCCACTGACCCCTGTGGTTCCGCCGCTGAACCGAAGACATGGAGCAATGGTAACGGATAGCTCCAAAACAAATACATAAAGGGCGAAAATGTTCGACAAATGGCTTAACCGGAGAGAAATGGGAGATTAGATTGGAGTTGCCGATATAAGATAATCTCTTTACAGAAACAGCCATTCTATAAGATTAGATGTTGCCGGAATAGGGTATTTGATGCGCCGAGGCTTCTTTTGCAGGGATTGAATGTAGAAAGGAAGCAAATAATAGCTCAGAAGAAAAGAATATTGTCGTCCCTATTTCAAATTTCAATTCTCGTTTTTCAGTTTCCTCATTTCTCGATCTAACAATTTTGGGCGCCGAGCTAGTTCACAGGCTTGCCCTTTAGCCTAGGCCCGACAGAAAATTTTCAGCTCATGCCTCCGTTAATCATCTTTTGAACGAACCCGTCCCCGTATTTTTTAAATTTTTTATTTTTTGATAATACATATTTTAATTATTTTATTATAAATTTATAATAAATTCATTATAAACTTTTTATAAACTAATAAAAATTTAATATTTTTATAAATATTTTATAAATTTTGATATTTTGATAAATATTTTATAAATATGATAAATTTAAAATTATTTTTAAATTTTCTTATATTTTTATCAAAAGCTCTTTCAAATTTTGTTCTACATGTGATTGAGAATTGTATAAATTATATAAAGAGAAAATTACTGTATACTACTTTTTAAGTTTTATTTTTTAATTTTACCATTCTTACTTTTTCTTTTCAATTTTAACTTTTTTAAATTTAAATTTTAACTTTTTTATCTTTTATTTTTTCAAATATATGATTTTTTTCTTACCTTTTTTTTTTTTCTTTTCTATTGATATGAACTTGTTGGATACCTAGCAGAAGGAAAGCAGCCTGCAGAATAAGAGATTAAAAACCGCAATAACGTGCTTGTTTTAATTGTTATGGAAATCAAATATCCATGAGATTAATTATAGTTGAGCTCATAAGATTGGATGGAAACATATAGCTAATCCCTAGTGGCTTTTTGTCAATGAGCCAGCTCTGCTTTCTATGAAAGTCTTCCTGGAGCCATAAATATCACTGTAGGTTTTTTATTTTTCTTTAGCTTTACTAATTGTAGACAGACGCTTTGGCTTCGATATTTAATAAATTTTGAACTTTTCAGCTAGACCCAGATGGTAGGAAAATTGAAATTACTTATGAAACTTGTGGGGGACACTTACGCTATGTTTTCAAAGGTGAAGGCTTCAAGACTCCAACAGATGAGCAACATCATGTTAATAGCATTATAATTAAGTTTGTTCCTCAAAATTAATGATATGTTGTATATGAAAATAATAAAACTTGTGATCATACAAGATCTAATTCTGCTCCTACTACTAGTTATCGGGCTCGACCCTTGGGTAAGCCAAGGCAGCCCGCTACCTAGGGCATCCCACCCAAGGAGGCAACATATATATATATATATATATATATATATAGACGGAAAAAGAATGTGTTTGAGCTGTAAAAAATAACATTAAACTAAAAAAAGTCAATAATAGATTTTAACTGTAAAAAATACTAAATAAATAAATATTTTTTATTTTTGGGCCCCCTCCAATTAATTATCCAAATTGACGCCGGCCACAGGTTCTCACTATTCACTTCCCATGAAATTTTTTTTCTCAGCTTCTCTGCTTTCCCAGTTCTCTTCCTTTCTTTGCTTCTCTTAATTGTTTTTTTTTCTTTTAAATTTGAAGATCGTCCTTGAAATAAAGTGATAATTAAGGCGACTCTATAATTAATAAGTAAATTTTTTTGATTTATATATTTTTTTGTAAGTCTTGAATTTTTAATTGATTTAAATTTAAGTTTTTCTTAGTTTTATTTATATAATTGAGCTCTAATAAAGATAAATAAGAATCTTAAAGTAATAATTTTACTAAAACTTCATTATATTATCAAAATCCCAATTTAAAATCCTAAATTTTCATTATTGAGTTATTGAATAATTTTTTTATGTCCATTATTTTTTTTGAATTACACATAATTAGAGATGATATTTAATTATTCAAGCATGAGTTTAATAAATTACAGTGATTTTGTAATTACTAAATGCAATTCTACATTGTGGAGATGTATTATTAGTAGAGATAATTCGGGATTTTTTAATTTCATTTTATGTTTCCTATAAGAGATAAAGTTAGAAAATTAGAGATATTAATAATGCTTAAACTATTTAAATATTATAATTTCTTAATTGACATTAGGTGATTTTTGTTTCAAATATTGTTGGTGGGTCAATATGGCCATGGAGTAAAATTTTTCTTTAATTTAATTAAATTTGAAATTAGAGAGTTTAAATAATTAATTGATTATTTTTATTTATAATGATTATTTTTTTAATTTACAAATGACTAATTTGCATTAGTTTTTAGGCACTTGATTGATAAAAGTATAATTAAGCTGCTAGTAAAATAATAGCATTGACAAATCTTCATATATTAAGGTATGTATACCAGTGAGTCTAGGTGATGATCTATTTTATGTGAATTTTATTGTTTGTATGCTTAAATAATTTTTTATTTTTAATTAAGTATGTGAGCATATGTTGAAACTTATTTTAATTAATTTAATTGGTTGCATTTTGATATTGATAAAAATAAGCTCCATAATAATATTGAAAATGAATTCCTCTCTAATTGTTTATTGGTATATATTGAAAAGAAAATTGTTAAAAAAATTTCAATGGAAATTTTTTCATATATTTTGTCTGATTTATTTTGTTTGAAAATTTTATTTTTATTTGTTTTGAAAATTAGGATTTTAATAAATATAATTGTAATATTTTTATAGGTTATAGGTACTATGCCGAATGATAATAAGAATCACGTGAGATTTCGAAAATAAAATTCTGAATCTTATAATAGAAATATCAAACGATGAAAAGATGAAATGACAAAATTATTAGTGGGTTCTATTTCTAATCTATTTAATGCAAGAATTCAAAAAACTCTAGTTTCAAATGAAATTAGAAAAGTTAATGGTGAAGATATCAATGAGATTCATATAAAACCTAATGAAGATTATGATGTAGCACATGAAAAATCTAACAAGGGAGAAGCTAGGAATGAGATCCATGATGAGCCTATGAGTGAAGATGTAACAATTGATAACTTTAGAGAGGAATATAATGAAGACCCTATTTCTATAAATGATAGTCTTGGGGATGGATGTGTCAATGAAGAAAATATTACATGATAAAAATGTTGAAGTAAACTATGATCCTGAGTTGTGGGGAAATATTAACGATACTAAGAAAATTTTATTAGTTACAAATGGTCTGATTAGGATATTTAAAATGAATGATGAGTTTCCAAAAGAACCAAATTGTGGGAGACATTTTTTTTCTAAATTTTATACTTTTAATCTTCCAAATGTTAAGAAGCTCAAAAGGAAGTGGCTTGTGTATTCAAATGAGTTGGATAAGGTTTTTTTTTTTTTTTTTTGCAAATTATTCAAGCATAAACCAATGCTAACTAGTTTGGCCGAAGAGGGAACTAGTGATTGGCATAACCTTCCCACAAAGCTTAGAGAGCATGAAAGAAATCCGGAACACAGCCACAATATTGTGAAGTGGGTGGACTTGCAAAAAGGACTCAAACAAAAAGCAACAATTGACAAAGAATTGGAAGCACTAATTGACAAAGAGAGAAATCATTGAAAGATGATACTAGTTTGAATAATTGTGGTTGTGAAGACTCTTTCTCGAAATAATTTGCCATTTCATGGAACTAATGAGAAGATTTATGAGAAGAGTAATGGACTTTTTTGTCAACTTATTGAATTTCTTGCAGACTTTGATCCTATATTGAAATAGCACCTTTGACTTATGGTAGATAAAGGAATTTACACTCATTATCTTAGCCACAAAATTCAAAATGAATTGATAAGCTTGTTGGCAAATGAGATTAAAAAAGAAATTCTCAAAAAGATTTTAAAAGCAAAGTACTTTTCTATTATCCTTGATTGTACTCCAGATTTAAGTCATGAAGAACAAATGTGATTATTATAAGATGTGTGGATGCTGGGGATGCAAGTGGAGTCAAAGTAGAGGAGTTATTTCTTGGGTTTATACAAGTTGATGGCACGTCAGAGTTTAGACTTTTCAAACGTCTTGAAGATGTTTTGGTGGATCTTAAAATCAACATTGATGATATAAGAGGACAAGGCTATGACAATGGCTCAAATATGAAAGGTAAGCATCAAGGTGTTCAAAAAAGATTACTTGATATAAATCCTAGAGCATTTTATATTCCATGTGGATGTCATAACTTAAACCTTGCACTATGTGATATGGCAAGATCTTGTGTGAAGTTAAGAAATTTTTTTGCATATGTGCAAAGGATTTATACTTTGTTTTATAGTTCAACACAACGGTGGGATGTTCTTAAAAAATATGTGAAAGGTTTATCACCAAAACCATTATCGGGAACTCATTGGGAAAGTCATATTGAGAGTGTTAAAGCAATAAAAAGTCAAGCACTAGAATTAAAAGATGCTTTGATTAAAATTGCAAATAGTTCTAAAGATGATGTTGTGATGTCAGAGGCTAAAGGCTTGTGCAAAAATGCTTTGGAGCATTTTGAGTTCTTGATTAGTTTATGTGTTTGGTACAAAATCTTAGACAAAGTTAATTAGGCTAACAAAGACCTTCAAAAAGAAGAGATGAATCTTGAGAAAGCAATTTTAAATATAAAGGAGCTCATTTTATTTTTTGAAAAGCTTAGAGAAGGTGGTTTCCAAGACTTGATGGATGAAGGTAAAGAGCTAGCAGAAAAAGTTGGTATTGATCCAATATTTGCAACGAGAAGAGTAGTTCTTAGAAAAAAATAATTTGATGAGGATGTGGGAGAGGATGCCAATGGAAGTCAATCGCAAGAAGATAATTTTAGAATTACCTACTTTCTTCACATTATAGATCAAGCTCTTACATCACTTAATGATTGGTTTAAGCAATTTGAACTTTTTGAAGCAACCTTTGGATTTTTATTAAATGGAAAGTTCAAACATATTAGTGATGGAGAATTAATTAAACTTTTCAATCAACTACAAAGTTTCTTGGAATATAATGAACATTATGATATTTATGGGAATGAGTTATTCCAAGAGCTTAAACATTTGAAAATATTATTGCCAAAGGAAAAAATAAAGGTGATTGACATTTTTAATTTTTTAAAGTCTTATTGGGAAGATGATGGTTTTCAAGCAGTATGGGTTGCATATCGAATTTCGTTAACTATACCAGTTATAGTTGCTTCAGTAGAAAGAAGTTTCTCTAAGTTGAAGTTAATAAAAACCTATCTTCGAACTACCATATCACAAGAGAGATTAAACGGATTAACTATGATCTCAATTGAAAATGAGTATTTAGATAAGCTAAACAGTAATGATTGAAGATTTTGCTTCAAAAAATGCAAGGAGAAGTAATTTATTTCAAGTCTGATAGTGCTAATTATAAAGCACCTTAACCAAATTGTTTTTGTTTTTGTTCAATGTAATTAAAGCTAAAAGTATAATACAATTTTAATTTTGCATTTTTTTTTATAATTTTGTTATTTTTTAATATTTAAAAGTGATTGGGCAACCAAAATTTAATTTGCCTAGGGCAACCCAATCCTTGGGGTTGGCTCTGCTAGTTATTAAGCCAACAATGAATGATAAATAACAATTAGTTCTTTTTAAAATATTTAAAGATTTACAATTTATGTGAGTTGAAGTGGGTTGTTGATCTTTAGCTTGTATATAGTTCTATAATATTTTTCTTTGTTATTTATTATATTTCTAGGACTTGTAATTCTATTTTTGTGAAATCAATTAGGGAGTTTTGTTTTGTTGTTGTTTTTCATAATAGTTTATTCTATGAGTAATTGACATTTTTGTTGTTTGGAGTTTGTTGTTAGAAAAAGAATCTGGAAACAATTGAATGTGTTTTTGTAATTCTCTCTGCTTAGGAATTTTCCCCTTAATATTTCATAGAATTACATTATTGCTGGAAAATTCATAAATTCCTAGCATCACATGATATCTCTTTCACTATATGTTTTTCAACAGATTTTCAAATTGATTTTACAATTTGTGACCAATTAGTTCACACAATATGGCATTAAAAGGCCAATTTCTTATATTGATAAGTATTTAATGGATTTTCAATGTAATCAAATCTGGTATTAAATTGAAGTATGATGAGAAAAGGGAAGAAAAAGCCATTGTATCATTTTTTTTTATTAATAGTGATATGAGCATCAATTACTAATAGCTAGTTTCAAAGCATATTAAAGCTCAAATCTATTAAAATTTCTTGGAAATAAATAGATCCAAATAAATAAAGGTTCATATCTTACCTTTGACGATGTCCACAGAAGATTAACCTTGTGCTTGTACTATTAGTCTTGAAGAACAATCACCAAAGAGGGAAAGTTCTTACTTTTCACAGTTTAAAAATTAAGCCTAACCCTCTTAATCTTACACTTTTGGAGTAAGAAAATATATGAGAGAAAACTGTACCAGCAACCTCTTAAAACTTGCAAATAATCACATAATTATAATAGCAGTTCCTTCTCCTAGAAGAATTTGTATTTAATTTTTAGAGATAAAATCAAACTCTCTTGGATTATCCCAATCATTATAGGACACTATCTTCTCTCATATATCTTAATATTATCTGACAATATTAATTAAACAAATATTATAATTAAATAATATTTATCTATGTATTAGTCCATAAGTCTATCCATCCATCACAAGCGGATCCGATCCAAATCCAACATCTCCCACTCGCACATGATGTGATATATGCTTACAAGAGGTCATGGTTAAAGGTAGTTCATACTAGATTAATAGACCGTGCGACCGGCATACTATAAGATCTCTAAGCTATGCACCTATTAGGAATATATAGCGTCTCGTTTTCTGAAACAACTTTAGAGTAGATATAGTATGCTTTACCCTAGACTGCCTATCACATTTTCACTATCCTCATATGATCTCAAGACAACTTGCGCCCACAATTATGTAAGCTTTCAAACATAATTGGTCGACCTGTGGATATAAAAAAAAGTGACAATTCAGTAATATTCCTTTTAGTTTAGTTTCCTTGATAATAATCAAACTTGCTTTTTTAGAAATGTCCCATTGGATTGAATCACATAATCCTCTGACAACACCCTAAGATAGCAAACCTTTAATTAAACCTCAAAAACTAACCAAAATTAACTAGGGTAACAATGCTGAGAACCTAAATTCTCTAAGGGTCTCACTTTGACAAAAATTAGAGATTGTATTCTTTTGTCCTCCTCTTCATGGATGGGAAAATGCACATGTGGTATCAGTCACATGACATAGTGTTCTTTCCTTCCCATGGAGCGCATGTCTTAAAAGAAAATACTATGCAGACGATAGGTTAGACACGCCCACTACTCAACCCTGAGTTCATGTATCTACACGTATTGTCATAAAATTTACGTCTGGCGATTTGGACAAGATTAGGAATAGTCTCAATAAATGAGACAACCATCGTGCTTCAAACACGAGCTCCTTATCACTTAGATAATTTAGTTTAAAACAGTCTCATCTTTATTTGTTACATAGACTAATAAAAACAATTGGCCTTGTGAGAAGGTCAATTTCATCTTGTCTGACATGCTCATCAAATGTAACAAAAACATTTAAAAGAATCCATGTAAACATAAAATAATCATCATGCATTGGCATTAATAAATAACAAGTAAATAATGTTTGGAAATAAATAAAAAATCAATATCTACGCAATCCTAAAGACTTAGTGTGTTTAATAAAAATGTCTCTAGGTATAGGTTTTGTGAAAGGATCAGCAACCATATCATGCGTAGAGATGTATTTCATGTTAACTTCTTTTTGTGTAACCACATCTTTGACAAAATTATATTTGATGTTTATATTTTTGGTCTTACAATGGAACTTTGGGTCCTTAATGTAGGCAATTACTGCTTGACTGTCACAGTGTATTGTTATTGGCTCATTTGTACCATCAACACCCAAATGATCTAAAAATCTCTTAAGCCAAACACCTTGTACCGTAACTGAAAAAAATACAAATTCAAGTTCCATAGTAGAAAGTGCTATACATAACTGTTTCTTGCTACTCCATGAGATAGGCACCCTTATTGAGCAAGAAAACAACTCATGAGGTGGATTTTCTTTCATCCACACCTCCAGCCCTGTCGGCATCCGTGTAACCTTTTAAAATTAAACTGTCATCTTAACAGCATAATGAATAATCGGCAATGCCTTTTAGGTACCTCAAAATACTCTTAACTGCTTGCCAATGTGCTGGACCTAGAATGGATTGAAATCTGCTTACCATGCTGAAGGCAAAGTAAATATCAGGCATAGTACACATCATAGCATACAATTGGCTTCCAACAACACTTGTGTAAGGGACATTCTTCATATGTTCTATTTCTTCTAGAGTTTTAAGACACAGCCTTCGGCTCAAGTTTTCACCTTTGGCAATAGGAGAATCTATGGGTTTACAATCACGCATATTAAATTGCTCAAGTACTTTCTTTATGTACGTCTCCTGAGAAAGAGACTAATTTTCTCGAACGATTTCTCAAAATCTTAGCTTCGAGAATATATGCGGTCTCGCCCATATCTTGCATCTCAAAATTAGTTGATAACCACCTTTTGATGTTATCTAGAAATACTTTGTCATTTCTAGCAATTAATGTATCATCAACATATAATGACATTATGGCAAATTTTGTTTTCAACCGCTTGATGTATATGCAATGATCCTCATCTACCATGATAAAACCATATAATATAATGGCATTATGAAAAAAATGCACCATTGTCTTGAAGACTGCTTTAGGCCATAGATTGACTTCAACCTACATAATTTATTTTCTTGGCCTTGTTTGATGAAAACTATTGGTTGATCCATGTAGAACTCTTCATCTAGTTCTTTATTGTGAAAATCAGTTTTTACATCCATTTGATGCAACTTAAGATCCAGTTTTGCCACAATTGTTAATATCAACCTTATAGATGTAAACCTCGCAACAGGTGAAAATGTCTATTATAGTCTATTCCTTCCTTTTGTGTATACCCCTTTGTTACGAGATAGGCTTTATATCTCTCAATGTTGCCATTAGCTTTCTGCTTGATTTTGAGAACCCATTTATTCCTAGTGGCTTTTTAACCTTTCGGAATATCAACCAAAACCTAAACTTGGTTTGATCTCATGGAGTCTAACTCTTCTTTCATTGCCTTTATCCAATTATCTTTGGCCGAACATGAGAGATCCTCTTTTAAGTTTCTAAGATAGTCATCATCTTGAGATATAACCATGAATACCTCTTCACTACCTTCGATATTAAATCGACGGTGAGGAATAGTTCCACGATTGCTCTGCCTCAAATCAGAATCTTGAGGAACATTTTCTTCAAGTTCAAATTTTGGAATGTCAACTAAATCAAGACCCATAAGACTCCCATTGGAATTAGAATTTGTAATCCAACTCAGACCAGGATCATTTTCAATTGAACCAGTTGATGGTGGAGTTAAGTCCACCAAATTCCTCCTACTCGGATGAAGTGGTCCTTGTGAATTTTGATCCTCGGTTTCATATAAGGAGAACTCTTAATTCAAATCACCTTGCCTAGGAAAATCATTCTCTAAGAATGTGATGTCATGTGATTCAAACTCAGTTATCCTCCCACTATCTTGTTCACCTATGAAGACATATCCTTTGAATAGGTCAGAATATCTCACAAAGATACTCTTCTTACCTCTAGGGCCTAATTTCCCATATTTGTGTGAGGTATTGTGAACATAGGCGGTGCATTCCCATGTTTTTAGGATGCTCAGGTCCGGTTTACATCATGTCCAAAATTCATATGGTGTGATCGAATGGATTTGGAGAGCACACGATTAAGTATGTATGTGGCAGTTAACAATGCATCTCCCCAGAAAGCAATGGGCAATGTAGCTTGTGCATCGTAGACCTAACCATTTCTAGAAGCATCCTATTTCTCCTTTCAGTTATACTATTTTGTTATAGAGTTCAAGGAATAGTCAGCTGATGTTCTATCCCTTTTTCATCACACAATTGTTTGAACTGATCAAAAAAATATTCACGACCCCCATTGGTTCGAAGTGCTTTCACTTTCTTGTCAAGTAGATTCTCAACTAAGTTGAGGTAGTTCTTGAAGCAACTTAATACTTTAGATTTATGTGCAATCAAATAGACATGACCACACTTGATATAATCATTATGAAGGTGATGAAATAGTAGGTGTCGTGCCTTGCCCTCACATTCATTGAACCACAAATGTCTGAATGTATAAGTTGGAATGGAATGGTAGCTCTAGTGCCTTTACCGAACGATTTTCTTGCATCATTTCCCGCTAGACAAAATTCACAAGTAGGCAATTCTACTTTACTGAAGTTCGATAGGAGACCAGCCTTAGATAATCTATCCATATGTTGTTGGCCGATATGACCTTGTCTAGCAAGCCATATATTTATATCATCATAAAAGTTACTTGAAATGGTGAATATAGAAAAACTGTTGTTAGAAATAGAACCAAGTTCAATATCTGATATGAAAAAGTTATCCAAAATATATCTAGAACCATTAAAAGTTTTTCCCAAATTTAAAAGTACTGTATTTTCATGAAAATTCAATGAAAAACCTAATCTAAACAAAATAATAATAGAAATAAGATTCCATCTTATATGTGTGATGTAGAGAACATCGTGAAGTAGAAAGGTTCGGCCTGGCAATTCTTTTCAACTCAAAGTGAGTGTTGTTCCCAGTGAAAATCCATCTTGCCCTGGTGAGTAATAGATGGAAATCAATGAAGGCTTCACATTCCTTCGTTACATGGTCGGTGGCTCCCAAATCTATAACCCACAAGATTAATTTCAGTTAATAAGATTGAACTTAAAACTATTATTCTATTTACGCATGAGTTAATGGATTGTACCTTCTTAGGTGTAGTGCAGTCCTTAGTATAGTAGCCCTTATTTCAACAGTTAAAACATTTGATCTTCGCAATGTTTCTCTTTTTAGGATGCTTCTTCATGTTTTGCTTTGGCTTCTTGCTATCCTGACCATCCTTTACTTTACCATTGCCTTTGTTGTTATAGTATTTGTGCTTAGTGCTATGATTCCCTTTTGGATTGGCTTGGACTAGATGCACCTCCACACCAAGTTGCATAGTTGCAAGTCTATCAGCCTCTAATTCCAAGTGATGGGAGGCATCAACAAAGGTCTTGATATCTAGACTATGCATTAGGTGCATCCTCATATGTTCCCAGCTATCTGGTAAGGATTTGATGACTGCTTGGATCTTCTGGTCTTCATTCAATTCATGACTAGCATTATGAAGCTCACTCATCATGTTGGACATCTCCCTGAGACGTTTCCTTATATTATTTTAGGACTCTTCTTGTAAGTGTCAAACTTGATACTGTGCGAGCACAATTTAGTTAGAGAAACTCCACCAAATTCTTTCTTGAGTGCTACCCACATGTCCCTTACATATTCATAGCTGCAAAACTCTTTCATAATGTCATCATCCATTGCACTTAGCAAAGTGATATGAGCGAGTGAGTTTTTTCTTTTCCAGATAATGAAGTCATCATGATCACGCCTATGTTGGGTCGTGGTTCCTTCTTTCATGATGGAACTCAGAGGTTCTAGTGCCTCATGTTCTTTCAGAACATACTAAATTTTTATGCTCCAGATCTTGTAGTTATCTCCAGATAACTTAGCACCCTTGTTTAGCTCAACGATGATGTTCTTAGAAGCAGATAACATTTTGCTATTTGAAAACAGAGGATTTACTTCTAGACATTACATACACGAGATTATTAGTGCCACAATTTACATGTTATTATAATTTTACAACCAATTTATATATTAATATTAACACACATACAATCTCAAGTAAAAAGATCACTACATTTCCAATCATCGTCTCAACAATATGTGATAATTAATATTAATATAAAATATATACGCAAAATTAGACAATTATTCAAACTAAGTTTCAAAGAAAATTATATATTGAATAATCATAAAATATGATTAATTAATGTCATGAATTTAAAAGAAAATAATTATACTAAATAATTAAAAAAATACATATTACATTAATAATAAAAAAAATTATAATTCATAAACCATTAACGAACAAATATGGCTAAAACAAATCCACTGGAAAAAAATTTCTTATTACCATTAAATTTTTTTACTACAAAAAAAAAATGACCTAGGATTTGAAAGTTATGTTGAAAAATTATGAATGACTTGACTCTTAATAGGAGCTGAAGCCAAAGAGTTTTTCTCATCTCAATAGGTAAGTAATATATGGTGTCTCTAGAAAATTTTTTGACCACTAACTTAGTCTCACTACATAGTGTCATACCCTCATGCCTAGAGTAAGACTTCCTCACTACCCTTAAGGAACACCAAAATCCAAAGAAAGAAATGAGAACAACTCGATATGTCCTATATCCTTTAACCCGCTCTCAATCAAGCAGCTCACGTAGTGCTGGATGAACAAACGAATTCCTCAATGCCAAGTATATTGATATTTGAGAATTTATCTCCATTAGCTACACCATCTCTTAACAAATTTCATGTATGCGTAACACATGTTGCACGAGAAAATATAGGTTGTAAACACGACTATTAGAGCATATTTCTCGAGCTTTCATTTTATTTTTCAGAATTGACAATTTTATCTTTTTCCTAGCTCTAACTTAGGTGTACGTGCCACAGAAGGTGTCCTGATGTTGATAGCCACATACTGTAATTTTTCATAAAGAAAAGTTGATCAAAAATACAATTATTCACTATAATATAATTAATAAATTTAATAAAGAATATATCTTCATTAAATAGGCACACACATGTTCAATTTTTTTTAATTTTACAGATAACAAATAAAATTTTTAGGTAAAAAAAATTTGTCCATGTGAAAAAATATTTTTTTTATAATTAAAAACTAATTTGAATTAATTAAAAAAGTATTATAAAAAATAAAAATGATTTTTAAGTGCCTGAAAAAATAAAATAAATATTTCCAAATAAATATCCAGAAGATAATTTGGAGTCAATCTGTGAAAAAAAGGGCGAAAAAATGAGATCTGAATGAATTTTTAATTAAAAAATAAATTATGGCCATTCAGGAGCTGGCACGAAACAACTTGTCATTTCGCTCTGGGTTGTGTGGCCCAGGAGCGGGTCACGGGCTTCTGAGAATCCCAGCCTCCTCACGCAGCCCGTGGGAGCCACACGCCGCCTTACCGACCAATTCGACAGGTCAAACCTTTTTCGGTGGGATTTTTCGGGGTCTAGAATTTGAGTGGTGTGGTCAAAATTAATTTCAGTACACCCTATCCTATCGTTATATTATAATAATAGGATAATTTTTAATCAAAACTTAATCACAGTAGATTAAAATTTCTAAATTCGAGCATCTAACCTTAGAATGCCATACCTTGCTCAATATAACTCCGATTTTTGCAAATAGTTTATTAAATTGAAGCTCTACACGTTTACTTCATATGAAATCATAAAATCACATAAACAGTAACAGTAAGGCAGTTTTTTTGTGCCTAAACACACCCATACGAGTTGATTATCAAAGTTTACAAATAATTCACAAAATAATATTTTTAAACAACTAATCAACTTAATTATTCATAAAATTTGGAGCACAAATAACTAATTCTTTGATACCAATGTTGGAAATAAATAGATTTAAATAAATCGAGGTTCGAATCTTACCTCTGACGATGCCTACAGAAGATTAACCTTATATTGTACTTGTAGTATCAGTCTTGAAGAACAATCACTAAAGAAAAAAAAAGTTCTTACTTTTCACAGTCTAAAAATCAAGCCTAACCTTCTCAATCTTGCACTTTTGGAGTAAGAAAATATATGAGAGAAAATTGTAGCAAAGACCTCTTAAAGCTTGCAAATACTCACGTATTTATAATAGCAGTGTCATTCTCCTAGAAAGATTTATATTTGATTTTTAAAGATAAATCAAACTCTCTTGGATTATCCCAGTTATTATAAAATACTATCTTCTCTCATATAACTTAATATTATTTGATAATATTAATCAAACAAATATTATAATTAAATAATATTTATCTACATATTGGTCCATGGGTCTATCCATCCGTCATGGGTGAACCCAACCCAAAACAAATAGTATTTAATTCATACATGTAACATTGTCTAGTTGTTTTCTTAAGATTTAAGAATACCATGGCCTTGAGATCTTGTAAGTCTCATTATGTCTGTACTTGATGCAGAAACCAAAGCATTCATTTCCTTTCATTTTCAATTTTGTTTTTGCTTGCGACTATATATGTGAAATGTTCATAACAGCTATGACTATCTTACTTCTTATCTTAGCTTTATTTTTGAATCTTTGCTATTCTTGCTTCTTAACTTGTAATGGTTAAAAGGCTAGCATGAGCTTATTAAAATGGGAAACTAATTAAATTATGTGAAAAATATATAATGAAAATGCTTTTAATTTTTGATTTTTTATTTTGTAAATCTTTTTAATTTTATTTTTAATTTTTTTGAGTTTCAAATATATTGATTGAGGTTTTTTTTAAAATATTTATTTAAATTTTTTATTTAGAAATAGTTTATTTAAATTATTTAAATAAATATATTTATTAAATTTTTAATTATATGTTGATATACGTTAGTATATGTTACATATAACTAGATATATATTAGTATATATTGTAAAAGAATAATAATATATGTTATATAGATATGGGTATATGTCAATATATATATAGGTATATAGGTATATATTGATATATGTCAATATGTATTACATATACTTTAACTAAAGAATAATAATATATGTTAATATATGTCAGTGCATATTATATATAACTAGATATATATATATATATATTATAGGTATATGTTGATATATGTCGGTATATAAAAGTATATGTTGCATATACTTTAACTAAAGAATAATAATATATATTGATAAATGTCGATATATATTGATATATGTTGATATATGTTACATATAATTAGATATATATATGGGTATATATTGCAAAAGAATAATAATATATGTTATATATATGTGGGTATATGTCTGTTTATGTCGGTATATAGTACATATATTTTAACTAAAGAATAATAATATATATTAGTATATGTCGATATATGTGGATATATGTTATATGTTACTATATATTAATATGTTGCATATATGTATGTATATGTTATATATAGCTAAATATATATATACATATATATTATATATATGTAGATATATGTAGGTACATATCGATATATGTTGGTATATGAAGGTGTATGTTATACATACTTTAACTAAAGAATAACGATATATGCCAGTATATATTACATATAACTAAATATGTATATGTTAGATATATGTTAGTATATGTCGGTATATGTAGTTATATATAGATCTGTGTTTAGTTATATGTCAGTATATAGTACATTTAATAATATATGCATGATAAATTCTAAATGAATGAGAGTATAAAACTATTATATATTTAGTTATATATCGGTATATGTTACATATAATAACATATACTCATACTAATTTAAAAGAATAAAAATATAAAAGTAATATATATTTAATTATATGTTGGTATATGTTACATATAACAATATTTAAACATTAAATTTTAAAATAATAGGAATATAAAAGTGATATATATTTAATTATATATCGATATATATTACATATAACAATATATACTCATTAAAATTTAAAAAGAATAAGAGAACTACAATAATATATGTTTAGTTATATGTCAATATATGTTACATATAATAACATATACTTGTTAATTAAAAAATAAAAGTATAAAATTAATATATGTCGTTATATATCACATATAACAATATATATGTGTTAAATAATAGTATAAAACTATTATATATTTAATTATGTGTCGGTATATATTATATATCATAATATATACTTATTAAAATTTAAAAGAATAAGAGTATATAATTAATATATATTTAGTTATATGTCATTATATGTTACATATATTAATATATACATATTAATTTTTAAAAGAATAAGAATGTAAAAGTAATATATGTTATATATAATTAGATATATTGATATGCTGATACATGTTACATATAAGTAGAAACTTAATATAAATATTTTTAATTTAATATTTTAAAAAAAAATTAATTTGAAACTTATTTAAAAAATTAAAAATAAATATTAGAAATAATAGAAACAATATAAAAAAATAAAAAAAATAAAAATCATAAAAAATAAATACATAAAAATCACAAAAAGATAAAAATCACAAAAAATAAATACACAAAAAACAATCACCATATAACTAAAAGTATAAAAAATGTTATAACCACATAATTAAATTAAAAAAAAAATTGTTGTATAATAAAGAAATATTTGAGTTTAAAGCTTAAAATATTTTGCTTATTTATTAAAATGTCTTCAAAGTATTAGTTGTTATCTAAGCTTACGTTAAATTTGTTCATGTTTCCTTGGTCCCACATGGGTCCCACGATGGAAGCAAGGCATGGAGAGAGATTTGAAAATGTTTTATTCCGTAATTTTCCAAATAGTTTTGCAAATAAAAAGAATAAGTTTAGTAAAATTAAAATATTTTTCAAACAACCGTATAATTGAAAATTAGTTTAATTTATAGGTTATTTTTGTAAATATCTCTTATCTATGTGTGGAATTGTGGATAAAAGGGTATAATAGAATTTTAAAGTACTACTGTCTCTGTCCCGTTCAGCTTATGCACATATATTAAGATAATTATTGGATTCTTTAAATAATATAAAAATTATTTTAAATTGGCTAAAATATCTTTATAAACTCATTGTTAATGTTACTATATATTCTCACTTTATCAATTATCTTTATTCAATTTTTTAGATAATATGTAAAACTTTTCATATTTTAAACTTAGGAATTATACAATGATCAATAAAGATAATAAATATGATGATGATAATAATAATAAGGGTAAAGTTGAAAAAAAAAATTTATTTTTAATTTTATAAACTGACAATTAGTGGGATATATATATGTTTTTACAAAAATAGCAATTTAAATGGGACAGAGGTAATATATGATTATTGGCATAGATTTTTTGTTTTAATTATTAAAATCTTATAAAAAAACGTGCAAAATAAGATATCAATTTATAAGCATGAAAATTAAAGGGAAGAATAAAGTAATCACACAAGATATAAAAATTTAAATAGTTTGGCAATTTGTAAATATTCATAAGAGGTTTTTCGATTTATTTCTTAGAAAAAGAGTACAACTGAGACTTTCTTTTTCTCATAATGTATTATGTTTACCATCTATGATGCTATATACGGTGTTTACTTACTCTAGAAATACATGAAAATCTTTTTCCTATTTTAATTCCTTTTTCTACTCAAACTCTATTATAAAGTTGAAAATTCTCTTATTAATTAAAACTCATAGTACAAAAACTGATTTTGATTATGAGTATTTAATGATCTCCACCTTGGCAAATAGTCATGCCATAGAAGACTCGCTCAACGTTGAATACTTATACTTCAACCAAGAGTCCCAACATCTTCATAAATTCTCAGTTTGTGACTTGAAGCAAGTCTAAACAATATTTGAACTTCTCTAAAGGTAACATCCTTGTCAACATATTTGTTGCATTTTTCTTTGTGTATACCTTCATTAATAGAATCTCACATGGAGAAATCAACTCTATAATCTTGTGATATCTCACGAAAATATGCTTTGTTCTAGTATGAATCACTTGATTCTTGGATTTTCTATGGCATTTTAACTACCAAGAGCCTTAGGCTTGAAAACTAATTCTAAGACAAGTCATTTCAACCATAATGCTTTTTTAGCTACTTTTGTCATTTCCATATATTTTGCCTTTATGGTAAATAAAGCAATCACACTCTATAAGATCGACCTTCAACTGATTGGACCATTTGCAAGTGTGAAAATATAGCTCATTATGGACTTCCTATCATCTACATCTCCAATGTATCTAAATCAACATATCCAATAATAGAGACCAAATCATTTACTATACTATTGCAAATCTCATAATCAAAGGTACCTACCAAGTATTGGAGAATCCCTTTTACAACTTGCCAATGTTCCTTGCCTGAATTAGCCATAAACCTGCTAACCATACTAACCACTTGTGTTAAGTTTGGTCTTGTACACACCACCACCTACATCAAACTCTCTATTATATTAGTTACGAAACATTTGCCATGTACTATAGTTTTTCCTTTATTCTAAGACACTACTGGTTAGACAATTTGAAATGATTAGCTAGAGGAGTAGTAACTGGGTTTGCCTTGTCCATACCAAATCTCCAATACTCTTTCAATGTATTTCTTTTGTGAGACCCATATCTTTATGTTTTTTCCATCCTTAATCTTCATGCAAAGAATTTTCTTCATAGGACCTAAGTCCTTCATGCCAAACTCTTGACTTAACAAGGATTTAAGGTCACACACATCCTTTATATCTTTTGCAACAATTAAAAAAATTATCAACATAAATCAACAAGTAGATGAATGATCCATTATTCAAAGACTTATGATATAGATAACAATTATACTCATAGCAGTAAAGTTAATACTTATCATGTAAGAATCAAATTACTTGTACCATTGTCTTAGGGATAACTTCAACCCATTGAGGAATTTCTTGAGCTTGCATACCAGATGCTCATTCATTTGCTCCTTAAACCCTTCTAGTTGTTCAATGTAAAAATGCTCCTCTAATTCACCATGAAGGAAAGTTGTATTGACATTGAACATCTCAAAATTTAAGTTTAACTAAGCTGTTAATGCCACCAATGCTCTGATAGTTGTATGTTTAACTATTAATGAGAATACTTCATTGCGGTCAATCTCCTTCTTCTGTTAGTATCCCTTTACAACTAACCATGCCTTGTATCTTACACATTCTTTCTCTGAAGCTCTTTCCTTCTTGCTCATAAGAAGTTTTGCTAACTTTCAAGTTTGATTCTTGAGTAATGACTCCATTTCTTCAACCTTAGCTTCTAACTCTATTTCCTTTTTTAGAACTAACATCACGTCCTGAAAAGAACTTTGTTCTCCTTTAGTTGTTAGTAAAGCAAAAGAAGTTGAATCGTCATCTTCATGATATCTGGCTAGAAGTCTAATTATGTGTCTAAGTCTATCTATAACAATATTGTTATCATATTGATGATATTGCACTTTTGTATTCTTTGAATCATCATCTTTGCTTTCTAATTCAATTAGCGGTTGAACTAGTTATCAAGGACCGTCTAACTCATGCTCCACATCTACCTTGGAGGTTGAATCTACATATTCTTCTTGAGATGATTCATGCTTGTTTACTATAGGCCACTCATCAAGGACTACACCTATACTAATTATCACCTTCTTCACCTAAAATCCTAAAGTTTATATCCTTTTACCTTTTTTATATCCAATAAAGATGCATTTCCTTTATTTTGGATCTAGTTTCGATCCCTTATTAATAATTGGGGATTAATGTGTAGGCTAGGCATTCAAATATCTTGAATATAGAGTAGTCGAAGTCCTTACTTGTCCAAACATGCTGAGCAGACTTCCCCTCTAACTTCCTTGAAGGTCACCTATTCATGATGAAAGAAGCAATATTCACTACTTTTGCCTAAAACTGTTTGGGTACCCCTACTTTTAATCTCATTATTCTGGCTCTTTCTAATAAGTTCCTATTTATTCTTTCTACTACCCCCATTCTACTAAGATTTCTTAGAAACTGTGAAGTGTCTCTCAATTTCTTCTTTCTTATAGAAATTCGTGAACTTCTTAGATGTGTACTCATCCCATTGTTAGACCTTAACAACTTCATGCTTTTTTCTATCTATTTCCCAACACTGGCTTTCCACTCCATGAACCTTAAGAATAATTTGCCTTTCTCTTTCATGAAATATATCCAAACTTTTCGAAAGAAGTCATTAATAAATTTTATAAATATCTGGCTCCACCTTTTTCTACAGTTTGTGTTGGACCTCAAACATCCGAGTGAACATACTTCAACACTTGCTTGCTTTTCTTTGAGGAAATATTGAATTGAACTCTATTTTATTTTCTATAGACACAAAACCATAATCTAATTGGTAGCCTCATCCCGCTACCTTAAAGGACTACCTCGAATAATTTCATCAGTCTCATCCATGGTTTCTCTTTGCAATTTTGTCAATGCTTTCCCTCAGTTTGTGGGTTTCTTAGCCTACTAGACCACTTTCTCCTTTCAGGAAGTGCATTTTCTGTGTCCATACCCCAATTTCTTGAAATTCATGCATTTAGAGGGTTTCCATTCATATCTTACTTGCTGAAGAATTTATCCACCATTTTCATCTTTAAAAATTACTCAATTTGGATAGTTCCCATTTAAATCCATTTCCATAAGAAATTTGGCAAAGCCAAGTCTAGTTTTATTCGTATTACACTTGTCTAAGAGGAGGGGAACCCTTAGGAAACTACCAATTCTGCTCAAAATACTAACATTCTAAAGTTCCCATGACAAAGCTAGAAATTAGACCTAGATCAAAAGTTTTTGTAAATCATTGAGTTCAATCTACATTTTTTATCTCCATGGAATCAAAATTAGGAGTCTACCATCAAAAGTTTATACTTTCTCCTCCATTACTTTACATTTCCCATCATCATTCTCAAAGTTAAAAATGAAAACATTATCTTCAGTGCACTGATTTAAGTGCAAAGTGTTTCCATCTAGAGTGTGCATAACTTTCCATATGAAAAAATCAAGTGAAGTGTCAAAAAGACTACCAATAGGTGTATTTTTCCATGGATGAAATTCTAATTGTACCTCTAAAGATTGGAATCTCATGGCTCTATGACCATTAGTAATCATTATAAGAAAAAAGTGCATTGCCGACGAAAAAATTGCCATCGGCATTTACAAATAAAATACTAATAGAAGTTTAAAAAAAGAAATGAAAATAAAATTATTGAAAATTTGGAAACATAATACTGACCAAATGCAGGATCAGTCGGTAAAAATGATGCAAAAACTACGTTGCCACTTATTACCAACAACAATTGCTAACATATTATATGTCTTAGTCAGTAAATGACGTGAGAATTGATGGCGCCACCAATTTTAGCATGTCTAGTCATTGAGAGAAGACAAATTCTCTTAGTAAAGAAACTAATTGCAATTATTATTGATCAAAAAATTATGCGGCAATTTTATATCATAATATTGCAGAGAAAATATATATTTTGTCAATAAAAAAAACTAACCGTGGTATATCATAAGTCTTATTTGCCGAGGGACATTAGTATCTATTAGCAAATTGTAGAATAAAAATTCCAGTGGCAATTTTAGCACCTTAATTTACCAAGAAAATATGTATTCTCTCATATGTAAAATTATAGTGGCATATCAGAAGGCACTCGTATCGAGAGATTTTAGTTTCTGTCGATAAAGTATCAATTACCAAGAGATTTTTGTTTCTATCGACAATTTTTAATGATATTAAATTTTGGCAGCCTTTTAAGCACTTCAATTAATTCTCATTTAATGTAGTTGCCGATGGATAATTTAGTCTCTTGATAAATTGTCAAACCCTAAATTGAAAAGTTATGCTAATTACTGAGAGATCTTAGCTTATGTTAGTAATTTACTGACAGAGTTATAGCTCTCAATAAAGCATAACCTTGGTATATAATTTTCCATTCTTCTTCGCTGCCCCCTCCCTACCATTTTCACTCACTCTCTCTCTCTCTCTCTCTCTCTCTCTCTCTCTCTCTCTCTCTCTCTCTCTATATATATATATATATATATATATCGCCCTCTATTATCTTTACCTACTACCATGGTGGTCTTCTTCTCTAGCAATGAGTAAGAATTTGATTTGCATATTTTATTTTATTTATATTTATAGGTATTTCAATTTTTGTTCTTGCAAAAACAGTGTTGGGTGTGTTTGTTTTTGAGCTTGGGATTTTTAGTCCAGTATGTATTTAATATTTTTTGCATTAGAATTATTTTGGCCAATTTTTTTAGGGAGTTTTTTTTTTTATATTTTTTATATGTTTTAGTATGTATATTTATTTATGCTATTGTGAATTTTTGTGGAATTTTCTGAATATTTGTATATTATTTTTTTGTTGATATTTTGATTTAATATAATTTGGTATAATAATTTAAGGTTTCACATAATATAGAAGTATTATTATTATTATTATTATTATTATTATTATTATTATTATTATTATTACTATTATTTTGAAAAAATAACAACAGATATAATTTTAGGAAAAATTTTAATTTTGAAAAAATTATATTAGTGATTTTTTAATTTATATTATGATTTATATAATAAGGTATAATAATTTAAACATTTCACTAATTTATTGGTATTTTTGTAAAAAAAATAGAATTTTAGACAATTAGGGATAAAAGTAATTTTTTAGGTAAAAATTAGAGTTTTTTTATAATTAGTATAATAATTTAATTTTTTCACTCAATTTGCTGTATATTTGTTGTATAATTAGGCATAATAATTTCTTGTATGTTTGTGTGTGTGTGTGTATATATATGATGTAGATATTGGATATATATGATATTTATATTGCATATCCATAAATGTTGTATATAAGAACTGCCTTGTGAAAATATGATTTTGGATGAAATCTGGGTGATACAAGGATAGAGAACTATTGGAAGTGTATTTTTTCTTTGTAAGGACATAGATATTAGTATGAATTGCATAATTTAAATTTATAAATTTTAAAAAATTATAATTTTTCTTAACTCTCAATGCAACTTGTTGCATAGGTAGATGTTAGTTTTTTAATAAACACATTATCACCTCTGGAAAAGATATATGGATAAATGAAAATATAGGGGAAATTTTAGCAAATTTTCCTTAAAAATATATATGTTTATTACAAATTTAATGTTTCGAGGAAAAACTTAATCCTTTAAATTCTCAACCATTTTGAATATATGAAAATTTAAATGTTTAAAAGATATTAACAATTTTATTATATTTAACTGATAAATCATTGTTACATTATTAGATATGACTAGGCATCTAGATAGTTCCCATGGAGGCAGATCTGGCTTTATATCAAGCATGGGGGGCATCCAATGAGGAGACCTTATGAGGATAGATCTACTAGAGAGCATTATTCTCAATCTGCTACATATATCACCTTGTTGGGGACTGGCTTACCATTGGATTCTGCTCATTCCATCTCAACATATACTTCAATTCCAACTCCATCTACTTTAGTTGCACCATCCACAAAAGTAGAACCGACAGGTGTTGATGCTATCATAGTAGCATCAACATCAACTAGACCTAGTGAGCGATTTTAGTTTACTGTTCGAGCACGGGAATAAGTAATCAATTTTAATGTGTAAATAGTTTTTTTAAATTTTTTTAGAACATTAAATATTAATAATCATGATGTAAATATTAATGAGCAAAATATTGATGAATATTGTCAAAAATTACAAAAACATTATGGAGCCATCTTGTCCCCATATTGCAGAAAATTAGGCAAATATTTATCAAGAAGTTGGAGCCGACATGAATAAATTGGAAGGCGGTCTCAAGATAAAGAAAAGATTTTTATTTTGAGAAATTTAAGATATAATAATTATTTAAATTAATCTTATTAAAATAATTATCCAAAATATTTAATGAATTTAAGTATTTAATTAATTTTTTTCCAGAAATATTTTTGATAAGAGGAGGTGATCAACAATTTAGTCAAAATCGCCTTTAAGAGAAAAGCTGCTATCTGCTACAATGATGTGATAAATGAATATAAAGAAAATGGTAAATAGCCAAAATATTTTGTGATGAGTTATGAGCTGCCCTTCAAGAGCATTGGGCATCTCCAGCAGGTATGGCTCATCCTTAGATTGCCTCTCGAAACAAGCTTCATACATTTACTGATAGTGTAGGACAATTTACATATACGAAAGGCAATAGATTACATTATGAGCATGCCCATCGACTGATAAGTATAATTTAAATTTTCTTATCCGTGTTAATTATTTAATTTTATGCTAAATTAATAAGTTATTTGATTTTTCATTATTTATTAGGCGAAGCAGTTGGGTGGGGCCCACTGGGGCCCACTGAGTATGAGTTATTCGTCTATACACACACACACACACTAAAAATCATCAATTAGTGCTCCCGAGAAGTATATGTAGGTATACCATCTTTATTTAATTTTTTTATTTACTATTTTTTCAGTAAATTATTTATATTGTATTAATATTTTTTTGACATGATCACTTTATATCAACTCGGGATTAGCAGTCTCAGACAATAATTCTATTGATGAGACTCAACTATTTATTGAGCGTACTGGTGGAGTGAGGAAGAGGAGGGTGTGTAGGCTGGGCTCTCAGTATATCTCTGACACCAGCATATCATCTTTAGCTTCAACTTCCTCATTAGCGCTGCAGAAACAAACAGAGCATATGAAGGCTAATTTTGAGGAATAGCTCACAGCAACATGAAGAGAGAAGGAAAATCAACTTGAGCATAATTGCGCAATGCAAGATTAGATACAAAGAAAGTTTCAAGAATAATTTGATCGTAATCTCTAATGCCTCCATTTCCTAGTCTTTAGCTCCTAACCCTCCTGCTCCACCAGAAGATCAGTCTCCTTCTCCCACCCAATAGTTTTTTTTTTCTTTCCTTTATTTGTATGTATTATTCTAACATTTTATTTGTACATTATTTTTATTTTATTTTTATATAAATATATTATTAATTTCTTTATTTTTATTTATTTTTATCTCATATAATTTAATAAAATAATAATATATATCATTGTCTTATTATTATAAAAAAATTATTAAACATAATAATATTAAAATAATTAAATTAATACTGTAATATAATAAATAAATATTAATAAACTATAAATATAATATAAAAATTAAAATTTTCAATAAAAAATATAAAACTTACCTACAAGTTTACCAACAGAAAGAAAGAATATTAAAACATTTTATTGACGGAATAATAAATAATTAATATAATTTTAAAATACATTGCCAACAGATTTCTGACAGACTTCTGAACTTGGTGCAAAATCTAACATTTATTTATCGATGTATTTTTCTGTAAGTGATTACCGACCGATTATCAATTCCTCGATATAGTTATTTTTCTCACTATAAAATATTTTGGAGGCAATCCATTAATATCTACCAACAACATGTTTTTTCTGTCATTAAATAGAATGTTGATAAGCTTTTCACGGATAAAATATTTATGTTGATAATATGTTGGTAAAGAATATTACCGACATTTCTTTTAATTACCGACGGTGGAATATTTCATTGTTAATCCGCGCACTTTTTATAGTAAATTCTTGGTGATATATATCAGAGCTCGCATTCACGTAAACAGGTTTGCTTATTAGTAAAGAGTTCGGCCAACTCCTTTGAGTCTTCCTCTTTGGCGCTAAAGGGTCTTCCCTAGTCTTCACTCAAAGGTGGCTATTTGGTTTCTCCATGTTTAACTCATTGAGCTCGAATGTCTAAGTCCAACTTCTATGAACCTTCCTCCCTGCCTCTTAAGGGGTTAGGCTTCCTCATTCCTACCATGTGAGTTTTTTCTATGTCTTCCATATTGATACGCTCCTCCACTATTCTCGATAGAGACAATTTTCTCAGCTCTGGTATGTTATTTTCTCCTAACCTCCTCATTGGTGGCTTGGTTACCATTAAAGTATGAGCTTGATGCACGCCAAGGACTAGGGTTTTTTGTTGGCATAAGTCCCCAACCTAATTGACCTCCAATCTCACTTCCACTACAAAAAACACGCTAATTACCGATGGAAATATCCATCGGTAATTAATATAATTCTATTAGTCAATAAAAATACTGACCGATTATAGATATAAAATTTTTTTCTTTGAAAACCTTGTCAACATTCAATTTATCGAGAGATTTTTCATAGAAAAAATTTTGGTGGCAAAGATATAATTCACCGACAATGCAAATATTTATTGGTAATTGGTTGGCATTTTAGTTTAGTAATATATTAAATAATTCGATTTATGTCGATAAATTTGTTGGCAAAAGTGAAAAAATTTTTATACTTTGTCGGTAAATCCGTCTGTAAAGTTTAATACTTTTTATAAATTTTTATATTATATTATACTATATTCTACTATATTATTATTAATTTTTTAAATATCTTAATATTATTACATTATATTTAGTAATTTTAATTTATTTTATTTTTGAAATAATAATATATATTACACTAAAAATAAATAAAATTACTAAGTATAATAACTGATTTTATTATTAACAAATTTATAATAACGTACATATAAAATTAAAATAAAATACATATTAATTATTGGAAGATTCATCATGAGCTACAACTTGTCCAGTCCTCTTATATTTATCATGAAGTCTCTCATTAATTGTCTAAATTGCAAAGCTATACCTTCTTCATCTCCTTAGGACGGAAAAAAATAACTCAAGATCCATACATATATTAGCAGAAGAACCAATCTCAATTTTCTCTCTTGCAAGCTCCAAGAAAGAGATCAATGATGAATCTACTGGATTGTCATGTGTAGTAATGAAAATATTATCACTATTTACAGTAGTTCTTTCTCCTTTTATTGGACTATAATGGCATTTAAGAATAAATAACTACAACACTATTCTTCGCCGCCCATATTAGCATCATAGAACTTAATATCACCATTCTTGAAACTTTAGGATGCACAAACTGTCTAATCTTGAATAATCTTACGACACTCATTATTTTATATCGCGGCACTTCTTGGCCTAAACATTTCCTTGTAATCCTTCAACAGTTTAACAATGTTCAACTACTTATCAACATTGAATTATTATGGAATATTAATAAACTTTATAAAGAGTGTGTCACCATTGAGTAATAATTCCACTTCGTACTATGCATCATCATTTAGAGCGTGAAATTCCATAGCAAAATCTTGAAGAATTTCCCTAAATACATTAATTTATTGTTAATAAAATTATAATATTTTTTAACCTATTATTATTTGTCTAATGATAGAAAATTTCAATTTTAGTTAATTAAAAATACTTAATTTTTTACATAATTTAAATAATTCATATTATCTATTTTTTTGTTTCGATAATAATAATAATAATTTGTAGTATCTAATTCAAATATAGATTTAATTATAGGTTTAATATTTATTTCAATAGTAATAATAATTTATTAATTACATAAATTAGATAATAATGTTAAATTTATTAATTTTTGTTTTCATAGTATCTAATTTTTTTTATCTTTCAATAATAATAATTCATAGTATATAATTGAAGTATAGATTTAATTCTAGGTTTAAATATTTATTTCAATAATAATAATTTATTAATTACACAAAAGATATAATAATTGTAAATTTATATATCTTAATATTCGTAGTATCTATTTTTTTAACACAAATCATAATTGACATAAAATAATTTTTTTTATTCCATTTCATATATCAATATATTAATGTTTTTTTTATCAATGTTTGGAACTTTCCAAACTCATGTATAAAGTTAAATCTAGATGCGTTAGACGAAAATATCGTTCCATAATTGATTATCTACTGACCAAATTTTAGTTTAATGTTGAAATCTTAAAATTTAAATATTAAAATAATAATGAAGTTTGAATTCTAATTCACATTGAGTTTAGCTTATATTTATAACGTTTAATATAATATATTTTTAATAATCATAAAATTTATATTTACTTTGATGTTATATTTATCTTTATCAAAATTATGTTCAATAATATATAATTAATATGTTAATTTTTAGATATAGAAATGATTTTTTTAATCAAAACTCAAAGCAATATTATTAAAAATCAAATAACGAAACATAAACAATGAAAAAAGATGAAATAAAACTTTATTCAATCTAATTTAAAATTAACAATTAGTTTAGCCAACAAATGAACGAGTAAACGACTTTTTATTTCATGATATGTAATATTTTTCACTAAATCAATGCGATAAGAAAGTAATAAATTATTTATTTTAGTGATTGCACCGATAATCAATTAATGGGATTAATTATAATAAATAATTACTACACTAATCATGAATAATTTAGTCTGATAAACATATGATAATATCTTTTATTTTATGTTATTGAATAAATCAAATATTATAAATACACATATATATATATATATATATTAAATAAATCAAATGTACAAAATGAAAAAAAAAATGAAATACCTTAAAATGAGAAGCTGAGGCAGGTGGAGAGGGCGGAGAGGAAAAGGAGAAAACATAAAAGAGGAAGGAGAATAAAATCTGTGTTTCTAAATAGAGTTAAAATTATCAACAAAAATAAGTGTCTGTCCGTAAAACATACAATTTACGAAGAGAATAAAAATGTCTCCCGATAAATTATGGTACTAAAATTTTTACTTAAAATTTATATTCCTTAATTTATTGATAGATATATACATATGTCGACAACTAAGACGTTTGATTTTCCTTTGCCCCTAAACTTATCGAGATAATTTATGTTCTCTCGGTAAATTATGGCACCGAAATTGCCGCCTAAAATGTTCACTCAAATTTTTACTGACGAATACATACATATGTTGACAACTAAGACGTTTGATTTTCCTCTACCCCTAAACTTATTGAGAGAATTTATATTTTCTCGGTAAATTATGGCGCTAAAATTATCACCTAAAATTTTTACTCCAATTTTTACCAACAAGTACATACATTTGTCGTCAACTAAGATGTTTGATTTCCCTGTGCCCGTTATCTTATTGAGAGAATATATGTTCTCTCGGTAAATTATGGTGCTAAAATTGCTGCCTAAAATTTTTTACTCCAATTTTTGTCAATAGATATATGCATATGTTGGTAAAATAAAACTTGGTATATGTGAATCCCTAATTTTGCACCTAAATTAAGATGAATATGGGTACAGTTCAAACAAAATTAGAATTGCACAAAATAGAATTCAGAAGGGCCCGAATGGGCTCAAATTGACCCCAAAAATTCTTAATTTTGGACATGAGAAAAAATTTTCAATTTTGCCCCTAAATGAAAGCTTACGTGATAACGAATACAACATAACTTGAATCGCATGAACCAAAAATTTTAGATCCCGAAACTCTGTCAAATTGTGATAAAATTAATTAAAATACTCAGTTTTCTTTAATTATTATTGACTTTCTACACCACCATTAATTAATCTCATTTAATTTCCCGTGCGAGTGGAGCTACGAAGTGGTGAGATCCTCTAACCTTTTGACAAGAAAAATCATCTACCCAAGGTATTATGCTCTTTCCTATCTCAGTTTTAATTTGATAATTAATTAACTAAAAATTGATTAATTAAAATTCATGTAATCAAAGATACGAACTACTTACGACTTTGATTCCCATTCAAAGGAATAAGTAGGCATACTCGAAATATTACTTCGAGTAGAGATCTCTCACTGAAATAATCAACTAGTCTTTTTATTTTGATTTTCTTTTTTTTTTTGTCATTTATTATTGCCAATATTATTGTTATTATTTTTCTTCTCCTTTTCTATATATTTGGAGGCTCCATTGCAAATTTGGTTATGGGTGCCCTTATGACTATATCTTATATTTCTCCTCTTTCTTCTTCTTTGAGTTAATTAATTAATTGGAGATTTGTACTCAATCTAGAACCTATAAGGGCTAGAGTTGAAGCTCCCTTGAAATTATTATTTTAGTGGAGAAGTAACATTTACTTTTTCTGCAGTATTTATGTAGATGTCATATTATTAAAAGATCCATGCATCATAATAATGTCATTCATAATTAACTGTGGCATAATCTATGAAAATCACATTTCTTCTCAAATAAAAAAAGGAATAAAATCAATCAAAGAGAGATAAAAAATTATTTTTTTTATCAAATTGGCATGAAAATTTAGCCCGGAACCCATCGTGATTAGTTTCGGACTAGTGTCTTTTTGGGTTAAAATTAAAATGAATTTTTTCTTAATTTTTCTACACAAAAATAAACTAAGGTGGCGACTCTTAGATTTTTATTTTTCAAAATAAGAGCCATCATTTGTAATAGCTTGTATAATGATGATGATAATAATAATAATTATTATTATTATTATAAATATTGGTTAAAAATGAGTTAAAAATATAATAATATTAATAATAATATTAATAATAATATTAAAGTAGGTACAAAAAAATAAAATAAAATGCAATTGAGAAAAAAGTGCAAGTAGGTGAGAGTAGGTGTGAGCGGGTAAATATATAATATTGTATTTCTAAAGTATATTATATATGTGTATATATATGATTTTGAGAAAAGAATTTACAGAATTCAAAGTGATGATTTATTTTTGAATGATATTTATTTTCTCATAAATTGAGAACAAATAATAGTAGTTTGGTTTTTCAAATATATATGATTGATTGATTATATTGTGCTGGATAAATGATTTAATACACTCTTATTATTAATCTACCTAATCGCACCTTGATAATGGGTGTTTATATAAATTTAATGATATTATACATTTACTCTTTGGCCGGAGTAATTGCTCTACACATGTGTATTGCAATTATTTCTTCTTGGGTTTGCGAGGCAAGTCATCATGCACCCTTAGATTGAAGATGGATAAGTAAGGAAATTATATTTTAATTGTAAGTAAAAGATAATTTATTTGAGTAATTTATGAATTTTCTGAGAATTGTGGAATTGATTGAGATTTAAATTATATTTATCAAGCTGAGCTATGGATGATGTATATATATATTATGTATTAGTAAACCTTTTTTGTTCTCTCTTGTTACATATTTATCTATTTTTTGAGTGGTTGGACTCACCCCTTTATTATATAAACATTTTAGATGATGAAGGATAAGCTGGTAGAATCTCTATATTATATTTCACCAGTGAGTAGAAAAGGTCAGGCCAACATATTAGTACTTATCGTTTGGTTTTATTTTACGATTATTTATATTATTGTATTAGACAATAATAAAGATGTATTTAAGAATATTAGCATCTATTGGATAATACCAATATGTGTATTTGAAGAATATTAAGTCATTAAATTATGAGTATTAATCTTATAGTAAATAATATTATGTTAAATTCTGTGATAAGTCCACCCCTAGGATTAAGAGAATGGAGTGTGATATTTTATGGTATCATAGCATAAATTATAGATTCTGTAGACTTCTATGAAAAGACCTATATGAAAATTTAATTTAGGTAATAAAAAAAATTAAAAATTATTTTAAGTTGTTAGTGTAACTGGTAAATTTCTCGGATTCAAGGGCAAAATTCTTTTATTGTTGCATTCTGGGGGGGAATTATGCAATAATCAAATAAAGTTATAAATTTAATTTGCATTTACATATTATTTTATTTATAACTGCATCATAGGCATCCATAATTAAAAGTATTTAAATTTTTATGAATATTTGCCCAAGAATTAGAGAAATTTATCATGATATACTAATATATATAAATATAACTGTACTATGGAACATGAATAGATATATATATATATATATTTAGGAATGCCACGTAGTTAACTTATGTTATACAATTTATTTTTGTAGGAAAATGCAGGCACAAATATGAGGTGGTAGAGGTCGTGGTAAAAATACCTTAGCCAACCTCATAGGGATCCTACTCCACCTCTTTTCCAATGAGTTAGTTGATTATAAGGTATTCGAGAGTAGCGAACAAAATACTTTTACAAATACTGCTTTACAAGAGGGCTCATGTACCTCATGTTCCACCTGCTGCACCACCAATCTAGGTTGATGTTGGTGCTATCTTTGCTCAGGCTACGACAGCAGCTATGACTGCAAGAGAACAACAGCAACAACCATGGGCTATTATTTCTCATTGTCATAATTGTGGAGCAGAAGATTTTGATGACACTTTAGAATCTGAAAAATCTGATGAATAGTTTAGAAAATTGAAGAAAGCTTATTCTCTCATGGGTATTACTGATACCGAAAGCTGAGATATGTTCAGGCTTTCTTGGGTAGAATAGCTAACAGTTGGTATACTCAATTGATTCAATTCAGTGGTACTGAATTAACTTGGAATACATTTGAGGCTGAGCTCTATAAATAATACATTACATGAAATTATAGAAGGGAAAAGGAGAACATATTTTTCCAATTGAAGTAGGATGGGATAATAGTCCTCCAACATGTGGATACATTTGAAGAATTGTATATATATGTGGATCATATGGTATCTAAGGAAGAAGATAAGTGTAATAGATTCTATAAAGGATTGCATATCAATATTCACAAGGGGTTGTCTTGGGATCACAATAATACTTTTCATGTTATAGCTGATGGTGCATTAGAAAAAGAGAAGCTATTAAAAGAAGAAATAGAGTTTGAGAATAAAAAGAGGAAGCAGACTCATAGTTCTTATCAGGGATTTACTGACAAGTAGATTAAGAGAGGTGGTAGGTCACATACTACATCTTGGGTCACTCTACGAGATCAAGACAGCAGATTAACTGACCCCAGATCAACCAGAGTTTAGTAAGAAAATCTATGGGAAACTTTGTCAGTACACCAAGAGTTAGATAAGGTAAAAATTTAGGAACTAATCAGAGACCACGACCCTTATGTCCTACTTGTGGTAGATACTAGAGTGGGAAGTATAGGGCAAATTTTAAAGGATATTATCAGTATGGCAATCATGACACATTCGAAGAGATTATCTAATACTAGTGATGCCAAGTGAGTCTATTCAAGCATCATCAGTGTTTGTACCTCGGAGAGCGGGCATGACCCAGTCTCAGAGAAAAGGAGCAGGTAGAGGGAATAACAATGGTGCTGGTAGACAGGAGAGGGTCATATCATCTGGTTAGATAGGTAGACCTCCTGCACAAGCTCGAATTTTTGCTATCACTCAATATGAAGCTCTAACCTCACTCGAGGTGTAGTTACTGATACGTTGGTTATTTTTGTAGAGATTCCCATTTATTGATCCGGGCTCCACTCATTTATTCACATCACATGCATTTACCACATATGCGGTTGGAAAATTGAGTTCTTTAGATAATGGGTTAGTAGTGAGTTTTCCAGTAGTGACTTCCATGATGTGTGAGCATGTATATAAAGATTCAGTAGTCAGGTTAGGTGCTTTTGAATTGTTGGCAGATCTTATTCCTTTGTCCATACAAGAGTTTGATGTTATTTTAGGGATGAATTGGCTATCTCGCCACCATACCACTATTGATTGCTATGAGAAAAATGTGACTTTTATTCTACCTGGACATTCTAAACTTACATTCTGTGGTGAGAGAATGCTTCTTCCATCTTATGTTATTTCTACTATGACAGCCAAAAAATTTCTTAAGAAGGGTTGTCAAACATATTTAGCATATTAATTGACACACAATTAGAAGAGCCTAAATTGGCGGATATTTCAGTAGTATGTGAATTTTCAGAAGTATTTCCAGAAGAGCTTCTAGGCTTACCTCTTGATTGAGAGATTGAATTCTCTATTGATATTCAATCTAGCACAACTCCTATTTCTCAAGCTCCTTATAGAATGGCTCTTGCGGAGTTGAAGGAATTGAATGTGCAGTTGTAGGAATTATTGGATAAGAGATTTATTAGACCTATTGTTTCACCCTGGGGAGCTCCTGCATTATTTGTGAAAAAGAAAGATTGCTTCATGCGATTGTGCATTGACTAAAGGTAGCTAAATCAGGTCACTATTCGAAACAAATATCCTTTGCCTTGGATTGATGATCTTTTTGATCAACTTCAAGGTGCTAAAGTCTTTTCTAAAATAGACTTGCAATCAGGGTATCATCAGTTAAAAATAAAAGAGTCGGATGTCCCTAAAACAACCTTTAGGACTTGTTATGGGCATTATGAATTCTTAGAGATTCCATTTGGGTTAACCAATATCCCAGCTGCTTTTATGGATCTTTTGAATAGGGTGTTTTATCCTTATCTGGATAGGTTTGTAATTGTGTTTATTAATAATATTCTAGTGTATTCTTGAAGTAGAGGAGAGCACGAGGAACACTTGAGAATTATGTTACACAACTTGAAGAATAAGCAGTTATATTCCAAGCTTAGTAAATGTGAGTTTTGGTTGGATAAAGTAGTGTTTTTGGGTCATGTTATATCAGCAAAAGCAGTTTCTTAGGCTTGGTAGGATATTATCGTCGTTTTGTTTAGGATTTCTTTACCATTGCATCACCATTGACAAAAATGTTAATGAAGAATGTAATGCTTAACTGGACTAAGGAGTGTCGACAGAGCTTTGAAAAACTAAAAGTTTGTTTGACTTTCTTTTCTGTTCTTACTCTTCCTTTAGGAAATGATGGTTATATGGTGTATAATGATGCTTTATGAAAGGGTTTGAGGTGTCTCTTAATGCAGCATGGGAAGGTGATATCTTACTCTTCTAGATATCTTCGAACTCATGAATTGTATTATTCTACTCATGATTTGGAACTTGCTACAGTAGTTTTTGCTTTAAAAATTTGGAGGCATTATCTTTATGGAGAAAAGTACAAGATATTCACTGACCACAAAAGTTTGAAGTATCTTCTTTCTCAAAAAGAGTTGAACTTAAGATAGAGGTTATGGATTGAGTTGTTAAAGGATTATAATTATACTATTGAGTATCACCTTGGGAAGGCTAACGTGGTAGCTGATTCTCTAAGTCGAAAATATCATAGTGGTCTGTTTCATATCCTATAAGGCTTCCATTGTTATTAGATCTCCGATCATTTGGAGTGGATTTGACGATGAATGATTCTGGAGCACTGTTAGCAACTTTCAAGGTTAGACCAATCTTGGTAGAAAGAATTAAAGAAGCTCAAGTTCTAAATGAGAAAATGAAGAAGATCATTAATGGTGTGAAGACAAGTATTCATACAAACTATTCTATCAAAGAAGATGGCATTTTGGTGCTTAGTAATAGATTATTTGTACCTAATGATGATACTTTAAAAAGAGAGATAATGAAAGAAGCCAACTATTCTGCATATTCTATGCATCCAGGTAATACCATGATGTAAAAAATACTTAAAGAAAACTTCTGGTGGAAGGGTATGAAGAAGGATGTATCAGACTTTGTAGCAAAATGCTTGGTGTGTCAACAAGTTAAGGCAGAACATCAGCATCCTCCAGGTCTTCTACAACTTCTACCGATTCCTAAATGGGAATGGGAGCATATTACCATGGACTTTATTTCTTAATTGCCACGTACACAATAGGATCATGATACTGTTTGGGTGATTGTAGACCGGTTAACAAAGTCATCTAATTTCCTAGCTATCATGATGGATTTTTCTTTGGATAAACTTGCAGAAATATATGTGAAAGAGATTGTGAGATTGCATAGTGCTCCAGTATCAATAGTATTAAACAAGGATCCATGGTTTACTTTCAAATTTTGGCCTAGTCTGTAGAATGTATTGGCTACAAAGGTGAAATTTAGTACTTCTTTTTACCCTCAAACTGATAGTCAATCGGAGCGCACTATTCAGACCTTGGAGGATATACTTAGAGCTTGTGTTATGAAATTCAAAGGAAGCTGGGATAAGCATTTACCACTGATAGAGTTTGCTTACAATAACAGTTTTCATTCAAGTATTGGCATGGCACCCTATGAAACACTATATGGAAGAAAATCCAAAACTCTAATATGTTAGAATGAAGTTGGAGAAAGAAAATTAGTTAGTCCATAATTGGTTCAGATGACTACTAATAAAATCTAACTGATTAGAGACCAATTAAAAGTATCATAAGATAGACATAAGAGTTATGCAAATTTGAAGAGGAAGGATATTGAGTATGATGTGGGAGATAAGAGTATTTTTAAAAAGTCTCCCTATGGAAAAGTGTAGTGCGATTTGGTAAGCATGGAAAGTTAGGTCCTCGATTTATCGGGCCTTATGAGATTATGGAGAAGATAAGCCATGTTGCGTATAAACTTGCATTACCACCAGAATTATCTCAAATACATGATGTCTTTCATGTATCCATGTTGAGGAATTACAAAAGTAATCCTTCACATATACTCTAGAGACAACCAGTAGAATTACAAGAATATTAGACTTATGAGGAAGAACCAATTACGATTTTAGTTTGAAAAGAAAAAGTCTTACAAAACAAGATTATTCCTTTAGTGAAAGTCTTATAGAATAATTATACAAGGAAAGAAGCAACTTGGGAGAGAGAAGAAGATATGCTTGCTCAATATCCTCATTTGTTTTCATCTATAAGCTAGTGACAATTTAGGGATGAATTTTCTTAAGGGGGAAGAATGTAATAACTTATAAAATAATAATAATATATAATAATAAAATAAAATAATAAAAATAATAAATATTGGTTAAAGAATTGTTAAAAATATTATTATAATAATATAATAATAATAAAGTAGGTACAAAAAATAAAATAAAATGCAATTGAAAAAAAACTTGCAAGTAGGTGAGAGTAGGTGTGAGTGGATAAATATATAACATTGTATTTCTAAAGTATATTACACATATATATGTATATATATAATTTTGAGAAAAGAATTTACAAAATTTAGAGTGATGATTTATTTTTGAATGATATTTATTTCCTTATAAATTCAGAACAAATAATGGTAGTTTGGTTTTTCACATATATTGATTGATTGATTATATTGTGATGGATAAATAATTTATATACACTCTTATTATAAACTTACCTTATCGCACCTTGATTATGGGTGTTTATGTAAATTTAATGATATTATATATTTGATGAGTGTTTATATAAATTTAATGATATTATATATTTACCCTTTGGCCTGGGTAATAGCTCTGCACATTTGTATTAAAGTTATTTCTCCTTGGGCTTGCGAGGGAAGTCATTATGTGCCCTTGGATTGAAGATGGATCAATAAGGAATTATATTTGAATGTATTTAAAAGATGATTGATTTGAGTTATATCTGAATTTTTTTGAGAATTATGGAATTGATTGAGATTTAAATTATACTTATCAAGCTGAGCTACAGATGATGTATATATATTATGTACTGTGTAATAGCTCTGCACATTTGTATTAAAGTTATTTCTCCCTGGGCTTGCGAGAAAAGTCATTATGTGCTCTTGGATTGAAGATGTATGTAAAAGTTAATTGATTTGAGTTATATCTGAATTTTTTTGAGAATTATGGAATTGATTGAGATTTAAATTATATTTATCAAGCTGAGCTATAGATAATGTATATATATTATGTATTATTAAACCTTATTTGTTCTCTCTTGTTACATATTTATCTATTCACTGAGTGGTTGGACTCACTTGTTATTATACAAACATTTTAGATCTTGAAGGATAAGCTGGTAGAATTTCTACATTATATGTCATGCATGTACTACTGGACCCACGCCAGATTCATCATCTGTCATATAGTTAGGTATATCGCTGTCCTAGTATGATGAGACCTTTGAACTAAACCACCCTTTGCATGTAAATGCTATAAACCCTACCTTTAAGAGATATGCACCATAATTGTAAACCATCCTCAAAAATTTGTTTTTATTCATGCTTATATGCATGAACCCTTAAAACCCAATACAAGTTAAGCTATAAACTTGAAACCACATTAAGCCTAAAGATAAATTAACCATATAACTAAGAAATATTGGCTTATCCCTAAACATAAAAATTAACCACATCGATTTATCTCATAAGCCTAGGTCACATGCACTTAGCCCATCAAATATTAACGCAAGCTACATTAGCTTGATGCATAGAGCACAAACTTGAACCACACGGGCTTACCACATAAACATAAGCCATATTAGTTTAGCCATCAAACATGGACCAAGCTATATTAGCTTGACCAAGCTTCGTAGGCTCAACCCATCAAACACAGACCAAGCTACATTAGCTTGACCAAGTGTTACGCTCGAGTTAAGTACTACTACAAGCGTCACTCGCAGGTATATGAGGTAGTTGTAGCAAAAGTGATGGCCCCAAGGTCATTTCACAAGGGAGGTGTTTCGTAATAGCTTGATTGACAACTAATTTAAAAATGAGAGTTTGTTTTTTTGGAATGATGCATGAGTAATTTAAACCTAAGAGTAATGAGTGTAAGGGTTAATGTGTGTGTGATGGTTGTACAAGATCAAATCGATTCTTGGGAAGGTGCCTAGGGTTATAGGTCCATTCAATCAAAGCTCAATTCTCATATTATCCATTAACTTAAACTTGTAATTAATTTGTTTCTTAAGTTTAATTAGTCAATTACCAATTCTTTAGTTTTCACATTCATGAATCAACAACAACCAATTTTTTTACATTTGCAAATTAATGAACCCTAGAATTTATATTTCTAATTCATTCTTAGGGTAGTCGATTGCATAATTCCGATATCAAATTTCACCTCTCGGTCCTTCATTCAATATCTAGAGATCAATAGGTGGCTAATCTATCAACCTGGCATACAATCCAATGCAATCAACCAACAACAAGGTACAACAATGGAAATATCAAATCAAAGCATTCAATCAAATATACTACAAACCTAGGCATGGGTATTTAGCTCAACATCATCAATTTAAAACATTCATTCAACTCAATATAAATCAAATACAAATTGTTCATTGCAATATCAATTCTCTTAATACAACAAAAATAATATTGAAATGAATTAAAAGAGAGAATAGAAAAACCCCTTGTAGATGCCAAGAGTAGGATTACTAGTCTTTCTCCTAGCTCCACCATGATATATGATGAAGAACTCAAGCCCTCTTCAATGGATGATTCTCCTTTGCAACGTGGAATGGAGCTTTCTCAAGTCACCAATCCTTCAATGAATCTTCTTCAACCTTTAAGAGCTTGTTAACCCACTTTATCCCAAAGAATCTCAAAGATCTTATAAATGGAAGATGGAGAAGACGGAGAGGATAGAAATGGAGGATGAAGATGAAGGGACAAGGAGAGTGTCACTCCCCTTCTCACAAATCGTGTTCTTTTCCTCCTTTTATTTGTTTTTCCCCCTTTTCTCTTTTCTTTTCCGCCAAAAAACCTAGGTGTTCTCCCCCCGACTTCTCCCTTTATTTTTTCGTGCAAAAGAATTCAAATATATTAAGGGTGACACAGCCAAGCTTGCTTTGGCTTGGCCATGTCTCTCATTTTTCTTTGCGACACGGCCAAGCTTGCTGGCCGTGTCCATCACTGCTTCTTTCTTTCTTTTCTTTCTTTTCTTTGGTCTCAAGGGGTGACACGGCCAAGCTCCTGGCCGTGTCATGTGACACGGCCAGTGGCTTGGCCATGTCACTTGAGTGTGTCAAGTTCTGCTTCTTCATTTTTGCTCTTTCTTTGCTTTGGTTTCTTTGTTTTGCTCCTTGGATGAGACACGACCAGTGGGTTGGCCGTGTCTCCTGGCCGTGTCAAGCTCTACCTTGAATTTCTTGAGGGAACACGGCCAAGCTTGATTTGGCTTGGCCATGTCTTGCTTGATTCATGCTTTTCCTGCCCTGTTTTGATCTTCCAAGGGAGTTTTTGCACTTAAACCTAAAATAAACACTTTAAACAAACTTAAAACAAAAATCAATCAAAACAGTAACTAAAAACACATAAAAATCACACTAAAAACTAGTACAAAAATTATCTAAACACCGAGCACATAGAAATTTAAGCCCCATAGGCTTAACCCCTCAAAACAAAGCTATAATTGGCTAGACCCTCAATCTCCATAGGTAAGCCACACTAGCTTAATTATCTAACCTAAACCACATTGGTTTGATCCACATCATCAGTTTAACCCATAAAATCAAGCCATATTAACTTGACCATCACATATAAACTAAGCCCTCATCGGTTTAACCATCCAAACGAAATTGATGTTGCATTGGCTCGATCATCATCAACTCAATCACCAAAATCGGGCCATACTGGCTAAACCACTTTGACCTAGTGCAAGCTTGAGCCATATCAACTTAACCATAAGGAATCAAACATAAGGCATATTGGCTTATCTCATAAATATAGACCTAACCATCATACATGAAACTAAGCCACAATGGCTTGACCTTTATATATGGATCATAGCCATAATGGCTTAACCCTTCAAACATGAACCCTTAGGTCTGAACCAAGGTCATAAATGCTAAACTAAGAAAATAGGAACCATTCAAGCAAAGCAAGATGCACAGTTTTGCCACATGGCTCAAACCTTAGGGGCCATACACTATCTAGCCATATGGCTAAACTCTTAGGGACTATATCTTACCTGGCCATATGGCTTAAACCGTAGGGACTAGACCCTATTTCACTAATTCATATGGCTTAAAACATACCCTACTTCACTTGAGCCACATGGCTTAAACCATTAGGTACCATACCCTATTTCTCGAAGCCACATGGGTTAAACTATTTAGGACCATACCATATTTCACCAAGCCTCATGGCTTAAACTATTAGGGACCATACCTTATTTCACCAAGTCATATGACTTAAAACATTAGGGACCATACCCTTTCCCATCGAGTCATATGGCCAGAACCATTAAGGACCTTACCTAGTCTTCTCTCAGCTATATGGCATAAACTTGTAGAGGTCATAACCAACCTTCCAAAGCCACAATGGCTCAAACCATGACAAGCCACATTGGACCTTACTAAGCCACATAGTTTTACCCATTTACCACATCGTTAACCTTTTAGGAACAAACAATCAAACCTAGCCACAATGGCTCATAATCCAACCAAATCACATGGCTCACCTTTATAAGAGCACTGTAACGCCCCTAGATAATCCTATTAAGAATTATCAAGGGATGTCATACAATGCCTCTACACTTATATATTTAATTTTAAATAAAACTAAATCTAATATCAATTAAAATTTCGGCAGAGTCTCCTTTAAAATTTGATATTTCCAACATTTTCTCTAATCAAAACATAACCTGAGAAAGAAAATACCCCCAGTATTTCATTCATTCATTCAACCTCAACTCCAATTTCCTTAATCCATCATCTATCATCTACAATTTAAAACAAATACCTTTGATTTTATTCATATTTTAGCTCATTAGATATTTACTACAACTAATATATTTTAATATAAAGTTTAACCCAGACTATAGATATAAAGTATGCAGTACTCAAGGTTATTGATAATTATACAACTGTCATTGTAGGTACAATACTACTATATGGACAAAATTAAATATATAATACAAAACTCTTCGTTAACCACTTTCTGATTTGCAGTTGATCTTGAAATGCTAGAACTCACTCAGTTGGATCTATCCTACCCGTCTGATTTGCGAGTCAGAAATAATCTAACACGCCAAGCAATGCCTAGTGGTGCTTGCATACTCATAATTTGCCAAAATTATAACATAAGAAAAATATTTATAATAACAAATGAAAATAAAATCTTCACTTTGATAATAGAGTAAATTAATAATTAATTTAATCAATTGAATTCAAATGACTTACCTAATTCATAATAAGCTCTAAAACTTAAATTAAATTTAAAAGAAAATAATTACTTTGTAGTTAGTTGTTAAAATATTATTAACTGAGATAAAAGAATATTCACTTTAAAGCTAGTGATTAAAACATTATTAATGAAAATAAAAGTTCCATAATACATTCACATTTTTCACATAATTTTCATTATATGAGACTTTGTTCATTTTCATTAAATTTCATTTAATTCTTTTGCCCTCGATAATAGGGTCACTGATGGTAAGTAAATGCTCACTATAAAGAATATGGCCAATGACCCACTAATGGCATGAATGCCCATTATCACTGATGACACAAAGTGTCCTTTGATGGCACGAATGCCCACTGTCACTGGTGACACAAAGTGTCCACTATCACTATGGACGTTCACCCTCTGGCTAGCCATTTAATCCAGAAGTTAGGTTTAATATCAATATAATTGGACAATCCAGTTATTTTCTCATTTTCATTCAATTTCATAGTCAATATACTGATAATATTTTTAATAATTATTTAAAATAACAATCACTTTCCTCATTAACCAATTGGCATTAAAACTTTAACAATTCAATTTAATAAACTTTACGTCATCCATTTACTATATAAATTTTAATTTATTTCTCAACTCTTTAAAATCCGCAAGATTCTTACCTTCTCTGGTACTTTCTCTTTAGACCCTTAATTTTGGCACCAATAAGTTGAGTTCTAATTAAAAAGGGCCAGGTCAAGTTCAAGAAGCTTAAACCTAGTCTGGTACAATTTTAGAGGTTTAAACCTAGTCTTGCTAAATTTTTAAAAGCTTGAATTAAGTCTGGTTTAACTTTAAAAGCCCAAACGAAAGATGGACCAACTTTGAAAGAGCCAAACCAACTCAGTTTGACCCAAACCAACTTGGTTTGACCAAAAAACCAAAGACCATGTTGAATTGGAGAGCCAATTTGACATGGGCCAAAGCTCACATCGAATTGGCACTTGCCAATTCAACATAATTGACAAGTGTCAATTCGACATGGTCAAGGTTCCTCCATGTCAAATTGGGAAAGCTAGGTGGCCTTATTTCAAACTGTTTCAATTCTAATAAGACTAGGGGATAGGCTCGGGCTTTTCTTGAATGTTTTAGGACTATTTAGCACTGGGTTGCCCTAATTTGGCTTATAAATAGCCAATTAAACAAATAAAAAAGGGGGAAAAAGAGCGGACGATTAATCAAACACAACAATTAAAAAGATAAATAGAGACAGAGAGCAATCGAAAGAAATAGAACCAAGGATTGAACATTTTTTGTTTGACCAAAATCTTAGTTGACCCAGACCTATTGAAGCAATCTAAACAGTAGCAATGCTTGTTCAATGGATAAAATTTGGTAGAGCCAACAAACGCATGTATGATCACATGATTTTATTTAGATTTTTAGTAATCATCTTCATCTTAGTTTACGAATCAAGTGCACTGTGATGTTTCATTATACAATTGACTTTGAGAATTCCATTCAACAAATCACAACATTTGTATCTAATTCGATCTAAACCCTAATCATATAAGTTTGATCTCGGTTAAATAATCTGAAACCTAAATTTATATTAAATCTTAATCTTGCATTGCCTTAATTCTAAATTTCATACCTAAAACCCTGATTCTCAAAACCCTAATTCCATATATTCCGAAATCCTAATCGAAGACCTCAATCCTTTAGGTTTAAGCCTAGTTTGCATGTTTTAGCCCTTAATTGCACTTTTAACCCAACTTTGCATATTTTAATCTTAATTTATATATTTACACCTTGATCTTGATTATTTGATTTATTTTATGATGGATGATGTACTTTGATTGTTTTATTGCTTACTTTATTTAATCAAATTATGTTTATTAGTTGTTTGAATTTTTTTTTAGAAGAAGATGTAAAAGGTATATTTCTACTTCGTGGGTGCCTTATTTATTATACTTATGTAATTTAATTTATTTTATGGACTTTGATACTTTATAAAGGACATGTTTCCACCTTTTGATGAGTGTCTTATTTCAATTATTCTTTTTGGGTTTCAGATAGTTGTAAGGGCATATTTTCATCCTCATATGGGTGTCCATTTTGATTTATTTGTTTAAATTAATAATATGATGAATATTTATTTTTAATTGCATGTAATATGAATAATAATATAATAATATAAAAATTTAATAATATTTAGACTTGAAAAAGAGGTCGGTTCTAATGGACCGGGCATTTTATGGGTGTTGGGTCATTCTCACATTCCCCATGCATACCCAATTTTTGAACCAATAAGGAGGTTGGGGATTCCTTAGGAGTTGAGTCATCCAACCCTTTCTATCTTCTCAGACCGTCTAGATGGCGACTTCTATTCTCCGTGCTTAGGCCCATATTCTCTATGTCCATAAGCCTAATAGTGTCAATGTCGTAAGAATCATTCCATTGGGAGTGAGGGCTAAAATCCTCGCTCACAATGGCAAATCCACTAGGGATAAGAGAAGTTGATTCCATTAGTTTTTGTATTACTCTATTATTTATTATTATGATATTATTCATTGCATCATTTAAATTTGCATTGTATGTATGAGTTAGGATGTCCAGTGGAACATGTGTTATGCTCGTGTAAGTGATACCATACTTTCATTCAAGGTACAGAGATCGAGCATTGTATAAGCACTCATAACCTTATATCTTTTAGTATATACTTGCTATGGGGACCTAAGCCTTTTCAACCCAAAGACTAAAGCCCTTAGGTTCACACTAATTACTTATTGTTTGACTATGATTGACATATCTTGGTTAGAGTAATGACCCATTTTGTTTGTCTTTTCCTAATATGACCTAATTATAGTGTATTCCCAAATTTATTTTCTTTTACGCCCAAATGCAAAAATCATTTTTAAAGCTTTTTCAAAATGAGCATAAAACCCTTTTTCAATAAAAATGGGTCAAAAAAAATTGTACCTCATGGCTCAAACACAAAATCCAAGATTGATTTTTGAAACAAACTTTTTTTATAGTCTCAGAATCATTTTCACTTTATGGCCCATTTCTCAAGATCAAGCTTCCATTATGTTTTGAAATTAAAATCTTTCAATAAAGGGTCAAAATTTTTGAAATGAGCTTTCAATTAATTAGGTCAATTATGGAATATTAAAATTAATTGTGGACCTTATTTATACCAAGACTTGTTAGTTAAGGGCTTGTTTGTGGCATGAACCATTAGTTGCCTTATCCAATGGTAAGAAATCTAATTATTATCATTAATTAGATATTAATCCAACATGCAGCCGAAATGCTGCCGAATTTTAGTGGACCAAAAGGATTAATACTTAATTAATGAGATTTATCATAACCTGATTTCAACATTTGAAAACACAATTAATGGTTAATTCGTCTAAGACATTCTCCAAAATAAAGTATTCCTTGTTGATATCTTTGTTGACCATGACACCTAAGAAAAGAGACTCACCACTGATGTGTTGATGATATAAGGTTAGAAGAGATGTCCTGACTTTGCTTGTTTGTTTGTTTTCTACATGTGCACACATGCATACATACATACATACATTGCATTAATTCTTTCTGGCTCACAGACCTGGAGTACAACAGCTCAATAGCATATGACAACACCACTTACAACAATGATTTTGATTCAAGTGCTTCACTAAGAGGATGGATGCAAACCAGCTTAGAGATATAGTTGATAAAGTTGTCAAGGCTAGGATAGTTGAGTTACAAGATCAATTAGTTGGGATTATGAAGACTCAATTGACTGAGATCTTAGAGATCATCAACAATGCTAACGAGGCATCTGCCACTAATGTAAAGAAGAAATGAGGGGTCAATTCATATTCTATAAGATCAATTGAGCCACTTACCGACTAAGTGTTTTAAAGACTTGTATGAGGTTGACCTTCAGCTAGAAGAATGGGAAAAAGAAAAGAACATATACAATGAAAAAGGGAGCAATAAGGATGGCTACCATATCAGTGGGCAATGTCAAAGGAGGCAAAAATATGTTGAGATAAATGCAAAAACTGAGCCAACAAAGAAGCTTAAAGTTTCAGACATGGGAGAACCTTTGTCAAAGGTGTTTGAAAATCTAATGAAGCTGGATTTGCTACAACCATTGGCACCCCGCCCATTACCATATCATTTATCGGCTAAGCTCAACACTCAACATTATTGCCATTTCCATCAGACACTAGGTCATGACATAGATCATTGTATACGTTTGAGGCATGAAATACAAAACCTCATCAATGATGGAAAGATCCTCGCCCCTAACATGCCCACATAGATGAAGCATTTTCAACTCCAACTTAACTAACTTTCTTAGGCTTAAGTGCTACTTATTTTATTTCTTCTTTCTTTGGTATTTTATTGGAACAATTATATTTTTCAAATGAAGATTGTTTAAATAAATTACTTTTATTGAATATTGTTTAAATAAATTAGTTTTATTGAATTTATAATTTTGTTGGTTTTTGCCATTTTAATGCTCAACCGATGACAAATCTAGCTTGATATTCATAAATTAGCGTGTCTATGCATCATGATCTGTATGACTTTACTAGGTAATGAAATTTTTCTATAACATTGAGCTGTGTATGCTTACTTAGAGAGGGCTCCTGCATAATTACCTGTGTCTAAGTTTCAGTTGGTCTTAGAACATGATTTGACAGACTTTCAAGGCAAAATTGAACTCTGCTTATTTAAGAGAGAGATTATCTAGGCATTATTTGATGAGCCAACAACTAGTATCCACCCTATGAAAATCAATTCCTAGTTTGTCCCTAGTTTAAAAAGTATGTTTTCCAAACCTATATATTCTATTTTTACAATAACTTTACTAGCAGTATCCATTTTATAATTTTGTTTAGGCATCAAACCTTTATTAATATAAATGAAATTTTAACCATAAAACAAAAACTTATATAGAAACCTTTATATAAAAATTTAGAATTTTATACACTCGTTTACCTTGTTTTTAAATTATTTTTACTTAACCTTATAGATTCTGGTTTTATTGTCACTATTTTGGCAATTTTAATTTTTTGATTTTATTTTTATAATTAAACCTTTATTAAAATATATAAAATTTTAACCATATATCTCAAACATGTATATTATATTATATGTAAAATTTCATATTTTTCTGGGTTATTTTACTATAGTTTCCAATTGAGTTTCTTTAACCTTAAAATTATGGCTCTACTAGCACTGTTATGATAACTTGTGTTCTTCTATTTCTCTTTCATATTAAATTATCTTTAAAAATTATGAAATTTTATACATAATCTAAAAACATATAGATAAACTCCAAAATAAACTTTCATAATTTTTAAACCTTATATGTTAGTCTAAAAATTCAGGAAAAAAACACTTTACAATTAATTCAATTGATATGGTTTAATTAGCTTCCGTAAGAATTAAAAATCAAAAGAAAAATAAATAATAGTAAACTATTAATACACAAGCACAAACCTCCTTTCAAGTAGCTTCTTTCTTTTTCTTTTCTCAATTTTCCTTGAATTTATAATGATGAGTTTAGGGTTTTTCACTTATTCTAATGAATTCTACTAAAAAAATTTGGGTTATATATGAATGCTTCTTAATTTTTCTCTTAAATTTGATGGAAGAAAAATGAGATTTTTGGCTATGGATGGAGGTAAGGTCAGTTTTGATTCAAGGATGAAGAAGAAAAATGATTTTTATTTATTTATATATATTTTACTAGGTTTTGATCATATAAGGTGTGCTTACCATAACTTTGGTGCACCCACTTTCTTAATTATATCTAAATTTGACTTTTAATTCCGTAAAAATATAAAAATAATTTCTTTAATTATTTTAAAGCTCCTTTATCCATATTTTATATCCCAAATATAGTAGAATTTAGTTTTAGGGCCACAGGGATATTTTCATATTTTTTACCACTTAAAAGTTCTTTTTCAAATTTATCGATTTTGTCCATAACCGGATTTAACTTTCAACCTTTTGAGGCTTAACTAGCTATATTTTTCCATCTATTTGAAATATCCAAGTTACTCTCACCATTATACACTGTCTAATATCTATATGTTTGTGAAGTCAAAGCTTGTAAATTTCAAACATTACAAGCACACCCATCCAGCTGAGCCACAACGGCTCACAATCATAAGCTCTAGCCATATGGCGTGACACCTGAAACCAAGATCATCTGCATGAACCTTAACCTTAAGAGTTAAACCCATCCACATGGATCTTAGCCATAAGAGCCAACCCCATAGAATCTAAGCACAAGAGCTAGCCCATCCAACTTTGCCTCAATGGGCTCAACATCTAGCCCATCCATAATAAGTTCAACATCCAATTTAGCCACAACGGCTCAATATTTGACTAGCCACATGTCTTACCTTTTAGGAACACACCCATCTAGCTCATCTCACCTTATTACCTGGTCACATGGATTACTTTTTGGGAACACACCTATCCAACATACAAGCCACATGGCTCACCTTTGAGGAACACACCTATCCGACTTAGTTACAATGGCCCATCATCCCACCTATCTACATGGCATACCTCTTAGGACTATACCCATCAAACCCAGCCACAATGGCTTCCCATACACCAAAACAATTTGACCATATAAACCATACCCATGTGAACTATCGTAAGCCATAGATTATGGCCAATCCACATGACCACTTGGCCACATGGACCAAACCCCTTATACCTAAATATTCATTCATACCCCTAAGTATTTAGCCTTAAAAAGTTAGACTTCATGACCACAACGTATGAACTATGCCTCCTTGTGCCTAACCATCTCGACATATGAACCATGACCCATTAACTAGTTGATTGACCATACCTGAATAAAAAAAATTAACTATGAGCCATTCATCACCAATTTTCTACCCGATGAAACAATTTATGCAAGTCTTTAAGTATTTGTGGCCTTTCACACTTGTCGAGTAATCAAACTCTCCTCAAAACCTTTACTAACCTAGCCCTTTCATGTGAAGGTACCCATGGCTCAATAAGGAGACAACACTGAGGTACACCCTTACATGAAAGCTTTCCTCAAGAAATAAGAATATAACTTTCAAATGGCTCTCAATGCCCAACAAGATTACTTTACCAACCTCCTCAAGAAGCAAAAGGAGAATTTTTGGACAATCATTGTAGCCCATTAGTCTCATTAAAGAACAACGAAAGAATTTTCAAGTAGTGCTCATTACACAACAAGCTTATGTTTTGAGCTCATCAAGAAACTAATAGAACATGTTGAAGCTACCACTACCTTGAGCATCCAACAAGCTAATTTTAGGAACATCTTAATTAATTATTTGGAGGCTCAACACCGGTCCTCAACTAAGTTAGATCAAACCAACATAGCAACTAATCTAGCAACCATCCAAAAAAATTTGCAAGCAAACATTAACCTTCCTCCTTCCTTGAACATTTTCAAGATAGAGAAGATAACTCCAGCCATCAGGAACTCATGGAGCATGACATAATAAAAATGGATCCCCCAAGATGGTTAACACAAAAAGAGAATTTATAGACTTGAAAATGCCATTAGGCCTAGTTTATGTGAAAGCTTTGGAAGCTCATCTGGTGACACCTCTAGAACCAGGCAAGCCTCTTTCCTCCTTACCTAAGAGCTGCAAGGTCAATGAATATTGTGCATACCACTAAGGAGGAAGACACAAAACTAATGAATGTAAAAGCCTGAGGCATAGAATTCAGAACCTCATTAATAATGGGATGATCATTCCACCCAAGCCAATCAGTACTGGTATCCTTTCCCAACCACCATTAAGGCTAGATTGAACATGCTTTAATCAAAAAAACCACCCCATACCTATAAAAATGTCAATTACATAGCCATCCAATAACAGACGAGGATCGACCCACTAGAAGAATGAGATTAAAGATTAAGAAGCTTGAAGCATCACAAAGTCAACATCTTTTGAGGCTCATCATACCTCAGTACAAAAGTTGTAAGATAATCACAATTCCTTTAAATTGTCATCATCATCTAAATCAACATCTCTTGGAGGAGGAAGTCACCTTACCATAAAAGCAAAAGATCCACTACCGCAAAACTAGTGAGACGTTCAAAAGTGTCCACAAAGCTATTAAGTCCCCCTAGCAGAAAATGGTTGACTGTGACTCAAGTCGACTTAAGTACCCAACCTCCACATCATGGAGCTATAAAAATCCAACATCCATTCCCATAAAAACAAAAGAGCAACATTTTATTCCATGGATGGCAGCCATCTCACCAATCTAAACAGAAATATGACAAAGTGATGCATTAAGTGCTATAAACAAAAATTAGGCAAACACTTCAACAAAAGAAGTCATATGAGATCCATTAAAGCAAGTACATTGCCGATAGAGCTCCTATCTTTGCAACTTTAGATGGGATTAATAAAAGAACTATGTAAACCTGATTCTCTTGCAAATGTAATTGATATGTATACAACCCCTATTAGGCTTGGTTCCACCTATTCCAACCCAGTTCAAGTTGGTCCAAGTAATACCAAATCTTTTCATGCAATGGTCATATATATATATATATATAATGAAAACTTGCTAAGCTGAAAACTTGAAAGGGCAGCTTAGGCAAAAATTAGAGCAAGCTCATCTAGTTAAAAACCTGCAAGGGCTACTCTTGCACATATTAGAGCTAAAAAAATGTGTTACTCAAATTAAAGCTTGCCAAAGTTAAGTTTCCAATGAAAGAGTCAAAATTTCAAAGTCATATCTCTCAGGGGGCATACCCTAAAGTTGTCATTTAAATTTTAGGTGTAGGTGCAGCCTCTTTCCTAATGTGTTCTTCTAATCCAAGCACCAAGGTTCAGTAGTTATGCCTTCTAATAGGACCATGAACTAAACACATATAACCACCCAAGTTGTTACACATCTTCACCAAATGAAATCACCAATCATTTTAACTTGAGCTATAGTATCAGAAAGCTCATCTCTTAAATAATTAAGATCATATCATCATCCACTAGCAAAAGAAGCATTCAATAAAAGATTCATGGCGCATTACTCTCATTTCCCTATACAATGGGCCATACATAAAGTTTTACCTAACAAAGATCTCATTGATCTAGTAACCCCTTATTAAAGGCAAAAATTATTAAGAGAAGCTAGCTTCATATATAAGGTAACTTTCACAAAATTGGGTCTCCCATAGACAAACTAGACCATCTTCATAAATCAAAAAGAAAACCAATATGTTAAACCATTAGCCTTAAGCCATGCTTAGACAAGCCTAAACAGCCTCCTTACCTTGTTACCTTAATTCTTCAGGGGAAAAGCCAATGACCAAGACAAACACATAAGACTATACTCATGAAAAGAAACTTGAGCTACCCTTGGAAAGCCCAAGGTCACAAAAATTTCAAAAAGCCCTTCTTGCACTAACCAAATAAGCCTTCATTCAAATCCAAGAATCTATTGGGGCATGAATAAACCTTCACTCAAACAAAAAACCATTTTTGGCATAGCCTTCCAAATCAAACCAAGATCAAAGCCTTGGAAACCAAGACCAAAGCCTTGGAACCAAGTCGGTCGATTTATGCTATAGCAACAATTTAAGCCAAATCAAATATTTGCCTTAACCACCTCACCCAAAGGTCTAAGCTAGACCCCATCCTTTATGTCATAAATAGTGGCCTATAGCCAAACCAAAGGCCAAATCTCACCTAAGCCTTCAAAACCAAGCATACCCTAAGTAAAGTTTGATGGAAACCCATCTAAGGAAATTACATTTCTCCTAAATCAACTGACCACAATTTATCCAAGCCAAATAGACCATAACTTCCAGGCCAAAGTTTCATAGCATGATAAACCAACTCATCCCAAAATCAAACTAAAGGCCAAGATTTCCTAAGAAAAATTGAACCTGAGGCCAAGCACTCCAAGTTAGGTCAAACCTAAGAACATTTCAAACTTGAGCCCAAGCCCTCTAAAACCTCAAAAATAAATCATGCTAAGGCCAAGCCTTTCAAATTAAGTTAGAAAACAAGCCTCCAAAAGCGATTCAGATCAAAGATTAAATCTTCCAAAGTAGGCAAGCCTTCCAAAATAAGCCAATTTGAGGATAATCCCTCCAAAGTAATTCAAACTTAAACTTGAGGCCAAGTCTCACAAAATAAGCCAAACTTGAGGCTGATCCCTCTCAAACTAGTCAACCTTGAGCCAAGTCCTCTAAGACAAATCAAAGGATACACTTAAGGCTAAGCTCTTTAATTAAAGTAAAAATCTGAGTCTGAAGCCAAGTATCCTGAGAGAAATTAAGGCTAAGCCACCATAATAAAACACATCTGAAGCCAAGCCCTTTCAAAGAAAACCTAAGGCTTAGGTTCAGCAAGGCAAATCCAATCTACCATAGAACAAGCCCTCAAAAGCAATTCAAAACTAGATTGACCTAACCATGGTCAAGTCCCTCATATTAAAAGATTAAAATTAGTTGTAGTTGCTAATCTTCACCAAAGCATCTCTAGTCTTGCCAAATTGCGCATTCCATCAAGCATGCATACTTAATAAGCCGAATGGTCATTACTTGAATTCAATAGCATGCCCCTAGATCCTGTTCACTAGTAACCAAGAGCTTAGGTTTCAAGGTACCTAAAATCCTCATTTTTATTCCTAAGCTAAACTTAAGATTGTCCATTACCATTATTCTAGGTAAGAACCCTAGAATCGAGTTATCAAACCAATTCTAGGTCAAAACCATAGAGCTCATCCTTTATATGAATTCAAGGTTAGCACCTTGTAAGTCTATCCTTCAAGATCCATTCTAGGCAATGAAATCCTTAAGGATGAGCAAAAATTTTCAAATCCAACCGACCAGATCAAAAATTGACCAACCCGACGGACCATATCAGTTTAAACTAATTGAGTTAGTCAGTTTCAGATTGTATATTTATCAATAAATCTGACGAAACTAATAAAACTTAATGAACTAGACCAGACCAACTCATAATGGTCGATTTTTAAATATAATTTTTTTAATCAATTATTAGTGGTAGGGTTGGCCGAACACTGAAAACTGACCAACCCAACCACTGCACATCCCTAGAAATCTTAGAATTCAACTCTCAACCCATTTTAGGTCAACACCCTAAAGCATAACCAAGAATATAGCTTTCAAAACCATCTTGGGAAAGGGCCCTAAAATTATCATTCTAGGTTAACAGCCTTAAAATCAAGTTTAAAATACATTCTAGGTAAATGCCCTATAACTCAAACCTTAGTTCAGTAATCAAGACAGCGATATCATTGTAGAATAATTAACATAAGACTAGAAAATAACTTGCAGTATAAGCCTTTAGGGTAGCTTTACATAAACATCTTAGGTTAAACTTAGATGGACTTTCCCCTATTCTATTAGGGTAGGTTTACATAGACATCTTATGTCAAACCTAGATGGACCTTTCCTTACTCCACTAGGGTGGTTTACATAGACATTTTAGGTCAAAACCTAGAATGTGCATTTCTTTACCCCCATTAGGGTAGGTTTAAATTAACATTTTAGGTCATAACCTAAAATGGGTCTTCCTTTATCCATGTAGGGTAGGTTTGACATCTTATGTCAAAACTAGAATAGGCCTTCCCTTACCCTCCTATTAGGTTTACACAGACATCTTAGGTCAAACCTAGATGAACCTTCCCTTACCCAATTAGGATAGGTTTACATAGAAATTTTAGGTCAAAACCTAGAATGGGCCTTCCCTTACCCCCATTAGGGTATTTTTACATTGAAATTTTAGGTCATAACTTAGAATGACCTTCCCTTACCCTTTTAGGGTAGGTTTACAAAGACATCTTAGGTCAAATCTATAATAGTCCTTCCTTTACCCCCATTAGGATAGATTTACATAGACATTCTAAGACAACCTTAGAGTGGACCATCCTAAACTCCTAGAGTGAACAATCATCTCATGATAAGACATGACATCTTACATCGAAGCCATCATGTTCATAAACATCATGATTACTTTTTAAATAAAGAAATCATGATTGGGAGCGGTTATAAACCCCTAATTTTGCACCTAAGTTAAGGTGAATATGAGTATGGTTCCAACAAAAATGGAATCAAGAAAAATTGAATTTGGACGGGCTTGAATGGGCCCAAAATGGCCTCAAGAATCCTCAATTTTAGACATGAGAAAATATTCTCAATTTTGCCCCTAAATAAAAGCCGACATGATAATGAATACAACGCAACTTGAATCGCACGAACTGGAAATTTTGGATCCTAAAACTCTGCCGAATTGTACCCATTATAAAGATTAATTAAAATACTCAATTTTCTTTAATTATTATTGACTTTTTACATCATTATGAATTAATGTCATTTAATTTTTTGCACGCAAGTGGAGCTACGAAGTGATAAGGCCCTCCAACCTTTTGTCAAGAAAAAGTGTCTACCCGATGTATTATGCTCTTTCCTATCTCAGTTAAATTCGGTAATTAATTAACTAAAAATTGATTAATTAAAATTCCTTTGCAATCAAATGTACGAATTACTTATGGCTCTAATTCCTATTCAAATGGGATAAGTAGGCACACTTGGAATATTAGTTCGAGTAACAAGCCCTCATCTAAACAACCAACCAGTCCTTTTATTTTTATTTTCTTATTTTTAAAATTTATTATTTCCAATATTATTGTTTTTACTGGTCTTCTCCTTTTTTTGGATATTTTGAGGCTTCATTGCAAATTTATTGAGTTTTGCAATGGATGCCCTTATGACTATATCTCCTTTTTCTCCTCTTTCTTTTTCTTTGAATTAATTAATCAATTAGAGATTTGTGCTCAACCTATAACCCATAAGGGCTAGAGTTGAAACTCTCCTGTATTTATTATTTTGGTGGAGATGTAACATTAACTTTTTTCGCACTGTATTTGTGGGTGTCATTAACTGTGGCATAATTCATGAAAATTATATATTTTTTCTCAAATTAAAAAGAATAAAATCAATAAAAGAGAGATAAAAAGTCATTTTTTTTTATCAAATTGGCATGAAAGCTTAGCCCGGGACCCATCGTGATTAGTTTCAAATTAGTGTATTTTTCGGTTAAAATTAACTTAATTTAATGGAGTTAACTAAAATAGATTTTTCCTTAATTTTTTCCACATAAAAATAAACTAAGGTGACGACTCTCCAATTTTTACTTTTCAAAATAAGAGTCATCATTCTTTTTTTCAAAATAAAAGGAGAGTTTCTTTTAAAAATGAAAGAGACAAGTCTTTTTAAAATAAAAGATAATTTTAAACCTGTGATTACAAAACTGATTGGAGACTGTATGCGGTGGTGTCATGTAAGACTTAGCCCAGATGAGCATTTCTGCTCCTGATTCTTGAGCGGGCCAGATCAATGCTCTAGCAAGGCCTCACAGTATCATTCCAGCTTAATAAGATACCAAGAGAATGCTTAATTCTATCGGTAAATGGTGATCCTTCAGTCATATTTGTGGATCATTTGTCAGATTTATCTATAAATTTAGTCGATAAGTTTTTACACCATAGTTTTCACAGAATTTTTACCGATTAAAATTATTTTTTTTTTGATAATTTTCTACTAAAATTTAGATGAATTTATTTTTTCCTTTTTCTTAATTTTTTTGTTGGTAAGCTATAGGTATTTATCGACAGAGTTTTTTCTATCGATAAATTCCATTAGTAAATCATGTGTTTTTTGTTGCGTTCAGTATTACTCAAGTCTTCCAATGAGACATTAATTATATTATCTTGCTTTTGTTTTTAAAACTTGATTGTCCTTGATGATGACAATAGCAATTTGTATAGCTATTTTCTCACCTTCCTCCCTATATGGAAACTACATGTGCTAGCATTTTGCTACTGTGCATCTAAAAAGATAAGAAAGCTCATTCCTAACAAAATAATATTATATATATATATATATATATATATGATAACAAAGTGGACCTCGGTGGTATCTCTGGAGTTCGAGTTTGGGTTCACCTACTTATAAGAGAGAGAGAAGGATCGAGCTCTAGTAGGGAGATTTTGATTTTGGTTTGGCTACAGATAAGAGAGCTTATAAGTGGAAAAAGATCCTTTATCTGTGGGAGTTCACCCTTGTTTATAGTTAGAGGGTAGGGGATAACTTCTGAATATGGTCAGAGATTGTGGATGTGTCACTAACGTTCAGTAACTGCCTCAGAGATTTGTCTCCCGTGCATAATGATCTCAATTTGTACTTCATATTCTTTCTATAGCTTGGTGTGCTAGTCATTCACATTCTAGGTAGCTTGGTCCTGACTGTTAATCATTCATGAGAAGCGGGTGGGTCACCCATGAGGCTAGGTATCGGGCTAGGGTAAGTATTACTAATCCTACTTGGCATACTAGCATTTATGTTAAAAGCCAAAGAACATGGCTAAATGTTAACCATATATGGATGAATGATTCGAGTATGGAAAAGATGGGAGTGTGAAATTTAGAATTTGAATTCCCACCCAACGTAATTATAATGTTGGTTCAGCTTTTAAAGCCACTACAATAAATGAAGGGTCGATTATTGGCCATTCCTCACTTTTGCAAGTTTTATGATTTTGGTCACTTCATTCTTTTAAGATTTTTTATATCTCTGAATAATAAGAGTTCAGCGGAGTGGCTTGGTGCTTTGCTTTCGATCGATACATTTTTTTGTCACCTTTTCTTCTTCCTTAGTTGAGCTTTCATTGCCTGTAATTAAATTCTTTTTCCTTTTTAAAAAATAATCATAATAAGTTTGGAGAGTAATTTATCTGTGGATGGGGAGAGAGTGGTGGAGGAGTATCTCCAACATAGTGATCCAATCCTTAGGTCCAATACAGAGGGGAAGAGTTCATCCTCATGTTACAACATGGATTCACCCGGGGTATCACATGGCTAGTTATCAAGGGTGGGCCTCAAAAAAGGAGATGGTACTACTTAGGGAAACGAGAATCTTTCGATGGTTAAGATAGTAGAGACTTCAGGATAGGCCACGTTAGCTCATCCAAGCTTGTTGATGATGAGGAGGAGGAGGAAAATAAATCCCAGGTTTTCACAACAGACTGGGTCCAAGTGAAAGACATCCCATTAACCTTGACCATGGTTGACCTAGATGGTAACTGAAGAAGTATGGGATACCAAAGAGATATCGGATGTCACTGCTCGGTAGAGATGACTGAGGCCACAACTATCTGCTAGCCAATCAGATGAATGTATACAAAGAGGACTTAAGGGAAAGAGTTTGATTTCCTCTTCATCTATTCCTCGTCCAATTTCTCAACCTTTAATAGTTTCTCCCCTGGACAATTGAGTACTAATTCCTGGTGGACCATCATGGTTTTTGAGATACTGTGTGTGAGCAGGGATTTTTGTCCCCACTCCTGATGGAATGATTCTTGTGACTTTGACACTATTAAGCTCTGGGTCTTAAAGAATACGGGCTTAAGCCCGGAGAATAGGAGTCGCCACCCAGATGGGCTGAGAAAGAAATATAAAGGGGTGGATGACTCGATTCCTAAGGAATCCTTAACTCCTACTTGGGTTCGGAAAGTTGGGTACGCATGGGGAAAGTGAGAATGACCCAGCATCTCCACAATGCCCGATTCATTGGAACCGACCTCCTTTTTAGGTCTAAACATTATTAAATTCTTACTTTATTACAATATTATTCATATTACATGCAATTAAAATAAATAATCATATTATAAGTTAAACAAATAAACAAATAAAATGGGCACCCATACAAAGATGGAAACATGCCCTTACAATGTCTCAATGTTCATACAAATAAATAAAATAGGACACCCACCAATTGGTGTAAACATGTCCTTTATAATGGTCCAAAATCCTTATAATCAAAATAAATAACTAAAATAAACAAGGCACCTATAAAGTGGAAACATGCCATTTACATCTCCTTTTTAAAACCCAAACAATGATAAATAAACACAATCCAATTATCCATTGTAAGTAATAAAATTAAAGCTCATCGTCCATCATCAAGCATATAACAAATAAATAAGATTGCACATAATAATAAATAGAATTAAATTGATAAAATTAAGGTTCCACCATCAAATTAAAGTTTCAATTAAAAGATTAGGGTTTTATTTTATAAATTAGGGTTTTAAATCCTATATTGCGGGTAAAACATGTAAAATTAGAATTTGTTCATGCAAACTAGGGTTTTCCAACCTAAGCTAGGGTTCAACATGCAAAATTAGGGTTTTTAACCTAAACTAGGGTTTTTGATTATTAAGCTAAAGTCTTATTATACAATTAGGGTTTTGGTTAACAAACTAGGGTTTAGGTAATCAAACTAAGGTTTTAGATTTAAGATTAGGGTTTCTTATGTAAACTGTGATTTTAGATTCTACAATGCTTAGTTTAAATCATGGAATTAGGTTTACATCATTCAGACTATGATTAAAATCATGTGATTAAATTTGGATCAAACTAAATCATAAGTTCATGGTTTATTAAATGAAAGTTCCAAAATCAAATTCATAGTTAATAGCAACATTAAGTTAAATTTAAAATTGAGATGAAAATGATCAATAGAAATTTAAACAAAGTAAGTTAATAAAATCAAACATGCATTACTCCTCTAAGAGGAATTTGTTGAACCAAGCTTGATTGTTTGCACAATTACCTCAAACAGCCTGAAGCAATTAAAGCCTTGGTTAGATGAAACAATCCAAAGATTATTATTAATGTTAGCCACTTCCTTGATTTGCCTCAATGCCCTTCTGTCTCTTTTGTTTGCTGACTTTTAATCGTTCACTTTTTTAATTGCTAAACCTAATTACTGGCTACTAATCCCTCTCCTTTCTTTTGCTTCTATTTCTCTTTTTATTGTCATTTTCCCTCAATGATTGTGGCTGCCTCTCTTTCTTTGTTAATCCTATATTTATAGGCAGCATTACGACCACTCTTTGCTCTTTAATCTGAATACTTTTGAACTATGTCTTGATTAGAATACTGATTTTGCACGAATTAAGTGGGACTCATATCAAATTTTGCCTGGCTAATTTGATATGAGAAGCTTCATATCAAATTGGACCATGCCAACCAAACCATCAGTCTGATTTTCTTAAAAAGAGGCTCAATTTTAATTAATCATTAGACCAGATCTAATTCACACTTTAAAAATTAGACTGGATTTTATTTGGATCTTTTTATTGAAGCCAAACTTAATTCGCCCCTTTTTTTTTTAAATCGAATTTGAACTGGGCTAAAATTAAGCTCCACTGTGTAAATTGATAGGCGTTATCCCTTTGCTGAGGGTGCTGGAGATATTCAGCAATTTAAAGGCGCACTCGAGCTTTGAAGAAGATTTACAACATCAATTTTGAATGCCAAACAAAGTGGAACTCCATGGAAAGCTGGCCCAGATCAATAAAAAGAACCTGGAGCCCACCAAAGTGAATAAATGAAGACATTCAAAGAGAGAATTTGAATGTCTTGCTATTAGTAAAGAAGTAATTCTCGATTAGAAGAGCTCCGATTGAACCTAGCCTTGAGGATTAGGCTTGCAAAAAGTTTTCTTTCTAATATTTTAAGTTGACTTTATTTAGTATCATTTATTCAAAGCTTTATGTTTTTGCGCAGATATGTGAAGGATGTTGATAAGACCTTAACGACCAAGGAATGGGTCCACTGAATAAGAGAGGATAAGAAGGTGAAGGAGAGCTACAAAAAGCACAAGACTGGGGAGGTTACTTTGCACATGAGGGACTTAAGTGAAGTTGCTTCTCCAAGTGGGGTCAGAAAGTTATTGTTCCCATCGCGCAGGATGCAACGGGGCTGATCAAGGTGCCCAAGCATACCATGGTTGAGCATGGTGGTACCTCCACTCCCTCTGCTCCTCCCATCATAAATCTGAAAGGGGGGGAGCACTCTGAGGGTCAAGGTTTCATGCTTGACCTTAATAAAGTGAGTGTAGTTGTGCACTTTTCAAGCTTAGTATGGTGTAGATTACTTCATTATTGAGCAGGAGGTGGGGCTCTAAATGTGAGATTTCTTGAGAAGGGTTCCTCGCAAGAATCACGAGTACTTGGATATGAACATGGGGCCCTCTTAGATCACTTTCGAATAATATCCAGCTAGGTAAGTGAGGTGTCATGACTTGGCTATTTTAATTTCTTTTGGTTTATCACCACTTTCCTTACTTATTGAGTTAAAATATTGTCTTTTATAGTATGCCCTCCTTTGCCAACACATTAGAGATCGATTCCAATGTTATGAGCTCCTATAGAGTTGCTCATTGGGAGCTCGATGAGGTGAAGGACAAAGTCTCCAAGGTGGAGCATCGGGTAGAGGAAGCCGAATGCTAAGCTACGGAGGGGGAAAAGAAGGTGGCTAAGGCAGAGATGAAGGTGCTTGAGGTAAAGAGCTGGGCTGTAAGGGTTGTTTCTGAGCTCACTAAAACACAAGCGCTACTAGCTCAAGAATAGGAGGCTCTCTTGGACCTTCAGGATAAGGAGGTGGACAAGTACGCCCATGGATTTACAAGTTCCAGAATAAAAGTCACTGAAAATCTTCAAAGGAAATATTCTAGGGATAAATTCTCTTGGATCCTAGACATTGATCCATATCTAATCCTCGATGAGCCCGAGGTGCTTGATGATGATGAGGCTAGGGATGAAGATCATAGTGGGGAGTAGTAAGGCGGGCCTCATTGCCTTATCTTTTGTTTATTTTGTTATCTTGTATAGCTCAGTGTAAAGCTTGCTATTTTTGTTCATTTTGTATGGCTTTCATTAGACAGGAAAGCTTATATGAGGTCGGTCTATAAGATAATGTAAAGACCGATCTCTCCACACTTGTAATATTCTAATTTCAATTTTAATGAACTAAATTTCATTTTCCCAGTTTGAATATGTTTTTAACTTTATTAATTAGCTATATTGTTTGAATACCGAATTTTATTTAAATGCGCAGGGTATGGGCTTAGTGCACTTAGTATATTTTTTTGCTTATAAATGTGCTTAGGGTAGTGCTTAGATTAATGCATGGTTAAAGTGCTTAGATTGATGCATGGTTAAGGTGCTTGACTTGGTTTAGTGCTCGGTTAGAGTGCCTTAATTGAATTCAATTAATACATGGTTAGAGTGCTTAAGCTAATGCATGGTTAGAGTGCTTAAGTTAGTGCATGGTTAAAGTGCTTAAGTTGGTGCACGGTTAAAGTGCTTAAGTTGATGCATAGTCAGATTGCTTAAGTTGGTGCACGGTAAAAGTGATTAAGTTTTCCAAGCTTTACTGTTCGATCTACTGCTGAGTGCTTAAAGCACTTGGAGTTTATGTGTTCACTGAGTGTTGCATATATTATTGTTATTATTATTGTTATTATCATCATCATCATCATCATCATCATCATCATTTTGTACAAGGCATACATGTACACCTTTTACAACATTGTATGAAAAATCAACAAAAGAAAGAAAGAATTTACATAAGAAACGACAGCTCCAAGGTTGAGCTACTGAGAGTAAGACCTTAAGTTGTTGGTATTCCTAGCCATTGGAATTTCCTTTTCATCTATTGTATGAAGCATGAAGGTGCCAATTCTAAGAACCTCAGTGATTCTATAGGGGCATTCCTAATTAGGCCCGAGTTTTTTCGGGTCCTATGAATCCATGAGTGGGTATGACAATTCTCAACACCAATCCCCATTTTTTGAACTGCTTATGGCGTACCCTTCTATCATGGAAAGTAGCAACCCAGGCTTTATAGGCTTCTACCATGATCCCTACTTCCTTTTAAACTCAAGAATGTCAAGGTTATAGTTGAAGATGGACCCTTGATCTTCTAGGTATGTGAAGGTTCTAGTTGAGGGGAGCCCGTTCTCTACAAGAATGACTGTCTTAGTGCCATAAGTTAGCAAAAAGGACCAGTGGTTTTTCCTCAGTGAAGTGTGGTAGGCCCAGAGAACATTATAAAGTTCATCAACCCAAAGACCTTTGGATTCATCCAATCTCTTCTTCAACTCTCTCAATATGGTCTGGTTGGTGACCTTTGTCTAACTATTTGATTGAGGTTTGGTAGATAGATGTAAATCAAAGCTCTATCTTCAGCTTAGCATAGTATTCTCTGAATGGTCTGTAGTCAAATTGTTTATCATTGTATGTGATTAGAGTGTGGGAATATCGAACCTTATTATAATAGATTTCTAGAAGAATTTGACAATAAAGGCTATGGTGATAGAGGCTAGGGGCTCTGCCCCTACCCATTTATTGAAGTGATCTACTGCCACCGCCAAGAACTTCCTCTGAGCCATGGCTTAATGAAAAGGCCTTAAGATGTGCATTCCCCACTGAGCAAAAGGACACGGGCTTCTAATAAGTCTCTAATAAGTTGACGACTGATGCTGTAAGTTGGCGTGCTTCTGGCACTTATGACATTTCAGAACCAGAGTCATTGCATCCTTATCTATGGAGGGCCTAAAATACCCCTATAATAGAGCTTTCTGGGCTATTGTCTGTGCTCCCTCATGAGCTCGGCATATGCCCTTATGCATCTCTTTGAGCACATAGTCACCATCTTCTTCAGATACATATCTGCTCTAAGGGTGAGAGAATGATCTCTTGTATAGGACTCCACCATGAACGACATACCTGTTGGCCCTTATGACAATTTTTCTAGCTTCCACTGGGTCCTCAGAAAGATCCCCAGAATTTGAGAATTGGGAAATGGGTAGCATCCACTCCTCCATGGCTTCTGCCACCATCACAGCCGAACTTTCATGTCTAGGCTTTTGGATAGATTCGATGAGAACTCCATACTCGGGGCTCCCCTGCTGGCTTTAACTAGCTTATCGGCCTCTTCATTCTTTGCCTTGACTATCTAATTGATTTTCCATGAGCAACCTCTTTTCTTTAGGCCAGATAAGAGCTTGGCTATATGCTCTTTATACCTAACCATGTTTCAGTCCCTAGTCTCATACCTCCTAGTTAGTTAGTTAACTACTAACTGAGAATCCAAGAAAATCTGCAACACCATGGGTCTCACCTCCATAGCCAACCATATTCACAAGCATAGGGCTGCATATTCAACCACATTGTTGGAGGCTATGAAGGTGAGTCTTGCTTAGTACTTTATGATAATTTCTCTAGGCCTTTAAAGACTACTCCCACACTGGCACCTTCAACACAAGAGTCTCTGTCAAGATTAAGGAACTAAGATTCCTTTGGGGCAGACTGTAAAGGTTCTTTGTATAGCTCAGTTACAAAAGTCAGCTAGGACTTGAGCTTTCATAGTCTGCTTGGGCTCCTATCATACATCATATTGCCCTAGCTTGGCAGCCCACTCTATGGAGTGACCCTAGGTTTTTGGCCTTTGCAAGATTTTCTTTAAGCATGAGTTGGTGTACACTACTGTAGTGTGTGCATCAAAATAGGCCATAGTTTTATTGGTGCGGTCTTGAGAGCCAAAGCCAATTTCTCTAAGGGTAAGTATGGGGCCTTTTAGGGCGTGGCTTGTATATTTGATGGGATACTGTTAATTATCTTTCTCTTTGATTAAGATTGAACCCACAGCTGCAGGGGTGGCTGACAGATACAAGAATATAATCTCGCCCTATACAGGTCGGCTCAGAAGTGGCGGGGTGCTCAAGAAATTCTTCAACTCTAAAAAAGCTGTATTAACTATCATGGATATTTTATAATAGTACTCTTTGATGGTTCATTTAACAATTAATAATAATGTTTTATTTGTTATTAATAGTATTGTTTGTTAATATATATTTAACAATAATAACTTATCATTATTGTTATTTAATAATTAATATTAGAAAATTATGAGTATGAGTATTTAATTCCATGAAAATTTATGGATAAATTTAAGAAAGGAAAATGAAAATCGATTTTAACCAATATACTGATTTGTATTGAACTGAAATTAACCCGTATTGTATAGATCAGAATTATAATCGAATCGAACAGTTTTTCATTTTTTCTTTTTAAATTATGGGCCAAATAATTTAATTAGATTACAGACCAAAATCGGTGGATCCAATTAACTCGCCTGTTGCCATTGTCAGTGATCCCCACCCATATGATTCCACCGCTTTTGGGGACCGAGGTACTGAAATGTATTCACATTGGATTGTTACGTTTTTGGCAATGCGACCCGGCAGAGAGACGTGCTACTATTGTCGTCTGTTGTTGTTATATTGGAAAGTGATTCGGCAATAAAAGTAAAGTCTTTTATTTTTGTCCCTGCAATAAAAGTATAGTTGAACTATAATAAAGTGATTTTTCCAATTATAATAAATTGATTCAAAAATAACAATTTCCTTTAGACCAAGTTGTAGCAAGACCAGCTTCCTCCTTAATCTAATTTGAAATCTTGTTCCTATATGTGTTTGATTACTCTATATAAAACTATTATTTAAAAATCATATACATTAATTAATATCCAAAATTAAATTTAGAGAGAATTTAATTCATAACTTTTGAATATTGATCCAATCAAACATTAACTTTAGAGTCAAATTAGCTTAAGAATTTTTATTTTTAGGATGAATTAGATCTAAATTTTTAAAACAGAAAAAATATTTATCTTTTTTTTAAAAAAAATAAATTTTTATAAAACAAAAAAAATTGGAAATTAATTATTATTTTTATAACTAAAGAAATTGAAAATCAATAATATATAAATGTCTATAATTGGAAAAATCAAGAAAAATAATATAAAATGTATTCATTAATTGGGATGGTTGAGAATATTTTGTAATTTATTAAAGTTGAAAAAATGAATTGTAACATTATTATAAAATTTTTGAAATATCCAATAATTTCTAATCTTTATTAAGATAAATTTTAATTCATTTTAATAAAACGTAAAAATTCAATTCATCCGAAAAATAATATATATAGCCCAACAATGAATTTTAGAATAGCTACCGGTTTAACGTTCAAAGCGTGGACTTGAAGTCAATCTGATCCTAAAAAAAGTAAAAGAGGAAATAAATAAGCAGGTTGATAAATAAATTTAAATAATATTGAAATAAAATAAATTAAAAAAAAAAAAAAAGAAGAGGAACTGAACAAGTAGATATTATTTCATCTGCCATTGTGAAGAGCAAGAACGGGGGGATTTGGTAGCCATGATTATAATCCTTCTCTTCTTGCTTATTAACTGTAGGTGTACAATTAAAGCACAGCAACCCACATACGTGTATCATGACTGCCCAAATACAATTAATTTCACCGTAAACAGCATCTATCAGTCAAATCTAGATACCCTATTCTATTATCTTTCCTCAAATGTTACCAGTAATGGATTCTACAACGCCTCAGCAGGGCAGGGCGTTGATGCTGTATATGGCCTCTTTCTCTGCCGTGGTGACTTGAGCACCGACGTTTGTAAAGATTGTGTCACTTTTGCAACTCATGAAATTGCCCGACGTTGTCCCATCGAAAAAGTGGCCGTAATATGGTATGATGAGTGTTTCCTGCGGTACTCAAATAAATCCATATTCTCCACTCTAGCGACAAGTCCGGCTGAATACAGACGGAGTACAAAAAATATCAGAGGCCAAATGTACTCTACTGATCTAATAGTTGCTCTTTTGAAAGACAAAGTTGTTAAGGCTGCAAAGGCTTTATCAGGTGCCAAAAAGATTGCCGCTGGAAAAGATTCTGAAACAAGGGGTGTCCGTTCTGAAACAGTGTACTTCCTTTTGGAGTGCACACCGGACTTAAATGTCTCGAATTGTCAAAGGTGTCTTCAAATAGCTATCTCTCAATTCCCAAATTATTACGATGGAAAGCCAGGAGGAACAGTTATATCTCCTAGCTGCATTATTCGGTATGAAGCTAATCTATTTTATAATTCAACTTTCTTTGAGGATTTCCAGCTGCGGCAGCGGCCCCCGCCTCCGCCAACAGTACCACTATCACCGGCAAAAGGTACCTAAAATTAATTAAGTTGAAAAATAAACAGAATTATTATCATGCAGGATCATCTAATTAATTTAACATGAAAATGATATTTCAATTGACATAGGAGAGGAAGAAGGCAGGATTAGGCGAATTAGAGTCGTTGCAGGAGTGACCGTATCGTTTCTTGGGGTAATACTGTTAAGTTTTTGCATTTATACATTATGGAGAAGGAAGAATATGAAAAAGGGTAAAGAATTACAAGAATCCTTGCTAGCTACTACATTAATTTACAACAACTATATTACCCTTTCTCTTATTAAGACAATTAAACTATTATATGTGCAGAGGGGAGAGAAAATAGTCAAGAAGTTCAAGCTGGTGGAACAATTGGTTACAGCCACTCTAATGAAAATATTGGAGGACAAAAGCCCGTGGACTCTGATAATTTTCTTTTTGTCCAGTTAGATACTATAAGTCAAGCTACAAATCATTTTTCCAATGACAATAAACTTGGAGAAGGCGGGTTCGGACCAGTGTACAAGGTTAATCAACTGCTCAATTACTTAACTCTTGTGTCTTGTCTATACTATGTGTTTAAGCCTGCTATACTAAACACAGATAAAGCTTTTAGATCTTCATGTGTTTCTTGAGTTTCTTCAACTCAATCCCCTAAAATGTTGTTTAATGAATCAACGATAATATATTTAAAAAAAAACAATAATTCTTAGATATATATCCTGGTTCTCATAACAGGAGGATTTTCATTAATTTAAGATGCTTCTTGCAGGGTATATTAGAAGACGGGCAAGAAATTGCAGTTAAGAGGCTTTCAAAATCTTCTGGTCAAGGAATAGAGGAATTCATGAATGAAGTCAATTTTATTGCTAAACTACAACACAGAAATCTTGTCAGACTCTTGGGATGTTGCCTCGAAAAAAATGAAAAGTTGCTTCTCTACGAGTACATGCCAAACAAAAGTCTTGATGCCTTTATATTTGGTTCTACTCTTAATTCCTCCATAGATATTTAGTAATCAAGGAATTAAACAAATCAAATTTTATGACAATTTGATGATTTCTCACAGATTCAAGTATGGCTGTACAACTTGATTGGCAAACACGCTTTAGCATTATCAATGGAGTTGCCCGTGGCCTCATGTATTTGCATGAAGATTCTCGACTAAGAATTATTCACAGGGATCTAAAAGCCAGTAACGTTTTGCTAGATATTGATATGAATCCAAAGATATCAGATTTTGGAATGGCAAGGATTTTTGGCAGAAATGACAATCAAGCTATGACAAACAGAGTTGTTGGAACTTAGTAAGTTTAAACATGTGTTCCCTTCCATGTCTCTCTGTATCTTAATTAATCTTAATAGTTTTGACATCTAATTTATGAAATCTTGTTTTTCTGTGAATTAGTGGATATATGGCCCCAGAGTATGCTATGGAAGGACTGTTTTCTGTAAAATCTGATGTTTTCAGTTTTGGAGTTCTGCTATTAGAGATAATTAGTGGAAAAAGGAACAGTGGCTTTTATCTTTCAGAAGAGGGTGAAAGCCTCCTCACTTTTGTATGTTTACATTTCTTAAATTGTCTTCTTTCTTTTGGGCATGCAAGAATACATGTAGCGACTAATTTTCTATTTACATTTTGGATTCCTCCTATGATATCTCAGGCATGGAAGCTATGGTCTAATGATCGAGGATTGGAGTTGATGGACCAGTTAATTGTGAAGTCAAGTGTGGCTGATGAGGTGCTAAAGTGCATCCATATTGGATTGCTTTGTGTGCAAGACAAGCCAGCAGAGAGACCCACAATGTCATCTGTCATTTTTATGTTGGCAAGTGAAACAATAACACTTCCTCGACCTAGACAACCTGCATTTTCTATCGGTCAATTTGTTGCAAAATCAACTTCATCCTCAATTCCTGAAATTTGTTCTCTTAATGTTGTAACAATTTCAAATATATCTCCCCGCTGATTCCCAACTCACCCAAAAGACGGGCAATAAACCTAATTTAGCATAACATAATATAAATATTAACATTCATATATAACATATAACACGTGTTTGATTAAGTTGACTTGGTAATTGCCTATATGCTCCTATCCCCATTTTTAGGGTAAAAAAGTGATGTAGAACATAGAGTTCTAGCTTTTATGGATTAGTTTAATAGAAAATTGATATATGTCAGTTTGGTAATTACTGTAAAAAACTAAAGTTATAAATTGAGCGCTCTAAGGGCATAGCTCAATGAAAAATGACCAACAAGTCATTATTAGGGGGGTGCAATTTCAGTTCGGTTTAGAGTTTTTCAAATCTCCATAACCGAACTGAAATTCAGATATTTTAAAATTATTGAAACCGGAATGGAAATATAAAATATCATTACCGAACAGAACCAAAAATTTCAGTTTCAGTTCGGCTCAGTTCGGATATTCGGGTCTTACAGAGTGGTTCCATTTCCAAACAGAGACATAGATTCGGAGATTTAGAATAATTTTTTTTCAAATTTAAATAATAGAATAATAATTAATAATATTTTATAAGTATTCATATTTTGTTGAATTAGCATAATTAAACAACTTCACAATTATAAATAAATAAATTCACAATCATATAAGAATAAAAATTTAATTATATTTATCCTCAAAGTTAATAAATGTATAATAAGATTAATAATTTATTTTAACAATAATAATAACTTGTTCAATTAATTGCTAATTAATTTATTTTAATTAATCAATCAATTTTAATTAACCAATTTATTTACTTATTAATTTACTCATTAATTTATTTATATATTAAATAATTAAATATAATAAAATATGAAATAATAAAATAAAATAACTTTAAATTTAAATTGTTAGACAAATGATCTTGATTTTTAATTATGAGAAAACAAAAAAGAGAAAGTGAAGCATAACAGAATTTGATAGCCAAGCATTTAATTTTCTATTACTTAAACTTACAATTGAATTGTAATGTATGTTAGGTGTTAGCATTTGAAAACACCATTGTATAAGTTTGAGTGTAAGCTTGGGAAACACTTAGGTTGTGAGAGTAAGCCTTGTAAAAACTCTTGTTTGGGTTGTAAGTGTGAGCCTAAGAAAAACACTTGTAAAGTTAGGTGTGAACTTGTGAAAACACCAAAGTTGGAAGTGAGCTTGTAAAACTTCAAAGATTAGTGGAACCTTAACAAGTTGTTAAGGAAGTGGATGTAGGATTGAAGTAAATCCGAACCACTATAAATCTTGTGTGTTCTTTCTTTCTTCCATTACTCAACCAACTCTCTATTCCGCATTTCTTGTTTGTTGAGTTTTTTAAATTGCCATCATTTCTTGAGGAAACCAATTCACCCCCCCCCCCCCCTCTTGGTTGCCATCTTGGGACAACAATTGGTATCAGAGCCCTGAGATTTCTTAAACTTAATTGTGAAATCTGATCCACTATGGCAACTTCTTCTTCATCAAGCTCTCATGGAAATCTTAACTCTATTCTTAGACCCTACTTTGATGGAACGGATTACTCATACTGGAAACACAAAATGTATTTGTTTCTAGACAGTGAAGGGATTGAACTATGGGATTTCGTGGAAAGTGAGTGGAAATCTCCCACTCATGAAGTTGACGGTATTCAAGTTCCACTTCCCAAAGCTCAATGGTCAACTAGCAATATCAGAGATCGATTCAAGAACAATAGAGCTGCTTCCATCTTGATGAACTCCATTTCAAGAGAAGAAGGTGGAAGAGTTCAACATTTAACTTGTGCACATTGCATTTGGAAAACACTTGAAAACTACCATGAAGGTACAACTCAAGTACGATTTACCAAGAAACAAATGCATGTTCATGAGTATGAGCTATTCAAGATGAAACCAAATGAAAATGTCACCGACATGACAAATCGCTTGCTTGCTATTGTCAATGAACTAAAGAAGTATGGCAAGGTATATGATCAAGGTGATGTAAACAGTAAAATCTTGAGAGCCCTAAGAGCTAGAAAGAACTTTGAATCCAAAGTATCATCCATAGAAGAAGCTCATGATCTCAGCGCATTAAGAACCGACGAGCTAGTTGGTAAATTACTCACTTTTGAGCTGCACAGTGAAAAAGAAGAAGATCAAGGTGAGAAAGAAAAGAGAAAATCAATTGCACTCAAAGCAATCAAAGAAGCTGAGAGCTCAAGCAATGAAGGTACTGATGATGAAGATGAAATGGCAATGTTCTCAAAAAGAATCAATGAATGGAAAAGGAAGAAAAGATTACAAGCAAACAAAGGTACACCTCCTAAATTCACCTTCAAAGATAAAGAAAAGAAAAATGAGGTAAAGTGCTATGAATGTGGAAAAACTGGTCACATCAAATCGGATTGCTACAAATTAAAGAACAAGAGGAAATGGGATAAAGAAAAGAAAAAGTCTCTCAAAGCCACATGGGATGACTCTTCCTCAAGTGAAGAAGAAGAAGAGGAAGGAATTGCAAATCTTTGTCTCATGGCTATTGAAGATGACTCCAATGAGGTAAGTACTCAATCCTTTGATCTAGTAGCACATGATGATATAAATGATATAGATGATAGTGACTTGATTGAGCACATGAACTTTAAAATAGAAAAATATTTCTCTAAAATGATGCTCTATAAAGAGAAACACTCTAAGTTAGAAAAAGATTTTATATGCTTAAAGAATTCTACCTTAGAATTGAAAACCTCAAATGAACAATTGATGAATACAATAGGAGAGTTAAATAAAAGCTCACATGACTTAGAAAAAGTGATTAAAGAGAATGAGACATTGAAGCTTGAACTAAAGGAACTAAAAGAATCAATTTCCAGATTTCATAAAGGAAAGGAAGCATTGAACACATTAATTAATAATCAAAGATCACCTTCCTTGAAATATGGATTAGGATTCAATGGCTCAACCAACATTGCACCTAGCAAACCAACATTTGTGAAAGCATCTACAACTAAAATTTCTGATGATCATATCAAAGATGCTTGCACCAAGTCTAAAAGAACTTCTTATGGTTCACTAGGAGATAAAGTCAAAAATAATTATGCATTGTTGTTCACTAAACTTGAACAAAAGAAATCACATACTTGTAGTTGTATGTATAATGCAAAAAGAAAAATGCAGAAGCATAGGACACCATGGCAATGCACATATTGCATGAAATTTGGTCACAAAAATTTCTACTGTTATATAAGAAAAGCTCATCTCAATTTAGAAGGCACTCTTTCTACTAACCATCAAGGACCCAACTTCAAGTGGGTACCTAAAAGAAGATGATCACAATTGTCTTGCAGGTATGCCTAAAATCTACTATCAATGAAAGCACATGGCTTGTAGATAGTGGATGCTCAAGGCATATGACTGGGAATGCAAAGCTCTTCACTAGTATTACCTATAAACATGGAGGTAATGTAACTTTTGGAAACAATGCTAAAGGTAAAATTCTTGGTGTTGGCTCCATTGGTTCTATTGGTAAGGATTTAATTGAAGATGTATGGCTTGTTGATGGTTTGAAACATAACTTGTTAAGTGTTAGTCAACTTTGTGATAAAGCATACTCTGTCAAGTTTGATTCCAAGGAATGCAAGATCACGAATTCAAATGATGTTATCATATTTAAAGGCACTAGAACAAACAACACTTATAATGTCAGCATACATTCAAATCATACATGTTTAATGTCCACTAATAATGATGCATGGTTATGGCATAGAAGACTAGGACATGCTGGTATGGATCAATTGAAATATATTTGTAATGAGAATTTAGTTGATGGCTTACCTAAGATAAAATATGATAAAGACAGAATTTGTGAACCCTGTCAACATGGTAAGCAACATAAAAGCTCATTTAAATCAAAGAGTGTTATAAGCACCTCTAGACCTTTAGAGCTCATACATTTAGATTTGTTTGGACCAAATAGAGTTACAAGCTTAGGAGGCAAATCATATGCATTTGTTCTTGTTGATGACTACTCTAGATTCACATGGGTTAATTTCTTAGCTCAAAAAAATGAAGCCTTTAATTACTTCAAAACTTTTGCAAAAAGAGTTCAAAATGAAAAAGGATATGTGATCACATCTATTAGAAGTGATCATGGCAAAGAATTTGAGAATGAAAATTTTGAAGACTTTTGCAATGAACTTGGCATTTCACATAATTTTTCTGCTCCTAGAACTCCACAGCAAAATGGTGTAGTTGAAAGAAAAAATAGAACTTTAATTGAAATGGCTAGAACAATGCTCAATGAATATGACTTACCATCTTATTTTTGGGCAGAGGCCGTTAATACAGCTTGTTACATTGCAAATCGTGTTTATAAAAGGCATTTAACTAATAAAACTTCTTATGAGCTATGGAATGGAAGAATACCCAGAATTGGATATTTTAGAGTATTTGGATGCAAATGCTTCATATTGAATACCAAGGATAATCTTGAAAAATTCTCATCCAAATCAGATGAAGGCATATTCTTAGGATATTCATCATATAGCAAAGCATATAGAGTATTTAACATGAAAACTCTAGTTATAGAAGAATCAATGCATGTTGTATTTGATGAATCATCTAAACTTGATCAAAAGAAAGGTACTACTTTCAATGACCCTGCAGGTACTCTTGAACCTCTTGAATCTATTGATGCTCCAAAGATCAATCAACTTGAAGAAAAGACTCAAGATCTACCTAAGGATTGGCAATACAAGAAAGATCATCCAAAGGAACTCATCATTGGAGAAACATCAAAGGGAGTAACTACTAGATCTAAAATTAATCATGTTGATGTTAATGTTGCTTTTGTTTCTCAAATTGAACCAAAAACTGTTGAGGAAGCCTTAAGTGATGAAAATTGGATAATTGCAATGCATGATGAACTTAATCAATTTGAAAGAAATAATGTTTGGCAACTTACTCCTAGACCTAAAGATCATTCGATAATAGGATGCAAATGGATTTATAGAAATAAACTTGATGAAAATGGTCACATTATTAGAAATAAAGCAAGATTGGTAGCAAAAGGTTATAATCAAGAAGAAGGTATTGACTATGATGAAACCTTTGCCCCTGTAGCGAGATTAGAAGCTATTAGGATATTGCTTGCTTTTGCATGTCACATGAACTTTAAGCTTTTTCAAATGGATGTTAAAAGTGCATTTTTAAACGGACTTATAAGCGAAGAAGTTTATGTAGAACAACCTCCGGGGTTTGAAAACTATAAATTTCCTGATCATGTTTTCAAACTTACCAAAGCTTTATATGGATTGAAACAAGCACCTAGAGCTTGGTATGATAAACTTAGTGCATATTTGCTTGAAAATGGTTTTTCAAAAGGAAAAGTAGACACAACTCTTTTTGTTAAAAAGGATAAGCACAACATTTTGATTGTACAAATTTATGTGGATGACATAATATTTGGAGCTACTAATGAAGCCTTGTGCAAAGAATTTACTTCTTGTATGACTAGGGAATTTGAAATGAGCATGATGGGTGAACTCAAGTTTTTCCTTGGACTGCAAGTCAAGCAATGTAAAGATGGGATCTTCATCAACCAATCCAAATATACAAAAGAACTCATCAAGAAATTTGGAATGGATGGCTGCAAAACTAGCAAAACTCCTATGAGCACATCATTGAAATTAGGTAAAGATGATAATGGTAAAGCAGTAGATGAGAAGAAATATCGAGGTATCATCGGATCACTACTTTACTTAACTGCTTCTAGGCCTGATATAATGTATAGTGCATGTCTTTGTGCTAGATTTCAAACTAGTCCTAAAGAATCACACTTGAATGCCACTAAGAGAATCTTAAAATATTTGAGTGGTACAATGCATTTAGGACTTTGGTATCCCAAGAACACATCATTTCATATAATAGGATTTTCAGATGCAGATTATGCTGGTAGCATCTTAGATAGGAAGAGCACAACAGGAGCATGTCAATTTCTTGGAAATTGTCTAGTTTCTTGGCATAGTAAGAAACAAGCATCGGTTGCTTTATCCACAACGGAAGCTGAATATGTTGCAGCATGTTTTTGTTGCACACAAGTATTATGGATGAAACAACAATTGCTTGACTATGGTAAAGTTTTTAACAATATCTCCATTAAATGTGACAACACTAGTGCTATCAATTTGTCTAAAAATCCTATCCAACATTCTAGATCCAAGCATATAGATATTAGACATCATTTCTTAAGAGAAAATGTACAAAATCAGAACATAATCCTAGAATTCATAGATACAGAAAATCAACTTGCTGATGTCTTTACAAAACCCTTGAATGAAGATAGACTTAACTTCATCAAACTCAATTTAGGAATGATTGATGGAATCACTTTAAGTTAATTAAAACTTTTTGCCTTACAATAAAGTTTCTATGTGCATGAAATTAATTTTTTCTTAACACACTTGGAATATCTTCCATCTTTCCTTGAAATTTTTTATTTTTGAGTATATCGCGGTTGCTCCAGTGTTCTTTCGCGATCGCTGTCTCGTCTGCCAGTTTCATTCAATAAAAATCTATGTGCGCGGTCGAGAAAATTTGTGCGCGGCCTCACCAATTTGAATAGTTTCGACTGTTACAGTCACTTTCCTCCCTCGCGAGCGTACTTATCTTACTAATGGTAGCTAGACCACATGTCGCGATCGCACCCTGTTAAATCTGCGACCGCACCCTGTACACTCTGCTCGAAAATTTATAACCGTTGGCTGTGTGACAGGTCGCAACTCTTAACTTTCAACAGTCATAAACGGCTACTTTCTTTACTTCATCTATTTAAGAGTGTTTTGCATCAGTTTATCTGATATTTTGCCTATTAAAGCACATAAACCTCCCTCAGAAACCCTAAAAACCTCTCAAAATCACCTGTTTCTCAATCAATCTCTGTTTTCCTACTCTCTTCTGTTCTTTCTAATCTAAATGGCTCCCAAAAGAAAAACCACCTCCAAAATTAAGGGTCAAGCCAAGAGAGTTCCAGGAATCACCATTAGAGAACCTATTGTTGAACCTCCATCTCCTCCACAGTCAAAAAGGGGTGAGAAAATTCACAAACCACACCACCAAACCTCTGAGGAAGACATTAGGTATGCCATGCTAAAGAAAAAGAAGGTTGAAGGCACCAAATCACCTTTTGGTGGGATGCTTTCTGCATTGGGCATCAAGGACGAAATTGAGAGATTGTTGGATGTCCTTGGATGGGAAAAATTTGTCTTTCCAGAAGAGGTAGGCTACTCCAGTCTTAGCAAAGAATTTCTGATGTCTCTTCAAATAGAAAAGAGTGCAAACTCTGCTCTAGGTTGGTACGGGGTAAGGTTTAAGCTCTTTGATCAGTATCAATTCTTAACCCTAGAAGATTTTGGCAGAATTTGGAACTTCCCTTCTGAAGGTATAACCTCCTACAATGACCAAATCTTCTCAAACCAAACCCTTTCTGATTTCTGGCGAGAAATTTCCATTGAAACTTCTTTTGAAAAGGAATCTAAAGCCAGGCACATCAAATCTCTCACCCACTGGATGCTCCATAGGATTATCACTTACACTATCCATCAAAGAGCAGATGGAAATGAGAAAGTAACCAAGAGAGATCTTATATTTCTGTATGCTTTCACCCACAATATCAAAATGCACACTACCAAGTTCTTGATTGATACCTTTTATCATCATGCTGTTACAAGAACTGGTACTTTCTTCCTATCCTCTCAAGTTACTCAAATAGCTAGGCACCTAAACCTTCTGGATGATTTGAACTTAGCTACTTTGAGAAACCCCTTCACTCTAGCCTCCAATGCTATCACAATAGATTACTTAGAGCATGCTGGATGTGTAAGGAAGATAGAAGGATCATATGTATACTGCTTTGGCAAGAAAGGAGTTATGGATAAGCAAAAGAAAAGGCCAAGGTATACAATTGAGGAAGAGGGAGATTCTGTAGAAGTTGCAGTAGAATTACCTTCAAAAGCTGCTTCATCCAAAGCTGCTCAAGAACCCACTTCATCCTCCACACAACTCATCCTCCAAGCTATCAAGACTCTCTCAAGGAAACTCTCTAAGTTCAAGAAAAGTGTCTCCAAGAGATTCCAGCACTTGAACAAAAGAATAAACCTTATATCCCACATGCACCATGATCTTTATGACATGCAAGGCAAATTGGACTTGCCTCAATGCAACCTTGAAGATTGGGATATAAGTGATCACACCCAAAGCATTGCTGAAGAAGACGAGTCCATTAGCACTAGCTCTGCTTCTATTGCACCTCAAGATAAAGGGAAAGCTCCTTTAGTTGAAGAAGAGTTAGATGTAGATGATGACTCAGAATAGCTTAGCTTTAGTTTGTTTTTGTTTGCATTTTCATATGTTTGCTACTTTGCTTTCTGTCTTGTACTTTCCTCCACTTTAATATATATAATGTTTAAATACCATTTCATTGTTTTGTTAATGGTTTTGCTTAACATTTGTTTCATTTTGCCTATGACAAAGGGGGAGACAATAATGAAATGGAATGAAACATAACATAGTATAGTATACACAATGGGAGAAAAAGAGTACAATGCAATGGGGGAGAACAATGGCATAGTACAGTGGCATAAGCATAACTTAATGAAATGTTTGCATCAAACAATAACATTTGCACCAAGATAATCTGATAATCACAATGCTCTTAAACATGATTGATGCATATGTTAAGGGGGAGCATTTTAGAAGCATTTTAAACTTATTATTTTTCTCATCATTCCATTTGAATTGTCAAAGTCAAAATGGGGGAGATTGTTAGACAAATGATCTTGATTTTGATCCTTGACAACTCAAATGGATGATCTATTTAACTTGTGTTTGAGAAATCTTGTTGCAGGATTAGGTTGCTTCTAATAAAGGTGAACAGAACACTTATAGCGGTCGCACCTCACCTTTATACGACCGCTCCATGCAATTACAAGAAGAAACCTTATCACAGTAGGTATCACGGTCAGAAGTTCGACCTAAGTCGCGACCGCTCATAAGGAATAGCGACCGTCCAAATATTTACACGACCGCTACTCAAGGAACTTAAATCATTACAATCACAGTAAGGTTCGCGGTGACAAGAACGGTGAATGACTCGACCTCGCTTACCACATTAGCGACCGCCCCATTCAGAGTCGCGACCGCCCAACAATTCAAGAAGAAATTGCTCAAAGATACAGTAGTGTTCGCGTCCTCAGGTGCGTCCAGAAGTTCGACGCGAGAATGTGAGTTCGACCGCGAAATGCTACATAGGGCGACCGCGAGTTTCAAATTATGGCGGATATTCAATTTTGCTCTGTCAGAGGATGACACGTAATATGACCGTTGTAAACCCACTTGAATATTCAAAAAAGGGCGACCGCACTTTGTGAGGCGCGACCGTCCCGACAAAAAGAGCATGGGCAAGAAACGGTCCGACAAACACAGCATGGGCAAGATTCCAGCTGCAGAGCACTAAAATTCGACCGTTGAAGCTTTTTCAAAAGCAGCGACCGTCCCTTGTTAAAGGACGACCGCGAGAAGCATGAGAGCGACCATCCTTGTGTGAAGGGCGACCGCGAAGTGCTTCGGACAGTTTAAGTAAAGAAGGTCTAAACTACCAAGACTTTATTATCAATATCAATAACGGCTAGTAAGACCACATTGGCTATAAATACAATGTTTTTATGAGAAAACAAAAAAGAGAAAGTGAAGCATAACAGAATTTGATAGCCAAGCATTTAATTTTCTATTACTTAAACTTACAATTGAATTGTAATGTATGTTAGGTGTTAGCATTTGAAAACACCATTGTATAAGTTTGAGTGTAAGCTTGGGAAACACTTAGGTTGTGAGAGTAAGCCTTGTAAAAACTCTTGTTTGGGTTGTAAGTGTGAGCCTAAGAAAAACACTTGTAAAGTTAGGTGTGAACTTGTGAAAACACCAAAGTTGGAAGTGAGCTTGTAAAACTTCAAAGATTAGTGGAACCTTAACAAGTTGTTAAGGAAGTGGATGTAGGATTGAAGTAAATCCGAACCACTATAAATCTTGTGTGTTCTTTCTTTCTTCCATTACTCAACCAACTCTCTATTCCGCATTTCTTGTTTGTTGAGTTTTTTAAATTGCCATCATTTCTTGAGGAAACCAATTCACCCCCCCCCCTCTTGGTTGCCATCTTGGGACAACATAAATATATTAATAATTTAAATTAATCAATTATAGATATATTTTAAAACACAATTCGCGAATAATTATTATTAATTAAATAATTTTTAATCTATATTAATTGTGACGTAAATTTTTATTTACTATTAATACATAATTATAGTATTATACATGCACAAATATATTATTATAATTTTATCTTCATATTCTTGTCAAATTCATTCACAATTATTTATTTGTTAATTATTATTACTCATATTCATTAAAAATTATATCATATTATTTGTATCCACTATCAGTACTCATAAGTATTAATTATTATTAATATTCATACTTATTATTACTATTTAAAAACTACTAATATATTATATTAAATTACTTTATTAAATACATATTATTATAATTAGTGTGAATTACTATCATTGATACTAGAAAAGTGATAATAATTATTCATATAAATATATTAATAAATTATATTTAGATATAGAATTAGCTTGATTAGTAACAAAACATAAAAGTTTCTAAGGTATATATAGAGCATAGTATATAAAATTAAAAATTTTGAATATATAACATTATATAATATAAATTAATAAAATAATTTTAATATATTTTAAAAATATCAAATATTAAATTATGCATCAATAAAATATAATACAATTTTATATTATTAATAATAAATCGAATATTATTTCGATTATTCGGTTTGGTTCAGTCTGGCTTGGTCCAGTTCTCAGTTTGATTATAGGTTAATATCCAGAACCGTTTCATATTAAAAAAATCGGTACGGTTCGGTTCGGATAAAGTCAAAAAGTTAATAGATTTTTTCAGTTCTAGATATTTCGGTCCGGATATTCTGATCAGTTCGGATATCTTTAAGATCCGTGCTCAGCCCTAGTTATAATCACTTCTTTGCATTGTGGTCTATCACTTTTCAGCCAAATTTCATCGTTTAGGCATTTGAAAATGTGTTTTATTGTTATGATAGCATAGGGAAGATTTTTGTTTTCTTGTTCAGAGTACATGGATTGAGGCGCCTTTTGGGCATTTTGTTTACCTCGTTAAATATTATCTTTCTATAATTATAATCTCTTTTTATTTTAGCAATTTACTGCATTTTTAAAACTTTTCTTATTTGGAATTAGAGTTTTCTATAACTGTAATTATACATATTATAATGTTTAAGAAAATGTAATATGTTTTTAGATTTGAATAAAACTTAGTAGAGAAATCCTTTCTCTTTTATTGTGTTTATTACCTGGGTATTCTTAGACTAAACAAGTTGTAACATGTTTATTCCCTTGTCGTACTTCGGTTACATCAATTGGTATCAGAGCATAGTTCGCTCGTGGACAAAGATGGCACCGCGAAGAAAACAACAACAACAACGCATGGAGAAGGTTTATGAGTATGACCACATAGCCCACCTTGAGCAGTGAATTGAACAAATGATGGGGGATCGGATGGGACAGACGATGGAGAATCGAATGGAATAGAAGATGGACCAATTAATAGAACGAATGATGCAGCTCATGAGGGGGTCAGAATAGGGCAAACCCTAGCCAGTAGGGGTTTGGAGGTTCTAATGTTGAAGAAGAAACTTATTATGAAGAGGAGCCGCGCAGACTATACAAAGATCCTTTTGAAGATAGGCGCTGAAAAACTGGAATAAGAACAGAAATACCAGAATTTCATGGTGGCCTTAAACTAGAATAATTTTTAGATTGGTTGGCTACAGCATAAGAGATCATGGAATTTAAAGGAGTGTCCAATGATAAACGTGTTTCCTTAGTTGCAATAAGGCTGCGAGATAGAGCAGCGGCTTAGGGGTAGCAGTCCAAATTAATCAAAAGCAGGAAAGGCAAGGCTAAGATCATCAGTTGGAAAAAGATGAGGAAGCATTTGCGATATGATTTTTTGCCTCTCAAAAAGTTAATGTACTAGATGTTGCAGAATCTAAAGCAAGGAGCTAGGTTAGTGGACAATTACACTACTAAATTCTACCAGTTGATAGTAAAAAATGATATGCACGAGATAGAGGATCAGTTGGTGGTAAGATATATTAGCGGTCTAAGGGTGCAAATTCAGGATACTGTCAATTTGTTTGATCCTGTCTCAATCTCTGCTACTCATCAGAAAGCTTTATAAGTAGAGAAGAACTCTAGGCGAACAAGTACTTTGGCATCCTTCACTAATATGGGAGGCAGTGGCAGTGGCGGTGGCACTGGTAGCAGTGATGCAACCAACCGTATAATACCCTAATAAAATAAAATAAATAAACAAATAATAATAATAATAAAAGAAAAAAAGAATAAGAAAAGCAACAGAAAGAGAGGAAAAGGAAGAGAAAGAAGAAGAAAAGAAAAAACAAAGAGAAAAGGCAGAGAAGAGAGAGAGAGAGAGAGAGAGAGAGAGAAGAGGCTGTTAGAGAAACTTTCAGATCTACCGTCGTCTGGTACTCGAATTTTGACATGCACTAGACTAGAGGAACCACTGTTCGACTACATTTCCAATGCTACCATTCTCACAGCCAACAGCCGCCGGACGACAACTCACACACAGTCCTAAACTTCCTACGCAGTACCACCGCCGACAGCTTTGACTAAATTTTTTGACCATTTTTTGACCTACTTTTCACAGCGATTCAGGAACCATTAGACTTCTCTCCTCATGAGCTTAATTTTGGTATATCATTTGCAATTTTTGGAGCAAGTTTAATTTGGCAGGATTGCCGAACCTTCCAACCAATTTTTCGGCCAGTTTCCGATGAGTGACGTAGAGTGACTTATATTTTTGCAATCCTCTCTTCGAGATGAACGTGTAGGTACCCAATTTGCTATCAAAAACTTTCGACAACAGTTTTCCTGCAAAAATTTTCCAGCAAGAATTTTTCGGTGAGAGAAATTTTGACAGAATTTGTCAGACATTAAATAATTATTTTTAGTGAGCACAAAATTATAAATTGACAAGATTATTAATTAGAAAATATTAAGATGAAATTTAAGTTATTAAATAAATTAAACGACACCGAATATATTAATTAACCAGTAGTTCAGGGACCCAATTTTATGGATAAATTATATTATTGGTTCAGTCAAATTTAAATAATAAAATAATTACAAAGAGAGTCTGAAATTGTCATCATAATAATTGTATGGTGTTATTTTTCGTAGATCATCCCGCACATGATTCTACTACCCCGGATTGGGCAGTTGATGGAGTACAGTTCCTTCGCCTAAATTGTGAGTGATAGTTTCTAATATATTTTCTTGCACTTCATGCATTGCATTAATGTATGTATATATTAATAATAATAATATGCATTATTTAGAACTTAGAAATTCAGCATTTGCTTGTGTTTGTGCAATTATGTGATGATGAATAATTGTGATTGATGGATGAAAATTGGAATGATATGGGAACCATGTAGGATGAGATGACTGCGAAATTGATATGCTTTGATGATATTATGATGAGTTTGGGACTGGTGTGATGGCAGGGGCATTCTAGTGCTCAGCGCTGCTTGTCAGTCATATAGCGTTGCTTAACTTAGGCCGTGATGGCGGACCCTATATGCATTGGATTTCAAGAGATTATTTTGGAATAAGAGAACCAATTAGGAGGATCGGTTCCCCATATTTGAGGTTTAGAATGGTTCCCGTAGACTAGATTCCATCCTTGGATGATTATTTGATGATTTTATGTTGACACGATACATGAGCATTCCTTGTACCGGTAATAGCATAGTAGCCAGGATAGGACACCAGGTGGGTATATTGGGTGGTATTATTCACTGAGTTGAGATGTTCACCTCTGTCTCACTATTTTTTTCTAGGTTCTCAGGTTAGCATTAGTATTATCTCGATTTAGTGACACTGCTTTTCATCTCCGATAGTGAATTTATATATGAACCTATTAAATATTTAGTTATGTGTATCTTACTATAATTCCACTTTAGAGGCTCCATAAATTTTAATTTTTTAAATGTTATGGATTATTACTATATTTATTGATGGATGTGATAGTTTATGTGTTTATTATTCCTTAGTGCCGATCATGTGCCCTAAGATCGGGTCGTGACAAAGTTTGTTTTAGAGCTTTTGGTTTATTTTCCTCGGACAATGAGATTTACGGAGTATAGGATCCTTACACGTCTTTTTAAGTTTTCTTTGTTTTTTTTTCATACCTGCGGTACTATTATATTTTGTCGAGTCAGTTTATTTTATCGTCATCTTCATATGATTTTAAATTTCATATTGATTTATCCTATTTGATTAAAGCTCACTTGTAGACCCTTGATTTTAGCCCTGACTAGTCCATTGCTAATTAATGAGGCTTGAGTCATAAACCTTTTGGTTAGATGGTATAATTTAATAGGATGGTTGAACCTTTAAAACCCTAAAGAGTTTGTTTTAAAGGTTCAGTCGGGTCTAATTCGATGTTAGGGCATTCAAGGGTGTGTCCAAGTCAAACTGGGCCTCCCAATTCAATATGGGATACCCTATATTGAATTGGGATGACCCAATTCGATATGGGACCTTAGGTTTGGCTCCCATATCGCATTGGGAAGCCCATTTCGATATGGGATAGTCCCATATCGAATTGGGACCTTCCTAATTTGATATGGGACCTTAGTTTGGCTCTCATATCGAATTAGGCCTTCCCTAATTCGATATGGAGCTTATTAATTTTGATTCCATGTCAGATTAGGAGATGGGGGAGTTTGACATGGTCTCGGTTTGCCACAAATTCAAGTTATTTTAATTCGATATGCATCAGGAATCCATTTTTAAAATGGGAAGCTTTTCATGGTGTTTTAACCCACGCTCATATAAATAGAAGTTTTAAAACCTTCAGAGGGGATTGGCAACCAAGAAATGGTAGAAATGATTAGCAACCTTCAGCAAGGGACTTTGGAACTTTAGCAGAGAGAAGCTTCAGCAAGGATTAGCAATAAAGAGGCAACAATAAAAATTGAAAAACCCTAACAACATCTAGGAATAAAAGCTTGCAACAATTAAAACGAAAGGCGATAAAGATTATCAAACAGAAAAAGAAGAACAAGCAGTAAAAAAGGAAACTGGGCAGTTGAGCGAGAAACAAATAGAAAAGAAGATTATCACACAAAGAGAGTTTTAGCAATTGGAACACAATATCCATAATTGAGAGAATTGATTGAAAGCAATTAACGCAGCATCCAAGACTCTAAATTGATCCAGACTTTCCAATAAATTAAGCAGCAAGCGTGGTTCAATAAATCAACTTAGTGGATCCATCAACGCAGGTTCGACTTTCTTTTGATCAAATTTATTTCATTATTTTTTTATATTTATTCATTATATGTTTAAAATAGTAAACAATAATGTAACAATAATTCGTGTGCTTGAATCAAAATAAATAGAAACTTAGTTGGAGTTCTAAAAACCCTGAAATCCTGTTTTACATACTAAAACCCTAATGGTGTTTCTAAAAACATTTAAACCCTAGCTTTATTTCCAAAACCCTAATTTTCATTTTTAAAAGCCCAATCATGTTAACCTAAACCCTCAAAACCCTAATTTTATTCAAAAAACCCTAATTAAAGTGTAAACCCTACATTTATATATCTATTGCTTTATTTAAGTTTGATTGCATGCTTATTATATGTCTTGAATGGATGATTCCTTAATATTATACATGTTGACGGATGATTTTATTTTATTTTATTTTATAATGAATGCTCGAATATTTATTTATTGATTTATTTGATTAATTATTCAAAAGAATTGCAGGAGGTATATTTTCATATTGTGGGTACCGCCTTTGTTAAGCTTCATGTAATTTAATTTATTTTAAGTTTTGAATCAATGTAAAGGATACGTGTCCACCAATTAGTGGGTATCCTATTTTATTTATTTTTTTTGGACATTGGACGATTGTAAAGGCATGTTTCCATCCATTGATGGATGCCTATCTATTTATTGTGTTTGAACTTATTGTGATTTTAATAAAGTGATTATTTATTTTTATTATTGCATGTATTATGGATAATATTGTATTAACTAAGAATTTTATAATATTAAGACCTAAAAAATAGGTTGATTCCAATAAACCGGGCGCTCTGGGTGTCCTAGGTCATTCTCACATTCCCCACGCATATCCAACTTTTCGAACCAAATAGGGAGTTGGAGATTCCTTAGGAATCGAGTCATCTACCACCTTTTTTTTCTGGCCCGTCCGGGTGGCGACTCTATTTTCTCCTGGTTTAGGCTCATGTTCTCTAAGGCCATGAGCCTAACAGTGCCAAAGTAGCAAGAACCATTCCACATGGGAGTGGGGGCGAAAATCTCCGCTCACAGTGGCGACTCCATTGGGGACAAAAGAAGTTAATTCCGTCGGTCTTTATATTATTCTATTCTTTCTTATTATAATATTATCCATTGCATCATATAGATTACATTGTGTGCGTAAGTTAGGACGCTCGTGTAACCCGTGTTATGTTATGTGAGGGATACCATACTTTTTCTCAAGGTGTGGAGATCGAGCATGACATAACCACTCATAGCCTTGTACTTTTTGGTATATACTTGCAATGGGAACCTAAGCTTTTCAACCCAAAGACTTAAGCTCATGTAATTGACATAGTTACTTTCCTTAGGTTTTTACCCTAAATACTTGTTATTTGACTATGATTGATATATCTTAGTTTGAACCATGGCTTATTTGGTTTACTCTTTTTCTAATATGACCTACCTATATTGTAAGCTAAAAATAATTTTTTCTTTAAATCCAAGAGACCAAATTCTAAATTTTCAAAATCTTTAAGATAGTCTTTTCAAGATGGGTCAAAAAAATCTTTTTCAACCCTATGGCCCAAGGCTTTTAAACAAAATTATTTTTCGATTACAAAAGAGCTTACAAATATTTAGGTCAATTATGGAATACCAAAAATTAATTGTGAGCCTAGCTTATACCAAGAAATATTAATCATGGACTTATTTTTGGCATGAATCGCTAGTTACTTTTCAAATAAAAAATCTATTTATGATAAACTTCTTAATTTAGTTTTAATCCAATATAGCATAAAAGTTATTTTAATTGAGATTCAATGAATTAAAACCTAATTAATGGGAATTATCATGGACCGACTTCTATATTAGAAGATGCAACTATTTGTTAAACCGTTCGAGAGAATTTTTTTAAAGCAAAATATCCCATGTTGATAATTTTATTGACTATGTACCTAGAAAAGAAACTCATCATTTGTGTGTGGAAGTTATAATGTTGGAAGGGACTTCCTAATTATCTTTGTTTGTTTGTTACTTGTGCATACATGCATACATGTATACACTCATTGCATAATATATCATTGATCTTTTCTGGCTCACAGACGTGGAGTACAGCAGTTCAAAAGCGACAAAAACCCAACCTATGCCAGTGACATAGAATCCAGAAGTGACTCAATTAATTTCTCACCAAGAGCAATAGATCCTGAAAGAATTCAAAGAATGGTGGATGACACCCTCAACACCAAGATGGAAGAATTGAAAGAGGCCCTGGCTAAGACCATAAAGAGCCAACTAGCTGCACTTTTGGGAAATACTGTTGAGGCATCTACCAGCACTAAAAAATTGAAGGACAAAGGGAATACTAAAGTCGGCAAAGTAACCTTTGGTGATGACAAGGTAGTCATTGATGATGATGATGACTGGGCTCAATACTTTCAAGATCCGCAAGATAAAAAGAAAGAATTGAAGGTTGTGGAAAGATCAGCTGTGGAAAGGGTGATACTTTAGATGTTGAGAAGCTGATTGCCGATTTGGAGAAGAAATTTGAAAAGAAGATGAAGACTGAAGAGATGTCAGAAATAGACAAGCTGTTCAAACAAGATGAGGAGGTCCCTTATAAGTTCAAGATGTCTTCCATTGCTAGGTACAATGGTACAGAAAATCCTCACTTGCATGTTAAGCAATACATCACTGCCATACAGTTTGCCAGAGCTACTAAAGCTTAAACTCTAAGGTATTTCATGCTCTTATTGGATCATGTTGTGCAAAATTAGTTTAATACCTTAGAGGACAGTACTCAAAAGAGTTGGGATTCCCTGTACAAGGCCTTCATTCAATAATATGGGTACAATGTCAAACTAGAAGTGACTCTTATAGAGGTAGAATCAATAAGGTAAAAGCAGAATGAAAATTTTGTTGATTATGTGAAGAGATGGAGGAATAAGGCTACACTGACCAGATCAGAATGATAGTAAGAGGTGTTCTGTCCAATCTCTGTGAAAGACTGTCTCGCACTCTTATAAGGGATTTTAAAGATCTTATCCAAGCTAGCTTGCAAATAGAAGAGTGAGAAAGAGAGAAGAACCATTTTTCTGCAAAACAAAATTATCAGTATGGCAATCAAAGTACATATAAGGAAGTCGATGTTAATGCAATTGGTCAAGGAAGTAGAAGACAATTTTTAGAGTTGGGAAAACCTCTATCTTGGGTTTTCAACAAGTTACAGAAAAAGGGGTTGTTACAACCATTGGCCCCTCGACCCTTGCCGAATCCTTTACCCCCAAAATTTGATACTAAAGCCTTTTGTCAATTTCATCAGACACAAGGACATGAGATGGACAAATGTTTATGACTAAAATATGAGATCCAAAATTTGATTGACAGTGGAGAGTTACCTAAACCTAACAAGCCCAACACTAAAAGTAATCATTTGCCTGAATTTGGAAGAGTGCCACCGCCATCAACCTTCATGATAGAAGGCGGATTGATGAAAAGTTTTGTCTTGTCATCTTTTCAAGATATAGATGGAGAAACTACTGAGGAAGGGATTGCTAGTTTCAACATGTCAAAGTAAATGAAGCATTTTTTTAGACTCCAACTCGACAAACTTCCATTGGCTTGTTTGGTTTTTGTTTTATTTTCTTTTTTGGTGCTTTCTGGAATAATTTTATTTTTTAAATTAAAATTATTTGGATAAATTACTTTCATTAAATTTATTTTTATTAGTCTTTGTTCATTTTGGTGCTCAACCAATGACAAGTCTAGCTTGATAATCACGAATTAATATATTTATGCATCATGATTTGAATGACTTTACTATATGAGGGAGTTGTTCTATAGCATCGAGTTATGTATGCTTACTTAGAGAGGGCTCCTGTATAATTATGAGTGTCTAGGTCCTAGTTGATCTTAGAAATGCTTTGACAAACTTTTGAGACGAAATTGAACTCTGCTTATTTAAGGGAGAAATGATCTAGGCATTATTTGGTTAGCCAATAACTAGTATTCACCCAATTAAATATCAATTCCTAGTTGTCTATTTGAGCCTTCATAAAATTTTAGCTTACTCTTCATTGGCTAGTAAACCTAATGACCTATCCTGAACTGTTGTTATACTTTTGGCAAGTCTTATGACCACTAAGAAACAAAAGAAAAGAAATAAAGAAATAAAGAGAAAGAAATAAAAATAAAAAGGAAAAAAAGAGAAGAAAGAAAAAAGAAAAGAATAAGAAGAATAAGAAAAAAAAAGTAAAACACAAAAGGCAGTTTAGAAAGCCAACCAAGTTTTCCTTTACCTAAAGAAGTAGAAGGCAAAGGCAGTTTAACTTGAATTGGTCCAACCCAACCAGAAATTCAACTAAAATTAGAGAGATAGAAGAAAGACCATTGTAACACCCCATTTTTAGAAGTGTGACGGTCCTAGGGTCCAGGTAGGCTTAAGGCTACCAGGCACCACGTAGAACCCAACTAATTTATGAATTCATACATATTGGTTAATTACACTAGTGAATTAAAATTTCATATCATAACTTTTATTATTTACTCATAATTTTATGGTATATTATTACACATTTATTTTGATATTGAATATTATATATATTTTTTCATTATAGATTACTTTCACACTTTATTAAAATATTCACAATAGTATTACAGAGCAACTAGAGTATAGCATAAATGTAATTATTTAATTATATATGATAGTATTTGTTAATTATATTATTCTCAAGCTTCTTGCTGGCTTCTTGCTGGAAGAAGAAATTAAGAAGTTAATGGTCCTGAGTCACCTCTACCTGAAACCGTAGACGATGGGGTGAGTCATCAACTTAGTGAGATTATAGTATCACAAGGGTAGAATGTACAAGAAAATAGTTTAAGGTTCAAGAATAATAAATACATAAAGTTGCAGCCCAGTAAAAGTATAACAATAAAATTCAATCCACAAAAAAGGCCCATAATAATTGGACCAATATCACAAAAGTAAATTACATAATATGACAGATAACACATAGCAATTGCACTAAAGAAAATATATTATTATTCTAGTGCTATCACACATCTCATTCACAAAAGGATAGCTTCTATCCTACAAATCATAAACTTCTATGTACACATAGCCTGATGGTATAGCCCCATCAAGTTAGGATTTTGTCATATTGGCTAATTAAATGGCTTGCTATAATCACATAGGGTAAGAGGCCACATTGATTTTCACAATTCACAAATGCAAAATCACAAACAACAAATAATATCAAATGACTCAAATATCAATAGTGGTTAAATTTTCATCAAAGAATTCCAAAAGTGACAAAGCAAGGCCTGGACACTATAAATCACCTCAAATATGCAAATTTGAATCCTCTAAGTCATTGAGAATTATTGGTTTTTTTGGTGGCAATACTCAACCTACATTCACATCCAAACATAAATCACATATTTAGATTTATTTTTAATTTATTATTTGTCATTTTTGTCTTTATTATTTATTAGGCATCTATGCATGTTTTAATATCTTAATAGGCCCTAAAATTTATTTTTTAATTATGAATTCAAATATCATAAAATTATTTTATAATAGGGCTATACAATATAGTAAGTACAAATATGTGTCATATGCCTATAAAAATGCATTGGCTTCTTCAAGTCATTTGATTTACTTATTCATTAAATTATTATTTATAATTTTGGAAACATTAAATATATATAATAAACTTATATTCATCTATTATATGCTTATATTTATAACCAAATCAAATATATTTTGTTATTCTCAATTCAGTCACAAGTTAAAAAAAATACCTAAATTCTAGCATTTGAGTAATTTATATTCATTTAATTGTATAATAATTTCTTGAAATTCATTTGCCCTGAAATTTTTTCAGAATGTTTCCAATATCATATATGACCTCTCTATAAATTTTCACAAATTATAGAGTTCATTTATATAGGTAAATAATTGAAACACAACAACAAATTTCAGTGGTATTCATTCAGACTATTAAAATGAGCAGCTTATATTCACTTACTTACTCACTTATTTTTCTTCATTATTTTGACTTGCCCTTTTATCACAGCCTTATCAACATCCAAATACATCTTTTTTTAAATTTTTATGAATTTTAAAGCTCATTTTAATATTAAAATAAATAAAACACAGTAGCTAAATTATTAATAGTTCAAGCTTTACAATTTAGACAGATTTGAGTATTAGGGTTTCTATCTTCATTCCTTTCAATTTATTTCAATAAAAATCAACTTCCAACATCCTAAAAACTTTTTTAAAATGTATAAATGATAATTTTTATCTCAGATTTAATAAATAATAGATTTAAAGCTAGAAGAATAAAATTAAAAGATTAGGGTTCAGAATTTCCAGATTTCTTACCTTTAGGAGTTCCTTTTGCATTATTTTCCTTTAGATCACTTTATTGATTTCATTTTTCACTTTGGATAACTTATAAACATAAGAAATTATCTTAGTAATGGTTTTTAGTTTTTGGAAAAAGAAAGAAAATTGTGATAAAAAAGAGGTGTTTTGATAGAAAGGATAAATAAGATAAGAACTAAAATTTGTCATCTTTTTTTTAATTATGATTTTTCTAGCTCACTCTCTATTCAAAAGAGGTGAGTTACCCTCTTAATTTAACATTAATATGGCTGAGAATTAAGTGGGTAAAATATCTATTTTTCCCCTCAAATCTTTTATACTCATTTGTTAACTTGAATGCTCTTACAGTCATTTCACATCCTAATTTACTACCTACACTTGTATTAATTTCTTTTCAAATTATTTTTCACTTCTAATTTTTAATTTTTAATTTATTTTATATGGTTTTGATGCATATAATTATGTTAAGATATTATTAATTAAGTTATAATGTATTTTTGAGTATAATACATAAGATTTTTATACATATGAGTTGTCATAGCTAAGGTGTTTTAAAATTTTCATTTTCAACACTTTAGTACTTATAAATTTCACTTCTTTATATATATATATATATATATATATACATCAATGATTCTTTTATCACTCTAGTAGGTTATTTTCTTTCTCTAATAGTTTATATACAAATTTAATTTATTATTTTATACCTTACAGTTAGTTGGTTTGATTCACAATCGTTATGAGTTATAGACTTTTCAATTCAAGTACTTTAGAGTTTTTGTTTATATTACTTTGGCATAATAAAATTTTATTTTAATCAAGATTTTTTCTCACTTTATTCATTTAATTTGTACAATATTTAAGCTACTGGATTTGTATTTCATCTAGGGTATTATAGCCATCTAGTTTTTAAAAGTCTTTCACTTGACAACCCTACAGAGAAAAAGGACAAAATGATGAAATGCCAAAAGAAAAAAGAGAGGAAAGAAAGAAAAAGGGTGGTCTAAAGAATAAGACAATACTTATTGGATCTAAATTTCTGCCAAAATGATGGAAGAACATTCAAGTTTTGTATGTTCATGAAGTTAGAAGATAAAAGTGATGCCCATAAGGTAAAAATGGAACCTCTAACAATATATAGTTCCAACAAGGAGATTGTAGTGTGAAGGTTTGTCAGCAGTGTTACATCAGCTCTAATCTCAAAGATGGCTTTCATTTAACCCATGTCCCCTATAGACCCTATTTCTAGCCTATTAAAGACCTATTGGTCTCTCTTAGTAGGTAGAGTCAATTAGTGGAGATAGTTTGAATAAGCATGCATATGAGAAAGACAATATTCAAACTCAATGAGACTTTTAGCCAAGTGATATGTACTTGCCTATCTGAAGTACAATAGTTCTTGTTTAAATGAAAATGATTCCCAAGTTTAGTACAGTAACTAGGGTTGTCATATTATAGATGTGCTAATTTGGGAAAATCGAGTCCTGAGGTAAAATGACACTGATTTGACAAAGCCAAAATATGATTTTAAGATTTTAAAAAAAATATCTTTGTCATGCAAAGCCTTCAAGTTAAGGGAAGCATGTTGCATTGCCAGACCTCAAAGGAAATAATGGACAAAAGAGGGCTAATGAAAGAATCACTTACAAGGTCATGTCATGAAGCAATTATCAACCAAACAGATATCTCCCATAACTTTGGCTACCATGCTTGGGGCCTCCACTACTCATATTTTCAACATCTTGAAGGTAAAAGCCATAAATGTGAAGCCTTTTGTCATTCCAATGCAAGACCTGAACAAGCATCTGGAAGGATCCAATGAGAACACTTCAGCTGAACACCTTGGTCTGTGAGTCGATAGAACCACTATAAGTGTCATTCATGCATATCATGCATACATAAGCATATCACACTGCATTTTTTGTCTTATGTTCCTATTCTTTGTCAAAGTAAACAACAAATACTCTATGAAGCAAAGATGAAGCAGATATGGAGTCAAGGGCATAGAAGGCCCATTGCTTGAGAAGGATCCAGTCATGTTTCAAAAGAAAGAAGAAATCCACGCTTGTGCAAAGAACTAGATAGCATAAACATTAATTAAAGCCGGCATGAGAAAAATCATTGGTTTGAGCCTACACAGGGGGCAAAACTTTCTCTTTTTAATTTTTGAGTTTATGCATGTACAAAATATTTTTAGACTTACTTTTAATATTTTTTCACGCAGGGGGCAAAGAGAGGATATAAGGACTAGCTAAAAAATAACCAATTTTTTTGCAAAAATGAAGAATCTATTTAAGAATGGAACAAAAAGAACAAGACAGAAGAAAGTAATAACCACAAAGGAATGAAGATGCAAAAGACAAAAGATCAGTCCAGCTATAACAGTTGAAGCCAATATAGGAAAAATGTCCAAGATAAAGATCCACTTTTGAAGGGCAAAGACCCAATCTCCAAAGGATAAAGATCCATTTTTGAAGGGTAAAGACTTAATCTCCAAAGGATAAAGATCCACTTTTGAAGGGTAAAGACCCGATCTCCAAAGGACAAAGATCCACTTTTGAAGGGTAAAGAATGATCTCCAAAGGTTAAAGATCCAATTTTCAAGGGTAAAGACCCGATCTCCAAAGGATGAAGATCCATTTTTTAAGGGTAAAGACCCAATCTCCAAAGGATAAAGATCCATTTTTGAAGGGTACATGCCTGATCTTCAAAGGATAAAGATCCATATCTGGAGGATAAAGACCCACAATCCATTAAAGAATGGAATAGTCGATTAGAAGAAAGCCAGAATTCTCAACTGATAAAAGGTCAGTCAAGTCCAGTTTCAGGTTGAGAACCCAATCCGGTCTCGAGTCAAGAACCCAAATCCAGTTTAGGGTTGAGAACTCAAAATCTGGTCTCAGGTCGATAACCCAAAATCTAATCTCTGGTCGAGAATCCAAAAATTATTTTAGGGTAGAGAACTCAAATCTAGTTTAGGGTCGAGAACCCAAATGAGAACCCAAAATCTAGTTTCGGGTCGAGAACCCGAACGAGAACCCAAAATCCAATTTTGAGTCGAGAACCTAAAATTCATTTTTTGGGTCGAGAACTCTAATCTTGTTTAGGATCAAGAACCCAATCCAGTCTCAAGTCCAAGTACCTATATCAAATATCATCTCGAGTCAAAGTATCCAATCTCGGGTCCATGTACCCAAATCAAATTTAGTCTCAAGTTCAAGTACCTAGTCTCAAGTCCAAGTAGCAAAATCAAATTATTTTTAAGCCCAAAACTCATTCCCAATTCGATTTGGGACCATAGTTTGGCTCCCATATCAAATTGGGCCTTCTCTAATTGGATATGGAGATTATCAATTTTGATTTATGTCATATTAGGAGATAAAGGAGTCTGACATGGTCTTGGTTTTCCATGAATTCAAGTTATTTTAATTCGATATGCGTCAGGAATACGTTTTAAAATGGGAAGCTTTTATGGTGTTTTAACCTAATGCATGCTCATATAAATAGAGGTTTTAAAACCTTCAGAGGGGACTGGCAGCCAAGAAACGACAGAAACAATTAGCAACCTTCAGCAAGGGACTTTGGAACTTTAGCAAAGAGACGCTTTAGCAAGGATTAGCAACAAATAGACAGCAATAAAAATTGAAAAACCCTGACAGCATCTAGGAAAAAATGCTTGCAACAATTAAAACAAAAGGCGACAAAGATTATCAAACAAAAAAAGAAGAACAAGCAGTAAAAAAGGAAAATGGGCAGTTGAGCGAGCATCAAATAGAAAAGAAGATTATCACACAGAGAGAGTTTTAGCAATTAGAACACTATATCCATAATTGAGAGAATTGACTGAAAGCAATTAACGCAACATCCAAGACTCTAAATTGATCCAGGCTTTCCAATAAATTAAGCAGCAAGCATGGTTCAATAAATCAACTTAGTGGATCCATCAAAGCAGGTTCGACTTTCTTTTGATCAAATTGATTTCATTATTTATTTATATTTATTCATTGCATATTTAAAATAGTAAACAAAAATGTAACAATAATTCGTGTGCTTGAATCAAAATAAACAGAAACTTAGTCAGAGTTCAAAAAACCCTAAAATCATGTTTTACATACTAAAACCCTAATGATGTTTGTAAAAACCTTTAAACCTGATCATTTATAAAAGCCTAATCATGTTAACCTAAACCCTCAAAATCCTATTTTTATTCAAAAAAACCCTAATTAAAGTGTAAACCCTATATTTTTATATCTATTACTTTATTTAAGTTTGGATGTATGCTTATTATATGTCTTGAATGGATGATTCCTTAATATTGGTCATGTTGATGGATGATTTATTTTTATTTAATTTTATAATGAATGCTCGAATATTTGTTTATTGATTTGTTTGATTAATTATTCAAAGAAATTGTAGGTACCTCCTTTGTTAATCTTTATGTGATTTAATTTATTTTAAGTTTTGGATCAATGTAAAGGATATGTTTCCACCAATTAATGAATATCCTATTTTATTTATTTTCTTTTGGATATTGGATGATTGTAAAGACATATTTCCATCCATGGATGGGTGCCTATCTATTTATTGTGTTTGAACTTGTTGTGGTTTTAATAAAGTGATTATTTATTTTTATGATTGCATATATTATGGATAATATCATATTAACTAATAATTTTATAATATTAAGATCTGAAAAGGAGTCTGATTCCAATAAACTGGAGGCTATGGGGGTGCTGGGTTATTCTCACCTTCCCCACGTGTATCCAACTTTTAAAACCCAATAGGGGGTTGGGGTTCCTTATAAATATAGTCATCCACCCCTTTTTTTTCCAGCCCATCCGGGTGGTGACTCCATTTTCTCCGAATTTAGGCCCGTATTCTCTAAGACCCTGAACCTAATAGTGCTGAAATCTCAAGAACCATTCCACATGGGAGTGGTGTCAAAAATTCCCGCTCACATCTCAATTTCTTTTCAGTAAGATGAGAAACTGCACCACTAGAACTGGTACTAGGGCTCGAGCGGCTACTGGAGAGCAAGTTGCTATTGATTAGGAAGGTTCCACAGTTTCGACCGAAGTCGGTCCTAGTAATCGAGGCAGATGTAGACAGGCTAGGGAAAAGGCTCCTACAGGTTTAGAAGTTATGCTCGCAAAGTTTCAAACAATTATGGCTGATATGACATGGGTTGTTCCTCAAGCAGCCCCAGCTACAACACCTGCACAAGTATCCTTAGAACGTTTCATTAAGCAACAGCCGCCGACTTTTTCTGGTGATGAGGAGCAGGATTATGACTTCCTAGATAACATTCGGGAGATTTGTATGGAGTTAGATTGTATGGACACCATATCTATTTATCTGACTAGCTAGAGATTAGAGGGTCTTGCACAGGCTTGGTATAAGGATTACATACGACCCTAGTACCAAGAGTTTACTTGGGATTACTTTAGGAGGGAGTTTTTGGCTTGGTTTGTTCTCTCGGGATTTATGCATCGGAAGATGATAGATTTAGAGAGTTTAAGGAAGGATGAGCATACTTTAGTGGCAAATTTTACCACTAAATTCCTGGGGTTGTGCTGATTTGTTCCCACTATGGTAGCAGATGACAAGCTTAAGAAGTTTAGATATGTTAAGGCCTTGGGTGATGATTATACCTCCTTACGCTGGTTGATACTACCCGTGACATAGAATTCATTTTAGAGGAAGGAAAAAGAGATCTAGAGGATCCAGTCGGTAGGGAGGTCAGGGACTCACGATTTTTCTAGTTTGGGTGGTACTTTTCAGATGGGCTCCTACAATTCAGAGTCACAGGGTCCTTTCCAACATAAAGGCAAGACCAAGGGTGATTCTCGACATGGTCAAGGTTATAGTGGTAGTAGTGGGGGCTCCAGCTACAATGGATCAAGTTCTGATTCTGGTACCTCTACATGTGCTAGATGTGATAAGGCCCATCAGGGTCAATAAAAGCAAGGAACGAATGTTTACTTTGGGTGTGGCCAACCAGGTCACTTTGTTAGGATTGCCCTTTATTGGGAGGACAATGGATTCACCGTCAAAGGTATACTCAGGTTTCCATGCCTAGTATAGGCCAGCCAATGCAGACATCTTTTTCTTCTCAGTCTGGGGGATGGATGAGTAGCCAGCAGGGCCATGGTTTTAAAGGTAGGGGTAGAGGATAGAGTCAGGGTTAGAGTTCATGGCATTCAGGCAGAGGTCAGAATCAGGGGCAGGCTCTAGTTTTTACCCTTACCCAGCAGAATGCTCAGGCTTCTAATGCAGTGGTGGCAGGTAACCTTTCTGTATGCTCTTTTTATGGAACACATGTTGTTAGACATGGGTGCTACACATAAATTTGTGTCCCCTATATTTGCAAAAAAAAATTAATATAATGCCGACTAGTTTGGATTGCCCCTTATATGTTGCAACTCCTATGAACGATTCCCTAATAGTATATACAACTTTTTGATCATGTTCGGTTCTTGTAGAGGGGAGAGTTTTACTTGTTAATCTAATTTTTCTTATTCTCAGTATGGATTGGTTGTCAACTCATTATGCCACTCTTGATTGCTACAACAAAGAGGTCATTTTTCACATACCGGGTGATTCAGAATTTTCTTTTAAGGGTAGCAAGAGTATTGCTCTATGTAGCATCATTTCAGCCATCAGTGCCAGAAAGATATTGCACTGTGGCTGTCAAGGGTATATAGCAGTTGTTAGAGATATCTCTGTGGTTGTTGGAACTTAAGAAATATGCTTGTTGTGAATGAATTTCTAGATGTTTTTCCTGAAGATCTTCCAGGACTTTCCCCTAAGAGAGAGATAGAGTTTTGTATCGATATAGTTCCTAGTACGAATACCATATCTATGCCTCCTTATAGGATGGCCCTTGTGGAATTAAAGGAACTCAAAGAGCAGTTGCAAGATCTTTTGGGGAAGGGATTCTTCCAGCCTAGTACCTCATCTTAGGGCACTTCTATGTTGTTTGTAAAGAAGAAGAATGGTATTATGCATCTCTGCATCGACTGCAACCAGTTGGACAAGGTTACAGTGAAGAATAAGTATCCCTTTCCTAGAATTGATGACTTGTTTGACCAGCTTCAGGATGCTCAGTATTTTTCTAAGATTGATCTATGTTCAGGGTACCATTAATTGAGGATCATGAAGGAAAATATACCCATGATGGCATTTAGAACTCAGGATGGTCATTATGAGTTTCTTGTAATGTCTTTTGGACTCACTAATGCACTATCCGCGTTTATGGATTTGATAAACATGGTGTTTAAGCCATTATTGGATAGTTTTATCATCATGTTTATTGATGATATCTTGGTTTATTCAAAGTCACCAGCAGAGCATTCACAGCTCTTGAAAATGATTTCAAAGACCCTTAGGAATCACCAGTTGTATGCTAAATTTTCTAAGTGTGAATTTTAGTTGGATAGTGTGAGTTTTTGGGGCATATTGTTACTAAGGATGGCATCATGGTAGACCTTAAGAAGATTGAAGCTATTACCAATTGGTCACAGCCTACAATGGTTACTGAGGTTCGGAGTTTTATAGGGCTAGCATGATATTACCGTCACTTCTTCCAAGATTTTTTGAGGATAGCAGCTCCTTTAACTAGGTTAACTATTGCGCTCGAATTAACTCTACCACAAAGTGTCACTCGCAAGTATACGAGGTAGCTGTAGCAAAGGTGTTCGCCCCAAGGTCATCTCACAAGGAAGCTAAAGTGGCTAATTGATTATTAGATTATGAATAACAAGTAATTAAAGAAATTTAAATTGCTAAATAATGAATAAGATTGATTAAAGTTTAAAACAAATAAAAGTAAACTAAAACTGATGTATTGATTCACTTAATAGAAAGGTCTAGGGTTTGCACTTCTCTACTACTTATATGTATGAACGGTTATTCCTCTTAACTAATTTAATTTCAAAGATTAAATCTCAAACAACTTAATTAATTGAGTCAAGGAAATAAGCTCTCGCATTCAAACCTCTTACAACTAATCTTGTTATAATTGAAACAATCTTTTTAATAGGTTATATCTCTAATTCACCTAAGTCCTTAATTGAATTGTTCTAGCATCAGACTTCATCTCTCAATCCATCATCTAATACCTAAAACACATAATTGGTGGCCAATCAATTATATATTAGCAATATTTCATTCAATCAAGGCTAAAGAAATTATTAGCTAAGAGAATAACCAATTCATACAATCATAGCAGATCCATACAAACCCTAGACTAGATCAAATTAGTTCATAATGCAATCAAACATACTCATCTCATTAATATTCAAAGAAATCAATTTTGACATAATAATATCCATAAATATAATTCCAATTAAAATAAAGAGGTAAAGTTCGAGAACAAAACCAAATTACAAACTCCTTGAAGCTTCTGAAGAATCTCTTGTTCAAATCTTGCAAGAAGGATGTATCAATGGCTAGAACAATCTAATCTAAGCTAGATAAAACAAAGTGTAATCAAAAATCAAAGAAAAATAAAGTTATCAAAACCCTAATCTCTTTGACAGCTCAATCTCAGCTCAAAATCGCCAACAGTCTCCAAAACCCTAGCTTCTTTTTCCTTTTATATGAATCGTCCGCTTTAAAATCCGCTACGGCTTTGGTTCATGAGAGACACGGCCAAGTTGGATGTGACTTGGCTGTGTTGGTGGTCTTTGGAGGGACACGGCCAGTGACTTGGCCGTGTCCCTTGCATGTGTCACCTACTGTGAGAATTTCTTCTTCTTTTCTTCTTTGGTTGAGTGACACGGCCAGTTGGAGGTTGACTTGGCCGTGTTGGACCCTTTTGGAGGGACACGGCCACTGACTTGGCCATGTCCCTTGCTTGTGTTTGCTTCTGTGGGATTTTAGTCTTCTTTTCCTTTGGACCTAAGTGAGACACGGCCAAGTTGGTGTGACTTGGCCGTGTTGGAGCATCTTTAGAGGGACACGGCCACTCACTTGGCCGTGTCCCTTGCTTGTGTCCTCTTCTGTGCCTTGAACTTCCTTTTATCTTGGTATGAGACACGGCCAGTGACTTGGCCGTGTCCTCTGCCTGTGTCAGCTACTGTCCCTTTTTTCCTTCAATTTGCTTCCTTGCCTTTTTTAACCTAAAACAAAACTCAAACAAACTTTAAACAAGAAGTAAATAAACAATAACCAACAAAATATAAACACCATACTAAAAACTAGATAAAAAATAACATAAACATTGAAATAAACTAAAACTACCAAAATTAACAAAAACACTAAATAAACCGATTTAAACTAACAAAATACCTAAATAAAACAATAATTATCATAATAAACAGGATACAAATCTATAACAAAAACTAATAAAACAATTTTGGTTTTGTAGAAAAATATGTTAAATGAGTGTTTTAAGGTTTTTAAGAAGAAAAAATAACAATTTTGAGTCCTTTTAGAAAAGAAAGTCACGTTTTTAATGTTCTAATCTTGGAAAAATTAAGTTAAAGCTCTAAGATTTTGATTTAAAAAAACTTAAATTTTATAGATTTGGCTATTGTGAAAACATAAATTAAAAGAATTAAAATATACCTTCTTTTGTTGATTCTCCAAAAAATAACTCTTCTTGGATGAACTAGCTCCAAAGACAAACTTTGATTGTCTCTCTCCTGTTTCTGCCGTGCTACTGCTGCTATTAATATCAATTGAATTGAGTTTTTCCTTTTCCTTCCTTGATTTGGTTTCAAATCCTAAAGTCACTATGTATTTTTTTTTCCTTCAAAACCCTAATCAATTTTGGCGCCGTTGTCGGGGAAGCTAGTTGGCGATTTTGAGCTGAGATTGAGCCGTCAAAGAGATTAGGGTTTTGATAACTTTGTTTTTCTTTGATTTTTGATTACACTTTGTTTTATCTAACTTAGATTAGATTGTTCTAGCCATTGATAGGTTACCCTACAAGAATGCCAGGTTTTTTTGGACTTAGGCGTGTGAGGAGAGTTTTCAGAGGTTTAAGGATTGCCTTACTTCTGCTTCAGTGTTGGCTTTGCCTTTAGGAACCGGTGAATACACCATATATTGTGAAGCTTCTAGATTTGGTCTTGGGTGTGTACTAATGCAACATGGCAGACTAATTGCTTATGCTTCTTGTCAGTTGAAGAGACATGAGCAGAATTATCCTACCCATGACTTAGAGATGGTAGCAGTAATTTTTGCATTGAAGATTTGGAGGCATTACTTGTATGGTGAAACTTGTAAAATATATACTGATCATAAGAGTTTGAAGTATGTTTTTAACCAGAGAGACTTAAATATGAGGCAGAGAAGGTGGATGGAACTTCTGAAGGACTATGATTGCACTATCCTTTATCATCCTAACAAAGCAAGTATAGTGGCTTATGCATTAAGCATAAAATCATCTGGCAGCCTAGCCCATATTATGGTGGAAAGATGACCCGCTGTTAAGGAGTTGTTAGAGCTGTTTGATGAGGGATTACAGTTGGAGGTAAACGGCTTAGGTGTACTTTTGGCAAATTTCTAGGTTCGTTCAATACTAATTGAGCGAATCAAGGTGGCTCAGAGACGTGATTCATAGTTATGTAGAGTTATGGAAGAAGTGCAAGAGGGTAACTCTAAGGACTTTGTGATTGATGAGAAAGGTTTACTTCGACATGGTTTGTAAAACCCCTTGACAATCTTATTAATAAAAAAAACTAACAAAGGATGTCACATAATGTATATACACTTATTCAATTATTAATATTTTTTTATAATATTAAAAACAACGACAATAAAAATTTTGGCTGAGTTTCTACTAAAAATTTGACACTATCAAAACACTCCCAATAATTTTGTTTAATCTCAACTCCAATTTTAAACTCTCAAAACAGTCATCTATAATCTATTTTAAACATCTATACTTTTACCAATATATTTTAATATTAAACATGTATCATCTTTATCAATATATATATAAAGTCATAATTCAAGCAACTTATAAATTATAACTCATACAACAAAGTATTTAAAAATCTCTAACTACTCATAATTATACAACTGTCATTTAAAATTTAAATACTGCTTTGTGAACTGAACAAAATATATTATACATATTTCTATATATAACACCTTCTCTGATGCAGTTAATTTGAGGCTCTAAAATCTCACTCTCCTAGATTCAATCTGTCTGCTTGATCTGCGCGTCAGAAATACATCTAACATGCTAAGCTAATGTTTAGTGGTGCTTACATATTCATAATTTACCAATAATTATAACATAAGAAAATCAATATTAATATTTTATATAAATAAAATAAAATTATTACTTTAAAATACCAATTAGGAAGTATCATATTAAAATATCAAATGTACTAAGAAAATATATGAATAAATCTTTAAAATGTAAATTAACTCAACATTATATAAATAAGTTTAATGTTTACTTAGTAGTTAATCACTTTAAACCATTAATTTATCTTGTTAAGTTTTATTTGATTTGCCCTCAAAACATGATTTAAAAATCTAGGTTCGGATAACGGGATCATTGATGGCAAGTAAATGCCCACAATAATGAATATGGCCAATGGCCCATTAGTGGCACGAATGCTCACTGTCACTGATGACATAAAGTGTCCTCTGATGACGCGAATGTCCATTGTCACTGGTAATACAAAGTGTCCACAATCACTATGGACGTCTACCCTCTGGCTAGTCATTCAATCCATAAGCTACGTTTAATATCAATATAATCGGACAATCCAGTTATTTTCTTATTTTCAGTCAATTTGACAATCGATAATAATAATAATATTTTAAATAATTATTTAAAACAACAACCACTTTTCTCTTTAAACAATTGGCATTAAACTTTTAACAATTCAATTTAATAAACTTTACTTCCTCCATTTACTATATAACATTCAATGTATTTCTCAACTTTTAAAAATCTACCAGATTATTAGCAGTATCTCTTTTCTAATTCTTTCTTAGTACTAAATCACCATTAAAAATTATAAATATTTAAAAATAATTCTTAGGAACATACATAAACTTATATTTAAAATTTTATATTTTTCTGAATTCCTTTACTATGTTTAAAAATTATGTTTTCCAACCCTATATATTCTGTTTTTGCAACAACTTTACTAGCAGTACCAATTTCCAAATTTTATCTAGGTATAAAATCTTCATAATAATTCATGAAATTTTAATCATAAAACAATAACATATATATTAACTTGTATATAAAATTTCAGATTTTTCTGGGTTGTTTTACTATAGTTTCTAATTGAGTTTCTCATACCCTAAAATCTGGCTCTACTGGTACAGTCAGGGCAGCTTGTGTTTCTTCGATTTTTCTTTCATCATAAATCATCTTTAAAAATTATAAAATTTTATACACTATCTATTAACACATATATAAAGTCCCAGGAAAAATTTCATAATTTTTAAACCTTTTTAGGTTAGTCTAAAAAATTGGACAAAATACATCACAATTAATTCAATTATGGTTCAACTAGCTTCCATAAACATAAACAAATTACAAGAAAATTAAATAGTAGCAAACTATTAATACACGAGCACAAACCTCTTTTCAAAGTAGATATTCCTCTCTCTTCCCTAATTTTCCTTGAATTTACGGTGATGATTTTAGGATTTTTCACTTATTCTAATAAATTCTACTAAGAATTTTAGGTTATATGTGAATTTTTCTTAATTTTTCACTTATTTTGATGGAAGAAAGAGGAGGAAATGGAGTTTTTGGATATGGAAGAGGTAAGGTCATTTTGGGATGGGGAAGAAGAAGAAAATAGATTTTTTTTATTTATATACATTAATTAGGATTTTGATCATATAAGGTGCGTCCACCGTAACTTTGGTGCACTCTCTTTCTTAAATTATTTCTAATTCGACTTTTAATCCTGTAAAATCATAAAAATTAATTTCTTTAATTATTTTAAAATTTTATTATTCATATTTCACATTCTAATTTAAATAAAAATCCAATTCTAGGGTGAAAAAGGTATCTTTATAATGTTTTACCACTTAAAGATTCTTTTGCAGAAATACCGATTATGTCCATATTCGAATTAAATTTTTAATTTTTAAAGACTTAACTAACCTTATTTTCCATTCATCATAAATATCCGAGTCACTCTCTACATTATACACAGCTCCATATTGGTATAATTCAAAAAATAAACTTTTAAAAATTTTAGACATTACAACTCTCTCCCTCTTAAGAAATTTCGTCCTTGAAATTTACCTATTCATGTTGTTTGAAATAGCTGAGGATATTGTTGTCTCATTATTTCTTTACTTTCCCACGTGGCTTCTTTAGTTGAGTGGTTCCTCCATAATACTATTACTAGTGGAATGCGTTTATTCCGCAACTCTTTGATTTCTCGAGCTAAGATAGTTATTTGTTCTTCTTCATAACTTAGATTTGGTTGTACCTCAATGGATTCCACTTGTATCATATATGAGGGGTCCGATATGTATCTTCTTGATAGGCTGCAAATCCGACATATTTGTTACCTTGTTTTTGTGCTTAATTGATGTTATTTATATTGAAAAGAAGAGCTTTTACTTTGTTTTTATTATTTTGGGCAGGAATGGTGGATTTGCATTAGAGAGGCTTATTTGGAGTTTGATTGGAAGTATTGGAGCAAAATGGCATGGAGCTGAATTTTCTTTGTGGAGGCAGATTGACAGCAGAGACCTTAGCCTTGCCCAAGGCTAATGGCCAGGCAGACCTGAACGGGCTGATTTAATTAAAGTGGCGGGCCCATACGATTTAGTTGTATTGGAGGACTTCTAAACCGACTTGTAATAGAATTTAAGTAGTTTTTAGTGGGCCTTTTTGTTATATTAGGTTGGCCCCACCCTTTATTAAGTATTTAAGTTATTTTTAGGGTTTTGGGGAGGACACTTTTTACCTCCTCTTTGATTATTCTGAATTTACATTATCTTTTACAGAATTTTTGTTGTTCTTCCATGACCATGCGTGGCTAAACTCTTTATTTCAGTCAAGGATTAATTCAAGGTTGAAGTTCTTAAGATTGTGAGGTTTGATTGTGCCTAATTATTCTTTTTGATTCTTTTGCATTCATACTTTTACCGTGGCTTATTGGGAAAATCCATCCTTAATGTATTTTTATTAGTTGATTGATCTGGCCAATTGATTAATTGATAGGATACATATAGCTAATCAATGAGATTAAATCCGTAATTGTTTATTCGAGTTGATACAAGTGGCAATTGGTATAACTTGATTGTGACTGGCTTTTGGGTTATATTAAGTAATTGTATGATCTAATCTAAATGAATCTCGCTAGTAGGTTTGTTGGTTAGGGCAAGGTCTTTCTAGTGTTCATTGCAATCAATAAATTAAATCCTGGCGCTAGTATTAGGGTTGTTTATTGGTTAGGGGTTATTCACAGCGCTATGTCTTGCTTAACCTATTCAGAACGGAAAGATTGGTCGGAGACGCTAGCTTGAAGGCTATAACTTGTCTGTGAATATGAATTAAAAAGATTATTTTTAGCCCGTGATCAATCCGTGAGAACTTCATACCGCGAATCGTCCTTGACTGAGTTCACTTCCATTGATTTTAAGTTTTAATTATTTTCTGCTGTTTTAATTTATTTCTTAATTAATCTTGCTATTTAATTTTATCCCTTTTTACCTAAGCTATTTTCCCCATTTTATTTTTAATTTTCACTCACAGCAGGTAGCACGTCTGGTTATCCTTGGGCAAGGCTAGTCCCTAGGGTTCGACCCTTCTCACCCTATTTACAAGTTTTCTTTTGTAGGAAGAGCAGGTTTATTATTTTTGGTGGATTCGACACCCATCAAATTTTGGCGCCGCTGCCGGGGACTAGTTTACGTTACTGTTATTGCTTCTTTGAATGACCAGATCTGAAAATTTGCAATTGAAATTTGATCCTGAGATAGAAAAGACAGCCCGTACATTGACGAAGGAAACCAGGCTACGAAAAAGGCTGCAACTGCTCCTACAGCTGATCCAGAAATTATAATTACTGATTTAGTTGAATCTTCAACTGAATTTGATCCTGAATTAGAAGAAACTTCAACGAAATCTGAAAGAGAGGAACAGATGGCTGATAATCGGACTGTTAGAGAGCTGCAAGCATCCCCTGTGGAGCAGCAACCTTTGTGCATAACTTATCCCAACTTAGATGGGCCGTTTAAGCTGAAATCCGGCTTAATTCATCAGCTACCTACTTTCCATGGGATGAAGACTGAAAACCCACACAACTTTTTAAAAGAGTTCCATGGAGTTTGCTCTAGTATGAAGCCTCAAGGGGTGACGGAAGAGCAAATTAAGTTGAGAGCATTTCCATTTTCACTTAAAGACGCTGCTAAAGAATGGTTGCTTAACCTACCACCGGGTTCCATAACGACATGGCCTGCTATGGCTCAAGCATTTTTGGAGAAATATTTTCCCGCTTCCAGGGCAGCCATTATTCGTAGGGAAATATGTGGTATTAAGCAACGAGTTGGAGAGAGCCTTTATGATTACTGGGAGAGATTTAAGAGATTATATGCAGCTTGCCCACAACATGGGATGTCGGATCAGTCTTTGATCTAATATTTCTATGAAGGAATGGTGGATATGGAAAGAAAAATGGTTGATGCGGCTAGTGGAGGGGCACTTGTTAATAAAACCCCAGCCGAAGCAAGAGAGATTATATCAACCATGGTAGCCAACTCATAACAATTTAGCCAAATTGAAGAACCTTCAAGGAAGCTATATCAGGTAAGTGATCTTTCACTTGAGTCTAAAATAAATGAAGTTACTTCTTTGGTTAAATCTATGGCTGCAGGTCAAGGAAAGAGAACAGCCCCTTGTCAAGTATGTACAGCTTACGACCATCCGACTGAGGCGTGTTTGTCATGGCAAGATGATCAAGAGCAAGTGAATGCTATGGGAGGTTATTCCGGGCAGCCCCAGAGACCGATGGGTAACACCTACAATGATTCTTGGAGAAATCATCCCAATCTCAGTTATGGACCCAAGAACCAGAATTTTCAACAATACAGAGGATTTCCACAAGCTCAACCACCTCAACAACACGTTTCATCTTCAAAAATACCATTGGAAGATATAGTTAGGTCACTTGCCACTTCCCAACAAGAATTTCAGCAAGAAACAAAGAAAAATATGCAGAATATGGAAACTCAAATCAGCCAGCTAGCCTCCTCTTTGAGTAGATTGGAGACACAAGGGAAGCTACCATCTCAAACTATTGTCAACCCAAGAGAGAAAGTAAGTGCCATCACTTTACGTAGTGGAAAAGAGCTAAATACAACAGCCCCGAAGAAAGACAGCAGTAGGTCGAAGAAAGAAGCTGAAAAGAGGTAGAAATTCAGCAAAAGGAGGTTCCCAAGCAAGTTGAAAAGCGGCAGCCTGAGACGTTTGTTATACCGCCTCCCTTTCCTGAAAGGTTGAGGCAATGCAAGAGGGAGAAAGAAGAGAAAGATATCCTTGACATCTTTCGCAAGGTTGAGGTAAATATTCCTTTGCTCGATTTAATTAAGCAAATACCTCGATATGCAAAGATTTTGAAGGAATTTTGTGTAAGTAAGAAGAAGCAAGCTGAGGTTGAGAAGGTAAGTGTGGGGGAGAATGTCTCTACTATTTTGCAAAGAAAACTTCCCCCAAAATGCAAGGATGAAGGTATGTTTTCTATCCCTTGTAGAATAGGCAATGTGCAAATTAAGAAAGCTATGTGTGATTTAGGCGCTTCAATTAATGTTATGCCATTGTCTATTTTCTCTTCTTTGAATATAGGTGCTTTAAAGAAAACTAGCATTTGCATTGAATTGGCGGATAAGTCCGTAATCTACCCGGAAGGGGTGCTAGAGGATGTGTTAGTGAAAGTTAATGATTTAATTTTTCCTGCTGATTTCTATGTGGTTGATATGGAGGATGCTAAATCCCCAAATTCTAGTGAAATCATTTTAGGAAGACCTTTTCTTAGGACAGCTAGGACTAAAATTGATGTTTTTGATGGTATTCTTACCATGGAGCTGGATGGAGAAGTTATCAAATTTAGCATGTATAGTGAAGTCAAAGATGCTAATATTGTGTCCAATGTGAGTGACGTGTCTGATTTTGATCCCAAAAGTAATAAATTTTCTCCAATAATTGATAAAAATGAGCTTAATGTGGTTTCTTATAAGAATTTTGATAATGAATGCACTAATAAGTTTAAAGAGAAAATTTTGTCTAATGAAAAGTTGTAGGAAATTGAGCTGGAAAAGGCGCTAAACATGGGACTACAACCATTGCCTAGCCATTTGAAGTATGTGTTTTTAGGTGATGGAGATCCAATTTCATTAATTGTCTCCAAAGAGCTAAGCAATGAGCAAGAAAAGGAGCTGATTCGAGTGCTAAATGAGTACAAAGATAATTTTGGATGGGCGAAGAATGTTGCATTTGGAAGCTCCACCGAATTCGATTGAAAATTCGGGAACGTCTAGCCTAAGACGTTAAATGAGGGCGCTTTCTGGGAGACAACCCAAGCCTAATAAATTTTATATTTTTTTTTTCTTTTTATTTGAATTTTCTGCACTTGTTTTTATTTTTCTTAAAAAAAATTAAAATAAAAAAAAATATTAGTGTCATCTTCTTCCTTGGTAACATGTTTTGTTTTGCTGGAAAGTCTAATGTGAGGGTTGAGGTTTAAACTTGTCTTTAATGGTTAATGAATTTTATTGGTGGTAAAAAAAAAAAAGTAAACAGTATCATCTTCTTCCTAGTGCCATCTTTAAACTAGCTGTGGAGAGTTTAAAGGGAAGAGAAAGGTTAAAAGTTGGTCATTAATGGTGATTTTTAAGTTGCTGGCAGTAAAACTTCAGTTTTAATATATTTACGGTACTTTAATAGTCAAAGAAGAGTTTTTATTTCTTTCTCTTTTATTCTATTTTAATTTTTACCACAAGTTATTATTAATATCTTTTTAATTTTTATACAGGTGGAGAAAAAAAATAACTTAACTCTTCTTCTTCTCTCAACTCACGAACCAGCTCTGACCACTGCCCCAGCTTCCCGTCGAAACCACCTTCCACCTTCACTGCTGCGCCGTCACCATCAGATCCCCAAGCCGCCGGTCATCCGAAACCCTCATCAGGAATCTTCTCTTGATCTGAAATCGCAACAAATCGTTTTCCCCAAAATTGAAATTCTTCTTCCCCACTTCAGTCCCTTTTTTTTCGATTAGATCCCCAAATCGCCTCCAACTCCCATATCGTTAACTTCATCACCGCCGGTCCACACCCAGTACCACCATCGAACGAAACCCACATCCCCTCCACCAATCGGTCAAACTAAATCCTTCTCCAGCTCAAACCGTAAACCAGAGCTGCTGCTCAAATCGTTGGAATCATGGAACCCTTATGCGATTGAATTCCAAATCGTGTCCTTGCTTTCTTTCTATTCCACTTCGCGTCGAGAACTTCAAATCGCCGAGCTACTGCAGCCGTACCACCTTAATTCTTTCTGATTAGATCATGAAATACGGCCTCCTCACATCTCAGCTGCTCCAAAAGGAAAACGAAGGCAGTATTGCCTCTGTTGGAGTAAAAAAATGGGAGCTGTTAATGTTTGAAGGTAGTTGACAATTTGATTTTCACCACTTCCAAGTCAGTCTTTCTAAAGTCTCAAAAATCTTGTTCTGTGATTAAATGTGTTACAGAGTTGTGCAATTAAAGTTTTTGTTATTGATTGTTGGAAGAAACTCTGTACAACCCATTGATGTTTTGTGCCATTTGGTTTTAAATTGTCATGTTAGGAATTACTGCAGAAATCTTTTGATTAAGTGACTTGCAAATCTGATTTTTCGAGTTGTCCAGTAGAAATTTTCAGACTTGTTCATTAGGATGGAGTTTGTTGGCATGCTTTACTTTAGATTGAATAAATTGTAAGTGCTTTTGGTTATGGAATGGAATTGATGATGGAATTGTAAGTATTGATATTCTTCACAAAATATCTCTGCTTTGAGTTTTTCTATTTACAATTTCGGTAATTCAATAATTGAGTATAAAGCTTGTTACTTGATTATGTGCACTCTAAATTTTACATGCCAATTTTTAGATTTTAGTATATCATGAGCATTTTTGGCATAATGTTAATTGCATTATTGATTAAATTTTTAATGGTGATAAAAATGACTTTCTTATCTCAAGTTTTTTCTATTTTTATTTAGAAATAGGTTCATTTTTACCACTATTTTCAGTTGTGCAATTAGCATTGATTGAGTTGATAGGTACATTCTATAGTTTTGGCTTGCAAATTGGTAATCAAAGACAGGTTAAAGGCAAGGTGGAGCTACTTATTTAGTAGCAAACATGAGGAGGCATATGTAATTGGATTAGCAACACCAACAGGGCAGTACTTCTTAACTCCTACTCTCTTTTAATTTTATTTGCTTGAGATCTTCCATTTGTGTTTCATTGTGATTTGTCCACATTGAGGACAATGTGTTTCATTGTGATTTGTCCACATTGAGGACAATGTGTGAAATAAGTGTGGGGAGGGGATTTGATATGAGAATGTTTTTTCTGCAATTTTTGGGACTGATTTATATGATTGAGCAGCTGAAATTTTGATGTTATATTGCTTAAATTTTGAGCTTTCTATTGATTAATAGCTGCTGCCATGTTGCTTGTTTGATTGTTATGCTTTATAGTTCCTTATTGTCAAGTTTTACCCTTTTTAATGATGGCATTTGATGATATTTTTGTATGATTCTGTTGCTGCCATATGCTTAATTTCTGGTATGAGACTTGACTTTTGAAAATGTGACTTTTGAGTTAGGAAGATTAGACACTTATCCCATGACATTTAGAGTAAATTTTTGCAATTTTGATGTGTTAAACTGATTTTGGGATTACTTATTGGATCCTTGTGTTCTTGAACATGACTTGAAACTTTTAGGAAATTCTAGAGAGGAGTAATTTGCCTTTGTAACCTAGTTGAACACATGTGAGAACCTTGAATAACAAGACTAGTGAGCGAGAATTCTAACTTGAGATTAACCATCACTGCACTTATAAACTTTGATTGCAAGCTGTTACACTTTGAATTCTAAAAATCTATTTTTCAAAATTTAGTTTCTTTCGATAAGTGTTTTTGAGAGCAATTTCCGAAGCCAAATTTAGGATAGCTTTCGAACACTAGAACTTTTTTCTGCGCTCCCTTGAGGCGAAATCCTAGGCGAGTCTCGACTTTTGAGATGATTTAGGCGTTCTTTTAGTCGATTCATCATTCCTTTTACATTTTTCCCACCTTTTCGTTACCGTTCTTTTCACCCCTTCTAGCCTACGAAGTATGCTAAATGCGTACTCTAATTTCTTTTCTTAGCCTACAATATAGCGCCCTTTGCCTACCACCCTTGAACAAGAAAATAGTCTTCTTAGTCATTGTTAAGCATGCACATGTGTAAGTTATTAAGAATTGGCGCAATTGCATTTTTGCTTAATGTCATTGACTTTGTTTAGTTGTGGAACTAAATGGTCCTTGTGGCTTATGTGTTTAAAGTTTGTTGGGTTTAAGTTGGTTGTAAATACTTTAGTTATGTTTTAGTTTTCCTTAAAAAAAAACAGAATGTGAAAAAAAAATCGAGAAAAATGAAAAAAAAAATCAGAAAAGAAAGAAAAAAGAAAAAAAAAGTGTATTCAATTTCAGTTTTAGTTTTTCTCTAGTTTAAGCTTTTCTCTAGTTTAAGTCGCATTTGTCGCCATTAGTTAGTTCGTGCATTGTTCTTTTGAAATTAATTGTAAAATACTTATTTTCTTGTTATTCTTAGCCTTACATTATCCTATCTTTTGTAACCATCACCTAGCCTAACCCATGTAAAGACCTAATGATCTTTGGTTGAGACTTGACCTACATTAGTGGAGAGGGAGTTTAGAGGGGAGCCTATGGTTGTTCTTTAATTCTGTTTTAATGAAGCTATGAAAATATTTTTATATGTTTTGTTACTTGCTCGATAAAACACTTGTTGATTCAAACTTCGAATGTGTGTGTGCGTGTTTTAAGAATTCTTAGTGTAACCTTTTTCAATTGAGTCCATAATGATGGAATGATGGTTGGATTCTTAATTGCGATGTTGAGTTATTTGGGGAACATGTGTGTGTGTTTGATTGGGTTCTTGGGTGAAGTATGTGGTCTCCTTATAGATTTGATTTTGAGTTTTGAGTCATACTTGAGGACAAGCATGGGATAAGTGTGGGGATATTTGATAGGTTGCAAATCCGACATATTTGTTACCTTGTTTTTGTGCTTAATTGATGTTATTTATATTGAAAAGAAGAGTTTTTACTTGGTTTTTATTATTTTGGGCAGGAATGGTGGATTTGCAATAGAGAGGCTTATTTGGAGTTTGATTGGAAGTATTGGAGCAAAATGGCATGGAGCTGAATTTTCTTTGTGGAGGCAGATTGACAGCAGAGACCTTAGCCTTGCCCAAGGCTAATGGCCAGGCAGACCTGAACTGGCTGATTTAATTAAAGTGGCGGGCCCATACGATTTAGTTGTATTGGAGGACTTCTAAACCGACTTGTAATAGGATTTAAATAGTTTTTAGTGGGCCTTTTTGTTATATTAGGTTGGCCCCACCCTTTATTAAGTATTTAAGTTATTTTTAGGGTTTTGGGGAGGACACTTTTTACCTCCTCTTTGATTATTCCGAATTTACATTATCTTTTACAGAATTTTTGTTGTTCTTCCATGACCATGCGTGGCTAAACTCTTTATTTCAGTCAAGGATTAATTCAAGGTTGAAGTTCTTAAGATTGTGAGGTTTGATTGTGCCTAATTATTCTTTTTGATTCTTTTGCATTCATACTTTTACCGTGGCTTATTGGGAAAATCCATCCTTAATGTATTTTTATTAGTTGATTGATCTGGCCAATTGATTAATTGATAGGATACATATAGCTAATCAATGAGATTAAATCCGTAATTGTTTATTCGAGTTGATACAAGTGGCAATTGGTATAACTTGATTGTGACGGGCTTTTGGGTTATATTAAGTAATTGTATGATCTAATCTAAATGAATCTCGCTAGTAGGTTTGTTGGTTAGGGCAAGGTCTTTCTAGTGTTCATTGCAATCAATAAATTAAAACCTGTCGCTAGTATTAGGGTTGTTTATTGGTTAGGGGTTATTCACAGCGCTATGTCTTGCTTAACCTATTCAGAACGGAAAGATTGGTCGGAGACGCTAGCTTGAAGGCTATAACTTGTCTGTGAATATGAATTAAAAATATTATTTTTAGCCCGTGATCAATCCGTGAGAACTTCATACCGCGAATCGTCCTTGACTGAGTTCACTTCCATTGATTTTAAGTTTAATTATTTTCTGCTGTTTTAATTTATTTCTTAATTAATCTTGCTATTTAATTTCGTCCCTTTTTACCTAAGCTATTTTCCCCATTTTATTTTTAATTTTCACTCACAGCAGGTAGCACGTCTGGTTATCCTTGGGCAAGGCTAGTCCCTAGGGTTCGACCCTTCTCACCCTATTTACAAGTTTTCTTTTGTAGGAAGAACAGGTTTATTATTTTTGGTGGATTCGACACCCATCACTTCTAATCATCGATACATGGAATACATTATGTATCTTTGCTAGTTCTGGAGGTAAAGCTAGTCGATAAGCTACCAGACCTACACGCTCAAGGATCTCATATGGTCCAATAAACCTAGGACTTAGTTTCCCTTTCTTTCTAAAATGGAGAACTTTCTTCCATGGTGACACTTTCAAAAATACTTTATGCCCTACATATATTCGATACCCCTTCTCTTTAAATTTGCATTGGACTTTTGTCTATCTATAGTAGCTTTCAGCCGATCCTTTATAAGCTTAACTTTATCTTCAGTTAGTCTGATGAGATCAGGTCCCACCAACTTATTCTCACTCAATTCTATTCAACAAAGTGGAGTTCTACATTTTCTTCCATATAGTGCTTCATATGGTGACATTCCAATATTGTTTGGTAGCTGTTATTACAAGCAAATTCTACTAATGGTAGATATCTGTCCCAACTATCTTCAAATTCAATAACACAACTTCTAAGCATATCTTTAAGTATTTGTATCACTCTTTCCATTTGGGCATCAGTTTATAGATAGAATGCAGTGCTAAAATGGAGTCAAGTACCCAATACTTTCTGAAAACTCTCCCAAATTTTTGAAGTAAAGCGTGGGTCTATATCCGATATGATAGACACTGGCACTCCATGAAGTCTGACTATCTCATTTATATATAATTTTGCAAGTCTATCCAATGAATTATCAATTCTAATTGGAAGAAAATGGGATGATTTAGTTAATCTATCAATAATCACCCAAATTCCATTATGTTTCTTCTTAGTGTTTGGAAGACCAGTCACAAAATCCATAGTAACTCTATCCCATTTCCATTCTGGTATTGTGATGGGTTGTAGAAGACCTGATGGTACTCGATGTTCTGCTTTAACCTGTCGACATACTAAGCATTTGGTTACATACTCAGCAATGTCTTTCTTCATACCAAGCCACCAATAGAAAGGCTTCAGATCTTGATACATCTTGTTGTTTCCTGGATGCACAACATATTTGGTATTGTGAGCTTCTTTAAGGATGTTCTCTTTTAACTCCTTCACATCTGGATCATACAATCGACTCCTATAGTACAAACCACCATGTTCCAGAATAATATAATATGATTTTTCACTTTTATGCACTTGTTCCATCACTCTTAGCAGTTTTTGATTCTTTTGTTGGGCCTCTATAACTTTCGGCTTAAGGGTTGGCTCAATTCTCAGTTCTATCAATATAACATATTATGTTATTTTTGGCTATATAATATAAGTATTACGTTTAATTTTAATATAGTAATTTATTACCTGCCAAAGTCCTTCGACTTAGAGCATCATCCACGACATTAGCCTTTCCAGTATGATAATCAATGATATAGTCATAATCTTTGATTAATTTTATCCATCTTCTTTGCCTTAAGTTAAGCTCTTTCTGGATAGGAAGATATTTCAAACTTTTATGATCAGTATAAATATAACATCTTTCACCATGCAAGTAGTGCCACCAAAATTTTAAACAAAATACAATGGTTGCAAGCTCTAAGTCATATGTGGGATAATTCAACTCGTGTGGTTTCAACTGCCTAGAAGCATAGGCAATCACTTTGCCTTCCTGCATCAATACACAACCAAGTCCCTGATGGAAAACATCACTATAGATCACATAATCTTTACCTAGAGTTGGTTGTGTCAAAATAGGCACTTCTGTCAACATAGCTTTCAATTGTTCAAATATAGTTTGACATTGATCATCCCACTTGAATTTAGTTTCCTTTCTAAGCAATTTAGTCAGAGGAAGTGCTATCTTAGAGAATCCAAGCACAAATCTTCAATAATAACCTGCTAAGCCAAGAAATCTTTGAACTTTAGATACATTCTTTAGCGATTGCCAATTTAGGATAGTTTCAATTTTACTAGGATCCGCACGAATACCGTCAGCTGATACCACATGTCCTAGGAATGCCACCTCTGTTAACCAGAAGTCACATTTTGATAGCTTAGCAAATAATTGATTCTCTCTCAGTGTCTGTAGCACAATCCTCAAATGTTTATCATGCTCCTCCTAGTTCTTGGAATAAACCAGTATATCATCTATGAAAATAACTATAAACTGGTCTAGATAAGCCTTGAAGACCCGATTCATCAAGTCCATAAAAGCTGCTGGAGCATTAGTCAAACCAAAAGGCATTACTAAAAATTCATAATGTCCATATCGAGTTCTAAAAGTTGTCTTTGGAACATCTACTTTGTAATGGTCAAGATTTTAAATATGAAACTTTTTAACTAATATTGATAATTGATAGTGTATAGTGAAAAAAATAATGTGGATAAATGCTATAAGTAGAGAATAGTGAATAGTATATCTCAAAAATTTACTGAATAGATTATTTTTATTATTTTATGGGATTAAAAATTGAATTAGAATCAAAGGTTAAGAGTGAGGGTGCACCGTAGCTAAAATGAGAGTAGCCACACTAGATTACATCATATATATATATATATATATATGTGGATAGGTGTGTGTATGTGTGCAAACTTCTCTTCCTTTCTTCTTACTTCATCATCCACGTCTATCATCATCTTCATCACCAAAGCTTCTTCTTTCTTCTTTCTTTTCAAAACTTTAGCCAAAACTTAAGAGAAAATCACATCTAGCTATAAGTTTTTAAAATAATAAGCTAGAAAAGGTGAGATTATCAGCAAGTGATCAAAGAAAAAGAGGAAAAAGAGAGAAGAAGAGAGATTTTGAAAGAGGTATGTGCTTATGTATTTTAATTTGTAAATATTTGAATTACTATAAATTTTAATATTTGAATTGATTGATTAAGTCAATTATAATGAATTATTTCTTAAAAATATTGATTAAATGGGTTGATGAGTGAAAAATGAATTAAAAGAATTTATGGGTGGTGAGTATGATTCTCAATTCAATTTTTATAAGATTTGGGAAGTTTAATGTTGTTTTAGCAATAAGTGATGATTGAAGACTTGATTAATTGAAGTGTGATTAAAGTATTTGATATAGACTCTATCTATGTCAAAGAAACTAGTTTTGATCTATTGTTATCATATATTTGGATATATGGAGTTTAAGATGATAAGTGTTCAAAATATAAAACTTTGCTTGACACAACCAGTGACACGACCATGTCACTGGGCGTGTCAACGTTGTTGTGTTTTAGTGTTATTGACATGACCAGGAACATGCCCATGTCATTGGGCGTGTCATAGCTACTGTGATGAAAATTAAATGACATGACCAGTAACACGCCAGTGTCATTTGACTTGTCATAGCTACTATGAAAAAAATTAAATGACACGGCCAGTGACATGCCCGTGTCGATTGTCATTGGCCATGTCATAGTTACTGTAATGCAAGTTAAATGACACGAACAATGACACGCCCATATTGTTGGACATGTCAAAGCTTCTGTAAAATAGGCAAGTAACACAGTCATTAACATGCCCATGTCGTTGCACGTGTTATTTGAAGAATTTGCCTAAAGTGGTTCTTTTCCTTGTTTTTCATCTGTGATTTCAGCCTAAATGACTATAAGGCCTTAAAGTGTAAAAGATTTTTGAAATCAACCCTAACAAGTAGTGCAATAAATTTTGAATATATGATAAATATGTGTAGTCCAAGTGTTGATCAAAGAATTGTTCCATTGAAGTAATATACATAATTCAGTGTTAATTAAAACTAATGAATTGCCCAAATCATATTGATTTTAAATCTAGCTTTGGATTGAATGGCTAGCCAAAGGAAGAATAACCATAGTGATAGTGGGCACCTCATGCCATTAATGGTTACATTGTGTCATCAGTGACAGTGGGCATAATTGTCATTATATATTCTTGAGATTTGGCATTTAAAATTACTACACTAACCTATTATCCAAACCTATGATCTGAGTTCAGTATGTATAGGCATATTTAATGAAGTTATCTAAATTGAAAATATATGTGAATATGATGTTATGAATAATGGAAGAAATGCCAAACAATAATATAAGTCAATTACTTAAAATCGACTTACTGTTTACAATGTTAAAGTGGTTGGTAATGTATATATTAATGTTTCCAAGTGAAAGTTTTAATGCACGGAATAGAAATATTATGCTCAAGTTATTGATTTGATCAATAACTTTCTAAGTGTTATAATGATTGAAAGTGTATATAATGATATAAATACAAAGTTCCCTAAAGTATAATACTAAATTTAAGTTTCAAAAATTATAGATTGAATAAAATTATCCTATATGTGAAACTGAAAAGTAAGACTTACTGAAAAATAAAATAAGCGTATTATGAGCAATGTTAACAAATGAGAAAGTAAGTCTTAAATAAAATGATTCATAAAGAGAAAAGTTGCAATACCGAAAGTATAGTATAGCATGATGACTTTTATAAAGTTAAAGTTATTATTTTGTGTAATCAAAATATTATGTTGATTTGTTATTAAAAATAGTTAATATATTGAAATATTCCTTAAAACTGAGTGTTATTACTATATTTTTATAAGTATTTTTCTTTAATATTAAGCAACAAAATATGTTTATACAAGTACCACTAAGCTTTGTTTAGCATGTTAAAATTGATTTCTGACATGCAGATATCATGTTATCGGAGTAAGTTAAGCAGTTGAATTAAGGATCTCAGAAATTATCTACAGTACATATAGAGATCTTTTGTATATTATACTCATAAGTTATGAAATGTGTATATACAATTTAATTTGGCTATTTGAGAGATTATACAAATTTGTAAACATGAAAGGAATATATATATTTAGAGGACGAAGTTTGAGATTCTAGTGAATGATTATCAATATTTATTTGATTTGACAAATATATGATGGTTATCTGATTTATAATTAGTATTTGGATTATTGGAGATACTGGAGATTAGTTTAAATGTTGGAATTATAAGTTTTATATTATACAGATTGTATTATTATTTGAAAATTTTTTTAGTAACATTTTGAAAGGTAACTTTGTCAATAAATTGATTAGAGTTCTGACAGTATATTGAGTAATATTCTCTGATAGTTCTAATGAGAATTGTCAGGGGATGTTACATTTAGCGGTATCGGTGCATGGTTTAGGCGTTTCTGACATGTGGAGTTATGGGAGAAGTGAAATGTAATTGTCAAAGTTATGTGAATTGAATAAGTGGATCTGTGTTTTGATACAATTGATATTTCATGTATTTATGATAGTAGAATATTTTCTAAGAATTGATTGAGAATTCATAGTGTATTGTTTGGAGTGCACTAGACCTATTTGTGAAAAAGTTGGATATGAAAAGAAAATAAGATATGAGTAGTTAAAGAGATATATCAAAGTAACACAGTGGAAGTGTAATAATTTATTGGAATTTGAGGAATAAAATATAACAAATAGATAAATTTCGAGGATGAAATTTCTTACGAGGGTGAGAATTGTAATGCTCTAAAATTTTAAGTATTGATTTTCTGCATTAACTGAATATATGAGTGTAAATTGGATTAATTATGATATTATGTATAGTTGAGCATTTAGAACTGATAGTGATAAGGTTAAATAAGCCTTAATAAGAGTAACATTAAATCCGAATATGGATAATATCCGTATGTTTGGAAAAGATTTCGAAGAGGTAAGAAATTTCAAAAATACCATTATAGCCCGAAATAAACTTGAGCTATAATTTAGATGTGAAATATGGATAATGGGGGTTTTAAAGTATCTAAAGTAATTGTTTTTATAATGTTTTGACATTAAAAATTGAAGTAATAGTTAATTAAAGAAAGTGAATGCATTGAAACTATTGTATAAGTGAGTGTATTGGATAAAAGTCCTAAAGCCTATTTAAAGATTTCTAGTGTCTTTTATTGTCTTCTAAAACGTCATACTTATCATCCTCACCTCCATCTTCATCTCTTTTTCTTCTTCTTCTTCCATTTCTCACCATAAAAATTATGGAGAATTGATAGAAAAATCAAGTTTTGATGGATTTTATCTAATTTAAGCTATCTATCGAGAAAAAAAAATCATCAAAATAAAAGATTAAAATGAAAAGTGATGGAAGAGTATTTTTAAAAAGATTAGTGCTTGTATAATATTATTTTGCTATTTATTAAATTGATATTGATTTTTATTATGAAAAGAGATTTGTGAATTGATAAAACACTACTACTTGTGAAAGATATGGTGTATTGAATAATTGTGGAAAATACGAGTATAAAACTTTACTTCTATGATAGTAAAGTTATTCTTACAATATTTAAATGTGTATTTATTGATTATTAATTAAAATAATGATTAAATTCATCATTGAATCATTTATGAGTTGATATAAGGTTGTGGAAGAAAATAAAGTTTTGAAAGATTTTAGGATTATGGAAGTTTGGGTTTGAATTTGATTATGCTTTGAAGGGTTGGATCTTGTTTCCTTAATTTATTTGAGTTGAATTATTGATACTTCTTGATTAAATCATGAAAAGAAATTCTAGCAAAGATACACATGATCATTTATATAGTCATGTGTATGCTTGTGCATATTTCTATTCTTCAAACTTTGAGAAGAAATCCCAACAGTAAGGCGCATGATCATTCATAGGGACATGCACATATTTGTGCCCTTAAAACTTTGAAAGGAGATTTCAGGAGAGACGTGTATGACCATTCGCATGGTCATGCATCTGGCTATGCATACTTCTGTTCTTCAAAATTTTTTTCAAATAATTCAAGCAGTGATGTGCATGATCACTTGTACGGTCATGCATTTGCCCATATATATCTCTACCTTCTTATACCTTCATAAAGTAGGGATTATAGGTGGAATTAGTAGTGAATTATTAAATACATCTTGGAAACAATTATAATTGACGAAAGATCGCTTATAAGATTGAAATGAAATGAATCCATTAAATGATGAAACTTAGATGTGAAGAAAACTTGAGGAAAGTATGGATAATGTAGTTGGATATTTGAAATAAGTGTAAGATTAGAGAAAAGATAAAAGATGATTACAAGTGATTAGTGGATTTCATATTATTCATGAAGAAATAAGATAATTTAAGAAGCAAGGTGAGAAGAATGATATATTAATGAATCATTGATGATTTTAAATAGTTTGATGAGCAAGATAAAGAAAATAAAAAAGTGTATATACGAATTGATTGAGTAATGAATGCAAGAATGTAAAATTTACATATTGTGTACTTATGGAATACTTGATAGTAATATTATTTGGTGATTAAAGACAAGTTATAGATTATATATAGAAGTGTTAAAGAGTTAACTGATACTAAATGATTATAATAGAAAGAAAGGAATTGATAAAGTGAAAAGAAAAGAAAGTAGTGAGATTTGAAGGTAATTTAACCCTTCTAATGAAATGATGTACTATGGATAAAGTTAGAAATATATATATGTGTGTGTGTTAAACATAGTGAATACATTATATATACATACATATACTCTTAAAGTGAAAGAATAGTTGTGAATTCTTAAAATGTTAAGAAAAGAATTAAACAAGAGTGGAAATCTATTTAGATTTCATTATTACAGTGGAAACATGAAACTGATTTGAAAGATAAATATTGATGAATAAATAAAATTAGTCGAACTAATCGAAAATAAATATAATGTGTATATATGTTCATATGATAAATGTAATTGAAATTATTGCTTATATCTTATAAATTCACAGTAATAAGCAAATAAATTAAAAAGAAAATTTTCTACACCAGAATATATTATGATTGAAAATAATTTGAAACAGTAAAATAAATGTATTGCCGATTATAATGATATTAAATCTAGTTTCCAAATTAGCTAAAGGGTGAATATCCAAAGTGACAGTGGACATTTTATGCCATTGTGAGAGTGGGCACTCTATGCCAAAGAGGACACATTTTATGTCCCAGCGATATTGGCTTTTATGCCAGCAGTGGATGCTTTGCGTCATAGAGGATCTTTGATCCCATTATCATTACAGTGGGCATTCGTGCCATAGTGGGCCTTTGGTCATATTATTACAGTGGGCATTTGTGTCATAGTGGGCCTTTGGCCATATCGTTACAGTGGGCATTTACTTGCCATCAGTGACCTGCTATTCAAAACTAGGATTTAAAGTTCAGTATATAAGAGAAAGAAAGAAATATATATATATATATATATAACAGAGAAATGTAATGACAAAAATTATATTTAAAAAAAATCTAAAGAGAATTAAAGGCAATTACTGAATTGAACTTGAATAGTGTAAGTGTGCAGAGCTGAATCTTCTGCAGCTCTATAATAAGATTATTCTGAAAGTGTTAAATTGAGTAATATCAGACATAAAGAAAAAAATATAAATAAATGTTATGTCAATTAATAAAATAATTAACTTTATGTGAGATTTAAGATTAGTTATGAATTAAATGGCTTATTGCCATAACAGGTAAATTTTGAGGATGAAATTTCTTTGGTGGGGGAGAATTGTAATGGTCAAGATTTTAAATAGAAACTTTTTAACTAATATTGATAATTGATAGTGTATAGTGACAAAAGTAATGTAGATAAATGCTATAAGTAGAGAATAGTGAATAGTATATCTCAAAAATTTACTGAATAGATTATTTTTACGATGTTATAGGATTAAAAATCGAATTGGAATCAAAGGTTAAGAGTGAGGGTGCACCATAGCTAAAATAAGAGTGGCCATACTAGATTACATCATATATATATATATATATGTGGACAGGTGTGTGTATGTGTGGAAACTTCTCTTCCTTTCTTCTTCCTTCATCATCCACGCCTATCATCATCTTCATCACCAAAACTTCTTTTTTCTTCTTTCTTTTCAAAACTTTGGCCAAAACTTAAGAGAAAATTACATTTAGCTATAAGTTTTTTAAAAAATAAGCTAGAAAAGGTGAGATTATCAGCAAGTGATCAAAGAAAAAGAGGAAAAGGAAAGAAGAAGAGAGATTTTGAAAGAGGTATGTGCTTATATATTTTAATTTGTAAATATTTGAATTTCTATGAATTTTAATGTTTGAATTGATTGATTGAGTCAATTATAATGAATTAGTTCTTGAAAATATTGATTAAATAAAATGATGAGTGAAAAATGAATTAAAAGAATTTATGGATGGTGAGTATGATTCTCAATTCAATTTTTCTAAGAATTGGGAAGTTTAATGTTGTTTTAGTTATAAGTGATGATTGAAGACTTGATTAATTGAAGTGTGATTAAAGTATTTGATATAGACTCTATCTATGTCAAAGAAACTAGTTTTGATCCATTGTTATCATATATTTGGATATATGGAGTTTAAGTTGATAAGTGTTCGAAATACAGAATTTTGCTTAACACAACCAGTGACACGGCCATGTCACTTGACATGTCAATGTTGCTCTGTTTCAGTGTTGTTGACACGACCAGGAACACGTCCGTGTCATTGGGTGTGTTATAGTTACTATGATAAAAATTAAATGACATGACCAGTAACACGGCTATGTCATAGCTACTGTGATGAAAATTAAATGACAACTAGTGACATGCCAGTGTCGATGGGCGTGTCATAGTTACTGTAATGCAAGTTAAATGACACGGCTAATGACACGCCCATTTCATTGTTCAAAGCTTCTGTAAAATGGGCAAATGACATGGTCATGGACATGCCCATGTCGTTGGGCGTGTCACTTGAAGAATTTGCCTAAAGTGGTTCTTTTCCTTGTTTTGCATCTGATTTTAGCCTAAATGACTATAAGTCCTCAAAGTGTAAAAGATTTTTAAAATTAACCCTAACAAGTAGTGCAATAAATTTTGAATATATGATAAATATGTGTAGTACCAAGTGTTGATCAAAGAATTATTCTATTGAAGTGATATACATAATTCAGTGTTAATCAAAACTAATGAATTGCCCAAATCATACTGATTTTAGATCTAGCTTTGGATTGAATGACTAACCAGAGGAAGGATAACCATAGTGATAGTGAACACCTAGTGCCATTAATGGACACATTATGTCATTAGTGACAGTGGGCATAATTTCCATTATATATTCTTGAGATTTGACATTTAAAATTGCTACACTAACCTGTTATCCAAACTTATGATCTGAGTTTAGTATGTATGGACATATTTAATAAAGTTATCTAAATTAAAAATATATATGAATATGATGTTATGAATAATGGAAGAAATGCCAAACAATAATATAAGTCAATTACTTAAAATCGACTTATTATGTTACAATGTGAAAGTTATTGGTAATGTATATATTAATGTTTCCAAGTGAAAGTTCTAATGCATGGAATAGAAATGTTATGCTCAAGTTATTGAATTGATCAATAACTTTCTAAGTGTTATAATTAATGAAAGTGTATATAATGATATAAGATACAAAGTACCCCAAAGTATAGTACTAAATTTAAATGCCAAAAATTATAGATTGAATGAAATTATCCTATATGTGAAACTGAAAAGTAAGACTTACTGAAAAACAAAATAAGCATATTATGAGCAATGTTAACAAATGAGAAAGTAAGTCTTAAATAAAATGATTCATAAAGAGAAAAGTTACAATACCGAAAGTATAGTATAGTATGATGACTTTTATAAAGTTAAAGTTATTATTTTGTGTAATCAAAATATTATGTTGGCTTGTTATTGAAAATAGTTAATTTATTGAAATATTCCTTAAAACTGAGTGTTATTACTATATTTTCTTAAGTATTTTTCTTTAATATTAAGCGACAAAATATGTTTATACAAGCATCACTAAGCTTTTCTTAGCGTGTTAGAATTATTTTCTGACATGCGGGTATCATGTCATCGAAGCAAGTTAAGTAGTGGAATTAAGGATCTCAAAAATTATCTACAGTATATATAGAGATCTTTTGTATATTGTACTCATAAGATATGAAATGTACATATACAATTTAATTTGGCTATTTGAGAGATTATACAAATTTGTAAACATGAAAGGAATATATATATATTTATTTAGAGGACGAAGTTTGAGATTCTAGTGAATGATTATCAAATAAAGCAATGTATTATAGATTTATTTGATTTGAGAAACTTATGATGGTTATCTGATTTATAATTAGTATTTGGATTATTGGAGATTAGTTTAAATGTTGAAATTATAATTGTTATATTATACAAATTGTATTATTATTTAAATATTTTTGTTAGTAACATTTTGAAAGAAAACTTTGTCAATAAATTGATTAAAGTACTGACAGTATATTGAGTAACATTCTCTGATAGTTCTAATGAGAATTGTCAGGGGATGTTACATAATTCTTTAACTTTCATCTTATAATAACCCGATTTAAGATCAATCTTAGGGAAAATACTCACTCCTTCAACTGATCAAACAAATCATCAATTCGAGGAAGCGGATATTTATTTTTGATGGTTACCTTATTTAACTATAGATAGTCAATACACAACCGTAATGTACCATCTTTCTTTTTCACAAAAAGAACTGGTGCACCCTAAGGCGACACACTAGGTCTGATGAACCCAATTACGGAGGTGCCATCTTTTAAGTTGGTATGGAAATCAGTGTTGTACCTAGAACTACATCAATAACAAATTTTACTTCCCTTTCTGGAGGTACCTCTAGTAATTCTTCTAGGAAGACATCCAAAAATTCACATACTATAGGTATGTCACCCAAAGCTTTGCTTGAATGTCAGGTATCAATAACATATGCAAGATAAGCTTCACACTTCTTCCTAATTAACCTTCTAGCCTTAGCAGTAGAAATCAAACTAGAAGGATAAAATTATTTCTTTCTATGAACAATAACTTTACTTTATCCTGAAACCTTAAAAGTCACAGCTTTTCTATGATAATCCATGACTGCTTGATGTCATGATAACCAATCCATTCCCAAGATCATATCAAAATCATGGAATGAAAGTTCAATCAAATCGGCTAGAAGTTCTACGTCATGGATTCTAATCAGAAAATTCCGATACACTTTATTTACTCTCACACTGTGGCCCAAGGGATTAGTAACTTCTATATCATATTCAAGTGTATCAGCATGCATGTTCTTCCCAGAAGCTATAGTTGTGCATATGTATGAATGTATAGAACCAGGATCTAATAATGCATAAACATCAAACCCAAGTAAGGAGAATTTACCAACAACAACATCTAGAGCATCTTGATCTTCCACTGCTTTTCATGGCATATGTCCTAGCTGGAACACTACCCCGTGTCTGGGGTCTATCAATAGTCTCAGACTCTCTCTGCTGACTAGCACTAGGTCGACCACCTCTACCTAATCTATGGCCTGCCTGTGACCTCTGTATAGAACCATGTCCTTCAGTAGCATTAGATCCCTTTATAACAAAATAATCCTTAATCTTGTGTTCTTTGGAGCCACATTTTAGACAAGCTCCACTTCGATACCAATAAACATCACTAGCATGTCCCTTGCCACAATGCTGGGAAGGTGTAGAAACTGCTCGTGAAGATGAGCCTGCAAGAGCACTAGATCTTCCTTCTTGAGATCTCTGAAAACTTGCTCCACTTGTATAACCTCCTCTACTAAAATCCTGTGTCTGTGTTTGAATACTTCTTTGTCTCTTTTGACTACCTTGTTGTTGTTCACTAGAAGATCCCTTTCATTGTTGTTGTCTTTTCTTTGCTCTTGTTTAGTTTCATTCTCAATGGAAATTGCTGCATTGACAAGAGTAGAGAACTCTTTGATTCTCATAGCCACTAAAAACACTCGGATTTGACTGTTCAACCCTTGCTCAAACCGCTTACACTTCTCTTCTTTCGATGAAACCAATTCAGGAAAATATTTGCTGAGGCGAATGAACTGCCTCTCATACTCAAACACAGATGGTTGTCTTTACTTTAAATACAAAAACTCCCTTCGCTTCTCTTCTATATAAATCTCACTTATCTACTTCTTCTTAAACTCATCCTGGAAGAATGCCCAGGTAAGTCTACTTGCAGGATTACCTTTCTTCTTTGTATCCCACCATGCATATACTTGTTCATGCAGTAATGAGACTGCACACTCTAGCCTCTCCTCATTAGTGCAGTAAAGAAGATCAAAAACTCTCACAATCATTTCCAGCCAATACTCTACTGTAGAAGATTCATCTGTGTCAAGGGCCTTAAAATCTTCTGCTCCTAACTTTCTGATTCTTTCCAGCGGAGATCTCTGTGGTATTGGTGGTGGAGGCAGCGCTGGAGGAACTACCCCTACAATCCGTCTAAGAACCTTCCCCATGTTTCTCACAAACTGAGGGTCTAATGGTATCTACTCTATAAAGGGTTCTGTTGGCTACTGGTTCCCCACACTTGCCTGACTGAGTGAGGATGCAGCTTCTTCCACTGTAGCTCGATGAGATCCAGAAGCCATTCTACACCTATAAATATTTAAAGACCAACTGCATTAGATTACTTAACCACTTATTCAGTTCACATAGCAATGACAGTTGTGTTTACCTTTTCCCCATAACCCCACACAACAGAATCACCCAAACCTTCTCTGATACCACCAAATGTAACACCCCTTAACAATTTTATATATAAAAAAACTAACAAAGGATGTTACATAATGTCTATACACTTATTCAATTATTAATATTTTTTTTATAATATTAAAAACAACGCCAATAAAAATTTTGGCAGAGTTTCTCCTAAAAATTTGACACTACCAAATCTTCATAAAAAAAACACAAGCAGAAGAAAAACACTCCCAATAATTTTTGTTTAAACTCAACTCCAATTTTAAACTCTCAAACAATCATCTATAATCTATTTTAAACATCTATACTATTACCAATATATTTTAATATTAAACTTGTATCATCTTTATCAATATATATATAAATTCATACTTCAAGCAACTTATAAATTATAACTCATACAACAAAGTATTTAAAAATCTCTAATTACCCATAATTATACAACTGTCATTTAAAATTTAAATATTGCTATGTGAACTGAACAAAATAAAGTATACATATTTCTACATATAACATATTCTCTGATGCAGTTAATTTGAGACTCTAAAATCTTACTCTCCTAAATCCAATCTGCCTGTTTGATCTGCGTGTCAGAAATAAATCTAACACGCTAAGCTACTGCTTAGTGGTGCTTACATATTCATTATTTACCAATAATTATAACATAAGAAAATCAATATTAATATTTCATATAAATAAAATAAAATAATTACTTTAAAATACCAATTAGGAAGTATCATATTAAAATATCAAATGTACTAAGAAAATATATGAATAAATCTTTAAAATGTAAATTAACTCAATATTATATAAATAAGTTCAATGTTTACTTAGTAGTTAATCACTTTAAACCATTAATTTATCTTGGTAAGTTTTATTTGATTTGCCCTCAAAACATTATTTAAAAATCTAGGTTTGGATAACGGAATCATTGATAGCAAATAAATGCCCACTATAATGAATATGGCCAATGGCCCATTAGTGACACGAATGCTCGCTATCACTGATGACGCGAATGTCCAGTGTCACTGGTAATACAAAGTGTCCACTATCACTATGGACGTCCACCCTCTGGCTAGTCATTCAATCCAGAAGCTAGGTTTAATATCAATATAATTGGACAATCCAGTTATTTTTTTATTTTCAGTCAATTTGAAAATCGATAATAATAATAATATTTTAAATAATTATTTAAAATAACAGCCACTTTTCTCATTAAACAATTGGCATTAAACTTTTAACAATTCAATTTAATAAACTTTACTTCCTCCATTTACTATATAACATTCAATGTATTTCTCAACTTTTAAAAATCTACCAGATTCTTAGCAGTATCTCTTTTCTAATTCTTTCTTAGTACTAAATCACCATTAAAAATTATAAATATTCAAAACTAATTCTTAGGAACATACATAAACTTATATTTAAAATTTTATATTTTTCTGAATTCCTTTACTATGTTTAAAAATTATGTTTTCCAACCCTATATATTCTATTTTTGCAACAACTTTACTGGCAGTACCAATTTCCAAATTTTATTTAGGCATAAAATCTTCATAATAATTTATGAAATTTTAATCATAAAACAATAACATATATATTAACTTGTATATAAAATTTCAAATTGTTCTGGGTTGTTTTACTATAGTTTCTAATTGAGTTTCTCAGATCCTAAAATTCTGGCTCTACTGGTACAGTCAGGGCAGCTTGTGTTTCTTCAATTTTTCTTTGATCATAAATCATCTTTAAAAATTATAAAATTTTATACACTATCTATTAACACATATATAAAGTCCCAGGTAAAATTTCTTAACTTTTAATCCTTTTTAGGATAGTCTAAAAAATTGGACAATATACTTCACAATTAATTCAATTATGGTTCAACTAGCTTCCATAAACATAAACAAATTACAAGAAAATTAAATAATAGAAAACTATTAATACACGAGCATAAACCTCTTTTCAAAGTAGCTATTCCTCTCTCTTTCCTAATTTTCCTTGAATTTATGGTGATAATTTTAGGATTTTTCACTTATTCTAATAAATTCTACTAAGAATTTTAGGTTATGTGTGAATTTTCCTTAAATTTTCACTTATTTTCATGGAAGAAAGAGGAGGAAATGGAATTTTTGGCTATGGAAGAGGTAAGGTCGTTTTGGGATGGGGAAGAAGAAGAAAATAGATTTTTTTTATTTATATACATTAATAAGGATTTTGATCATATAAGGTGCATCCACCGTAACTTTGGTGCACCCACTTTCTTAAATTATTTCTAATTTGACTTTTAATTCTTTAAAATCATAAAAATTAATTTCTTTAATTATTTTGAAATTCTATTATTCATATTTCACATTCTAATTTAAATAAAAATCCAATTCTGGGTTCAAAAAGGTATTTCTGTAAGGTTTTACCACTTAAAGATTATTTTGTAGAAATACCGATTATGTCCATATTCGAATTAAATTTTTAATTTTTAAAGGCTTAACTAACCTTATTTTTCATTCATCATAAATACCCGAGTCACTCTCTATATTATACACATCTCCATATTGGTATAATTCAAAAAATAAACTTTTAAAAATTTTAGACATTACATAGTTCAAGGTTATGTATTCCAGATGTAGATAATTTAAGGAAAGAGATATTGAAAGAGGCGCACCTTGCAGCTTATAGTATGCATCCAGGTTTTGCCAATATGTATTGAGATCTGAGAAGTATACATTGGTGTAATGGTATGAAGAAAGATATATCCAACCCCTTTCTAGGGTAGGGTAGATAGAGGAGTTCATGCCCCTAGGATCAGTCGCTAACTGAACTCAAGAACTACTAGAACAACCTTCACTCAGGAGATGTCTTCTTATGGGGATGCTCTTTACTTTAGATCCTATCTTAGCACATATACTCACACCTGATATACCCCGATAACTATTCTCCATTTACGTGGTAGTCCTCTCTTAACCGATAAGCTCAATGGATTAGGATTGGATGCAATATCATAGGGCGTCAGTGTGCTGACATACTTTATTTTTTATAGCTTTCTCCTTTGCCCTTCAATTACTATCATCTAAATAGGAACCAACAAAGTAGGATTCCTTGACGACGACAACATGGACTATCTTTAGAATGGCTTGATCCTAGCTACATTGACACTTATGCCTTATTTCTGCGGAGTTTGTTTCTAGATGCCTCACTTGTCAGCAAGTAAAGTTAGAGCATTAGAAGCCTTTTGGATTATTATAGCCACTCCCTATTTCCAAATGGAAATGGGAAAGGATTACCATGAATTTTGTGACTAGGTTGCCTAAAACCACTTATGGGTATGACTCCATATGGGTTATTGTGGATTGATTGACTAAGTCAGCACACTTTATTCTAGTAAAAGTGAATTACTCGGTGACTAAGTATGCCAAGTTGTATGTGAAGAAGATAGATTGCATACATCGAGTCCCAGTTTTCATCGTGTCAAATAGAGGGCCTCAGTTCACTTCTAGATTTTAGAAGTCACTACAGGATACATTAGGTACAAGATTGGATTTTAGTACAGCTTTTCACCCTCAAACGAATGGACAATCTGAGAGGACGATTCAGACCCTAGAGGATATGTTGTGAATGTGTGTATTGGATTTTGGGAGCCATTGGGATTTCCATCTACTGTTGATTGAATTTGCTTATAATAACAACTATCACACTAGCATCGAGATGGCACCTAATGAAGCTTTTTATGGCAGGAAGTGTAGGCCCCCAATCTATTGGGAAGAAGTTGGAGAGAGACAGCTAGCAGGACCTGACCTAGTCCAAGTTACCTCTAATAAGGTTCTGATTAATCAGGAGCGACTGAGAATTGCAGCTAGTCGTCAGAAGAGTTATGCACACCCTAGACGTAGAGATGTGTTTTTTGACATGGGTGACCTAGTGTTCTTAAAAGTTTCTCCTATGAGAGGAGTGATGAGATTCAGTAAGAAGGGTAAGTTGGTACCAAGGTACATTGGATCATATATAATCATAGAGAGGGTTGGAGCAGCTGCTTATAGATTGGACTTGCCATCAGATCTTTCTCACGTCCATCCGGTGTTTTATATCTCGATGTTGAGAAAGTATATTCTAGATCCTTCACACGTCTTGCAACCACAAGAAGAACATATCTGCAAGCATCTTTCTTATGAGGAGGTCCCCATAGCTATTATGGACTCTCAAATTTGGAGGCTTCGTTCCAAGAAAATTCCCATGGTGAAAGTATTATGGCGAAATCATACCATCAAAGAGTGTACGTGGAAGATAGAAGTGGATATAAGAGATAAATGCCTGTATTTATTTGTATTGAGTTAGACTATTTTTGTGATTGAGAACTGTTAGTTAATTATTGTATGATCATATTCGTATTAAGTCCTTAATTGCTTTAATAAATTCGAGAATGAATTTTTCTAACGGGAGAGATTGTAATACCCTAATAAAATAAAATAAATAAACAAATAATAATAATAATAATAATAATAAAAGAAAAGAAAGAAAGAATAAGAAAAGCAACGGAAAGAGAGGGAAAGGAAGAGAGAGAAGAAGAAAAGAAATAAAGAAGAGAGAGAAAAGGCAGAGAAGAGAGAGAGAGAGAGAAGAGGCTGTCGGAGAAAATCTCATATCTACTATCATCTGGTACTCAAATTTTGACACTCTCCTGACTAGGGAAACCATCGCTCGACGACACTTCCAATGCCACTAGTCTCGCCGCCAACAACTGTCGAACGGCGGCTCACATGCAATTCGAAACTCTCTGCGCAGTACCACTGTTGACATCTTTGCCCAAATTTTTTTACCATTTTTGACCTCGTTTCATGGTGATTCAGGTACCATTATACTTCTCTCTTCCTGAGCTTCATTTTAGTATATCATTTGTAATTTTTGGAGCAAGTTTAATTTGGCCGGAATCCGGCCAAGGCTGAACCTTTCGACCAATTTTTTGGCCATTTTCCAGTGAGTGAGGGAGAGTGACTTATATTTTTGGAATCTACTCTTCGAGAGTAACATGTAGGTACCCAATTTGCTATCAGAATCTTCCGACAAGAATTTTTAACAGAATTTATCGGGAGTTAAATAATTATTTTTAGTGAGCACAAAATTATAAATTGATGAGATTATTAATTAGAAAATATTAAAATAAAATTTAAGTTATTACATAAATTAAACAACACCAAATATATTAATTAACCGGTAGTTCGGGGATCCAATTTTACGAATAAATTATATTATTAGTTCAGTCAAATTTTAAATAATAAAATAATTACATAGAGAGTATGAGATTGTCGTCATAATAATTGTATGGAGTTATTTTTCATAGATCATCCCGTACAAGATTCTACCACCCTTGGGTCGGGCAGTTGACAGAGTACAATTTCATCGCTCTGTGAGTGATACTTTCTAATATATTTTCCTGCACTCCATGTATTGCATTAATATATATATATATATTATTAATAATAATAAAATGCATTATTTAGAACTTAGAAATCCAACATTTGCTTGTGTTTGTACAATTATGTGATGATGAATAATTGTGATTGATGGATGGAAATTGGAATGATATGGGAACCATGCAGGATGAGATTTGACTGCGATATTGATATACTATGATGATATTATGATAAGTTTGGGACTGGCGTGACGGCAGGGGTATTCTAGTGCTTAGCGCTACTTGTCAGTCGAGTAGCGTTGCTTGGCTTAGGCCGTGACGGTAGACCCTATATGCATTGGATTTCAAGATTATTTTGGAATAAGAGATCCAGATAGGAGGATCGATTCCCCATATTTAAGGTTCAAAATGGTTCCCGTGGACTAGATTCCATCCTTGGATGATTATTTGATGATTTTATGTTGACACGATGTATGACCATCCCTTGTACCGGTAATAACAGAGTAACCAGAACAAGACACCAGATGGGTATATTGGGTGGTATCATTCATTGAGTTGAGACGCCCACCCCTGTTTCATTAATTTTTTCCAAGTTTCCAGGGTGAGTATTAGTATTATCTCCATCCAGTGACGCTGCTTTTCATCTCCGACAGTGAATTTATATATGAACTTATTAAATATGTAGTTATGTGTATTGAATTGTAATTCTACTTTAGAGACTCCATAAATTTTAATTTGTTTAAATGTTATGGATTATTACTGTATCTATTGATGGATGTGATGGTTTATGTGTTTACTGTTCCTTGATGTCAAATCAGGCTAATTGAGGGGTCTGGTGCCTTGAGTTTCCCTTCTTTTAGTGCCGGCCACATGCTCTAGGATCGGGTCATGACAAACCATGTAGGGGTGATTAACAAAAGGCACTACTAATTCAAACCAGTACAACAGAACAACTGGTAGTAGTTTAAAGTGCTTCGGATGTGGGGAGATTGGGCATAGGCAATCTGAATGTAAGAAAATAGCAAGGAAAAAGGCACTCATTGTAGAAATGGATGACTATGAAGATGGAGGTGTAGACCTTGTAGGGAAGGCAGTGTTTGATGAAGGAGATGTGGTTTATCAAGAGGTGGTGGTAGGAGATATAGGCATTGCCTTAGTCGTTGGGCGATCTTGTCTGACACCTAAGGCTGTTAAAGATGATTGGTTATGGAGTAACATTTTTCAGTCTACATGCACTATTCTCGGCAAGGTCTACTACTTTGTCACTAATGCTGGTAGTTGTGAGAATATTATTGCAACAGAGGCAATGCAAAAATTAAGAATGAAGACTAAGAAGCATCCTAGGCCCTACAAACTGGCTTGATTAAAGAAGGGCGATAAGGTAACTTTTTCACAACAAGCTTTGGTAACATTTTTCATTGGTTCTAAGTGTAAAGATAATGTGTGGTGTGATGTGGTTGCTATGGATGCATGTCATTTATTGTTAGAGAGATCTTGACAGTATGATAGGAAGGTTATTCATGATGGTTGTGCTAATACTTATTCCTTTTGTATTTAATAATGTGAAAATTATATTACTGCCTAGCAAAGAGCCAAAAAAGATAAAACCAACTGGGAATAGTATCAAACTATTGTCGTTGGCTAGATTTATTGATGAGTTGCAGGTCACAGAAATGATATTTGCTCTTGTTGGGAAGGAGGTTGCCAGAGGGTTGAAACGCTCCAATGAAGCAACCCCTTTAATGGCAGAATTTGAAGATATCTTTACGGATGAGTTGCCTGATGGGTTACCACTCTTACGTGACATTCAGCACCATATTGACTTGGCTTTACTAAATAGACCATACTATCGTATGAGCCCTAGTGAACATGAAAAGTTGAGGAGACAGGTAGATGAATTGGTAGTGATAGAATTGGAGTGGTTTTATCCCAGAAGTGTTTTTTTTTTTTTTTTTGTGATTTGCCAGCTTATACTCTCTTTTCGATAAAAACAATTAATTATTTATTACAAAATTTTTACAATACATAATTAAAGGATTTAAAGCGCGTCTTATACATAAAAAAATGTATGGGACATGAATGTTAATTTTTATTTATTTATTTTTACTTTTTATTGGACACAACTTGAAGTGTTTGGTATGTATTGAGCAAATATTAAGTTAAGCAAGGACGAGTATTATCGATTATCGAATGCTACATAGTATTATATCTCACTTAATATATGTCATTGAAATAATATTATTTTAATAAATTAAGATTAAAATTAAAATTAAAAATTGTATTATTTTTCTTGTATTTTCTTATTATCCAATTCATAGGAATAAAATATAAATTTCATCAAAAAAAAAATATATTCTAATTCTGGTAATATATTTATGTTTCCTAACATCCATCACCATATTTTTATTCGAAGCATAAATGTATTTATAACTAATAATTTAATCTAAATGAAATCTCAACTTTTTTTTGATGGAAGATAGAATTCTCATTTATGACAATAAATAATTATATTACCAGCAGAAAGATAATATAGAAATTAATGAGTCCAACCCGATAGAAAGATGAGGATGTTAAAAATACAATTTACTTGCTGTAACAATATAAGCATGATCCGCTCGATGCTATATTTAGCTCCATAATTCAACTTTTGTCTTTAAATAAACACATAATATAGACACAAATATTTAATTCATGGCTTAATCTCTAAAAAAAATTCATCTAAAAATATGTGTTTTATCAATTTAAGTCTATTATTATTATTATTATTATTATTATTATTATTATTATTTGATGCAAGAAATTATTATTTTGATTTAACTCACTCCCACTCCAAGCTTGAAAATTGTCCTGGCCCATATGAAGGCTTATGTGGCAGACTCAAATTATTTCACCAAAACACACCATTTTGCTATTAGAAGATGCTGCAGTTTAAAAAAAAAAGAAAATTGAAATTGAAAAATTTCAAACATTTATTAGGTCAAAACTTTAAATGACTAATTACTCATTAATTTGTTAATATTAAATATATGATAAATCAAAACTTAAATAAATAATTTTATAAAATATTTTTATTACCTTAAATTTATATATTATTTTAGATATCAATAGAAAACTATATATAAATGTATTTTATATAAAAATAAATTAAAAAAATAAAAATTTTACAATTTTATTCAAAATTTTACTATTTAACCATCTCAGAAACCCATCAAAAATTTTGCCGGAAGTTTCTCTTAAACTGATCTTGTTTCTCTCAGGCATTGTATCAAACACCTTGCGTGTGCCATCAAAATGCCTTAATACCCCAACACCTAATTCTGCTACTATTTACCAAAATCCCACAAGAAAAGTCAAACCACAGCAAATAAAAACTCTGCTACTGGTGCTGATTTACAAACCCATGTGTATGACAACACGTAAGTTCCATTCTTGGTTGCTGATGCTCTGTTATTTTAACACCCATTATTTCTTCTTTCTCCCTTACGACTAATAGCAAATAAACAACAAATAGAAAAATTGGTTTCTGCAACAAACCAACTTGCCAAATTCAAAAAGTTATGATTTTAGATAAGAAATTAAAAAACTGATTTTTGGGCAAGTTTTCTTTGCTGGACAATTCTCAACACACAGTAGCTGAGTTGATTTTCATTTCTTTATATAATGGTTCTATAAGAATTCCAGAATGTTGTATACAGGTTTCAATGAATAATTTGTACAGGTGTATAAAAAGGAAAGAAAAGAATAATAATTATCAAATGATTTGTTTGTTGTGCAGGGAATATTTTCAGAGTATTTCAGTTGCTTGCATCACTCATTTCTGTGCTAATTCACACCAGCCCGCCGAGCTAATTTTGGCCTCTTGTGTTTATGGTTGCTTTCACATTCCCCCTCAGACTTGGTAGTGATAGGGATCGTTCAATTACACCAAGTTTGGATCTCATAAACTTAAAATGTTAACTTGGAGGAACTTTGGTCAAGCAATCTGCAATTTGTTCATGAGATGGCACATATCTATCTGATATTAATTTTCTTCTCCAGAACTTTGTCTCTCACAAAGTGAACATCCACTTCAATATGCTTGGTCCTTGAGTGGAAAACTGGGTTATTTGCAAGTGCACTAGCACTCATGTTATCACACAAAGTGATAGGAGTCTCTGATGGCTTGAAAGATAGTTCATTTAGTAAGGATTCCAGCCAAGCTATTTCACAGCAAACATGAGCCAAGGCTATGTACTCAGATTCTGCACTTGATCTTGAAACCATATGTTGCTTCTTTGAACTCCATGAAACTAGTGTAGACCCAAGATATACACAATACCCAGCAGTGGATCTCCTATCATCCTTGTTACATGCCCAATCTGCATCAGAATATCCTGTTAAGGTGAGTCTGTCACTTGCCTTGATGTGCAGACCAAAATTAATTGTTCCCTTCAAGTACCTCAGTACACGTTTTGCTGCTTGTAAGTGTTTATTTGTTGGTTTCTGCAGAAATTGGCTCAGCTTGTTGATTATGAAGGCCAAGTCAGGTCTGGTATGTGTTATATATTGTAATGCTCCAATTAATCTTCTGTAAGGTGTAGGATTATCCAACCTTTCTCCATCATTAGCTGTTATATCCTTACCTATTATTGCTGGTGTTGAGTAGGGCTTTGTGTTAGCCATGTCTGTCCTTTCTAGCAGCTCTTCAATGTATCTACTTTGTGTTAAGGATGCCATCCTCATTCCTTGTCGCTTCTATTCCAAGAAACAAATGCAAGGAGCCCAGATCTTTTAATGCAAAAAGCTTATCAAGCTCTTCAATGAATCTTTGTAAAATTCTTCCATTGTTACCTGTTACAATTATATCATCCAGATAAATAAGCACCAACATGATTTCTTCTTTATCTTTCATGAGAAACAGAGATGAATCACACTTAGAGCTTTTGAATCCCTAATTTGACAAGGTGGTTCTTAATTTATCAAACCAAGCTCTTGGGACTTGTTTGAGTCCATAGAGAGCCTTATTTAATTTGCACACATAGTGAGGTCTTCTTTGGTCTTTGAACCCTTCAAGTTGTAGCATGTAAACATCTTCAGTTAGGTCACCATTAAGAAACGCATTATTAATGTCCAATTGTCTGATTTCCCAACCTCTAGAGACTGCTATGGTCAGAACCACTCTAACTGTTGATGCCTTGACTACTGGACTAAAAGTCTCATTATAGTCTATACCAGGAGTTTGATGGAAACCCTTTGCTATTAACCTGGCTTTGCATCTTTGAAAGGTTCCATCAATGTTGTTTTTAACCTTGAACACCCACTTGTTCCCCACTATATTGTAGGCAGGTTTGCATGGAACTAACTCCCAAGTATTATTTTTTTTCAAGGCATTTAGTTCTTCCATCATTGCTACCTTCTAGATCTTTGAATCTGATAATAAAGCAAAAGGACATCCTGGGCATGGATCGAAGATGTATGTTAATGGGGCGATGGAGAATTTAATGAAGAGTATTGAAGTTATTAGTAAGTTGGTAAGTTAATTTGATCCAGTTTTGATTGAGCGAGGATTCGATGTTTTGTTTTTAAAACGGTGAGTTTTGGAGAAAGTTAAAGGCAAAAAGTGGTAAAACAGTGTGTTTTTTTTTTCAACTAAAGAATCTGAGCTTGCCACATCAAATGTCATGGAGGCTCAAAATTTTTTTAAAGGTAGATCGAAATAAATCTGATGCAAAGAGCTAATTTCTAGTACTAAATGACCAAAAAAAAAAAATTAAACTGAAAAATATTTATTTTAAGAAATTTTTTAGGGGTTAGGCCTTAATTCATCAATTTTATAGATTTTTTTTTAAAATTTCAATCCTATTTATAAGGCGATTATAGTAATTCCAAAATTAGAGAAAATACTTCTATGAAAAAAGAGTACAAAAAGTTCCCATTAGAGAGAATAAAAATTAAAAAAAAAACACACAAACGAACGACACTATAAAAATATTACAAATACGCAAAGAGCATTTTTATAAAAATTAAAATAAACAAATATATAGAGAAAAATGAAAAGATATTGATATTGACTAAGTAGACATTTATCTGGTGCAACAAGTGATAAAAATAATAAAATATAAATAAATATATTTAATAATAAATAATTATAAAATAATTTATATATAAATTAATAATAAATTTTATTATAAAAAATATAAAATAAAATATTTATTTTTATTTTTATGATAATTTATTCAAAACAATAAAAGTAAATAAATACAATATTTTTATTTTTCAATTTTAATAATTTTACTAATTAAAAACAAAATCTATATATATTTTTGCTATAAAAATTATAAATTCTATTTAAAAAAGTAAAAATAAAAAATAAAAATTCAAGTAAAATTTGAAATATCAAAAGACGGTATATATTTTATTGTGTAATTTTTTAAAGTTATAAAGATATATAAATTAATTGTTATTATGAATAAATTATTAATTTATAATTAATTTATTATGAAAGTTAAAATTTATTTTTCTAAATTTTTAAAATTTTCAAAAAAATTATAAATCAATCAATATTATTAAATTATATTAATATATATATAATTAATTTATAAAAAATTAAAAGTTATAAATATAATTTATTTAATTAATATTATAAAATTTTATTAATGTGAAATTATTTAATTTTTTATTAAATTTTAAATTTTATATAAATTATTAAAATTAAATAAAATTTTAATTTAAAAAATAAAAATAGGAGAAATAGTGCATTTTAAAAAAATATTGATTTGTCAATCTATTAAATGAAAATTTAATTTAAAAAATGAAAAAAAAAAAGAAAAATAATATATTTTAAAATATTAATGATGTGTTAATTTAATAACCCTCTTTTTTTTTCTTGACTTTTATACATAGATATAGATAAACATAAAAGCAAAAGTTTATTGACTAATAAATGCATATCCATATTGTATATCGCCTTAATTTCTTGTACGGAAGTCGGTTGAGTTCAAGTTTCCAACTACACAGTGAATATAGAATTTGACTTACCTACTACAAAAATTGTAGATGCAAAATTGTATTTTTATATTACTTTTTATATGTTAAATTTTCTTAATAAAAGAAAGTATAAAACCCAATATTCATCCTAAAATACAAAATAACTGTTATTTTTAAACTTAAAAAAAATTTATGAATAAAAATTTATGATTTTCTCTAAACAAATCTTAAAAATAAAAATGAGTAAATATGAATGTTTATAACTTAAGAAATCGGGAAAAATAAATAAAATATGATCCATTAGACGAGAAAAATTGAGGAGAATATTTGGCGATTGAAGGTTGAGAAAAAGAATAATGAATTATCAAAATTTTATAATTTGAAGTGTATAAGTACTTTATTCTTTTATTAAATTTAGTTTTTCTATTTTAAATTATTTTTAATATTAAAAATAAAAATGAAATAAAAATAAAATTTTTATACTTTTTTGTAAAAGTTTTAGATTTAATTCACTTTGAAAAATAAAAAGCTAATGATTAATTAGATCATAAAATTAATTTTGGATTTGATTTCAAATACTAAACTAATTCTAAAATTAATTTTGAATAAAATAGAATATAAATTTTTCTTTTGCTATTTTTCACATTCATGAATCATAATAAGATTGTTTAGCTGGTGGGAAAATCTTTAAAAAAAAAATAAAGTAATTAAGTAAAAGATAGAATAGAGAAATTGAGAATAGGAAGAAAAAAGTATGAAGAGAAAAAGATAAAAATTAGCGAAAGAAAGATTAAAATTTCAAGAAATCTGCCATGAATTGGTTGACGGCTAAATAACCTTGTTTGAATAATCATTTGCTAGTAATTCCACAATAATTATAATATTCAATCCTTTTAAATGCTACACCTTAATTACAATACGCTTCACCTTGAAGGAAGTAATCGCAAGCGGTGCGCGCGCCATCGGCATTAGAATTTAGATGAGCTATCGAAACTACTGGGTAGGTGCCTTCAATTTTTTTATTTTTTAATTTTTTTTTTGCAACTTTTTTACTTCAAAAATGGTGCTTGGAGTCAATCTTGAACCTAAAAATTCTAAGATGAATAATTAAGCTGGCCCACAAATATCAGCAACCTCATAAAGTAATACTAAAAGAAAAAAGAAGGAACTGAAACTGATCAAATAGAAATTTCACCTGTTATTTGGAAGAGCAAGAACAGGAGAATTTGGTGGCCATGATCATAATCCTTCTTTTCTTTCTTATTAACTGTAGGTTTACAATTAAAGCTCAATCCCCCATGTACAGTTATCATGACTGCCCAAACACAACTACTTTCACCAAAAACAGCGCCTATCAGTCAAATCGAAATCTTGTACTCACTTCTCTTTCCACAAATGTTATCAACAATAATGGATTCTATAACGCCTCTTCTGGGCGGGACCTTGATGCCGTATATGGCCTCTATCTCTGCCGTGGTGACTTGAGCACCGACGTTTGCCAAGATTGTGTCACTTTTGCAACCCAAGAAATAGTCCGACGTTGTCCCATCGAAAAAGTGGCCGTAGTATGGTATGACGAGTGCTTCCTACGTTACTCAAATCAATCCATCTTCGGCATTCTGGAGACATATCCTACTATATACATGTGGAATACACAAAATATCACAGACCGAATATACTTTGATGAGCTAATAATTGCTCTCATGAAAGATAAAGCTGCTTCCGCTGCAAAGGCTACATCAGGTGCCAAAAAGATTGCCGTCGGAAATTATCCTTCTGAATTCATTAAAGTGTACTTCCTTTTGCAGTGCACACCGGACCTAAATGTCTCGAACTGTGAAACGTGTCTTCTAACAGCTATTTCTCAATTGGTCAATTATAGCCGTGGGAAAATAGGAGGAAGAGCTTTATTTCCTAGCTGTAATATTCGGTATGAAGTTTATCCATTTTATAATTCATCACCTTCATCTTCACCTATTCCTCCTCCGCCACCAAAAGGTCCGTAAAAATTAAGTTGCAAATTATAAAAGAATTATTATCATATTGTGCATCATCACTTAACATAAAAATGATATTTCAGTTGACAAAGGAAGAGAAGGAAGCAAAACTAGACGAATAAGCGTCATTGCAGGTGTAATCGTACCATTTCTCGGGGTAATATTGTTCATTTTTTGCTTTTATACATTATGGAGAAGGAAAAAAGGTAAAGAATAAAATTCTTGCTAGCTACGACATTAATTTACAACAACTCTATTACCTTTTCTCTTATTAAGAACATTAAACTATTATTATTATTATATTTGCAGAGGAGAGAGCAAATAGCCAAGAAGTTCAGTTACTTGATTTGAGAGGTGGAACAATTGGTTATAGCCACTCAAATGAAAATATTGGAGGACGAAAGCCTGTAGACTCCGATGCTTTTCTTTTTGTCCAGTTAGATATTGTAAGTCAAGCTACAAAGCATTTTTCCAATAAGAATAAACTCGGAGAAGGTGGGTTTGGCCCAGTGTACAAGGTAATTAATCCTTGGTCTGTTAACAACTGATATATTACTCGAGTCTTTATGTTTGTCTTGTCTATACTGCTGCCTCCCTGTGACTTAATTTATAATAAATTATTTTGTATAGATTTAAATATTCTCTATTAACTTATTAATATTAAAATTATTATATTTTCAGCTTTATTAATTTAATTTATTACTAATAAGAATAATATTTGAAAAAAATAATTTATTTTTTTTTTAATTTCTTTTAAGAGTGGTAATTGAGTATGTATATATCCTCACTGCTAACACACAATGTTTTTAGATCTGCATGTATTTTTTGAGTTTCTTGAATTCAATCCCCTCTATAAAAAGATATTCAATGAATAAACGATACTATTAGTTAGTGACACATTATTGCCATTTTGTTTCAATTCTATCAATCTTAGTCTTGGATGTTCCCTGAGTCTACATGGCACACTGACTTAATAAGAATAGAATTGATTGTATTGAAATTATTAAAATGCACTGTTATTTTGGTTCAGACAAATCCTCATGATATTGCTTTTTTATCGGTTATATCCAAAACTATATAATTTGTGTTAGTTAAATTAGTATAATTTTAAATTTTAGTATATTTAAATTAGTATTATATATTACTTCTTTATTTTTGTCATTAAAAATATTTTAAATATGAAAAATTCAATAGTTTAATATAGAATAATAAAACTTTAGGAACTTAATAAATAAAATATAATAAGTTAAGATCTTAATGAAAATCTCGAATTTAGTGTAATAATGTAGGTTAAAAACATCAAAATATTAATGCTTTAAACTTTCTACATTTATTTGAAAACAATTATTTGATATGAAATTGTTAGTAGTAGTTTTTAGTCAACAAATTTGTAATTAACTTCAATGTTTAGCTGATGAAATATATAAGTTTGGATTACACTAACAAAAATAATATTTTGAAGATTTGTCTGAGCCACAAAAATGGTGTATTTTAATACTTTCAGTACAATCAGTTCCATTCCTGCCAAGTCAACATACAATGTAGGCTCGGATAACATTCAAGTTTAAACTGGATAGAATTGAGGCAAAATGGCAAAGATGTGTCACCGACTGACATAAAATAAAAGTTGAGATTAAACTAAGATAAATTAATATTTTGAGAATTTAATTCATGATTATCCTTTGATTAATTTAATGATGCTTCATGTAGGGTATATTAGAAGACGGACAAGAAATTGCCGTTAAGAGGCTTTCAAAAACTTCTGGTCAAGGACAAGAGGAATTTATGAATGAAGTCAATTTTATTGCGAAACTACAACACAGAAATCTTGTCAGACTCTTAGGATGTTGCCTGGAAAAAAATGAAAAGTTGCTTCTCTACGAATTCATGCCCAACAAAAGTCTTGATGTCTTTATATTTGGTTCTACTCTTAATTCCTCCATAGATATTTAGTAATCAAGGAATTAACCAAAACAAATTTGATGACAATTTAATGATTTCTCACAGATTCAAGTATGGCTGTACAACTTGGTTGGCAGACACGCTTTAGCATTATCAATGGAGTTGCCCGTGGCCTCATGTATTTGCATGAAGATTCTCGACTAAAAATTATTCATAGGGATCTAAAAGCCAGTAACGTTTTGCTCGATATTGATATGAATCCAAAGATATCAGATTTTGGAATGGCAAGGATTTTTGGCAGAAATGACAATCAAGCTAATACAAACAGAGTTGTTGGAACTTAGTAAGTCTAAACATGTACTGTTCCCTTACATGTCTCTTCGATATCTTAATTTTGATAGTTTTGACATTTAATTTATGAAAATTTGTTTTTCTATGAATTAGTGGATATATGGCCCCGGAGTATGCTATGGAAGGACTGTTTTCTGTAAAATCCGATGTTTTCAGTTTTGGAGTTCTGCTATTAGAGATAATTAGTGGAAAAAAGAACAGTGGCTTTTATCTTTCAGAAGAGGGTGAAAGCCTCCTCACTTTTGTATGTTTACATTTCTTAATTTGTCTTCTCTCTTCTGGGCATGCAAGAATACATGTAGCGACTAATTTTCTATTTACATTTTGGATTCCTCCTATGATATCTCAGGCATGGAAGCTATGGTCTAATGATCGAGGATTGGAGTTGATGGACCAGTTAATTGTGAAGTCAAGTGTGGCTACTGAGGTGCTAAAGTGCATCCACATTGGATTGCTTTGTGTGCAAGACAAGCCAGCAGAGAGACCCACAATGCCATCTGTCATTGTTATGTTGGCAAGTGAAACAATTACACTTCCTCGACCCAGACAACCTGCATTTTCTATCGGTCAATTTGTTGCAAAATCAGCTTCATCCTCAATTCCTGAAATTTGTTCTCTTAATGCTGTAACAATTTCAAATATATCTCCCCGCTGATTGCAACGCAACTGATCTTCTCGAAGCATTGCCCAAAAGAGTGGCAGCAAACCTAATTTAGCATAGAAAGTTTGTAAAATCTCATCCGATATTTATTAAATTTATAGCTTGAGAGAGAAATGCGGTGACAGTGGGGGCATTGACAATAATGTTCGTGATGATAATGGTACAAACATTGATAGTTTGCACATAATTTTATGTGCAAGAAGACAGAACATGAAAATCCTTTATAAAAAATTGCTACTTTGAAAAATTTCTATTACAATGCAGGTCAAGCTCGTTGTTTGCAAGTAATCAATTCTTTTGAAAAAGTTACAATTAGAATGTAGGTGAAGCTAATTTTTTACCAATATTTGTTTATTTTGAGAAACTTCTATTGGAATAATGCAGGTCAAGGTAGGTGTTTGCAATTAATTAATTTAATTCTGCATTGGAAATTATCCTTCTGAAAGCTGTGCTTTTTCTTAGACAGTGTGATAGGTGTCTTCAAACAGTTTATCTCTAAATTGCCAAATTGTTAAACTGCTTATTGATGCGTAGGATGAGTACATCAGGGTTAAGCACATCCAAGGTGATGCTTCCTGCAGCAGCGGCCAAATGAATGCATGACTGCTTGATTTTTGCTCTTTCCCTTGAGACATTGCAACCTTTGTATCTATTATAACCCAGTGTTGAAATCACTTGAGTTAAAGAAAGAGGCTAACCACTATTGCAAGATAGTTTACAAATTTTCACCCTTTTCTTACTAGAATCTGTCTTTACAATGAGGAAAAAACTCAATCTTCTTTCTCGAAGTTCCAAATTGTAATTTTACAACTTTTAATTTAAGCATGGGCGAGTTTTTGTCAAGTTAAAAATTTTGCCCTCTAATATTATTGTTTATCTTGTAGACCTTGATGCAATTCAAAAATAAATAAAGAAATAACAATCAACACAATATCCTGATCAAGCTCCAATGAATTTGGTTTTTTTTTTTTTCCTAATACGGCTTGATTTGTTTTTACCTTGATTCAATTAAACAGTCCATGCACATAAACATTTAATAAATTAAGCTAGGAAAATAATATAAATAATTAATTAACTTTTTGAATTTACACATTAACGCGATCAAACCAAATAATTATTAGATAAATAAATGTTTTATTTATGTATAATGTTGAAAAAATTATGGATTGTGGTTTCTTCAAATTAAACCATAAAGTAAAATATTTTAATTTCTCACGTCAAATAGAATAATGTTAAGAATAAAATGAAACCAAATTGTTTAAAATAATTTAATTTTTTCTGACTATCTAAATCAATAGTGCACATTCATGAGTGTGTATATGTATAATTTAATATATATATTTAGCATGTATAATAATACAAGTTGTAGGTATAATACAACTATAAAACAATGTGCAACTCGCTTCTTAAAAAGGGCTTTCAACTCGCTTAATGTTGCCTTTGCAGTGCTGCAACGAAAACGCAACAGTGTCTAAAATGAAGTGATAAAACAATTTGTTCAATGTAATTTTGCTAAAGCAATTTGGATGGCCATCTCTTCTCTATTTGGCAAGTCTCTTAACATATCCGGTAATTTTCAGACCTTTTGATGGGTGTTATACTATCAGAAAATCTTTTATTTTAGAACGTACAAGATAAAAGATTAATTTTTGAATAAAAAAATTAAGAAGAAAATTAAGAGAAGTGATCGTACAAGATATAAAAATTTATGTAATTCGGTAATTTATTTATATTTACGAGAGGCTTTCACTTTATTTTTTAGATATAGAGTGCAACTGAGATTTTTTTTTTCTTACAATGTATTTATTTATCATCTAGAGTGTTCTATATATAATGTTTACTTACTCTATAAATACATGAAAATCCGTTTCCTATTCTATTTCTTTTAGTTAAAGGAGATAACAATCTTAAGTAGTTTTTGCTTAGAGATAAGGAGAATACATAGGAAGTTATTTAAAGATCTTACTAAATGTGATCACGAAAGTAAACATAGGAATTAATATCAATATTAGTTTTAGATCTCGAGAAAGACTATGACTTAATTTAAGAAGATTCAACCAATAATCAAAAAGCATAAATTTTAATTGATAATTTAGAAAAACCATAGGTAATCAATTGAAAAGTTTAATCTTAAGCATTTAAATATAGTATTTAAACCTTATAAGTTTTAGTTCAATTAATTTAGTTTTCTTAAATTCAAAAAGTAATCTATTTTTCAAATAATAATCAATTCAATTTTTTGGTACTTGTCACGATATTGTGCACTTGCAATAGAGCTAGATTTACCGAAACAGTCTTCTAGCTTTTAAGTTTTGGTTGAGTCGTAGGTGCTAAAACATTATTATGGTCATGATATACTCATTGGGCCCAGTCTACCCAATGTTAGCTTAATCGTAATCTGCATTGTGATTCAGGCTTCTTTGGCTATATTAGATTACAGTTGCGAGATAATGTCACGTTTGCTATTTATATGTCATTTTTATAGCTTTGATATTTTTTAGTTCTTTTCAATTTAAGCTCTTTTAAAATTCTTTGCCTATCACATAAACACTCAATGAAACTATTAGGGCATGCCAATTAGTTTGCCAAAATCAAAATCAAAATTGACCTTTAAATGTGTCAACAAAGTCACTTAAGAAGCCTATGTCACCTGATAAAGCTAAGTCTCCATTGCGCACAAGAGTATATCAACCAACTATAAGTTGTTGACTATTTATAAGGTTTTATTATCCCACATTGAAAATTTAGGAGATGGAGGAGGGGGTCTAAGGTTATAAAAGGACCCCTCCTCCTTTAGTTAACGCCATCTCAAAAATTCAGTTTTTAATTTTATAAGGCTTAATTTTATCTTCTCTCTCTTTTGTATTTCTTTTTTTTGATAATACAAAATTATTTTGGTAGTGTTCAAGGAAGTAGGCAAAATTACTTGAACCTCGTTAAATTTTGGTGTTCTCTTTATTATTTATTTAATAACTATTATTAGGTATAGTTGTAGTGGTATTTTGCGCTATTAATTATATGTTTAGAAAAAATTTGTCTAAGGAAAGACTTAATATTTAAGCGTATCCATTGTGACATACCTCTCTTTCCTGAAAATATTCTTGGTATAATTATTAGTGCAATTATCCACACATTATACATATTATTGGTGGAAGATTTATCCAATTTTCGCAATAATTGATATTAGAGCTAAGATTTTCTAAGTATGCTCTGTGGTTTAAGCCTAGTATGATCTTCCACATCAGAAAATATTTTCTTGAATTATTTATATTCCGCATTTGTTAGCTATTAAATAATTTTTTGAAGTAGAGATGGTAGATGATTTAGGCAAATCATCTACTACAAAGGCGACAGCATGCACTCTGTCAATTTGGTTAAGGATTACTGTGTCAAATGCTAGATTTGCAGTAGAAATTATTGATGGTACGAGTCATTTTGACATGTGGCAAAGTAGAGTTCTAGATGCTCTCTTTCAGCAAAGTCTAAATATTGCCATTAAAAAAGAAAAAGAGAAACCAGAAGATATTGATGAAAAAAATTGGAAAGTCATCAATCGTGTGGCATGTAGTACAATTCGATCGTGCATTTCTAGAGAATAAAAGCATGCTTTCTCTAAGAAAATTTTCGCAAGTAAATTATGAAAGGCATTGGAGAAAATTTTTTTAAAGAAAAGTGGTCAGAACAAGCTTCATATAAAGAAAAGATTATTTTGCTTCACTTATGTTCCCGGTACCACTATAAAAGGGCACATCACCAATTTTAATCAGCTGGTAGCTGATTTGATAAATTTAAACGTGACTTTCAACGATGAAGATTTGGATTTGATGTTGTTAGAGTCCCTTTCAGCGGAATTTAAGTTTCTTGAAACAACTTTACTCCATGGGAAAGATAAAGTGACTCTCTCTGAAGTAACTGCTGCATTATACAGTTATGAATTGCGTAAGAAGGACAAGAAAGAGAGTTCAAGTGGAGCAGCAGAAGCATTGATAGTGAGAGATTGCTCTCAAAGCTGGAAGAGAGAAAAGAAGGGAAGATCATAATCAAGACCAGCTAAAGATGAATGTGCCTTTGTCAGGAGAAAAGGCATTGAAAGATAGGTTGTCCTAAGTTGAGAAGTAAAAGCAAATCTGATAAATGAAAAGCTTTAGTGAATTTAAATATAGTTGAGTGTGATGATGAAGACTTAGACCTTTCATTAGTTGTTGTGTCATTAATAAGTTCTTCTAGTGTATAGCTACTTGATTCAGGTTATAGCCATCATATGTGTCCCAATCGAGATTGGTTCTTTAACTTTAGAGAACTAAAAGGTGCAACTATTTACACAGCAAATGACGGTCCATGTATGATTAAAGGATTGGTTCAATCGAATTGAGGAATCATTATGGATCAATCAGAACTCTGACAAATGTCTGATATTTACCGATTTTGAAGAAGAATCTCATCTCTGTGCGAGTCCTAGAATCAAAGGGATTTATTGTAAATGCAACAGATGGAGTAACAAAAATCATCTCCAGTACACTAGTGATAATGAAAGGAATAAGGAAAAATAATAACTTGTATTACTATCAGGGTAAAGCAATTATTGGGACAGCAACAACAGCTTCCAATAATGATCAGGAGTTGTAAGCAACCAGATTATAGCATATGCGCTTGGGACACGTTAGCAATAAATCTTTGAAACTTTTGTCAGATAAAGGATTACTGAAAGGAGTGCAACCCCAGAAGATAGATTTCTGTGAGCATTGTAATGTCAAGATTTTAAACAGAAAACTTTTTAACTAATATTAAAAAATTGATAGTGTATAGTGATAAAAGTAATATATATAAATGCTATAAGCAGAGAATAGTGAATAGTATATCTCAAAATTTACTGAAAAAATTATTTTTACATTTTACGAGATTAAATATCGAATTATAATCAAAGGATAAGAAAGAGGATGCACCGTAGTTAAAATGAGATTAGCCACACTAAATTAAATATATTATATATATGTGTGTGTGGACATCTGTGTGTGTAGAGACTTCTTCTCCTTTCTCCCATCTTCCACGCCAAACACCATCACCTCCACCATCTTTCTTATTTTCTTCATCTTCCTTTCTTCAAATCAAATAAAATTGAGAGTAGATTACATATGATTATAAATTTTTAAAAGAATAAGCTAGAAAAGGTGAGATTATCATCAAGCGATCAAAGAAAAAGAGGGAAAAGAGAGAAGAAGAGAGAAATGAAAGAGGTATGTGCTTATATATTATACTTTGCAAATAATTAAATTTCTATGAGTTTGAATGTTTGAATTGATTGATTGAATCATTTATAATGAATTATTTCTTGAAAATATTGATTAAACGGATTGATAAGTGAAAAATAAATTAAAGAACTTATATGTGATGAGTATGATTTTTAATTCAATCTTTACAAGAATTGGGTAGTTTGATGTTGTTTTAGCCGTAAGTGATATTTGAAGGTTTGATTAATTGAAGTTTGAGTAAAGTATTAGATGTAGACTCTTCTATGTTAAAAAAATTTGGATTTGATTCATTATTATCATAGATTTTGAATATATTGAGTTAAAATGGTTAAGTGTGCAAAATACAGAATTTTTGCCTGACATGGCCAGTGACACGCCCATATCAGTGGGTGTGTCATAGTTACTGAATTATAAAATAAATGACACGTCCAGCGACACGCCCATGTCGTTGGACGTGTTCAAGCTACTGTGAAATGGGTCAATGACACGCCTAGTGACACGCTCATGTCATTGGGCGTGTCACTTAAAGAAATTTGCCTAAAATGGCTCTTTTTCTTGTGTTTCATCCGTGATTTCGGCCTAAATAACTATAAGACTTTAAAGTATAAAGAATTTTCTGAAATCAACCCTATCAAGTAGTGTAATAAATTTTGAATATATAATAAATATATGTAATACCAAGTGTTGATCAAAGAATTGTTCCATTGAAGTGATATACATAATTCAATGATAATTAAAACTAATGAATTGCCCAAAAGATATTGATTTTAGATCTAGCTTTGGATTGAATGGTTAACTAGATAAATGATAGTCATAGTGATAGTGAGCACCTCATGCCATTAATGGATACATTGTCATCAGTGACAGTGGGCATAAAACCGTGGCTATCCTAATATTTTAGGAAATATTACATTATATGTCACTTCTTAAATTTTTTTAATATCACATTGTTTTAATATTTTTTGGTATATTAAATATATATATCTGAGAATAAAATATTTTTTTAGTATATTAGATACATACTAATATATGTGTGTATGCGTACAATAGCAAAATCAGGATTCAACTCAGGGGGTTAAAATTTTGAAGCATAAAAATTATATTCTATATATAAATTAACAAATTTAAGATAAAATTGAATAAAAAAATTCTTTTAAAATTATTATAGTATAATAATTAATTTTTACTCTTATTTTGACAATAATTGTGAGGTGACAATTATATTCTATAAGTCTACATCTTTTAAAAATATTGTATAATATACAGCTTCATTTTTAATTTTTATAAAAATATTTTTTTCGGCGTAACACATTAAATAATTTGTGAGAAAATTATCTCTCATTTCGTTATACAAATTTATGATGTTTTAATTTTTTTTTTTACTTAATCAGCGAGGATTTATATTTATTAAAAAAATAAATATTAAAATTATATTTATTTTATTAATTAAAAAAAGATTGAATTTGAGTATTTAGCAATTATCAATTAATTTATTTTTTTAATTAAAACATCATGAATTTGTATAACGAAATGAGAGATAATTTTCTCACAAATTATTTAATGTGTTACGCCGAAAAAGATATTTTTATAAAAATTAAAAATGAAGCGGTATATTATACAATATTTTTAAAAGATGTAGACTTATAGAATATAATTGTCACCTCACAATTATTGTCAAAATAAGAGTAAAATATTTAATATTAAAATTATATTTATTTTATTAATTAAAAAAAGATTGAATTTGAGTATTTAGCAATTATCAATTAATTTATTTATGCAAATTTTTGCATTAAAAAAATCATGATGTGAGAAAATATATATTTTTTTATACTTTGTTTTATCCAAATTAATTATTATTTTTATACTAAAAAAAACTTCAAACTTAAAAGAGAGGACAAGAGTTAAAAATTCTCTTTAATACGCAATATTCATGAGATGGTTATCTCACTTCAATCATATATAATCATTATTCTTGTAGCATTTTTATATTATTAAAAGTTTAAAATTCAAGTGAAGGATGCCCATATGTGCCCATGTGTATATGCATATGAAAAGAGTATTTTTAAAATTGGAATTTAAAAAATATTTTTTTAAAAAAAAAAGTGCATATTTCTCAAAAATAACTTTATTTTTTTAAAACTATTTTTGAAAAAAAATCCAATAATTAATCCATTTAAAATTGAGAAAATTACATAAAATACTATGTAAGTAGAAAATATTTTTCATTTTTATTTTCTACTTTTTTCCTATTTTTTTAAATTTTATTTTCTAACTATTTTCTAAATAAAAATAAAAATAAATAAAAAAAGAGTCTATAAGAATTATCAAAGTGGAAAACAAACTTCTATATTTTTAAAGCATATTTTCCATTTAGAAAACAATTAAAAGTAGTTTTCTAAAACTCAACTATTAGCTAATAAATATATAAAATTATTTTCTAATTTTCTACATGAAAAATATTTCTAAATAAACAAAAAATTCTATTTTTTATTTTTCTTAAGAAAATTTCTAAAAAATAATACTTATTTTTTACAACTAGAAAATTGCTTTTTTCTTCAAAATTTTATTTTTACTAAGCTTTTTTCAGTTTACAAAACTAGTTTTTTATAGTTTTTATATTTTTAAGACACATGCCTAAAATATGCTTAATATATATATATATATATATAATATTTTTGTATATTTTTGTATATGCATAATAGTTTTGTAAATTTTTTTTTGTTGTATAACATTTTTAAGTTACTTTTATAAATTTCCCCATAAAATTGCTAATCGATAGGCCCGGTTATTAGGGCATGAAGGAAAAATACAGGAATTCGCAGAACTATTATTAATGAAAGGAGGCTTAATTAGCACAAGGAGTACATATTGGGTTGTTATGCGCACAATATATAAAAGGAAAAATGACACCCTCCACCATATTTTTAAAATTTTTACTTTTTACCAAGAGTATTTTAGTCATTTTATTATAAACTCATTATAAACTATGTAAAATTTATAAACTCATTATAAACTCTTTGTAAACTCTTTGTAAACTAATAAAAATATGATATTTTGGTAAATATTTTATAAATTCTGGTATTTTAGTAAATATTTTATAAATATGTTAAATTTAGAATTATTTTTAATTTTTCTTGTATTTTTGTCAAAAGCCCTATATAAAAATACACAAATAATAAATATAGGGATGTATACAATATACACTCAACATATATATAAAATATTAAATATTTTTTAATATTATTTTTTAAAATTTTATATACACACAATATACATATAATAATACATCCAACTTATACATTGTAACATCAAAATTTTTTTGAAAATTTCTAATTTTTGGAAAATTTAATAAAATAAATTATAATTTAAAAGGATAAATTAAATTAATAGTTTTAAATGAAAAATGAAGGGATTTTAAATGAAAAAGTGGAATATATATATGATATATATGCAAAATATACATAACATATATAAAAGTCAACACTTTTTAAAAGAAAAAGGTATTTTGGTAATTAAATCTTATAAATTCAAAATTAATAAAATAATTCAAAAACAAATTAATTTTGAATGGAAGAGGGAAATTAGGACTTTTAATTTATTAAAAAAATAATTAAATAATTAAATATTAAATTATTTTAATATATATATGTGTGGTTTAAAAAAAAGATGAAAAAGGAAAGAATATTAAAAATCTTCTTCTTCTTCTTCTCAAGAACGTGGCTTCCATGGATGTTCCAAACCCATTAGGTGTTTGGGGATTCCTTAGGAATCGAGTCATTCACCCCTTTCTTTTTTCCGGCCTGTCCGGGTAGTGATTCTATTTTCTCCAGGCTTAGGCTCATGTTCTTTAAGGCCCTGAGCCTAACGGTGCCGAAGTCACAAGAACCATTCCACACGGGAGTGGGGACAAAAATTCCCGCTCATTGTGGCAACTCCACTGGGGATAAGAGAAGTTGATTCCGTTGGTCTTTTTATTGTTCTATTCTTTCTTATTATGATATTATCCATTGCATCATTTAGATTGCATTGTGTGCATGAGTTAGGATGCCTGTGTTATCCTTGTTGTATTATGTAAGGGATACTATACTTTCACTCAAGGTATGGAGATCAAGCATGACATAACCACTCATAGCCTTGTACCTTTTGGTTTATACTTGCTATGGGAACCTAAAACCTTTTAACCTAAGACTTAAGCCCATGTAATTGACCTAGTTACTTTCCTTAGGTTTCTACCCCAAATGTTTGTTATTTGACTATGATTGATTTATCTTGGTTTAAACTATGGCTTATTTGGTTTGTTCTTTTTCTAATATGACCTACCTATATTGTAAGCTCAAAAGTAATTCTTTAAAATCCAAAAGACCAAAACTATTTTTAGATATTTTCAAGAAGGTCTTTGGACATTAAAACCTTTTAAAATTGGGTCGAAAATCTTTTTACACCTCATGGCCCAAAATTATTTTTCTCGATTACAAAAGAGCTTACAAATATTTAGGTCAATTATGAAATATCAAAAATCAATTGTGAGCCTAGCTTATACTAAGAATTATTAACCATGGGCTTATTTTTGGCATGAATCACTAGTTATTTTTTCAAATAAAGAAATCTATTTATGATGAACCTCTTAATTTTGTTTTAATCCAATATAGCATAAAAGCTATTTTATTTGAAATTCAATGGATTAAAGCTTAATTAATGGGAATTATCATGGGTCGACTTCTATATTAGAAAATGCAACTATTGATTAAACCGTTCAAGGAAAGTTTTCAAAAATAAAATATCCCATGTTGGTATTTTGTTGACCATGAACTTAGGAAAAGAGACTCGCCACTCGTGTGTGGAAGTTATAAGGTTGGAAGGGACGTCCTAGCTATCTTTGTTTATTGTTTGTGCATACGTGCATACATGCATACATATATTTGCATCACATATCATTGATTCTTTTTAGCTCACAACCCTGGATTATAACAGTTCAAAAGAACCTACGCCGATGATGAAGAATCCAGCAGCAACTCAGTTAGCTTCTCACCAAAAGCAATGGAACCTAATCATATTCAAAAGATGTTTGATGATGCCCTTAAAGTCAAGATGGAAGAATTAAAGGGGGCCCTAGCTGAGATCATGAAAAGTCAAATGGCTGCAATGTTTGAGAACACTGTTGAAGCATCTGCAAGCACCAAGAAAGACAAGGGGAAGGCTAAAGTTGGTGAAGTGGCTTTTGATAATGACAAGGTAGTCATTGATGATGATGACGATTGGGCTCAATACTTCCAAGAGCCTCAAGACAAGAAGAATGGGCCGAAGGTTGTTGAAAGATTAGCTATGGAGAAAATTGAAACTTCAGATGTTAAGAAGTTGATTGCTGACCTGGAAAAGAAGTTTGAAAAGAAGCTGAAAATCGAGGAAATGTCAGAAGTTGACAAGTTGTTTGAGCTAGATGAAGAGGTTCCGTACAAGTTCAAGATGCCATCCTTTGCAAAGTTTGATGGAACTGGAAATCTCCACCTCCATGTGAAGCAGTATATCACTGCTATGCAGTCCGCCTGAGCTACTAAGGCTTAAACTCTAAGGTACTTCATACTCTCATTGGATCTTGTCATCCAAAATTGGTTCAATACCTTAGATGATGGCACTCAAAAGAGTTGGGATCTACTATACAAGGCCTTCATCTAACAATATGGATACAATGCTGAATTGGAAGTTACTCTAATGGAGTGGAAGTCTATTAGACAAAAGCCAAATGAGAATTTTGTGGACTATATGAAAAGGTGGAGGAATAAGGCTGCGTTGCTCAAGAGAAGGCCTAATGAATCCGACCAAATTAGAATGATTGTGAGAGGGGCGTTACCTAGCCTTCACGAAAAGATGTCTCATACACTCATTCAGGATTTCAAGGACCTTTTATAAGTTGGTCTACAAATTGAAGAGTGGGAAAGTGAGAAGAATCACTTTTCAGCGAGAAAGAACAAGAAGGGAAACTACCAGTCTGGTAACCAAGGCATACAAAAATCAGTTGATGTTAATGCCACTGGCCAAGGAGGAAGAAGGCAGATTTCAAAATTGGAGAAGCCGCTGTCTTGGGTCCTCAATAAGCTACAAAAGAAGGGATTGTTACAACCCTTAAATCCTCATCCTTTGCCTAACCCTCTCTCACCTAATTTTGACACTAAGACATTTTGCCAATTTCATCAAATGCAAGGGCACGACACGGATATATTTTTGAGGTTGAGGCATGAGATCCAGAATTTGATTGATAGTGGGAAGCTGCCCTAGCCCAACAAGTCAAACACCAAAGACAATCCACTGCCAAGGTTCACTAGAGTGCCACCACCGGCAACCTTTATGATTGGGGGAGGTTTGCATGAAAGTTTTGTCATGTCTTCTTTTCAAGATGTAGATGGTAAGGGGTGATTTCAATGTCATTAAAGCGCCATCAGAGTATAAGGGTAATGCTGAAATTTGTTTGGGCAGTATTCAGGATTTTGTTAGTTGTTCGAATGATTGTGGTCTCATCGATATTCCCTTTAAAGGCAGTGAATTTACCTGGACTGGTGTTCGGTCTTCAGGCAGGGTTTGGGAACGCTTGGATCGTATCATGGCAACTGCATCTTTTTTTTATCTTTTTACAGATATCAGCGTTCGTCATCTGGGCAAATCCTCATCGGATCACTCTCCATTGTTATTGAATTGTTTGAATTCTAATTTGCAGGCCCCTAAAAGTTTTAAATTTTTGCACATGTGGACATCTCACGATTCTTTCTTGCCAATGGTTCGGGCTAGCTGGGAATCTACTTTTTTCGGTGGAGGTATGAAAGGATTATTTATGAAGCTTAAACTTCTTAAAAGTTCTATCAGGGACTGGAATGCCAGAACTTTTAGTAATATTTTTCAAGGTACTGAGACAGCTGAGCGTGAGGCTGAGGAGGCGGAACAACTTTTTCTCACTGACCCATCTACTTTAAACCGAACTGATTGGCAAAGGAAGTAGGCCGTTCTCCTTCAGAAATACAAATTGCAAGAGTCTTTCTGGAAGCAAAAGGCGCGAATTAAATGGCTATCTGAGGGGGAAAATAATACCAAGTTTTTTCATCAATATGTTAAAATTTCAAAGAAGCTTCATCGGGTTTCCACCATTAAAAATTCTGCAGGTGAGTGGATTTCCGATCAAGCGGCTATTGGTGCTGAAGCTGTCTTTTTTCGAGAATCTTTTCAAAGAGGATGGATCTGGTTCCTTTGAATCTCTCATTGAGGTAATTCCCAGGCTTGTTACGGATGCTCAAAATACCATTCTTGACCAAATCCTAGATGATGTTGAAATAAAAAAGGCTGTTTGGCAACTTGATCCTCATAGTGCTCCGGGGCCGGATGGTTTTGACGGTATATTCTTCAGACATTGTTGGGATATTATAGCTTGGGAAGTTTGTAGCGCGGTGAAGGAATTTTTCCTTGGGTTGCCTATTCCTCAATCTTTCAGTGCTGCTCAAATTATCGTTTTGCCTAAAGTTCAGAATCCTTCAGAGTTCAGTCAATTCCGCCCAATTTGTCTTGCTACTTTCATGAGCAAGGTTTGTACTCGGATTATTGCTAATAGAATGGCTCCGATACTCTCTGTTATTGTCTCTCAGGAGCAAGCTGGTTTCCTCAAGGGTCGTTCTATTCACGAGCAAATCCTTTTAGCTAATGAACTGGTTCATGATTTGGACAAGAAAACAAGGGGCCATAACCTTGCAATCAAACTTGACATTGCTAAAGCCTTTGACAGAGTTTCCTGGCGTTTCCTAGAGTCTGTTCTTCTCAAGTTTGGTTTTTCCTCTAAGATTGTCGGTTTGATTATGTCTAATCTTAAAGCTACTCGGTTATCAGTTATGGTAAATGGAATTAACTTCGGTTTTTTCTTTCCTAGTAGGGTTGTTAAGCAAGGTGATCCACTGTCACCTTATTTATTCATTTTAGCAGCGGAATGTTTTTCCCGATGGCTCAACAAGCTCATTGCTGATGGAAAAATTATGCCTTATAAGACTGCCAGAGGATGTCAAGTAGTATCTCATCTTGCCTTTGCAGATGACTTACTAATTTTTCTGAATGGTGATGTTAAAAGTGTCAAGCAATTTCGGACCTTTCTCAATGCGTATCAGCTAGGTTCGGGTCAGGCAATTAATTTTGGGAAGTGTTCTTTCTTTTGCTCTAACAAAGCTAGCCATGGTTTCATAGACAAGATAACTCAGATTCTTAATATCAAAAGGCATTCGCTTCCTTTCATGTATTTGGGGGCTCCCATTTATCGTGGGATAAATCGTTCATCTTACTGCCAGTACTTGTTGCAAAAAGTGGATACTAAGCTTAATGGTTGGACTAAGAAGTTGTTGTCCAGTAGTGGTCGTATTCTGCTTATAAAGCATGTTTTGAGCTCCATTCCAATTCATACCTTAGGAGCTATGCAATTGCCTAAGAAGATTATATATGCTTTAGAATAAAAATTTGTTTCCTTTTTTTGGCATGCAGGTGTTGACAGGCGTTATCATTGGGCCAAGTTTGATAAATTCTGTTACCCTACTTCTGAAGGAGGTATGGGTATTCGATCTATTGATACTTTGCAGAAAGCTTATTCTGTTAAGCTTTGGTGGACATATCAAACTGGAACATCTCTTTGGGCAAAGATTCTGAGAACGAAATATGGCAGAAATGGTCAAATGAAATTCTTACAAACTGACTCTTCCACTTGGAAGAGAATTTGTGCTATATCGCCTGTAGCTTCTTCAATTTTTCAACGGCAAGAGGATGGTGAGTGGCCCAAAACCTTTGTCTTGGCTGATGTTTATGATGTTGTGCGGGACAGGAGGAGTGAATTGCTTTCATTTCGTATGTCCTGGAGTCCTTCAATTCCCAAACGGTATTCTATTTTAGTGTGGCATTTTTGGCATAATGCTTTACCTTTACCTGAACGTCTCCAAAAGATGGGTATTCAAATGGCTACTTGTTGTCCTTTTTGTCTTTCGGGTTCTGCTTCATCTGCTCACATGTTTTATTTATGTGATGAGGTAAAAGGCATATGGCTATATTTCAAGAACTCCTTTCAATTTAATGCTTCTTTTCAGAGTTCTATTAAGCAGGAATTCATGATGTGGTGGACTCAATTCTCGCCTAACTCCTCAACTGGCAAAATCACGGCTCTCATTCCCCAGGTGATTCTCTATCATATATGGTTATCTTACTGTAAGCTTACTTGGGGAGGCGAAGATGTTTATTTTCCCAGTATTATTCAAGCCATTCGCGCCTCAATTTTTAGTTGGGGTATAACCTACTCATCGTCAAAATTTGCCAAGCCTTTACAATTGTTTCAGGAGCTCCTGCCCGATAATTATGGTAAAGGTAAGTTGAGACCTTCCTTGGTTTTTTGGTGTAAGCCATCAGCTTCCTGGTTTAAGTTGAACGTTGATGCGTCGGTGACGATTCACAAGGCAACTGGTGGGGCTATTGTGAGGGATAGCAGCGGATCTTTTGTTTCGGCAATTAATTTTTTCTTGCAGCATTCCAGCCCAAATAATGCAGAACTTCAGGCGGTTTTTATTGGTGTGCAGTGGTGCATTCAAAATCATTTCTTGCCGTTGGAAATCGAAACTGATTCAGCCTGGGTTCTTCAACAAATTGCAGTTGTTCAAGGTCCTCTTGCGTCTTCTATGGCTGTTAAAATTAAGCATTTTATTGACAGCACCAAGTCTACTATCTCACATACTTTTCGTGAAGGCAACCAAGCTGCCAACTACCTTGCCATGGATTGTAGAATGCATATGCGATCTTCTGTTTTCTTGTCCTTTGATTCTTTGCCTAATTTCCATAAGTGTATTATTAATTCGGATAATATGGGATTGCCATATATCCGGTACAAATAATTGCTTTTTGCCCGTTTTTTCTATAAGGGCTTTGTATTAAATTTTGTATGGGTTTTTCCTCTCTTTTTGATATTATTAATAAAATACGCGGTGGTACCATCCACCTTTACCCAAAAAAAATGTAGATGGAGAAGCAAGCAATGAAGAAGTGGTGTTTAGCAAAATTGAACAAGCTATGGTTGGAAAAGAAGTAGAAATATGTGTTGTGAATGAGTTTTGGGATTCAAGCGATAGTGATGATGATCTTGAACCCAACAAGGAGGGATGGACCTGGTCCGAGCCTAAAGAAGATGAATTGATGAACACTAGATCTGGTAAGCTTTATGCAAAACCACCACCCAAGGAAGTAGAATCTAATAAAGGAAAGGAAGTTAAAATTGGGAACAAAGAAGAAGAAGATGACACTGTGCTTAAGTAGTTGAAGAGAACCTAAGCAAGTGTTAGCATTTGGGACCTATTAGCCACTTTTAAGAAGCACCGTGAAACTATGGCCAAGGCCTTGACTAGCATGCCAATTTCCACCTCTATAACACCGGAGGAGCTAGTTAACTTTGTGAAAGTTAAAGGAGTGATGAAATGTGAAGATATTCAAAGGAAGAGCAAAGTTGTTGTGGGAATGGTATCATTCTCGGATGTGGATTTACCGAAAGAGGGGAGAGATCACATCTGCCCTCTCTTTCTCAAAGTAGAAGTCAAAGGAAAATGGACCCCATGTGTGATGGTTAATAATGGGTCCACCATAAATATTTGTCCACTTAAAATTTTGCTAAAGAGGGATCTAAGTCCAACCAAGGTAGCCATTAGGGCTTATGACAATATCAAGAGGCATGTCGAGGGGACTTTCAAAGATGTTGTGAAGGTTGGTCCAATTGAGTCTATGGTAGAATTTATGATTTTGGACATACCTGTTACTTTTGCTCTGCTGTTGGGACAATCATGGTTTCATCCTCTTGGTGGAGTTCCTTCCACCCTTCATCAAAAGATCAAGTCCCAAACGGAGATGAGATGGTGATCATCGAGGCCGAAGATAATGACGTGGTCAATGCTCTAATGATTGAGAGGCCTCTCAATGGTTTCCAAGTAGCTGCAATTTCTGATGATGAAGTAGTGGACTTCAAGGTCTTGAACATGATGAAGAACATGAACTATCTTCCTGGTGCTGGTCTTAGAAAGAGTAAGGCCGGTGTGACAAAGCTTCCTGATTTCAAGACTCAAACTTTCAAGAAAGGGTTGGGGTATGAAGAAGCTAGCAAAGATGTTCATCCAAAGAAGAATGAGAAGATGAGTTTCCTAACACTTAAAGAGATTTTTTTCAAAGCTCCAGACATAGGACCACTCCAAGGAAAGCCCGAGCCAATCATGTTCATGGGAAATTTGATCTCAGATTTTGAGATTTTTGCTGATGTGGCTGAACTGGTGGAACAAGTGAAGAAAGAGATCACCATGCCAGCCGACAAGGAGTCCAATCTGGAAGGGGAAAAGAAAGCTATCTTGGAAGCTGAGAAGACCTCCGAGGAGATTGCTGCCCTGGTTGAGAGAAGTTTAAAGATGTTCTGCTTTATGATTTTGAGAACAATGATTTTAATTTTAATTTTGATTTGTCTGCTTTTGTATGAGGATGATGATGTTTTCTTTTCCAAAATGAATGCAATAAAGTTTGATTTTGCTTACTTGTGTGATGTTTTTCCTGATGGTTGCATACATTCAAATAGTAGTTACATGGGCATCTTTAATATTAACTATATTGATACATAATAATTAAATTTGGGAACAACTGAAAATCCTAAAAATATTAGCATAGCATCCGACCTTACTCCTGATGAGAGAGAGAGATTTAAAAAAATATTTAACAAATACGAAGAAGTGTTTGCTTGGTCTTATGAGGATATGCCTGGAATAGATCAAGACATAGCCGAACATCTGATTCCTAATTACACTCATATGAAGTCTGTCAAACAAAAGCTTAGACGGTTAAGACCTGAATGGGTTGAATTGGTTAAAGAAGAGGTCACTAAACAAATACAAGTAAAGTTCCTTGAAGTGATAGATTATCCAGATAGGCTAGCCAATATAGTGCCCGTACCAAAAAAAAAGATGGAAGAATTAGGGTTTGTATAGACTATAGAGACTTGAACAAGGCTTCCCCTAAAGATGATTTTTCTTTACTCCATATAGATGTCCTTATTGATAGTACAACTTCTAACGTGCTGCACTCATTTGTAGATGGATTTTTCGGATACAACCAAGTGTTAATGGCCCGAGAGGATAAAGCTAAAACTACCTTCATTACTACATGGGGTATATTTTGTTATAGGGTGATGCCGTTTGGGTTAAAGAATGTTGGAGCAACCTACCAAAGGATGGCTACCACCTTGTTTCATGATATGATGCACAAAGAAGTCGAAGTGTATGTTGATGATATGATGGTGAAGTCGGATATAATGGAGCAGCACTTCCAAAACTTATTATTCTTTGAAAGAGCAGTGATGTATAAGCTAAGGTTAAACCCGAAGAAGTGTATGTTTGGGGTTACCTCAGGCAAGTTGTTGGGATATGTGATCGGTCCAAATGGCATTGAGATTGACCCTAACAAGGTTAAGGCAATCAGGGATATGCCAGCCGCTAAGACGGAGAGAGAAATTTGGGGGTTTATTGACAGATTGCAGTACATTAGCAAGTTTATAGCAAAGCTCACCATAACCTGTGAACCTATCTTCAAATTTCTTAAAAAGAATCAGCCAGTCAAGTGGAATGAAGAGTGTCAAAAGGCCTTTGAGCTTATAAAGGAGTATTTGCTAAATCCACCTATTTTGAAACCACCTAAACCTGGTAAACTCTTGTTACTATACTTAGCAGTAGAAGAAGAGTCAATAGGAGCCATGCTAGCCCAAGCAGATGAGTCGGGGGTTGAACATACAGTTTACTATTTGAGTAGAAAGCTCCTACCTTATGAAATTAAGTATAGTATAATTGAAAAAACCTATATAGCTCTGGTTTGGTCTTCTAAGAAGTTGCGGCATTACTTACAATCTTATAGTGTGCAAGCAATTTCCAGGTTGGATTCGGTGAAGTACTTAAGGGAGACACCCTCTTTGATTGGGAAGTATGGACGATGGTTGATAATATTAGAAGAATTTGAGATTGAGTATGTAACCAGGAAAATAATAAAAGGTAGAGCAGTGGTAGAATTTATGGCCCAACAACCATTACCAGATAGCGAGGAGGTAGTCTTGGAATTTTCTAATAAACATTTAGAGGCCATAGCAGTACAATGATGGAAAATGTATTTCGATGGAGCAGTGAATAAGAAAGGAGCAGGTTTGGAAGTCATACTAGAATCACCCGAAGGGGAGCTTATCCCTTTAGCCAAGAAGTTGAAGTTCAGGGTGACCAATAATATGGTGGAGTATGAAGCATATATTTTTTATTTGGAAACCCTGATGATTATGAAGGTGGATAAGGTGCAAGTCTTTGGTGATTCATTGCTAATAGTATCCCAAGTAAATGGAGAGTGGGAGTTAAAAGAAGAGAAGCTAAAATTATACCACCATTACTTGACCATGATGAAGAAGAATTTTAAGGAGTGCAAGTTTATACACCTACCAGGAGAAGAAAACCAAATGGCTGATACCCTAGCCACATTGGTTTCAGTATGAGAAAATCCTATCAACTTATTTCTTAAGCCTTTGGTTTTGACCAGTTCATCAGCTCCTTGCTATGAATATGAGACAATCATGAAAACTGATACAGACCATGATGCATGGTATGACACTATAAGGCAATTTTTGGAGGATATGAAATACCCGTTGGGGGTAACAAGGGAAGAGAGAAGAGCCATAAGGCGATGGTCTTTATAATGCATCACCTTTCATGGAGAGTTGTATCAAAGATGGCCTGATGGAGTGCACTTGAGGTGCTTAAGGAAGCCTGAAGTTAAGCACATCATGTTAGAAATGCACGCAGGAAGTTGTGGTCCACACATGAGTAGTTTAGCCTTAGTTAAGAAGATAATTCGACAAGATTACTACTAGTTGACAATGGAGAGAGATTGTATTGAATTTATGAAGAAGTGCCAGCAATGTCAGATGTATGGTAATTTGAATCACATGCCTCCTAAAGAATTGCATTCTATGTCTTCACCCTGGCCCTTTGCAACTTAGGAAATTGACATTATAGGAGAGATACATCCGACAGCTTCAAACGGTCACCACTTTATCATGGTAACAGTGGATTATTTTTCAAAATGGGTTGAAGCTAAATCTTTCAACAAGCTGGGGGCAAGGCAAATGGCAAGATTTATTGAAAAGAATCTCATATGCAGGTATGGGGTCCCACACTGTGTGATATCAAACAATGGAATATAGTTTCAAGGTGCAGTTAAGGACTTATTCTCGAAGTACCAAATCCATCATCACCGATCCTCCCCTTATAGACCAAAGGCTAATGGTGCAATGGAAGCAACAAATAAGATAATTAAGCAGATCATGTCCAAGATGACCAAGACGTACAGGGATTAGTCGAAGATGCTTTCTTTTACTTTGTGGGGATACAGAACAAGTGTGCAAATGCCAACTGGAATGACACCTTCTCTTTGGTTTATGGGATGGAAGCAGTGTTGCCAATTGAGATAGAAATCAAGTCGTTAAGGGTGGTCCTGAAAGCTGAACTTCCTAAGACGGAGTGGGTAGTGAGCAGATACACACAGTTAGCTTTATTAGAAGAGAGGAGATTAAAAGACTGTATCACCATCAGCTGTATCAGAGGAAAATAGCTCGGGCCTATAATAGAAGGGTTAAGATTAGAAAGTTTAAATATGGATAACATAAATAAACACAATAGTGAAAGGTGATGACAAATTATAAAAGGAAAAGAAACGTCTCTTATTATTGTTTTCATTATTTTTATATATCCTAACAATATTCTTTTTAAAGAAATTGACAAATGTAGAATCTATGGCAGACGATAAGTGTAGCGTGCAGGCCAACTTTGCTTCAGCTGATCCAAGAAGGCTTCAGTCAGACAAGGCATATCCAAGTCAAGAGTAAACTCAGAACCTTGAGGCTCGGCTCCATACTGACAATTAAGCCGACGAGGATCATAGCAAGTACCTTAGCGAAGAGCAGTAAGAGGAACATACATCAAATACATCCAACTGGTGATACGAGAAATCTTCCACCAAAGTACTAACCAACGGATGTTGACTGCAGTACGAGAGCGGATCCAGTCAACCCAGTCGGCATATGAAGAAGCAGGATGGATTAGTTTTCTAGCAGAATGATGTCACGGAAGGTATCTAGCAAAATCCATGGATGAAGTGTTGAGCAAGCAGAGACACTCCTGAAGCCAAATCTGTGAGCATACAAAAAAATCCGTTAGGTCAAAAATCTACAAGGAAGGCCTAAGCAAAAATTAGGGCTGTTCGCTAAAGATTCAGTTCATGGAAGAACTAAAACATGTAGAGGTTTGTGTCTAGTTCACTGACACTCATTCTTTTTTTATTTTTCTTCCTTTTTTCTTTTTTATTTTTTTAAGATGACTTGAGAAAATTATATCATATCATATTTTATTATATATATATATACTACAACTCCTACACTCAATAAATAGTTAAATTTCAATTTTATCCCTATTTTTTATTCCTTTTTTCACTTCTTACCATTTTATATTTTTTTTATTTGCATTTTTATTTTTTCTTTATTATTATTATCATTATTATTAGTACTACTGCTTTAGAATTTATTGTTTCAAAGTGACTTTTTAAAATTTTTTTTCATTTTAACTTTTAATAGATTTTATGAATTAATTCCTAGACTTTTAAATTTTTAAACTTTATTATTATTACTATTATTATATTTTAACTTTTTAAAGAACAATATAAATTTAATTATTTTAAAGATATTTAAAATGAACATATTATTATTATAATTAAATTTATTTTTTATATTATTTCACTTTATTTTAAATGGGTTTTTGCTCATTTAAAGTATTTTTATTATATAAACTTAATATAAAATTTAATACAATTATTTATTCTTCTACCATTATTATATTTCTCTTTAATCATATGATTTTCAGTTAAATTTTATAATTTTTTTTTGTTTTTGTCCAAAAAATTTAATAAATAATAAATTTTTACTTTGTATTCAAAATATTATTTTTATTTTTTAATTTGTTAACTAAAGAGATAAACTAAAAATTAATATTTTAATTATTTTTTATTAAATCTCAAATCAATTTAAAAAAATATCTTAATACAATAGACATACCTTATTATAAATATTTTTATAATATGTAAATATATATATATATTTTTAATATTATATGCATTTTTATATAATAATCTTTTAGATTTTAATCATATATTAATATATAAATTATTTTTTATTTAAATATAATATAAGATGCATAGACTGCAGCATAATGCGGATAAAATTACATATTTGTTCTATAATAATAATAATAATAATGTCATTACACAGTACACTATCTCAGGGCAATGAAAATATTTAAGGAAACCATGACTCTTCCCCTAATTTCATGAAAATCCATTGTTTACGCAGCAAAATAAGAAAAAGAAAAATAAGAGCTCTTTACATATTGTATAAATTCCTTGATTTTTCGAATTTTTAATTTTTATTTCATATATGTAAAAAAAAATAAACTTCAATTCTTTTGTAATATAAATATTTATTATTAAAAGTTAAAACTTTTTGCTATAGTTTTTTATTTAATTTGCCATAAAGGAACATATTAATTAGAGATGCAAATGCAAATGAAATGTGACCATTATGACATAGGCAGACACTTTTAGGAATACACGTGTAACGAAGCATAAATAAGTGTCACACAACAACTGTGCAACACCAAGACATTTGAGCAACCAAGAGAGAAACAAAACATGTACTAATCCCAAAGATACCCTGAAATTAATTAAAAGGACTGTAATATTGCATTTAAATAAAAATAAATAAATTTAAGGAAGTTTCTTTGATATCGTCACATGTGACGATTGGGAGAAACTTCAAATCTTGAAGGCTCTCCGATCGCTGCATAGAGGTTACGTAAAGATGACAAATTTATTGCTGTTTTGGTTCCTAATTTCAGAGTCTGTATTATATATATATATATAGGCATACACATATTTAAATTTAAATTTTTAATCCGAATTTGAGCTTTTCCTTTTTTTTGCTGGCTATTGTTGCTTTTGTTGCTTCTTCTTTGGTTGACTGGTCATCGTGGGAGACTGACTGAATACCACTTAATCTATTTGGGTAGAATATTTTTTAAGATAAATTATTATTTTATCTATTCTAAATTGATAGATATTTTTTATTTTATAAAATTAAAAAAATTAAAAAATGGATTATTGTTATTAAAAAGTAATTTTTATGTATTTTTTATTATACTCTTATTTTAATATAAAATATATTTGTTAAATATTTTTATTAAGTAATATTATATATAAATATAACAAAAGTTTAGTATAATAATTAATTCAACAAACAATAAGTGAGCTATAATTTATAAATATATATATAATCGGAAAAAGTATTTAATTTTTAGATTAATTTCAACTAATCAATAATACAGTTTTTTTTTAATTAAATTCATTGCAAATAATTGTCCATTACAAATCTGTCACTGCTTAGAAATGAATTTTATGCCATCTCTAAATTTTGTCCCTAAACAAAGTTTGGCACAGGAGGTATGCAGAGTAATTCTTGTTGTTCTTTTAAGGGGGACTTCAAATCTTATTTTGCACATATTAGGGTAATGTTGTAGTTAATTAGGAATTATACACCAAAATTCTTGCCCTTGCACAATGCAATAAAGTGGTGTGATGGAAACAAAACACAAACATTTATTACAAGTTGTGAATTAAATATAATCAAATAAATTAAAATTAAAAAGTGTTAAAGTTTCAATTTTAATTATTGAATTGTATTTGATTTCTTCCCAAGCTTTTTAAAGTTATCGTTATTAGGCCTTCAATTTTTCTTCTGGTAGTCTTGTAACATTCTAAAATTTTTAAAAATTTCTAATTTTTGAAAATTTGATAAAATAAATTATAATTTAAAAGGATAAATTAAATTAATAGTTTTAAATGAAAAATGAAGGAATTTTAAAGGAAAAAATGAAATATATATGTGATATATATGCAAAATATACGTAATATATATAAAAGTCAACACTTTTTAAAAGAAAATGGTATTTTGGTAATTAAATCTTATAAATTCAAAATTAATAAAATAATTCAAAAATAAATTATTTTTTAATGGAAGAAGAAAATTAGGACTTTTAATTTATTAAAAAAATAATTAAATAATTAAATATTAAATTATTTTTATATATATATATATATGCAGTTAAAAAAATGAAAAGGAAAGAATATTAAAAGTCTTCTTCTTCTTCTTCTTCTTCTCAAGTACTGGCTTTCATGGAAGTTTGAAGACCAAGGATTTTACTTCTTCCATACTCCATAAATTGAAGAAATTAACAAGTTTCAAGTGGATTTTTGGTGATTTCCACTAAAATTAGTAAGTTTCCATCTCTTTTCTTTGAATCCCTTGGAAATTTAGATTATGTGAGAATTTGAATTTTTATGTAGGATGTTATAATTGTTGGAATTGGTGTGTATGATGTTATTTTGGGTAGTTAACAATGATTCTAAGGTTAGATTGAAGTGATGATGGAGTTTGGTTAAATAATGGTGAAGAGAGAGAATTTAGGGTTATGAATTTTTGGGATTTTGAAAACATGAACTTTAATTGTGCAAATTGTTTCCAAATGAGTTGTTTTGATTCATAAACAAGTATTTTAAAGTCAAATATTGGATTTGGTGGTGTTGGGTTAGAGTTTGAGAATGGAAGTGGAGATTTAAGGTTTTGGAAAAGTGATTTTCCAAAGTGGTTGAATTGTGCGATTTTATTTGTTTAAGCATGTTGTTTAGTGTTAAAAGTAATGAATATAAGCTTGGAATGAGTAATGGATTGTGTTGGAATGGAAAACCTTCAATTGGGGAAGGTTATGCCATTTTTGAGATTTTGTGTATAAGAGTGTATTTTTATAATGTAAATGATTTAAATATATTAAAATATGTTTTTAATAATATAAATAAAGTTAAAACACTAATTTAATTGTAGTAGAATGGAATTCCAATGTTGAAGTAAGGAAATGCTAAATTTTTGAAAATTTGTAGGAGGATATGTAATTATGATTTAATGTTGAAAATGCCATTAAATGTGATACTAAATGATTATTTGCTATCACATTTGGTTTAGACATTGAGGGAGGTTGATTTGCTTCATCTAAGTGGTGAAGGGCAAGTTAGAAAGATTGGATTGAAGGTTGTTTTTAGCTTGCTTTGGGTTGCTAGTGGAGGTATGTACAAACTTTGAATATAATATTTATATTTGCATAACATTTTGACTTAACACATTTTGGTTGGAAAATGTGTTAAGCTACTTGGTTCATTGATTGTGTATGAATAATGTGCTATGACATTTGTAATGTCATATATGTATTAAATGCATTATGAAAAGCCATTGATAATGGCTAATTTGTGTAACATGTGAAATATGCATATTATGTGAAAATACCCAAAGTAATTGGGTAATGTGTTGTGAATGCAAAAATGAGATATGTGTAATAATGAAATGAATTGATATTGATAAAAATGAGAAAAGTGAGAAAAGTGAGAAAAATGAGAAATATGTGAAAAATGAGAAACATGAGAAAAAAAAATGTGAAAATAAGGCAATGTGCCTTGATTGAATATGTAAAAATGAGAATGAGATTAATAATGAGAAATATGAATAAATTGTGTGCCTAGTATGTTATTCAATTTTCAGAGTTCTGGGTTTGGCGGCATGTCTATGATTGCCTACGGGCTGTACGCTGGAATGGTAAAAAGACTGGGTCGTAAGCCAGGCCAGCTGATAAATATGATGTTTTTGGGGTGAAAAGACTGGGTCATAAGCCTAAAAAACTGTAGCAGTCTAGCCGGGTTGAGGACCAAGATACTGGGGCCTAAGGGTCTAGCCGGGTTGAGGTCCAAGAGACTGGGGCTGTTACATTATCCATAACTATATATATTGCCTACGAGGCTAGACACATGGTGTCATTATGGACCAAAGCAGTAACTCTGAAATTTGAATAGCATATTAGATCCTTTTTGGGCCCATGCTTGTCTTTATTTTACTGTGAATTATGAATTATGATACAATTGAGTAATATAATGTTATGAGTTGTGCTTATGAAATATTCAAAAAATATAAGAAAGTGGATTGATGTGATATCTATATGCATTGTGCATTTAGTATTGCATTGAGTTTTATTGTTATTATCAAAGTTTGTACCACTAGGCTTCGGCTTAGCGCGATTGTTTCCATCGCGCAAGTGACAGGGTAGACCCAGTTGAGCCAGAGAGTTCTTCTTGACCAGGTCAGGTCTAGACTTGTAGTTGAGCTTGTTGAGTTGCTATCGAGACCAGAAACATTGCCTGCAGCATGTATATATTTTTATGTTATTGTACATTTTGAGTTTTTTACATAATATATTATGTTTTGAATTTTACGTATTGTATATTATAAAGAATGTTTGGGTCAATTTATTTGAAATGGGAGAGTAAGTGTATTTTAAATTATATATATCTAAGTATGTTTTAAATTATATATATCTATATGTATAAATGTTTGAGAAACATGGTGAAATTGAGAAATATAGTTGAGATGGTGATTAGAAATTATTTGGGAGTGTTTTCTTTTTTGCAGGTTGTGTTTTAATAAATTTTGGGATGTCTAAAATATAGACAAAACTCTGGCAAATTTTTCCCAGAGATTTTTATATATATTATTTATTTTGGGTTCTTATAATAAGTAAAAAATATTTATATTCTATTTAATTTTTATATATTTAGAATTTAAAATTTTAAATTGGAAATGTGAAAATTTTTATTAAACCGGTCTGTGATATTTTTGTACCGTATATGCATATTTTACAATGTTAGAAATATGTATTGTACGTATATAGGGTATGATGGTGTTACATTTATTTTGGTATCAGAGACTAGGTTTGAGATTCTCAACCTAGGTGGGATAATAGAGAGAGAAAATGGGGGATTTGAAAAATAGTTTTCAATTGTAATACATGCATTGGCACTGGCAGTTTCTGATCTCTGATTTAGTATTTTCTGCTTTATTTGCAGATATAGGTAGTTATGGCATCTCGGCCGCATCAGGCTGCTGAGGGTAGTGCACAGAGTGTGGCTCCAGATAAGGGTAGAGATGGAGCTAGAGTTGTATCTGCTGGTGAGGCATCTGTTTCTGTGCCTGTGAGACCAACAGGTGCTGAGGTTCCGCCTAGCTAGGTATGGCATATGGTAGTGTTGTTGAGGCAGGCTCCAGTTCCACAGCCGCCACAGCCGCAGCTGCAGCCGTAGTTGCCGGTGAGGCAGTATGATAAACTGAGAAAGTATGGGGCTGAGGACTTTGTTGGTACTACAGACTCTGTTGTAGCAGAGCAGTGGCTAGATCAGGTTCAGAGGATATTTATTCAGTTACAGGCCAGTCCAGAAGAGAAGTTTGATTATGCCAGATCTCTTCTGCAGAGAGATGCATATGATTGGTGAAAGACGGTTTCACATGATCTGGATGATCCACCAGTCCTGACCTATGATGATTTTCTGCGGGAATTTGAGCAGAAGTATACTCCGAGAGAGTATAAAGATGCAAAGAAGATAGAGTTCCTGAGTCTGAGATAGGATACCAGGACAGTGACCGAGTATGAGATCGAGTTTATCCGGTTGAGTCACTATGCTGGTGGGATCATTTCTAACGAGTTTGATAGGTGCAGGAGGTTTGAGGAGGGACTGAGATCCTCTATCATGTGCATCATCGTAGGCTCTCGGTATCAGGATTTCTCCCAGTTAGTTGCAGCTGCCAGGAGTATTGAGAGGGCGCAGAGTCTTGCAGCAACTGCCATGGTTGAGGAGACTAGAGTTAGGAGACCCCAAAGTGAGGCAGGATCTTCATCAGTGAAGAGAGGCCGAGGGGGACATTTTCAGAGGTTTAGTAGGAGTCAGGAGCAGTTTGGCAGGTCAGTACAACAGCAGAGACAGAGGCAGAGACCTGCAATTTCAGTGGCTAGTGCTCTGACCCCAGTGGCTAGAGACCTACTCCACCTATTTGCGTTCACTGTGGTAGAGTACACGGAGGTGTCTGCTGGTTGAGAGGTGCTTCGAAAGTGTGTTTTAGATGTGGGTCATCAGACCATTTTATCAAAGATTGTCCCGAGCCACCAGAGGTTAGGCAGGCAGATACTGCATCTTCTCGACCCAGTGTCAGAGGGGTTCGTGGTGGCAGAGGTTTTAGTAGAGGTGGTCGCCTTGGGTTTAGTCAGAGAGGAGGCTCTACATCCGGAGGCAGTAGGCCAAATGAGGCTGGGCCATCTCAGCGGGTTTATGTGATGCAGAGGCAGCCGGATGCTTCAGCCGTCATTGCGGGTACATTTTCTTTATTTGGTATTTCAGTCCTTGCTCTATTAGATCCTGGATCTACGCATTCATACATAAGTGCATCCATCTTACCTGTGTCTGAATTGCATTCTGAGTCCCTAGGATTTGATATCTTGGTGACAAATCCTTTAGGGATAGTGTTGTAGTGAGCAGGGTGCACCGAGATAGTCCAGTTGTTGTTCAGGATGAGAAGTTTCTCGGTGACCTGATTGAGATGCCTTTTAAGGAATATGATCTGATTTTGGACAATGATTGATTATCCAAGAATGGGGTTGTGGTAAACTGTCAGAAGAAATGTGTTACTTTGAGAACACGGGATGGTAGGGATGTTATAGTATCTAATGAGCAGAGGTATCTTTCATCTATGTTTGTTTCAGCTGTTTCAGCTGGGAGGATGATTCGGAAGGGATGTGAGGCTTATCTTGCTCATGTTGTAAGTGGGATCCCTGCTTGAAAGTATACCCACAGTTGCCGAGTTTTCAGATGTTTTCCCTGATGAATTGCCAGGGGTACCTCCTGAGAGAGAAGTGGAGTTTGGTATCGATTTGTTGCCTGGTACCACTCCTATCTCTATTACCCCTTATCGGATGGCACCTGCTGAGTTGAGAGAGTTGAAGGTGCAGTTGCAGGAGTTGTTGGATAAAGGGTTTATCCACCCTAGTGTGTCCCCGTGGGGAGCGCCTGTGTTGTTTGTGAAGAAGAAGGATGGCACTATGAGATTGTGTATTAATTATAGGCAGTTAAATAAGATGACCATCAAGAACAAGTATCCTTTGCCTCGTATAGATGATCTCTTTGATCAGTTGAAGGGAGCATCAGTATTCTCTAAGATTGATCTGAGATCTGGGTGCCATCAGTTGAGAGTCAGAGATGTGGATGTACCCAAGATAACTTTTCGTACGAGGTATGGGCATTATGAGTTTCTAGTGATGCCCTTTGGATTGACGAATGCACCAGCAGCTTTTATGAATTTGATGAACAGAGTATTCAGACCATATTTGGATCAGTTTGTGGTAGTCTTCATTGATGACATCTTGGTGTATTCGCATAATGAGGAGGATCATGATAGGCATTTGCAGATCATATTGCAGACTCTGGGAGAGAAGCAGTTGTATGTTAAACTGTCTAAGTGTGAGTTCTGGCTCGATCAGGTAGCTTTTCTTGGTCATGTGGTTTCAGCAGAGGGTATTAGAGTTGATCCGAATAAAATTGAGGCTATCTTGAATTGGAGTCTACCGAAGACTGTGACAGAGGTTAGAAGTTTTCTAGGATTGGCAGGCTATTATCGTCGATTTGTGAATGATTTTTCTATAATAGCTACACCACTCAATAGATTGCTTCGGAAAGGAGTTAAATTTGTGTGGACAGATTGGTGTCAGGCGAGTTTTGAGTAGCTGAGGGAGATGTTGTCTCAGGTTCCTGTCCTTACCCTACCTGTAGAAGATAAACCATATGTGATATATAGTGATGCTTCACACAGTGATTTAGGTTGTGTTATGATGCAGGAGGGTAGAGTCATTGCTTATACCTCTCGACAGTTAAAACCACATGAGCTGAATTATCCGACCCATGATTTGGAATTAGCAGCAATAGTTTTTGCCTTGAAGATTTGGCGGCATAGTGTTTCATTTATACAAATCCCAAGAGTTTGAAATACCTAGGTGTTTAAAGAGAGCTGAATCTTCGGCAGAGACGGTGGTTAGAGTTGATTAAAGACTATGACTGTTTGAGTGATTATCATCCTAGTAATGCAAAAGTTGTTGCTGATGCCTTGAGTCGAAAATCTTTGGTAGGTTTGACTGCTTATTCGCTCTCGTTGCTTGTTGAGTTGAGAGCATTGCATGTTAGATTTGTGTCTTCTGGTGATGGTGCTTTGATGGCTCAGTTGCAGTTGAGGCCAATCTTGTTGGATCATATTAGGGACGCTCAATTAGCAGATGAGAGAATTCACAAAATTGTGTTGGTTTGTCAGAAGGGAGAGTCAAGACTTTTATGTAAGGAATGATGGCAGTTTATGGTACAGAGATAGATTGTGTATTCCCGATGATGCAGAATTAAAAAGAATGATATTAGAGGAAGCAAATCAGTCACTTTTTGCTATGCACCCTGGGAGTACCAAGATGTATCAGGACTTGAAGCGACATTATTTATGGTCAGGTATGAAGAGGAACATAGTAGAGTTTGTATCCAGATGTCTCACTTGCCACAAAGTAAAGGCTGAGCACCAAGTTCCTTCAAGGTTGCTCCAACCTTTATCAGTGCCAGAGTGGAAATGGGAGCGAGTGACAATGGATTTTGTGACTGGACTACCTTTGACTCAGAAGAAGCATGATGCAATCTGGGTGATAGTTGATCGGATGACGAAGATAGCTCATTTTCTTCCTGTTCGGATGGATTTTTCTCTTGAGAAGTTGGCTGAGCTATATATCAATGAGATAGTCAGGTTGCATGGAGTCCCAGTTTCTTTAGTGTCGGATCGAGATCCCTGGTTTACTTCGAGGTTTTGGAAGAGTTTGCATAATGCTCCGGGTTCTCGATTGCATTTTAGTACTGCTTTCCTTCCTCAGACAGATGGACAGTCAGAGAGAGTGATACAGATTTTGGAGGATATGTTGAGGAGCTGTATCATTGATTTTGCCGGGAATTGGGACAGATTTTTGCCATTAATTGAGTTTCCTTATAACAACAGTCATCAGTCGAGTATTGGGATGACTCCTTATGAGGCTTTATATGGCAGGAGATGTAGGACACATTTATGTTGGGATGAAGTTGGAGAAGGTAAACTGGTTGGTCCCGATTTGATTAAGAAAACAGAGGAGAAAGTGAAGGTGATTCAGAGTCATTTGAAAACAGCTTCAGACCGACAAAAATCCTATTCAGATTTAAAGAGAAGAGACATAGAGTTCAGTGTGGGAGATAAAGTATTTCTGAAGGTGTCTCCATGGAAGAAGATTTTGAGATTTGGCTGCAAAGGGAAGTTGAGTCCTCGTTTTATAGGACCATATGAGGTGTTGGAAAGAGTTGGTCCAGTGACTTATAGACTAGCTTTGCCACCTAAGTTGGATCGAATACATAATATTTTCCATGTATCGATGCTTCGGAGATACAGGTCTGACCCATCTTATATCTTGTCAGTGGAGTCCATTGAGGTGAGTCCAGATCTGACTTACGAGGAAGAACTAGTGATGATTTTGGCACGAGAGGTTAAATAATTGAGGAATAAGAAGGTGCCACTTGTGAAAGTTCTTTGGAGGTATCATGCCACTGAGGAGGCGACCTGGGAAAGTGAGTAGGCGATGCAGAGTCAGTTTCCCCATTTGTTCCAGACTTGAGGACAGGTAATTTTGGGGACGAAATTTATTTTAGGGGGAGAGAATTGTAACATCCTAAAATTTTTAAAATTTTTAAAAATTTCTAATTTTTGAAAATTTGATAAAATAAATTATAATTTAAAAGGATAAATTAAATTAATAGTTTTAAATGAAAAATGAAGGGATTTTAAATGAAAAGTGGAATATATATGTGATATATATGCAAAATTTACATAACATATATAAAAGTCAACACTTTTTAAAAGAAAATGGTATTTTGGTAATTAAATCTTATAAATTCAAAATTAATAAAATAATTTAAAAAAAATTATTTTTGAATGGAAGAGGGAAATTAGGACTTTTAATTTATTAAAAAAATAATTAAATATTAAATTATTTTAATATATATATATATATATGCGGTTAAAAAAAAAAGATGAAAAAGAAAGAATATTAAAAGTCTTCTTATTCTTCTTCTTCTTCTTCTTCTTCTTCTTCTTCTTCTTCTTCTTCTCAAGAAGGTGGCTTCCATGGAAGTTTGAAGACCAAGGATTTTGCTTCTTCCATACTCCATAAATTGAAAGAATTAACAAGTTTCAAGTGGATTTTTGGTGATTTCCACCAAAATTAGTAAGTTTCCATCTCTTTTCTTTGAATTCCTTGGAAATTTAGATTATGTGAGAATTTGAATTTTTATGTAGGATGTTATAATTGTTGGAATTGGTGTGTATGATGTTATTTTCGGTAGTTAACAATGATTCTAAGGTTAGATTGAAGTGATGATGGAGTTTGGTTAAATAATGGTGAAGAGAGAGAATTTAGGGTTATGGATTTTTGGAATTTTGAAAACATGAACTTTAATTGTGCAAATTATTTCCAAATGAGTTGTTTTGATTCATAAACAAGTATTTTAAAGTCAAATATATGATTTGGTGGTGTTGGGTTGGAGTTTGAGAATGGAAGTGGAGATTTAGGGTTTTGGAAAAGTGATTTTTCAAAGTGGTTGAATTGTGCGATTTTATTTGTTTAAGCATGTTGTTTAGTGTTAAAAGTAATGAATATAAGCTTGGAATGAGTAATGGATTGTGTTGGAATGGAAAACCTTCAATGGGGGAAGGTTATGCCATTTTTGAGATTTTGTGTATAAGAGTGTATTTTTATAATGTAAATGATTTAAATGTAATAAAATATGTTTTTAATAATATAAATAAACTTAAAATACTAATTTAATTGTAGTAGAATGGAATTCTAATGTTGAAGTAAGAAAATGCTAAATTTTTGAAAATTTGTAGGAGGATGTGTAATTATGATTTAATGTTGAAAATGCCATTAAATGTGATACTAAATGATTATTTGCTATCACATTTGGTTTAGGCATTGAGGGAGATTGATTTGCTTCATCCAAGTGGTGAAGGGCAAGTTAGAAAGATTGGATTGAAGGTTGTTTTTAGCTTGCTTTGGGTTGCTAGTGGAGGTATGTACAAACTTTGAATATAATGTTTATATTTGCATAACATTTGGACTTAACACATTTTGGTTGGAAAATGTGTTAACCTACTTGGTTCATTGATTGTGTATGAATAATGTGCTATGAAATTTGTAATGTCATATATGTGTTAAATGCATTATGAAAAGCCATTGATAATAGCTAATTTGTGTAACATGTGAAATATGCATATTATGTGAAAATACCCAAAGTAATTGGGTAATGTGTTGTGAATGCAAAAATGAGATATGTGGAATAATGAAATGAATTGATATTGATAAAAATGAGAAAAGTGAGAAAAATGAGAAAGATGTGAAAAATGAGAAACATGAGAAAAAAAAAAGTGAAAATAAGGCAATGTGCCTAGATTGAATATGTAAAAATGAGAAAGAGATTAATAATGAGAAATATGAATAAATTGTGTGCCTAGTATGTTATTCAATTTTCAGAGTTCTGGGTTTGGTGATATGCCTATGATTGCCTACGGGATGTACGCTGGAATGGTGAAAAGACTGGGTCGTAAGCCAGACCAGCTGATAAATATGATATTTTTTTGGTGAAAAGACTGGGTCGTAAGCCTCAAAAACTGTAGCAGTCTAGCCGAGTTGAGGACCAAGATACTGGGGCCTAAGGGTCTAGCCGGGTTGAGGTCCAAGAGACTGGGGTTGTTACATTATCCATGGATATATATATTACCTACGGGGCTAGACACATGGTGTCATTATGGACCAAAACAGTAACTCTGAAATTTAAATTGCATATTAGATCCTTTTTGGGCTCATGCTTGTCTTTGTTTTACTGTGAATTATGAATTATAATACAATTGAGTATTATAATGTTATGAGTTGTGCTTATAAAATATTCGAAAAATATAAGAAAGTGGATTGATGTGACATCTATATGCATTGTGCATTTGGTATTGCATTGAGTTATATTGTTATTATCAAAGTTTGTACCACTAGGCTTCGGCTTAACGCGATTGTTTCCATCGCGCAAGTGACATGGTAGATCCAGTTGAGCCAGAGAGTTCTTCTAGACCAGGTCAGGTCTAGACTTGTAGTTGAGTTTGTTGAGTTGCTATCGAGATCAGAAACACTGCCTGCAGCATGTATATATTTTTATGTTATTGTACATTTTGAGTTTTATGCATAATATATTATGTTTTGAATTTTACGTATTGTATATTATAAAGAATGTTTGGGTTAATGTATTTGAAATGAGAGAGTAAGTGTGTTTTAAATTATATATATCTATATGTATAAATGTTTGAGAAACATAGTGAAATTGAGAAGTATAGTTGAGATGGTGATTGAAAATTATTTGGGAGTGTTTTCTTTTTTGCAGGTTGTGTTTTGATAAATTTTGGGATGTCTAAAATATAGACAAAATTCTGGCGAATTTTTTCAGAGATTTTTATATATATTATTTATTTTGGGTTCTTATAATAAGTAAAGAATATTTATATTCTATTTAATTTTTATATATTTAGAATTTAAAATTTTAAATTGAAAATGTGAAAATTTTTTATTAAACTGGTCTGTGATATTTTTATACCGTATATATATATTTTACATATATTAAAAATATATATTATACGTATATAAGATATAAGGGTGTTACAAGTATCGTGTGTGAGAGAAATTTCTACCATTCAAATCACAATGGTATTTTAGGATTTAAAACTTTTAAGTTAAATTCTTCCTTTAACAGTAAAAGATAAAAAGTCTTTTGATTAATGGTAATTTAAAGGAAATACCAATGAAGGACCGTTCACTTGGCGAACATAAATGTTACGGGATTATTTAATTTGTTTTTCAAAAACATGAACGATTTTACTAATTAGAGGAATTTTTATAAATTAATTTGTTCATTTTTTTAAATGTTAAAGTCAGCTTTTAAAATTCTAAAACTAAAGCTTAAATTTCACCAAATGCTTATTGGAGAAAAAAAAAATTATTTTTATTTAAGCGTTCATAGATTTTTTTTAAATTATTTTTTCTCATCAATAAATTCAAAAGCACATTCGAAACTAAAATATATGTCTGCTAATCTTTCTGATATTCAATTTTTATTTTAATATTAAAATAAAAATTATGATTTAATTAATAAATTTATGTGAGCTCAGTATTTATTTAGTATTTATCTTTTCCATTCCTTCGCTTGACTTGTGACTGTCTTGGAAGAAGACACTTAGTTTCTGTCCTTTGTGTGAATTATTAACGAGGACAAACTAAATTAATTTAATTGTGACATCTTACCAAACAAATGGGCAATTGACTTACCATTGACTTAGACTTTGTTTATAGTTTCTAGATAGCATGGATAGAGATTTGATACCATTAAGGACGGCAACGAATGAGGTGATTGCAAAATTGCTCTGTTCAATATCTGAATTCCTTTAATTTTTAAATTATCCATATCATTATAAATCTGATTATATTTATTCTGTGGACTAAGATCCAATTTGTCCCTTATACCATATAAAAAGTTATGATTGGTCCTTATAATATTTTTTTATTAAATTGAAATTTTTTTAAAATTTAATCTAAATTACTCATTTTTTAATATAATTATTTAACTAGTTAAAATAGAGTATAATTTGAATGTTGGTTAAACATTAAGGATATTTGAATATTTTAAAAAAATATTAATATAATATTTTATAATATTAATAAATATTTTTTATAATTTTATTATTTATAATAATTAAATAATTTATAATTTAATAAATAATGAGAAATTTAATAAATTATAATATTTTTAATATTTTTAATATAAATTATTTTTATTAATCTCTCAACTTTGCAAGAATAATTTATATTAAAAATAATTTATAACAAGAATAAATTTATATTTTAACAAATAATTTAATTAATAAATAATTTTAAAAATATTATATGAATATTTTTTAAAAAAAAATTTAATTTGGCCAATGATATTTTCTAAATTAGATCCTACCATTAAGTAGTTTAACAATTCTGTTAGAAAATAAGTTATTTGGACCAAATTTGAAAACAAAAATGTTAATTTGGTCTTAAAAAAAAACTATAATAGCCAATCTTAACTTCTCCCTATAATATACGAGACAAATTAAACCTTAGTTCATTATTCTTTTATTACTCCTATATATTTCAAATTCGTGTAAAATTATATATTTACTATATGCAACAATTTACTTACTCAATTAGATACAAAAATTTAAAAATATAGTAAAATATAAATTATAAAAATATGATATTCTTAATTACATAATTACAAATAAAAATTCAATATTAACACAATTTTATTAAAATAATTTCATACTAAACAAATCTATAAATAAAATAAAATATAACAAATATATAATTAAAATTTAATAAAATATAGCAAATATAAATTATTTAAATTAGGATATCCAAAGGCATTTATTCAAACTCGCTATAGGTAGTAAAAATAATTACACATACTCGTCCAAATCTGTTTATAAATTATTTATCTCTTTTATAAAATGATCGCAACAGATTAGATATCCGAAAATACTCGATCAGTTGACATCTCTAAATACAATATAAAGACAAATAAATTAGTTCTTTTTGATATTTTTTACAAAAAAAACTTTATGTATTTTAATTATCATTTACTAGATTCTCGTATAAAATTAAATTGAAACTAATAATATTTATATTTTCATATTTACTTGAAAAGGGAAAAAATAAAATTGAGCTTAAAACTTATCACACCATATTACAGAGGCAAAAATAAAGGTAAACTCAAAAATCTTTGAATTTTAATTGAAGTTGATTTTCAAGTAATTTATTATTGGATTATGTTAATGTTCATAAAATTTTATATTTGTAAATATGTGTATTTGATGGATTGAAGAATTGAGATATTTTGTTATTATATATGCATATTATAGGTGCATTAATTATATATGATTGTAGAACTAGAAGTGATGTGATATCGAACCCAGACTTGAGCTACTATGCTAATGCAAAGAGGAAAACCAATATTTGAAGAAGAAGGCTTTACAGTCTTGGAGACTTGAAAATTTGTGCAACTCAAGGATGTATTGTACGGAATGTTGCATGGCCTAGTTTAATTGTTACAAGCCTAAAAGAAGACTATTTGGAATGAAAAAACGACAGCTTCCACCACATTTTTAAAAATTTTTACTTTTTTATCAAACGTATTTTAGTCATTTTATTATAAACTCATAATAAACTAATTATAAAATTTATAAAATTTATAAACTCGTTATACACTTATTGTAAACTTATTATAAATTTATTGTAAACTCTTTTATTATAAATTCATTATAAACTCTTTGTAACCTAATAAAAATATGTTATTTTGATAAATATTTTATAAATTCTGGTATTTTGATAAATATTTTATAAATGTGGTAAATTTGAACTTATTTTTAATTTTTTTTGTATTTTTGTCAAAAACCCATTTAGAATAGATTTGTCTAAAGCCCAACCTTTATTTAGCTTGTTTAAGCCCGTTTGGTTTGGGGTTGTAATTTGATTAGCTATTTTGTCTTTAGTTATTTTTGCTTGAATTTTGTGAAATTTGGAATTAAGCTTAGCGCATTATAATTCAGCTATGTGTTACCTAAAGCCAAAGTGAGCTTAGGATAATTTGTTTGAACTTAAGAATGGTTCCAAGCTTGTTGCCAAACATCCTAACTAGGGAAACCAGCTCGAGGATCATACATAAACAAAGTTATTGTCATCTTGTAAGTTAAACCATTGTTTAAATAAAAAAAATGCAGAGCTTTTGTTCTTAAGAGAGTTGATTTCTCTTGTCTTGTTTCTTGTTTGAAGCAATCAAAACACAAAGAGTTAATCACTTGAGTGTTATAATACTTGTCTTCTCTCCTACATTATTAAGTTTGAGTCAAGGTCTTAGAGAAAATATCTGATTTAGATTTTCACGGAGTTGCTTTCAAGCATAAAGGTAGGTCTTAAGTTGCTACTTGTGGTTCACATTAGTTTGATATCAGAGCTTAGGCACTAAATTAAGTTCTACAATCTATCTTATCTAATTTATCTATTTCAAATTTCTTATTATCTTTGTGTTTTGTTTATTATTCTTACTTGTGTTCTTCATTCTTGATTGTGTTCTTATTGTTTCCTTTTATTTTTTCTCAATTTTTATACAAAAAAGTCCAATTATTGCTACCATTTTCCAATTCATATTATTGTGTTTTTTGTGTTCCTTCTATCCTTAGTTGATTCCAATCTATTATGTTCTTAGTTGCTCTTTATTTAGTTCCACCAAATGGCTACACTACAAGAATGTATTGAATTACCAATGAAAAAATATGTTAGTAATCCTTATTTTTTTTGTAATCAAATTTGCCGACAGCTTACCTATATAAATTTTCTGTAGTCATATTCTTTACCGATACTGAAAATGCCGATGAAAAAAATTTTATTGATAAATTGCCGAGAGAAATATTTTGTTGATATTTTTGACAGAAATGTCATTGGCAAATATTACTGACAGAAAGACATTTTCTATCAGAAATATAAATGAAAAATTATTCTCTCAGTATTACCGACGAAAAATCTGTTGACCATTATAGAACACGATCAATGAGATTGCTGACGAAAAGTGATTTCTGTCAGTAATGCCGATATAATTTTTTTCTTATTACAGATAAAATCTTTTTTTTTTGTTAGTAATACCGACAGAAAATGACTTAGTTGGTAATTTTGATAAAATCAAGTCTCGCTCATTTTGTCGGCAATACATTGCCACCTGTCTACCTAATTTGCTGACATATTATATAAATTTGTCGGTAAAAAATATATTTTTATTATAAATTTTAATTATTTTTAATTTTAAAATATTATTTTTACTATTCTTTTTAATTTTTATAATTTATATATATAATTTATGAATGAATTGAATTTCAAAAAGGATAAAAAATAAAAATAAAAATTATATTTAATTGAAAATTAAATATAATAAATTAACAAATATAAAATAATAAAAAGAATATAAAAAGTATAAAATTACAACATAAATAACGTATAAAAAAACTGAAATCAAATAAAAGCATAAAGCAGTGGAGGTCGGGGAGGAGAACCACTTGAAGGACACTGTTGTGATGGATCGAAGGTCTCTTGCATGAAGTTGGCCATAAATTCATTAAATTACTGCTAAACCAACCTATGTACCTTAGTTTGCATCTATTCCTGTATCAGGGTGTGAGCAGGGATTTTCGCGCCACTCCCATATGAAATGGTTCTTACGACTTCGGCACTGTTCGGCTCAGGGTCTTAAAGAACACGAGCCTAAATCCAGAGAAAATAAAGTCGCTACCTGGAAGGTGAGAATGACTCGGCACTCGATTCCTAAAGAATCACCAACCCTTAATGGGTTCGAAAAGTTGTGTACGTATGGGGAAGGTGAGAATGACTCAGCGCCCTCATAACGTCCAGTTCATTGGAACCAACCTCTTTTTTAGGTCTTAATATTATTAAAATTTTAACATATTAAAACCATACTCATGCGATGAAGATAAATAAATATTCATTAAAATCAAGAAAGTTGAAACCAACAAAAATGGACACCCGTACAAAATAAAAATATGTCCTTACAATAATGTTCTATGTCCAAAGTACTAGTAGATAAAATAGGATACCCACTGATTGTGAAAACATGTCTCTTATAATTATCTTAAAGTCTTTAAATAAATTAAACTATAAAAAATAAATAAATTAAACAAATATGACACCCACGAGTGAAAATATTTCTTTTACAAGTCTATTTAAAAATAAATATAAATCTATGAAAAAAAATAAAGCAAGGAAAAAATAATACAATATATATAAAAATAATTGAATAATTAAAAAAAAATAAACACATCTTAATATTACCCCCCATTAAGGAAATATAGTGTGCAATGACACAAGTAGCGGCTATGATGGTCTAGCTAGCCGATTAGCGGGCGAAGATTAAGGGGGCATTGCCCTTTGCAGGTGATTGGAGGCAGTGCCTCCGAAAGGTAAACGATTTACATGATATGATTTTGTTAGGGAATTAGGATTTCTATCTAGTTAGGGTTTTAGGATTCTTAGAAACAATATTAGGGTTTTAGGGTTTTAAAAAAGAATTAGGTTACTGGATCTGTGATGTTATTAGGATTTTCAGATTTATAAAGCTACGAGCAAAACATGTTATGTGCGTCACTGTGAACAATATGTATTGTTTTATATTAATGGAAAAATTCAATGAATTAATTAGTAAGAGTAAATAATTAAATTGAATAAACTAAAGAAAACCGAACCTGTGTTTTTCGATTCCACCAAAATTAAAAGAGATGATCCAACTATCTACTTGAATCTACTAATATTTCTAGTTGGAGGTTCAATGCAATCGAGTAGTTTTAGTTTTCTGCCTCTTAGATTGTTGTGTCTCTTCTTGTTGTGTGTGCTCGCTCTTAATTGCTTAAAATTGCCGGTTGATAATGGTTTTTTGCTAATCGTTTATCCTCTCCCATGTTCTTTTATAATCCTCTATTTATAGGCAAAACTCTCGTTTCACCTTTAAACCTAATCCGAACTTTTAAACGAATTATAGCTTAATTAAAAAATTAAATTGCCGGTTAGAATTCGGATTTGGAGGGGCTCATATTGATTTGGCGGTTCCAAATCAATATTGGTTGGAGGTTCCAAATCGATATGGAGCTAACCCATATCGATTTGGAAGGTCTAAATCGATATTTGACCCGTTTCGACTCAAACCAAACCCTAATTTTTAAATTTTTTGGACCGAACCTATTTTACAATTTAATTTGGGCTTTTGTGAATTGGACCCTCTAATATTTAAGCTTTAAAATTAGGTTTAGGTTATTTAAAATTATAATGGAATAAGGTAAGCTTCTTAAACTTAATCCTTGCCAAAATTAAGGGTATACTCCAGGTCTGAACTTGCTCATGCACTTGCTCCTAGATATGCTCCTGAACAATCTGATCATGCTCTGCTAACTACTTCTTCAAGTCCATACAACTACGAGCCAAGTTCATACAACTTATTCTTCTTCTCTCTGCCCACAACAGCTCTAAATAAGCTATCATCATCAACATGCGAGTCGGACTGAAAAGCCTTATCCCGAGATGCAATAAAATGATCATATATAATATAAAAAGATTATTAACTTTATATTTTAAATTTAAATTTTAAAAATTTAAAAATTATGAAATTACTTACATTTATATCCTAGGATCGACGATCTACAAATGAATGCCCGTCGTAACCTCCGGTGTGCGTATGCACAAAAAGCTCATAGCTACTCGGTGGCCGACCCAAGGTAGACTCCTATTTAATTAAAAAAATGTTATTTTGATAATACTAATAAATAAAAATTAAAATATTTTTTAAAAATATAATTATATTTACGAGTGTATGAGCATGATCATAATGTCATTTTTTGCCTCCGTATGTGTGGATAGACCTGCACCATCCACAATACTAGACATCTTATTCTGAGAGGCAATGACAGAATAGGCCTGCCCTTCGAGAGAGCTCCATTGGGCCTACAGGTTAGTCCATAACTGATCATCAATAAATGACCTCGCTTAGCATATTGTTGTAGTAAATAGCCGTCTTCTTAATAAAGGTAATCTAGACGAGATTATAAATAGTCTGGTCCCAGTAAATTTTTTTCTGCAAAAAAAAGAGATAATTAGTATATGATAATTGAAAAATATTTAGCTTTTACATATATATTAAATATTAAAATTTAGATAATTTTTTTACCTTAATCTCCTGGAACTAAAAGTTCTTCATATCTGGAGAGACGACCTTCTAGAAAATTCCTGCATGATCCATCTTCTGTGTCATGATCTTCTGAATGAGTCTCGTGGAAGACCCAACCGGATCCATCATGTAGCTACAAAATGAACAAAAATTAATTAATTAAAAAATTTGCTAATTAAATTTTTATAAATTAATATAAATAATGCAAAATATTAAAATACTTACTTTGACTCTTAAATAGTTAAACGCTCCATACCGCCATCAGCACTTGCAGTTAATGTTGTAGTACCAATATCACCCATGGGGGCATTTGTAGGGGTAGGGTCACCAGAAGATGAAGGAGCCTCTATGTCTGTAGCCACGTCAACGTGAGAATTCTCAAGCGGGACATCATCTCAGACATCGCGAAGCTGCAGACGCGGCAGGCCTGTACCACTAGAACCTCGACCTCTACTAGATCGACAGTTAGACCCCGTTCAATCCAATTCTCTACCAAGTCTGCCAAACATATCTAAAATAAATTAACCGTAAGAATTATTAATTTAGATAATATAATAAATATAGAAATAAATCCAGCAATAGTTATAGCCTAATTATACATATTTATTATTCTTATTCTTAACTTTCATATGATTGGGACGATCCATATTCTGATTGAAATAATGTCATCCGATTTAGATTCTACATCTATAGCATCAATATCCATGAGTTATCCAATTAGATCATTTAAAGAACCTAGATCAACTTCTTTTGTCATATTAACAACTTGTATATTTTTAGGACTATCTTCCTGAAATGCAATATCAGACTCCTGATTATTGGCAGATTCTTCAAGTAGATCAATCTGTGATCTAGCTTTTATTTTACATATTGCCAACCAGTTAGAAGTGTCTCACATTATGCTAGGATAAGAAACATAGTACACTTGGGCAGCTTGACTAGTGAGAATGAATAGTTCATATTTGACATATGTTCTTCTACTATTCACATCCATTAAATTATATAGTGGATGGACATTTGTGCCATTTATGGGGTCATATCAGTTAACATCACCCTTTTAATTAGTAAAGCCAGATATTCAACCTCTACAATATCTGCTAATCAACCATAGAAATCAAACAAGTTTTTACTATAGTTTTACCTCTATATACAAACACCACTATTTGTAGTTGCTTTTAGAGTACAGTGAGATTCAGTGTGAAATTTATAACTGTTAACAAAATACACATTATAACATCTAGCAGTTAGTAATTGACCATGGGCTAAATCCTTCAAACATTTGTCAAGAATCATATGCCTATTTTTAGTTGCCTAAATCAATAAAAAAAAATATATGTATAAGTTCAAATTGCAAAAATTGAACAAATAACAAAGATTTAGAAAATATTACCTGCAACAAAATAGTACTTACATATTTTCAGAACCATAAGGGAAAATTACTCTCTCCCTCAACATCAACTTGTCTATTCATTATGTTTTCATCCAAATCTCGTAAGTGTTCAATGAATATGCTGACACATATTACAAAAACATCATTATCATTAAAAATTTAAAGATTTTTTGTTATATGAAAACTTAAACATTTTTTTATTTTAGATTTGCTAACTTACTTGAGATAATGTGTAAGCTCATTACAATTTAATAATATGTAAGTATGAGCTGCAGAATATTCTCTTTGTTCCAATCTTCTTTTGGTTAGTTTGCCATATGGTCTACTCGGAGGTTTGAAAATAGATAAAAGACCTTCAGATTGGTCTTGAATACCTCCATCATCATTCCAAGGGACTTCACGCAATTTTTTATTACATAAGGCTCGAAATAATATAAATAAAAAGTTGATGCTTCTTCCACTAAAGGCATTACAAATTAAAGCTTATACTTTTGCTTTATTTTTAATATTTTTCTTTAGGTGTTGCAAATATCATTCAAAATGGTATATGCAACTATACTACACTGGTCCTATAATTTTAGCTTCATATGGCAAATGAATTGGTAAATGTTCCATTGAATTAAAAAAAAAAAACTCAGAGGAAATATTTACTCCAATTTGCAAAGAATAATTGGAATTTCTTCTTCTAAATGCTCAACTTAGGAAACTTTTAGAGATGCTACAGTAAGTCTTTTAAAAAATAAGCCTAACTCTGTTAGAGCTTCCTAAACTTTTTTTGGAAACAACTCCATAAATACAATGGGTAATAGTCTATGTATAAATACATGACAATCATGACTCTTCATCTCAAACAATTTATATTTTCCCATATCAACACACCTAAACAAATTCGAGACATATCCATCCGAAAACTTCAAATTTTTTACTCATTGGCATATTAATTATTTTTTTTATTACGATCCAAGGATTAATTAGCTTTAAGATACCTCTCGGGATCATTTCATCTAATTCCAACTTTGGCCTTCTACAAAATATTCTCAAGTCTTCTCTTGACTTTGCATTATCTTTTATTTTACCTGGAACATCCATAACAATACTAAACACATTCTCAAAAACGTTTTTCCAATGTGCATCATATCTAGATTATGTCTTATAAGATTTGAACTCCAATAAGGTAAATCCTAAAAGATTTTTTTTCTATCCCTAATTCTGACATACACTACTATTGGAATTTTCATTATATTCAATTATCTTTTGAAGCTCCAATTGCTCAATCTAAAATAACAAATCATTCCCATTCAATATAAGAGGAGCATCTCTCCTTACTGTAATATATTTTCTAAAATATTTTTTATTCCTTCTCAATGGATGATCTGCCTCCAAAAATTTTCTATGATTATCAAACAAACTTGTTTTGCCCCCATTCGGGAGAGCAAATGCTTCAGAATCAGTCATGCAGTAAGGGCATGCTAATTTTCCTGTAGTACACCATCTAGATAACATCGCATATGCAGAAAAATCACTTATAGTACATATAAGTGCCACTTTCAAACAAAAATTCTATTTTTTCAAATAATCATAAGTCACTACTCCATCATTCCATAACTATTTTAACTCCACTATCAACGGCTGAAGAAATATATCAATTTGATGTTTTAGGTTATTAGAACCAAACACGAGTGCAAACAGAAATAAATATTGCTCTTTCATGCACATCCATTGTGGAAAATTATGAGTGAGTATTACCGACCAGCATGAGTATTATTGTCTTGATGACCCAAAAGGTTAAAAACCATTCGTACATAGACCCAACCTGACATTACAACATTTAGCAGCAAGATTAGGATGTAGTTGATTGAAATGCTCCTATGCCTCAGAATTCGAGGGATGACATATGACTCCATCTTCTTGCCTAAGCTCATAATGCTATTTCATATGTTCTGCTATAACATTTGAAGCATATAATCTTTAAAGTCTAGGTTTGAGTGAAAAGTAATACATTCTTTTAAAAGACACAAATTTTTGTCTGCCTGTAACACGACTCTGTTTCAATTTCAGTTCTTCATAAAACCTACATATTATGTCTTCTTTATAATCACCCTAATATAACATATACTTATTTTTGCTGTAGTCAATAGTTTCTACTAGTAGTCCAAGCGCTTGAACAAATTTTTTGTTTGGTAGAAACTATCAATATTTCATTATCTTCAGGTATTATCTCTTCGATAAATTAGATCCATTGATTAAAAGATTTTTCGGTCATATGTTACTTAGACTTCATACTCAAATAGCGTGGCATGAAAGATAGCTTAGTATATTTTTGACACTTGGGACAGAGTTCCCTATCCGATGAATTCAACAAATTGTACAACCGTTGAGCTTTCAAGTTAAGAGCCTCATCAACTGGTTCATATTGGACCTCACTAATTCCAACTATACCAATATTTGGCATGCTCTAGTCAAACACATTAGGCCCAAAAACATCATTATATCATTTGTTGGTATGGATTTTCAAACATAGATTCAAATATACTATATTGTTGTGGAACTGATTAGTTGACTATATTTTCTTCATCATGCCTATTTCAAATTAAATAATTCGATGCAAACCCCCATTTGACTAAATGGTATTTCACTTCATCTACTTCTCGAAATCTCTGATGATGACATTTTATGTAAGGATAACGCCTTGCATATAATCCCTTTGACTGGATGCAAGAGCAACAAACTTTTCTATCCCTTCGACAAATATCATATTAAGAGTGCAATCCAGATTGAGTCGTTCATACATCCAAGCACAAATTGTATTTATTTTCCCTATGTATACAAAAGGATAATGTAATTAAATATTACAAATTAAATCTCCTAATTTTTTCTTCCTAAAGGGTTTAACCCTAACTCATTCAGAATATAATATATATATTATTTAATATAATACAAGACTTTATACAAATTATAAAGAAAATCGTACAACATTTTTCCTAGGTTCTCTAAGTGCAAGATGTAAAATATAATAAATATTAAAAAAGTTTTTAAATTTTGAATATTTATATTATTTTATATGCACTCAGAGAACAAAATGAGAGAAATATTATAAGGTTTATACAAAATTTGCATATTATCATGTCTTGCATTAATATTAATTAAAATATCATGTCATGACTCTCCAATAAAGCTTTCAAAACAAAGCCACTGCCTCTTTTCAAAATAAAAGAGAGTAAATCTTTTTTTAAAATAAAAAGATTATTTTAAACCCATACTTATCAAACTGAGCAAAGACTGTATGTGATTTTATCGTATGAGCTCGGATCCAAATGAGCATTTCAACTTTTATTTTAGCAGACCGAATTGGTATTTGAGCGAGGCCTCATAGTCATTGCACCTTCTCTATTGGCCACATTGTAGTAATAAACCAAGCCCTATACCCGTCCAAGGTGTATGTCCACCTTGAAGGTTGCACTATATGAAACCCTTAAGGCCAGCCATTCAGTATAGCCCTAGATGAAGCTAAACTGATTATTGTATGAGCATGCACCTGCCCATCAAGAGGCACACCTTGTGAATAACCTACCTGCCGAAGAATCTGGGTTCCCTGATAAAATGTTGACATTGACAACCCAAGCAAGCTCACCACTCTATAGCCATAACTCATGGTCATGAAAGATTGAATCTATTACCAAGGACAATAATGTAGTATCTCCTCAAGACCAACCTCCAACAACCAAGAAGTCCATGCCTTCTTAAAATTATAATGCATAAGTATCTATCTACCACTATAAGCAAAAGGAGAATAGGGAAGTCGGGCAGGCATCACTAGGGGTGTCCATTTTCGGTTCGGTTGGCCAAACCGAACCGAACTGCAAAAACCGAACAAAAACCGATCAAATATATTAGTAACCGAAACCGAACCGACCAGTCGATTAATCGAAAAAAACCGAACCTAAAATTTTCAGTCGGTTTTCGGTCGATTTTAGAAAAAATTGATTTAGACCAAAAAAATTCGGTCTGTTTCGGTTTAGACCAAAATAATTGGTTTAGACAAAAAAAATTCGGTCGGATTCATTATAAACCAGCGGTTTTACATCAAACCAAAAAAATTCGGTCGGTTTTCGGTCGGTTCGATTTTTTGAGCACTGAAACCGTTGGCCGACCGAATATTTTTGGTTTGATGTAATTTAGAACAGAAAACCGAACCGACCAGTTGATTAACCGATTTTTCGGTGTGTTTTCGGTCGGTTCGGTTTTCTCGATTTTTTTGTCCACCCCTAGGCATCACCACCACATATAGATGGTCTCTCAACTATACCTTTCAAAAAGCCACAATAAGCATGTAAAAAAAGAAGAAGAAGAAGAAGAAAGAAAGAAAATTTACCTGAAGAAGAATGGATGTCCTAGACTAGCCCTCCTCAACTCTGTAATCTCTATCTAATCTAATTATGGTCATAGCCAACAACAAAGTAGCAACGGATAGGAATCCTCTATCTGAAGGATCAAAGGAACCAAGTCAATTAAACTCCAACAAGGATCCTTACTAAATAGGAATCTACTAGTAAAACAAAAAACCAAAGCCCTCGATCTCAATCTCTACCTCTCTTTATCCTTAATATCCTTCCAAAACTCAGTAGTGAGTGCACATAAATTGACCTTGTCCTCTTTCACCATCAGAGCAGAATTAGCCTCACTTAAATTAAATAATCTCTAGAAAGCATGAAAATATCTAGTACGGTACTCAAAAGTGACAAAATCATCTTCTATGCTGCTCCGTAAGATTACACTAAATTTATCAAAAGTAGGACACAACTCTTTCATCATTGCCACAAACTTGAACACATGATCCATAAGATCCTAGGACTTTAGACATGTCTGAAGAAAATCATTGCCCAATTGAACCCCTTTCAAAGTGATTTCCGGTGCAATACCATATCTACCTAGGTTTACCTTGTCCACTTTGTCCAGACAAGTAGTCCACAGATGAAAAGATTTCATAGTAACGCAAGTGCAACAAAAAATAACAGAATTGTTCAAAAGCTTAAAAAAGCAACAAAATTTGTTCAAAAAGTTGCAATATGCATACAAAAATAAAAAAAATTGGGTTTTTATAAAAGACACAAAAAATCCCAACAGATGCACAGACGGATCACGCAATGCGCAATCAAATTAAAAAAATAAATAATAATAAATAAGTAAAAAAATAAAATGAAATAAAATAAAATAAGAAAAATAAATTAAGGGCAATAAATCAAAATAAAAGACTAAAGAGTTGAGGAATTGACATTAAATTTATGCATCATAATGCATTACCATACATATTTTCTTTCAAATAAAAGTTCTACATGCCATAAAAGAAAGAAACAATAGGAAAAGAAAAGTAGATTGCAGTGGTTACGGCGCCTGTCTCTGTGCTCAACATCAAGGCATGGCAAGATAGCAGATAATGCAATCTCATAACGGCGTGTCGTCCTAAATTTATGCTCGGACTAGTCCAAAGGCCATTACAGGAAAAAAAGTAGATATGTAAAAGAAGTAGAGAATAACAGAAGCTAATACTAGAGGGTCATACCTCTCTGAAGTTCTTAGGTAGAGGTACAGACTGAACATCAGGTGCCAAGAAATGTTCCTTCTGAAGGCTCTCACCACCCAAATAGGTGACATCATTACTCAACGAGTAGTAGCTCATGATGCCCTCAGAACCTGTAGATTGTGTTCCCTCAAAAGCATATCGGGAGCTCGCAAATGATCTTGCCATCGCTGGTTGAGTACCCGTAAAGGCTTGCTAGGTGCCAGCAAAACTGGTATCTTCATAACCTTCTAAGGGAATCATTCTACCCTAATGAGTCGCACCTCTTTTGGCTTTGGCAGAACTAGATTTTGAACGTGAGGCTCTAAACAAGCAATGGGTATAAAGGGAAACACTACTAGAAGTAGCCACAATTTGAGGCATCAGGGATTTGGCACAAAAAGGTGCCATAATCCAAGCCTTGTAACAGAAATTTTGTGGCGACAATGCCCATATAAAATTGAGACGAAGCAGAAATCTCCCTGCCATTCCTTATGTCAATAGGCAACATAGGGGAGTAATCCGCTGCTCAACTACCTGAGCAAAAAATCGCTCCCCAAAATAATATTGTTGAGTTTTTCTGAGATCAGAGTATCACCCAACGGTTTGAAAAATAAGCTATAAGGCCTAAGTAATTATTATATGTAATAATGGGTCTCCCACCGAAGGGTAGCCATCTTACCTAAAAAGGGTGGGGGTGGGGGGGGGGGGGGGGGGGGGAAGAGAAAAAGCCAAAAAAGGAAATATGACAACAGAAAAAAATATAGTGATAAGATAACATAACTCATCAAGCCTAGGTTGTTAAAAGAAATGCTTAGGTTCTTGAAGTCAATAGAAGGAGCCTGAGTCTAGTTATTTCGACTCCAGTGATTCCTCACAAGAAAAGCATCTAACTGAAGATTTCCCAAAGTTGGTGCAATAAAAGGGAGATATTCATAGGCTCACATCTGTAGAAAATGGAAAAAATTAAAAATCAACCTCAAAAGAAAAATCTATGCTAAGAAGCATATACCTTCCAAATGATATATGTTTATCCAAGTGAATGGAAATCTCTGTAGGAAAGCCTCCCCAATACATAGTGGTTAGGAGAGCTCCTCCCCAGTCATACTCGGGAATTTCAAAAAAATCTTCCAAACTCATAAGAATATTAGGAATCAATAGTATCCTATCTAGTGTGCTAAAAGAAGTATCCTGGCAGCAGAAGAATTACACAACATGCATCTTATGTAAAATAGTTAAAAGGATCATCACTCCTCCTCATACAAATTGATATGGGTCTTTAACTAGGAGCAAGTAATGCATGAATCACCAGTCTCAGGCAAAGATGGGGCATCACCTATTAAGTTTATAATTTGCTCATTTGACAAGTTCCTCCAGTTTGGGTAAAGGTCTAGGGCTTGAGTCCCAAAGTGAACATTGGATAGCAAGTAAAAGAAAAATGGAAAGAATTGGTGGAATTTCACTACCTCTCGGCCAATGCCCTCAACAAACAATGATTAACTTACCTTCAACAGATAATGATTAGCCTACCCTGAGCAGTCTAAAGACATGAAATCCAAGAAATTGGTGGGAGCTAAAAGATCATTAACTTCATTAGTCAGGTTCAAATTAGCCAAATTAGAGCACCAGCCTTGTAATTTCAGTTGGCCATTTTGCTAAAATAACAAGTATATAATTAAAAATTTTATTACCTTACTTTTCAAATAACAAAAGGCAGCAATGAGAAAGGTATTTTGGTTTTTATTACAGAATAGAAATTAAAGGACCTCTATGAAGTGAGTTTGAGACGTGTGGAAGGCAGCATCCAATAACAGATCACCAATCTTCAACACTTCAGCAACATCAGGAGAAGAAGATAAGGATCTAAACATCTTCAAGGGCTTTTTTCTTTGAGAAAGAAAGAGGGCAGGAAATGAAGGAATTGTTAAAATGAACATCCTCTCCGCTATTTATAGAGATTGAGCTAGATTGCGGTCCAATCAGTACAACACTAAACATGCTCAAATGCAAGTCAAAAATTAAAGAATACCATATCAAACAGGTTCATTCTTTCTAAAATTCTCAAATTTATCACCTAATTAAAATTGGGTGATCCCAGTTCAAAATAGGGCAAACAAAATTTTTTTTAAAAATAAGAAATTAATTAATTAATTTATTTATTGATTAAAAAATTTAAAATTCAAATTAATCTTACACAACCAGACCTTGTTGCACTAATTTTTATCCTAATTTTTTTTACTATAAATAGTGGTCCCCTTTTCAGAACAAGGGTCCAAATTTTCTTAGTCAGATGCTCTCAAATTGACTTCAAAAATTTTGAAAATACTAAAAATTAATGATTTATTTATTTTTCTTACCCTTTTGTTTTCAAATACTCAATTGGAGCACTTCCAGTGGTGGAGTTGCGAAGCGGGAAGACTTTTCAAACATACATCAAGCCAACAGAAAGGAGATTCATAAAGTTATTTTTCCTAATCTTATTCTCTTTTAATTCGGTAACATAACCATACATTAATTAAACCCGCCCTTTGCAATCAAAGGCACGAACAACTTATGGCTCTGATTCTCATATAAACGAGATAAGTAGACATATTTGGAATTTCACTCCAAGCAGTGAGCTCTTTAAAATCTACAAAATTGGCCTTCTTTATTTCTTTAATTTAAATTATTTTTTCTTTAATTTTACTTCATTTATTTAAATGTCACTTATTATTTAATTATTACTTGTTATTTAATTGACTTTGAGGATTTGTGCTTAGCCATACCCATAAGGGTTAATCTAATTCTTCTCTGTGTATATTTTTTTGGACTTGTAATAATTAATTTTAGTTGAGAATTAATTTTAGTTGAGGATTTGTGTTTTACCAAGTACCTATAAGGGGCTAGAGTCAAAGCTTACTTGTGTATGCTTATTTTGGGGTTGTAACCTTTATTTTTATTTTTACCATAGATAGATATCATGATTATATTGCTCATACATGTTATAAATTGTTATTCATTTTATTATCTGTCATTACATGAAATTAATTGTTTCTCAAAATTAAGATTTATTTAAAGAGGAATATTATATCACTTGAAATATTAAAAACTTAGACCGAAATCTATCGTGATTAGTTTCAGACTAGTGTTTTTTAGGTAAAAATTACCATTTTCATGGAGTCAAAACAAAATTGGATTTTTTCTTAAATTTCCTAAAAAATCAAAATAATTTGAGATGACGATTTTCCGATCAAGCTTTCAAAATAAAGACATCTCCTCTTTTCAAAACAAAGAGAAAGTAAATATTTTTTTTTCAAAATAAAAGATCATTTTTAAACCCGTACTTATTAAACTAAAAGGAGACCGTACGCAATGGTGTTGTATGAGTTTGAGCCCAATTGAGCATTTTGGCTTCATATTTTGAGAGGATCGATGCTTGAACGAAGCCTTACAATAGGTGATTGGCATTGTTAAGTTCCAATTAGGGGTTCTAATATGTAGGCTACAATGACAATCCATCAATGATGGATATGTAATTAGTCGAGTGTCAATCTAGGTAAATATTTAGGTTATAATGAACTCCAATTCAAAAAGTGACCATATAAAACTTATTTCATTAAAGTGAGCTATAAAATATATATAACAAATTCATAATCCTATATATAGGAGCTCTTACAAGCTTATTATAGTAATTACAAAAAAAAAAGTAAAAAACTCTAATCTATCAGATGATTTACAAGAGAATTAGAGCACCCATAATGCGTGCTCTAATTTGGTCCCAGTCACACAAGGGATGGTAGGACAGTCCCTCCATAATATATCCATGGCAACTCTTATTAAAAAAATAAAATAATTTGTGTTAATAAATAATATAAATATTTAAAAAAGGGACCTTGTGAGCGGGGATTCTCACCCCCCACTCCCGTGTGGAATGGTTCTTGAGACTTCGATACTGTTAGGCTCGGGGCCTTAGAGAAAACGGGCCTAAGCCCAGAGAAAATATAGTCGCCACCCGGACAGGCCAAAAAAAAAAAAGGGGTGGATGACTCGATTCTTAAGAAATCTCCAACCCCCTAATGAGTTCAAAAAGTTAGGTACGTGTGGGAAAGGTGAGAATGACCCAACACCCCCATAACGTCCGGTTCATTGGAACCAGCCTCTTTTTCAGGTCTTAATATTATAAAATTCTTAATTAATACAATATTATCCATACTACATGCGATCATAAGAATAAATAAATACTTTATTAAAATCACAACAATATCTAAACAAAATAAATAAGTAGGCACTTATCCATGGATGGAAACAAGCCTTTATAATTGTCCAATGTCTAAAGGAAGATAAATAAAATAGGATACCCACTAATTGGTGGAAACGTATCCTTTATATTGATCTAAAACTTAAAATAAATTAAATTACATGATGCTCATAACATGAGGTATCCAAAATATGAAAACATACCTCTTACAATTTCTTGAAACCAAAATAAATTAATAAAAATAACCAACCAACCATTCATCATAAATAAATCATTCATAAAAAATATAAATCGAAGATATAAATAAATCACTAATCAAAATATATAATAAATATTCATTTAATATTGAAACAAATAAAGATGCAAGTCTAGGTTTATGTATCAACTTAGGGTTTCTTAAATAACATTTAGGGTTTTGGAGTTTATATTTAAAAGCTAGGGTTTTAAAATTTTAAGGAACTGATATTATTGTTATTTTTAAAAAAAAAAGAATTATGCTCCTGTGTGATTATAATTAGAATTTAGGATTTAAGTAAAAAAGGTAAAAAGTTGTGAAAATAAGATTAAAATATAGATATTTGAAAAAGAATAAGCTATTGTGATGATTAAATAAAGAAAAAGAATTGATTAGGGTTTGAATTAAACTAGAGTTTGGATTTCTAAGAAAACTAACACTATTATATTTATTTTTGGAAGGAGAATGACTACTATGAAGATTTTGAAAAATTGATTTAATTAGGATTTTATAATTTTAAGTAGATTATGGTTTTGATTAACAAAAACTAAGCTACTGTAATAATTAAAATAACAAAATAGCTGTTGTAATAATTTTTTTTAAAATAACTAAGTGATGGCTACTGTGTCTTCAAAAGAAATTAAAAATATGGTTCATTGGTTTTTATAATTATTGGATTATTACATGAGTTTTGAGAGGTGTAATTTATTAATTTTAATGGATCAATAACTAATGGATGAAGATTTTGATTAAAAAAGTTAGATAAACATATCTATTTTTGAAGGCTCCACCAAAATTGTTAGATGAAAATTTTGGAGTAGCTAATCACCAAGACAATCACCAGTTGTTGGTTGCTTTGATTGTTGTCTTTTGCTAAAAATCTCCTTGTTGAAAAATTGCCAAAGTTTTAGAATTCTCCTCTGCCAAGAAAGAGTCTCTCTGCCTCTTTAAAAATTCTCCATCCAAAAAATTTTCCAGTCCAAAAAATTCTCCAGTCCTTTTTTATTTTTTTAATGGGGTATTTATAAGAAAAAATAAAAAACCTAATACTAATTGGTTAAGAAAATAAAATCGTTTAAGGAAATAAAATTGTTTAGGAAATAAAATTTTAAAACCGAGTAAAATAAGGTTTGGTCGAAAAACTGTGTAAGCTGATGAGGTGCGCTGTTGGGCCTGCAAGGAACGGGATGCAAGTAAGCAGTTGACATGTTGCGTCATGCGAGAATCGCCTACGAGGACTGGTGAGACAAGGCTCAACAGCTTCGCACGAATTGCCTGCGAGCGTCGCAGGCTAGCGAGGATCCTCAATTCGCCGCAGGCCAATTGGACTTTGGCACGCCATTTCGCCGCAGGCCACGCCTACGGGGAATTGGCATGTGACAGGCCAATTTTCTGCCGTCGCGTGCCGCACACAGATTCGACAGTCCGATTTTTTATTTTTATTTTATCATTTTTATACGTATATATTTTTATTTTTTTTATTTTTACTATTAAAATATGATATTTAAAATATTTATAATTAATTATATTATTATTAAAATAATAAAATAAATAATAAATATTATTTTATAATATATTTAAAAAAACAAATAATAAATATTATTAAAATAAATATTATAAAATAAAATATTATATTATTAAAATAAATAGTAAATGATAAGTAATAAATATTATATAATTAAAATAAATAATAAAATTTAAATAATAAATATTACAAAAATTATTTGAGACTGTTTTAAAATTTTTGGACTGGACTTAGTAAAAAATTACGGGTCTACAGTTTGCCCCCTGCTTGAACGATCTGAGGCTGCAGTAAAAAAGAGTGAAAAACAATATGATTTTTTTTATTGAGTTTTAGAGTTAGACTAGACTCCGTACCCGAGGTTGATTTGAGTTCTGATTAAAAAAATTATTTGTGTTCTAGACCCGAGGTGAGTTCTGAATTCAAAAATAATTTGAGTTCTGGACCCGAGGTGAGTTCTGGAATAAAAAATATTTTGGATTCTGGACCCGAGGTGAGTTCTGGACTTGAAAAATGATTTAGGTTCTGGACCCGAGGTGAGTTCTGAACTTGAAAATAATTTGGGTTCTGGACCCAAGGTGAGTCATGGGCTTGAAAAATAATTTGGGTTCTGGACACCGAGATGAGTTCTGGACTCAAAAATAATTTGAGTTCTGAACCCGGGGTGAGTCATGGACTCAAAAATAATTTGGATTCTGGACTCGAGGTGAGTTCTAGACTCAAAAAATAATTTGGGTTCTGGACTCAAGGTGAGTTCTGGACTCGAAAATAATTTGGGTTCTGGACCCGAGGTGAGTTTTGGACTAAAAAATAATTTGAGTTATGGACCCCAGGTGAGTTCTGAACCCAAAAATAATTTGGGTTCTGGACCCAAGGTGAGTTCTGAACTCTAAAATAATTTGGGTTCTAGACCCGAGGTGAGTTTTGAACTCAAAAAATGATTTGGGTTCTGAACCCGAGGTGAGTTCTGAACTCAAAAATAATTTGGATTCTAGACCCGAGGTGGGTTATGGACTCAAAAATAATTTGAGTTCTGGACCCGATATAAGTTCTGGGCTCAAAAATAATTTGAGTTCTGGACCAGAGGTGAGTCCTAGAATCAAAAAATGATTTAGGTTTTGGACCCGAGATGAGTTCTGGACTCAAAAATGATTTGCATTCTGGACCAGAGGTGAGTTCTGTTCTAAAAAATAATTTGGGTTCTGGATCCGAGGTGAGTTCTGGACTAAAAAATAATTTAGATTCTAGACCCGAGGTGAGTTCTGGACTAAAAAATAATTTAGATTTTGGACTCGAGGTGAGTTCTGGACTCAAAAATAATTTGAATTATCTGTAAAAAATAATTATAGTCAGTAGGACATTAATAAAAAATTTATAAAAAATTTATCTATTTTTTACCATACCCGTACTCTCTTGCCCCCTGAGTGAAAAAATATTTTAAAAGTGTAAAAAATATTTTTAGACACGCAAATAGCTGAATAATTAAATTGAATAATTGATTTTACTATTTAAATACTATTTGAACACTGTTTATAACTATTTATTAATTATTCTCCAACAGTGATTTTGACTCTTTTTTTTTACTATTGATTTTTGTTTTTTCTCTCTTTCTTTGCCTATATAAACCCATTTCATCATTCATTTTTCATCATCTCTTATCATAAACCATTATATACTTATATATATTTCATATTCTGAGTGAGCAGAGAGTTGAGCAAAAAAAAATATGGAGAGAGTACATGCTTCGAGATCTGTACCCCGATCCAATGCTGAATTGTTAGAATTTATTCGACGACATGAAAATGAAACTGTCGATCTACTAGCTGGAATGCCACATCATTGCAGTTTAAGTCAAAAGACTAAGGTAACACTGTAATTTAATATTTTAACAGCACAAATATGCATTCATCATTTTTTTATATTTAAATTTTCAATTAATTTTATTTTTTATTTTTTATATTTTATTTTTTATATTTTTTATTTTAGCTATAATTGAGTTATTAATAATATCTTAAGAAGAAAAAATTAGGTTTTTTTTACATACTAAAAATGAATTAACTAATGGACTATTGATAAAAATAAATAAATTTAAATAGAAATTAATGAGTAATATTAAGCTATGAAACAGTAATATTAAAGAGAAGATACACTTATCTTGTGTTGGCCTACCTGATTTAGTGCTAGCATGATCGCTATGTTGTCCGGGGCGGAAGGTGTGGTTATACAGCCCGACAATGGTATGACATAGCACCTTCGCGGGTAAAATGGATCGACCGAGAGTGTGGTTTTGAAAGCTTTATTCTGCAATTGCCATCCGAGGAGCGTCTGAAAGACAGGAGTGTAGTTCAAGTATTGCCAGAGCGATGGATGGACACGACCCATACTTTTCACCTACTTGCGAGAGAGATGACCATTTGCCCAGTTGATTTTACAACCATAGCGGGTATCCAGTATTATGGCCTTTCGGTCCCTCTTACCAACGATATCTTGACACACGAAGAAATTCAACAATTAATTGATATGGAACCGTTACTAAAAGGGCCCTTTAGGATAAAAATTAAGCTGATTCGGAGTAATTGGATGAGCTATGATGGGCGAGTTTGTAGAGAAACAACCGAGCAATACACTAGGGGATTTTTGTTGTATTTACTTGGGTCGACCATTTTATACAGTACCGAATCCGCTATTCATTTATCGGTGCTGAGGGCCCTTGATGACATGGATCTGGTGCCTTTTTACGGCCGGGGTGAAGCTGACCTTGCTTGTCTCTATCATGGCTTAGACAAGATTTGTAGGAATAAGAAATCTTTTATTGGATTCATGGTGATTGTCGAGGTACTCTCTCCCATCATTGTCAATTCCATTCATATACTTATATGAATTTGATTTTCATTGCTATTGTAGGTATGGGCATATGAGCACAATCTTGTGAGGGTGCCTGACATTTCTTGAGAGAGAGTTGGGTATCCTAGGTTAAATCTTTGGTTGTTTGATCGCGCAGCAGTTCTTGGCTCTCACCATGTACATACCCAGCGCTATCACTTGAGTTGCCTAACCTAGGACTAGGTAAAATAATGTTAGTATACTTTAAAGTTTATGTAAAAATTTTACTTACCTTTTTGTCATCTTATAGGTCGATTAGGCTTGGTGGTATACTGCAGAGCGGGTGAATTGGACTCCTTCCATGAATGCCGCACTGCCTTACTAGCATACACGTCGAGTTATTGCTGGTCCTGTGTCCAGTGGTTGGTTCCTAGGGGAGAGGGTGTATGAGTGGTTCCTTGGTCCTGAGTGACGAAGGATCCCCATGGACTTTCCGGCGTATACTTTAAATATTACATCAATGACGGAGAATGCGTGGCGGTTAGCTCAAAATGGTTATGATGTTGAGACCTATCTCTGTCCACTGAGCATGTCATATGTCTAGTTTATTCGAGCACGACTCTTGAACTTTGACGTATCTCTTGTTGGTGCTCAGGGAATTCCCGAGGAAGATGAGGATAGTGATGAGGAGGAGTATCATGGAGACGGAAGAGGGTCCATCCCTTATCTCGGGGTTAGCACCTCTCAGGTAAACTTTCATCATTTGGTCATTGTAATTGTTTCTTTTTTAACTTGTTTTGACTATTTTGATTATTTTTGTAGGTTACCTGCTCATTTAGTTATGAGGCTGGACCTTCCTCTTTTGCCCCTCCATTTGCTCCTTCTCACCAATAAAAAATGTCATCTCATCCGCAAGGCATTGATTCGAGTTTTCTAGTAGGTCATCCTATTTCATGATGATTTATGCTATATGTATGCATGATTATGTATGTTCTTACCCTTTCCTTTTCTGAATCACAGCTGATGCTTGAGGTGCAAAACAAGAAATTGCAAAAGGAATTAGCTGTTAGCTGCCAACAGGTGGCCATTCTCAAAAGATTGTATCATCAGTCTGAGCAAAACTTTTGAGACTACCGGTTTCAGGGAATGAGAGATCCGGGTGCTTCATCTTCTAGGAGGCTCCAAACTGATGATCATGAGATCCTTTTATCTGATTCAGATGATGATTGCTGAAAGCCTGAATTTCAAGAGAGTGTAAGGACTTAAGTACTTTCCACCGAACGAATTTCAAATGAGTGATATGTCTCCTTCTTCTCAGTGATCCATCGTTGTATCAATTAAGAAAATATTGCATTATTATTATTATTATTAACAATAATAAATCAATAAAGTATTATTAACAATTATTATTTACTTTTACTGCAACTTTTGACTTTCAACTTTTTTTATTATTATTATCATTATTATTACAGTCAACGCAAAAGCATTTCTTTTTCAATTCAAGGTCCAAAATTGGCGCGGTTTTGCAAAAATCAAAAGTCAATGGGAGTGCAGCAATCCTTCAACCGTTTCAACATAAGTCTTCTCCTTGCATGTCTTGGTTTTGTGCATTCCTTGTCAACTTTGGTTTAACAAATCTTTATATAAGTCTTCTTTCATATCACAATTCTAACAGAAGCCAAAAGAAAATCCTCCACGAATTTTACTCCAGCACCAAAAATTCCTTTCAACAATTTTAAATTTTCTTTTAACTTTAACAAAGAAAGAACTCAATTTGAAAAAAAATCAAGGGTTTATTTAAAGCCATGAAAGCTATTCATTAGGAGCAAATATCTTGGTCTCAAATTAATACTTTGAAGTTCTTTCAAAATATTAAATTAGACTATTCTTTTTTACATGCCATGGTTTCCTTTTGGGATGTGAATTCTAGGACATTCAAGATAAATGAATTTGAGATATATCCCATGATTGAAGAATTTGAGGTCATCCTTGGATATCCAAGAAATCAACCAATATCATTGCCCATATTGACTTTCAAAATTCAACAAAAGATACAAATTTTATTTCAACTTTCAAAGCCCGAAGTTCTACAATTGACGAGAGGTGAGAAAATTCTGCTTGGTCCCTTGATTGACTTTTGCATTTCTCATTTGGCTCCTACCAAGGCATGGGGACTTATGCTTTGTCTATGCTTGCTTGGATAATTCTTGCTTGTTTCTCCCGATGGCAACATCGATCCGCGAGTATTGGATATCATGGACCAAATGGAAGGAGGCTTGTTGCCGATACCTGTGATCTTAGCCGAGACTTTAGTTGGAATGGACCAATTTAAATCATAATCTTTGAGAAGATTAGCCGGGAGTCCCTTGCTGCTTTATATAACCACCTAAATCGCCCTTTTGGGTTTTCAATTTAGGCTTTATTTATTCATTATTTTTTATTGCTCTAATTTTTACCTAGTCCGCAATTGCGGGTTTTCGGGACTAGCGAGCTATCCTAATTTTTGCTTAAGCCACCCTCGTGGGTTTTCAACTTCCTTTTTTATTTTATATTTTTTTTATATTAGCTCTAATTTTTGCCTAGACCACCCTTGCGGATTTTCAGAACGCAAGAGTCATCAACGATGGCCCATGGACTTTCGACTAACACTGCTGATCTTTTAGAGGGTAGAGAATGGGGTTGTTCCTGCTAAAGAGGGTAGATATCTTAGTAGTATCTCATTCTGGGTGCATATCTACATCTCTTTGTGGGTCTTTAATGTAGCTGAAGTAATAAATAAAGGTGATATTTTTGTTTAGTTTAAGAATGTCCAGATAATAAATACAAAATAAGTGAAAAAACTTCTCAACTAAATTATTATTAAACTCTGAAAAACTCCCTTCCACTTCTTCAAACATTACATTATAAAGCTTTAGGGTTATAGAAAACCCTAATTTCAAATAAGAAAAGTTTTCAAAATGTAACAGATTGCCAAAATAATAGAATTATAAGTATAGAAAGATATTATTTAACGAGACAGACAAAATATCCAAATGGCACCTTAATCCAAGGGTTCTAAATAAGAAAATAAAAATATGCTATAAGCTGCCATAAAATTAAAATGCGTTTTCGGAGGCCTAAACGATGAAATTTGGCCAAAAACTGACGGACCTCACAGCAAAGCAGTGACTTTGACTCGCTGGCCCATTTCACATTGGGCTAGGCCCTTAGAACGCCCAATTTGCAATATCAGCTTTTGGCAGTAATTACCAAATTATTACTATGGCAGTTTTCGGTCAAACTGCTCCATGAAAGTTAAAGCTCTTTGTTCCATGTCAGTCTTTAAAACAGAATGTGTTTGTAAGGCCATAGGTGACTTTACTAGAACCTATTTGTACCCTAATGCTAATAATTTCCAAGATGTATTTCAAACCTATGTGCGAATCAAAGTCTCTCTAGATACTACCAAACCATTGAAACGTAAGATGAAAATCAAGGGAGCTGGTAATGAGTGGCTTTGGGTAAACTTCAAATATGAGAGACTCCCATCATTTTGCTTCTATTGTGGTCTTTCATTGGCAACTTGTAATAAGTGGCTCAGGGGTATCTATGATCTTGATATTGCAAAGGCTTTAAATTTTAGGGAGGTTTTAAGATGGATTAAGCAAAATGGGATGGAGAGAGTTATTTTTGAATCAGATTCACTCAACCTCGTTCAAGCAATACAACATCTGAAGGACAATTTCTGTCATTTTGGTCTCATCTTAAGAGATTGTTTACACATTCTTGGAGGAATGAGACAATGTTCCATTAATTTTGTTGAAGATCGATGAACTCTGTTGCTCACACTTAGTTCTGTTTTTGATTTTTAGGAGTGGGATCATGTCCCTTCTGCTTTTATTGTGGAATCACAACTGTTGGATTTGAATCATCAATAAAATTCTTTCCTTTCCCTTAAAAAAAAAATAATTTTATGACATATATAATTTTCTTATCAATCATTTTGAAAAAAAATAATTATAATAAAAATAATTTTTTTGAATTATTTAGAGTTAAAAAATAAAACAAACTTATTTAGCAAAAAAGAATATTAAAACTATACAAGATACTATTCTCTATTTAAAGTTTAATTTTTTTTAAGAACTCAACATAAATAAAATTTTATTTTATTAATCTTTATATTTGATAGAAGAGATAAATGATTTTGGGAGGAAACAAAAATCACATCATTTTATAAAAAGAAATGGTAATAAAGCCCTTATCTAGCTACTACATATGTATGTATGTATGTATGTATGTATGTATGCATAAGTTGGTCTAAGAATATCTCTAATCATTAAAAAAAGATACACGTAAGGCATTATTAATTGTGTTTGGATTTTGGAAAAGGGAGTAGAAAAGAAAATATAAGAAGGAAGAATAATGAACACTATAAGAATTGGACAATTTAGAAACAAATATTAAAAATGGAACGGATTTTGTTTCTAAATAGAAATCGATTTGAAATGAAAATGGAAAATAAAGACATTGAGTAGTTTTACAACGGAGTAGAAATGACCTAAGAATGGAATTTAAAAATGAATTTATGCTGTTGCTAAACCATTTTTACATCTAACTGGAATGAATGGCAAAAAATATTGAAATGAGATTGAAACCGTATAGAATTAATGTTTGAAACATGTTCACATTCGTTTCTAATGGTGGGAGGAAAGATTAAAAGCTAAAAATTTTGTTTGAAAATTAGAAACAGAATCAGTTTTCATTTCTATACAATGCTATGATTGCCATTCAGAAACATACTCAATTTTTTTATTTTAAATTGTCAAGGCTATAGAAAAGAATTTGATATCCATTTCTGAATATATTCCTAGATTATAAAGATACAACGAGTCCTAATTTCCCTTTTCTTTTCTCCCTCTCCTCACCTTACTCTCACAGTCTCACCAGCAGCCCGTTCGACCATTTCCACCAAAGCGTCCATTCCTAAGTACTCCCACCCACACCAGAGCACCCTACTTCCAAAGTACCCTCATCATCCCCACCCCCAGCTCTGTGTCCATTCGATCAAACCACCCCCACTAATTCTCACTAGAGTAACACCTTCCACTACCTTCACCATTGCCACCTTCCACCTACTTCACCAGCACTATTTGCATATATGATGGTTAATTTATTGTTATTTTTTTGTTAATTTATATATAACATCCAAAATTTATCAAAATTAAATTAAATTAAATAATTTGAGAGGTAAATGAAGAGTTGAAAGTGAGATATATAGATTGTATATGTGAAGTATATGTTAGATGTATATAGCATATAAAAGTCAAAAGTAACAAGGTAAAAGTCAAGGGTTAAATAGTAAAAGTGAAAAGTTAAAAAATTCAAAAATAAATTAATTTTGGATGGAAGATAATAATTTAGATTTAAAAATAAATAAATAATTAATTAAAATAATAAAATATTATATATATATATATGGATAGAAATGAAGAAGAATTAAAAAGTTAAAAATAAAAACTTATCATCTTCTATCTTCTTCTTCCTCTAGCTGATTTTACCATGGCCGAGTGGGGGAGATTTTTGCTCCACCCAACCTTAAATTCTTCAAGTTTTCCAAATACTTTTGGGTGAATTTGAAGATTCTACTATCAAAGGCAAGCTTTCTTACCTAATTTTTAAGTTTTATAGAAGTTTATGAATATGTATGATTTGAGTTTTTGAAAGAGTATATTATAATTGTTGAAATGTATATAGACAGTGTTCTTTTGATGTTGGAATTATGATTTTGAACTTATATTGAAGAAATATTAGATTTGGTTAGAATTTAGAAGAGGTAGTGTTGAATTTAGGATTTTAGAAGGGTTTTGATAAAGTATCGTTATTCATTGAATTTTATTGTTGAAATCATGTTCTAAAATGATTTAAATGACTAAAATATACTTAAATTACAATTTGGAATTTATTAGACTAAAGAATCAAAATTAAAGAAGCTTAGAACAAATTTTAGAGTTTTGAAGAAAATGTAATACATTAAACTTTATGTTGGTCGAAAGTGCGCTGGAGAAGAAAATTTGCCAACGTTGGGCTTGGGTGTCGCTGGCTCGGGCGCGGGCCAGGACATCCTGTGGCTAATTGGCCTGTGCCCATTTCACCGCAGAAAAATCTGCTGCGAATTGGCCCAAGCCAATTCGTCGCCGATTTTTATTTATTTATTATTTTTTATCATTTTTATTATTACTTTTTTATTAAAAATAAATATTATTTAATTAAAACACCACAAAAATTATTTTGGACTGTTTAAAAGTATCGAATTGGACCAGATAAAAAATTAAGGGTCTACAGTGACACCTCTGCTTAAGCGATTTGAGACTACAACAAAAGAGAGTGAAAAGCAATTTAATTTTTTATTGGATTTAGAGCCATACTGGACTCCGTACACAAGGTTGGTATGAGCTCTAGACTAAAAAATAATTTGGGTTATGGACCCAAGGTGAATTTAGAATTTAGGTTCTGGATCCGAGGTAAGTTCTGGGCTGAAGAATAATTTGGGTTCTGGACCCGAGGTGAATTTAGGATTTGGATTTTAGATCCAAGGTAAATTTAGGATTTGGGTTCTGGACCCGAGGTAAGTTTTGAACTTAAAAATAATTTGGATTCTAGACCCGAGGTGAATTTAGGATTTGAATTTTGGACTCGAGATAAGTTCTAGACTTAAAAATAATTTGGGTTTTGGACCCGAGGTAAGTTCTGAACTTAATTTGGATTTTGAACCTGAGGTAAGTTTTGGGTTTTGGGTTCTGGACCCGAGCTAGAGTAATTTGAGTTTTGAACCCGAGGTAAATTTTGGACTTAAAAGTAATTTGGATTTTGGACCCAAGGTAAGTTCTGGACTTAAAAGTAATTTGGTTATCTGCAAAAAATGATTGTAGTCCATAGGATACTAAAGAAATTTACAAAAAAAATTAGCTATTTTTTACCATGCCTATACTTTTTTCCCCCTGCGTGTAAAAAATATTTTAAAAGTATAAAATATTTGTATAAATGCTAATATTTGAATAATTGAATTGAATAATGGAGTTTACTATTTATTCACTGTGTAGTCACTCTTTATGCACTATTCACTTACTATTTACCAATAGTAATATTTTCTTTTTTTCTTTTTTTCTTTTCACGAGAATACTATTTTTCACTTATTTATTTTTGTCTTTTCCTTTGCAATTTTCTATATAAACATTTCATTCCTTCTTTTCATTCTCACACCATTTTCGAAACTTTCATCTTCATTTCCTTTTTCTTTTCCTTTGCAATTTGTCTTGATAAACCACAAAAGTTTTATTTCTTCAATACTCATCCGCACTTACATATTCTCATAATTAAAGTAAAAAGTTTAGTAGAGAGTTAAGAAGAAAATGCATGCTTCGAGATCAAGACCTCGATCCAATGCTGAGTTATTGGAATTTATTTGACAGCATGAAAATGGAACTATAAGTCTATTAGCTGGGATGCATCTTCATTGCAGTTCAAGTAAAAAAACTAAGGTAACAATGCAATTTGATATTTTTTATTTTTTAAGATTAGGAAAAATAAATTAATTAAAGGACTATGTTTAAGAATTTAATAAACAAATAGATAGACAGATTAAAATAAAACATAATGAGTAAGTTTAGTCTATGAATCAATGGTATTGGTATGATGATATACTTATCTTGTGTTAACTTACCTGGCTCCGTGTTAGCACGATCGTTACGTTATCCGGGGCGGAGGGTGTGTCTATAAAGCCCGACAATGGTATGATATAGCATCCTCTCGGGTAAACAGATTGTCCGAGGTTGCGATTTTAAAAGCTTTATCTTGCAATTACCATCTGAGGAGTGTCCGATAGACAGGAGTGTAGTTCAAGCATTGTCGAAGCGATGGATGGACATGACCCATACTTTTCACCTACCTATAGGAGAGATGACCATTGGCCCAAATGATTATACAGCCGTAGCTGGTATCTGGTCCTATAGCCTTCCAGTCCCTCTTACCAATGATATTCTGATATTTGAAGAAGTCCAACAGTTAATCGGTATAGAACCATCATTAAAAGGGCCTTTCAAGATAAAACTTGAGTCGATTCGGAGTTATTGGATGAACTACGAAGGATGGGTTCATAGGAAAACAGCCAAACGATATGCTCGAGGATTTTTACTGTATTTTTCTCGGGTTGACCATTTTATGCAACACCGAATCTACCATCCATTTGTCAGTGTTGAGGGCCCTTGTTGATATGAGTATGGTACCGCTTTATGACTAGGGTGAAGCTGGCCTTGCCTGTCTTTATCATGGACTAGACAAGATTTGCAGAAATAAGAAGTCTTTCGTTGGTTTCATGGTGGTTGTCGAGGTACTCTTCTTCCACCATTGTCAATTCCATTCTTATTCTTGCATGAATTTGATTTTCATTGTTGTTATAGGTATGGGCATATGAGCATAATCTTATGAGGGTGCCTGGCATTTCCCGAGAGAGAGTCGGGTATCCGAGATTAAATTTTTGGTTGTCCAATCGTGTAGCAATTCCCGACTCTCACCATGTGCACACCCAGCACTATCTCTTGAGTTGCTTAACCTAGGGCCAGGTAAGATAGTATCAATATACTTTAAAATTTATATAAATTTTCACTTACCTTATGTCATTTTGTAGGTCAATTTGGCTTGGTGGAACACAGAAAAGCGGACGAATTGGACTTCTTCCATGAATGTCACGTTGCCCTTTCAACATACCCGCCGAGTCATTGCTGGCCCTGTGTCTAGTGGCTGGTTTCTCGGGGAGACAGTGTATGAGTGGTTCCTTGGTCCCGAGAGACATAGAATCTTGATGAGTTGCCGGGAGTATACTTTAAATATCGCATCAATGCTGGAGAATGCATGGTGTTTGGCTCGGAACAGTTATGATGTTGATACCTTTCTCTATCCACCGGGTGCATCATATACCCAGTTTATTTGAGTAGGACTCTTGAACTTTGATGTATCTCCTATTGGCATACGGGAGATTCCCGAGGAAAAGGAGAATAGCGATGAAGAGGAATATCATAGAGAGGGAAAAGCGTCCATCCCGTATCTTGGGGCTAGCACCTCTCAGGTAAACTTTTACCATTTTGCCATTGTAATTACTTCTTTCTTAACTTATTTTGACTCTTTTAATGATTATTTTTAGGCTACTGGCTCATTTGGTCATGAGGCTAGACCTTCCTTTACCGCTCCTCCATTTGCTCATTCTAATCAACCAGAGATGTCATCTCATCCACAAGGCGTTGATATGAATTATTTGGTAGGTTTTCCTGTTCCATGATAATTTATGCTACATATATGTATGATTATGTATGCTCTTACTCTTTCCCTTCTAACTCACAGTGGATGCTTGAGGAACAAAACAAGAAACTTCAAGAAGAGTTAGCTGCTAGTAGTCAACAGGTTGCCCATTTTGAAAAATTGTATCACCAGCCAGAGCAAGATTTTCGAGACTTCCGATTTCAGGGGATGAGAGATCCTGGTGTTTCATCATCTAGGGGACCCCAAACTGATGACCATGAGATTTTATCATCTACTTTTAATGAGGACCGTTATAGATCTGAATTCTAAGGTAATAGAGGTTCAGGTGCTCCTGCTTCGGGCGGACTCAGGATAGGTGATATTCCTCCTCCTCCAATAGGCGATGACCTTTTTAAGGCTTTGTTTGATCATGATCCACCACCTCCTTCTCAGTGATCTATCATTATTATATTAGTTGAGAAATTATTATATAATAAAAATAATGATAAAAATAATAATGATGATATATAATTTGCACTTTTACTGTAACTTTTGACTTAAAATTTTTTCTTCTTCTTTTTTTTTTTTTGGTTTCTATCAACATTATTATTTCTACACTACAATTACTGGTCTTTCCTCTTCACATTCAAAATTTTCACAGTAGCATCATTGATTCACAAAACTGAAGGCAACGCCGTAATTCAAAACCGTTTCATCGCCAATTTTCTATCCTTGCCCATCTCGGTCTCAAGCTATTCCTTGTCAATTTCAGAATAGCCAATCATCCTATATAAATCTCTTTCCATGCCATGACCTCATACAGAAGCTAGGAAATTTTCCACAAATTTTCAATTTCAGCATCAAAATTCATGTTAACAATTCCAATTTCCCTCCAATTGTTAACAATGACCGAACTCAATTTGAAGAAAATAAAATGTCTATTTAAAAATATGAATGTCATTCATTGGAAACAAATATCTTGGTCAAAAATCGATACTTTGAAGTATTTTCAAAATATTAAATTGGACCATTCTTTTTTAGATGCCATGACTTCTTTTTGGAATGTGAATTCTAGGACATTTGAGATTAATGGCTTTGAGATATGTCCCATGATTGAAGAATTTGAGGTCATCCTTGGATATCCAAACAATCAACCAATGGCATTACCTATATTGATTTCCAAGACTCAACAAAAGATGCAAATGTTATTTCAACTTTCAAAGCCCAAAGTTCTACAATTGACGAGAGGTGAGAAAATTCTGCTTAGTCCCTTAATTGACTTTTGCCTTTCTCACTTGGCTCCTACTAAGGCATGGTGACGTATGCTTTGTCTATACTTGCTTGGCCAATTTTTGCTTGTTTCTTCTATTTGCGATATTGACCTATGAGTATTGGATATCATGGACAAAATGGAAGGAGGCTTGTCACTGATACCCGTAATTTTAGCTGAGACTTTAGTTGGATTAGACCAACTTAAATTAGGAGTGTCAAAGAAATTGGCTGGGAGTCCATTGTTGCTTCAGGTAATTACCTAAATTGCCCTTTCGAGTTTTCAATTTAAGTTTCTTTTTTATTATTGCTCTAATTTTTGCCTAGTCTGCCATTGTGGGTTTTCGAAACTAGCGAGCTATCCTAATTTTTGCCTAAGCCGCCCTTGCGGGTTTTCAACTTAGCGGACCCCCCTTTTTTTTTTTCTTTTTTAAATTCTTTTCTTGTGCTTAAAGATTTGGCATCAAGAGCGTCTCTGCTTGCTTGATACTTCATCTATGGATTTTGCCAGATATCTGCCGCGACATCACTCTACTAGGAAACTACTCCACCCTGCTTCTTCATATGCCGACTAGGTTGACTGGATCCATTCTCATGCTGAAGCCAACATCCGTTGGTTAGTACCTTGGTGGAAGATTTCTCGTATCACCATTCGTATGTACTTGATGTATTTTCCTCTTGCTGCTCTTCATCGAGGTACTTGCTATGATCCTCGCCGACTTGACCGTCAGTATGGAGCTGAGCTATGAGGTTGCAATTTTAATCTTGATTTTGACATGTCTTGTCTAATTGAAGCCTACTTGGATTGGCTGAAGCAAAGCTAGCCTACACGCTACACTTATCGTCTGCCATAGATTTTATATTTGTCAATTTCTCTAGAAAGAATACTGTTAGGATGAAAAAATAATGAAAGTAATAATAAGAGATGTTTCTTTTCCTTTTATAATTTGTCATCACCTTTTGCTATTGTGTTTATTTATTTTATCCATATCTGGTCAAATACTTAAAATAGTGCACATAGAATAATTTTAATATTAATTCTACTTTATTAAATTAGGGAATAACCAAACACAAAGCTAGCATACACAAGATCAATCATGTTGCCAACTATCCCTTTCGGGTTTTCTAATTGATGATTTTCTCTCACTCAGCCCTAATTGTTTCCTAGCCCACCCTTTCGGGTTTTCGAAACTAGCGGACTGCTCTAACTTTTACCTAGGCCGCCATTTTTAGGTTTTCAACCTAGCGAGCTCCTTTTCTTTTTCTTTTTTTTTATACATAAAACCTCTTCAACTTGTCAATGTTCACTGGCTCACTAAACTCATTCTCATCCATATCTAATAACTTCACTGCACCCTTGTTCATGACTTGTTTCAAAACATATGGCCCTTCCCGGCTAGGCCTAAATTTTTCTCTTGAATCGGATACATTAGGCTTACATTATTTCAACACTAAATCCCCGACTTTGAGTTTTCTGATCTTAACCCTTTTATTATAGGCCCGAGCTATCTTTCTTTGATACAGTTGATGATAATACAGTTCTTTTAACCTTCTCTCCTCTAGTAAAGCTAATTGTGTGTATCTGCTTACTACCCATACCGTCTCAGGTAGTTCAGCTTCTAAGACCACTCTCAATGACTTGATCTAAATTTTAATTGGCAACACTGCTTCTATCCCGTAAACCAAAGAGAATGGTTTCATTCTAGTCGGTGTTCGCACGCTTATTCTGTATCCCTATAAAGCAAAAGGAAGCATCTTTGACCAATCCCCGTATATCTTGGTCATCTTGGATAGGGTCTGCTTAATTGTCTTGTTTGTCACTTCTACTGTGCCATTGGCCTTTGGTCTATAAGGGGAGGATCAGTGATGATGGATTAGGTATTTTGAGAATAGGTCCTTAACTGCACCTTGGAATTGTACCCCATTGTTCGATATCACACTGTGTGGGACCCCAGACCTGCAAATAAGATTCTTTTCAATAACTCTAGCCATTTGTCTTACCCTCAGTTTGTTGAAAGATTCAGCTTCGACCCATTTTGAAAAATAATCTACCGCTACTGCAATGAAACGGTGACCGTTTGAGGCTGTTGGATGTATCTCCCCTATAATGTCAATCCCCCAAGTGGCAAAGGGCCAGGGTGAAGACATAGAATGCAATTCTTTAGGAGGCATGTGATTCAAATTACCATACATCTAACATTGCTGGCACTTCTTTACAAATTCAATACAATCTCTCTCCATGGTTAGCCAGTAGTAATCTTGTCGAAGTATCTTTTTAACTAGGGCTAAACAACTCATATATGGACTGTAACTTTTTGTGTGTATTTCTGACATGATATGCTGCACTTCAGGCTTCCTCAAGCATCTCAAGTGCACCCCATCAGGCCATCTTTGATACAACTCTCCATGAAAGGTGATGTATTGTAAGGACCACCGCCTTATGGCTGTTCTTTCTTTCTCTGTTACCCCCAATGGGTATTTCTTCTCCTCCAAAAATCATCTTATAGTGTCATACCATGCATCATGGTCTATATCAGTTTCCATGATTATCTCATATTCATAGCAAGGAGTTGATGAACTGATCAAAATCAGAGGCTTAAGGAATAAGTTGACAGGATTTTTCCATACTGAAGCCAATATGGCTAGGGCATCAGCCATCTGGTTTGCTTCTCTTAGTAGGTACATAAGCATGCACTCCTTAAAGTTCTTTTTCATCATGGTCAAGTAATGGTGGTATGGTTTTAACTTCTCTTCCTTCAACTCCCACTCTCCATTTACTTGGGATATTACTAGCAATGAATCGCTAAAGGCTTCCACCTTATCCACCTTCATAATCATTAGGGTTTCTAAACCAAAGATACATGCTTCATACTCCACCATATTATTGGTCGCCCTGAACTTCAACTTCTTGTCTAAAGGAATAAGCTCCCCTTCGGGTGATTCTAGTATGACTTCCAAACCTGCTCCTTTTCTATTCACCGCCCCGTCAAAATACATTTTCCATCCTTGTACTTCTATGGCCTCTAAATGTTCATCCGGAAATTCCAAGACTACCTCTTTGCTATCCGGTAAAGGTTGTTAGGCCAAGAATTTTGCCACTGTTCTACCTTTGATTGTTTTCCTGGTTACATACTCAATCTCATATTCTTCCAATATTATCATCCATTGCCCATACTTTCCAATCAAAGAGGGTGTCTCCCTTAAGTACTTCATTGGATCCAACCTGGAAATTTCTTGTACACTATAAGATTGGAAATAATGCCACAACTTCTTAGAAGACCAAACCACAGCTATACAGGTCTTTTCAATGATACTATACTTAATTTCATAAGGTAGGAGCTTTCTACTCAAATAGTAAACTATTTGCTCAAATCCCTGACTCATCTGCTTGGGCTAGCATGGCTCCTATTGACTCTTCTTCGACTGTTAGGTATAGTAACAAGGGTTTACCGGGTTTAGGTGGTTTTAAAACAGGTGGATTTAGTAGATACTCCTTTATTCGCTCAAAGGCCTTTTGACATTCTTCATTCCACAGGACTGGCTAATTCTTTTTAAGCAATTTGAAGATAGGTTCACAGATTGTGGTGAGCTTTGCTATAAACCTGCTAATGTACTGTAATTTGCCAATGAATCCTCAAACTTCTCTCTCCGTCTTAGGGGCTGGCATATCCCTGATTGCTTTAACTTTGTCAAGGTCAATCTCAATGCCATTTGGACCAATCACATGACCCAACAATTTGCCTGAGGTAACCCCAAACACAAACTTCTTCGGGTTTAGCCTTAGCTTATACTTCAATGCTCTATCAAAGAATAATTCTAAGTTTTGGATGTGTTGTTCCCTTGTATACTGATTTCACCATCATATCATCAACATATACTTTGACTTCTTTATGCATCATGTCATGAAATAATGTGGTGGCCATCCTTTCGTAGGTTGCTCCAGCATTCTTTAATCTGAACGGCATCACCCTATAACAAAATATACTCCATGTAGTAATGAAAGCAGTTTTGATTTTATCCTCTTGGGCCATTAACACTTGGTTGTATCCGAAAAATCCATCTATAAACAAGTGTAGCACACTAGAGGTTACACTATCAATGAGGACATCTATATGGGGTAAGGAAAAATCATCTTTAGGGGAAGCCTTGTTTAAATCTCTATAGTCCACACAGACCCTAATTCTTCCATCTTTCTTTGGCACGGATACTATGTTGGCAAGCCAGTCTGGATAATCTACCACTTCAAGGAATTTTACTTGTATTTGTTTAGTGACCTTTTCTTTAACTAATTCAGCCCATTCTAAACTTAACCGCCTAAGCTTTTGTTTGACAGGTTTCATGCGAGTGTAAGTAGGAATAAGATATTCGGTTATGTCTCTATCTATTCCAAGCATATCCTTATAAGATCAAGCGAATACTTCTTTATATTTTTTACACATTTTTTCAAATCTCTCTCTCTCATCGGGAGTAAGGTCGGATGCTATACTAATGTTTTTAGGATTTTCGGTTGTTTTCAAATTTAATAATTGTGTATCAACAGAGTTAATATTAAAGATGCTAATGTAGCCACTATTTGAATGTATGCAACCATCAGGAGAAACATCACACAAGTAAGTAAAATCAAACTTTATTGCATTCATTTTGGAAAAGAAAACATCATCATCCTCATACAAAGCAAACAAATTAAAATTAAAATCATTGTCATTGTTCTCAAAATCATAAAGTAGAACATCTTTAAACTTTTCTTCAACAAGGGCATCAATCTCCTCTAGTGTATTCTTGGCTTTCAGGATAACTTCTTTCTTTCTTTCCGGATTGGGCTCCTTGTCGACTGGCAGGGTGAGCTCTTTCTTCATTTGTTCCATTATCTCGGCAACATCAGTAAAAATTTCAAAACCCGGGATTAACTTTCCCATGAACATGATTGGCTCAGGCTTTTCTTAGAGTGGTCCCATGTCTGGAGTTTTGACAAAGATCTCTTCAAGTGGTGGGAAGCTCATCTTCTCATTCTTCTTTGGCTGGACATCTTTGTCGGTTCCTTCATACCCTAACCCTTTCTTGGAAGTTTGAGTTTTGAAGTCTGAAAGCTTTGTCACACCGGCCTTGCCCTTTCCAAGACCAGCTCCAGGAAGGTAGCTCATGTTCTTCATCATGTTCAAAACATTAGAGTCCACTACCTCATCATTAGAAATTGCAGCTATTTGGAAACATTGAGTGGCCTCTCAATCATTAGAGCATTAATGACCTCATTATCTTCGGCCTCGATGATCACCGTCTCATCTCCATTAGGGAACTTGATCTTTTGATGAAGGGTGTAAGGAACTCCACCATGAGGATGGAACCATGGTCTTCCCAAAAGTAGAGCAAAAGTAACAGGTATGTCCAAAATAACAAATTCAACAATAGATTCAATTAGACCAACCTTCATAGCAGCTTTGAAAGTTCCTTCGACATGCCTCTTAGTATTGTCATAAGCCCGAATGGTTATCTCGGTTGGGCTTAAATCCCTCGTTGACATAGCTAGCTTTGACAATATTTTAAGTGGACAAACATTTATGGCAGACCCATCATCAACCATCATACATGGAGTCCTTTTTTCTTTGATTTCTAATTTAATAAAGAGAGGGCGGATGTGATCTTTCCCCTCTTCTGATAAATCCGCATCTGAGAAAGATATCATTGCCATATTAACTTCGCTTTTCTTTTGAATGTCTTCAAATTTCATTACTCCTTCAACTTTTATGAAGTTAATTAGCTCCACTGGTGTTATGGAGGTGGAAATTGGCATGCTAGCCAAGGCCTTGGCCATAGTTTTACTGTACTTCTTAAAAGTGGCCAATAAGTCCCAAATGCTAACACTTGCTTGGGTTCTCTTCAACTGCTTAAGCACAGTATCATCTTCCTCTTCTTTGTTTCATTAACTTTTACCTCCTTAGGTGGTGGCCTTGCATAAGGCTTACCAAATCTTGTGTTCATTACTTCATCTTCTTCAGGCTCGGACCAGGTCCATTCATCCTTCTTGGGTACAAGATCGTCATCACTATCGCTTGAATCCCAAAACTCATTCATAATAAAGATTGCTACTCCTTTACCCACCATAGCTTGTTCAACTTTGCTAAATACCACTTCTTTTTTTGTTGCTTCTTCATCCACATCTTGGAAAGAAGACATGACAAAACTTTCATGCAAACCTCCTCCACTCATGAAGGTTGCCGGTGGTGGTACTCTATTGAACCTTAGCAATGGATTGTCTTTGGTGTTTGGCTTGTTGGGATCTGGCAGCTTCCTACTATCAATCAAATTTTGGATCTCATACCTCAACCTCACACATCTATCCATGTCGTGCCCTTGCATTTGTTGAAATTGACAAACTGCCTTAGTGTCAAAATTAGGTGGGAGAGGGTTAGGTAAAGGATAAGGATTTAAGGGTTGTAACAATCCCTTCTTTTGTAGCTTATTAAGGACCCAAGACAGTGACTTTCCCAATTCTGAAAACTGTCTTCTTCCTCCTTGGCCAGTAGCATTAACATCAACTGCCTTTTGCATGCCTTGGTTACCAGACTGATAGTTTTCTTTCTTGTTCCTTCTTAAAAAGAGGTTCTTCTCTCTTTCCCACTCTTTAATTTATAAACCAGCTTGTAAAAGGTCCTTGAAATCCCGAATGAGTGTATGAGACATCCTTTCGCGAAGGCTAGGTAACACTCCTCTTACAATCATTCTAATTTGATCGGATTCATCAGGCCTTCTCTTGAGCAATGCAGCCTTATTTCTCCATCTCTTCATATAGTCCAAGAAATTCTCATTCAGCCTTTGTCTAATGGACTCCACCTCCATTAGAGTAACTTCTAATTCAGTATTGTATCCATATTGTTGGATGAAGGCCTTGTATAGCAGATCCCAACTCTTTTAAGTGTCATCATCTAAGGTATTGAACTAGTTTTAGACAACAGGATCCAATGAGAACATAAAGTACCTTAAAGTTTGAGCCTTAGTAGCTTGTGCAGATAGCATAACAGTGATATACTGCTTCACACGGAGGTGAGGATTTTTAGTTTCATCAAACTTTGCAAAGGATGACATCTTGAACTTATAAGGGACCTCCTCATCTTGTTCAAATAGTTTGTCGATCTCGGAGATCTCTTCGGTTTTCAGTTTCTTCTCAAATTTCTTTTCCAAGTCCGCAATCATCTTTTCAACATCTGAAGTTTCAGTTTTCTCCACAGCTGATCTTTCAACAAACTTCGGTGTTTTCTTCTTGTTTTGAGGATCTTGGAAGTATTGAGCCCAATTGTCATCATCATAAAAAACCACTTCACCAACTTTAGCCTTCTCCTTGTCCTTTGGCTTCTTGGTGCTAGCAGATGCTTCGACATTGTTTTCTAAAATTGCAGCCAATTGGTTCTTCATAGTCTTAGCCAGGGTCTCCTTTAGTTCTTCCATTTTACCATTGAGGGCATCGTCTACCATTCTTTGAATTTGTTCAGGCTCCATTACTTTTGGTGAAAAAGTGATTGAATCATTTCTAGATTCTTCGTCTCCGGCGTAGGTTGGATTATAGTAAGCTTTTGAACTGTCGTAATCCAGGACTGCGAGCTAGAAGGGTTTAATGATATGTCATGTGATGCATGTATGCATGTATGCACAAACAATAAATAAACAAGGATAAATAGGACGTTCCTTCCAACCTTATAACATCTACACATGAATGACGAGTCTCTTTTCCTAGGTAATATGGTTAACAAAATACCAACATGGGGTATCTTGTTTTCTAATAATTCCTTCGGATGTTTTAACTAATAGTTATATTTTTAAAAAAGGAAATCAGTTCATAATAATTCCCATTAATTAGGTTTTAATCCATTCAACCAACTAAAGTAAATTTTATGCTATATTGGATTAAAACTAAATTAAGAGATTTATTATAAATAGATTTCTCATTTAAAAAAATAACTAATGATTTATGCCAAAAACAAGCCCATGATTAATAATTCTTAGTATAAACTAGGCTCACAATTGATTTTTGGTATTTTTATAATTGACCTAAATAATTTGTAAGCTCTTTTAAAAGATTATGAAAATAATTTTATTTCTAAGCTTATTTGTAAAAAATATTTTAGAAAAAATGGATTTTGGGCTTTGTATTTGGGTCATGAGAAAAGAATTTTTGATTTGTTTTTAGAAAAGTTTTATGTCCAAAGACCATCTTGAAAAGTTTTAAAAATAGCTTTGGTCTTTTGGACTTTAAAGAAAAATTTATTTTGAGCTTAAAACATACTTAGGTCATATTAGAAAAGGAACAAACCAAATAAGTCATGATTTAAGCCAAGATAAATTAACCATAGTCAAACAACAAGCATTTGGGGTAAAAACCTAAGGAGAGTAACTAGGCAGATTACATGAGCTTTAGTCTTTGGGTTGAAAGGCTAAGGTTCCCATAACAAGTATATACCAAAAGGTACAAGGCTATGAGTGGTTATGCCATGCTCGATCTCCATACCTTGAGTGAAAGTATGGTATCCCTTATATAACACAACATGGGTAACACGGGCGTCTTAACTTACGCACATAATGCAAACTAAATGATGTAATGGATAATACCATGATAAGAAAGAATAGAATAATAAAAAGACCAATGGAATCAACTTCTCTTACCCCAGTGGAGTCGCTACTGTGAGCGGAAATTTTTGCCCCACTCCCGGTGGAATAATTCTTGTGACTTCGACACTGTTTGGGCTTGAAGCCTTAGAGAACAAGGGCCTAAGCCCGGAGAAAATGGAGTCGCCACCCGGACAGGCTGCAAAAAATAATGGAGTGAATAACTAGATTCCTAATGAATCCCCAACCCCTTAATGGGTTCGAAAAGTTGGGTACATGTGGGGAATGTGAGAAATGGCCCAGCACCCCCACAACGCTCAGTTCATTGGAACCGGCCTCCTTTGCAGGTCTTAATATTATAAAATTCTTAAATATAATAATATTATTCATACTACATGCAACAATTAAAATAAAGCATCATTAAATTAAAATCAAAGCAATGTCCAAACAAAGCAAATAAATGGACACTCATTCGAGGATGGAAACATGTCCTTACATCGTCCATGTCTAAAACTAAATAGGACACCCGCCGAAATGCCAAAAATGTGTCCTTTACATTGGTCCAAAATATAAAAGCAATTTAAATTACATGATGCTTAATACATGAGATCCCCAACATATGGAAACATACCTCTTATAATTTTGAAATCAAAACAAATCAATAAAAGTAAACATCCATTCATGATAAACAAATCAAATATCAAAATTAAATAAATCAATCATCAAAACATATAATAAACATTCATCCAATTTAAATAAAATAGTAAGTATATAACTTTAGGGTTCATGTATCAATTAGAGTTTCTTGGGTTTTATGTTTAACAATTAGGGTTTAAGTAAATAAGATTAAAGCTTATGAAAATAAAATAAAATCTTTAGATATTTGAAAGGAACAAGCTACTGTGATGATTTGGAAAATAGAATTAATTAAGATTAATGGCTTGAATAAATTAGGATTTAGTTTTGTATTTTGAATAAAGCTACTGTATTTTGAATAATAATAATAAAGGAAGTTAAACATAAAGACTTACAATACACAAATAAATATTGATCCCTTCGACGAGCTCATACGGCGATCCCGCTAGCCGGTTAGCTGGCGGGAGTCAAGGGGGCAGCTCCCCTTGCGGGGTCGGGGGCCGTGCCCCGGAAGATTTTGAAAATTTGGCTTTTAGGGTTGTAGGTTTTGGTGTTGAAAATTAAGATTTTAGGGTTTGAGATTTAGAAAATAGAGTTTTAAAATTGGAAGAAACAAGCTACTATAAATCTTAGAAAAATAGATTCTGTTAGGGTTTTAAGAAAACAGATTATTATTTTGTAGTTTTAGAAAAGTATAATTAGGGTTTTAAATTTTAAAAGTTAGCTTTATGGGTATTAAGGTTTTAGGGTTTTGAAAAAACATACTTTTTAGGGTTTTAAATAAAGTTTAGAGGGTAAACAAAATAATTGATCAAATAACAAAAACATGTATGTTTAAATAATTGATCAAATTGTATGATAAAGCTACTGTGAACATAAACAAAGAAATAGAGATTCAAAACCTCCGTTGTTGGTTCCACCACAATCTTGAATCCTGGTTGAACAATAACAAAGACAGTCTGGGCTACCTTTGATGGGTTGTATATTATTTACTGCTTCTTGATTCTTCAAGCTTGAGATTATGAATAGACTGCCAAAAATAATTTCGAGCTCCAAAGGTCCAGATCCTCTTTTAAGATCAAAAGTCAAAAGTCCCTTTCTGTGTGTTTTAATATGGTATTTATAGGAAAAAATAAAATTCTAATACTAATTGGCTAAAGAAATAAAAATTCTTTTAGGAAATAAAATAAAAAACCAAGTAAAAGAGGGTTTTGGTAAAATCGCACACGGGCCGGACATGCGAAAGTGCGCTGGCAAAGAAAATCTGTCGATGCTGGGCTTGGGTGCTGCTGGCTCAAGCGCGGGCCAAATCCTGCAGCGAATTTGCAAAAATTTTCGTCATCGATTCTTCCGTCGCTGATTTTTATTTATTTATTTATTATTTTTTTATTTTTATTAAAAATAAATATTATTTAATTAAAACACCACAAAAATTATTTTGAACTGTTTAAAAGTATCGAATTGGACTGGGTAAAAAATTAAGGGTCTACGGTGACACACTTACTTAAAAAATAGAGGCAAAAATGGCAGTGAAGGACACTACCACTTGACATGGCCAAGCCACTTGTCATGTCAAGCGGCATGGACACGGCCAGAAGGCTTGGCGGTGTCCTTGGTCGTGTCACCCAGACACGATCAAGCCGCCCAGCCGTGTCCCCATTTCTTTCGCCTGCTGACAAATCCCAGTGTTGGACACACCCAAAGGACACGGTCAAACCACTGGCCGTGTCCCTCCTAAAGAATCAAACACTGCCAAGCCATTCCCAGCTTGGCCATGTCACCCCTTTTTAAAATCTAAAATTTACCCAATCTGGTCCATTTTCAAAACCCTCACTTCCGTTTTCCTTTCTTCTTTCTCTCATCTCTCTCTCTCTAAAACCTCTATTCTCATCCCTAAAAACCTCAAAATTCCACCAAATCTTTCATTATTCTTAACCAAAAACTCAATTAAACCCATTAAATCTTTCAATTTTCTAATAAAAAATTAATAAAATTCATCAAAGCTTCACTTTTTACCAAAGAATCAAGATGCCTAGAACAAAATGGTGTCCCATCATAAGAGAAGGCAACCTTCATCATCCTCTTCATCATTTTTAAAGAGATTGGCTCTTCTATTAAGGGGTTTCTTTCCAATGAGGCATGTAAGCGAAAAATCCCTTGATACTCTCCAAATTAGAGAAAATTTTACTAGATATGTTCAAAACCTTGGATGGAAGAAATTAGTTTCCCTTAAACCTTTGCAATTCCAAGAACTTACCATGGAATTTCTAACCTCTCTTAAGGTTGAAAGAGATGAAAAGAAGATTTGCACTAGGTTTAGCTTTAAATTGCTTGGAAAACTATGTGTTCTTGATATTGAAAATTGAATGCTATTTTTGGTTTCCATCAAGAAAGAAAAAATGTGTGCCTAAAGATTTTAGACAACAATTCACATAGGGAGCAATAGGCTCGGGTGGAATGTATGTGGCCAAATCGGCCAAGGCAACAAAATTGATAAATCCCATCTTGAGGTATTTACATAGGTTTATGTCATATGGGTTCTTTGCATGGGAAGAAAGTACGGGTGTGGTGGAACTAAGCAAACTATTTTTCTTAGATTTTGCTAGCAATGCTATGCCCGTGAGTACCGACTATTAGTTAGCTGATGTTTTTTATATCATAGCAAATAGAAAAAGGGGCGCAATTTGTATAGGTGGATTGGTGACCACCTTAGCTATGACACTTGTTGATGGTTTTAACCCGAGCACTTGCCATATGACTAGAATTTTCGAAAGTGATTCATTAGACCTTGCTACCCTTGAGAAGATGTACATGGTTACAAAAAGGGGAGGGGCTTATGTGATGGCTTCAGATGAGCAAGTTGCACCTAAGGACCGGCAAAAGAGACCATGAGTTGATGAGGAGTCTGACTCGGATTCACTCTATTTGGATGAAGATTCTCCAGCTCTAGAAAATCAAGAAATTATTAGTAAGATTAAAGCATTGGAAAGCAAGGTAGATATAATCATGTTGAAGTCCTTCACTAGTTGGAACAAATCAATAGCAACCTTGCTAAGATTTTTAGCCTTCACCCTTCAGCAGCATCATTATCACATCCTCCATCACTATAGATCATATCAGCTTCTGCCTTTTGAGAACACTTCTTATTTTTCTTATTTTCAGTTGTTGAATACTTTAGTTGCTATTTTTAGTTATCGCTGTTTGTTATTAAAACTTTATGTTTTTGGTTATTTTATATTTATTGCTTTTTAATCTTGAACAATTAATGTTTTGTAGATGAAAAGGTAACACTTGTCTCGCAAAAAAAATGATGGAAATCATGTTGTACTTTAACTTTTACTTCTTTTAAATTATCCTAGTTTCCATTGAGGAAAATATCAATCTTAAAGTGTGGGGTGCTAAGTTTTTGTTCATAAATGCAAGCTTTATTTTTCGTAATTTAGTTGTTATTTTTAAGCCTTTATTTTAGTTATTGTTTTAGTCATTTTTGTTAAGTGTTTTCCCTTACTTTACATATTGTTTTGAAGTATATTTTTTTTAAGTTCAATTGTTATAAGTTTCTTGGTAGGTGACCTTTTAATTTTTGAAGCATGAATTGGAGAATTAGATAAAATTGGTGCTTATTGTTGATTTGGTGGATATTCCTTGTATTGCCTTTTTAAACTTGTGAGAAATTGAGCCTATTAAATTCTTAGCCAACTCAATATTCTTTTTTGTGTGCGACCATCTTTAATTGATGAATTGCTAGAACTTGTTTTGACATGCATTTGAGATTACTTAAAAATTTCAATTAGACATCAATATGATTAAGACAATTAGGTGAATCCATTTTAGCTTAAAAAGATTAACCTTATATTCAACCTTAGTTAGCCAATTTTGAGCCTATTTCATTTCTCCTTTTCTTTCTTTTTCACAACATTTCTAGCTTTGAACCATGCTATTTTATCTCTTACCCTTTCATTAAGTCAAGAGCATTTGAAGAGCGTTAATGATTGACTATTGAGTTAAATAAGTGTGGGGTTAAATTTAATGGGTTTAAGATTGCAAACCATTGTGTTCTTTAGTTGCAAACCATAATTTACTGAAAAAAATAAAAAAAATGGTAAAAAAAATTTTTGTTCTTGTTGGGAGGGTTGAAATGAGTTTGGAAATGATCTTTGCAAATTTAATAAGTGGAGTTCCTAAAATGTTCTTTAATGTCTAAAGATTTTAGGAGTGTTAAATTCTTTTATACAGATTGTGTAATTGATATTTTGGAAATATTTGAAAAACAACCAAAACTCTAACAAATTTTTTCTAGAGATTTTTATTTAAAATTTGTATTTTGAAAATTTATTATCAATTGGTATTATTTTATTTATTTATTAAGGTAGATTATAATTGTTTAAATATTTATTGGAATTATGGTAAATTTTGTAATGATTGAAATTGTGACATTTTTATATTATTTATATGTATTATATATATATGAAGGTATATGTATTATACATATATAGGATAAAAGGGTGTTACATTATATACTATAGTTAATGATTTAGATGGTTCTGATGTTTATGGCCCTATTATTTTATTTGGTTAAGTAAAATATTTTTAATTAATATCAATACTGAAATGCAATTTTATTATGTTTTGATAGTATAATATACTTCTTTGTTGTGTGTTTTGCTTTGAAGTGTAGGGCTATATGTTACTTTTATCTTTCTAGTGAAAAAACTTTTATATTTTTGTTTGCATGATATTAATTTGAAGGAAAATTTTCTATAGTCAAAATTAAAGCTTTCTTTAATTCGAAATATCATCGTTTGTTTAGGGTAATAGATAATGAGATCTATTTGGTTCTATGACCAAACCATTAATCTAAATTGTATTGAAATAGTAGATGATGGTTTTTTTTATTTGATCTTAATCAACCATGAGCTTGAAAGTAGTTTTTGGATTACATATCCATGAAACTTCCTCCTGCCCTTTCTTCTCCTTTCTTAGAACAGCAAAAACATTTCATGAAAGCACATACGAACTAAATTTAACATCAACTAGTTTATTCTCTCCATGTAATAATTTCCAGCTTCCATAAGATGTATATTTCACCTCCTTAGGGAAACTGAAGTAGTTGTATTAAACATAATGTAGCAAATATTCATTTTCACACCTACCTAAACTAAGAAGTAAAGAAATTCCATTAGTAATTTTCACACATTAGAATACAAATAATATCTATAAATGAATAATATATGCACATTGTGCATGCATGTGCATGCTTTATTAGTATATGCATATGACATTAGTTTTCAATTCATAATAAGATAGATGTTGTGCTATATTTTTAGAACTGACTACTTTGCATCAATGAGTATAGAATTAGAGATGCTAAAAAATATAGTAGGAAAGCAAAAATAAGACAATAATGACAAAATTTTAGTTTAATTTAGACCTCACCAGTAACAATAGTGAGATAATAATATTTAAATTTTATCTTGTTACCAAAGTGTAGTATTTTTTCCTTTTGTCTGTGGACGTAGGTTTATGTCGAACCATGTAATTTTTTTTCTCTATCTTCTCTATTTTGTCGTTGCATCTTTTATATTATCCGAAATTAAATTTTGAATCAATTATAACAAGTGGTATCAAGACCTAGCTAAATTTAATTTGAATTATTTGTGGCTATGACAAAATTTAATGCTAAGAAGACCAAGCTATCGAGAGATTAATGGAGAAGGTAGAGAAAAATTCTAAAAGGCTTGATGGAGAAGATGAAGAAAAATTCTCCTAATTTGTTGAAGGTTTGACAAATTGAAGACTTTGAAGATTTGAAGCATATGATCCTTCAATTTGAAGTAAGGTAAAGATTGTTGGGATTGTTGACAATCAAATGATTGCAATATTTTAAGTTAAGGTGAAGATTGTTAGGATTGTACCTCAAAATCTTAGTGGGATTTGGAATGAGACTTTTTCCTATTTGGTATGTGAGAAATATTTTTAAATTGAGTGAATAATTATTTCCTACATAAACTAGAATTCTCATTTTAATATTATTCCTTGTTGAGTTAGTTAGGATTCATATTGAGTTAGAATTAGTGGTGAGTAATATTATCAATAAGAGCATTACATGAGTGGTTCTTGAAGGACTTTTGTACAAACATGTAATTTTCTTTTGCCAATATTTGAGTAAGCCTTATGTATTAGACAAAGTTAGTTAAGAGTGTTATAATTTTAATCTTTGAGAATTGTGATCATATTGAATGAATTTGGGGCATATTTGGTGGATTTGGGATGAGGGTGAGTGTTATTTCCTTTTCTAAGTTTGTATCTCTCTCTAATTTCATTAGTGAATTTTTCTTCCCTTCATCCGTAGATTTAGACTTATGCTGAACTATATAAAATTTATTATCTTCTCTATCTTTTTTATTTTGTCATTGCATCTTTTATATTATGTCAAAGTAAATTTTCAATCAATTCTCTTGAAAATGAGTCATTGAATTTACCCAAAACAATCTTCAAATTGAAATGGTTCTTAGCATTATTGCCCTTGAAAGTAGCATGGCCAGCGTACTAATGCAAATTATCTTTGATTTCTATAGTGGTAGCTTCCATTGTTGATTACAATTTGGTTCTGATTCTATTTGCTCTACAAATTAACATGGTTGTTCCTTGTGAACCCATTCATGGCTATAAAGGTGAGGTTATGCATTATAAAAAGAATATATATATATAGGATACCAGCAAAAACTTATAGGATCTTACAGGGGATAAAATAATTTTACAATGATTAATAAAATAATAAACAGTTAGGCAAAACAAATAATAAATAGACAGAATACAGAATGTAAAAGACTATATTAAAATAATACAATATATTAAAAACATATATTAAAAACATATAAAGAATAATTATAATCTCTTTTAAATGGTACGGCGGCGTTGTTTCATACCTGGTGCAAAGGAGGGCTTCAGACAAGTGCAAGTCTGACGTTGCTCCAATTTATATTTAGGTTTCCAGCCTTATATACCACTTTAAAGATTACAATTAAATCTTTAATTAAATTTATTTCTTAAGTCTAAAATATTTTAATTTTGTTTTATCAATACACACTCTTATGTCTATTATTTTTAGTATACCTATTTATACTATATGTGGTATAAATATACGGATCCCGTATAAGTATACAGCGTTGAATAGAGAGAGAAGAAAGCAGAAAAGGATAGAATATGGAAGTCCTTTTCAGCTATTAGTAGTGCATATAATTTCTGATGTTCTATTTCCAGATCAAGCTCAACTTGCTCGTTTATTGCTTGCAAGAATTAGAACAGAGCATACTTAAGAATGAAGATGAGAGATGAGATATAAAATTTTAACTTTATTTAAATAAAAAAAATAAAATACAATTCAGAATAAAACTTTAGAATTAAAATACAAATTATAAATATATAACTACCTTATACAAGGAGATCTATAGGTGAGGAGGTTACAGAACTGGAAGAAATATAAGTGAAGGGGGAAAAGAAGAGAGAAGCTAAATCTAAGGCTTAAGGTTCTTCAATGTCTTCTGTGTGAGAGAGGGGTATTTCGGATGCCTTTTACCTTCAGAATGAGCTTCATTATATAGACAGAGGCTTTATATCTTTACTGTTCTTGTCACATGTCTTTGCACTGTAGAGGAATAGTAACCTGTCGTCACTATTTACTTTTACTGTACCTTCACGCGGCTGGAACTGTAGATGAATAGTACCTTATTGGAGGTACTGTTCGCTTTACTGTGGATGAACAGTTCTTCTGACTTTACTGTTGGAATACCTGCTGGTGAATACTGTTGATGAACAGTATTTTGTCAGTGGGCACCGCCTTTATTGACTAATCTGAGTGGAGAAATTAGGTTTCTCCTGCCTTTAATCAGATGAATCAGATTCAACTTCTGACTCAATTTTCTTTTTATTTTTCTTTATCTTTTCTTTCTTTTCTTTATTTTTCTTTTTCTCTTTTTCTTTTTCTTTTTCTTTATTTTTTCTTTTTTCTTTTTCTTTTCTTTTTTCTTTATCTTTTTTCTTTTCTTTTTCTTTTTCTTTATTCTTTTTTCTTTTTCCTTTACTTTTCACTCTGATGGGTGACAATATACCATAGCAATCATCTTCATTACTTGGACAGTAATCCGAGTCAGATGTCTCGGTGGATGATGACGTCATGGATGATGTAGAGGAATCCGAGGAAGAGGAAAGAGATTTTCTTCTTCTGGATGAAGCTTTAGAGATTTTAGTTTGGGCTTTATTTGAAGATCCAGCAGAGTGGGTTCTACTGGGCTTAACGGGCTCAGAGGTTGAAGGAAGGGTTTCAACCATCTGTTCCATTAAGGCTCTATATTCTTCTACAGTCTTTGAAGCTGCAAGAAGGGTAATGTTTTGGGCTCTTTGAGCTCCAAAAGAGACTTATAGTCTTGGGTCAAGACCATTATGGTTTCTCTTCAGGAGCCATGCTTTAACAATTTCTTCAGTAGTTGAATTGCGAAAGGCAGTCCACCACTTGACTTTAGACTTTCTCAATATAACAAGGATATTAGTACCTGACTGAAGTGAGGAGTCAAAATACCATTAATATACCCAAGGTACATTGAAGTTTAGGCAAAAAAGAAGTAGAGGAGGAAAATTCCTCTCATATGGTGTAGGATTTAGGTGAGCTTTAAAATATTTGTAAGCTAATAGTACATCTTGTGGAAGAGTTCTTTCATCATTTCCACAATAATGCCACCAATCAACAAACCAGGAGGGAAGGTTATTGATTTTTATATTGGTTTCACAATAGATGAGCCAGGAATGGGTTTTTCCAGGGTTTTGGAAAAATAAGGCTTAAGTCCAGGCATCAATGTAATCTCAATAGTTATATGAAGAACAATGGGCTATAGAAGGAAGGGCTTTAAATTGCACAGGAATGTGCAAGGGTTTTCCCCATTTAGAAGGATGGAGAATTTTCTTTATTTTAAATGAAGAATAGGATATAACAGCCTTATCTTGCTGATTATAATTGTGTTTAAAAAATAGAGATCCAGAATCCACAAGAATATTAAGATAATATTCTTGGGTTTTAGTAAAATCTGTTGGTTTAAAATACCATCCTTTAGGATAAACAGAATATATAGTAGACCATGGGTTCTGTTGGACAGGCCCAAAGTTAATAATTAATTCTGTAAAATAAAAACTTTTATTAAACCAAAAAGTTTTTTGCTTTAATGGAAAATTTGTTGAAACAATTTGAGTTGAAGATTTTGAAACATCCAACTCAGTTTTAGAAATGTTTTGAGATAGGGTTTTTTGAGAAGAAGATTCTCCTATCTCAATCTAATTTTTAAAATAAGGAATTAGAGAGTCTTTACCTGGAACCCCTGGAGAAGGTTTGTGTCCCAATTTTAGCAAGGCTTTAATTACTTCAGGTGACTGGGCCAGCTGGGAGACCCAGAGTTCAACATTTGCTTTATTTTCTTCTTGGACAGCATCAGCCCAAGACTTTATGGGTTTAGGTTGAAGAATACTATCTGAATGATCAGATAGAGCTTTAGGAGAGTCACCCTCTAGGGTTTCTTTATCTTTATTGGCTGTTTTCTTTTTTCTCCCCATGATTCCTGAGAAGGAATTCACGAGTAAGGAAATCAGGTAAGCTATTATTTTCTCCTTTAATAAACTCAAAATCAAAATCAAAAATACTTAAAATAGCTTGCCATCTAGCAAAAATTTATTTTGAGGCAAGGTTTTTAACATCTTTTTGCAAAACATCTTTTGCACTTTTACAATCAATTCTTAATAAAAAAATTTTGATTTAATAAATCAAATTGAAATTTTTAAATGCATAGAACAATACTCAAAATTTATTTCTTTATTGTAGAGTAATTTAATTGGGTTGGACTCCAATGTCCTGAATAGAACTGGACTATGGTTTCTTTACCCTCTTTAACTTGTTTTAAAATCCCACCAAAACCTATATCTAATGCATCAGTTTCTACTATCTTAGAAGCTAATGGATCAGCTATATGCAGGCAAGGAATAGTTTTAACTAAGTCTTTAACTTGTCTAACTATACCAGAATGGACCTCAGTTCATGGGCCTGGGTTCTTCTTTAACCTATCATGCAAAGGTTTAATGGTTCTATTTAGATTGGGAAAGAATTCTATGACATAATTCAGACAACCTAAAAATCTTTGTAACTGAGCTTTATTTATAATTTGGTCAGGAAACTTATCTCCAAAGGCTAAGTTTCTTTCTATAGGATCTATAATTCCTTGTTCTATATAATGTCCTAAGAACCTAATCTTAGTTTGAAATAGAGACATCTTAGTTTTACTTAATACTAAACCGTTATGTTTAATTACCATAAAAAATGTTTTTAAGTGTTTAAAATGTTCATCTATAGTTGTAGAATATATTAATACATCATCAATATATACAATACAAAATTTAGTGTATGGATTGAAAATATCATTCATCACTCTCTGAAACTCAGAGGGTGCATTCTTTAAACCAAAAGGCATAACATTCCATTCATACTGTCCAAATGGAACAAGGAATGCAGTTTTATACCTATCTTTAGGGTTTATCTGGATTTGCCAAAATCCTGATTTCATATCAAATTTACTGAATATATTAGCTTTATATAATCTTCCTAATAAATCTTTTTTATTTGGAATAGGATACCTAATCCATTTTAAAGCTTTATTTAAAGGTTTATAATTTATTACTAATCTAGGTGCTCCTCTTTCTATTTCAGAGGCCTTGTTAACATAAAATGCAGCACAAGACCAAGGGCTTCTAGATTTTGTAATTAATCCTTTATTTTCTAAATCATTTATTTCTTTTTTACAAAATTCAATTAAATCAGGCGCCATCTGAATGTGCCTAGCTTTAGTTGTAATAGACTTCTCACCAAAGCCTATTTCATATGGTAAATAAACCATATGTTGCTTTCTATTCCAAAATGCATTTGGAATATCAGCACACATATCTTTTTCTATTTGCAATTTTAATTTATTAATTTTTTCTTGTATAAATTTATTATTTAACTGTTCATTTATTTTTTGTAAATGATAATTATTTTTTAAATTACAAAGTTGTTCAGACTTTGCTTTTATAAGTGCATTTATTTGTAATTCATTTATTGAATGTGCCTTTAAAAGATTTAAATTTCTCTTTTTTGGTTTTTCCAAAAATGAAAAAATTATCTTTTGATTTCTAACCTTAAAACCTATACTATCATCATTCACCGAATAAGGTGTTATCAAATTCATAAATGGCGTTCCTAAGATTACCATATGATGAATATTAGTTAAAATAAATATATTTTTTATTTCTAAATTTTTATCTATTATTGATGCTTCTGCTTTACCAAGTATATTTAATTTAGATTTATTTGCTGCTTATAAACTTTCATTAGTTTGTTGCCAAAATCTTTTTGGTACTAAACTAGGTTTAATGCAGTTTAAATCAGCTCCTGTATCAAATAATGCTATAGTTTCTATATTATAATTATCTGAAAATTTTTATTTTATTTTTATTAAATATTTTCTAGATGTTATTTCATGTAACATAAAAATTAAATTATCAGGAATTTTTTCTTTATTGATTAAATTATTTTCATTAGTTTCTTCTTTATTTATTTGTTCAATATCTTCTTCTTCTTCATCAGAAGAAATTGAATTTAGTAAAGACTTTATTATTTATGAATCTTGTTCTTGTTTGTTTTTTAATTCTTTTAATTCTAATTTTATTTCTTTAATTTCCCTTTGTAAATCATTTATAGTTGGTTTATTTTTTATTGTTTTATTTTTATTTAATATTGTAGTTAAATCATATGTTTGTTTACTAGTACTAGGTAATATAGAATGTTTAGGTTTATCATCTTCTAATATTTTATTTAACATTTTTTCTTGAATTTTAGGATCACTTATATATTTTATTGCTTCTAATATAGATTCCCGTTCTTTAGTTAATACATTTAATGATTTACTACTATATTCAGAACTTGATTCTGTTCCTATATCATCTATCTGATTTAATTCTTCAGAATCTGAATATTCTTCAAAATCTGAATAATCTAAATATAACTCATAAATCTTATTTAATACAGATTCTTCTAAATTTAATTCTTGTAACTTTTTATCAAATTTACAAAATCTTAATGTGTGGCCTTTCCTTCCACATTTATAGCATGTTAGATCTTTATATGATGTAAATTTTTATCTTTTTGTTTATATGATTTTCTACTAGGTGTCCTATATTTATAAGGTTTATAAGGTTTCTGCTTTTTATAATAATCATCTTTATCAAGTTTTTTCTTATAACTCTTTTTATGATACTTTTTATAAGGTTTTTTATATTTTCTTGTAGTAGAACACTGTCCATTACAATCTTTATATTTTTGTGCTATATTGTAATCAAATTGTTTATAGAAAGATCCTAATTCTTGTTTAGTCTTTCTCATTTCATATTTTAATGATTTTTGAAGTTTTATATCCTGACAAAGTTTTAATCCTTCTTTTTGAACTATACTAAACAGTTGTCCATAAGTCAATAGGTCATAAGGAATAGGGTTTCCATATTTCTGTTTTATATAGTTCCTAACTTTCTCTCCTAGGAAAAAGGGTAGTCCTGCTAAGAATTTTTCTTTCCAGAAAGCCTGGTTAGAATCTTCTCTAAGTATTATCCTAGTTAGGAAAGTTGTTTTATAAAACTGAAAATCACTAAGTTTCTTACACCTAAGATTACTTAATAATTCAGCATTTTTATCCTTTAAATGTGTAGGGTCACCTATAAAATGAAGTGATATAGTCAAGATTAGTGTTGCCACTGCATCTTGAATAGTATCACCAAATTCATTTAATATAGGTATCCCATCTTCATAAGTTTTTATAGCATTTAGAATTTCTAAATGTTGTTCATCAGTGAGATGATTATCCCACCAACCTTTAAGTTGACCTGTAAAGCCAGCTATAAGAAGTTCAGTTATAGTTTTATTTGAGGTTTCTGTAAGCATTGGCAGCCATGGTCATCTGCTGTAGAAGACTCAGAATATTGTATTCTGATAGGCTATCAATGTTCCATTCATATACTGAAGAGGCATTATACTTATACTGTGTTAAAGTATTAGGTCTATCTGTAATACCTAAGTCTGGGGCAGACATTCTAGGTACTATAGGCTGATTATAAGTTATACGGTTTATCTGTGGCTCTAAGGCTTTACTAAAGGTTTCAATATCCTCAGATTCAGGTTGAGATTCTTCAACTGATTCTGATTCTTGTTCTTGGGTAACTATACTAATAGTTTTAGAAGCTTTAGATTGAGGTGTCTCTTGAACTACCTGTTTTGACCCAGAAGAAGAGTTAATTTTACTTAATTGTTCTTTAATTTCTTTAACAAAGTCAGAATCTTTAGATTTTACTTCTTTTTGTCCTGTTTTAGATACTTCGAAAGGTTTAAAAACATGAGATTTAAGTTTTTTTATCTTTTACTTCTTTTTCAATTTTACTATTTTACTTTCTTTAATAGTATTTTCTATTCTGTTTAACTGTTGTCCTATACTCAATAGATGTGCATTACTAAAATTATTTTGTTCTAATATTTTCCTATTAGGGTCATCTTCAGATACTATATTAAATGGTGCTATATTTATTTCTTTATCTCCATGTAGGAATAAACTTGATGTTTTAGGTGGATGTTTACTTTGTATTATTTTATCTTTTACTTTCCATTATGTATCTTTATTTCTAATAGTTACTGGATTTATTAATTTTTCTGTTTTAAGTTTTCCTTTATAAATTCTTTTAAACCAATCAAAGAATTTCATATTAACTTCATAATGTTTTATAAAGTCAATATATTCTTCTTTAACTGATTCAAAGTCTTTTACTTTATTTATCACATTTTCTAATTTATCTTTATTTTTAGTTGCTGTTAATTCTTTATTTAATTTATCATAATTAAAAACAAATTCTTTATTTATCACATTTAATTCTATATCTATGTTAGCTACATTTTCTGCCATAAAAGAAGCTGTAGGTGACATAGGTGGAGAAGGAGACTGTTCTATATTCTGAGGTTGATTATAATTAGGGTTTGGTTCCAAAGGGTTCATGGTTCCTGTTGGATTATAATATAAGTGTGGTACTGTTGTACTATAGTCTATGCTTTTTAGTTTATTACTAGACTCAGGTATATCTGATGTAGAATACCTAGGCTTTACTACTGTTTGCAATACATGTTTAGGTTCATTTTCTTTATATGAGACATATATAACAGAAGGTAACTGTGAGGCTCTACCTATATCTACTGTTGATACAGAGGAGGAAGAGTCAGAATACCTACTGCTTATACTATGTCTACTAAATTTTAATTTAACTTTACCGTCTTCATACTGTTCAATTTTACTAAGTTCTATATTGGGTTTAACTATAGTCTTTGGTTCAGGAAGAGGAACAACATCTTCTAAGACCCATTCATCAGGGAGACTAATGTCTTTCCATTGAATAGTCTTAGGAATTACTGTATTAGCTTTACTTAAATCTGTTTGTAAAAATTTAGTTTCTCCTAATTTAGGTTGCATTATATACTTCGTAGCAAAAGCAGATATCATTGCTTTATACTTTATTTTATACATTAATGCTACAGGAATGGATCCTTCAAGCATTTTATAATTATGTGTTTTAATTTCTATTACTACACTTTTCAATATATTTGGATCATTTAATGAAATTGTTATATCAGGGAAACAATCAAATGAGATCGGTTCACTGCTCAGACTGGTTTCTATAGTTCCTAATAGTGAGTCATTAAAGTTTACAAATCTAGCATCCCTGACTACTGTCAAGATACTAGTATTTAATCCTTCTCTAGTTAGAGGTTTTATACCTATTTGTACTAGTCCTATATGTATATACTTGTATTTTTTATTTTTATGATGCTTTATTGATTCTGCAGAAAGTAAAGATATCTTTTCAAAGGGTTTACTTAACTGTACATCCCTTTCTTCAGCTTTAATTATATAATCATTTTTAAATATATTTAATTTAGGTATTTTATAAATCTGTTCTTTATATATGTTTGGTATTACCCAATTATCAATTGCTTTATTAAAGTCTTCTAAAATTACTTCGTTTCTGTTTACAATCCTTTTAATTTCTGATGACTCAGAACTTTCTGATTTAGTTGTACTAGCAGATTTACACAGAAATGGTTCCATTTTTAAATTTTTGAAAATTAGATTTTAAAGTTTATTAATGTTGGTTTTGGTAGCGACCACTGACTTACTGCCCTAAACGCCTGTCCGTCGGCTAACACGGGTCTTACTGCATATCCAATACCTAGACAACACTAAGTCCACTTCTAGATCTATAAGTCAAAGATTTAACTATGGAAACAATTCTATATCCATCTACTACCACCCCTAAAATAAGATGGCTCTGATACCAGCAAAGAATATATATATATATATATATATGTATATGTATAGGAACAAAGTCCCACATTGAATAAATACAAAAATATATGAGTGATTAATATAGAAATAGACTTTGTAATCTTAATAATCAACTTTTAAAGTTGACTCTCCCAAATTTATATTAAGAAATTCATCATGGTATTAATTCTTACACCCCATTTCTTATAAATTTGGATTGGAATTTTAATTATTTTCAAAATTTGTTTTTGTCCCATGGTGAGTTTCTTTCGTAATTTGCCCGGTGACAGAACTTCATAATTTATTCTTAGCCTGGATAATGGGCTTTCAAATAATTGTTCTTCATCCGAACTGGGTTGTCCCTTGAACTTTCAATCCTTTCCTCAGATTTTTAATTCTTTTGACTTAGTCCACATTATAAAATTGCAAATGTGCAAATCAAAAATTGTGTTGGTCCAGTTGCCATTCGAGGGGGCTAATAAGAATATATGGGGCTCACATTGAATAAATACAAAAATATGTTCATGATTAATATAGAAATGAGCTCTCTAACTTTAACAACTAGCTTTTAAGGTTTGCTCTCTCAAATCTATATTAAGAAATTTATCACATTACTTGATTGAAGTTTAGTAAAACCTTCTTTTTCTTTAGAATCAAAGAAATTCATTCCATGGGTCTTGTAAACTGGAAATCCAAACTCCAGCACCACAATCTTCAATTCTTGCCTTTTCAATAAACAATTAATGAAGTAGAAAACTATAGATAGTACAAATTAAATCTTATGAAATTCTTTTATATAGAATTTCATAAGATTTTGGAAATTCTATATAAAAGAATATAGTTTTATATAAGATGAAATAAAAATGTAAGTAAATTAAATTAAATTAAATTTTACATTTGCTCTAGATATGAATAGGTTGCTCCTCATGGATTGTTGGTTGATTTATGTGTATCGATTTTAAACCGCAGGTGCACGATTCGTACAAGTAGTAGAGTAAAAGCAAAGGTCAATCCCATAGGGAATTAATAATTTAACTAACTAAAATTCAAATCAAATATTATCTGAAAACTAATTAATCAATTTAATATTTAAAAATTAAATTCTTAATCCCTAATTGTAAATTCAAAATGAAATTAAACTAAGATAATTATATATTAATTCAAACTTCAAATTCAAATAATTAAGATAACTAGTAGGATTAGATTTCATTAGGATTGTTTCAAATGAGTACAAATATCTTTTCAAATTAATTCAAATTATTCTTGAATAAAAGTTACCAATTCCTTAAATATTAACTTTCCTCTTTCTAAAGAAAGAAAATTAATGATTGATGTAATTTATTAATTCTATTTTCATAAACAATAAATTTCAACAATCTCTCAAGCTTAAATGAACTAAATTGGTCTTAAGATTATTCTTTTATCTCTAAATAAAATTTTCTTAAGTTGTTAATTTCTTAATCTAAAACTATACCTAGTTTTCACTCAACATACGAATTCAATTGAACATGCAATTGGTAGCCAATCAATCACAAGCACTAGATCAAAATCAACAAAACTTCAATTTCAAGAGAGAAATAGTAATTAATTTAATTAATTTCCATTATTCACAATCTTAAATCCACCTAATCCTACTAAGAGAATTAGTTGCTTATGGCTAGATTAAACATAGAGAAGATAGAAATTAAGAAAATAAACATGATATTCATAATACAAATATTCAAATCAATAATAGAGCAAGAACATGAAATAAAACATAAACCAAAATAGAGAATTCAAACTAGGTGGTGAGATGATGAAGTTATCCTCAAGCCCAATTTTCTTCTTCCTTTTGATCTCTAATGGTGTAAAAACTTAGCTCCCCTTGAAAGATGAAAAATTATAGTAGAAAAATTGCCTCCGGATGCCCCTTATGTTACTGTTCATGTTGTTTTCAAGCTGTCTTCACCAACTCCTTCAAAATAAACTCCTACTCCTACTCAGCTTCCATTTAAAAATTCAAATTCAAACTTGGCATCCCATTTTCTATAAGATAGAAGCCTTATATTGCTTTAACTTCTTGTCTCCCTAGAAGAGTAAATATTCTTAGGCTTTTGAATCACCTTATTCGGAGTTCAGACGCTCAAGTTATGACCCAATTACTATCAGTGACTCGGATTGGACTTTTGCTTCTCAAATTTAAGTCCAATTTTAACTTTTAAGTTGGAAGCCCAAAAAAACTCAGAATTTAATGAACTAGGACTATCTGAAAATTTTGAGATGTCCTATATCAACTTCTTGAAGGCCACTGCTCCAAATTTTCTCTTTAAGACCACCAAAATTATACTTAAACCTCTGAAGATCCAATTTTACCTAAAATTACTAGTTTAGACATACTTTCAAGAAATTAATTTAAACTAAGCTTAATTCTAGAATAATGAAATAAAAGGACAAAAATAAGCTTAGATTAGATTAATTCAAGTCAATTACATACTAAATATGATAGAAAATATAAGGTCAATTTACACATATCAAATTCTCCCACACCTAAACTTTTGCTTGTCCTCAAGCAAATTAACATCATTCAATCAAATTACAACAATCAATCAAGCACAATCAACCAAAGAAAAATAATAATCACTTATTCTTAACTTAAAACACTAAACTTCAAAGAATCATAACCTTAAGCAACTTCACAAACTAAGCACACTTATACTGTAAGTGATTAACAAAAACTTTTATGTCAAACCATAATCATAAAAAAATTTATCATAACTTTATTAATTCAAGAATATACCAAGCATCACTAAGTAGCTAATTATACACAACAATTGAGGATCAATAAGAACTATGTATTTACCAATATTATTATATATTTAATGGGTGCATTTTATGCTCCATCCCATTATTATTGTTATTTTTTTTCTATCTTTTTTTTCTTTTTTTAATACATATATGTATGGTAGATGCATTTTATGCTTCATTCCACCTTAAATATCAAAACGAGTGCGTCTTACGCTCCATCTCATAAAAATATTTAATATAATAACTATATCAATTATGCATAATTCTCACATCATATCCTCACAAAATTAAATAATTTACTACCTTAGTGATGCATGCTAACTCAAGAATCATTTCTATCACAATGAACTTAAATTACTATGATAAAAAATAATTTTAAATATTCTTTTAAAATAAGTGCTCTTAATTTGTAAAATTTCTCAAAATTACAACCTTATCCATTCCATGCATTAAATTAAGAATAACCAAAAATTATTTCAATTTAGCTAAAAGAATTCAATTATCAAGTTGAAATCTAAAATAATAATAATTAATTTACTTAATGAAAAGTAAATATTAAGTAGAGATCATAAACCAAATAGCTTGCAAAGTAGGAGTTAAACACGATCTATTATTTATTTGAAAGCTAAATTTAAAGTCTACTACAATTAAAAATAAAAGGACATAAAATTAAGTAAGAAAAAAAAACAAAACATAATCTAAAAAGAAATATTATTTAAATCAAACTAACAATAATAAGAGTTATTTATGGACTTCTAAGCATCTCCCTCTTCTTTCTTAATGGTTACTTCATCAAACTGAATTTTTTTAGCGATCTTTAGAGGTCTTCCTCTTTTCTTTTTCTCCAATTTAGATGGCCTACCTCTCTTCCTCTTTGTTAGAAATGACTTAGGTTCATCATCTTCACTTGAGGTATTACTTAAAACTACCAAGCCAAGATGGGATTCAACTTTCTCCCTTGCTTTCTCTAATTTTTTCCTCTCCACTATCTCATTGAGATCAAAAGTGCATTCATAAGGATCAGGATAAGCACACCTAAAATCATGAAAGCAATAAGTTGCTCAGATGTTTCTACAGGTGGATTGACAAAAGGTTTTTCAGGATCCCATATGCTATCTCCATTTTAACTCCAAGTAAATGATTTCTCTTTATTGTTCATTTTTTTTTCTTCTAAGGTTATGCTAATTACGAATTAAGGTGATAAGAACTTGACCTTATATAGAGGAGAAATAAAGACAAATCCTAAAACCATTCAACTAAAAGAATTCTAGTTAAACTCTTATTATTAAAGTTTACTAATTAAAATCAAACTCTTATTCTATTAAGGATAAGGAATTAAATTTAAAATAAAAGATAATATCTTAATTCTAGATAAACTAAAAAATCTAACTAACATTTAAATAAAATCTAATAATAATTATTATTATTTATATTTTTTCATTTTTTACTTTTTTTTTTCTTTCTTCATGCAAAAACTGGAATTTTTTTTTAATGCAAAATCTGCAAAAAAAAAAATTCTTTTTCTCTTTTTTTTTTTAAATTTCAAAAAATTTTCTATGTATATATATATTTTAAAATTTAAAATTTAAAATTTGCAAAAACAGAAAGGAAAAAGAAAAAAGAAAAAAAAAAGATAAAACATCAATACAAGAAACATAATTCACAAAACACAAATTAAACAAACTAATAAAACAAAACAAATAAACTACTCCCACACTTAAAATTTTCATTGTCTCCAATGAAAAATATGTAACCACAACAAAAATACCATAAATAATAGAAAAAAGAAAATATGATAAGAAAAAGAAAAGGATTGAAGCTTCGCTGAGTCATGGCGACGATAGAGGTGAGAGAGTCGGCGAAGGAATATACAAACCTGAAAGTTCAATATACTTCATGAGCTTATAATTGTGATAAGTCTGACTCCTTTACATATTGATAAGTCTGCAATTCATTGTCCCTATTGATCGCCATACTGCCTTTGTTGCGCTTCCATAATGTTCAGTTGTGTGCTTATCTGCTGATTCTTTTCGTCCATTGAATCGAGCTGTTTTAAAACTTGTCGCCATCCTTGCTCATCATTGGCATTATCATCATCTTCTTCATCATCATTCCCCTCTTCCTCATTGTCCTCTTCTTCATATGCTGGTTGATCAGTTGGTGCACTACTATTAGATCCTCCTTGAAATAATTTCTTGTAGCACCTTCTTGTTATGGGATCCCTTAAACTACTATTAGCATCTAAAATCTCAACATGACATAAAGTGTCAAATGAATATGACTCTCCACTAATACATTTCATTGAAGTATTGCTAGGATCTAAAATATTAAAATATACTGGTAATCTAGTAACAATATGTCCTAGTGCAATAGTACTCTTAGGATGTTGAGCAATAAATATTAAGCTTTGAAAAATATGATATGTTGTAGATATTATTTTATTCTTATAAGCACAATACAATATAAATAATTCTTGTACTGACACTTTATTATTTTTCTTTTTGACAAACACAAAAAGACACATAAACTTATGCAATAATAGTAAACTATGATTACAAATCAGTCTATTAGGTGCATTTCTTATATTAAATGAATCAAACCTAATTAAAATTTTTCAAAATTTATCAACATTAAATTCCTTAGAATGGGTATAAGCACCTCCCTTATGTAAGCCAAAAGCTTTGAACATAATATCATGATCAATTACATGATTAACACTAAATATTCTACACTCTAAATTTTTATCCTTAGATTTGGACATTTTAAGGGTAGTGAAAAATTCAAGAGTGAGTTCTTTATATGTGTCATATCTCTTTTGAACCAATTTTTTCTAACCTAATCTAGTAAAGAATTGTTTCATTCTATCATCTAAACCCAAATGTTCAAAAACACCATGGCTAAAATATCTACAATGAGTAATATTTCTTAAGCATAGAGAGAAATATTTCTTACCTTCTTCTTGATCAAAAATTGGAAAAGGAGCCTCAAAACGAGAAGATATATCTGCCTCATTCCTTGAAGAGCTTGAAACCTTCTCGTTCCCCTTCCTTGAAGAAGCTTTCCTTGTAATACTCTTAGTTCTTGAAGCCATTTTTTATTGATTTGAGGAATGGATTTAGTAGATTAGGTAAAGATTTGTTGGATTAAGGAAGATATTTAGAAAATTTGAGTGAGATTTAAGAAAAGATAGGTGAGGGATTTGAGAGAGAGTTTGGGAGTGAGAGAGAGAGAGAAGAAGAAGATGAAAAGGAAAGTGAGGAGACAGAAATGGGCTGCTTATGCTTTTATATTTTTTTTTCATTCCAATCAAGCCCGTCAAGATCGCAACAGGCTTGTGGATGCTGCTGCTCGCACAAGGGGAGGAGTTCTCCCCTCTGTCACGATCATGACATCTTTCGCGATCGTGACAGACACGCAACTTTTTTTTGAATAAGATGACTATTGTGATTGCGACACATGTCTCAATCACGACAATGGTGGCAACGCGAGCTGTGAGCTTGGGCTGCCAAGCCTAATCGCTTTGCACAACAACCCCTTCTGTCATGATCGTGCGGTGTCATGAGATCGTGCAAGAGCTATAATTTTTTTATTAGAAAATAAAACCCAATTTAAATCCACCTATTTTCACTCTTTCATCTCTTCCTTAGCCATTTGCTTAACAAACAAAAATAAAAATGCAAAATAAAATAAACTTAAAACATTAACCTGCAAAAACCATCAAACTAAATTAATAACAACTATTAACATTTCAACTTAACTAAATCAAATAAACTAAAAATACTAAGAACAAAATTAAATTAAATTAAAAAAAAAGATAGAAATTTGGGTTGTCTCCTAAAAGTGCTTGTTTAAAGTCTCTAGCTCGACTCTTTCTATGAAACTCAAACATTAAAATAACAAACTAAAGCCTTATCAATTGGTTCACCAATTATATATGGCTTCACTCTTTGTCCACTAACCTTAAAAATTTGATTTGAGATATTTTGAATGTCCACAAATTTTGAATTTTAATAATCTTAAATGGCCCCGACCATCTAGACTTAAGTTTTTCATAAAAAATTTTATTCTAGAATTAAACAATAACACAAATTGGCCTTCATAAAAATTATGCTCCCAGATACGCTTGTCATGACATGCCTTAGTTCACTCTTTATACAATTTAGCATTTTCATATGAACTAAGGCACAATTCCTCAAGTAAGTAACCTCTTTTCACTTGATGTTTTCATATTAAAATTTAATTTCCTAATTGCCCAATAGGCTCTATGTTCTAACTCTACTGGAAGATGACAAGCTTTCTCATAAATTAACCTATAAGGAGACATACCAATGGGTGTCTTAAAAGCAGTCCTATAAGCCTATAAAGCATCGTTTAATTTTAGTGCTCAATCTTTCCTAGAATTCCCAAAAGTCTTCTCTAATATCCACTAAAATTTTCTATTAGAAATCTCTACCTGACCATTCGTTTGTGGATGATAAGGTGTAGCTATCTTATAATGAACTCCATACTTCCTAAGAAGAGTTTCAAAAGCTTTATTACAAAAGTGTGAACCTCCATCACTAATAATAGCCCTCGGTACACCAAACTAGAGAAAATAAATTTCTTAAGAAAATAGATTACTACCTTAGCATCATTAGTTAAACTAGCAATTGCTTCTACTCATATTGAGAGATAATCAACAGCCACAAGAATATATTGGTTGCTCAAAGAAGAAAGAAATGGACCTATAAAGTCAATTCCCCATACATCAAATAATTCAACTTCTAAAATAGAGTTTAAAGGTATATCATCTCTTCTTGAGATATTTCCTACCCTTTGGCAATGATCATGTCTCTTAACAAAATTGTATACATCACAATACATTGTGTGCCAAAAGAATCCCGATTGCCATACCTTAGCTATAGTTTTGGAAGAACTATCATGTCCTCCACACTCTCTAGAATGACAAAACTCGAGTATGGATTGGAATTCTTCTTCTAGAACACATCTACGGATCAAACCATCACTACAATGTTTGAACAATAGAGGATATTCCCACATATAATGCTTCACTTTAGAGAAATATTTCTTCTTTTGGTTAGTATTAAAATCTAAAGGCACAATTTTACTTACCAGATAATTGACAATATCTGCAAACCAAGAAAAATTCCTTATCAATGAATAAAGCTGCTTATCTGGAAAAGTTTCATTGATTGGTATCTCTTCCATGGCCAATGTCCCCAACTCTAGTCTAAAAAGATGGTCTGCAACAATATTCTCTAGCCCTTTCTTGTCTCTAATCTCCACATTTGGAATTTTGAATTAACAATATCCAATGAATCAAATGTTGCTTTGCCTCTTTCTTGGCCATAAGATATCTAATGGCGGTGTGGTCTGTGTACACAATTACTTTTGACCCAATAATGTAAGATCGAAACTTATCTAAAGAATAAACCACCGCTAGCATCTCTTTCTCTATAGTAGCATAGTTGACTTGAGCATCATCAAGCAACCTGCTGGCATAGTAAATAACATAGCACATTTTTTCCTTCCTTTGGCAAAGAACAACTCCTATTGCAAAATCACTAGCATCACACATGATCTCGAAAGGTGAGGCTCAATCAGGAGATGCAATAACTAGAGCCGTGGTTAATGCTTTCTTCAACCTATTAAAAGTAAATAAACAATCATTAGAAAAATAAAAATCAACATCTTTGCTTAATAAATCACATAAAGTTTTTGAAATTTTAGAAAAATCTTTAATAAAACGTCGATAAAATTCAGCATGTCCAAGAAAACTCCAGATTCCTTTGACGTTTGTAGGTGGAGGCAACTTCTCAATCACTTTAACTTTTGCTTTGTCCACCTCAATTCCTACTTGTGAGACTTTGTGCCTAAGGATCATCCCCTCTTCAACTATAAAATGGCATTTCTCCCAGTTAAGCACCAAATTTGTTTCTTCGCACCTTTGAAGCACCTTAGCTAAATTCTGCAGACAAATTTCAAAAGAAGTACCATAAATAGTAAAATCATCCATAAAAATTTTCATAAATTTTTCTACAAAATACTAAAGATTGCCATCATGCAACGTTGAAACGTAGCAAGAGCATTGCACAAACCGAAGGGCATCCTTCTATAAGCAAAAGTACCAAATGGACAAGTAAATGTTATCTTATCTTAATCTTTCGGAGCTATTGGTATCTGAAAATACCCTGAATATCCATCCAACAAACAGAAAAAAGAATTATCAGCTAACAGCTCCAACATTTGATCAATAAAAGGCAATGAAAAATGATCCTTACGAGTGTCTTTGTTTAGTTTTCTATAATCTATATACACTCGCCAACCCGTAACTGTCCTAGATGGAATCAACTCATCTCTTTCATTTTTAACAACTGTCATCCCCCCTTTTTTGGCACCACATGTATCAGGCTTACCCAAGGACTATCCGAAATTGGGTAAATAATCCATGCATCTAATAGCTTAGTAATTTCATTCTTAAAAACCTCCTTCATATTTGGGTTCAATCTTCTTTGTGCATCCACAACTGGTTTATAATCACCATCCATCATAATCCTATGTATACACAAAGATGGACTAATGCCCTTAATATCTGAAATAGTCCAACCTATAGCCTTCTTAAATTTTCTAATAACACCTAATGTTTGTTCTAATTGGTCCTCTGATAATTGAGCATTTATAATTATTGGAAGGATTTCATTGGGTCCTAAAAAGACATATTTTAGATCAAAAGACAATAATAGGTGTCTTTCAGTTGAAGGGGATGGTGTCATCTACAAGGTATAAGTATAAGCTGCAATCTCTTGATTGTCATCTTCTTGAGTTGCATTATGAGTTAAAAAAACCTCTAAAAGATCCTTTCTAAACTTTTTTTCATAGGCTTCTTGAACTAACTCATCAATAACATCAACTTTAAAATAATCATCCATAAATCTTGGTTCTTTCATGGACTCATTAAGATTGAACTCTACTTTCTCTTCACCCACTTGCAAAGTTAACTTACCTCCCTTAACATTTATCATAGCCCCTGCAATAGCCAAAAATGGTCTACCTAAAATTAGAGAAATTTCAATATCCACTTCCATTTCAAGAATAACAAAATCAACATGAATATAAAATTTATCAATTTTAACCAATACATTCTCAATAATTCGCAAAGGGAATTTTACAGAATGATCTACCAATTGAAGTGTCATCCTTGTAGGTTTTAAATATATGAATCTAAGCTTCCTGCAAATTGAATTTGGTATTAGACTTACACTTGCACCTAAATCATATAAAGCTTTACTAAAGTCAAATTCACTAATAGTGCAAGGTATAGAAAAACTCCCCGAATCTTTTAATTTGGATGGGAGTTTGTTCAGAATCACATCACTTCATTCTTCAGTTAGGGCAACTCTTGCATTTTCTTCAATGGATCTCTTGTTAGAAAGAATCTCCTTCAAAAATTTGACATATGATGGAATTTGAGCTAGAGCATCTGTAAAATGAATGTTAATTCTTAATTGTTTAAACACTTCAAGAAATTTTTCATATTGTGTCTCCACTTTTTACTTTTGAAGCCTTTGAGAAAATGGTACAGGTAGTACATAGGGCTTCACTTCTATTTTTGGTGGGAGTGTCTCACTTTGCTCCTTTTCAGTCTCACTCTCTTCATGTTGCTCATCTTCTTTAATTTCTTTACTTTCTCTTTCTGATTCAACCTTCTTTGGTACTATCTCTTATAACTCCTTCCCACTTCTAAGCGTAATTGCTTTACAATATTCTTTTGGATTTATTTATGTTTTACTAGGAAGAGCTCCTTGACTTCTCGAATTAGAAGAACTAGCTATTTGCCCAATTTGCACTTCAAGGTTCCTAGTTTGACTAGCAATTTGATCCATCTTACCTTTCAATCAATCATATTGCTTATCTAATTTGTGAAACCTTTCACTAGAAATAGTAATAAATTTTTCTAAAGCAGCCTCTTATCCCACCTTGTTATCATGGTAATTAGCTTGACCTTGTCCACGATTTGAAAATGGTGGTTGGTAGATTCCTTTTTGGTTGAATTGGTTCCCTTGATTACCTTGATTTCCACCCCAAGATAAATTAGGATGGTTTTCCAACTAGGATTGTATGTGTTTCCATAAGGCATTGGTTGAGCTCTATTTTTATTCCCCACAAAATTTACTTGATCTTGAGCTAGGCATTCAAAAGATTGGTGATTTCCACCACATACTTCACAACCTATAGTGGCAAGATTAACATGTTCCAATTTCCTAGTTAAGGCCTCAACCTTAGTTAAAAGTAATAAAATCTCATCTACTTCATGCACATCGACTACCTTCTTGGGTAAAGACCTCTTACTAGACCAATGGTAATTGTTTGCTACTATGGATTCAAGTAGTTTCAAAGCTTCAACTACATTTTTGTTCATTAGAGCACCTCCAACAGCTGCATCTATTGTACTTCTCAATGGCCCTGTTATTCCATTATAAAATATTTACATAATCAACCATTCTAGAATCCCGTGGTGAGAGCACTTCCTTTAAAGGTATTTAAATCTCTCCCATGCTTCATAGAGTGACTCTCCATCAAACTGCACAGAACTTGTTATGTCATTTTTGAATTTTATAGTCTTACCATGAGAGAAATATTTTGCCAAAAATCCTTTGGACAGATCATCCCATGTGATGAAAGTTTCAGCAGCTTATCCTTACAACCAAGCTTTTGCCTTGTCCTTTAATGAGAAAGGAAAAAGACATAGCCTAATTGCATCATCACTGACTACATTCATCTTGATTGTGTCATACATTTCTAGAAAATTTGCTAAGTGAGCAATAATATCTTCCTGGTTCAAGCCATAGAAAAGTTGTTGTTAAGCCATGTTGATGAGAGCTAGTTTAAGTTCAAAATTATTAACATTCACTACAGGTCGAGTGGTGCTTGATCCAATCTGAGCATTGGGCATGACATGTTCTCTCATAGTTAGATTTTTTGGTTGAAGTTAATTATGCGGGTCCGCTATATTAATTTCTTCGTCACTAGCTTCTTCTAGCTCAATTCTATTGTCTGTTTCTAGAAACTCTTGTGCACGAACTTGTTCCCTTTCTTCTCTTTCTAGGCGAAGTCTCTCTCTTCTTGCTCTATTATTTTCTTTGCATTGCTTTTAATTTCAAGATTAAAATCTTCTAAAATAGCTTGTCGATCACTGAGCATATAATCATTGTAGAGAAGCAAAAGTAAACAATTAAAATAAATTTCAAATTAATAATTTCTTTGAACTTACTATTATCAAATTAAATTTTTTTTACGGCAACGGCGCCAAAAACTTGTTGGTCGATTTATGTGTATTGATTTTAAACTGCAAGTGCACGGTTCGTACAAGTAATAGAGTGAAAGCAAATGTCGATTCCACAGGGAAGAAATAATTTGACTAACCAAAATTCAAATCAAATATTATCTGAAAAATAATTAATCAATTTAATATTTAAAAATTAAATTCTTAATCCCTAATTATAAATTCAAAATAAAATTCAAATTTAAAATAAAATTAAACTAAGATAATTATCTATTAATTCAAACTTCAAATTCAAATTCAAATAATTAAGATAACTAGTAGGATTAGGTTTCATTATGATTGTTGCAAATGGGAAAAAACATCTTTTCAAACTAATTTAAATTATTATTGAATCAAAGTTACCAATTCCTTAAATATTAACTTTCCTCTTTATCAAGTAAGAAAATTAATGATTGATGTAATTTATTGGTCTTATAATTATTCTTTTATCTCTAAATAGAATTTTCTTAAGTTGTTGATTCCTTAATCTAAAACTATTCCTAATTTTTACTCAACATACAATTTTAATTGAACATGCAATTGGTTGCCAATTAATTACAAGCACTAAGATCAAAATCAACAAAACTTCAATTTCAAGAGAGAAATGGTAATCAATTTAATTAATTCACATTATTCACAATTTTAAATTCACCTAATCTCACTCAAAAAATTAGTTGCTCATGGCTAGATTAAACATAAAGAACATAGAAATTAAGAAAATAAACATGATATTCATAATTCAAATATTCAAATCAATAACAGAACAAAAATATGAAATAAAACATAAACTAAAATAAAGAATTCAAACTAGGTGTATGAATAGTCTAGTTGAGATGATGAAGTTGCCCCCAAGCCCAATTTTCTTCTTCTTTTTGATCTCCAATGGTAGAAAAACTATGCTCCCCTTAAAAAAAATGAAAAAGTGTTATAGAAAAACTACCTCTAGATGCCCCTCATGTTACTATTCATGTTGTTTTCAAGCTGTCTTCACCAACTCCTTCAAAATAGACTCCTACTCCTACTCAGCTTCCATTCAAAAATTTGAATTCAAACTTGGCAGCCCATTTTCTATCAGATAGAAGCCTTATCTTACATTGACTTCTTCTGCACAATTGTAGCCCTAGAAGAGTACATATTCTTAGGCTTTTGAATCACCTTATTCAGACTTCAGACTCTCAAGTTATGGCCCAATTACTGTCAGTGGCTTGAATTGAACTTTTGTTTTTCAAATTTAAGCCCAACTTCAACTTTTAAGTTGGAAGCCCAAACTAACTCAGAATTTAACAAACCAAGATGCTATGAAAAACTTGAGATGTCTTCTATCAACTTCATGAAGACCACTTTTCCAATTTTTTAATTTAAAATAACCAAAATTATACTTGGAACTTTGAAGATTCAATTTTACCTAAAAATATCAGTTTATGCACACTTTCAAGAAATTAATTTAAACTAAGCTTAATTCCAGAATAATCAAATAAAAGCACACAAATAAGCTTAGATTATATTAATTCAAGTTAATTACATGCTAAATAAGATAGAAAATATAAGGTCAATTTGCACTTAACATGGATCCATTTGTGCCCCTTGTCTCTCTCTCTATCTTCGTTTGTGATATTGTAAATTCTTTCATTTTTCTTATTGGGAACCTCAAAGGAATGTCAATGGAGTCAGGTCGGGCGTAGGATTTTCTTATGCAAAATACATTGCGTTTTTTTTTTTTTAAATTATGTTCAAATATTATATGTATTTTTGAAAAAAAAAAGTAAATATTTTTATTGTTGAAATAAAAAAAATCATTTGGCATATTATTATAAATTATATAAATCTTTATTGTTTATTTATAAATTAATAGTTGAATAAAAAAAGTAAATGATAAATTATGATAAAAAAAAAAAGTAAATGATAAATTATGATATATTTTAAGGATAGAATTACACATTTATAAAAATTTAAATTATAATTTAAATATCTATTTTTAATGCAGAGAAGATAAATCTTGAGTAAGACACGCTCAGAATTAATTTAGTTCATATATCGCCATATTATATGCCTTATTCCTTAAATTTATGCTTATTTCATATTTATGATTACTAACAAATTTTTATGGTTCTATTGGTAATGGCTGTTGGAGAATATAATTAAACTCCATATTGAAAAAGTGTTAGAAAATATAGTGATATATAAGTAATGTAAATTGAGTCTTAATACAAGTTAATCAATGGAATATTTATAAAATAATCTAAAAAAATAACTTTTATTTTAAAAATACCACAAAAGCTAAAAATATTTATACTTTTGTAAAAAGTTTAAGTAAAATTTTAAAAATACCTCATTCTTCACTAAAGCAAATTTTTTTTTTAAAAATATCTCTTACTTTACTACAATCAATATTTTACTTCAATTTTCATCTTTTGTTTTTCAAACTTCACTATTAAACAAAAATATTCTAATAAAATAATAAAAAATAATATTTAAATTATTTTTAATCATATAAAAATCATATTTTTTTACAAAGGAAAAAAATTTAATTTTAATTATAAAAAAATAAATAACACTCAAAAAAATAAAAAAGTAAAAAATATAAAAATATATTAATAAAAATTATTAAATTTATTTTTAAACAAGTTTTACATATTATAAATATAAAAAAAAATACACAATTTTATTATATAGATGTGTAATATATGTGTGATATAGATGTGTTGTAGATAGGTCGTAGATGTTGTATGTGTGTTGTAGAAATTGTGTCTACCTTATATTTTTATTATTTAAGTTATATGTATTTTATGTAAAAATTGTTAAAAGTTATGTGAATATTGTGTAAATATTGTGTGGATAAAAAATTAAAAAAATAAAATTAAACAAATATTAAAAATATTATGTAGATGTGTTGTAAATGTAGTTTATATTATTAAGTGTGTATTTTATATATGTTGTATATATATTATATATATATTACGTATAAATTTATTTTTTATGTGTATATTAAAAATATAACATCAAAAAATTTAAATATAAATATAAATAAAATAAAATCTTAAAAAAAAAGAATATAAAAAATTACAAATATAAAAAAGAAGAAAAAATAATGGTAGAAATCTAATTTTGAAAAAAAAATTAAAAATCATAAAATTGAAAAAAAAAAAAAAAAAAACGCTAGGTCCGTAAACTTGCAAAACCACTGAGAAAATTAGGTATTCCGCATAATTTCTTCTTAATCAATTTTATGTTAGATGGTATTTCAACCCCAATCATTTGCTCATTATGTATTTGATCCAATACTCTTAAGACTCATATATTTTTTATATAGTATTAGAGCTAATTAGGTAATGAACTAACTACAAAATGATCATAGGCTATAATTTGATCTAGTAAGTAATCTATATCCATTATTAACTAATAAAAAAATTAAGCCTAAGTATTTATGATGGATCTAAAAAATAAGTTGTTATTTATGTTTGACAAGTGAAGGCTGGCTAGGTCTAATTGTACTTGAGGATAAGTGTTAAAAAATATAATTAAATCCTACATTAAAAAAGTATATAAAAAAATAATAACAGCCTTAATATAAACCAATTAATTTTATGTTTGATGACATTATCTCATTTATATGGACACTATGTATTTAATCTAATACTCTCAATGGCCATAACGTGTCTCTAAATACTTTGATTAGTTGTTGGTCCACATGTTGATGCTGTCAGAATGCAACCGCACATTATGCACCGATAATTTTCTATTTTTGTTAAATTAATGATCAAATAGATAAGTAAAAAATTAAGTTGATGTGTCAACATAGTTAAATTGAAAGTAAAAAAGATAAATTAAATGACAAATCGTGCCAAATAGATAGATGCATTATTCCGTTTCTTTTACGTTTATTGTGAATATAATGCACATTAATATCTCCGGCGGCGGCTGAGTCTAGCAATAAGAGGGAGAGATAAGCTTCAGAAAATTATCAACAAGATGGATTCTATTTCCTCCTCTCTCTTCAAAACCCTTTTGTTATATATCACTGTTAGCGTCTTTAGCCTTCTTGCCGAAGCGGAAATCGTTTATTTATACACCTACTGTCCAAACACGACAACTTTTCCAGCAAATAGTATCTATCAGCGAAATCTAAAATCCCTCCTTTCTTCTTTATCCTCCAATTCCACAGAAAAGAATGGATTCTACAACACCACAGCTGGTGAAGACTCTTCCAGCATGGCTTACGGCCTGTACCTTTGCCGTGGGGATGTCACTATGGACGTTTGCCAAGACTGTGTAGTGACTGCAAGTAGAGAGATTGTTAAAAGATGCCCCAGAAAGAAGGAATCCATCATTTGGTACGACGAGTGCATGATACATTACTCCAACGAATCTTTCTTCTCTCATGCGCAATATCGTCCCTGGCTTCGATTATGGAACACGCAGAACGTAAGCGAAACAGAACGATTCATGCTTTTATTGGAGAAAACGATGAATGATACAGCTGCACGGGCGGTGAATGATACGTCCGGTAAGAAGTTCAGCACTGGCCAAGTGAATTTCACGAGCTTTCAGTCACTGTATACGCTTGTACAGTGCACGCAGGATTTATCAGCTACGGTTTGTAAATCTTGCCTACAAGAGGCCATTGGTAGGCTTCCCAAGTGCTGTGATGGAAAGGTTGGGGGCCGAACTATATTTCCTAGCTGCAACGTTAGATATGAATTGTACCAGTTTTATCGGGTTGAAGTGACAGCCCCAGCTCCGTCGCCGGTACCGCTGCTTCTCCCTCCTGCTACAAGGCCCAGTAGTGGTGAGATGAAAGAGATCCCCGCCCAGTCTGCCCTTTTTAAAGTTCTTTTCTTGGGAGTAGCGGTCCCTTAGAGAAATAACCTTTGATATAAACTAATCATCACTAATGATTTTCTGGTTATGCAGGAAAGAAGCAGATTTCTACAGTGACATTAATAATTGCCATTGCTACTCCAATTGCAGTGTCTGTTGTGCTTTTTGCTATCTGCTGCTATTTCCTAGTCAGGAAATCAAAACATAAATTTGATTTAGTTCGAGGTGAGAGGGGTAAAAAATTGACAGAAATTTTGATTTAATTTTTTATAAGATGTATATAATTTTAATTTATTATTATTTTAATCATCAATTTTAAATTTTGTTTCATTGATTGATCACTTGCTTAAATTTAATGATAGAAATTTTGTCATAACACAAAAAATAATAGAATATCTCATTTGAATAACAGTCGTATTCTCCTTTTACCCTTTAAATATTTTATTTACATGCACAGATGGAGATGAAATTTCAAGTGAAGAGTCATTGCATTTTGATTTTGGTACTATAGAAGCTGCCACAAACAAGTTTTCTCACCATAACAAATTAGGTGAAGGTGGATTTGGCGCAGTTTACAAGGTAAGAGAATTTTACCAACTTATATGTTCAAAAATTATGACCATATATATATATAAATATACAATTTATTTATTTATTTATAAATTATTTTCGATGAGGTAAACTGTTTAACAATCTGTCTTTCAATAACCTAAATGCCGAAGCTATATATATGGACTATATAACAAACGGGTGAAGTTCATTTTCAGGGCATACTCCCTGATGGACAGGAAATTGCGGTGAAAAGGCTATCATCAGAGTCTGGGCAAGGTGCAGAACAATTTAAGAATGAGGTTGTATTGGTTGCTAAGCTGCAACATAGAAATCTTGTGAGATTAATGGGATTTTGCTTGGAAGGAGAAGAAAAGATACTTGTCTACGAATTTGTGCCCAACAAAAGCCTTGACTACTTTCTATTTGGTATGTTCCATATATATTTACATACATATATATATCCACTTATTTTCAACTAAAAGCCAATTTCCCAACTGTTTAACTTGCAATCTTTGTCATGCCTAGATCTTGAAAAACAAGGGCAGTTAGATTGGTCAAGACGATACAAGATAATAGGAGGGATATCTCGAGGGCTTCTTTATCTTCATGAAGATTCTCGGCTTAGAATTATACATCGCGATCTCAAAGCAAGCAATGTATTACTAGATGCTGAAATGAACGCAAAAATTTCAGATTTTGGCATGGCTAGGATTTTTGGAGTTGATCAAACTCAGGCAAATACAAGCATAATTGTTGGAACATAGTAAGTGTTGTGCCGTGCTGGCTTCCTTAATTTCTTCGTATTATTCATATGCTTATATATATATATATATATATATATATAAGAAATCCAATGCCAGTTTACTCTTGTAATCTATAATTATAAACCTTATCGACGTCGCTGGTCTGCAGTGGTTATTTGGCACCGGAGTATGCTATGCACGGGCAGTTCTCTGTGAAGTCTGATGTGTATAGTTTCGGTGTCCTGATTCTGGAGATACTAAGTGGCAAGAAGAACAGTTATTTTGATGAATCAGATGGTTCTGAGGATATATTGGGTTATGTGAGCACAACCTACTTAAATTTGTATTCTCATTTTCATGAGTTGATTACTGATTTTGAGCACTCATTGTTTCATTATATTGCAGGCATGGAAACATTGGAGCCAAGGAACAGCTATGCAATTTTTGGATGAGACTTTGAGAGACTCGTATTCAAAAAATGAAGTCATCAGATGCTTACAGCTTGGCTTGTTATGCGTCCAAGAAAATCCACATGACAGGCCTACAATGGCAACAGTGGTTCTCATGCTGGATAGTTACTCTGTTACCCTTCCACTGCCTCAAAAACCAGCATTGTTCCTGCGAAGTAGGTCTAATCAGTGGAAAGAATTGGAGTCATATCAATCTACAAGTAAGTCAATGCCGTGTTCTGTTGATGAAGCCTCCATCACTCAGGTATACCCGCGTTAGATATTTTGAGTATACTAATAAAGAATAATTTATCATGCCAACTGTAATGGAAGGGCATATGTATCGACTTTTTTCCTCAAGTTGAAAATTGGAAACTGAGAAAATTATTATTTAGTGTGGATGTATATGCATCCAACTAATAAAAAAATTATTAAAATAATAATAATAAAAAAAATAATATTATTGATGTGATGTATTTACGTACTGTTTTAAAAAACTGTATGCCATATTCCTAATATGATAAGTGGAAATGTTGATTGAGATATACTCTGCTGGTACATTTGTACTGGAAAAATAATTGAGTGGATTAAATATAATGCATGCACCATCATTCATATATGAATTTGAAATTCATTTTTCATAATTTCATATAGGTTTGTCCATTATATTTTAAATATTTATAAAGTGATACATAAAAAAGTAATCTAATTTTAATAAAAGTATTTAAAAATGTAATAATTATTGTTATAAAATTTAAATTAAAAATTAGGTATATATAAGTCAAAAACTAGGTACATCTAAGTATGTGCAATGACATAAAACTAATATATATTATTTGAAATATTTTATCATCGCATCGGTCTATGATATATTCTTAAGGTGGTTAAAAATTTTCATAATAAATAGTTACAAATACAATTCAAAGCTGATGAAACATAAATTTTATAAAAAAATGAAAAATATTATTCTAATATACGGAATCAATTATTGTTTAGAATAACCATTCCATCATGAAAAACGAACTACCTAGTTTAGCTTCTAGACTCAGTTTTAGTATTAGGTCCAATTTCTTTTGATCAGAAAGCGGAGAATAATATTATAAATTAAGCAATGATTATAACAAATGGAAGCCCGAAGGCACGATACGTGAACATGGTAATCTCCTCTTCACTAATCGCAAATTCTAAATAGGTCTTTAGCATCCATAAATGAAATCTTAGCCCTAGCCAGAAATGGAAATGGCCTACTATCAAGAGAAAGAATGGCACTTCAGTTTGTGCCGCATTCATAAAGTCTGCGGCTAAAATATTACGGGGATTGTATGATTGACGGAATCAAGAGGAATTGTGTAGGGTCGTACGATTTTTTTGACTGACTGACCGGAAGCAAATGAGAAGGGAGCAGATATAATAAAAATAAAAAAAGATTTATACCGTCATTCATCTCTTGTCATCAATTACTTCAGCGCCTCTCTTCCAACTCTTCCAACAACGGCGGTGAAAATTTTATCCCTCTCTTAATCGGCCGCTAGTTTCGCCACTGAATTCTATGGCACCATCCACATATCATACTTCTCCTCAGTTGTTGAAGATGGAAGCGAGGGAAAGAAAGAGCAACAACGGGATCCTCTACAGAGATCTTAGAAAAAAGAGCTCGGATATACCAATTAAAGAGAGCTGGCCACATAAAACTACAAATATCATACGAACCAGAGCTTCCTCATGACTACTCCATGAGAGAAACCCAGAAGGGACTATGCTAGGCCAAAATTTTCATAAATAAAAAAAATCAAAAGATAAAATTTATTTTTAAACTTATTATATCATATTTTATTTATTAAATTTTGATTAAAATTAATTAAATTTTTAACTTTATAAATTTAATTAAGTATTTAATTATTAATAACTTATCGAATTTATATAGTTAAAAAATTCAATTAATTTAGATTATAATTTAAATTAAATCGATAATATACAATAATAAATTTAACATTCAATTATATTTTATAATTTAAATTAATATGAAAATTTTAGTAAATAAGTAAAATTTTATTATTATTATTATTATTATTTTAATAATAATAATAATAATTATTATTATTATTATTATTATTTTAATAATAATAATAATAATAATTATTATTATTATTATTATCAGACCAAAGAATATGCCAGTTCTTTTAAATCTAAAAATTTTCAGATGGAAAAAAATTTTTGTAGTTGGAGGCAATCATAAGATTAAATTCATAAAAATAATAAAATATAAATAAATATATTTAATAATAAATAAATATAAAATAATTTATATATAAATTAGTAATAAATTTTATAAAAAATATAAAATAAAATATTTACTTTAATTTTTACGATAGTTTTAATAAAACAATACGAGTAAGTAAATATAAATTTTTTATTTCATAACTAGATAATTTTACTAATTTAGAGTAAGATTTATGTATATTTTTATTATAAAAAAATTATAGACTCTAAATAATAAGAAAAAAATAAAAAATAGAAATTCAAATAAACTTAAAAATATTAAAATTTATATATTTTATTATTTAATTTTTAAATTTTGAAAAATATATAAATTAATTATTATTATAAATAAATTATTATTTTATAATTAATTTATTTTAAAAATTAAGGGTTGTATTTTTTAAATTTTTAAAAAATATATTTAAAGTAATTAATATTATCAAATTATGTTAATATGTAATTAATTTATAAATGATTAAATATAATTTTTTATTAATATTATAAAATTATATTAGTGTGAAATTATTTGAATTTATTAAATTTTAAATTTTATATAAAATTATTAAAATTAAATAAAAATAATAAAAATAATGTATTTTAAAAATTAACGATGTTATAGTATATATTCTTTTGTATTTATATAGTATAATATACAGATATTTGTGATGAATTTCTTTCACATCTGTCACTATTACTGTCATTACAGATGGGCCATTGACGTTGGAAGAAAAAATGAGGGAAGATGCTCCTTCTGTCATTATTATTGCCGTAATGAATTTCTCTCATGTCGTGTTCACTGGAAAACAAAGACCTTATAATAAAGTTATACCTGAAGTGACCGGTTCACCGGAGAAAATTCAAAGCCGTAACCTGGACGCAAAAGAATTTTATTGGATAAATTCATGATCGTTAAATATTAAAACATATTTTTATTTTATGCGAAACAAATTGTTTTAACTTTTATTAAGTGGTTTAATGGAAAATTATTTGACACAATTTAATAATTATCATCAAAAGTTAAAGTTTCAATATAAATACTGTCAGAGCCTAACTCAATAAAAAAAAAAATAGGCAACAACTTTTAATAAATATTTTTTTTTATTTAAAAATAGACATATTAAAAATATATATTTTTTTATTTATAATAGTTTTTAATAAATATTTATTGACTTATTTTTTTTAATAGAAACATAAGTTGGGATGATATTTTGATATTTTATTTACATTAATTAGTATTTTCTTTTCATATATATATTTTCTCATAACTATTGTATTTTTTTTAAAAAAAATCTTATTTATAATTAAAGTTTATATAACCCAAAAATATAAGTTGTAACATTTTAAAAGGTAACAACAATTTTTTGACTTCAATAAAATTTTAACAGAGATAATTTTCTCTTTTTCATCTATTTGCCGGAACAATTTTAAACTGAATAGATTAACTAAACATTTTAATAGTATTTATATCCTTTTCTGACCTTCTGCTGCGCTTTTTTTTTTTTTTAATCTGGTCAATATCTTATAATCTAGAAATTATTTTTTAGCCTTACAAGAGGAAAATTAATGTACATTTGATTACATAAAAAGAAAATATATGCACAATGTTATTATAAAATTAAATTATTAAATATTAAAAATTCACATGAATGATTTTTCAAATCCCGCACGCTCCAAGTACATAAAATTAGATAACTAACAAATAAATGAAAAACATAATTATAAAAACGAAATTAATATTAACCATTGACAGAGTTCTGGAGAAAACAGAGATCAATCAGCAGAATGCCTAGCTTGAATATCTTGATGAGGCTAGTGTTAATTTGTATGCTTTACTTGATTTTCCGAACCAGTGGAGCAGCCCCGACTTTTCGCGCCCACTATTGCGAAAATACTACCATTTTCACCCTCAATGGCACATATCAAGTGAATCTCAACTCCGTTCTCTCTACTCTTTCCTCCAACGCTACACAGAGCAACGGATTCTACAACACTACCGCTGGCAGAGAACCCCCTGATATAGTATATGGCCTTTTTCTCTGCCGCGGTGACCTCTTACCTGTTGAATGTCAAGAATGCGTTTCTACAGCAGCTGAAGAGATTCGCCGCCGCTGTCCCAATCAGAAAGAGTCATATATTTGGTACAATGAATGTTCATTACGTTATAATAATCAATCTATCTTCTCCATTATCAGAGAAGTACCCGGTTTTGATATACCTGACTCGCGGAATGTCACGGAGCCAGATCGTTTCAATCAGTTGCTAGCTAGCACCATAAATGGCCTAGCTAGAAGAGCTGCAGCCGATCTGTCTGGTAAAAAATTTGCTACTGACCAAGAAAATTTTACGACTTCTCAGACAGTTTACAGTCTGGTACAGTGCACACCAGATCTTTCTGAATACCTTTGCTATAGATGTTTCGAAAGTGCAATTTCGTCTATTCCCTCGTGCTGCAACGGGAAACAAGGTGGAAGCGTTCTGCTTCCGAGTTGTATTATTAGGTATGAACTGTTTCCATTCTACAGAATCAATTCCACCGCTCCAGTAGGGCCTTTACCTCCACTGAAAAAAGCTAAAGGTATTTAGCCTCTTTCAGATTTTCTCGGTTTTGTTAAGAAAAAATAAAGACTGTGTTCTTTAAAATGGCATTGTTAATAGCAGAAGCTGAACTATATGCAGGGAAAAGATCACAGGTCTTAATTGCTCCCATTGTTGCTCCAATAGTCACCTCTGTGGTGCTACTAGCACTGGGCATTTATTATCTGAGAAGAAAAGCAAGGAAAAAATACAATGCCTTAAATGAAGAAAATGGTAATTTTCTGAATTTCTTGTGTAAGGTGTTATGTATAAATGATAATCCCTTTAGAATTCTAAATTTCTAAATTTATGAATTATAACTAAAATAATAGAATTTCGTAAATGAATTATAAACTTAACAACGACGCGAACAGGGGCAGAACCACATGGCCCAAAATTCTCAAATTTCAAAATTTTCCTTCTGTATTTTATGAATTTGTTAAATATATATATATATATATATATATTGGCTCCACAAATATAATAATTTTTTTTCCTTTTCATCTTATTTTGTTCCTCTAATTAAGTTATTGAAGTCTAGCTAGTTCGGCCACTGCGTGCAAGATAGAAATATTTTGAACTCTTATGTACAAGTTAGAGTAAAATTCATTTGTTAGTGAATTCCTTGCTCATTTCCAAAACTACTTTGTTAGTATTATTCCGATTAAATGTATCTCCGCTTCTCTTTTTTTTTTTCCATGTTTGTGAACCTGAATTTCAAATAGGACTGAGCTGTTCAACTCTGAATTTGAAATGTGCAGTTGGAGATGAAATTGCAACCATCAACTCCTTGCAATTTGATTTTGCAACACTTATGGCTGCCACTAATGACTTCTCTCTCGACAGTAAGATAGGCGAAGGTGGATTTGGCACCGTATACAAGGCATGAAAGTCATTATTTATTTACTTTCTTGGATGGGGCTTACTATGTTAGATGTAAACCGATATAAAAATCTTGAAATTGAGCAGCAATTTTCTTTGTAGTTTAAAATTAACCCTGCAATGTCATTCTCAGGGTACATTGTACAATGGACAAGAAATAGCTGTGAAGAGGCTATCAAGAAAGTCTGGGCAAGGTGCAGTTGAATTTAAGAATGAAGTTGTGTTGGTAGCTAAGCTGCAGCACAAAAATCTAGTGCGGCTTCTGGGTTTTTGCTTAGATGCAAAAGAAAAGATACTTGTATACGAATATGTGCCTAACAAAAGCCTTGACTATATTCTATTTGGTAAGGTTCACATCTAATTTTTGAATTTTTCTTTTATTCTTTCCCGTATTTTCAATTGATTTAATTGCTGATATTGATGACTTCTAGACACCGAAAAGAAAGGGCAGCTGAATTGGCCAAAGCGCTCCATGATTATTGAAGGGATTGCTCGGGGTCTGCTGTACCTTCAAGAAGATTCGAGGTTGAGAATTATACATCGTGATCTCAAAGCTAGCAATGTACTGTTAGATGGAGATATGAATGCAAAAATTTCTGATTTTGGCATGGCAAGAATTTTTGGAGTGGATCAAACACATGCAGATACTAGAAGAATTGTTGGTACCTTGTATGCTCTTATTAATCCCTATCATGGTATCTGTGTGTGTGTGTATTCCATTTCTATGGCCATATTGGTTCAATTACGCACTTCCATTGAAATTCACCCTTGTCGCTTATTGAAGTAACTTGTTCCTGACTTTGTGTTTTTGCACAAATAATTGTGGCTTGTAGTGGGTACATGGCTCCAGAGTACGCAATGCATGGGCATTACTCTGTGAAGTCAGATGTGTATAGTTTTGGAGTCTTAATCCTAGAGATAATTAGCGGCAAGAAGAATAGTTCTTTCAGTCAATCAGATGGAGCTGAGGATCTATTGAGCTATGTGAGTTTTCAATAACTAGTACGAACTTTTCCATCATTGATTTCCCTATGTACATAATCATTAATATTGCTCAATTAATAATTTGTTGCAGGCATGGAAACATTGGTGCCAAGAGACTCCACTGGAATTTATGGATCCAGTTCTTAGAGACTCCTATACAAGAAATGAGGTCGTTAGATGCATTCATCTTGGCTTGCTATGCGTTCAAGAAAATCCAGCAGATAGACCAACCATGACATCAATAATTATCATGCTTAACAGTTATTCCATTACTTTGCCACTGCCACAACAGCCTGGATTTTTCCTTCATAGTCGGATGGCACAGGAAAGGCAATCACAAGATCTGGAGTCTAATAAGCACGCTAGCAGTTCGACACCATTGTCTGTCAATGAAATTTCTGTAACTGAAGTGTACCCCCGTTAGAGCGAGCACTTGTTTGTTTAATTTCGTTCAATGGAAGTCTGTTAGCCAATAATGCGGCTACTAAAACAGTGGTACTGTAAGCCTACCCAAATCGTCATTGGTTCTTTTGTACAAGAAAATGACACAGAACGATTACCAACCAAATAATAAAATATCAATGAAGAATTTCTTTTAGATTACCCAAACGTGGACAGCCGCGCGCAGGCCGTTCTCATTGCGGTAAGCCGCGTGGCACACTGCCTAGTCTTGATTTTATACTCCTATAAATAGGAGTCTGTACTTTTTGTTTAGAGATTGAATTTTCTAATCCCGAAATTCTGTTAAAACGTATTCGTGACACAAGTTAATCAAAAACTAATTTTTTAAAATAATTTTTGAATTTCTTGGACTGAAAATCGATTTTACTCATTTTTCGTGCAAGTGAAGTTTCGAAGTGATAAGATTCTTCAACTGATTATTAAGAAAAGTCGTTAATCTAAAATAATATGTACTTTTCAATCATTTCTTTTCTCAATTCGATAATTAATTAACAAATAAAATTGATTAATTAATAATCATTTACATTCAAAGGTATGAATTATTTAAGGTTTTAATTTTCATTCAAACGGAATAAATAAGTACAATTAAAATATTATTTCAAATAGCGAGTTCAGACCTTTACAACTAATCTCCATTTCTTTTATTTATTTTATTTTTCTTCTATATTATTCTTTGAGTTATTATTTTCAGTATTATTGTTATTTTTATTACTCTAAGGCTCCATTTACAAATTTGATAAGTTCTGCAAAGAGATGCTATGTGGTTATAATTATTTTCTCCTTTTATTTTCTTTTGAGTTTATTATGCTAGTTAGAGATATGTGTTTAACCTATGACTCATAAGGGCTAGAGTTGATGCCCACCTAGAATCATAATTTTGGAGATGATGTAATATTTTTACTATTCAGTACTGCATCTGTGGATATCATGATTATTAAATATTCGTGCTTCGCCATATATTATCATCTATAATTATTGTGGCATAATCCATAAAAATTATATTTTTTCTTGAAATCAATTAAAAGAAATACTAAAATCACTCAAAGAGAAAAAATATTTTTTTATTATTAAAACTGATTTAGAAAACTTAGCCTGAGGCCAATTGTGATTGGTGTCGGACTAATGTCTTTTGGGTAAAAAAATAATTTAATTAAATGGAGTCAAATAAATAGGTTTTCTCTTAAGTTTTCATAATATAAAATAAACTAAAATGTTGACTCCCCAATCTGCACTTTTCAAAATCAAAGTCATCATTCTTTTTCAAAATAAAAAGGGAGTTTTCTTTCAAATAAAAGAAATCGATCTTTTCAAAATAAAAGATATTGTTAAAATCCTTACTTACTGAACTGACTGGAGGTCATAAGCAGCGGTATCGTGTGAGACTTAGTCCAAATGAGTATTTTTGGCTCCCTCACTGTGGGCCGGGATTTAGTGCTCACGCGCGGCCTCACAGCTGGCGACTCCACTGAGGACATTAAGATTTTAAAAATAAAATTTTAATGGGCTCTTTTCAAAACTATTTCCTCTTTGAATTGATTTTTTCCTTCATCATGCATAAGGGTTCCTTACCCTTTAGTTTTAGGAAAACATTGGTTAGCAAGTAACATCCACTTGGCCACCTTCATTAGATATGCTGAAGGATAGTGAAAGTATCTAACCCACGATGAATACTTAATCCTTTTTAGGTGTAACGGGCATGTACGTACCGTTGGACCCACGCTAGATTCATTATCTGTCGTGTGGTTAGATATATCGTTATCCTAGTGTGATGAGACCTTTGGACTAAATCACTTTTTTTGCATATAGAGACCATAGACCTTACACATAAGTGATATACACCATAATACCTTCATGAAATAGCTTTCATCCCATACATATCATAAGCAATAGCCTTCTACTAGAACTTAAACCACATTTTATCCAAAATGATAAAATTTAGCCCAGCCTGCGTCTCAGCCACTTTGGTTGCACTCATCTTAAAGAAACCAAAGAAACTGCAAAAGCCCAGTTACCCAACAAACAGGGAGGCCCTGCCAGCCTAACCGCTTCTTTAAAAAGGAAAATTAATCTTACTCATCAAAATATGAGCCCTGGTTTTAGGACCCTCCATCATCAATGGTCAAAATCTTTTTAGTAAAATCTGAACGAGACTCCCATAAAAATTTCTAAAAAATTTATCGGCCACCCAAAATCTCTAATTTTTATGCCTTACCTGAAAGTTCTCATAGATATGCACACCTTGGCCATAGCTTCAAAACATGGCAAATATATTTGTCCAAATCCTAGCGTCATACAATGCATTAATCCTATTTAAAACAACTAACCTCACATATTTGCTATTTTCTAAGGTATCCATGGGTCCAACAACTGAATCACATGAAATGCAAGCTTTTTTCGAAGCCATCCTCAAGAAGCAAGAGGAAAGTTTTAGGAGCATGTTGGTTATCCAACAGATTGATTTCAACAAGACATTGATGATAAGCGTAAATTGACCTTATATTTTCTATTAGATTTATGCATGTAATTGACTTGAATTAATCTATTCTAAGCTTATTTATGTGTTTTTATTTCATTATTCTTGAATTAAGCTTAGTTTAAATTAATTTCTTATAATTGTGAATAAGCTGAAATTTTTGAAAGAATTGGACCTTCAGAGATTCAAGTATAATTTTGGTGGTTATAAAGTGCAAATTTGGAAATGTGATCTTCATAAAGTTGATAGAGGACATCTCACATTTTCCAAATAGGTCTAGTTTGTTAAATTCTGAGTTCTTTTGGGCTTTCAACTAAAAAGTCAAAATTGGGCTTTTAATTTCAGAAGCAGAAGTCCAGCCCGTACCACTGGGAGTAAATAGGCCATAACTAGGGTGTCTAAAGTCCAAATGAGGCGATTCAAAATCCTAACACCATCGACTCTTCTGGAGATAAAACTTTGCTGAAGGAGTCATAAGGAGGATGATGCGTGCCGTATGCTATATGCAATTACCGCAAGTGCACGGGTCGCTCAAGTAATATAATAGTGAGTGAATGTCGTTCCTCTAGGGACAAGGCCAAGTACTAGTGCAAATCTTAATCGTTGTTTAGCGAATTAATAGTTGTGTGATATGTTGTAACTAAAATCAACTAATTAATGAATGAAAGGAAATTAAATGCTGTGCACAAAAGATTTATAATGAAAGAACTATCCAGATATTGAATCCTCCTAGCCTCAATGATATTTATGAACAATCCATTCAGCTAAATCGTTTAATCAAATTGAATTGGCATTCCTCTAACTTAGATTAAAGCCTCTCTCGAGTGGATTAATCTCTAATCACTAAGTAGAGTTTTGGAATCTCTTCTCAAAACACAATTAAATAGATCATGCATTAATGACAAGGAACTATAAACCAAAGGATCTTGTAGGTCTATCTCTAGTACCCCAATCAATCCTCAATCCTTATGAGTATTCAATTCACATCAAACTTTCTCAAGTCAATAATATGAAAATAATAACCAATCAACAAGCATGCTATTATCAATTGGAAATAACAACAAGTATCATAAGAATAAAACAACTCAATTAATTTATTCAACTGAATACAATTGTTCAATTCATACAAATTGGCTAGGGTTCATCAATATCTAGATAGAGAAAGATTTAGTTCATATTAACAGCTAGAAAAACAGAGTAAGATAAATGAGTAAGAGAAGCCAAACAATTCATGGCAGTGAATCTGTATTTCTTCACTTGAGCTCTTGATTCTTGGTTTAGGACTTGAGTATGGTGTTGATCTTCCTTCAATCTCAGCTCAAGACCCTTCTCCTTGCTCCAGCAGATGGCTCTTCCTTCTCTTCTTTCTTCTCTATTTCCAGAAATGCTCCAGCAAAAACTGATGTTCTTCTCCCTCTCTTCTCTTTTTAATCCCTTCCAAACCTCCAGCCCATACCTCCAGCTCACTCATCCCCTCCATTGTCTACCACTTTCCATTGGTTCATCACCCTTTTCCCTGATTTAGGCAAGCTTTTCTTTTCTTGTTCTTTCTTTTTGACAAAGGCCAGCTGTTGTCCCCCACTTATTCCCCAATCAGTGCAAAGAATCTCACTTTTCGATAGGTGACACGACCACTGACACGCCCATGTCACTGGGCGTGTCATAGGCACTTGTGATCTTGAACCAAAGGCACGTCCACTGACACGCCCGTGTTACTGGGCGTGTCATAGCTACTGTAAGTCTGAATAAAAGGCACGTTCCTTGGCACGCCCGTGGTACTGGACGTGTGATAGCTACTATGAGTCTGGATGAATTACACGCTCATTGACACGCCCGTGGTCCTGGGCGTGTCGTAGCTACTGTGACTTTGGGTAAATGGCACGATCATGAGCACGCCCGTGGTACTGGGCGTGTTGCAGCTACTGTGACTCTGGACAAATGGCACGTTTGGTGACACGCCTATGAACTGAGCGTGTCATAGCCACTGAATGCAGAAACAGGGGCACGCCTAACGACACGCCCGTGTTCGTGGGCGTGTCCATTGACAGATTTTGCTCTTTTCTTCTACTTTCATCCGTAATTGCTCCGAAATGACCAAATGCCTCAAATTATCGAGAATTCCTGAAATTATCCTTAAATTGCACTTTGAACAAACAAATTAAACTCAATTTGATAATAATCATATTAAGAAATGGGAATAAAATATCATTAATTGTGTACTTATCAGAGGATATCTTATAGAAAATTGAGTTTTAATTTTGAATTTGAATTTTGAAACAGAAGTTGAGTAGGAGTAGGAGTCTAAATTGACGGAGCTATTTGCTGGATACTAAAAAAGGATGTAAACAGTACACAGAGGCAGCATTTCTAGAGTGTTAGACTATATTTTTTCATATTTTGTCTAGAGTAAATTAATTTTAGCTTAATTGGAGATTAAAGGAAGAAGGAGACTGCGCTAGAGAAAGATTTGGTTGTCTCTGCCGGATTCTTCATCAACCTCGTTTGAACTCTCTATTTAGTTTGTATTTTCAAGTTTACATTTTATTTAATGCTTTGTTATTTTCTTGTTTTGAATATTAGAATGATGAAATTTGTGTTTTGTTTCTTAATTTCTATTTTATCTATGTTTAATTTAGTTATGAGCAACTAATCTCTTTGTGGGATTAGGTGGACTTGGATGTTTGAAATATGGGTCTGATTATAATCTATTAATATACATAGATTGATTTTTTTTTATCCTTGATTTGATGATTTTAGTTTAATTGATTAGCAATTGTTTGGCCACCAATTGTTAAATTTAAAGAATCATATAAAATGCGAAAGTTGAATGTGATTTTTGATGTGGAATAATCAAACTTGAGTGATTAAGTTTAGAGATAAATTAATTGCTTAGGGGTCGAAAATTAATATCTTGATTAAATTGAATTGAAATTTGATTATTTGATATGAGAATAGTAATTCAATCATTGCTCAATTATATTCCCCTTGCTTGAGAGAGAAGTAGATGAATTGAGTGATATTGGATATTTAGGATTTAAGAATTGGAACTTAATGCTTCTTTAATTAGACCTATAGTAAAAACATAAATGAAACCTAATCTTATTCCTTTACCATTGATTATTTGAATACTTAGTTTAGAGTAACTGAATTGGATATATTTAAATTAATTAGGAAAAAAATTAAATTGTTGCAAATTTCTAATTTTCAAATAATAATTGATTTGAATTTTAGTTAATGAAATTAATCATTCCCTGTGGGATCGACTCTTACTTTCACTATATTACTTGTTACGAGCTGTGCACTTACAGTTTTAAATTTGATATATACAAATCGACATAACAAGTTTTTGGCGCCGCTACCGGGGAATGAAAAATTAATTTGATAAAAATAAGTTCAAGGAGACTATTAATTTGAAATTTATTTTACTTATTTTTATTTGCTTTTCTGCAAGAGTTATATGCGCAGTAATCGATAAGCAGTATTAGAAGAATATAATCCTGAAATTGAGAAGTAGTATAGAGAGACCAACAGAGTAAGAAAAGAGAGACTCCAGTTAGAAAGAGAAGAAATGGAACAGATTCGAGCATAGGAGTCTCTAGAAACAGAAAGTAGAATTGATCTAGAAGAAGCTGCTAATGAAGAAGTCAACCAAGAAACCAACTTTGAGGGAATATGCCATGCCTAATGCTCAAATTGGGTAAAGCATCACTTGACCTGTAGTGAATGATGATAGTTTTGAACTCAAACCGGCTCTTATCAACATGGCTAAATAATAGCTTTTCTATGGCTTGAACCAGGAAGATGCTATTGCTCACTTAGCAAATGTTTTAAAAATTTATGACACGATCAAGATGAATGGAGTCAGTGATGATGCGATTAGACTACAAGGACAAGGTAAAAGCTTGGTTGCAGGGACAAGCTGCTAGAACTTTCTCTACATGGGATGAACTTTCTAAGGAATTTTTGGCAAAATATTTTTCTATTGGAAAAACTACAAAGTTCAGAAATGATATAACTAGTTTTGTGAAGTTTGATGGAGAGTCACTATTTGAAGCATGAGAAAGATTTAAAGACCTTCAAAGGAGGTGCCCTCACAATGGGATTCCAGAATGGCTGATTGTTCAAATATTTTATAATAAGATAATAGGACAATTAAGGAGTACAATTGATGCAGCTGCTGGAGGTGCTCTAATGAACAAAAATACAGCTGAAGCTTTAAAACTTCTTGAATCCATGGCAGATAAAATTACCATTAGTCCAGTGAGAGGTCTTTACCTAAGAAGGTAGTGGGTGTGCTTGAAGTTGATGAAATTTCACTACTTACAGTTAAGGTTGATGCCTTAGCCAAAAAGTTGGAACATGTTAATCTTGCCATACAAGTTGTGAAGGGTGTGGTGGAAACCACTAAAATTTTGAATGCCACTCAAGAACAAATACATTTTGTAGGCAATCAAAATAGAGCTCAACAAATACCTTATGGAAACACATATAAACCTAGTTGGAGAAAATATCCTAATTTTTCTTGGGGTGAAAATCAAGGCAACCAAGGGAATCAATTTAATCAAAGGGAAGTGCATCAACCAACATTTCAAAATTGAAACTAAGGACAAACACATTATCAAGACAACAAAATGGCTTATGAAAATGCTTTAGAGAAATTCATTTTTGTATCTAGCGAGAGATTTGACAAGCTAGACAAGTAATATGACTAGTTAGAAGCAAGGATGGACCAAATTGCCAATCAAAATAGAAGTCTTGAGATGCAAATTGGGCAAATTGATAGTTCTTCGGGGCCAAGAAAATAAGACACTCTTCCTAGCAACACCGAAGTTAATCCACGGAAGCATTGCAAGGCAGTTATGCTAAGAAGCGGTAAGCAATTACAAGATGTTGCTCCAAGGGAAGTTGAGACAAATAAAAATGATTAAGGAATTCAAGAAGAGTTGAAGGAAGACAAAGTTGAGAAGACAAAGGTGGAAAGTGAACCAACTCACTCTAAAGTTGAAGTGAAGCCTTATGAACCACATATTCCATTCCCTCAAAGGCTTAAAAAGCAGAAGATAAAAAGGCAATATGAAAAATTCCTAGAAGTTTTTAAACAATTAAAAATTAACATTCCTTTTGCAGATGCTATTGCTAAGATGCCATCATATGTCAAGTTTTTGAAGGAATTGCTTTCTAACAAGAGATCCCTTAAAGATAATGCAAGAATTGCACTCACAGAGGAGTGTAGTGTTGTGATTCTAAACAAACTTCCATCCAAATTGAAAGTCCTAGGGAGTTTTACTATACCTTGCACTATTGGTATTTTAGTTTTAACAAGGCTTTGTGTGATTTTGGTGCAAGTATGAGTTTGATGTCATATTCTATTTGTAGGAACCTAGGACTTATAGATTTAAAAACTACAAAGATGATAGTACATCTAGCTGATGGATCAATTAAACATCCCTTAGGGATTGTGGAGAATGTGCAGATAAAGTAGACAAATTCTACATACCTATAGATTTTGTCATCCTAGAGATGGAAGAAGATATAGATGTTCCACTGATTCTTGGGAGGCTGTGAGTGGAGATTTTTTCCCCCACTCTCGGTGAAATGGTTTTTGCGACTTTAATACTGTTTATGCTCATGGCCTTAGAGAATACGGGCCTAAGTTCGGAGAAAAATGGAGTCACCATCCAGACAGGCAGAAAAAAGAAAGGAGTGAATAACTCAATTCCTAAGGAATCTCTAACCCCCTAATGAGTTGGGAAAGTTGGGTACGTGTGGGGAAGGTGAAAAATAGCCCAATCCCCCCCCCCACAATGCTCTGTTCATTGGAACCGGCCTCCTTTTCAGGTCTCAATATTATAAAATTCTTAATTAATATAATATTATCCATACTACATGCGATTAATAGAATAAATAAATACTTTATTAAAAATCATGGCAAGGTCCAAACAAAATAAATAAATGGACACCCGTCCAAGGATGGAAACATGTCCTTACATCGTCCAATGTCTAAAACTAAATAGGACACCCATCAAAAGGTAGAAACGTGTCCTTTACATTAATCCCAAAACTAGAACATAAATTAAATTACATGATGCTTAATACATGAGGTACCCAAAATATGAAAACATACATCTTACAATGTTTTGAAACCAACGCAAATCAATAAAAATAACCAACCAACCATTCATCATAAATAAATCATTCATTGAAGACATAAATCGAAGATATAAATAAATCATTAATCAAACTATATAATAAATACTCACTTAATAATAAAATAAATAAAGATGAAAATTTAGGTTTATGTATCAACTTAAGGTTTTTTAAATAACATTTTGGGTTTTGGAATTTATATCTAAAAGCTAAGGTTTTGAAATCTTAAAGAACTAATATTATTGTTAGGTTTATTTTTTTAGAAGAATTGTGCTACCGTGTCTTTAGAATTGTGTTAGGTTTGTTAAGTAAATAAAGTACAAAACTATGAAAATAAGATTAAAACTTAAATATTTGAAAAGAATAATGCTACTGTGATGATTAAATAAAAAACAATTGATTAGAGTTTTAATAAAATAGATTAGGGTTTGAATTGAACTAAGGTTTGGATTTCTAAGAAAACTAATACTATCATATTTATTTTTGAAAGAAGAGGCTACTGTGAAGGTTTTGAAAAATTGATATAATTAGGGTTTTACAATTTTAAGTGGTTTATGGTTTTGATTAACAAAAAAAATAAGCTACTATAATAATTAAAATAAAAAAAGCCACCGTATAAAATTTTCTCTTTAATAAAAACTAATTAGTGGCTACTGTACTCTTTAAAAGAAATAAACAAATTTGTCCATTGATGTTCATAGTTATGGGATTCTTATATGAGTTTTGCGAGTTATAATTCATCAATTTTAATTGATCAATGATTAATAGATGAAGATAGTTTTTGATAAATAAAATTAGATATAAATACTTATGTTTGAAGACTCCACCAAAATTATTGAATAAAACTTTGGGATGATCTAACACCAAGACAGCCCCTGCTTGCTTGCTTCCTGCCTTAATCTTCTCACTAAAAATTGCTATAGTTTTTGAAGTTTTAGCTTCTTCCAAGAAATCACTTAAAAAACTCCAAAAGTTCGTCTCCAAAAGAAAGTCCAAAGGTCCCCTTGTAATTGTTTTAATGTGGTATTTATAAGAAAAAAAAATAAAAAACCTAATACTAATTGGTTAAGGAAATAAATTTGTTTAAGAAAATAAAATTGTTTAGGAAATAAAACTTTAAAACCGAGTAAAAGAAGGTTTTGACAAAATCGACAGCGCCTGCGGGCTGCGAGGTGCCTAGGCGAGCCCCAATTTGCCGCATGTGTTGCCTGCAGCGAATTGGCCGCCACCGCGTGGTGCGCACAGATTAGATAGTCCGATTTTTTATTTTTTTATTCTTTATCATTTTTATATGTATATATTTTTATTATTTTATTATTTTTACCTTTAAAAATAATATTATTAAAATAATAAAATAAATAATAAATATTATTTTATTATAATAAATAGTATATTTAAAAAATAAATAATAAATATTATTAAATTAAAATAAATATTATATAATTAAAATAAATAATAAATATTAAAATACTATAAAAATTATTTGGGACTGTTTTTAAATATTTGGACTGGACTTAGTAAAAAATTAAGGGTCTACAGAGGCCCTTCCTAGCTATCGTTGGAGCTATAATAGATGTAAAGAGTGTCAAGCTCACTTTAAAAATTGAGGATGATCAGGTGGAGTTTAACATGGTTGAATCTCCAAAGGATTCTCCTTCTAAAAGTTACCTAGTAGAGGTAAATGATAAATCTCTTCAAAAAGATTTCATTAAAAATGATTCGCTCAAAGTTTGTCCAATAACAAATTCCAAGCCAAAGGAAGAAAACTATGAAGCAATCTATTTCACTTCACCCATGTATACAAGTTCACAAATAGAAATTGAAGGGCATAAAGAACTTGGAAAGCATACTTCAAAGTCAACAACAACAATTAATATGGTGAAAAAGGAAGTACATTGTGATTTTTCTCCTTGAGCTCCAAAGAAAAGTCAAGCTAAAACTTTAAACAAGCGCTTTTTGGAGGCAACCCAATTTTCTATTCTTTCATTCCATTTAAATCTTTTGTTTTTAGTAGTTTAGTTCATTTGATTAAGTTAATTTGAAGTTATTAATTTAGTGTGTTTGGTTTTTGCAAGTTGGTATTTTAATATTTTGTCTTTAATTTTATATTTTTATTTTTATTTTGTTTGTTAAGCAAATCGCTAAGGGAGAGAAGAAAGAACGAGAAAAAGTGAGCTAAGTTGGATTTTTACTTTTGCAAAAAAAAAATAATTACTGTAGCTCTTGTAGCTACTATAGCGATCGCAACACATGTTGCGATCGCACCAAAAGTAAGCAAGCTATTGTTGCGATCGCGACAAAAAAAAAAAAACTGAAGCTACTGTAGCGATTGTGACACGTGTCGCAATCGCAACAGTCCAAGAGATTAATGTAGCTACAGTAATATACTATGGCTGCAGTAGCACATAAAACATTTTTTTAATTAAAAAAATAATATTTTTTTAACTCGGTAGCCACAAATCCCCAAACCTCTTTCCTCTTTCCTCACTTATTATATTTATTATTATTATTTTTCTCTTCCTCTTCTTCTTTCTAAAAACCTCTAATCACAAACCACAAAAATTAACTCAATTTCTTTCTACAATCACACAAATCCTTACCAAATGTCATTTACCCATCACTCAAATCATTAAATCATGGCATCACAATTAAAAAGCGTTGCAAGAAAATCATCATCAAGGAAAGGCAAGTAGAAAGTTTCAAGTTTTTCAAAGGATGAGGTAGATCCCTCTTCTCAATTTGGTGCTTCTTTTTTCCATTTATAATGAAAAGGAAGGTAAGAGGTTTCTATCTCTATGTTTAAGAAATATTTTTCCTTGTATATATTATTACCATGGTATATTTGAACATTTGAGTATTGATGCAAGAATGAAATAATTGTTTGCTAGATTAAGAGGGGAAATTTGGTAGCAAAGATATATGAAACCTGTAAAAAAACTCACTCTTGAATTCTTTATAACTCTTAAAATGTCTAGATCTAAAGATACAAATTTAGAGTGTCGAGTGTTGGGTTTGGATTATGTGATCTTATTTATGATAAATTATTTTTCATTGGGGACAATGAAAAGATTAAGTGTGGGAGGAGAGCAGTCGCTTAATGTGTCTTGCCAGATGTCGCTTAAGTGTGAATTTTTCTTTTTAATTTGTGAATTTTTCTTTAATTAGAAATAAAAATTAAAAAAAAATAAATTTTATATTAATTTTATTTTCAGTTTTGATTTCATTTAATTTCGTGTCTTTTTAGTTTTATCTGTACTAGATTTAAATTTCAGTTTTTAATAAAATAGAACTTGATCTACCCCTACTTTCAAATCTATTTGGTTTTTGATCTCTACTTGTTTTTTACTTATTATTAAGTGAGTTAATTATTGTTATTTTAGATTTTAACATAATGATTGAACTCTTTTAGCCAAATTGAAATAATTTTTAGTTATTCTCAATTTAACGCATGGAATGGATGGGATTATGATCTTGAAAATTTTACAAATCATGAACACTTCTTTATTAGAATAATTATAATTGTTTTCAGGTGAATCATTGTCTTTTGTTTTCATTGTAATGCTAAAGATTCTTGAGCTAGCATGTATCACTACGATAGTCAATTATTAACTTAGTGATGATAAGAGAATTATGAATAATTAATTGAAAATTTTTATTATTATGAGATGGAGCATAAGACGCACTCGTTGTTGATAAAAAGGTGGAATGGAGCATAAAATACATCCACCATAAAAAATAAAAAAGGGATGGAATATAAAATACACTCATTTTGAAGAAAAAAAAAAGCAAAAATAATTATATTAAATACATAATTGTTATTAATCATAAATTATTGAGTAGAGTTGGCTACTTAGTGATGCTTACTATATTATTGGATTAATGGAATGATGATGAATTACTTATAGCTATATTTTTATATTGAAACTGTTGTTTATTGTCCTAAAAAATGAGTGTGCTTAGTTTGTGGAGTTGTTTAATGTTGTAATTCTTTAAAGTTTAATGTTTTAAGTTGAGGATAAGTTATTATTATTTTTCTTTGGTTAGTTGAGTTTGATTGATTATTGGAGTTTGATTAAATGATGTCAATTTGCTTGAGGACAAACAAAAATTTAAGTGTGGGAGAATTTGATAAGCGTAAATTGACCTTATAATTTTTATTAGATTTATGTATGTAATTAACTTGAATTAATCTATTCTAAGCTTATTTATGTGTTTTTATTTCATTATTTCTGAATTAAGTTTAGTTTAAATTAATTTCTTATAATTGCGAATAAGCTGAAATTTTTGGCAGAATTTGACCTTCACAGATTCAAGTATAATTTCGGTAGTTGAAAAGTGCAAATTTGGAAATGTGATCTTCATGAAGTTGATAGAGGACATCTCACGCTTACCAAATAGGTTTAGTTTGTTAAATTCTGAGTTTGTTTGGGCTTCCAACTAAAAAGTCTAATTTGGGCTTTTAATTTCAGAAGCAGAAGTCTAGCCCATACCATTGGGAGTAAATAGGTCATAAATAGGATGTCTGAAGTCTGAATGCTGTGATTCAAAAGCCTAACACTATCTAATCTTCTGGAGATAAAACTTCGCTAAATTAGTCAATTGGAGATAAGGAGGATATCTTATATAAAATTGAGTTTTAATTTTGAATTTGAATTTTGAAACAGAAGTTGAGTAGGAGTAGGAGTCTGATTTGAAGGAGCTATTTGCTGGATACTCAAAGAGAATGTGAACAGTACATAGAGGCAACCATTCTATAGTGTTAGACTACATTTCTTCATATTTTGTCTAGAGTAAATTAATTTTAGCTCAATTGGAGATTAAAGGAAGAAGGAGATTACGCTGGAGGAAGACTTGATCGTCTCTGCAGGATTCTTCATCAACCTCATTTGAACTCTCTATTTAGTTTATATTTTCAAGTTTACATTTTATTTAATGCTTTGTTATTTTCTTGTTTTGAATATTAGAATGATGAAATTTGTGTTTTGTTTCTTAATTTCTATTTTATCTATGTTTAATTTAGTTATAAGCAACTAGTCCCTTTGTGGGATTAGGTGAATTTGGATGTCTGAACTGAGTTTGATTATAATCTATTAATATACATAGATTGATTTTCTTTTATCCTTGATTTGATGATTTTGGTTTAATTGATTAGCAATTATTTGGCCACCAAATGTTAAATTTAAAGAATTATATAAAATACGAAAGTTGAATGTGATTTTTGATGTGGAATCATCAAACTTGAGTGATTAAGTTTAGAGATAAATTAATTACTTAGAGACCTAGAATTAATATCTTGATTAAATTGAATTGAACTTTGATTATTTGATATGAGAATAGTAATTTAATAATTGCCCAATTATATTCCCATTGCTTGAGAGAGAAGTGGATGAATTGAGTGATGTTGGATATCTAGAATTTAAGAATTGAAACTTAATACTTCATTAATTAGACCCATAGTAAAAACTCCAATGAAACCTTCCTTTACTATTGATTATTTGAACACTTAGTTTAGAGTAATTGAATTGGATTTAGAGTAACTGAATTGGATATATTTAAATTAATTAGGAAAAAAATTAAATTGTTGCAAATTTCTAATTTTCAAATAATAGTTGATTTGAATTTTAGTTAATCAAATTGATCATTCCCTGTGGGATATTTTGATCATATATGTATATATATTTAGGTTAATTTTATGGGCTTTAAGTTAATTTATCTTTTAAATTGTGTTTAAAGTTTGTTTGAAGTGTTTGATTTAGATAGAAGCTCAAAAGAATGAATTGAAGGATCAAAAAGGTGGAACATCATGTGACACAACCAAGAGACACGGCCAAGCCATTGGCCGTGTCCCTCATCCAAGGCAACACACATGACACGGCCTGAGTTGACAAGCCATTGGCCATGTCCTTCAGAGCAAATTGGCAGAAGCAGACACTGGGAGAAGACATGGCCAAGCCACTGGCCGTGTCTCACTTGATGAAGCCAAGAGTGAAACCAAAGAAGCAAAGGTAGACATAAACACACCCAAGAGATACGGCCAAGCCATTGGCCGTGTTACATGACACTGCCAAGGCCTTAGTTGTGTCTCATCCAAAGAACAAAGCAAGGATGGAAGCACAGTGGAGAACACACTCAAGAGGCACAGCCAAGCCACTGGCCGTGTCCCATGACACGGCCAGGGCCTTGGCCGTGTCCCACATGAAAAAGAAAGGAGATTTTGAGGCAGCCATGGACACAGCCACATGACTTGGCCTTATCCATAAGAAAATGAGTGACACAACCAAGCTTGAAATGACTTGGCCGTGTCTTGTGAAAATTCTTTAAATAATTTTTGTACGAATTGGGGGACAAGATGGGGGACAATAGGTGATATTTTTTAAAAAGAAATAATAAAAGTTTGCCTAATTTATGGAAAAAATTATAAACAAAGAAAATGGTGGGAGACAAAGGGTGGTGTGTGAGTTGGCAAGAGATGGATGTTTCTTAAAAAAATTAAAAGAAGATGAGATTGAAGTAGTATATACACGTTGGCTATTTTTGAAGAAAGGGTGCTGAGTTTTGTTCTTGATTTTCTCAAGAGGAGAGACACCATTCTCTCTTCATCTCCATTTCCATTTCTTCCACAGACAAGAGCCAATCAATATTGGGGATTAAATTGAGTGAGCAAGATTCTTAGATAATTAGGGTTTGAAGAAAACTTGATTGGAGTTGAAGCTTGAGAAAGTTACATTCCATCCTTTAAGAGGAGAGCCATTGATTTAGGGAGCTTGAAAGTTGTTCATCACACATCAAGGTGGAAGCTAGGAGGAAGATAAATAGTCTAACTTTTGGCATCTACAAGGGGTTTTTCATATTCTCTTTTTTTATTCATTTCTATATTGTTGTTGTTTTATTATGAACATTAATATTACAATGTATAATTTTAATTTGATGAATATGGAGATGGATATGTGTTTTAATTTGATGATGAGCTAATTCACTCATGCCTTGGGTTGTAGTATATTTAATTAGATGACTTGATTTGATAATTCCATTAGTATACCTTGTTGTTGGTTGATTGCATTGGATTGAATGTTAGGTTGATAGATTGGCCACCTATTAATCACTTAATATTGAATGATGGACCGAGAGGTGAAATTTGATATTGGAACTATGTAATCAACTACCCTAAGAATGAATTAGAAATATAAGTTCTAGGGTTTATTAATTTGTAAATTCAAAATAATTGGTTGTTGTTAATTCATGAATATGAAAACTAATGAATTGGTAATCACTAATTAAACTCAAGGAACAAATTAAAATACAAGGTTATATTAATGGATAATTTGAGAATTAAGCTTTGATTAAATTGATCTACAACCCTAGGCACCATTCCTAGAATTGATTTGATCTTACACAACTATCACTTGTTTAACTTTTCAATTAAAATTGCTTTTCACCATTCCAACATATCATACTCTTGCTTTTTGATTTATTTGTCAATCAAACTATTGCAAACAATTCCTTCCTTGTGAGACGACCTTGGAAAGATCACCGTTGCTGCAATTACCTCGTATACTTGCGAGTGTCGCTTGTAGTAGCAATTAATCGAGCGCAACATGGGATCGACTCTTACTTTCACTATATTACATGTTATGAGCCATGCAATTGCAGTTTTTAAATTGATATACACAAATCGACATAACAATTGATTGATTCATTGAGTGCACAGTGCAACTCAATCATGACTGAGGTACATAACATGCTATGTAGGATGTAGCCTGATATTGGTTCATCTTCTAATCAACCCCACCAATTGTTGATCTCACCTCAATAGAAAGAGAATACAAAGATATAAAACCTTATACCAATGCCAATATTGCATGAAATTTAGACATAAAAGTTTATTTTGTTATATTAGAAAGGCACACATAAAATTAGAGGATCCTTCTACCACTAACCCCCAAGGACCCAAGTTCATTTGGGTACCTAAAAGAAGGCAAATGTTATTGTTTTGTAGGTATGCCTAAAGTCTATTATGAATGAAAGTATTTGGTTTATAAACAGTGGATGTTCAAGGCACATGATTCGATAATGCAAAACTCTTCACAAATCTTACTTACAAGCAAGGAGGTAATGTAACATTTGGAAATAATGGTAAAGGAAAAATTATAGGCATTAGATCTATTGGCATACTTGGTAAAAACATGATTGATGATGTATGGTTGGTTGATGGCTTGAAACATAACTTACTTAGTGTTAGTCAATTATATGACAAAAGATATAATGTCAATTTTAATTCTAAAGGATGCAAAATTACCTCTTCGAGTGATGATTTTACACTAAATGGAAGTAGAATTAGTAACACATATAAAATTGACTTTCACTCTAATGATGCTCATGAATTTTTAGTCTCTATTACCAATGATGCTTGGCTTTGACATAGAAGATTAAGATATGCAAATATGGACCAACTTCAATGTCTATGCAAAAAGGAACTTATGTTTGGTCTTTCTAAAATAAAGTTTCACAAAGACAAGGTATGTGAACCACGTCAATTTGGGAAACAACTCAAGAGCTCCTTCAAATCCAAAAAAGGTAAGTACATCTAAACCTTTGGAATTAATTTATTTAGATTTATTTGGTCTTAATCGAGTTGCTAGTCTAAGAGGCAAATTGTATACATTTGTACTTTTTGATGATTACTCAAGGTTTACATGGGTTAATTTCTTAGTTCAAAAGAATGAAGCTTTCAATTATTTTAAAATTCTTGCAAAGAGAATTCAAAATGAAAAAAGTTATATGATTACATCTATTAGAAGTGATCATGGGAAAGAATGTGAAAATGAGAACTTTGAAAATTTTTGCAATGAACTTGGTATTTCACACAATTTTTCAGCTCCTAGAACACCATAACAAAATGGTGTTGTTTGAAAGAAAAAATAGAACATTGATAGAAATGGCTAGAACAATGTTCAATGAGTGTAAGTTACCTTCTTACTTTTAGGCGAAAGCCGTTAATACTGCATATTATATTTCAAATTGAGTTTTCAAAAGGCTCTTGACAAATAAAACTTCATATGAGCTTTGGAATGGACCTAAAATATCATACCTTAGAGTATTTGGATGCAAATGCCTTATATTAAACACCAAGAACAACCTTGAAAAATTCTCATCCAAATCAGATTAAGGAATATTTTTAGGATACTCATCTTCAAGTAAAGTATATAGAGTATTTAATAGAAGAACCATGGTTGTTAAAGAATCTATGCATGTTACCTTTGATGAATCATCCAAACTTGATCATGAGAAAGGTAGTGCTCTTAATGATTTTGTAGGTACCTTTGAGGAACTTGAACCAAAGGATGCTCCAAAGGAACACATTGATGAATTAGAACATATAATGGAACATGAAGAACATAAAATAGAAGAAATGTAAGAACTACCCAAAGATTGACATTATCAAAAGAGTCATCCAAGAGAACTCATCATTTGTGACACATCAAAGGGAGTAACTACTAGATCAAAATTTAAATATCTAGATTCTAATGTTGCCTTTGTTTCTCAAATTGAACCAAGGACCATTGAGGAGGCTCTTAGTTATGAATATTGGGTGATTTCCATGCAAGATGAACTCAATCAATTTGAGAGAAACAAAATGTGGGAACTTATTCCTAGGCCCCAGGATCATCCAATTATTGGTTGCAACTGGGTATATAGTAATAAGCTTGATGAAGATAGTCTTATCACTAGAAACAAAGCTAGATTTGTAGCCAAAGGCTATAAACAAGAGGAAGACATTGATTATGATGAGACTTTTGCCCCCGTTGAAAGATTGAAGCAATTGGAATTTTACTTGCTTTTGTATGTCATATGAATTTTAGACTTTTTCAATTGGATGTTAAAAGTGCATTTTTTTTAATGGATTTATTAATGAAGAATTTTGAACAACCACCCAGTTTTGAAGATTATCAATTTCCAAGCCATGTTTTTAAGCTAACCAAGGCATTATAAGGTCTAAAATAAGCTCCAATAGCTAGGTATGGTAGAATTAGTACATATTTATTGAAAAATGGTTTTACAAAAAGAAATGTTGACACTACATTATTTGTCAAAAGAAAATTGCATAATATTTTAATTTTACAAATTTACGTTGATGACATTATATTTGGTGCTACTAATGAATCTTTGTGCAAAGAATTTACTTCTTGTATGACTAGGAAATTTGAAATGAGTATGATGGGTAAACTTAAATTCTTCCTTGGTTTATAAATTAAACATTGCAAGGATGGTATGTTTCAACAATCCAAATATACCAAGGAACTCCTCAAGAAGTTTGGTATGCATGGTTGCAAAGCAAGCAAAACTCCAATGAGCACATCCTTGAAATTGGACAAAGATAAAAGTGGTAAGAAAGTTGATGAGAAGAAATATCGAGGTATTATTGGATCCTTTCTTTACCTAACCGCTTCTAGACCCGATATAATATTTAGTGTTTACTTATGTGCTAGATTTAAATCATGCCTTAGAGAATCACATTTGAATGCTACTAAGAAAATTCCAAAATCTTTGAGTGGAACATTGCATTTAGGTCTATGGTATTCTAGAAATACATCATTTAAAATTTTAGATTTTTTGGATGCGGATTTTTCCTGTAGCCTATTAGACAGGAAAAGCAAAAGTGGAGCATGTCATTTTCTTTACGAATGCCTAGTTTCTTGGTTTAGCAAGAAACAAGTGTCGGTTGTTTTATCTACTACAGAAGCTGAATATATAGCTGCATGTTTTTATTGCATATAAGTTTTTTGGATAAAACAACAATTATTTGATTATGGAAAAGTGTTTGATTATATTCCTATTAAATGTGATAACACAAGTGCAATTAACTTATCCAAGAACCCCATTCATCATTCTATGTCAAAACATATAGACATTAAGCAATATTTTTTAAGAGATAATATTTAAAATAATAATGTAGTCTTAGAATTTATTAACACCCAAAATCAACTTGCCGATGTCTTTATGAAACCTCTAAATGAAGAAAAATTAAACTTCATAAAACAACACATTAGTATGATTGATGGAAAATTTCTTGAATAATAACTCCTTAATATTTCCACATCCAATTTTTATCATTTGAATTCATAAATCAACACTTTTTTAAGTGTGTGGTCGCTCATTACAGTCATGCAGTCGCACATGAGAGTATGTCACTCTAGTCCCAAACTTTATTCTTGTGTGAATGCATAATAGCTTGTGCGGTCGCTAAATTTCATACTTTTTCAAATTTTTTGACCGTTATATGCTCAGATGGGTTGTGCGGGTGCTTTGTGCATGTAACGATTGCAATATGTATATGGCGGTCGCATAATAGGTTATGCAAGCATGGTCGAACTGTAACTGCCACTCTTTAAAATGTTGGAATTTGTACAAATCTATCCCAAATTGCCCTCCCCCCCCCCCCCCTCCCGTAAAAAAACTGTTAATTTTTTAAATTTTATCTATAAAAACCCCACATTTTGTAGTCATAAACACTTTTACCAACTATTAAACACCTCTTAAAACATTCTCACATAGTTTTGAACTATAAAAAGTCAAGTGTGAAGCTTTTCAAGACTTTCAAGCTTCATCAATACATTCTTTCTTCTACATTTCTATTCTTTCTTCTACTCTTCTATTTTTTCTTTTGTCTTATTAGTATGGCACCAAAGACCAAGCTTCCTAAGAGGAGAGCCTCAACCAAAGAAAAGGAAAAAGAGATAATCATTAGTGAGCCTTAACCACCTAGTAAACCTTTTACTAGGGGTAGTGTCCATCCTCATAAACCAAAGTTCAAGGATGATGATGAGAAAAAAAAAATACTATATACTTAAGAAGAAAAACCTTGAACCCACCAAAATGCCTGCTAAGGGAATGCTTTTAACCCTCAACATTCAAGGAGAACTCTTTATATATCTTGATAGAAGAGGATGGAGACATTTTGCCTTCCCAAATGAATTAGGCTACCCTAGACTCTCTAGAGAGATTTTGAAGACCCTTAGAGTAGAAAAGAACCAAAATGCTCCTATTAGATATTATAGAGTTTACTTTAGGCTATTTGATTAAGAGTTTGCTCTCTCTTTAGAGGAGTTTGCTGAAATTTTGGGATTTTTAAACTCATGTTGTTGTCTCTTATTTCGACAAGGACTTTCCCTTGAAGGATTTTTCATCCTTTTAGAGTGAGCTATCCATAGAAACTGAGTTTAATAATAGATCCTCCAAAGCCATCCACTTTAAAACACTTATCTTTTGGCTCATTCATAGGATCATTACCTATACCATCCATCAAAGGAGTGATGGTAATGAGAAAGTCACACAAAGTGACTTATTCTTCCTATATGCCTTAGAATACAATGAACCCATACAAACCGCCTAATTTCTTATTGACACCCTCATTCACCATGGGAAGTATAAGGCAGGTACTTTCTTTCTCTCCACTCAAGTCACACAAATTGCTAGACACTTAGGCTTGCTAACCCCTGAAAACTTGGCTACTCTAAGTGATCCTCTTGACCCTGTCACTAATTCCATCAGTCTTGATTAACTTGAACATGCTAGGTGTATTCAAAAGATTGATGATCACTATGAGTACACCAGTGGCAATAAAGGGACGATTCAAATAGAGAGAAAGAGGCATAGGCACCACATTACTAGAGAAGAAGGAGGAGAACCTATCTCTTTTGAAGTTGAACATCCTCCTAAACTAACCAAGCCTACAAAAGAGAAGGATGAATCTTCAAAAACCATGAAGCTTCTTCTAAAAGCCATACACTCCCTCCAAAAATAATTCACCCACTTCAAGAATGATGTCACTAAAAGGATCACCAAGCTCAATAAGAAAATTGATCTCTTATCTCATGTTCACCATGACATTTATGAGATGCAAGGTATATTTGGTCTTCCTCAATGTGATCTTCAAGATTGGGATGTGAGTGAACACATTGAAAGTCCATATGAACAGTCCTCCCAATCGTCACATGGCTACTCTCCAACTCTATCCCTTGAAATTGAAGAAGACACTCCTCCTCCTCCTCCTCCATATAGGAAAGGAAAAGAGAAGATGCAAGATTAGACTCTTAGCTAGTTTATGTTTTCTTTTGCATTATGTTTCCTTTTATATTTATCTTGTTTTTTATTAATGAACTTATCATTTATGATTCACTATCTTTATGCATACACTCCTTTTGTCTTTATCAAAGGGGGAGAAGAAAAAATAAGTTGAATTTAAAAAGAAAAACTCATATGTTCAGGTGGAGAAACTAAGAAGACCAAAAAACAAGAAGCTAAACTTAAACAGTTAATTAAAACTTGGCACTAAATTTACTATAGTTTAAATTCAATTTGATTGCCAAAGTCAAAAAGGGAGAGATTGTTGAACAATTAACTCTATTCTAATCATTAACAATCAAATTGATGCATGCTAATTATTTTAAAAGAGTTTATTTTGTAGGTACTAAACTTTCAGGCCTCGTGCGACAGCCCCACACATAGAGTGACTGCATAAAAGCTGAGAGAAGAAACACCTTGAAAGCACAGAAGGAATCACGGTCTCTGGTGTGGCCAAAATAGATCCCAAGAGAATTGTGCAACCACTTCAAGTTCTTGAGCAACCGCACAATTCTATGGACAAAAATTCAAAATCTCTCAAAAACGATAGCGGCCAGCGTGTGCGGTTGAGCTTTAATGCACAAACCTTTGTGCGACCTCTCTATACCTTGAGTGACTGCACCATAAAGAACCAAAACTTCCACTCAGTCACAGTAGAGATAACGGTGATGTTGTGCGGTGAGAAAATTAATTTGTGCGACAGCACAAAACTAGCATATTTGAATTTTAGTGCTAAACATACTGGAGAAATGACAATTGGACACGTGGAAGAAGAATTTCAAATTTAATGGTAACATTGAATTGTGCGACCACACAAAGCCTTTGTGCGACCGTGCACAAGACATGGCAAGATGGGAAATATGATTCTATCAGGCACTCAGATTTTACCATTGAAAATAGCCGTTGGAGAAAAATTGAATTGTGTGACTGCACAAAGTGTCTCAGACACAATTTAAGTAGAAACAAAATCAAACATGTGGAAACCACTTTAAACGGCTAGTAAGAGTGCAAATGGCTATAAATATCTTAAGAAACCTCTTATTTGAGGCTAATTGTGATTGTAATAGCCAAGCATAACTACTTTCATTTCATTACATCAAAATTTCTAATTGTATTGCCTTGAGTGTTAGGTGTGGGCATTAAAAACCATTGTAAGTTTGAGTGTGAGCTTGAAAATACTTAGGTTTTAAAGTGAGCTTGGGAAAACTCTTTTGTTTGGGTTGTGAGAAAAATTCTCAAACCTTGTAAAAGTTCAGTGTGAGCTTGTGAAAACACCAGGTTAGAGTTAAACTTGTAAAAACTCAAGATTAGTAGAACCTTAACAAGTTGTTAATGAAGTGAATGTAGGGTTGAGGCAATCTGAACCACTATAAACTTCTTGTATTCATTCTTCCCTACTCTACTATTTTCTTAACTTACTTTACGTTTGATTTTTTAATTTTTCATCATTTCTTCAAATAGCCAATTCACCCCCCTCCTCCCTCCCCCTCTCCTCTTGGTTGCATTATTAGGACAATAAAATTTACAACATATGAATAAACATCTCGAAGCAACGAATGAAGGAAAGAAATGGAAGAAGAAATAAGAACCTTAAAGCAAAATAAGACCTAGGAATTGGTGCCAAATATCAAAGATGTGAATATCAAAGTCCAAGTTACGGATATAATATTTAAAAAAAAATGCTTTTAGAGAATTCTAAAATAAAAAAATTAAAGAAAAAAAGAAAGAGAAGGATAAAGAAATTGAAAGTTGAAGAAGCTTTGAAAACTAAAACCTATATATGAAGAAGGATTTGTCAATAACAAAAAAGAAAGAAAAGAAGACAAAAAATTTAAAATTATACAACCACTTGTAAGTGAAAAAAAATTAGAAAACCAAACTCCATATTTGAAGAAGGATTTGTTACTAAAAGAAAATAAATCACCTAATAAATTAAAAAAACATGACCACCTATAATTGAAGAACCTGAAGTTAAAAACTAAATGCAAAATTTAAAGAAGGATTTGTTAATTAAAAAAAAAACCAACAGATTCAAAATTATAACTGCCAATAATTGAAAGAAAATGAAGTTAAAAACTAAACTATGGATTTAACGAAGGATTTGCTAAAAAATCAACAAATTAAAAAAACACAACCACTAGTAATAGAACGAAAAGTATATTCTAAACCAGATCTTGAAGAATGAATTGTTAACTAGAAAAAGTATCCAACAAATGCAAAATCCAACCATCACATGGAATATGATGAATATTTGAATTTAAAAATCTATATATTAAAAAAAAAGGGGTAGTATTTAACAATTCAACAATTCTAAAACCACCAATAAAATTAATGAGTTTTCTAGCAAAAATCCCAAGATAAATAAAATCAATTTTAACTTCATTTTCTCAAAGAGAAAAAAAAGATGGAGCTATTTGAGGAGCTAAAATCTCTATTAAGTTAACAACTTTCATTTACTTTCAATATTCACATGTTGGAGATAGAATAGAATTAAAAGAACAATGATAAGAAGAAGATAAATAACGATGATCCTTGTGAAATTGAAATAAAGATGCAATTTTGTTATACGACTTGAGGTATTCAACATTGTCTTTCCCAAATCCTTTTGGTTTATCTATGTTGTTTTTACTTTTTTGGAATCAATTAATCTCTTCTCCTCTTTGCCTAATAAAACTTTTGATTGGATTTTGAGAAGCTTCTTTGGCATCATGTGTAAACTCTTCCACTCTTTCTTCTTCATTATTATCATCATCAAGAGTTTCAAGGAATTAAGAAATTTGTTCCTATGGACCCTTAATTTTAGCCAAGTTCAAATTTGGTTCTAATTAAAAGGGGTGGATTAAGTTTGGTTCAAATAAAAAGGTCCAAATAAAATCCAGTCCAATTTTTAAGTCTGAATTAGTTCTGGTCCAATGATTTAATTAAAATTGAGCCCTTTTTTTAGAAAATCATATTGATGGTTCGATTGGCCTGGTCTAATTTGATATGATCCAAAATCATATCGAATTAGTCTAGGCTAATTTGATATGAGAAGTCTCATATCGAATTGGCCATGCCAAATTCTATATGATTCCGGCTTAATTCGTGCAAAATCAATATCCTAATCAAGCTATAGCGCTCAAAAGTATTCGAATTAAAGAATGAAGAGTCGCTCTAATACTACCTATAAATGTGGGATTAACAAACAAAGAGAGGCAGCCACAATCAGTGAGAAAATGACAATAAAAAAGAGAAACATAAGCAAAAGAAAGGAGAGTGATTAGCAGCGAGTAATTAGGTTTGGCAATTAAAAAGTGAGCGATTAAAAATCAGCAAAAAAAAGAGACATAAGGGAATTGAGGCAAATCAAGGTGGTGGTTAGCAACAATAACAATCTTCATATTGTTTCATCCAACCAAGGCTTTAATTGATTTAGGCTATTCGAGGTAATTATGCAAACAATCAAGCTTGGTTCAACAAATTTGTCTTGGAGGAGTCAACAACGCAGGTTTAATTTTATTAACTTACTTTGTTTAAATTTCTATTGATCATCTTCATCTCAATTTTAAATTTAACTCATTGTTACTATTAATTATGAATTTGATTTTGGAAATTTCATTCAATAAACCATGACCTTATTATTTAGTTTGATCCAGGTTTTAATCACATATTTTTAATTATAGTCTGAATGATGTAAACCAAATTGCATGATTTAAACTAAGCATTGTAGAATTTAAAACCGTAGTTTACATAAGAAACTCTAATATTAAATCTAAAACCCTAATTTGATTACCTAAACCCTAGTTTGTTAACCAAAACCCTAATTGTATAATAAGACTTTAGCTTGATAATCAAAACCCTAGTTTAGGTTAAAAAAAAATCCTAATTTTGCATATTGAGCTATAGCTTAGGTTAGAAAACCCTAGTTTGCATGAACAAACTCTAATTTTGCATGTTTGCATCTTAAAACCTAATTTTACTTGTTTTAGCCCTAAGTATAGGATTTAAAACCTTAATTTATAAAATTAAACCCTAATCTTATGATTGAAGCTTTAGTTTGATGATGGAACCTTAATTTTTATCAATTTAGTTCTATCTATTTTTATGTATAATCTTATTTATTATTATGTGCTTAATGATTGGGTTGAGCTTTAATTTTATTGCTTATAATTGGATTGTGTTTATTTATCATTGTTTGGATTTTCAGAATGTAAAAGGTATATTTCCACTTTGTGGGTACCTTGTTTATTTTAATTATTTATTTTAAGAATTTAGGACTATTGCAAAGGATATGTTTTCACCAATTAGTGGGTGTATTATTTTATTTATTTGTATAGATATCGAGATATTGTAAGGGTATATTTTCATCTTTGTATGGACGCTCGTTTAATTTGTTTGTTTGCTTAATTTATAATATGATGATTATTTATTTTTCACAATTGCATGTAGTATGAATAGTATTATAATAATATAAGAATTCAATAATATTTAAACCTAAAAAGAATGCCGATTCCAATGAACCGGGCGTTATGAGAGTGCTGGATTACTTCTCACTTTCCTCAAATATACCCAACTTTCCAAACCCAAGTAGAGGTTGGGGATTCCTTAGGAATAAAGTCATCCACCACTTTCTATCTTCTTAGCCCGTCCAGATGGCGACTCTAAATTCTTCAGATTTAGGTCCGTGTTCTCTATAGCCTAGAGCCTAATAATGCTAAAGTCTCGAGAACCATTCCATAAAAAGTGGGGACGAAAATTCTTGCTCAGTTCCTTTATAAACATTCTCTTTTGTAATAAATTTATGTTAAATTCATCTTCTAGCTTGGTTTGGATACAACCAACGGTTGTCGTATTAAAATTGCAATACTGAATTATTTTTTGAAGCTAAGTATAAGATATGTATATGATACAATTTGAGATTCCACCTGCTACTCAACTTGATCAATTTTCAAGATTTCACTGCTCTAATACCAAGCTGTAATGAACTTGATAAGTCATGAAGGATCGATGATGTAGGGAGGTTTCAAAAGGACTAGATAAGCAGTAATCCAAATTCAATTTCGAAGAAGATCCAGATTCAATTGAGGAGATATGTAGAGGATGAGATGAGGAGAAAATAAGAATATACACACACACACACACATAGAGAGAGAGAAGATAGAAGGAGAGAAAAGAGAGACTTGAAAACATAATAAAATAGAGGGAAAAGCAAATTCTTATATTTCATATTCAATGCCAATCTCTTACATTTTATGTTTCTAATATAATAGAATTTCTAAATTAATTACTAATGTGTATTTACACCATATTCTACATCTACATACTTTCTACACAACTGGAACTAATTCAATTCCATAACATAATAACAAATGAGCTTAGCCACCATCAATCAGCAAATACACAACTGCTCTAACTGGTTTTCCATAACAGAAGCTTCCATTTTCATGATTGCCACCTCAACTAACTTTCGTTGAGCTTTTTCTCTTTAAAGCCCAGCTCGTTGAGGAATTTACACTATATAACCTCTTTTAAGTTTAGTTTTCAAATATACGACCCACTTACTTTTGTTTTAAAATTACAAATTTGACCTCTCTTTTTTTGTTCCATTTTTATGTTAAAAATCGTTGTTTTTTTTTTCTTTTTGTATTTTTTTTTTATATTTTATTTGTATTTATATTTTTTATTTATGATTTTTTTATTATTATATTCTTATTATACATATAAAAAAATAAAACATATATATAAAAAATGTATAATATAGACAAAGTACATACACAACAAACAGTAGCACATACACAATATACATTAACATACACACATCACCTATACAATATTTACACAAACTTTTTAATAATTTTTTTAGCATTATTTTTTTATTTTTTATATATACACACAACTACTCGTAACATATACATAATATACATACAACATACATAACAAATACATAACATTACAACATCTTCATAACATACACGCAACTTACACATAACACCTACCTAATAAAATTAATATTTTTTTAAACTTTTTTTATATGTATAAAATATAAAATTTGTTTAAAAATAAAATTAATGATTTTTATTAATATATTGTTATATATTTTACTTTTTTTAAATATTTTTTCAGTGTTATTTATTATAAAAATTAAATTTTTTTATAAAAAATTAATAAATTTTATTAGTTGAAAATATATTTTAAAATATTACTTTTTATTATTTTATTGAAATATATTTATTTAATAGTAAAGTTTGAAAAAAAATTCTTTTTAAAATATTACTTGAAATGAGAGAGGAAATACTTTTATTTTAGTGAGGGGTGATGTATTTTTGAGCATTTGACTTAACTTTTTGTAAAATTGTAAATACTTTTATTACGTGGTATTTTTGAAAAGATTTTTTTTATAGATAGTTTTGTAAATATCTATTTTATTTATTTTAATTTTTTTAATGTTAATGAGAGAAATATAAGATTGATTTTGTTTTATTATATGCAGGCACGTCTCTCAAGGGGAGCACCCTGAGCGGTTGCTCAGGGCCCCTCAAATTCAAAAAAAATGTTATGTAATTCAGGGCCCTCAAATATACAATTTTCTACGTTCTTGCTTACACGTGAATGTTTCAATTGAAACAATGCTGGAGTTATTTTCAGTTGAACGTAAGCATATATGGGCCCCTCAATTGTTGTGGATATATGGGCTCCTTATATATGGAGTTATATCCACATTGTTGCTGAAACAATTGAAACAACGTGGATATATGGGCCCCTCAAATTGAAACAATGCTGGAGTTATTTTCAGTTGATGCTTACGTTCTTGGATATTATTTTTTTAGGCCCCTTAAATATTTATTTTTGGACGGTCCCTCAAATTCAAAATTTTCTCTCCGACGCTGTGTTTTAGGGGCCCATATTTTAATTTATGCTCAGGGCCTCTAAAATATCCAAGACGGCCCTGATTATATGTTTCATTGCGTCAAAATTTTCAAGATTATGTATTTCTCTGTATAAATATTAGGAGCAAAATTACACTTTTTCCGTCTTTTTGTATTCATCAGACGACTATCAAACAGAAGAATTTGGAGCATTTGTAGCACATTGGTTAGTTGTAATATTTTCTTTGTCAAGAATATTCAAGTCGATGAATTATTAATATCAGACCAAATTAGATGAACCTAACTTTTATTTTTCATTTTGTTTCTAATATTGGAGTGGGGATGTAAATCGAACATGGATAATTTCATGTATATCCCCTTATTATTAAAGTGTATCTAAACACTGTGTACACATAGTTTGATTGTGAATGTATATGTTTATTCTACTTCAAATTCTCTTTTTTTTAATGTTAGAAAAATCAGGTGATATGATTTTTTTAATTATAAAATTACTAATACTCTATCTCAATAAAAAAAATAATGATTGTGGGATCTTCCAGGAAAGTGGGTTATGCTGGTAATTTTATTTTATTTTTTAAAATAATAAAATTCCTAGAAAATATAGCCAATTAAAATTCAAGTTGCCAAATGTTTTTTGACCATCGCCAGTTTATATTGATGTCAGTTTTTTTTAATACAAATCTTTTTATGACCATGACCAAAAAGCAAAAGCCAAATTTTAGATGTGGTAGAAAGCATTGTAAATTGGAAAGTTGTTCGAAGCTGAGCTTATCATTATCATAAACTCAATAAAAATCATTTTTTCAGCTTAGTGGTCCAGTAAATTGAAATTTCTCATTAATTAAAGAGATGGAGATTCTGTGGATGGGTTCTTTGCATATTCCTTCAAGCCTCAAGTCAAGATAATGAAGAGATAAAGGAAATAATTTCTTAGATAATTACAAATTGGTGAAAATTTTAAGCACTGATCAGAAACTAAGGCAAGATATGGATCATATCCAAAGGGTAGCAAAAACGATTCAATTAGTTTTGCTGTGCTTTTGGGTTGCTAATTTTCTTGATTTTACTTAAGCTGATCCTCCTTACCCACTTTGCTCAAACATTACTAACCAGGCAGCTAACACTTTATTCCAAAACAATCTCAAAAATCTCTTGTTTTATCTTAACTCAAATTCTTCTGCTTCAGAACTTTATAATTCCTCCTTTGGAAATGACCCAAATCAAGTTTATGGCCAATATATGTGTCAAATGATAGTTGCAGCAAATGCATACAAGGAGCAAAAGAAGATATCAAGCATTACTGTGCAAACAATACAGAGGCAGTTATTGTTGACGTGTCTTTGAGTTTGCTGATGGATATGACACTCATTTTGTAATGGAAATGTGTAACTGAAAGTGTATGGTGGCTGTACATTTTGGAGGGAAGAAGTTACTGTTAAAGCCACTTAATTTTGTATTTTATTTAAATTTCAAACTGATGTACTGATTGCTTATGTAAGGTTTATGTAAGCTTAATAATTGAATTTTTGAATTATTAAGCTTCACTTGTGATTTGTAATATATAGAGAAACATCAGATCAATGAATTAGATATGTTGAACTTCCAATTTGAATTTCAAATTTTAATGTTTGGTTGAAGCTCTGTAACCTTCATTTCCTTTGCTGCGATTTTACTGTTCACTGGCTCTTTTGATTTCCATGTTTATGTTGAAGTAATCTTCTTCTTCCTCATTTACCAACATTTACAGTTATTTGGGAGGAGGACTGCCAATTACGCTATTCGAATCGAAGCTTCTTAGGCCATTTGGATGGGTCAGGAAACCGTCCCTTAGATAACAAAAAGAACGTTTCAAACCCAGAAAAGTTCAGATCAGCTGTGAATCAAACAGTTGGAAATCTGATAAAGCAGGCAGTTTTTAATAGTTCTACAAACATGTATGCTGCAGGAGAAAATGCCTTTACTGATAGAGAGACACTGCCACTACAGAATACTTGCCTTCAAATTGCCTTAGAAAATGTATCAAGTTGCTGCTATTTTTCTCGTGGGGCTAGGCTTCTTAGCCGCAGTTGCTACCTAAGGTATGAATTATATGCCTTCTATAAAGGTAAAGCTGAACCCCTTGTCTCTGGAGAGAAGCAGGGGACACGAAAAAGTAAGTATTTGTCAATGCTTGAAATTGCATTTACTGTTTTGTTTATTAATTGATAAATTAGTATTGATACATTAAAAAAGATTTCTTTTTTCCCTAATTGCAGGCAACCAAGGGAAAACGTTGATGATTATAATTCTTGCTACTACATCAGCAATTCTGGTGATTGCAATCTTGATTTTCTTTATCTACTCTCTTTCTATGAGAAAGGGTATTAAAAGATGTAATGACTTTTGTCATATATATTTAACATTCTTCTTTCTTATCTTAATTCCTTATTTGACATTGGGAATGTTTTCTTACAGGGAAAAATGAAGCTGTTAGTCAAGAAGTTCAATTTCATGATATAGGTGATGCAAACGAAAATATTTCCCGGCTTCAGCACCTAACTTTACAAGAAAGTGACAGCCTCAGGGCGCGGAATCTGGGTTTATGGATTTTGCATCTATAAATGCAGCTACTAATAATTTCTCTGAATTGAATAAGCTTGGAGAAGGCGGTTTTGGTCCTGTTTATAAGGTAAAGAAATGCTTTTTTTTTTAAAAAAAATTAGGGGTAAATAACATTTTTTTTAAAAAAGGATCTTATTTACTTTATAATTTATGTTTTTTGAAGGGCATATTAATTGATGGAAGCGAAGTAGCAGTGAAAAGATTATCAAGTTTCTCTGAGCAGGGGGCAGACGAGTTCGTAAATGAAGTTCTATTAATAATGAAACTTCAACACAACAATCTTGTTAGACTTCTTGGTTTTTGTTTTCATGGAGAAGAGAAGTTGCTTGTCTGTGAATTCATGCCTAACAATAGCCTAGATCTTATTCTCTTTGGTAATTAGTCATTTTTAAAAAAGTATCATTTAAAACATTTCAATTGAAAAAATTAGTGTTATTCTCCTTAAAATGTGTTATTATTCAATAGTTGAGTAGTTTCTACTTATAAATTATTCGTAGATCCAAGGAAACGTGCTCAACTCGATTGGTGCAGACGAATTAATATTATAAATGGGATTGCAAATGGAATGCTTCATCTTCATGAGGATTCGCGGCTTCGAATTATTCATAGAGACCTAAAAGCTAGCAATATCTTGTTGGATAATGAAATGAATCCAAAAATTTCAGATTTTGGAATGGCAAGGATCTTTGCAAGCAGTGAAGGGGAAGCAAATACAGCTAGAATAGTTGGAACACAGTAAGGCTAAATCCAATATGTTTAATTTAAAGTTTGTATTATGAATAGAATTATATTATTTGCCGTGTGTTTGGTGCTTAAATTAATGCTTCCAGATCTAAAAATCTCGTTATGTCTTACCTCAATCTAGAGATGCTGGAAACACATGGGCCTGTTTGCTTTTTCTGTTCCACTTATATGCTTTTTATTTATTTATCTTCAGTTTTTAACGTTCCTAAACATTTGTTTATGTTGCCATTCATTGCAACAGTGGATACATGGCGCCGGAGTATGCTATGAAAGGACTGTACTCTACCAAGTCTGACGTTTTCAGTTTCGGAGTTCTCTTACTTGAGATTATAACTGGTAGAAAAAACACTGGATTCAGCAAATCAAAAAATGCTCCTAGCCTTACTGCATATGTGAGCTTATTACTATTGCCTTAAATCACTAATTAACTAACCTCTAAAAGAAGTGATATCATTAACATAATATTTATTTAAATGATGAAGCAGGCATGGCATTTATGGAATAGTGGAAATCAGGTAGAGTTGATGGATCCATTGTTGGCTTATGATAGGCCTACAATGTCTTCTGTTGTTTTGATGTTGAAAAGTGAAACTGCAACTCTTGCGGACCCTGAAAAGCCGGCCTTTTCTTTGGGGAGATTCACTGATCAGCTTGACGCAGCAAATACTAAAGATTGCTCTTCCAATGCTTTAACCATGTCTTTTTCACCTCGTTGATGAAGTTTATGTATAAGTGGTGTTACAGTTTTGTAATTGAGAAACTTGATTTCAATTCCAGCGTTGTTAATGATTTCCAAACCTGGAAGCTTGCTTCTTATTTGTTCATTTTAATTGTTCGAAACAAGGACATTGTAACTATAAAATAATAATTTTTGTAGTACTTCAACTGTTCTGATTAGGGAACAGAGTATTCGGATTATCAAACTTTCTATGGATACATTTTTAAATATTTCTAACATGTGCTCATGAAATAGTTTATATCAAAATCTAGTCAGCATGCTAAAGTACACCCGAAGTATACTATTAATTATTATATAATTGATAAAGAGTAGCATGAAATAGCATTTTTCAATTAATTTTTATCTGTTAAAAAAATTAATTTTTATGTCGAACTCTGTGTTCTCTAAATTAGTTAATTTCCTGCCTCAACACCTACCTTTCATGTCCCATCTAAGCTATAAAATAATTTAGAACCTTTGTTTATTATTTCTTATTTAATTTACTCAAGAATAATAACAATTTAATATACAAGTTCTTAATGGAGATTAGTTAATTTATATATCACTAGTACTTATCCTTAAATTTGACTATTTCCAATGAGTTTTTTTCTGCCTCTTGTAAGAAAATAAAAATCTAATGGAATTTGATTATGTGAATTTAGATTTATATATATTATTTATTTATTTTCTTCTATGTTACTATTTATTAATTTTCTTGCCAATTTAATTAAAATGAAATCCAATTACATTTATAAATATTTTTAATTTAATTCACAAAGATTACCTTAGAAATACGAAGGTTACTTGACAAAGACAAAATACTTTTCAAAGCTTTCTTGATCTAAGCATGGCCACGGTTCTATTGAACCGTTGAACCGGACAGGCGGATTAAAGGTTCAGAATCGAAATCAGAATTTTCCTTTAATGTTCTGGTTCAGGTTTTAAAATATTTGAACCGGAACCGAATCTGCGATTCCGGTTCAAAACAAAAAAATAAAAAAAAATAAAAAAAAATTTAAGAATATTTTATGAAAATAAAAAAAATCAAAAAATTTATAAATACACTACCTTTTTAATTCATTTTCTAATTTTTACACAATTTCTCTCAATAATCAAATTTTAATTATCTAATTTAACTATAAATTCTTCAACTCTCAATTCTCTAATTTCTACTCTCTTAAATTCTTATTATTATTATTTGTTACTGTTATTTATTATTATTAGTAATATTTATTATTTATTATTTATTCTTATTATTATTTGTTATTATTGTTAGTAATATTTATTGTTTATTGTTTATTGTTAATTATTATTATTTTATTATTAATAGTAGTATTTATTAGTATTGTTAGTAATATTTATTGTTTGTTAATTATTATTATTTTGTTATTATTATTATTAGTAATTGTTATTTGTTATCATTGTTAAAAAATATTATTATTATTATCAATTTATATTAAAATGACAAGTCTTAGTCATTTTTTAATATAAGTGATGATGCGTAAATTTCACAACAATATATTAATATTTTGGATGATGAGTAAAGAAGTAAATTGACAAGTGCAAGGCACATTATTTATATTTATTGAATATTTCAAATATAATATTAAATATTTATAATTATAATTTATATAGTTAATTGATTTTTAGTAATTATGTTCAAATATTTTTTTTTAATTTTTTCTTTATACTTTAATTGTAATATTAAATATTTATAAATAACATTATTTGATTTAACTTAAATAATATTATTAATTTTATAAGTGATGTTTAATCTCATAAAAAATATTATCATGTATCAATAATAGTATTTTCTTTTAAATATAATTTTTTAAAAAAATTGATTTGAACCGGTGTTTCAAAACAGAACCGAAATCGGACCGATTTTTAAGGGCCTGAACTGTAACTGAACCGGCTCTTACCGGTTAAGGTTAAAGCTCACGAAAATTATGAACCGAAACCGGCGATTCCGGTTAACCAAACCGTGGCCATAGTTATCTTGATCACTATTTCCATAAAAATAATGTTATTGGTCGAACCCTCACAGTCACAGCTTCAGAATGGAAGTTTCGGCTTAACATTGATTTATTTTAATTAATTGAATAACCCAGTGGCCAGATCTTGACATTGGAAATGAAATATTATTCTACAGCAAATTTTGAATTGTCTTCAATACAAAATTTTAATCACTTCTTCATTTTCTTGAACTATAATCCAATTATCTGCAAAATGGACAAACATTTACATACAGCTTGCCTGTTCTTGATCATACCACTTCTAAGTCTTTCTACATCTATCAGTGCAGAGGCCCTCTGCAAAGAATGCCCAATTGAGAATTATAGTTTCAACAGCACATTTGAAAATAACCTTAAACAACTTCTTCAGAAATTAACTTCCAAAACTCCATTAACAGGCTTCTATAACATTTCTATTGGAGATAACCCTGATAGAGTTTATGGGCAAGGACTTTGCAGAGGAGATATCAATGCCACTGCTTGTCGAAGTTGTGTAAAAAGCGCAGGCCAAGAACTGCAGAAGATGTGCAAGAGCAAAGATGCAATTATATGGTATGAATCGTGTCAAGTCCGATACTCTCTTACAATGTTTTTCTCGATCCAAGTTTACACAGGGAAGTATGTGGATTCGGAAACTCAGGCCAAAAATATATCAAACCCAGTCCGTTTTAATGAGGTTTTGACGTATTTATTTACTAACATCTCAAATGAGGCAGCATATAATCCTTCAAAGCGGATGTTTGCAACTGCAGAGATGAAATTGTCGCAAAAGGAAACAGTATATGGTCTTGTGCAGTGTACTAGAGACATCAAAGAAGGCGACTGTAATAGTTGTTTGAGCCAAGCTTTCAAAGAAGTTCGCGGATGCTGCTACTCAAGCGCTAGTGGATTTATGGTCAGCAGGAATTGAATATAAGATATGAGCTTTACAGCTTCTATAATGCCTCAAGAAACTTGCTGCCATACTCCACTTCTAAAGGTAAGTGAACAGGACGCTTTATTATTCAATCTGTTGTTAAATTGAACCTTCTACAATTGCAATACTGAGTTTTAGATGTATTGATGTAAGAAAACATAGTATTATTGCCCATTTAGTCCTTGAATTACACAAGCGTGCCAAAATTGTCAATTATAATTCGTGTGATACGGAGAAATTATTGCCAGTTAAAGCAGCCCCCTGCTTCCCCTGTCCGCTTTTGTTAATATTAACCTGAATTACAAGACTACTTTTCCTATTCCAATATATCAAATATTGGGTCAAGATTAACCGACAAGCCTTAGGTTGCTCTGCAATTGATAGTTCCTTAATTAGTGATCTAAGTACAAAAACATGATGCTGTTCTCGGCTTTGCAAAGCAGGGGATAAATTGGAGGCTTGGATATTTGCGCTTGCTGTGTGTATTCCGACGGTGGCAATTGCAATTCTATTTGGGCTATACATTATCTATAGGCGTCGAAGAAGAGAACAATATGAAGGTAGCCATCCTCTGTTTGTATTTTGCCTTTCCGAATAAGCTAAATTCAAATCAGAAATACAATGCACTAGACCTCTTTTTTATTTGTTCTTTTTTTTCTAAAGATGGGGGAAAAAGCCACCGTTCATTATTACAGGAACTGGCAAGCCCTAAAGCGATCTCAATGACAGAGGCAAGTGACTTGGCAAATTCTGAGGAATTATCTTTCTTGGACCTGGCTACTATAATAGCAGCTACAAACAATTTTTCTGATTCAAAAAAGCTTGGTCAAGGTGGATTTGGCACTGTTTACAAGGTAACACCAATCTTGTTCTTCTTTTGATGGTTTCTTTGTTGTTTCCATGGTAGAAAATGAATCTTGACTGCAAATTTTTCAGGGTGTTTTGCCGGACGGGAAGACAATAGCTGTTAAAAGGTTGTCCAGTAAGTCATGGCAAGGAATAGAGGAATTCAAGAATGAAATCATACTGATTGCAAAACTTCAACACAGAAATCTTGTGAGACTTTTGGGATGTACAATAGAGCAAGAAGAAAAGCTACTTATATATGAGTTCATGCCAAACACGAGTCTCGATACGTATATTTTTGGTCTGCTCTTTCTCAATTTTTTGCCTAAAAATTTACAAATTTTATGTATATTCATATATATCAATGCTTAAACTTTCTTGTCCTACCGATTTCAGATTCTGAAAGAAGGGCACAACTTGATTGGAATACGTGCTATAACATAATATGTGGAATTGCTAGAGGACTGCTTTATCTTCATGAGGATTCCAGGCTTAAGATCATTCACAGGGACTTAAAGCTTAGCAATGTACTATTGGACCAGGAAATGGTTGCCAAGATTTCAGATTTTGGTATGGCAAGGATTTTTGGCCAAAACCAGAATGCAGCAAACACCAAAAGAGTTGCAGGAACACGGTAAGTCTTCTTTTATGATTTTTAGTGCTAAAATTTCTAGATATGGCTTGGTAATGTTTATGTGCAAAACAGTGGTTATATGGCTCCGGAATATGCAATGGAAGGACTATTCTCCACAAAATCTGATGTTTTCAGCTTTGGTGTTATAATGCTAGAGATCATAAGTGGGAATAAAAACAGTGGCTTTTACATTACAGAACTTGCCCCAACACTCGTAGCATATGTACGTGCAATTTTCCCCTTTTCCATTCAAACAACTGGGCTAATTCCATATGTTAATCCATATTCAAATTTTTGCAGGCATGGAGATTATGGAATGAAGGAAAAGAATTGGAATTTGTAGATCCAATACTGATTAAAACAAGTCCAATATCAGAAGTAGTGAGATGCATACATATTGGACTTCTATGTGTACAAGAAGATCCAGAAGATAGACCTACCATGTCATCTGTTGTTGTACAATTGGGAAAAGAACCATGTGTGCTTCCTGTGCCAAAAAAACCTGCATTTTCTGGTGGCAAAATGGTTCCAATTTCTAGACCTTTAACAACTGATCCTTCTGTGAATCAGATCACAGATTCTATTATCTCGCCAAGATGAATCTTGATGAATAAACTATTTGTCTTAGGAGATACTGGATCAATTGTACCTTTTTTTTTTATATGGCATTTAATCCAATGTAAATTTTCTACTTGTTAGCGAGTTAAATCTGTTGTCTTATTCACAATATCATTACCACACTCCTGAATATTGAAACTGACCTTTCATATCCTTCTAAATATGTTCTATTATAAATCTCAATTATAAATCTCAAGAGTATTCACTAAACCAATGAAAAAAAAAATTACCAAACTGATATAAATGGTATGAAATATAAGTATGTAAATAATTTAGTAATGGCATGAATGTGGCATTTCACCAAAAATTTTGGAGGCTAGTTCGTAAGGATGTGTTTGAGATTGTTTGAATTGGTTGAGTTCTTGTGTTCTTTTCTTTTTTTTCCTAAAAGTTTGAATGATATATTAATAGTGTTAATTCTCCACCTTAGATGAAAGAATGAAGATTTGCCAGTGTTCCTGGACACTTAATTATTAATGAAAATTGTCCCAAGTGTAAATATTTCCTGGGCCCTTGACTGTATAGAGAAAATAACACCATATACTATAGAAGAAATTAGATCAGACATGGCGTTTTAACTTTTCAATTTCAATTCTATGGCCAAAAACTTTTTTTTACAGTTATGGCATGGCGCATTTTTTTTAATTTTTTCTTTTCTATTTTATTTTTTTATTTTTTAATATTTATTTATAAATAATTTTTTTGATATTATATTCTTTATATACATATAAAAATTAAATATATACACAATATATATAATATATACAAAATATGCATACAATAATTAATAACATATACACAATATCACTTAATATCAACCGAACATCTATCATATCTATTAAATATCCATCAAATATTTAAATAATTTTTTTAAAATTTTTTAATTTTATATTCATACAATATACATACAATATCTTTATAATATTTATATAAAATACATACAACATATACTAACATACACACATCAATACAATATCTATTTAACAAAACTAGTATTTTTTTAACTTTTTTTTATATGTATAATATGTAAAATTTGTTTAAAAATAAATTTATTAATTTTTATTAATATATTTTATATATTTTTCTTTTTTATTTTTTTGTGAGTATTATTTTTTTATAAATAAATTAAAATTTTTTTCTTTATAAAAATCAATAAATTTTATATGCTGAAAATATAATTTAAAAAATTAATTTTTATTATTTTATTAAAATATTTTTATTTTAATAGTATTTTTTAAAAAATAAAAATTAAAGTAAAATACTGACTGTAGTAAGAGAAGAGATATTTTTAAAAAAATAATTATTATTTTAGTAAAAAATGAGAAATTTTTAAAAATTTGCTTCAATTTTTTAAAAGTATAAATATTTATATTTTTGTATTATTTTTAAAATAAAATTTATTTTTTAGGTAATTTTATAAATATTATTCTATTATATTTTAACTTTTATTTTTAAATTTATTGCTATTAATTTTTTTTTCATTTTTAACTTTTTATTTTTTATTTTTATGTTTTCAACAATACGGTGCTTCTATATTATTTTTTCAACGTGTCCTTTTCTGCCCCTTATTTCTTCTTTTCTTCTTTGGTTTTAATTGCAGCAAATTAGTTGCCAGTGCTCTCAGCAAAGCACAAAAACGATGGTTCATTACTTATTTAATTATCTATTCTGCTCGTACAATGCTTTCTCTTATAAGAGATATAATTGTAGCTGAAACCAACAGTTATCATAATTTTGGTATTCGTAACAATGTTTCCTATACGTATTGATATTACAAATTTAGATCCTAAAAAGCAAGCACAACTAGATTGGTCAAGACGTTAAAAAATAATAGGAGAAATTGCATGAGGGATTCTTTATCTTGGCGAGGATTCTCGACATAGGATCATACATCTTCACATTAGAGCTAGCAATATATTGTTAGATACACATAAGAATCCAAAAATTTCAGATTTTAGAATGGCCAAGAATTTTGGAGCTGATCAAGCCCAAGGAAACAAAAGTAGAATTGTTGGGACATAGTAAGGTTTGCAGTTTTACTATTTGCTCTGCTCCCTAGATTAACGAATTAATGAATTCAATGCTTTGTACATTTTTTATACTAATGTTGCTCTGCCTTACTTTATGGTTTCTAGTGGATATATGCCTCCGGAATATGCAATTCGCAGACATTTCTCGGTCAAATCAGATATATATAGCTCTGGAGTCTTAGATCTTGAAATTATAAGTGGAAAGAAGAATAGCTCTTTCTATCAAATAATTGGTACTGATGACCTTGCAAAATAAGTATGAAGTCATTTCAGTCAGTTATAGCCAATATCACCTTATCACCACGATGCATAGACTTTAATTACTTGGAACTTTTGCAGGTCTGGAAACACTGGAGAAGTGGGACACCTATGGAAGTGCTGGATCCAACTCTAAGAGATTCATATTCAAGAAATGAAGTTTTAAGACGCATCCAAATAGGTTTGTTATGTGTTCAGCAAGACAGAGCTGACAGACCGACAAATGCTACAATAGTTCTCATGCCCAACAGCTACTCTGTTAGTCTTCCAGTGTCTCAACAGCCAGCACTTTGTCTCCATAGCAGATCAGGGCAGATCATGCCATTCAAGTGGTCAGATTCTCATAAATCAAATACCAAGATGGTGCCATGGTCTGTTAATGATGCTTCCATTGCTGAAATATATCCTTGAGAGAATAGCCTGAGCAAAATTGCACATTACAAGTATTCTAGCTTTTAGTGTAAATTATTCCTTTATTTAATTTCTGGCGAATGGCAGATTAATTAAGTTAATCTAGTTGGTTAGTTTTGCATAGCTGTAGTTAGTTAGAGTTTTATTGCTGAGTTGGACAATTATTTTTTTGTATGAGAAGCTTCTTTTGTTTTGTATATAACAAACAATTGTATAGATGCTTAATATATGTGATAAGTAATTCATTCACATATTAGTTTTCTTCTTGCTCAGTTATTCGTTTGTTCAAAATGACTCCTCTAAGGCATGTGATTTTACTATTTTGCTTAATAAAAAAAAAGTCAAGAATTTTCTATGCATTTAAGTGTGAATTCCCAAAGCCCAATACTCCAAAAAGACGAGCTTCAAAATATGGAAATGCAATGAATAATGTTACTAGGATTTTGAAAAGCAATTTTTGCATAAAAGAAGAAAAGAAAAATAGAAAAATCCTTTGCAACTATAAGGATAAATAATAACTATTCAAAATTGAATAAGCATCTGTATCAACAATTAGGCTGCGAATTGGACAAATTAACGAAAAGCAGCTTAATTAAATTATGCTTAGAAAAATTTATAGATCACCATCAATTAATTACCGTGTACATTCAGTTGCTGGTAGACATACTATAAATAAAACAACGGTACATTTAGTTGGATTTAAACTTTAGACTAAATAACATTCGAGTAAATAAAAGTTTAAGAGCTGTGCTGTTGCCAAAAGTCAGTTAATGATTAAATAAAATATAAAACGCGTCGCTCTTTCAGTTAAGTCGCTGTCCATTGATTGATGTGATGCTCTTTTCTTCTCTAATTTGGGTTTAAAATATTATTACGTTGACTGGATTCCCTCCACACCTACGGGCGAATATTCCTCGCTTTGATTTCTTCCATTTTACTCCCATTTTTTAAGGAAAAAAAAAACAAAAGAGAGAATTTCCAAAAAAAAAAAAATTATATTTTTCCTGGTCTTTGAAATTTTCGTTTGATTCTTTAATTACCTAGTGAAAATGTAAAAAAAAAAACTTAATAAAAGAAAAAACCCTTATTTTTTCTTTACATTGTTTGGTTATCTTAATTAAAACGTGAGAAAAAAAAAGTTTTTTTTTATTTCACTTTAAATTGAAGGAAAACATTTTGGTGGTTCAAAGAAAATGAAAAAATAAATTTCCATTTTTTCCATTTTTTCTTTTTTTTAATTATTATCCAAATAAAAACATCAAAAAATAATATATATATATATATATCATTTTATTCATTTCCTTCGGAAAAAATTAGCCATAAGAAAGTGAGGAAGACTTGACGTTAAAAAGTATTGGCACGGCGTAGTGCCGTGGTCAGCTTAAACTAAAAATAATATTAAATATTTTTTTCGCCTAGAACAACACTTCAAGTTCTCAACCTTTTATTTATTTATATATATATATATATATATTTACGTGTTTCATTTTTCTATTTAATTCAATAATATTCTTAATAACGATGGTGATTCACAAGGAGTTACATTTTTTATATTCTGAAAAAAGAATATAACACAATAAAATAGAGATTGGCTAAAATAAAGAATATTTTTTAAAAAATATTAATACATATAATTATTTAATTTAATTAAAAAATATAAAAAATAGTCTGGGCGCTCAGTCCATTGGCTATAGTTCCCTGGGCCACTTGTTGGGCTTTGAGTCTTATTTTTTAGCCTAAAGTATTCTCAAACTAGACTACGAGCAAGGGCCAAATTTGGCCTAGTCCAACTTGTGTACAGTCCCACTCATAATTAAAAATTTATTTATTACGTAAAATATGATGTACTCTTAGATAATATAACCGTGTCTTATTCATTAAATTATCTAATAACAACAGAAAGGAAGGTAAAATTTTGAAATACTACTAAATAATTTTAAAAAGAAACTGTATTTTGACTCTTAGAATTTGTATCAAAGCTATTATCTACTTAGGCTTCCTATAAGGAGCAATACTTAGGCTCTCTAATTAGATTAACTGATATTTGGCAAGCGCCGATTTTACCTATCCATTAACTTGAACTTTGTTTGGCTAGTAGTGCATTTAGAAAAATTACTAATTAGGGTCCATACAACTAAAGTTAAATATAAAAAATAAAATTACACTATATAAGTATAGTAATTAAAAGTTAAAAATTAAACACAGTAATAATCTTTCTCTTATCTTGAAAAACACTATAACAGAAAATATGTAAAGTGATAATATTATTTTTATTGAATGATAAAAGAATTTTAATTGTTTAATAAAATCTTTTCTTTCTAAGCTAATTAGGCTTTTTTTTTAAAAAAATAAGTCTAGATTAATTGGGATTTAATTTTTCTTTATTTGAAATTTAACCTTTTCTTTAATTAAAATTTAATTTTTTTTTTAAATTATGGTCCAGGGATCAAAGTCTCGCAACCTCTATTCTATTGTGTTATAATTAATTGGGGTCCTTGGATTATTGATTATTTATTGTTTATTTATCAACTAAACTAATATTTGGTTAGTGATTTACGATTTGTCCCTCAACCACTGCATTCACCTAAAAAAAGAAAAAGTCAATGGTAGACTCAAAGAGAAAACTTGCGAGAGAACAGAGAGAAAAAAGCAGGCTACGAGTTCTTCTTTACCGTCAATTTTCATGCAACTCTTTTTGATATTAGAGAATAAAAATAGGACGAAAAGTCGTTTTTTTAAAAAGTTATTTATAAATTTATAGGATTATAATTTTAATTTCACAAAAAAAATTTCAGTCGTGATATGTTATTTTCCTTCCCCTTTTATTTTTCTACCTTTTAAACAAGAAACGGAAAGTTTCTCTGTTTTCCTCTTTCCTTTTTTTCAGAGTAAACGGCAAGTTGGACTGGGATTCTCTAGTCAGAGACAACAAAGCATATTTAGGTATATTGCCTCGAGGATAGTCTTCTCCCTGCATAAGCATGAATATGCAACAATTCATAAATTTCAACACCACACCAAACTAATTCAGACCTGAGAAACAAAAACTGCCAACGAAATTAATCTTCTCCCCCTTAATTTTATTCTTTCACATCAATTCTCTCCCCCCATAATTTGTCCAAAACAGATAAACAGAGTTTGGGTTTGATCCACCACCAAATGAACCTTCTTAATAAATTATCCATAATCCTTACATTCTTCTTCTTCTTTACCATTACCACCGAAGCACAGGCACAACCTACTTATCTATATCACATTTGCCCAAACACAACCACTTACACTGCAAACAGTACATATCAGACCAATCTAAATGTCCTATTGTCTTCTTTATCCTCCAATGGAACCCGTGATATTGGGTTTTACAATACCTCTGCCGGACGTGACCCTGACGAAATTATTTATGGGCTATTTCTCTGCCGCGGTGATGTTACCACCGATATCTGTCAAAATTGTGTCACCATCGCCACACGGAACATAGTCCGAAATTGCCCTGTCGAGAAAGTTGCCATAATATGGTACGATGAGTGTCTTGTACGTTATTCAAATAGTTCATTTTTTTCCTCCATGGACACGAACCCGATGGTATACCTGTCGAATGTCCAGAATATCACAGACCAAGATAGTTTTAACAATATATTAGGGAACGCTATGAGCGATGCGGCTGATGAGGCCTCAAACGCTCCTTCAGGAACTAAAAAATTTGCTGTTAAAAAAGTCAATTTCACGGCGTTTCAGAATGTTTACAACCTTGCGCAGTGCACACCTGATATATCTAGCTTTGATTGTAACGCGTGTCTTCAAAATGCTATCTCAAGGTTGCCAAATTGTTGTAATGGAAAGGAAGGAGGGAGAGTCTTGTCTCCAAGTTGCAATATTCGTTACGAAGTTTATCCATTTTATAATGCTACTGCACTTGAGGCGCCAACACCAACACCAACACCTCCACCGCCTGTGATTCCTCTTCCGCCTACAGCTTCAGGAACAACATCAGAAGGTAAAGTTGATTTTTGTGGTTTAAATGACACATTCACCCGCCGAATTTTTTCATTGTATTCCATCATATTCACGATTATAGCTGTAAGTTTTCAAATAACTTTTTATCAAATTAATATCCAACTTTTTATTTTTTAAATGTTGGATCCCATTTTTTATTAAAATGAAAAAAAAATTATATGTTTTGTATATTTTTAAATAATTTAAAATATAAAATTAACTTTAATAAAAATTAAAGGTTATTTACATATTTCAAAAATTGTTAATTTTCACTTTTTTTTCAATTTTTCCAATCAACTACTTTTCAAAAATTGTAGTTTTAAACAAATTTCCTCTTATCTTCTCAATTTTCCTAAATTATAAATATTCATATTCACTGGCTTCGATTTTTTTTTTTTAGTTTCAAAGATAATAATTATTTTATAGTTTTAAGATTGATGGATTCCATAATTTTTTTATTAAGAAAAACTTTATTTTAAAAAATATAAATTATAATTATTTTTTAACAAAAAGCGGATGCAATTAAGTAAATAAAAAAAGTTAAGACTAATTTGGTCCTAAATCTAACCTTGAATTGAATTTGATTGAACCAATTTTATAAAGATTAGAGCTCAAATTGATCCTTGGCTTTTTTTTTTTTTTCAATTTTGTTCATTAGATTCAAAAATTAGTATTAATGTTAAAATTAGTCATTTGACAATTTGATTTTGTAACCTCTATTATTTTTAATATTAATTATTAGTTAATCCTTAATATTTGACCTAATTTTTAAATTATATATTTTTTAAATCAAATCAATAAGTTTATTAAAAATTATTTAGGTTAAATATTATGGGTCAAAAAAAATATTATGGATCAAATAGTAATTAACATATATATATATATATATATATATTTCTCTATATTCTAAGTTATTAATCTTCAAAAATAGGAATCCTTGATCTGTAACTTGCCCCTGTTTTTGATCAATCAAACCAGCTTGTTCATTCTATTTGAAATTGGAGAAATTGATGCAAAAAGATGAGTACAATATCACTTGCCTTTTATCGCTTGAGTAATGCTTGAATAATTAATATTAACGACTTGCGTACACAGGAGAAAATGGCATCTCAACTGTTACAATTGTAGCCATCGTTGTTCCAATTGCAGTCTCTGTTGTGCTTTTCATTATGGGCTACTGTTTCCTAAGGAGGAGGGCAAAAAAGAAGTATGATGCAGTACAGGAAGATGATGGTAAAATGTTAACAAACCTCAATTATATTACTATTTCTTAACTCTTGTAGCATGTGATGATTTATTTCATGAAGAACTCTAACAACACGTCCATGTATTATATATGTAGCTGTAACTGAAATTACAGATGTGGAATCCTTGCAATTTGATCTGGATTCAATAGAAGCTGCTACGAACAATTTCTCTGATGAGAATAAGTTGGGTGAAGGAGGATTTGGAGCTGTTTACAAGGTGAGAAGTCGACAGTTAACCCTCATTGATTGTAAAATATTAAAGAATTGCACTCGAAGTATGCATAAATAATTTTTAAAAAAAAACAAACATTGAAGATTTTAAAGTGTTATGGTCCGTATATTAATGGATGTAAATTCCCAGGGTACACTTCCTAATGGGCAAGCTATCGCTGTGAAGAGACTATCGAAAAACTCTGGGCAGGGCTCTGTAGAATTTAAAAATGAGGTCCTATTGTTAGCCAAGCTTCAACATAGAAATCTGGTAAGACTGCTTGGATTTTGCTTGGAGGGGGAAGAAAAGATACTCGTCTACGAATTTGTCCCCAACAAAAGTCTCGACTACTTCCTCTTTGGTATGAATTTGTCCCGACAATTCAATACTATTAATTGCCATTCCTTATGAAGGATGTTGTAGTTTTTATTTTTATTCAATTTACTTAACCACCTGAAATCTTACTTTAATGTTTTGTTTTACAAATTTGTAGATCCTGAAAAGCAAGCACAACTTGACTGGTCAAGACGTTATAAAATAATCGGAGGAATTGCCAAAGGAATTCTTTATCTTCATGAGGATTCTCGACTCAGGATTATACATCGAGACCTTAAAGCCAGTAATGTTTTGTTAGATGCAGATATGAATCCTAAAATTTCAGATTTTGGGATGGCTAAGATTTTTGGAGTTGATCAAACTCAAGGAAATACAAGTAGAATTGTTGGGACATAGTAAGTTTGCAGTTTTAAAATCGTTCTGCTTCAGTTTTACTATTTGCTCTATAACTTACTCTGGATTAACCAACTAATATACTCAATTGCCAAAAAATTGAAAATAACAGTGGTAATTAATTATGGGAATTTTATACTAACATTTTGCTTGTATTGATGGTTTACAGTGGGTATATGTCTCCGGAATATGCAATGCATGGACAGTTCTCGGTCAAGTCTGATACGTATAGCTTTGGTGTCTTAATTCTTGAAATGATAAGTGGAAATAAAAATAGTTCTTTCTATCAAATAGATGGTATTGATGACCTTGCGAGCTATGTAAGTATGAGAGGTGTTTTTTGTTTGTTGGTTATAGCCAATATCAACTTATCACCACCAATTCACCAAATGAAGTAGGTTAAGTAGACTATAACTATACATGGACATAGATAATCATTTGGAACTTTTGCAGATCTGGAAACATTGGAGAGATGGGACACCAATGGAAGTGCTGGATCCAACTCTGACAGATTCATATTCAAGAGATGAAGTTTTAAGATGCATCCAAATAGGCTTGTTATGTGTTCAAGAAGATCCAGCTGACAGACCAACAATGGCAACAATAGTTCTCATGCTCAACAGTTACTCCGTTACTCTTCCAATGCCTCAACAGCCAGGATTTTGTCTCCACGACAGATCAGGGCAGAGCATACAATCCAAGTGGACAGAATCTGATCAATCAACTAAATCAACTAACAAGACAGAGCCACGTTCTGTTGATGAAGCTCCCATTACTGAAGTATATCCTCGATAGCATCAGAATGAGCTCAGGAATGTGCAATTGCTAGTACTCCAGGTTTTCTAAAAGAAAACTTTTCTGTAGTTATTTTTCATTGGAGAAGAATTCAAGCATTTTCTATCAATTTTATGGAAGCAAAATCAATTTCACATGTGAGTTCTCAGAGCCTAGTAGTCCAAAAGACAAAACAATAGAATATGGAAATGCAATGAACGGTGTTATTTGTTAGGATTTCCTAGAAATATAGGATTGAAAACATTTCCCAAAAAAAATCCTCGCAAGTAAATTTTAGAGAATTTTTCAATGTGAATAAGGAATAATTATACAATACAACCGTTACAATGCAACAAGCCAATGGGAAGCCAACACTTGGCAACGGTAAGCCAATGGGAAGCTAAAAGTGTAAAACCGTTGCCACGTGTTGGCTCCCCATTGGCTTGTTGCATTGTAACGGTTGTATGGTATAATTACTCGTGAATAAGCATGTTTATGATTATTCAAACTGCAATATAGTTTAAGTTTGAACTTTTGACTTTGGATTTAGATACTGAGAACAAATGGAAAAAAAAATTGATATATATGAATGATTAATATAAAAATAACCCTATAATTTAATTAGTTTTTTAGATTAACAATTTCAAATTTTTATTAAATATTCTAGGTTCAATTTGACATTATGTAAAATATATTGTTCTTTAATTATATTATCATTTTTCTCAACAACTATAAGTTTTAAATTAAATATTTTTTTGAAAACACATATTATCTAATATTAATTATAAATTTCACATTAGTATAAATAATGATAGTTTATTTTTTTTTTAAGTGAAAGAGATGATAAAAGATTTTTTTTAGTTTAATCAGATATAACGAATTTATATTATGGGCATGCTCGATTACCGAAGATTGATTTATATTTATATTTTAAAAATTAAAAGAAAAATAAATTCCGTTTTAATGATACTATAATTTTGAGAGTCCTACGGTGATGATTAGTTGAGACTTAATTATTAATGCAATAAAAACGCGGTAGAGCCATCATTATCCAATATTGTCATACTCTGGGTTTGTTGGCTATGAAATAGAAAGTCCATCGATCGCGCTCTTTCACTTCAGTCGCTATCCGTCGGTTGTCGATTTCTTATTCAACTTTGCATCCCTTTTTTTTTTTTTTTCAACTTTGCCACCGTTTAGAAAAAAATAAAAAAATAAAAAATGCTGCTAACGTAAAGCGACAAACTTGCTTACTTTGACTTGGCCTATTGCTCGTATGTTTAGTCATTTAGAAAGTGACGAGCTAATGATGAAGAACCAACAAGACAGACATAAAAGAAATCAACATTAATTATTCTTTTTTGTTATGTCAGTATTTAAATGATGAATTCCACTACACCCTAAACTGATCATATATTTTCCATAGGTTTCTTTAATATAATACAAAATTGGAACTTCAAATCTCTTCCAGAAAATTCTAACTTTTATTTAGAACTTAAAAATAGTGTTTATTTTATTATAAACACATTATATTTCCAAACCCCCTCATTGGCCTGGGTTTGGCCCAGGCCACTGAGAATTTCTGGAAGGGCTCCCTGCGGGGTAAAGCCCACATAAAAAAAAGAAAAAAAAAACACATTATATTTCATGTATTATAAGATATACAGTTTTTATTCTTCACCATTTGTATTGAATTTAGAGGATTTAGAGGTTTGTTTTATATTAATTTATGGGGTTTAATAAAAATAGTAGAAAAAAAAACCCTTGAAGGATTGTATTAATTATTGGCATATTATAATTGTTATTTTTTTCAAACATTGAGGTGTCATTGTTGAAAATTTTACAAACACCTGACATTCATTAAAACTCAATGAACCAGTTATAATAGTACGTTTAGTAAATTATTAGAAAGATTAATTACTTGAGAATATATTTTATAGATGTATATAATAGATATTATATTTTATTAAAAAAATTATATTATCATATTTAAAAGATGTATTAAAATATTAAAAAATAGATTAAAAAAATATTAACTTATTTAATTACAATTCAATATTACTGAGAAAGTTTAAACAATACATAAACTATTATTATAATATATTTTTTTATTTTATCATATCTTAAAGTAAGAGTATGATTGTCTTTTGACATATAAACCTCTCAATTTATTTTTTCAATAAAATATTTTCTTTACTTTTTTCTAAATAAAATATTTTACTAATTAGTTTGTAAAGTTTAATGGGCCCAACATTTTATTTTACATAGATTATTTATAAATAAATACAGTATTATTGGTCAAATAAGATTATATAGTCAATTGTTTAAAAATTCTTGTGCAACCAAATGTACTATAAATCTACTCTATCCATTTTAACATTTTTCTCCAAATTCAGCCAATAAGAATTATGTTGAATATACAAATTTGAGAAATATGAAATCGCTACTAACATCCTAATCTATTTTTTTTTTCAAATCATTTTTTTTGAAATCAAGCTGAACAGGATAAAAAAAATAAAATTCATTCTAATCTACTTTATGCAAACTAAGATTACACTTATTTTAATTATTTTCTTAAAATTATTGTCAAAATTTTTATATTAAATTTTTTTAATATAAATTTGAAATAATCAACCCTAAAACTACAAATTGTTATATTTGGAGAGTCTATTTCTCTATTAATTAGATCACATATTTTTATATTTAATAGATATATATATATGGGTTACCCACATTTATATCATTATATGGTATATATAAGGCAGTTAAACAATTGTTAATAACTAGTTTGAATGATAAATGATATTGCAATTTTAATTTATTGATCATTAGTGTAATATTTTATAATCAGAATATTTAGATTTAAATTTGAATTTGTAATTCACTAGCACCAAAATGTAAGTGAAAGTACTCAAACTCATTATAGTACTGTTGATACGCAATGGTAGAACTAAAAATTAAATGAAGAAGAGGTAAATTTTTTTAAAGTAAAAAAAATTATCGACGAAGATAAAATTAAATATTTAATAATATTATAAAATTTTAATTTTATTTATTTTATATTATTTATTAAATTCTAAAATTTATTGAATTCTTTACGTGTCTTTTATTTGAATTTTTAGATACATTAATTTATTTAGATAATTTTATTAAATTAAATTTTATAAACATATTATTTTAAAAGAAAATATTAATTTTACCCAATTTATAATCAAATTGTTAAATTCTAACACTAACCTAAATATGTAATCATAAAACTCTAACTAACTACTAATTAAAAATAAAAAAAAGAAATATATATAGTGTAAAAAAAGTCAATAATTTATATATATAATTTTATATATATTTATAATAATTTAAATTATTTATATTTATAATTTACATAAATTATATAAGTTATATAATTGTAAATTATATTTATAATTATAATTATAATTATAATTATGTAAATTATATATATATTATAATGATGTTAATTATATATATAAATTAAAATTATATAATTATAATTATATAACTTATCTAATATATATATATATATATATATTTATTTATATGTATGTATATGGGTCTATGGGATGGGAGGGGGTCCATTGGCCCCCATAACCCCCTCCCTCTGCCCCTGTTGATACGTACTTTCACCTACAAATTGTTTACTCTATTGAAACTAATATAATTTTGATTGAATTAGAAAATAAATTTGATGTGATCTCTAAACTAGAGAGAATATCATTTTATCATTGTAAAAAAAATTATAAATTTAAGTGTCATATTGATCATGATATATACTTCATATTCCTCTAATTCCTTTCCTTGTGAGGATTTGACTTGATAAATATGACTTTTCAATAAGTATTCTACTACGTACATGCGTGAAGCAAGGTGAATATTTATGATGTCCTATAAATAATGAAAATTATTATTTGCTTAATTTTTGTTTTTTCCATTTATATATATTATTATTATTATTAAATTAATTTTGAGGTGTAAAGGGTTGAAATCAGGGGCTAGAGTCAGACTTGGGATGAGGCCAGAAAGTCCAATGTCTAGAGCAACCCACCAAAGAGACAACAACTGAAAAAAAATAATAATAAATTCATGTATGAATATTTATATATATAGGCAATAAAAAAAATTATATATAGACAATTAAAAAATATATATTTTTAATTTTTTTATTTAATTTAAATTGAAAATATAATACAAGTATAATTTTTTAAAAATATATATATATAATTTATTAATATTTGATATTAGGGGCGGCCCCACTTGAAATGTTTTTGAAATCTTAATTTTAAACTTTTCAAAATTTTTACTAATTGCATTTCAAAGCATAGCTTAATAATTGATGCATTTGCCATATGAGCAATAGATTCAGATTTAAATAACTTTCCCGCAAAGAAAAATACAATTTCTCAAATACAATTTCAAAACTTTCTAAAAACCAATAAGAAAACTGTTAAATTCAGTCACGGAAATCTCAAATTAGATAATCAAAGAAATTTCAAATTAGATGACATTTTAATCTTTTTTATTTATAGTTGTCCGCTAGATATTAAATTTATTTTAATATTTTTGTTAAAATTGTTATTAAACTTCAATAACATGTTTTGTTGATAAATGATTTTGTCAAAATTATTAATTTTTTATATTGTTGATCATCAGCGTGAATTTTAGATTATATTATAAAAATATATATTTATTCTTAATTATATTATAATTGAAATTTGAGTTTGTAAGTTTATAATTATATCCTTCATCTATATTATATATATATATATATATAAATTAAGCATATAAGAAGTATTAAAATAGTAACACATCATCAATTTTTTAAAATAATTTTTTTAATTTTTTCATATTTTATAATTTATATAAAATATATTATTTATTATTTATTATATTTGTGACTATTAATCTCCTATTAAATAACTGCATATTAATATAATTTTATAATATTAATTAAATTAATTAATTACATATAAATAAAAATTAAGTTAAATTAAATCCACATTAATATAATTTAATAATATATTTATATTTTTTTAGAAATTTAAAAAGTTAAAAAATATATAACTAATATATCTATGATAAAAACTAATAATTTATTAAATATAAATATATGACTTTTTATCTTCATGCATTAATTAATAATTTTAATTTTAAAATTCATTAGTAATTATTAATTATTAAAATTATTAATTTATTAATAATATAATAAATATGACTTTTTATCTTCACATGTTAAGAGTTTCATTTAAAATATATACAAATAATTACTTATTCATTAATAATTTATTAATATATTAAATATTTATTCTTTCATTTTCATCATTTAATTCACTTATAATTTTTTTTATTTAATTATTCATTTCGATACTATATATCCTTTTAAATTAGCTTGGATTATTCAAAACCTTTTTTAAATTTACCATGAGAAATTAGATAAAAAATAATATAATATAAATTTTCTTGAAGTTACAAATTATTCAAGTTACATAAATTTGTATCATAAAAAATGATTATATAGAAAAAATTATGTTGGATGCAAAGAGACACAATTATGATAAATTCAAAACTCTTATTTTCAATATTTATTCTCTATTTTTTATTTTTTTATTACAACAATGTTATAATTAATTTTTTATTCTACTATTAATTTTATAATTAATTTTTTCTATAAAATTATCTTAAACTCGTCATATCTTATATAATCTACAGTTTTCTTCTTAATATTGTTACTGCAGTAATTCATTTCTTAAAATAATAATAATAATAATAATAATTAAAACAGTAATTAAAAATAAATAAATAAAATTTTTAATAAAATATTAATAATCTTATTCATTATGATAAATAACTTTAAAAAAGGAAAAGTGATGAATGGAAAGACAATTAAAAAAAAGAAAAAAGAGAGTGAATGGAGTACAAATAAATGAAAATTTATTGAATGATTTCAAAGTGATCGTATGATATTTAAAAAACAAAAAAAGGTAATTACAATGAAATTGGTGGGCTAAATAAAGTCTAACTTATATTTTAGGTGAGCATATTGAGAATGTATTATTATTATTATTATTATTATTATTATTATTATTATTACTACTACTACTACAATACAAGCTTATATGTCTCTTAAAAAAGAGACGTTACACTGCAAGTGCAGTGTCACTTCACAAAGTTTATTATTATTTATTTAATCTTTTTCATATAATAACAAAAATAGGTATTGAAGTAAAATAGAGTAGGTATGTTGCATTATTAATTTCTAGCACTCTAGTTTTTATTGGCTAATGATAAAAATAAAAATAATAAAATAGCAAAATTATTATACTTAGATAATGAGTATAAATCAATTTAAAATTTAAAACATATGCACAATAAAATTCAATTATATCTAGAAATTAAATGTGATTATAATAACAATAATAAATATTTTTTAAAAAATGATATGTGAATCAAATAAATAATAATAAAATAAAAAATAAATATAATAAAAAGTTATATTCATTAAGTGAACCTAACAATAATAATAACAACAAAAATGATCGAACTATATGGATTTTAATTCGGTCAAGTGGATACGTAGGTAATCGAAATTAAATTTCGAATTCAAGTCCACTTTAAATACCTTTTAAAAAGTATATTAACAAACTATACAAAATAAAAAATAATATTTTAATAAATATTTAATAAATATACAAATTTTGGAGATTTATATTCAGGGAGTGAGCATAATTGAAAAAAATAATAAACATAAATTTAATAACTATTAAGCCATAAAATCTTTATATTCAGGTAGTAAATTCAAGGATTAATTTATTAACTAATAAATGAAATATATGCCCACAAATGTAATAAATTTTTTAAAAATAATAAAAAAATATTTATTTTCAGACAGCGAATATAGTATTTAAAAGATAAAAAAATATAATTGAGATTTATATTAAGACAGTGAATATAATTCCTTTTAAAAAAATAATATATTTATATAGATAGTAAAACATCACAATAATTATAGTATCATTTTTTAGGCTCGTAAAGTGATTTTCTTTCCCTATATGTAATCAAACCCCTGAACTTAAAAAAGCAGACTATTATTGAGTGTCCAATCAAACTTTATAATTGATTGGTGGCGACTCCTAATACATACGATAATAATAATAATTAAATATAAGCCGACACAAAACTAAATCTTATATTCCGTCGGCTCCCCGTCGTCCCATGTGCGACAGCTGACGACTCCACTAGGGACTAGCTAGTTACTAAATAGAGGAGTTAAGCTATATATATTATTGTGATATTTATATTTTATTTATTAATTGTGTTTTGAGATTTATTTAATGTCATTCTTTTATATATTTATAAAATATTTAATTATATCCATATTATTATTTGCGTGTTTTAACCTATAAGTCTCTTATTACACACTCACTTAAGGGTCAGGAAGTGACCTATTATCCTAATAGGCTTAGGAAGAGGATAGAGTAGGATTGCCTCCGTGGAAAACCCGGTAAGGCCTCCAAAAAATTCTCACTTGGACTATCTTTTAGCCATATAATGGTTGAGAGAGCTCACTAATTCAAGTTATGGACGACAGTGAGATTACCCATAATCTGAGAACCTCAAACATGAAAAAATAAGGTGGATTCATTAGGAATAGAACTCAATCATTCACATCCTCTTCAAAACCTGTTTAAGATTAATCAATTAAGAAATCTATAATCAAGCTTCTCTATTTGCTCGTTATTTTTCAAGTTACGGTGCATTTTTTTTCTTGTCCTAGAAACTTTCCTCATAATCAATGATAATTCATCTTTTTAATAAATATTGTATAATTTTTACATCACATGACATTATGATCATATAGCATTATATCTTTATATGACATAACATTTCAACATTTATCACAAACATATTTGCATACCGATATAATGATTTATCCAATAAGTAATAAGCATATTTTGGTTTTTTTAATGCAAAAGGAACATTTCTACACTCTTGTGACCATAAAAAATGAATCACCGTAATAGGGTTGTTTTAGATATATCTGAAGTAGAGGTTAAAAAAGAATCAGAGTCAGCACAAAAAATAGAAAGGGATTGTATTCCTACAAGAGTCATGGTCTAACTTTCGACATTAGGAGAAGTAGACTTCCAATAAAATGATTTAAGGGCTTTAAAAGAAATTTGGGATAGTATGAGACCACAACAAATGATCTAATTTAATGAGCAGTTTGGATGGACTGCTTACCTTATGTACACTCCAGTATTCTTACCCATGCTAAAGGCCATGTTAAATTACTGGGACTCATGCTACCATTATTTCATATTTGAATAATTAGACTTAGTACCTACAATAGAAGAGTATCAGATCATAACTAACATATTAGAAAAAGAAAGATATTAAGTCGTATCCACACAATAAGAGGGAACTAGGTAGAAGATAATTGACCAAGATCATAAATGCGCATGCAAGTGTAGTAGAAGGATGGAAAAGTCCACAATATATGGTCATTCGGGTGAAACCCTTACAAGAATTTGTGAAAAATAATTTGGATCGAAATGAAGGATTTCATATTTGGGCTCTGCTCATTTATGGAATGGTCATATTTCCAAAAGAATTGAACTCTATAGATCCCAAAGTGATCACTCTCTTTACCAGTGTAATAAGATGGACAGATCTAGTCATTAGTATAGTGGCAAAAATAGTGAAATCTTTGAATTATTGCAGAAAATAAAGAAGCGGATAATGTTGTGCCATTTTGTTGAGTACATGGGCTCTAACATATTTCAATTGCCCTCCTCAATTTCAGTTTTCTACTATTGAGTACGAGCTGGAATACAATGCTACAAAAAATTATCTGACAAAATTTGGATCGGCAGAGTGGCCTAAGACAGCCCCAAACAAAAAGTAATGGTTAAGATTTCTATAACAGATAAAAGAAGAAGATATATCCTGGTTAGCCTTTTGGAAGGATAGACAATCATTAACATACAGTTGTGGCGATTTTTCATTGGTGTCTTTACTAGGAATATGGGGGGTTACCGCATATGCTCCTGCAATGGTAAGAAGACAGTTGGGATATTCACAGTTCATTCCTTAAACAACAGGCTTGGATCACATAGACTTTGATTATGGGAATGAGAAGATATATGCCAAACTTTGTAAAGTCCTAAATGCATGGCATATTGTGAGAAAGATAAGATTCAGAGCTTATAGAATCTCAGTGACTCAGGGTTACTTAGAATTGCACCAGAAAAGAAGAAAATGGTTCGTCCCTCTAATAGTAAGGATGCACAATGAAACTTCCATATCAAATGAGCATGTTCTTATTGATGAATCTGTCATGGGAAAAATATCTTCCACAAATGATAAAAATATAGCATATTGGATTCGAGAGACTGCAGAGACTAAGCAAACGACTTTTGAGCTTCATATGAAAAATGAAAAGCTTAAATATGAAATAGCAAAAATCCAGATGCAAGAATCTAACACAATAAAAAGGAAGATGACAATCTTAGAAGTCGAAAGAAGAGCTTTTGAAACAGAGCAAGAAAATAATAAGTTAAAGGGAGAAATACTTATACTCCAACAGCTATTAGATAGGAATATAAAAAGGGAAGAAAGCATGAAAAACATGATAGAAGCTCTAGTCGAGGAATCATGTCAGGAACAAACTAATGTCAAAATTTTAGTATGAAAAATTTGAGCATGTCAGAATTAGATAGATCAATTCACTGCTTCTATAGATCAACTTTTGGCTAAGAAAAATGATTTAGTCGTACGTCTGAGAACATATGAGGAAGACTGTGTCTTTTATCAAAATAATTTTATTAAGGTATGCACTCAGGATGATCATCTCACTGAAAAATTGAAAGAACTAGCTTAATAAGCAAGCTCCATGGCTCAAGAAGTGACCATATGAAGATAATTTATATGCCAGTGGGACCATATGGACAGGAGCTCTATAATTTGCTGAAAAATACATATCGAGAGCTTTCCTATTGTGGAAGATTCAAATAAAGTCATAAAGAATTAATAGGATTTGATTCCTTCTGTAATTTGATAAGAAATTTTTTTTGTAATATGTTGAAAATGATCAATTATATATGTTATTTTATTTTATTACTTATTTAAAAAATGAATTTGTATAATTATTGTATTATGATTCAAATGAAAATTGGTAAATAAAAATATTTGCTAATGCAAAATAAATATATCATCAGGAACGTCAACATAGAACGGCTTTAGAAAAATAAATCTGACTTACCTCACCATTACGGGACTCGTTCAAAGATGAGATTTATGAAAAACCAAGCTCAAGAAGAAATGAGGTGTGATATTGACCAAATAAAAGATAGGTTGAAAGAAGTTTCAAAAATGAGAAATTAATTGGCACAACTCATAGAATTACTCAAAGGCAAGAACACTATAGGAACTGTGCTTAATGTCTCAAGATCAGAAACCCCGATAGCCCGTCCTTTTACAGGTGCCATGGGGGATCCTGCATATCCCCTAGGTTTTATCCTACAATATAAGCCAGCAGAAGGGAGACCAAGTAATAGTACTCATCCAGCAGAAAATGTGGGAGCTTATCAACTTTTTCAAGGAATGCAACAAGGGGGCAAGCAAGAGAAACTCAAATAAATCCAAAGCCTCCTGTTTTTCTTGAAGAGCCCATAATAATCCCAGACTTGGATGATCCAAAGGTTCAAAATAATTTCAAAGGAGCTAGTCCTGAGCCTGTTTGAGAAAAGATAGAATGGATAGAAGAGCATTTAAAGAAAATTGAAGGGTTAATGTATATGGAACCACTTATGCATCCCAATTGTGCATGGTACCTGACGTGACTATACCATTGAAGTTCAAGACTGTAGACTTTAAAAAATGTGATGGACTATCTTATCCTTAAAGTCATCTATCAATGTTCTGTAGTAGAATGGTAGCATACATCAGTAATGAGAAATTACAGATTCATATTTTTAAAAAAAAGTCTTATAAGACCAACAATAAAGTAGTACATGAGTTTATATCGAATGCACATTTGAAGATGGAAAGATCTAGCAGATAGTTTCATGAAACAATACAAACATAACATGGATATGGCATCTACCAGGGATGATTTGAGAGCTATGGAAAAGAAAAACAATGAAACTTCTAAGGAATATACACAAATATGGAGAGACAAAGCAGTACAAGTTAGTTCCCTTCTCACAAGTAAGGAAATAATATCGAATTTCTTAGACACATTGGGACAACCATTCTATAATATATTGCTAGCTAACACAACCACTAACTTTTTAGATTTTGTTCTAACTGGAAAAAGGATTGAGCAATGCATGAAAAAAAGGAAAAATTGAGGAGCGAAGTATTGAAGAAAACAGTTCAAAAAGATAATATTCAGGCAAAAAGAAATAAAGAGAAGCCCACATGATAGGAAAATATTCATAACCCAAAGAAACTTACTATCATCACCCTCCACCACATTATGTGGCTAATGTAAGGCTTGAAATGTATCAGTTCCCTTATCATGCTCCTGATTTATGAGTTCTCAAAATACTCTTTATTTCACTCCACTTGCTGTTCCTATGCTTGCTCAAGAAGCAAATAATAGAACAAATTAACCCAATCAAGGGGGGCAAAAAAATAATCGCCCTCGGAAAAGGAGAATAGAAACATTTGATCTTATTCCGATAACTTATGCATAATTATTATCTCAATTACTACAATGACAACAAGTGTGTTTGATGTCATTAGAACCAATGAAGCCACCTTACCCTAAGTGCTACGATCTTGATTCAAAATATGAATATCATGCAAGAGCACCTGGGCATTCTATCAAAAATTACACTGCATTTAAAAGAAAGGTCCATAGTCTTTTAAATGCAGGATGCTTGAAATTTAATCAAGAATCAAAGACCCCTAATGTGAATAATAATCTTTTGCCAAATCATGAGGGGGGAAAAATCAATGCCATTATTGAAGATGATGTTTGACAATATAAGGAGAGCATAGAGGAAGTTCAAATGCCTAGGGGGGAGCTTTTTCAAATTTTAATCAAAGCTGGATTAGTTCTTGAAAGCCAATCAAGAGACAAAACTTCCCCTTAACAAGAACCTTTTTATGATTATCATGGTGAGACATTGGGTCATACAATCAATGAGTGTTCACAGTTCAAGATAAAAGTTCAAGAATTGATGAATGCTAAAATTGTAATTTTTGAAATAGAAAGAAGGAAATGGGAGGATATGAATATGGTGTCTACTAATCTTTCTATTCCAGCACCTATTGTAATATCATGCTCATCGGGAGAAATGAAAAAGGAAAAATCTGATATGTCTTCACAAATTCCAAAACTTGTAATCAAAGTACCAGCTCCTTTTGAATATAATGATTCAAAAGCAATGCCTTGGAAGTATGAATGGAAGATAGTGAGCCAAAATCCTGATATATTCTAAGTAAACAATGAAATTAAATTGGTGGTTAATATTTATAATGTAGGTGGAATGACAAGAAGTGGGCGCTGCTTTACACCATAAGAAGTAGAGAATCGCTGAAAAGAAGAACTAGAAAGGCATAGGAAGGGGAAAGACAAAGAAGGAGAATTGGCGAAACAGATCAAGGCTAGAGAATTCCAAGACGTGGTCACTAAAAATGACCCGCAATTAGAAGTAAAGAAGCCAACCTCTGAGCATGAGGCATGTGAATTCTTGAAGATGGTTAAGCAAAGTGAATACAAGGTGATTGAACAGTTAAATAAAATCTCAGCTAGAGTCTCACTACTATCTTTGATCTTAAATTTAGAATCTCATTGAAATGCACTACTTAGGGTTCTAAATCAAGCATATGTTTGCCATGATATCTATGTAGATAACTTGAACAATATAGTTGGGAGTGTAATGACAACTAATTATGTATCCTTCACTGATGATGAAATACCTGGAGAAGAGATTGGGCATACAAAAACTTTACATATATCAGTCCAATGTAAAGGATATTCTATTGCAATGGTTATAGTAGACAATGGACCATCTCTAAATATCTTACCTAAAATAACCCTCTCAAAGCTACCAATCGATGAGACATACATGCAGCCTAGCTCTATGATAGTTTAAGCCTTCAATGGGACTAGGAGAGAGGTTTTAGGGGATATCAATTCACTGCTCAGCAAGAGTAGTACCTTCATCTTTACATTATAAAGTCAAATTCATCATTGAAGGAAAATTGATTGAAATTTTGGGAGAAGAAGACCTTTTGATCACAAAGCTTGTCTTAACTCCATATGTTGAAATAGCACAAGAAGCTTTTGAAAGCTCTTTTCAATCCTTTGAAATAATGAACACTTCATATATTGGAGAAGGATTGGTCATGTCAATCCCTCGATTATCAGCTGTGGTTGGAAAGAGAAATGTTAAGGGTAAGTTATTTCTTGGGAAAAGATATAGGAAGATATGAACAAGGAATCAATGTCTTTCTGCTTCCTCCCAATATTGACAATAGAGCTGAATTAGGATACAAGATTACTAGAGAAGACATAAGAAGAATTTAGAAAGAGAAAAAGGATAGTCGACTAGCAAGATTGACAAATCAAGAAGCTTTAATGGAGAAAATGACATTCTCACCCCTAAGGCAAACCTTTAGAAGTGTTGATTTTTTCCCTGAAGAAACATAGACGACATGAGATCCATGAGGTGTGGAGGCAATATCAGAAAATTCATTGGTGATTATGGTGAATAAAAATGAGCTTCATGATGAAGTAGCTTTATGGATTACACCTTTGCTACCAAGACAAGATCTAAAAAATTAGAAAGCTTATGAATTATCATCTAAATCAAAGTAATCCAAATAATTATTTTTCTATGATTATGCCCAATATCTTAGGAAAATGTTTGCATTGGCTTCCTTTTCAAATTTTTTAAAATATTTTTTAATAAAATAAAGTGCATGTTTTATCTCTATTCTTGAGCTCTCCTTACTACTTTCATTCATTTACTTTTTGCTTAAATCTTGGTAATTTTTTCACTTTATTCTCATCTTACCCATGAATACCAATGATGAATTAAATATTATTGAATTTAAGTCTAGGTATGATTTTGATAACCCTATCCTTGAAATCACATATGATGAAGAAGATAAAGAGGATTTTCCACCTAAAATAACTAAGATAATAGAACGTGATGGAAAAATTGTACAACCTTTAGAAGAAGCAGTGGAAACAGTAAACCTAGGAACCGAAGAAAATAAGAATGAAACAAGGATTAGTACATCCTTGCCTTTGAAACTCAAAGAAAGGATAATTAAATTGCTAAGAGAGCTTATCGATGTCTTTGCATGGTCATATTAGGATATGTCGGGGCTGAGTACGGATATAGTTGTGCATTATTTACTATTGAGGCCAGAAAGTAAACCCATCAAATAAAAGTTGAGAAAAATAAAACCTGATGTCTTGTTGAAAATAAAAGAAGAAGAGAAAATGCAGTTTGATGCAGGCTTCTTAGAAGTGGCCAAGTATCCAGAATGAGTGGTTAACATTTTTTCTGTCCCTAAAAAAGATGAAAAAGTCAGGATGTGCGTTGATTATCAAGATCTTAATCAAGCAAGTCCAAAAGATGATTTCCATTTGCCGCACATTGATGTGCTAGTAGATAATACAACTTAATTCCATATGTTCTCGTTAATGTATGGATTCTCAAGATACAACCACATTAAAATGAATCTTGATGACAAGAAAAAAAACAACTTTTATTTCTTTCTGGGGAATATTTTGTTATAAAGTAATACCTTTTAGACAGAAAATGCTGAAGTAACTTATCATAGAGCAATGATTATCCTATTTCATGATATGATGCATAAAAAAATAGAAGTATATGTCGATAACATGATAGCAAAATCTCAACATGATGAAGACCATATTACAATTTTGGAAAGATTATTTAAGCAGTTAAGGAGATATCAACTCAGATTAAATCTTAAAAAGTGCATATTTGGAGTTTCATCAGGAAAATTATTAGGGTTTATAGTCAGCAGGAGGCAAATTAGGGCTATAGTTGAAATGCCAACCCCTAAAACCAAAAAGGAATTCCGGAGCTTTTTAGGAAGGCTTAATTATATAGCTCAATTCATATCACAATTGACAACTACGTGTGAGAGTATCTTCAAGCTTCTGAGGAAAAATAATCCAGGGAAATGGAATGAGAAATGTCAAATGGCCTTTGATAAGATCAAACATTATTTGCAAAATTCTCCAATTCTGCAACCGCCTATACCCGCTCGTCCTTTTCTTTTGTACTTCACAATCTTTGAGAGTTTGATGGGTAGTATTCTTGGGTAACATGATGACTCAGGAAGGAAGAAGCAAGTCATAAATTATATAATAAAAAAATCACCAATTATGAAGCAAAATATTCCATGTTAGAAAGAACTTGTGCTGCGTTAGCATGGGCTACTCATCAATTAAGGCACTACATGCTATATTACACCACCTTTTTGATATCTCGAATGGATCCCATTAATTACATTTTTGAAAAGCCAGCTTTAACTAGGAGAGTTGCTCAATGGCAGTTTTTATTAACTGAGTATGAGATTATATATATCACCCAAAAGGCAATAAAAGGGAGTCTTATAGCTTATTATTTGGCAGATCGAGCTATTGAAGGCTATCAATCAATATGTTATTAGTTCCCCGATAAAGGAATCATGTTGGTGAAAGAAGAATAATGATAAAAAAGAAACCAGATTATGAAATTGAATGGAGCTTCAAATGCCTTAGGAAGCAGAATAAGAGTGATTCTAATCTCTCTAGAAAAAAAATATTTTTCTTTGACAGCCAAATTATATTTTGAATACACTAATAATGCAGCTGAATATGAGGCCTGTGCTTTAGGAATACAGGCCGCTATTGATATGAAGATCAAAAGTTTGAAAGTGTATGACAATTTAGCATTGATAATTAACCAGTTGAGAGGAGAATGGAAATCTAGAGATTCGAAATTGGTGTCTTATCAAGAATATATTCTTGATTCAGCTCAAAGCTTCAAATTCATAAGTTTTGATCATGTTTCCCAAATTGAGAATCAAATTACAGATGCATTAGCCACATTAGCTGCAATATTTTGACTAGATACTTGTGAAAAGATGCCTCCCATCAAGATTGAAACCAGAGGGGTTAATGCTTATTGTACGAACCTTGAAGAAGAACGTGATGGTAAGCTATGATTTCATGATATCAAGCAGTATCTCAAAAATAGGATATACCCTCCAGAAGCCTCAGACACTGATAAAAGAACCATTTGGCGACTAGCAATGAACTTCTTTTTTAGTAGCTATGTCCTATACAAAAGGAATTGCTATACAATGATGATTAGATGAGTGGATGAAAGGGAAGCTCAAAGATTGATAGAAGAAGTTCATGAAGAATTTTGTGGTACACATTCAAGCGGGCATGTGTTGGCTCATAAAATTCTCAAAATGGGTTATCTCTGGCTGAAAATGGAATCAGATTGCATTAACTATATCAGAAAATATCATAAATGTCAAATATATACTAATGATATTAATGCACCCCCAACACCCTTGCATGTAATAGTTTCCCCATGGCCTTTTTCAATATGGGGAGTGGATGTGATTGGTCCAATGGAACCTAAAGGTTCTAATGGCCATTGATTAATTTTGGTAGCAATTGATTATTTTACTAAATGGATAGAGACAGCTTCTTATGCCAATGTGACAAAGAATGTGGTCTTGAAATTCCTTAAGCAGAATATCATATGTCGATATGGTCTTTCTGAGCGTATTATCACTGACAATGCAAATAACTTCGGGAATAAGGATATGATAGAGATGTGCTCAAAATTTAAAATTAAGCACCATAATTTCTCTCTATATCGTCCACAGATAAATGGTGCAGTTGAAGCAACCAATAAGAATATTAAGAAGATAATTCAAAAAATGGCAATAACGTACAAAGATTGGCATGGAATACTTTCTTATTCTCTTCACAGTTATAGAACCACAATCAGAACATCTACTGAAGCAACACCATTTTCTTTAGTATATGGCATAGAGGCAGTTTGCCCATTAAAGTTGAGATTCCTTCTCTCAGAGTTATTACAGAAGCCAAGCTTGATGGTGCTCAATCGGCACAGAGTCATTATGATAAGTTAAACTTTATCGAAGAAAAAAGGTTACTAACCTTGTGTCATGGTCAGTTGTATTATAAATGACTTATCAATGCTCATGCAAAGAAGATGAAGGCAAGAGAATTTCAAGATGGAGATTTGGTGCTCAAAAAGATTATTCTTAGGCATCAAGACCTTCGAGAAAAATGAACTCCTAAATATGACGGTCCATACGTCGTGAAGAGAGCATTTTCTGGAGGAGCTCTCATTTTAACCAATGTGGATGGAGAAGATTTGTCAAATCCGGTGAACTCAGATGCCATGAAAAGGTATTATGCCTAAAGTTGCAAGGAGAAGAAGAAAAGAAGATGTGAAAAGCATAATTAGGGATTATTAAAGTCAATTCATATTTATGATCATCAGATTTGTATGATTTATTGGTTTTTCTTAATAAATTTTTCCTTTTTCTTATATATTTATAGCTTCTAAAAAATAAATAACCATTGAAAAAATAACTACTAAGAAATTTGGCAAACCAAACTAAATATGTTCAATTTATGCCTTAAAAGCACATATTTTATTAAAAATTTATTTTTAAAATACTTTAAAAAAGGGAGCACAAAGCTAAAAGATGGTAAAAACTAAGCTTATCAAATCTGTATGTGGGATGAAAAAATTATAAACTTTGAATGAAAAGGATATGCCCTGATGGTGAAAGAAGTGCTAATAAGATACTTATAGAGACAATAATAGACGATGTAATTCTAAGATACATAGTTGCTGCTTGAACAGAATCCAAAGAGATATTTTAATGATCGCGCAACTAAAGTCAAGTATTGGATTTGTTTCAGATTCAAGGATTGTTGTAGTTCCTATGTTATATTTTTCTTAACACAAAAGGATGATTTTTAAAAATAAATTAATGCATTTTCTGAGTATTTAGATACAGATAAGTAAACATGGCATACATGTTTTAAGCATTTTTTTTAAAAGAGGGGTTTTTAAATTCTTAATCATAATAAAAAAGTCTTCATATAATAATTGATTTTCAAGAGTCAAGCTTTAATTTTTTTTTTTCATAATGTCAAGTGTTAGATACATTCAGGGTCAAGCCTTGAGTTCTTTTCATTTTTTTAATTTTCTAAAATAGAGCTTTAGATATTTCTAAGATCGAGTCTTATATTTTTTTTCATTTGCCAAAAAGAAAAGTTCCTAATGTCAAGTATTGTCAAGTATTAGGTACTTTTAAGGTCAAGCTATAGACTTCATTTTTCTAAAAGTTCTTAGTGTCATGCATTAAACACTCCTAGGGTCAAGTTTTAGGCTTCATTTTTCTTTTTTTAAAACGTTCTTAATGTCAAGCATTAAACACTCTTAGAACTAAGTCTTAAGTTTTCTTTTTATTTTATAAAAATCTCCAATGTTGAGTATTAGGTATTCCAAAGGTATTCCAAAGGTCAAATCTTAGATCATTTATCCTTGTTCATTTTATTTTTACCATAAGTGTTACTGAAATCAAGTCTTAGGCTATAATTTTTTTTAATAGTTAAATCTTATAAAATAATCAATTATCAACCTTTTGCACAACTTTAATTTAATTAAAGTGGGCAAAAGGGGGGCAATTATAGTAGTCCATTTTTTAAAATAATAATAATAATTAAAACAGTAATTAAAAATAAATAAATAAAATATTAATAATCGTATTTATTACAATGACAAATAACTTAAAACAAGGAAAAAATTTCTCATTTTTTGCATTAATTCCTTGCAGAATTTCTTCTTTGTCTGCAAAAAAAAAGAAAAGAAAAGATAGAATATTAAAAAATAAAAATAATTTTCTCTATAAATAGAAGAGAAAATAAACACAGAAAAGGGGAGGAAAATTAAAAAAAAAGACTGAAAAGTTAATAAAATACATAGAAAAACCCCAGACCAATACACAAAAAAATAGAGATAAAAAAGAGAGATACATAGAAAAAATTATAGAATTTTCTGGTAGAGAAAACTCAGGATTTTGTTAAATACAAAAAAGTGTATTTAATAAAAATAACGAAAATAAGTGGGAGGAATTTTACAATCATTAGTGATCAAACATCATATAATCAAAATAAGCGGGAGGAATTTTACAATCATTAGTGATCAAACATCATATAATCAGGTAAATCTACTGCAAATTTTAACTTTAATATTAAAAATTTTGAATGTTTATTTATTTATTTATTTTGATCTTTTGAGAAAGTGTTAATTAAGTGATTGTTTTGTTAAATATAGATGATAAAAATTGTAAAATGGCACAACAAACACAAGTACAAATTCATAAATCTTAATCATTTAAAATATCTCATAAATAATGGTAATTTAACAAAAGCAAAATCACTATAAATATGTGACTTTATTGGTAAATCTGAACTAAACTAAAAAAAATAATACGCAAAAAATATACATATACAATAATAAGCAAGATAAATATGATTCTATATTTTCTTACCTTAGAATTTGCAAAAGAATAGAATATTAAAACATTTAAAGCAAAGATTGAAGGAATTAATATAAATGGCAAATTAAAAGAAATCTGTACAAAACTCCTGCTGCTTAAAGAAATAAAGAAAAAATTTTACCTTAAATGATTGTTAGTGTATGATATGATCGTTAAATATAAGCATTGAAAGTGAGGACTTAAAATTTAGAGGGATTATTCTGTACATAAAAAATGAGAAAGAGAAAATAAAGAGAAGAAGCAGAGCGAAAGGATAATAAACGACAACAAAAAAAAAAAGGAAAAAGAGGTAATTACAATGAAAATGGTAGGCTCAAGAAAGTCTGACTTATATTTTAGGTGAGCAGATTGAGAATGTATTATTATTATTATTATAACAATGCAAGCTCATGTGTCCCTTAAAGAAGAGACGTTACACTGCAAGTGCAGTGTCACTTTTCAAAGTTTATTATTAATTATTTAATCTTTTTTATATAATAACAAAAATAGATGTTGAAGTAAAATAGAGTAGGTAGGTTGCTTTATTAATTTCTAGCACTCTAGTTTTTATTGGCTACGGATAAAAATAAAAATAATAAAATAATAAAATTATTATACATAGATAAAGAGTGTAAATCAATTTAAAACTTAAAACATATGCATAATAAAATTTAATTATATCTAGAAATTAAATGTGATTATAATAACAATTATAAATATTTTTTTTAAAAAAATGATATGTGAATCAAATAAATAAATATAATAAAAAATAAATATAATAAAAAGTTATGTTTATGAAGTGAACCTAACAATAATAATAACGAACAAATAATCGAACTACAAGGACTTTAATTCCGCCGAGTGAATACGTAGGCAATCGAAATCAAATTTCGAATTTAAGTCCACTTTAAATATCTTTTAAAAAGTATATAAACAAACTATAAAAAATTAACAAAATATTTTAAAAAATATTTAATAAATATACAAAAATTGAACAATTATGTTCATGGAACGAGCATAATTGAAAAAATAATAATTATAAATTTAATAAATATTAAGCCATAAAATCCTTGTATTCAGGTAGTAAATTCAAGGATTAAATTATTAACTAAAAAATAAAATATATACCAACAAGCGTAATAAAATAATTAAAAAAATAAAAAATATTTATTTTCAAGTAGTGAATATAGTAGTCAAAAGATAAAAAAATATAATTGAGATTTATATTCAGACAGTAAATATAATTCCTTTTAAAAAAATAATATATATATATATAGTAAAACATTACAATAATTATAGTATCAATTTTTTGCCGTCGTATGGTACTTTTCCTTCTCTATGTGTAATCAACTCCCCAAACTTAGAAATGCAGACCATTATTAGATGTCCAATCAAATCTTATAATTGATTGGTGGTGACTCCTAATATATGAGATAATAATAATAATTAAATATAAGCCAACATAAAATCAAATCTTATATCTCGCCGGCTCGTCGTCATCCCGTGTGCGGCAGTTACAAATTATTTTTTGCCTATTTAGTATATATTGGATAACTCTCTTTATAATGAAGAAAATACTATAATCTTACGTGCTACTTTACATAATATATAAATATTAAGTTTGAATTTTTAATTTAATTTAAAACTATAAAATTTATATAAATTTTAAAAAATCTCTTTTACACATGAATTTAGAATTAAATAGTTATGAATAAAATAAAAATACCAGCGGTATTTTTTTCCCAAACAAAAATCAAATCCATTAATCAATTTGCTAGAGAATTATATTTTATTATAGACATAATTTTCATTTCATAATAATAAAAGAAATTAGTTAATTTTATTAAAAATATAAAATTACATAATATTTCTTTATTATATATATATTGTTTTAATATAAAATATAGTCATTAAATATTTTAATAAGTAATATTAAAATATAGATGTAATAGATATTTTTATATATTAATTAATTTATTAAAATAATAAATAGGTTATAATTTATAAATAAAAAATATACTTATCAACTTAGACTATAGGGCAATTAATATTTATAATTAGGATCCATTTGAATTTAGAACAATGAGATTTTCAATAAAGAAAATAAAAAATTTTCAACCACGTTAGTTGAAATAAATTTAATTTGAATGCAGCTAGCCAACTTCTATCAAAATAATTTTTAGCTGTTGACTTACTGACCACAAATTAATATAAATAAATTAGTAATTTTATTTAAAATTAAGTTTGAACCTATTTGTACAAATTGAGTTTCTAGCTTTATTATAATTTTTTAAGTTTTTACATTCTTATGAAATCATAATTGAAAATAAAATTAAAGGCGATTTCCCCTCCTTTTAAATACTAAAAATATAAAAAGTCAATTTTTTTTGTAATAGTGCTCGAACAATGCCAAATATACTTTTTAAAATTAAATTTCTTTAATCGTTTATATAAATATTATTACGAAGGAATCAGAATCAAGGGTTATAATATACTTTAGACAATTTAATATGCTATTTAGCTTAAATTTATGTATTTTTGTTGTTTGTAAATGTGATAGGAATAAATTATTAATGTAACATTATAATACTATATAAATTAATACTAACTTCATATAATTATATTTTTATACTCTTTAAATAATAAAAATAAGCGAATATATTTAAGAATCTAATTCAACTATAATATTTAATATTCTGTATAAAATATTATGGTGAAATTGAAAATATAATAACAAAACTATGGAAATATAATAATTATAAATTCTATTTAATAATTTTTTTAAAAAAATAATTTTATATAACATAAATTTATATTCAAAATTTTTATAAATTAAATTAAGTTAATGAAAATTTATATTAACAGTATATGATACTAATAAAAATTTTTATGACTTTTAAAAAATATTGTAATAAAAAAATTAAACACAATATAATATATAATAACTATAATTAAAATATATAAAATATAATATAAAAAAATAAATTTGGACATCGCGTGGACCTACTCCTAGTATTTCTCTAATTCCTTTCCTGACGAGGATTTGCTTTGATAAATATGACTTTGCAATAAGTGTTCTACTACGTAAATAAGTGAAGCGAGGTGTATATTTATGATGGTCCTATAAATATGAACATTATTATTTGCTTAATTTTTGTTTATTCCACATGTATCCCAAAACAATGGATCCTCTCAGATTCTTTATTGTCCTGGTCTCCTTGCTCGGTCTCACTGTAAATTTACCCCGCAAGTCCTCAGGGTAAATTTGCTAACGGACAAGAAATAGCAGTGAAAAGGCTATCAAGAAGCTCTTTGCAAGGTGTAGAAGAATTTAAGAATGAGGTTGTATTAGTGGCTAAACTCCAGCACAGAAATCTAGTGAGGCTGCTAGGATTTTGCCTGGAAGGACAAGAAAAGATACTCGTTTATGAATTTGTGCCCAACAAAAGCCTTGACTACTTTCCATTCGGTCTGATCTTCTATATTCTCAATATATAGATAACTATTTGTTTCTTAATTTATTTTATGAGGAACTATTCAGTTATGTAGCAAATTCCATTCTTTTTTTTCCTTATTAGAATCTAATAACACCCTGTAATTTGTAGTACAGACCCTGCAAAGCGAGGTCAATTGGATTGGTCAAGGCGTTACAAAATAATAGGAGGAATTGCTCGAGGAATTCTTTATCTTCACGAGGACTCTCGTCTTAGAATCATACATCGTGACCTTAAGGCCGGCAATATTTTGTTAGATGAAGAAATGAATCCAAAAATTTCAGATTTTGGTATGGCTAGAATTTTTGTAGTTGATCAAACTCAAGGGAATACAAATAGAATCGTTGGGACATAGTAAGTTTCAATTTTCACATTTATTTATATTAGCCCTGCATATACATTCGTAATTCAATAATTATTACTTATTAAATGTTGTTATTACTTATACACATCCTCTCTGTTGGACCCCCAAGCCCGCACCATCCACTCCACATAGTATGATATTGTTCGCTTTGGGCCAAGCCCGCACAATTTTATTCTTGGGTTACTCCCCAAAAGGCCTCATACTATGGAGTAGGTATGGATGCTTATATACTACTCAATTGTCTCTTGGCTTTTCTAATGTGGGACTTTGGATTGACACCCCAACAATCCTCCCCTCAAGCCAATGACCACACATCATGGGCCGCCTGACCACCACAATATCAGGAAGACTTTCGACACAAGGCACACCGAAGACGGATCACCTGTGGGCTCCATTACCGGGCTCTGATACCAATTGTTGGACCCCCAAGCCCGCACCATCCACTCCACATAGTATGATATTATTCGCTTTGGGCCAAGCTCGCACGATTTTATTCTTGGATTACTCCCCAAAAGGCCTCATATTATGGAGTGGGTATAGATGCTTATATACTATTCAATTGTTTCTTGGCTTTTCCAATGTGGGACTTTGGATTGACACCCCAACACTCTCAAGAACATACAGTAGAATAAGTTCAAATTGTGTAAATTTATGGCCATGTTAACGTAGAATTAATAATTTTATTGTCATAACATTAACGTTTGCTGTATCTGTGTTGCATGTTACCTCTTACCAGTGGATATATGTCTCCAGAATATGCAATGCATGGCCAGTTCTCAGTCAAGTCCGACGTATACAGCTTTGGTATCGTAGTTCTTGAAATTATAAGTGGACAGAAGAACAGCTCTTTCTATCAAACAGATGGGGCTGAGGATCTCATCAACTATGTGAGTACAATGAAGTTAAAGTCTTCAATTTCATCGGACATAATTAATCAAACTTATTTTTCAGGTCTGGAAATATTGGAGAGATGGGACACCTACGGAGGCACTGGATCCAATATTGAGAGATTCATATTCAAGAGATGAAGTCTTAAGATGCATCCAGATAGCATTATTATGCGTTCAGGAAGATCCAACTCTGAGGCCGACAATGGGAACAGTTGTTCTCATGTTCAACAGCTATTCTGTTACTCTACCAGTACCCCAACAGCCAGCATATTTTCTCCTTAGCAGACCTGGGCTGAGCATGCCGATGAAGGGGTTGGAGTCGGATCAATCCGCTGAAACTACAAGCAAATCAGTGTCATGGTCTGTTGATGATCGATCAATTACTCAACTATATCCTCGATAGTATATATATACTAAGCAATATAAAGGCAAGGCAGTTTGAAAAAGATGCTGATTTTTTTAAAAATGTTATTTGCAATAAAACCTGGCCGGTGTTAATTAGATTCTATTAACAGAATATTACCTGGATTATGATGGGTTCTTGACATTCTATAAAAATAGCAGGGAAACATGTTTAATTCTCCTACGTATTCTTAGAATACAGTACCAAAACACTTTTATGCATTTCGATAATTTATCTACATACATGTAACATTTCTGTTTATTGTAAAGCGCTCCCCTTCCAAAGGTGCTCCATATTCAGGGCTTGAATGAGAAAGAAGAGACCCTTATCATCTTAAGTAATAGTAGGATTTAATCCTGTTTAATCAATATTTGGTTATCATAAAAAAAATTACATAAAATGCCCTCTTGCTCAAATGTTCATTAAGAGTTGGTCGGATAAATTTGAACCAAAAATTTATCTAACTCTTTAATAAATTTTGATGACTTCGGTAACGAATCTATCTGTATTGGAAGGATTGTGTGGGTAGTGTTCTACTACTCGCTATGCTCGGTCCTCTGCATCTCTGCAGTCATTCCTTTTGCTGAAATTCTGAGTATAATAGGTTTTTCAATTAGGAGCATTATTTAACAAAATAATAGATTAATTTTTACTCCGTGCTACAAAAAAGTATGGTGGAATGTTCAAATACTTCAATAGACATGTACTCCCTTATCGTATTAATCCTGCCTCACAGTATTTTCCACAAAAGTCATGTTGGAAAAAGTCCAAAAAGGCTATCAAAATCCTGTAAAAAACGAAACCAAGTTAACCCATGCCATTAAATATTCTTCTTTTGTTTTGGTTTTTTTTTTTCCTATGCATGGAAAATTCATTTGCCAATATTTCATATATTCAAGCCACCTGGTTTTCACACCATAAACTTTATTTGTACCTTGGCCCACTGTGATGTTGAAAAAACACCATTTCCAAGACTTTTGAAGCTAAGAGATTATGAGATCCCTGTTTTTTGGCATATGCACCATTGCTGTGAAGTTTCCTATGTCAACATCTGAACGCATTGGCAATGCTAATCATAATAAGAAAAAGAAAAAAAAAATAAGAGAATCAAATGTATAGAGCTCATATATTGCATGATCCTGATTAAATCAATGAATTGGGATGTTGCGAAGCGTGAGAAATATATGCCCTACAAAAAAAAAGATTACATGTTGTTTTCATTTTGATTAAAATATCTAATTAAAATCATAATTATATCATATGATTTCTCACAAACTGTGATAGATGTTATGATCATAGACATCATGATGTGATAAATGATTGTCATACCATGAATTATTATTATTGGGCATGTTATTTATCACTTCATACCATGAGTCAAAGTCTTTGTTCCTGCGAGTCCATGAAGTGGCATGTACGCAAAGCCAAGAAAAAAAAAAAATAATAATAATAATAATAAAGAAAGTGATGAAGACGTAAGCGGCTAAACCTAAGTAGATTGTCATCATCAATCGAACCTAGAACTTTGAGAACCTGGGTTGATTACCTTCACAGAGGTTCATCTGTTAAACTAATCCATTTTATTTCTTGGTCTGCAGTGAGTGGTAATTTCTATCGACCCACTCAAACCAATTAAAGCAACTGAGATTCTTTGTGACAGCAAGTCTATAGCAGCCATGGTGAAAAATCTATTCTTTCATGAGAAGACTAAAAACATTAAAATCAAATATCATGCCATTAGAGAAACTAAAAGTAATACCTGGAATTTTTTTGAAACAATAATATAAAAATATAAAATATATATATATATAATAAAAATAAATAATATGGTATGTACAACAAATTAAAAAAAAAAAGTGTGTTTATTAATAATGTAATTTATTAAATAAATAGAGTAGGTGTTGAATTATTTAAATAAAATAAAAATAAAAGAGAGTTTAATACCACTGTGAATTGAACATGGGTTAGAAAGAACTAATAATAAATAGTTTACCATTAGGCTAAATAACATATACTTGTTCATATATTATACTAAATAATATTTAAGTTATCAGTGAACTTATAAAAATAATAATACTTATTAGTAAAATAAATAATTACGATGATTGAAAAATATATATATATACTACCAATAATCAGTAACAAATATACATATATAATAATTAAAGTTGGTACATAAAATTAAAAATTATGATTTAAATAATAATTAAAATGAATATATTAATATAGTGATAGTAATTATTGACCAACCAAAAATAATAATGATCATAATAATAATAATAATCATGATAATAATGATAATAATAAAAAAAATAAGAAGTGGACCAATTAGGTAAATATATATATTTATAGTGGAATATAAATAGTAATACCTAAATATATATATATATATAATAATAATAATAAATAATATAGATTAAATAATTGAAGTGGAATTAATTAGGTAAATATATATATATATATATATATAATTTAAAATTTGGTAAGTGGCCATTAATGTTTAGTGGCCAAATTTGGTTTAGTGCTCAAGTCATTAAATGTTGATTATTAATTAAAGAAGGAAGAGGGAAATTTGGATAAAAAGAAAAAGAAATAGAGAAGGAAAAGAAAAGAAAAACAAGAGAGAGAGAGAGAGAGGCAGGGACGAAACCAGGACACCGGCGAAGGGGGGGCAAAATTTTCAAGCAAAAAAAATACATACGAATTTATATTCAATTTTATTTTCATATTAAAAAATTAATACAAATAATTGGTATTAATATTTGTATTCAATTTTATTTTTATATTAAATAATAAACTATTGAAATTTTTATTATTTTTATTTCAATATCTAAATTTTATTTTCAAAAATTACATAATATATATTATTTTTTAAATAATATTTATATATATTTTGAGATATTTTTTAAAAAATATTTAAACTAATTATTTTTGATAAATTTATATGATAACTACTATATATTATATTATATTATAAATTAATTTTATATTACTTAAGCTTTATTAATTTTATGTATATAGAATTATACATATACATTTGTATATACATATATATGTATATGTATATAGGAACCAATGAGATAATCATATAAGTATTATTAATTTATGTATTTATAAATATAGATATACATATGCATATGAATTAGGGGGAAAATTATATAAATATTATAAATTATATATATATACATATACATATATATGTATATATATGTATATGTATATAGGAACCAAGGGGGGGCCATAGACCCCATGCCCCCCCCCCCCCCCCCCCCCCCCCCTTGGTTCCGCCCTTGGAGAGAGGGGGACACTAGAATTAGATCGGAACAATAAAGAGGGAGAGAAATAATTCTTAGAGCACTAAACTTCATCAGCTTTGTTCGTCGTCTTCCGGCCATCATCAACCAACACGCGCCGGCCATTGAGAAAGTCAACTCGGCAAGCTTTCTAATTCCATCAAAACCACCGTGAAATCGTCCGAAATACTGATCAGAGCTCTTGACGGCGTCAACTTCAAAAGCCGTTTTCGACCACTTTCTAACTATATTTTCTGGCGATACGGGTATTTTTAAAATCCTCTCATCTTCAGCGTCAATTCGTTATATTACTTGCGATTTATAGATGAAGTATTAAAAATTTATATATATATATACATGTAGATATATTTTTACACACAAACAGTAATTAAAATTTTAATTAGTTAAATTTTGGTTTAATAGGAAATTTAGGATTTAATGTAAATATTATGATAAATAAGAAATAACTAGAGGAAGATGAATTTTGAATAAATACAAATAAAAGTAGTGAAAATAATGAATAGTTAGTTAAAATTTAGAAAACTATTAAATTAGAAATTATAGTTGATTAATTATTATTGTTAAAAGAGAAATAAGAATAAAAGACAATTAATATTGCTAAAATTATATAGGCAATAAATTAAAATAAAAATATTAAATATAATTAAAATAATTAAATATTGAGTTTTAAATTTATTAGTAAATTGTAGAACAAATTAATATATAAATTAAATTAATGAGATTATGAATTAGTAGTTATTTGTTAGTTAATAAATTTAAAATTATTATCAAACTATGATTAAGAAATTTTGTTAATATACAATGATTTATTAATATATATATGTAAATGAATATTAATTTTAGAATAAAAATAATTATGGTAAGGTCAAGATCAATTCTTAAAATATAAAATTTGTGTTAGTAAAATACAAAATTAATTGGATGTATTTTAGATATAAGGACATAAATAAATATATTTATGAAATAAATAAGTAAATTGAAAGATAATAAATTAATAGTTTTTTAAAATAAATTATATTAAATACTACTATTAAAATATTATCTAAATAAGAGTTTTATTTACATATATAATTAAGTTAATTAAATTACTTTTAAATTAAATTGAGTTAATTAATTATCAAATAATTAAAATTTGTGGTAAGTAAAATATAAATTTTGTTAAGTAGTAATTAATTATTAATATTGTTAGTGTTGTAGTAATAAAAGTATTATAACTAAAATTTTATAAATATTAGTAATTTTTTAATATATTATTTAAAGCCTACTAAATGTTTACTTAAATAGTTACATTGTTATTATTATTATTACTAATATAATTGAATATTAATATATATTAACTATTATTGAACCATAGTAATTATTAAAATATAATATCAAGTAGTAGTTAAATATTAAGATTTATTATGATTACAGTAATTAAATATTATTATTAAGTTTATTATTAAATTTATTATAATTATTATTATTAGCAAATATTAATTTTAGTATCAATATTGTTAATACTTTTACTATAATTATTTTTATTATTAAAATTTAATACTACAAAGTAAGAAAAATTAAAGTAAATAATATTATTCTATTTGAAGGATATATTTTGTAAATATATATATATATATATATATTATTAAATATATTTTTCACTATCATTGTAATTGTAATAAGTTAATATTTTTGGAGAGTTAAAATGAATAAATTAGTAATTATAAATAAAGGATCATTATAAAATTATTCTCTTAGAATTATTCAACATTAATTTAGTATATAATTTTGATATTAAATGGATAACTTGTAAGTAAACCAAATAAATATTATTAAAAGTTTAATAAAATATATTTATTAGTAACATTAATATTATAATAATTATTATTAAATTATAAGAATAAATGAATTAAATTAATTGTAGGCTAAAATATTTTAAATACTTAGTATTTTTGATGAATTATGAATAAGTTGAAAAAAGCTATATGAAATAATTAGATAAATATTGTCGATATTTCATTAGAATTTAGGATTAATTTTTATATATGTCTCGTATCATGCATATCATAATAGTTAATAATTTTAGGATAATATTTAGTTAATAATTATTCTTATATCATTCTAGCAGTGGATACAACAACTGAAATAAATTATGTAGGTGAAACAGTTGTATTTACAAATTTAGCTTTTGGCTAAGGTGAGTGGGTAAATATATAACATTGTATTTTTCTTAAACTATTATATTTATATATGATTTTGAGAAAAGTATTTATTAAGTGAATTTCTTGATAATAATGATTTATTTCTGAAAATAAATTATTTTCTTATTAAGTGAAAATAAATAATAGTAGTTTAAATTTTATATGTATAAATAATTAATTTTGTTATGTTAGTAAATTAGTTTATATACACTATTTTATAAATTTGTCTGATCGCATCTTGATGATGGGTGTTTAAATCTAATGATATTATAAAATTACCCTTAGCCAGGGTAATTACTCTGTACGTGTGTATTAAAGTTATTTCTCCTTGGGCTTGCGAGGTAAGTCATCATGCGTCATTGGATTGAAGTTAGAACAGTAAGGATTTATATTTGAGTGTATATAAAAGATAACCGAGATTAAAATTATATTTATTAAGCTGAGCTATAGATAATGTTTATAGTACATTTATTATTAAACTTTATTTATTCTCTCTTGTTATATATTTACCTATTGACTGAGTAGTTTGTCTGACCCCATTATAATTAATATTTTCAGATATTTTTAAAGATCAATTTGGTAGACTTCATTAAAGCACAGACTCTTTAATTTGAAATTCTTCTGCATATAGAAGAGGTTGGGCCAACAGAATAGTATTTTCAGTTTAATTTTAATTTGAGCTTTATTTAAATTTTGTAAATGATATAATAAATATTATAAATGATCATATACTTGTAAGAGATATGAATTAAATAAGTTGTGAATTGAGATTTATAGTAAGATAAATTCACTCTAGATTTGGAGAGTTGGGATGTGATATTTAATGGTATCAGAGAATATATTATAAATTCTATAGACTTTTAGAAATAAGGTGATAATTTCAGTCGTATTTTTCTTATAAGATGATATCACTAAGAATGCAAAGGTAGTAGAGACTATGCTAGTAATTATGACTAATAAATTAGAATTATTTAATTAGAGAATGTTTGGCCGAACTTATAGGATATTCATTCATTCATAGTATATGCATTAGTCATATATGTGAATACAAAATTGACATCCTTAATATTAAAAAAAATTAATTTACAGGGATTCTAATTATCTTTAGTTGAATATGATATGAATCCGGATAAAATGGTGAAATAATGAAGTAAAACTAAGCATTGATATATGTGAAATATAATATTAATTTGTGTGAAATTAATCAAAAATAAATAAATAATAAAATAAAATAAATATATATATAGTCCAAATTATGAAAAAGATAGCTTAAAGAATAAGATTTGCATATTGAATATACGAAATATACATGCACATGAAATAAATACTTGGTATATTTGAGATATACTTGAAAATTTAATTTGCATATTTTAAACTAAAATTTTATATACCTGAGATAAACTATATAATTTATGAAATGGATATATACAGAATTAATTAAGTTACATCTAGACACTAAGTTAAAATAAATTTTGATATGAAGATTTAGTTAAATATGAATGAAAAAGGCTAAGACATATATTTTGATTTCAAATATTTATACATAAATATAACAGTATTGTGATGAATGATGAGTATATGAGGTTTGCCTTGATTATTTATTAAGTAAGATGGAAATGGTTATAGGTTATTAATTTATAATGTTTAAAAAGGAAATTTTGTATAAAAATTTTGAAGATATTCTTAGAATAGAATTGATAAATATTATATATTAGAATTTTAAGTTGAACCATGGTATATATGTATATATTTTGGTGGCTAAAAATATTTCTAATAAGATTAATTGAAATTTTATAGACTTGATGTTTCCTAGATTAAAGGAATTTTTATGTGCAAATTAATTTTGAGTTGATAAGTTTTTTTTTTTTTTAAATCTAGAGGGTTAAAAATTTACTTTAATATGAGAAAAACAATAATTCTTGAGAAATATAAGATAATAACATTTTTGAATTTTAGAAAAATAAGGAAATGATTAAGATTTTGGATATATATATATATATGGTTTATAGATTAAAAATGAAATTATATATATTGATAAAATATTTAAAATTTACTAGTGTGACAGTAAATGAGGTAAATACAATTAAATAAATTTATAATAATTATGATGGTAAATCTATGTTAATTATGGTGGATTAATTGAATTTAGGTAATAAAAAAATAAAAATAAATTAGTTAATAAGAAATAAAGAAATTATTTGTAATATCTTATTATTAGAATATTATGGTCACATATACATGAAAGGTAGCATAAGAAATATTTTAATTATAACTAAAATTTTATAAATATTAGTAAGTTTTTAATATATTATTTAAAGTCTACTAAATATTTATTTAAATAGTTATATTGTTATTATTATTATTACTAATATAATTGAATATTAATATATATTAATTATTATTGAACCATAGTAATTGTTAAAACATAATATCAAGTAGTAGTTAAATATTAAGATTTGTTATGATTATGGTAATTAAATATTATTATTAAGTTTATTATTAAATTTATTATAATTATTATTATTAGCAAATATTAATTTTAGTATCAATATTGGTAATACTTTTACTATAATTGTTTTTATATTAAAATTTAATGCTACAAAGTAAGAAAAATTAAAGTAAATAATATTATTCTATTTGAAGGACATATTTTGTAAAAATATATATATTATTAAATATATTTTTCACTATCATTGTGATTGTAATAAGTTAATATTTTTTGAGAGTTAAAATGAATAAATTATTAATTATAAATAAAGGATCATTATAAAATTATTCTCGTAGAATAATTCAACATTAATTTAGTATATAATTTTGATATTAAATGGATAACTTGTAAGTAAACCAAATAAACATTATTAAAAGTTTAGTAAAATATATTTATTAGTAACATTAATATTATAATAATTATTATTAAATTATAAGAATAAATGAATTAAATTAATTGTAGACTAAAATATTTTAAATACTTAGTATTTTTGACGAATTATGGATAAGTTGAAAAAAACTATATGAAATAATTAAATAAATATTGTCGATATTTCGTTAGAATTTAGAATTACTTTTTATGTATGTCTCATATCATACATATTATAATAGTTAATAATTTTAGGATAATTTTTAGTTAATAATTATTCTTATATTACTCTAGCAATGGATACAACAGCTGAAATAAATTATATAGGTGAAACATTTGGATTTGCAAATTTAACTTATATAAAAGATAACTGAAATTAAAATAATATTTATTAAGCTGAGCTATAGATAATGTTTATAATACATTTATTATTAAACTTTATTTGTTCTTCATTGTTACATATTTACCCATTCACTGAGTAGTTGGACTCACCTTATTATAATTAATATTTTTATATATTTTTAAAGAACAATTTGGCAGACTTCATTAGAGTATAAACTCTTTAACTTGAAATTTTTCTGCATATAAAAGAGGTTAGACCAACAGATTAGTATTTTTAGTTTGATTTTAGTTTGAAAAATATTTAAATTTTGTAAATGATGTAATAAATATTATAAATAATCATATACTTGTGAGAAAGATGAATTAAATAAGTTGTGAATTGAAATTTATAGTAAAATAAGTCCACCCTAACTTTGAAGAGTTAAGGTATGACACTAAAGGAGAAAATAAAATTTAAATTTTGCGTAAGGGTGCAAATGAACAATTAGCTGATTTTGCCAAAGGACTGCATAAATAAAAATTTGGCCTTCTAAGACGTAAACTTAAGAGTTTCTAAAAAGACTTGCATCAAGCAGGTAGAGTGATGAAGATTGCTAATTAATAGTGAGGTAGAGTGATGAATATTGCTAATTAATAGCGATGCTAAGTGTTGTCAACTTAGTTCTTTTCATTTTTGATATTTTTAATGCACTATTTGCAATATATATATATATATATATATGTATGTGTGTGTGCAAGGAAATAAAATTTTTTTTAAGGTTATCATATCACCTATTTCTAAAATACTATATTATCATAATTTCTCATCAATTTCTCATTAATTTCTCAATTTTTCTTTCTCTCTTCTTGGTAAAAAAAACTTAAACAATTATTCTATATAATATTGATTCAATATTTAATAATTTCTTCTTTTAATTAATTTTTAATTAATTTAAGAAATTTATATAAAATTTAAAATTTAATAATTAATTATATTTATGACTTTTAATTTTCTATTAAATAATTACATATTAATATCACTTCACAATATTAACTAAATAAATTATATTTATGACTTTTAATTTTCTATAAATTAATTACATATTAATATAATTAAATAATATTGATTGATATATATATATATATTTGAAATTTGAAAAAAATTCAAAATGTATATGACTATTGACTTTCATAATAAATTAATTATAAATTAAATAATTTATTTATAATAATGATTAATTTATATATTTTAAAAATTTTAAAAAATTAAATAATAAAATATATGACTTTTGATATTCCTAAAAAATTAATCATTGATAATTTATGTAATAGTAATATTTATATTAATAACACTTTCAATAACAATCTATAGTTATAAATCTTCCTACTCATATTTTTCTCCCTATTTGAAAATACTTGCTTGAATTTATATTTTTTATTTTTCTCTTTTTTATAAAATTCATGATTTTTTATAGCAAGTATATATATATAGATTTTGTTTTTGATTAGTAAAAGTGTCAATTTATAAAATAAAAAGATTTTAATTGCTTGATAATAATATTTTAATTAAGCTGTCATAAAAATTGAGATAAATATTTTATTTTGTATTTTTTATAATATAATTTGTTGTTAATTTATATATAAATTAATTTATATTTATTTATTAATTATATTTATCTGTATTTTGTTATTCTCATTACTGCACAATGGGTAGGATGGCGAGTAAAGAACTAGAAAATAAAAAATTTATAACTGCTATGTAAGCGGATAAAAAATATGAAATATAAATTTTATAATTTATTATTATAAAATTAGAATTTAAGAAGTTAATGATTTAAAAAGACAACATTAAAATTTAAAAAGTCATGAATTTAAAAAAATAATAATAAATAATTAAATATTCTCTCTTATTATTTAAAAATATTATATAATATTATTATATTATTGAATCCGAATTAACCTAATTGAATCATGGATCAATCATCAATTTAGATTGGTGTCCGATCTGATTTACTACATTAAAAAATGACAAGAAGTTTATGAAAAATAAATGCATAAATGAAAAATAAAATATTTAGAAAAATTACATATATAACAGAAGTTAGTTTGAATTATAACAGTAGTTAGTTTGAGTTGAATTAAAATATTTAGATTTTTCTTTACTTTTTTTGTGGTAACAATGATTTATTATATTCTTGTTAAAGTAGTACATGTAATTTTCTTTTTAGTGAGACAAATAATACATATAATGGATAAGTAGCAAAAATTAATTTAACGTAATTTATTAATATTATTTGAGTTTCTACATATATTATATGATAGTAAGTATTTATCTCTTTCACTGTTTAATTTATTACATTTAATTTGTAATGAGTTTATTATGAAATATATATTAGAATGAAATTTTTTAATTATTTGTTAATATGCATTTTTTTTAATTTTTTTAGTTTATTAATTTAATTTATTGACTATTGTGATAAAATTATTATCGGTGTCAAAAATTAATTATGCTCATGATAAAATTAATTATGCTCATGATAAAATAAAAAAAAATACATATGTGCATCACATGGCTAACGACTGTATATACAAGAATACTTACAAAAATAACCTAAAAATCAAATTAGTTTTCAAATTTGCGGTGTTTAAAAAATAATTTAATTTTTACCGAAAACTAGTTTTCTAATTACAAAATTACGGCTCAAGCTTTACATGCATTAATTAGAATTTTTGTCTGCTAAAAAGCATGCACAACATGCTTATACATGAGTATATCATTTTAGTGGACATGGATTTTCACGTCCACTGCAAATCGATCTAATAATTATTTTAAAATTATTTTGTAACGTTTTTTTGAGAAAATTTTTTAACATTTAATTATAATATTAGAAATCAAATGATTAATATTAAAAAATTTAATTTCTAAAAATATAATTTTTTAAAATATTAAATTAAAAATATTTATATATAGTAAAAATTTTGTAATATACATAAATAACATGTAGCATACTTGTTAAAATTTTTTAAAATATTAAATTAAAAATATTTATATTAAGTTTCTACTTATGCATAAGATACACCAATATATAACTAAAATATATTTACTTATATGTAACATATATCACTTTTATACTGTTATTTTTTTTAAATATTACTAACTGATATTTGTTGTTATATATTGATATATGTTACATATAATAACATATATTAGTTGATTTTTTTTTGGTAAAAGTGGGCGGAACCACCGGCTATATTTATTAATTATCAAAATTTTCAAAAAGTTTGAGTTACAACCTCTTTATAAACATAGTCTTTCAAATTTGAAAAGCCAAAATACATGACAGGCTAAGAACAAAATAAAGCCTATTATCTAAAAGAAACATACGGTAATCCATCCGCATCCGTCAAGATCATGCCAATAACTCTCTTAGGAAGAGAAAGCAAGAACCAAAATTGCCTAGGATATCTATCAAGCCTGCATTGAAAAGCAATGGAATGAGCTACTACATTACCTTCCATGGGGATATATGAAATAACACACCCTTGAAAAGCTTCACGAGCACTATCAATCAAATGCATGGAAGAAGGAGCATCCCCATTTAGTTGTTGAACTAAAGTAAGGGAATCACTTTCAATATGAAGTCTGGATGGATAAATTCCCTGTTCGCAACACCAACAAAAACCATTCCACAAAGCATTAAGCTCAGCATGAAAAGAAGATTCAGCCTGTAAAAGGAAAGAAATGGCTCCAATAAAAAAAACCAGATTCATCCCTCAAAATAGCCCCTCCCGTCGCACTTTGCTCTGAAAAAGAAGCATCAACATTCAATTTCATATATCCCATTGGAGGCCTAACCCAATACACAAGTTTAGGCCGAATGGAAGACCTCCCAAAACCAGTAGGCAAAAAATCATAACAAAAACTCTCCCTTGCCCACTTATCACCCGAGTGAACAGCACCCCAACTAAGGAGGAATTTCAAAATTCTATGGTTCACAGCCTGCAAGCAAAAAACTTGAGCACCCCAAGCAGAAGAACAATAAGCACACCAAACCTCATACAAAATTACCTGTGGCAAAATACAAGCCAGACGCCCTTTCATGGAACTAGACTTGGCTAATCTAAACCAAGACTTCAACTCATGATACAACGAGGCACGACGTCTACACTGAGGAAATAAGTAACCACAAAATAAACTCCAAAGCCCATGAATCTTAGGACAATCATGAAAAATATGAGAAATAGATGCAGGAGCATTACAGTAGAACAAGCAAACAGTGCACAAAGAAACGCCAAGCTGTTGAATTTTGTGAGGCAACGACAGAGAATCCTGAAACACACGCCAAGTATGAATAGACAATTTGGCAGGAACCACAGAACTCCAAATACAAGCAATCTCAGGATTAGAATCCTTCTTGTCTCTAACCATGTCATATGCCAGAGACAAAGAAAATTTCTTGCCATCCCTCCAAACAACATTACCATCAACAAGAGAAAAAGCATCATGATGCATCTCATATATTCTACATAAGTTCTTCCAGCCAGGTGAGTCTAGAGCTGAGCAGACCAAATCTCCCCGACGACCATATTTACCAAAAAGGCATTCTGCCCAAAGAGAATCTCTTGAAAGATACATCCATAGTCTCTTGACTGAAAAAGCTTCTTGAAGAGCAACCAACGATTTAATCCCCAAACCCAACTCCGTCACAGGATAACACATCTTATCATAACGAACCCAATGATGTTTTAAAATATCATTCCCACTCCAATAGAATTTAGCAAAGCGTTTTTCCAAAGCAATAATAATGGATTTAGGCAATAAAAGAGCACCCATAATATGAACCGGAATGGCACTCAACACATGCTTAATAAGAATAAGACGACCACCCGGGCTAAGGAAGCGTTTTAACCAACCTGCCAACTTATCATCCACTTTTTGCAACAAATTAGAACAATAAGAAGCTCTAGTAATACCTTTAAAAATAGGAGCACCTAAATAGGTAAATGGGAGAGTGCCCTTACGAATGGTAAGAATATCTTCAAACCTGTGCACCATTGCCCTGTTAGCTTTATCAGAAACATAGAACGAGCTTTTGGTATAATTAATAAGCTGCCCTGAAACTCGCTGGTACAAATCTGAAAAGGCTCGAAAACACTTAAGAGATCTAACATCACCATTAATAAAAATCAACAAATCATCAGCAAAAGTAAGGTGAGAAATAACAGGACTCCCTCTGGTAAGCATGTAGGGCCGAATTTTACCCTTAGAGATCAAATCATTCAAACCTCTAGAGAAAGCTTCAGATGCAAGAATAAACAACAAAAGAGAGAGTGGATCACCTTGCTTAACCCCTCGCTTTACTTGAAAGAAACCGTAGCTCACTCCATTAACCAATATCGAAAGATGGGTAGCACCCAAATAACCAAGAATAAGCTGAACAAATTTATCAGAGAAACCAAATTTAAGTAATACAGCTCGGAGAAAGTCCCATGAGACCCTATCAAAAGCTTTAGCCATATCCAATTTGAGAGCAATATTATGACCCCAGGTTCTTTTATCGAGATCATGAATAATCTCATTAGTCAACATAATCTGAGCATGAATAGACCGACCTTTGAGAAAACCTGCTTGCTCTTTAGAAATAAGCTTGTCCAATATTGGAGCTAACCGATTAGCCAAAATACGAGTGCACACCTTACTAAAAAATGAAGCAAGACAAATAGGGCGATAATTGCCAAAATTATTAGGATTAACAACCTTAGGAAGTAGAATAATAACCGCACTACCAACAGCTCTAGGAACAGGGACCCCCAAAAAGAACTCCTGAACAGTACTAACCACATCCCGACCAATAATATCCCAACAGTTCCTGAAAAAACACCCATCGAACCCATCATGTCCTGGAGCACTGTTAGGATCTAACTGCCTAACCGCAGCTTTAATTTCTAATGCATCAGGAACAGAAAGTATCGCCTCATTTTCAGTCGAAGAAACAAGAGAAGGAATATTATCCAAAATCAGAGTAGCACAAGAAAAATCCCAATTAGTCTCAGAAGCAAACAGAGTCTGGAAATGTCGAACCGCCTCTGTACCAATATCATCCTGCTCAACTAATTGAACACCAGCATCAGTCTTAATCGAAATAATACGAGATTGCTTACGTCTCATTTTAACGAAATTATGATAATACTTGGTATTACGATCCCCATCCTGAATACAATTAATATGAGATTTTTGTTTCCAAAAAATCTCCTCAAGCTTTAATTTCTGGTGCAAAACTGCCTGCTTTTTATTCCATACCTGCAAATTAAAATCTGAAGAATCAGTCACATACCTTTCTTCAGCTTGAATGACCTCCTCCTCTGCGACTTTGATACTAGAAAAAATATTTCCAAATTTATTTTGATTCCATTCCCGAAGAACCTTTTTAAGAGAACGAAGCTTGGTAAACAAACCAGACATACCACCTCCATTAAAACCACTGCCCCAATGTTGTTTCACAGTAGAAAGAAAAGAATCATCCTGAAGCCACATATGCTGAAATTTAAATCACTTAGGATACTTAAATTCGGATTTTTGACAACAAAAAAGAAGAGGCGAATGATCCGAGGAATTCTTACTTAAGTGATGAACTGAAACAACATCAAAAGCATCAAATAACAAGAAATTAGCCATAACCCTATCAAGACGTTTCCAAACCCGACCATTCTGGCGAATACCCGTCCAAGTAAATTCGTTACCTTGAAAAGGAATATCCTGAAGACCACATTCATCACAAGCATCCACAAAATCTTGCATTCCATTCAGTTCTACATTGCCTGAACCCACATATTCACTACTATATTTAATAACATTAAAATCCCCCCCAACAATCCAAGGTGAAGAGCAAGAATCAGAAACTTTGAACATAGCATCCCATAAATCTTGTCTGACAACCCTATCATGACCCCCATAAACAGCTGAAATATTGAAAACAAAACCAGACTGGAAATGGACAGTTTCACAAGTCAATAACTGACCACCATCCACAAACTTAGAGAGTTTAAAAATATTCTCACGCCACAGGATCCAAATTTTATTACTAACTAAAGCAAAAGATCCAGTGAACCCCAATTTATTAGCCAAAAAGCCCATCTTAGAGACAGTAGTTAAAGGTTCAATCAACACAAGCAAAGCCAAATTATGTAATTTAATGAGATTAGACAATCGAAGTAAAGAAGAGTCAATACCCCTTAAGTTCCAAAATAAAACATTCATTGATCCAAGGATGCAAGATTCTGAACCGAATTAGAGATAGGCAAAGTATCCGAAATACCTTCAATGGAAGTATCTATTCCAGCAGCATCGGTCTCAGAAATAGAAATAGAGCCTCATACTGTAGTTCGTTTCTTCCCTTTGGGCCAACCCCATTTCTTTTTGGTAACAACATCAGCATCTTTATTTGAATTTGTTTCGGTTTGAGCTTGAGCATAATCCAATTCAATGTCAGATTCGCTAACTACCTCAAGACCTAAGACATTCTTTTTAGAACGACAATGACGAGATTTGACTATTTGAAAACCAGAATCATCTCCTATAACTCTCTCCTCAACATTAACAGCAGCCGAATCATTAATTAAAATCTTCTGTGAATCAAATATCACATCATCTGAAGCTACGTCCAATTGATCCTTGCTCTCAGTATCATCATCAATCCCATCAACTGAAGATACTTCCAATTTACCCTTGCCCTTATCAATACTGATATATATATATTCATATATGTAACATATAATAACATGTATTAGTTGATTTGTAATAAAATATCAATATACAAACTAATATATGTTGTTATATATTATTATGTATTACATATAACAATATTAATTAGTTAATTTGTAAAAGAAATATCAGTATACAATTGATATATGTTATATATAACAACATATATAAGTTGATTTGTAATAGAATATCAATATACAAATTAATATATGTTACATATAATAATATATATTAGTTAATTTATAAGAGAAATATTAATATATAACTAATATATGTTGATATATGTAACATATATCAAATGATTTAGAGAAGAAATATAAGAATATAAAGTGTTATATGTTGTTATATGTTGCTATATGTAATACATATCGGCATATATTAGATAATTTAGAGGAAGAAACATAAGAATATAAAATATTATATACTGTTATATATTAATATATGTAACATATATCAACATATATCACATGCTTTAAAGAATAAACATAAAATTAAAAAGTATTAACAACATATATTAGTTGATTTGTAAAAAAACAATATCAGTATACAATATATACATGTTGATATATATTATCATTTGATTTGAAATAAAATATCAATATACAAACTAATATATGTTGATATATGTTGCATATTACAATATATATTAGTTAATTTATAATAAAATATCAATATGCAAACTAATATATATTGTTATATATATTCATATATATTACATATAATAATATATATTAGTTGATTAGCAAATGAAATAACAACACAACTGATATATATTGTTATATGTTCATATATGTTACATATAACAATATATACTTTTTTTTCGGTATATCTGATTATATATAATATATACTCACATATAACTAAACATATAAACGACATATGTTGTTATCTTGATATTTTATTTATATTAATATTCATTTTATTATTTTTAAAGTATTATAATAATCTTTTTATTAAATTAATAAAAATAATAAAAATATATTCTAATAAAAGTAATATTTTTAATTACATAACTAACATATACATAACAATAAAAATATAATTATTCATTATTTTATTAAAAAATTTTATTTTTATTTTCAAATAAAAAATAACACTCACAAAATTTATATAAAAAATAAATATATAGAAATATAAAAATATTTTAAGTTTCAATTTATATATGTATTTTATTTATATATTGTGAATATATTAAATTTTAATAAATTAAATATATATATTTTTATAAAATTATATTAAATAATAAAATTTAAAAATTAATTAAATAAAAAATTAAAATATTATAATAATTTAAAATAGTTTCTTGGTCAAAATATAAATGACTAAGCAACTATTCATATGTGGCTACTCATTATGCAAAAAGCCTGAAAAAAACCATGCAACGTAAGATTAAAAAAAAAAAGAAAACCATAACTTTTCATATAAATATAAAATATAAAATATAAAATTGTAAAAAGAAATTTAGTGCCGTAAAAATAAAAATTGAAAATAGAAATACAGTGTACAGTGTAATTTTCCCATATATATATTTAATGACTAGTACTTATTTAAACTTAAGTTAAGGAGTTAAATTTCCATTATTTAAAAAAGTTAAATTTGTATTCACTAGTGAAAGTTGATTATGACTATGTTTTTTTAATGTATTTTTCTATGTAAATGATCTTTATAAATTATTAAAATTCACATTTGCTTTCCAGTTCTTCTTCCATTCTTTCACGTTTTTTTTCTTTCTCTTTCTCTCCTTCAATAATAAGCCTAATGAGGAACATTGGGTGATCAGGAGAGACCATGCACCTAACCATCACCGACAAATGATAATTTTTTTTTGGCTCCATTGCTGGACGAGAATGATTTTCTATTTAATTTGGCCCTCTATTAAACAGCAAAATAAATTACAAGTAATATAAAATTTAAAATTTTTGAATAATAAAATTAATAAAAAAAATCAGTTAAAAAAATCACTGATCGTCATCGTCTTCTGCTGATTCTTTCTATTTTCACAAAATCAGTTCAACTAAAAAATACTAGCTAGCAGCCTAGCACCACAGAAATGAAATGCAAAATTATCTAATGATAATTCGAAATCCGATACACAAAGATTATAAAAAAAAATAAAAAATCTTGAATGGGTTTTAGCGCAAATCTAATATTTATATATGTATATAAAGAATTAAAGTGATGCTCTGTTTGCTTTCCGAGAAAGTTGAAAAAGTTTTGATTCAAGGACGGGGAAAATTATTTTAAGAGCACATTGTGAATCAACATCCGAAGTTGAGGGAAATATAAGCAGATGAGGGAGAGAGAGATTATGCCCAAACTGATTCTCTGAGGCGAGTGTAAAAAGATTCTACTCTTTGCTTTCTCACCATAATTACCCAATACAAAGAAAAAGCCACAATTGGGAATTATATCAAATGCTCAAATTGGAAAAGGAAAAATAAAGGAGCTAAAATCAACAATGGGCAGCTAAAATTTTGCTCATTTCCCTTGAATTTCTAGCCGTAAACACACAATTAGATAGATAAAGAATTAGGAGAAGAAAATGAAAATTCAGGAAATTATTCCAATTGGATCATTGCTTGACAGTATTACAAAATATTAATTATCTTAATTACCCAAAAAATTAAGGGAGATGTAAGATTACCCAGAAAATGTTTCTATAGTAGCTCAATTGTCTACAAATTAAATTACGCACAAAGAAAAGAAAAAGTTTCTGAGAGAGAGAAGAGGGGTACAAAGAGCTAGAGATGGTGTACTCTGAGGTTTGTTGATAACTAAGAAATTCTCTGTACTCGATTCAGATCCCAGAAGACGTCCAAATATCAAAGAGAGAGCTTGCTGAGTTTTGAAAACAAGTTTTTTTTTTTTTCTCTCTTTCTACTGCTGGTGATAGTTAAGATTATTGCAAATCATTGATTATGTAAATGTACATAGTTGTTTTTATATATAATATTAAAAATTTGCCAATCAACATTGATATAACGCTGTTAAAATTACTTAAATGGTTAGTTTTAGAAAAATTTGTATACAATTGAGAAAAAAAAGGGGGGGCCAATATGTAAATTTCAAGAGTATATTTAGACATTCTGTTAACAATATATTATTTTAGGGTTTAATTTTAATTCAAAATTATTAACTCAAATTATTTTAATAATAAATTTTCATATATATACAAACCATTTTACCTTCTTATTTTTTGGTTCTGACCATCATATATCAAATTGGCATATCAAGCTCACAACTCTATCATTATGAATCCTTATAATACTAAATGATTAATTAGCGAATTTAATTTTATATAGAATGTCTGCCCAATTACTTATTTATTTATATGCTAATAATTAACAAAATTGAAATTTGTCAGGTTTGTAGAGAGGGCAGCTACATGGAAAGTGAAAGAGAAAGGAATTAAGGCGGATTGTGAGGGTCAAACTATAGAGGAAGACGCCAGCAAGGGAGCTGACCTTGGTCAGGTGGCTAATCATGAGCTAATGATTAAGAAAAAATGACAGTAAAGTAATTACAAGTAGGGTAATAGATTTTGTTAGTTAGTGCAGAAATCTATGTAACAGTTAGAATTGATATTTGTGCCAGCCAACTAATTAGAAAATAATGTCAGTATATGAGGGAATGTGCGGGGATACTCATTAATCAATCAATTAACAAATCTATTGAATTTTTCTGTACTCTTCTTTCTCTCTTTTTTCCTCTCTTTCGTCTCTCTTATTCATTCTTCCTTGTCAGTCATTCCTACATAGGAACGGAGAAGAGAAGGTTCTCCTTCTATGACTCAGGATCTTGAAATTTTGGTATCAGAGCCTCCATTGGAATCCGAAGGAGACCCAACCTTAGCTTCTTTGGCTCAAATGGCTAGGAAGGGTAAGGCTACCACCACGAACGCGACTCACCTACAACAAGTAGAGGAGCAGATGCAGGCCATGGATCAAAGGTCTCAGACTTTCATGAAGGAGGTGTACGAAAATTTTGAGCAACAAAACCAACAGTTGCGAGAATATAAAACTCACCAAATTGCCATTGAGAAACAGCTGGGCCAGATGCTTGAGATGATGCGAACCATGGCTTCCCAGTTAGAGAATCGAAATCCATAGGGTTCCAATAGTCCTACTCAGTTGAATGCCAGACCCTCAGTAAGCCAAACCCAAATTAATCCTCGAACCACTCCTACCTAAGCGCATCAGACTCAATCGCAAAACACCACACATCCACAAACCTCAGATCCTAACCACCCATCCTCTCATTCCCCAAATCCTCCCCGCAACAATTTCCCTGCAACAGGACCAAGCATTAGACTTATTGGGACTGGAATTCTAACCAATCCCAAACCTCAAAACCACAACAACACTTCACTCCATGCTGGGGCTAACCAAACACTAACCACCAACACCACACTTAACCAAATGCATTTCAATGGGTAAGTACCAAAAATTGAATTAACCCAATTTAATGATACTAATCCCAGACTGTGGATTCGTAAGTGTGCAAAATACTTCCAACTATATGGCATAACAGATGATCAATGATTTGAGATAGCTCCTCTCTATTTTAGCTAGAAGGTGGACACTTGGTTTCAGGGTTGGGCTATGCAACACCTAGTGATGATTTAGGACGAATTCACTAAAGCCCTTGGTGAAAGGTTTAGGGAGCCGAAGGCGTCAAATGTGGTAGAGGAATTTAATAAGATGAAGTAACATGGATCAATGGAAGATTACCAAGAGCGATTTGAGGAGCTTAAATCCCTCATGCTGAAGTATCATCCCTGGTTGAATGAGGTTTACTTTGTCTCTAGCTTTGTTAGTGGCTTGAGTAAAGAGATCAAACCAATGGTTAAATTATTCAAACCCACAACCCTTGCCCAGCCTTGTGAGCAGGCCAAACTCCATGAACAGTCAATTAACGCAATGTTCAGGAGGAAACAGTCACCTAAACATCCCCACCTAATATCCAATTTTCACCAAAATACTCTAATCTAAATACCAACACTACCATTAATTCCTGGCATAAACTAGACCTGAAATCCAAAACTATCACTAGCAAACCGACCACCCAAACACATACCAATAACCAACCTACAACCCAACCAAACTCTATTTCTAAAAGAAATCCCGAACAATGCTTCAAATGTGGTGATAAATATTTCATGGGGCATGTGTGCAAGAATAAACAGCTGAGAGTGTTGACAGGAGTCGAAGAGGAGGAATCAAGTATGGAGGTGGTTGCTGATGTTAAGGAAGAAGTTGACGAACTCAATAGTGTAGAGATTTTGATACACGCAATTGAGGGAATCAAAGCTACTAATTCCCTTAAAATTATTGGGGAAGTGAATGGTAGACGGATTGTGGTTCTAGTGGATAGTGGCAGCACCCATAGTTTATTAGATGAATAGATGGTTCTCGACATTGGGGCTAAGGAGACAAAAGCCAAAACTCTGGTCGTGACTATGGCTAATGGCCAGAGTATGATTAGTCGATCGGAGTGTAGGCGATTTTGTTGGTTGATGCAAGGCATTCAGTATGACTTTGATTTTAGGGTATTGAAACTTGGGGCTCATAACATGGTAATTGGTGTTAATTGGATGCGAATTTTGTGAAGCCTTCATAGGTCATCATCTTCAAGCGCCTCTTTCTTACTGATTCCCTTCAACTCAACCTTCTGATCTCCTTTAAAGAAGGATAGAGCCATCTTGTCAAAATCAAATAAAATATGGCTATATAATCAAAGAACGAACAGACAGTGATTTCACCCATCTGTTTTCAATATGATGCATTTCAACAAATGAAGACGACATCATATTGCAAAGTGACCAGCTCCTCTCTTTGAAAGTCACATGCCCCTTACCAGAAGTTCCTTACAGCAACATTGCTAAGGTCATTCAACAATATGCTACCGTTTTTTATGAGCAATCTTCCCTTCCCCTAGCTAGGGCTCACGATCATATGATTCCACTCAAAGAAGGAGCTCTGCAAGTCAATCTTCGTCCCTACAAATATCCTCCCTACTAGAAAACTAAAATAGATCAGTAGATTCCAAAAATGCTCAACCAAGGCATTATTTAGCCTAGTACAAGTGCCTTTGCATCACCAGTGCTTCTAGTCAAGAAGAAGGATGGTTCTTAGATGTTTTGTGTAGATTATCGACAACTTAATGCTTCAACAATCAAGGATTAATTTCCTATTCCTTTAATTGATGACCTCTTAGATGAATGGAGGTCTGCAACTTATTTCTCGAAGTGGGATTTGCACTCGGGGTACCGTCAAATTCGAGTCCAGCCTTTAGACATACACAAGACTGCCTTCGAAACTCATAGCGGTCATTTTGAGTTCTTGGTGATGCCGTTTGGGTTGACCAACGCCCTAGCAACCTTCTAGTCACTTATGAATCAGATATTTGAACCTTACTTGAGGAAATTGATTATTGTCTTCTTCGATGATATCTTACTATTCAGCAGCTCAATTGATGATCATGAGAAGCACTTGAAGTTGACCTTGTCGATTCTTCAACGGAACCAATTATTTATGAAACTTTCTGAGTGTTCTTTTGCTCAAACACAAATAAAATACCTTGGGCATGTCATTGGCAATGGCGGAGTCAGTACTGATAGAAGCAAGGTAGACGCGATGTTGCAATGGCCAAGACCGAAAACTATTAAAGGATTGAGGGGATTTCTGGGATTAACGGGTTACTATAGGAATTTTGTGAAGGGGGTACGGCTTGATTAGTAGATCGTTGACCGATCTCTTAAAGAAAGATAGTTTCCACTGGAATGAATTGGACGAACAAGCTTTTAAGCACTTGAAGAGAGCAATGAGTGAAGCACCAGTATTGGCCCTTCCTAACTTTACTTTACCCTGGAAACAAATGCACGTGTGAAAGGAATTGGGCCAGTCTTTATGAAAAATAACAAGCTTATTGCTTATATCAGCAAGGCTTTGAGTGTTCGCAATCAGGATTTATCCATTTATGAAAAATAACTACTAGCCATCTTGTTTGTAATAACTAAATGGCGACATTATTTAGGGAATGGCACGTTTGTGATTAAAATGGATCATGAAAGTATTAAGTATCTTCTTCAATAGAGGATTCACACATTTGTTAAGCAGAAAGGTCTAACTATGCTTCTGGGTTAGACTATAAAATTCAGTACAAAAAGGGGGTAGAGAACAAAGTAGCAGATGCCTTACCCAGGAGAGAGTGGACAGAAGAGGAGCGGGCTAATAGTTATCTGCTTACTACGTCAGCAGTTGTGCCATTATGGATGGAGGAAGTGGCTAGTAGTTATGAGAATGATGCTGATTATACTGCTATAATTTAGGCCTTGATGGTTAGCTCCTCTGCTAAATCAAATTACACATATTCGCAAGGATTACTGCACTACAAGGCAGAATAGTGGTGGGTCCTAAGTCTGATATGAGACAACAGATCCTTGCAGCAGCCCATGATTTGGCAATTAGGGGTCACTCTGGAATTCGAGTTCCTACAACAAACTGAAAACTCTCTTCTACTGGAAAGGTATGAAGTTTGACCTCTATTCTTGGATTTTAAAGTGTGATATTTGCCAAAAGTGTAAAAACAAAAAATGTAGCGTACCCAGGGCTGCTACAACCTTTGCCAGTGCCAAGCAAAGCTTGTGAGTCCATCTCCGTGGACTTTGTGGAGCAATTACCAAGGTCTGAAGGAAAGGTTACCATTTTAGTAGTTGTGGATCGTCTGACTAAGTATGCCCACTTTGTTGCCTTAACATACCCATTTACTGCTATTAAGGTGGCTCACCTCTTCTTTAACACTATCTTCAAACTACATGGGCTGCCTAAGGAGATAGTGAGTGACCGAGATAAAATTTTTACTAGCCATCTGTGGAGGGAGCTATTTTGTTTGGTGGGGGTTAAACTGAATCTCTCTACTGCCTATCATCCTCAATTAGATGAGCAAACAAAAAGAGTCAACATGTGCCTTGAAAATTATCTCAGGTATACTTGTTTCTCAAAACCTGAAACCTGGTCTCAGTGGCTTTCCTAAGCCGATTGGTGGTACAACACCAACTTCCACACCAGTTTACAAATGTCCCCTTTTCTGGCATTGTATGGTAGTCCTCCTGATTCTCTTTAAATCCTACTTGCCAACCAGTCCTCAGTTGCATCAGTAGAAGAGTTACTTCAACAAAGACAACACCTTATTGCCTTCCTCAAACAGAACCTTCAAGCTGCACAAAATAGGCAGAAGCAACTAGCAGACTCTAAGAGAAGTGATAGACAATTTGAGGTTGATGATTTGGTGAATTTAAAGATTCAACCTTATAAACAGAGTTCTTTAGCTGTCCGCAAATGTATTAAGCTCTCAGCTAAATATTATAGGCCCTTTCGTGTCTTAGCAAAGGTGGGTCAAGTGGCCTACGGATTGGAGTTGCCCTCATCTTGCACCATTCACCTTGTGTTCCATGTGTCATTATTGAAGAAATGTGTGGCAGATAATGTTCAGGTTACTACTAATTTTCCTCAGTTACACAAGAGTGGTGAGTTCCTTGTTCAACCCTTGAGTATCCTAGATACAAGGGAAATTGTTCATCAAAAGAAACTGGTCAAACAACTGTGAATTTAGTGGGCATGCATGAATTTAGAAGAGTCTACCTAGGAAGACAAGGACTTCATCCTTTCTCAATTTCCTGATTTTTTCCTTGAGGACAAGGAAATACTTAAAGGGGAGGCTAATGTCAGGCTAGTAGAGAGGGCAGCTGCAGGGAAGGTGAAAGAGAAAGGAATTAAGGCAGATTGTGAGGTCAAGCTACAGAGGAAGACGCCGGTAAAGGATTTGACCTTGGTCAGGTGGCTAATCATGAGCTAATGATTAAGGAAAAAGGGCAGTAAAGTAATTACAAGTGGGGTAATAGATTTTGTTAGTTAGTGCAAAAATCTATGTAACAACTAGAATTGATATTTGTTCCAGCCAACTAATTAGAAAATAATGTAAGTATATGAAGGAATGTACGAGGATACTCATTGATCAATCAATCAACAAATCTATTGAATTTTTCTATACTCTTCTTTCTCTCTTTTTTCCTCTATTTCTTCTCTCTTATTCATTCTTCCTTGTCAGTCATTCTTACACAGGAACTGAGAAGAGAAGGTTCTCTTTCTATGACTTAGGATCCTGACAAAATTTTACGAGATTATGCCATATTTTTATGTAATTTAATCATAAATTGAATTAGATTATATTAAATTTCTCTTAGTTGATATAATTTATATTTGCTTTGAATTTTGTATATTTAAAAAACTTAAATTATATAAATTATTTTATTCAAAATATACAAATTAAAAAAATTATTTATATTGAATTTTTGTAAAATCTGCATGAAATATATGTCAAAACAAATGAATGACAGAATGAGTCCCTGCATGCATGCCTTTTGTCCTCATCAAATTTCATCGAGGTTCTAGCTCTGTAATTGAAGCCTCATTGATTGAGTTCTGAGCAGGGATGATCTGGGAATGATTTGATACAGCAGATTAGGAATTATTAAGAGCTGATGACAATGAACGTTGTGGCTCCATAAAGCTGGACACATGATATGCAGGTCTTGACGGTGTTGTGAGAACAACAGAGGAGCTATCAAGCATGAGAACTACTGAAGCCATGTCTGGTCTTTCCATTGCATCTCTCTGTAAGCATAACAATCCTATATTGATACATCTCAATATCTCACTTTTCCATGAAACTTCCATTAAAATAGGATCTATTATATTTGAAGCAGTCCCTTGATTCCAATTCTCCCATGCCTGCATGTAGAAAAATTTTAAAAAATCTTCTTTGTTATTCTTCCATTTTTCAGATTTATTGCTCCAATATCCAATTAAAAAGAGAAATGTAGCAATTAGCATTTTCACTTACATAATCTAGAAGATTCCCTTCCTCTTCTCCGTTCTTGAAATCAGTAGTCTTTTGACCATTTATAATTTCCAAAACTAATACACCAAAACTATAAACATCTGACTTCACTGAGACAACCCCATGCAATGCATACTCTGGAGCCATGTAGCCACTAACACAACACATTGGTTAACTAATTTTAGCTATAATGATATTAATTAATAAAGGCTTCATACTTAATACACTATGTACTCTGTTTCGAATCTGGATAACCATAACTTTTATAATAATTTATTAACTGTCTTGGCTCAGTTTATCAATAACTAACGCAACGTTATAAGTAATTTTTATACTTACAAGGTTCCCATAACATTTTCTGTAGCATCCTGAGATTGATCTGTTGCAAACAACTTTGCAGTTCCAAAGTCTGAAATTTTAGGATTCATTTGTTCATCTAAGAGAATATTACTAAGTTTGAGATCTCGATGAATAATTCGAAGTTGAGAATCTTGATGAAGATAAAGAATTCCACGGGCTATGCCCACAATTATTTTGTATCGCGTCTTCCAATCCATTAGTAAACGCTTCCCGTCATCTGTAAATTAAGAACACTATACTACTTAGTGATGGACAAAAAGATTTAGCAGATATTAAGCTCTGATTCAATGGGGTTGGAGAATTACTCCGTAGGCTAGCCGATGTAAAGGTACGTGACAATAAGTAATAAATTAAAATGAAAACACTAATATAAACTAAATGAAAATGAACAAAAAAAAATTGATATAGACTAAGGCAAAGTTCACTAATTACTACCAAAAATGAAGTGATCAAGACTTGAATTTGCCACAAACTCATAGATGAGAAGTCTTTCATTTCCTTGAAAGCAAAAACCCAGAAGCCTAACCAGATTTCTATGTTGAAGCCTGGCCACTAACTTCACTTCATTAATAAATTGAATTTCGTCTTTCTTTGACATTCTTGATAGTCTCTTTACAGCTACAATTTGTCCATCTGGAAGGACACCCTGATCCATTCATGTATATTTAAGAACAAATTCAAGAAAAAAAAAAGAAAGAAATATCAATATGAATTCAGGAATTCTGAAAAGAAATTTTGATATGATATTGTGAAATTACCTTATAAACAGAGCCAAATCCACTGTCAAAATTTGATGGCTTTGGTTGGTGTGGCTTAATTTGTTGCAATCCCACATCGGAAGTTTTAAAGATAGGGGTGAGTTAGTTGCCTTATAAATAACTCATCCCTTCCAAATTATTTGTATCCCAAAATTAGTATACATTTTCGAAAATTTGTATATTGTAAATTTTGGTCTTCTCTTCCCAAATTAATAAGAGCAGGCTGCCTCAAGTGGTGCTCGGAGACGTAGGCATATTTAGCCGAACTCCGTTATCAAATTTCCGGGTGTGTTCTTTCCTTGTCTCTTTTATTTATTCCGCATTTATTTTGTTTCTTTTCTGTATTAGTATAGTATTCAATATTTATTTGTCGGGTTTATTTGTAGTATATTGTACTATTCATTTGGGTATATTTTACTATTCACGTGTACGGTACTATTCATATATACACGGGTTTAGGTTGTGATAATATACTGTGCAAGTAAGTTCTGTCTAGGAGACTGGGTTTTAAGAGGGACCATTTGTGACCCCTCCAGCCTTTCCTGGGAATTTATTTGGAATGGTAATTTTGTCTAAGGAGACTATTCAGTAGTCTTTCCTGGAAATTAACGAATCAGTGCAATTCACTAGTTGTAGTTTGAGGGAAAATTACCCGATTTTCCCAACAAGTGGTATCAGAGCCGAAGGTTCGTCCTAGGTCTGTTTGTAATATTATTTATATTGAATACTATTATTTGAGTCTGTAATGGCATCAGTAAATCCACCAACTAATAGTGCTACATAAGATATGGCACAAGGGACATCAGCTTCCTCGTCCACATGGCCAAGGATTCCAATGTCAAGTTTGAAGTTGGCGGTAGAGATATTTGACGGTACTGGCCATTTTGGCATGTGGCAAGGCGAGGTCATGGACTCCCTTTTCCAACAGGGCCTTGACATCGCCATTGAAGAAAAGAAACCAGAATACGTAGAAGATAAGGATTGGAGTATCATAAATCGGTTGGCATGCGGAACAATTCGATCGTGCTTATCCAGAGAGCAGAAGTATGCATTCAAGAACGAGACTTCTGCACATAAATTGTGGAAGGCGTTGGAGGAAAATTTTTTGAAAAAGAGTGGTCAGAATAAGCTCCTTATGAAGAAGAGGTTGTTCCGGTTTGATTACCAACCAGGTACTACTATGAACGAACACATCACTTTGTTTCAACAATTAGTAGCAGACCTGTTAAACTTAGATGTAAAATTTGAAGATGAAGATTTGGCTTTGATGTTATTGTCATCCCTTCCCGATGAATTTGAACACTTAGAAACTACTTTACTTCATGGGAAGGAGAATGTATCTTTAGATGCTGTATGTTCTGCCTTGTATAGTCATGAATTGAGAAAACAAGATAAAAGGAAAAACAAAGTAGCTACAGCAGATGAAGCATTAGTGGCGAGAGGTCGTCAGCAGAGCCAGTTGAAGGGAAGAAGAGGAAGATCAAAGTCAAAAAGCAGAGTTGCCAAAGATGAGTGTGCTTTCTGTCATGAGAAAGGGCACTGGAAGAAAGACTGTCCAAAGTTGAAGAATAAAGGGAAGGCTCAGCAAGATGCAAATGTTGCAGAATGCAAAAGTGATGCAGAGTCAGATGTCTCTTTGGTGGTATCACCTTCAACATCCCATCCAGATGAGTGGATTTTGGATTCCGGTTGCACCTACCATATGTCTCCCATTCGGGAGTGGTTCTTTGATTTTGAAGAATGTGATGGTGGAGTTGTTTATATGGGAAATGACAATCCATGTAAAACAGCTGGGATAGGTTCAATCAAGCTGCGGAATCACGATGGATCCACAAGAATTCTGAAAGATGTACGGTATGTTCCGAATTTGAAGAAGAATCTCATCTCTTTGGGGGCCTTAGAGTCAAAAGGCCTAGTTGTGATGATGCGAGATGGAATTCTTAAAGCAACTTTGGGAGCACTTGTGATGTTGAAAGGCGTGAGGAAGAATAATCTGTATTACTACCAAGGTAGTACAGTGGTTGGGACAGTAGCGACTGCAACGTCTAGTAGCAAGAAGGATTCAGAGGCAACAAAGCTGTGGCATATGCGTTTGGGACATGCTGGTGAAAAATCCTTGCAAATTCTTGCCAAGCAAGGACTGTTGAAAGGTACGAAGACTTGCAAATTAGAATTTTGTGAGCATTGTGTTTTGGGAAAACAAAGAAGAGTGAAATTTGGCACTGCCATTCATGATACCAAGGGTATTTTGGATTATGTGCACTCAGATGTGTGGGGACCTGCCAAGACTCCATCTCTTGGAGGTAGGCATTACTTTGTCACTTTTATTGATGATTTTTCCAGAAGAGTATGGGTGTTTACTATGAAGAAGAAAGATGAAGTGCTTGGAGTTTTTCTTAAATGGAAAGCTCAGGTTGAGAACCAGACTGGTAGAAAGATCAAAGTTCTCCGAACAGACAATGGTGGAGAATACAAGAGTGATCCATTCCTGGAGGCATGCCAAGAATTTGGCATAGTTCGGCACTTTACAGTCAGAAAAACACCACAACAAAATGGGGTGTCGGAGCGTATGAACAAGACATTGGTGGAGAAAGTTCGTTGCATGCTGTCTAATGCTGGGTTAGGCAGAAAGTTTTGGGCTGAGGCTGTGACATATGCTCAACATCTCGTCAATCGCTTGCCGTCATCTGCAATAAATTGCAAGACTCCTTTAGAGGTATGGTCTGGGAAACCTGCAACAGATTATGATTCTTTGCATGTTTTTGGTTCTACTGCATATTATCATGTAAATGAATCAAAGTTGGATCCACGAGCAAAGAAGGCTCTCTTTATGGGCTTCAATACTGGAGTTAAGGGATATCGTCTTTGGTGTCTAGAGGCAAAGAAGACCATCATCAGCAGGGACGTTACCTTTGATGAATCTGCCATGTTGCATAAGGTAACTCAAGAAGAAACTGATGGTACTCCGCAGCAGGTGGAGTGTACGCCGAAGCAAGTGGAGTTTGAACAGATAATGGTGAGCCCAGCAAAAAGTACTATGAGTGACTCTCCTATGGCAGAAGCAGAGTCAGATGAGGAAGAGATTTTGACCCAAGAATCTCAACAGCAGTCAGAGTCAATTGCTGTTAGAAGGACAAGACGAGAAATTCAGAAACCTGCTCGTTTTGTTGACATGGTAGCCTATGCACTTCCAGTTGTTGATGAAGTTCCATCCACCTTTCCTGAAGCCATCCGAAGTTCAGAAAATGGTAGATGGAAAGATGCAATGGAAGAAGAGATGCAATCTCTTGAGAAGAACAAGACGTGGAAGTTGACACAGTTACCAAAAGGCAAGAAAGCAATTGGATGCAAATGGGTATTTGCAAAGAAAGAAGGATTTCCTATCAAGAATGATGTTCGCTACAAGGCAAGATTGGTAGCTAAAGGCTATGCTCAGAAGGAGGGAGTTGATTATAATGAGGTATTTTCTCCAGTTGTTAAACATTCCTCAATTAGAATTTTGTTGGCCTTGGTAGCACAGTTGAATTTGGAGCTAGCTCAACTTGATGTGAAGACCGCGTTTCTACACGGTGACTTGAAGGAGGAAATCTATATGTCTTAGTCAGATGGATTCAAAGTTGCTGTTAAAGAAAATTGGGTTTGTAAACTGAACAAATCATTGTACGGATTGAAGCAATCACCGAGGCAATGGTACAAACGATTTGATAAGTTTATGATGGGTCAGAAGTACACAAGAAGCAAATACGATCACTGTGTGTATTTGCGCAGGCTTCAAGATGGGTCCTACATCTATCTACTCTTGTATGTTGATGATATGTTAATAGCATCCAAGAGCCAAATTGAAATTGATAAAATGAAGGCTCAGTTGAGTGAAGAGTTTGAGATGAAGGATTTGGGAGAAGCCAAGAAGATTCTCGGCATGGAGATAAGCAGGGATAGACAAAGAGGCAAGTTTTGGCTGACACAGAAGCAGTATTTGAAGAAGGTATTACAACGTTTTGGTATGAATGAAGATACAAAACCTGTAAGTACTCCGCTTGCTCCTCATTTGAAGCTTAGCAGCCAGTTATCTCCAAAGACAGATGAAGAACGAGAATACATGGCGAAAGTCCCGTATGCTAATGCAGTTGGAAGCTTGATGTATGCAATGGTGTGTACGAGACCCGATATTTCACAGGCAGTCAGTGTTGTGAGTAGATATATGCATGATCCTGGCAAAGTTCATTGGCAAGCTGTGAAATGGATTCTACAGTATATTCAAGGTACTGTAGATGTTGGCTTAGTGTTTGAGCGGGATGAATCACTTGGTCAATGCGTAGTTGGATATTGTGATTCTGACTATGCAGGTGACTTGGATAAGCGACGATCTACAACTAGTTACTTATTCACTTTAGCTAAGGCGCCAGTAAGTTGGAAGTCTACTTTGCAGTCAACAGTGGCTTTGTCTACAACAGAGGCAGAGTATATGGCAATTACAGAGGCTGTAAAAGAGGCAATTTGGCTTCAAGGATTGCTAAGAGACTTGGGAGTTGGTCAGAAACACCTTGAGGTGTATTGTGACAGTCAGAGTGCTATTCACTTAGCAAAAAATCAAGTTTTTCATGCAAGAACGAAGCACATTGATGTTCGCTATCACTTTGTGCGGGAAATTCTCGAAGAAGAGGAGATACTTCTCCAGAAGATTCGGACTACGGAGAATCCTGCAGATATGATGACCAAGGTGGTGGCAAAAGCCAAGTTTAAACATTGTTTAGACTTGGTCAATATCCTGCACATTTGAGTTGGCGCCTGAAGGCGCAAATTGGAAGCACTACGAAGACTGTTTTGTTTGATTGGGAAGATGAAGAATGTTTGCATTTGGTGGGATTAGAAATTATGCCAAGGTGGAGATTTGTCAAAATTTGATGGCTTTGGTTGGTGTGGCTTAATTTGTTGCAATCCCACATCGGAAGTTTTAAAGATAGGGGTGAGTTAGTTGCCTTATAAATAACTCATCCCTTCCAAATTATTTGTATCCCAAAATTAGTATACATTTTCGAAAATTTGTATATTGTAAATTTTGGTCTTCTCTTCCCAAATTAATAAGAGCAGGCTGCCTCAAGTGGTGCTCGGAGACGTAGGCATATTTAGCCGAACTCCGTTATCAAATTTCCGGGTGTGTTCTTTCCTTGTCTCTTTTATTTATTCCGCATTTATTTTGTTTCTTTTCTGTATTAGTATAGTATTCAATATTTATTTGTCGGGTTTATTTGTAGTGTATTGTACTATTCATTTGGGTATATTTTACTATTCACGTGTACGGTACTATTCATATATACACGGGTTTAGGTTGTGATAATATACTGTGCAAGTAAGTTCTGTCTAGGAGACTGGGTTTTAAGAGGGACCATTTGTGACCCCTCCAGCCTTTCCTGGGAATTTATTTGGAATGGTAATTTTGTCTAAGGAGACTATTCAGTAGTCTTTCCTGGAAATTAACGAATCAGTGCAATTCACTAGTTGTAGTTTGAGGGAAAATTACCCGATTTTCCCAACATCCACCTTGTCCGAGCTTGTTATTATCAGAGAAATCATCTGTTGCAAGTCTGATAATCTTGTAGTTAAATTGCAGGGATCCTTTACTATTTTCATCCAAATTTTCTGAAGATAAAGAATTACTAATTTCTTAATGCTCTGGTTAAGGTTGATTAGAAATGACTAATTAATAAAAAAAATAACTTACTTGCGGCATCTTGCTTTGGCTTCCTATGATGGAAAAGGGCGCAAATGAGGGCAATAAGTGCAATCAATACAATTGTAGGGACAACACTAATTACAACAGTGCGAGCAGCGAAATTTCCATTCTCTGCCAAGATCAGAAAATTAATTTTTGACACAAAGTTGAAACTGAAAGAACAAATAATCAAATTATAATGCTTTTCCAAAATTTCTCCTATACCTACCTTTTCTTATCGAGGGAGGAGAAATACTGGGTGGAGGTGGAGGAGGAGTCGAAGTTGGAGGTGGAGTCTCAGCAATAGAATTGTAGAATGGATACAAATCCCATCGGAAAATGCAGCTTGGCATCGTAATATAACCTCCTTGCTTCCCATGGCAACAATTAATATATGATGCTGCCGTCTGTCGTAAGCAATTATCACAATCGGCCTTAGATAGATCTGGAGTGCATTGCATTACTGCATATATTTTTTGGAAGGGTGTTAATTCTGCTTCTCCACTTGCATACTTAACCTTAGAAGTCCCCATGGAAGCGTTGGTTACTAGGCTTTCCATCAAATTACTCCAAATCTGATCAAACTCTTCAATTTTAATATTAGATGGAAGGTCACCTGTATTATAGCCTGCTTCACTAGGGCTTAGCTCCAGTTGTCCGAAAAAAGAGCGATTTGCATAGTGTATATAACAAGGGGGATCTCCTTTCCATGCCATTGATTCTTTTTGGTTTGGACAGTTTTCAGTTACATCTTTAGTTGTAGTATTGATACATTTGGAACAATCCTCTGATGAAGCATCTGCTCTGCACAGGATCATACCAAAAATTTTATCCGTGCCTTGGCCTACTGTGGTGGTAAAAAAACCGCCATTAGCTGTCACGTTTGAAGCTAAAGAAGAGATTATGAGATCCCGGTTTTTGGCATATGTACTGTTGGTTGTAAAATTTCCTGTACCGTAACATCTCAACAGAGCATTGGCAAGGTTGATGCCTATAAGAATATGGCAAATAAGAGAAATAAAAACTACAGAGCTCATATATTGCATTATGATCCTAACTAAATCACTGAAATGGGATATTGCAGAAAGTGAAATGGAAGCCCTGAATTGAAGTGAATAAATTTCCAATAATAATAACTGAAATCAGGATTTCATGTAGTGGATACCATGGCTTAATTATTATTATTGTCATTACACATGTTACCACTTCATACCTTAAAGTCAAGGTCTGTGTTCTTAGAGTTACGTGTACGCAATGCTAGAAAATCAGAACCAATGAGTTTGTTTGATTGAAGACTTGTATAATTAACATCAATACTTTTCTCCTCTGGCTTAGGAAAAGAGAAAAAGAAATGCACTTGAACATGGGACACCTAAAGTCTCGCCATAATGAGTTGACTTATAAATGCCACACCTAAAGTCTTACCCTGATGAGTTGATTTACAAATGTGGGATAAGCAACGCCGAAGCCTTTTTTTTTTCTCATAATTTATCATATTTTTATGATTTAATTACTTATTTATTTTAATTTTTATCTTGATGATATAGTTTTTCAAACGTATTATAAGATCTATAATTTTAAAAATTTTCTTTTAAAAATACATTAAATATCATATTAAATCATATTGTCAATCATCTAAAGGTTAAAAATCTTGACTTGATGAGTTGGACCATGCTTGCGTTCGCTCTTGAATTAGTTTTCAACAAACCATAGCACTTACAATATTATATATAGTCCACATTAGAAAGGCTACAGAGAAAAATGCTGAGGCAATTGGAAATGGGTTCTTCAATATTGCTGTTTTTCATTTATCCCACTTTGATTCAACTTCTTGCTCTTACAATTGCACAGCCAATTCCACCACTGTCTTTCTTTTGCAATAATGGAGGAGGTAATTTCACCAATAACAGTACATACAAATCAAACCTTCATCACGTCCTCACCTCCCTCTCCTCCAATACTAAAATCAACTACGGTTTTTACAGCGATTCATTTGGCCAAAGCATAGATACAATTAATGCAATTGTGCTTTGTAGAGGAGATAAAATGCCTGATACTTGTCGCAGTTGCATTAGAAACTCCAGCCAGATACTCGCACAGCTTTGCCCCAACCAAAAGGAGGCTATTACTTGGTACGATGGTTGTATGCTAAGGTACTCGAATAGGTCCATATTTGGGAATATGGAATTATATCCTCAATTAAGAATTATGAACATGAAAAACGTCTCCCAAGTGACCCAATTCAATCAGACGCTAAACACCTTGTTAGATGGCCTAACAAGTCAAGCTGCATCTGGTGATTCTATGCGAAAATTCGCGACAGGTAATGCAACTACAAAAACGAGTAATCAAACTATATATGCACTGGCTCAGTGCACTCCTGATTTGTCTAAGCAGAATTGCAGTGATTGCTTAACTGAAGTCATTGGAGTCCTACCACAATGTTGTGCTGAAAAGCAAGGGGCCAGAGTCATTGCGCCCGGTTGCAATTTTAGATACGAAATAGAGCTTTTCTATGATTCTGTGGCAGAGATGTTGCCAGCATCACCAGCGCCAGCACAACTCCCTTTGTCACCGGCACCATCACCAGCACAGCAACCATCATCACCAGCACCAGCACAGCTGCCATCATCACCAGCATTGCTGCCCCCACAGCAGCTACCAGATATGCCGCCACCACCTCCTCCTCCTCCAGCCGGAACAGCGAGCTCAAAAGGTAATTATATATATTTCTTCATATGCATATGAAATCATAAAAACATGCAGTTTGTGATCTAAAATTACCAATTCAAGAAAAATGTAGATCATTTTTTCTGCATACATAATTTCATAATATTGGAGGTTGCTCTGTCTATGCTCCAAAAAGTCAGCTTTAATCACATTTCATTCTTTCATTCTTTGTTTTGCAGGAAAAGCAAGTCAAATATCTGCAGGGGCTATAATCGCCAGCGTATTTCTTTTGCTACTTTAGTGTTATCTACGCTGATCTAAAGACTTCAAGAACCAGTTAGAGAAGATTGCACCAATTTAATTATGTGTTTTGCTCTACAACCAAAAGGCTGACAAATGAACTGTTTGTGCACTGTATTGTTTTCAATATAGAATTGGCTAGAATAATAACTCCATTGGAATGCAAATATATATATAAAAGCAACACCATACTAGAAAGATGGAGGGAGCTTTACCAAAGCATATCTTCAAGATTACAAAAAAGTTTAGAGGGTATGTACCTTACCAATATATAAACTCATTCATTTTCAGATTTATTGGTATTACATCAACTTGTTGAAATAAGAAATGTTCAACATAAATGACTGAAAGAAAAAAAAATCATTATTAACCTTTTTTATTTAATCAAAAGGATTATTAGATCTTCAGAGGATGGTTAACTATTGAAAATTTTTCCTTGGTGTCCTATCCTATATTTCAAATAGATTAAGATTGTAAATTGTAAATTGTAAAGATTTTTGAATTGTAATTCTTATTTCGGTATATCAAATATTTCAAATAGATTAAGGATGTTATTTAAACTTTATTCCATATCACCTTATTCAATTTTGGAAAAAGGAAAAAAAAAAAACTGCTAGAATGGAATGAAATGTTTTTCTTCAATTGGGCCTAAAACCCTAACGTATATCTTTTTGTGCTCATATTCAAGCAAGGATTTAGACCAAATTTTAAAAATTAGTTGATTGGTTGTCCTCTTGATTGAGCACAATATTAAGATGCAACATTCATAAAATTACCGTCTTTTGTCCTATAGTTGGATTCCTTTATTTTCAATATTGTTATTATTTTTGGGAGGTAGAAGAGAATATTAGCAATTATCAATACAATAAAATAAATTGTAGTAGTAGTATTAATTAATGATTGACCTAATTTGAAAAAAAAAACAATGATATTCACTATGGAATTACAATTATGTTAATTTATTTAAATAATGTGAAGCCATTATACAAAAGTTATATTTGAGATGTTAAACTAAGTCTATGTTTCTAGGAAAAACCAATCTCATTACTTATTCAATCAAATGGGTCCATCTAGCCTCTATGGTCGTAGTTGACTACTACTTTTAGAAATTGCATTCAAAACATTCATTGAAATAACTTGAGTGATATTTGGTGCGGGTTATTAATTATCAGCTTAAAAGAAATAACTTAAATCACTTTTTGGTTTAAGTTAGACTTAGTCTCCACATTCAAAACTTTATACATAAATAATGATCAAGTTAAATAACTTAAATCACTTTTTGGTTTAAGTTAGACTTAGTCCCCACATAAATAATTATGATCAAGTTTTTCCCTAAAAAAAATATTACGGTCAAGTTTAGCTTCCTATACCAATAAATAAATAAAGTCTAGCTTTGTTTATTTTCCAGTGTTCTTGACATGTTTGAATGCATACAAACAAATAATCAAACCTTGTGCTAGGAAAACAACCCAAAGTGGCAAAGCACCAACCCCACATTCATATTAACCAAGTTTTTCAAAGATACCTCTTAATCCAAAAAATCTGTTTCCGTATTTGACAAAGAAAAAGTAATCTTAACCCAAAATAAATAATTGAATATTTAGAAAAAATTATATATTATGCAATTTTTTGCTAGCCATTAGTCAATGTTATATATTATTGCCAATTTGTTTTTATCAAAATAAATCTATATTGGTTATAAGATCACTAGTATAAAAAATAATTATTAAAAAAAAATTCAGAAACAAAATACATTTTTTTCTTTCAAATATTTAATTATATTGAATTCATCATGCAATTTTTTAATCTATCCAAAACACCCCTTCCACCTTCTCAAGGTAAACTAAAATCTCTCTTTTCTCCTAACCCTCCATCTTTCCATCTTTTTTCAGTATACACTATCATTAACTTCTTTCACCTCTAAATTTTGAAGGCTAAAAACATGAAATCATCACAAATGTTTTACCTTCTTTGTTCTATTTTCATGTTTCTGCTGGCTGCCCTCACCACTACTTAACCTGAACTTCTCGACCACGTTTTATATATATATATATATATATATATATATATATATAAAGATGGATACTTAGATCTATACAAAGATTTAAAACAAAATTTAAATAAATATAAACAATGTAAAAGAGTATATTAAAAACATATCAAATATTTTATTTTAATTTTTAAATTTATACAAAGTATAAATATAGAAATACTGGTACGTGGAATTATTATACCCAATTACAAACAGGAATACTGTCCATTCGGATTCAGCTCCTGAATTTATATCTAGGTTTCCATCCGATATACCAATAGATCTAGAATTATAATCAAAATACAAATAAAATTTAAAACAAGTTTTTGATGTGCCAGATTAGAACGAATTGCAGGTACAGAGCATACTTATACAAATTATAAACTTTAAAATACAATCTTTAAAAATTAAATAACTTACAGGAGAGTTATACAACAGTAGGGGATACAGAGATAGAAGAAGGTTTTTAGTGAAGGGAAAAGGAAGGAGACAAACTAAGACTTGAAGTTCTTCAGAGCTTCTGGAGGTGAAAGGGTTCTCCAAAGATATCCTCTAGCTTCAGAAATGGCTCCTTAAATAGACAGAGGGCTTCTAGCTTTACATTATTCTTTTTCCATACTTGGTACTGTAGATAAATAATAACATGTCATTACTATTTACTTTTATTGTACCTTCACGCGTCTAGAACTGTAGAAGAATAATACCTTATCAGAGTACTATTTACTTTACTGTGGAGAACTGTTGATGAACAATTTTTCTGACTTTATTATTGGTTTTCTCTAGTAAATACTGTAGATGAATAGTATTTTGTCAGTGGATACCGACTTTTGCTGATTTAAAGCAATGATATTCCTTTTGTCTTTAATTTTCTAATGAGTCTGAATCATATCAGAACGAGCTGCAAGTACAGAGCACACTTATACAAAATATAAACTTTAAAATATAATCTTTAAAAACTAAATAACTTACAGGAGAGTTATACAACAGTAGGGGATACATAGATAGAAGAAGGTTTTTAGTGAAGGGGAAAAGGAAGGAGACAGACTAAGACTTGAAGTTCTTCAGAGCTTCTGGAGGTGAAAGGGTTCTCCAAAGATGTCTTCTAGCTTCAGAAATGGCTCCTTAAATAGACAGAGGGCTTCTAGCTTTATATTATTCTTTTTCCATGCTTGGTACTATAGATAAATAGTAACATGTCATTACTATTTATTTTTATTGTACCTTCACGCTTCTAGAACGGTAGAATAATAATACCTTATCAGAGTACTATTTACTTTACTGTGGAGAACTGTTGATGAATAATTCTTCTGACTTTATTATTGGTTTTCTCTAGTAAATACTGTAGATGAATAGTATTTGTCAGTGGATACCAACTTTTGCTGATTTAAAGGAATGATGTTCCTTCTGTCTTTAATTTTCTGATGAGTTTGAATCAGAGTCAGATTTTTTATTTTTCTTTTATTTTTCTTATTTTTCTTTATTTTTTCTTATATTTTTCTTTTCTTTTCTTTTTTCTTTATTTTTTTCCTTTTATCTTTATTGGAGATAAGACCTCATAACAATCGTCTTCATTATTGGGGCAATAATCTGAATCAGATGTTTTCTGAGTGGAAGATGATGTCATAAATGAAGAATAGGAGGAGTTAGAAGAGGAAGGAGATTTTCTTCTTCTGGAATGGGCTTTAGATTTTTTAGACTGAGTTTTATTTGAAGATCCAGCAGAACTAGTCTTGCTAGGCTTTATGGGCTCAGAGGTTGAAGGAAGAGATTCAACCATCTATTGCATAAGGGCTTTATAATCTTTTGCAGTTTTTACAGCTGCAAGAAGGGTTATATTTTAGGCTCTTTAGGCTCCAAAGAAAATAGATAGCTTTGGGTCAAAACCACCATGGTATCTTTTTAGAGGCTATTGCTTTACTGTGTATTCAAATGTAGTGTTGCAAAAGACACTCCAACATTTGATTTTACAAACAGTAGTAAAACCTAGGTATTATATATCAGATATACCTGAGACCATTAGTAAATTAAAAGGTGTGGATTATAGTACAACTGTACCACATCTATTCTATAACCTTACAAGAAATATGAACCCTTTAAAAATAAACCAAACTATAATCAAGAACAACTGATGACCATGAATCCTTTAATAAAGATATAAATCCACAAATAAATCGTATAACTCATTATCAATCTATAACATCTAAAATGTCTCCCCACACTTAGAAATTATAGAAAGACCAAAAACCTTATCACAATATAAATATAATGCTTCTTCAGTTTATGAAAGAAATATTGATAGCCTTTCAGAATATAATATTGAAATACCTGTCTTAACTGAGTTGGATGTTTTATGAAAGAAATATTTTGAAGGACTAAAATCAAATGGTGGTGTGTCTTTCGCAACTCTTCATGAACACACAGTAAAGCAATGGCTTCTAAAAAGAAACCATGGTGATTTTAATCCAAAGTTATCTATTTCCTTCGGAGCCCAAAGAGCCTAAAATATAGTCCTTCTTGCAGCTGTTAAAATGCATAAGATTATAAAGCCCATATGCAACAGATGGTCGAATCTCTTCCTTCAACCTCTGAGCCCATAAAATCTAGCAAGACTAGTTCTGCTGGATCTTCAAATAAAGCTCAGTCTAAAAAATATAAAGCCCATTCCAGAAGAAGAAAATCTCTTTCCTCTTTTGACTCTTCCTCTTCTTCATCTATGATGTCATCTTCAACAGAGGAAACATCTGATTCAGATTACTGCCCCAGTAATTAAGACGATTATTATGGGGTTTTATCCCCAATAGAGATAAAAAGCAAAAAAGAAAAAAATAAAGAAAAATGAAAAAGAAAAGAAAAATAAAGAAAAAATAAAGAAAAAAGAGAAAAAAGAAAAGAAAAATAAAAAATCTGACTCTGATTCAGATTCATCAGAAAATTAAAGGCAGAATGAATTTCATTCCTTTAAATCAGCAAAAGTCGGTATCCACTGATAAAATATTATTCATCTACATTATTTACCAGAGAAAACCAATAATAAAGTCAGAAGAATTATTCATCAACAGTTCTCCATAGTAAAGTAAATAGTACTTTGACAAGATACTATTCTTCTACAGTTTCAGACGCGAGAAGGTACAGTAAAAATAAATAGTAATGATATGTTACTATTCATCTACAGTACCAACATGTGAAAAAAACAATGTAAAACTAGAAGCCCTCTGTCTATTTAAGGAGACATTTCTGAAGCTAGAGGACATCTTTGGAGAATCCTCTTACCTCTAGAAACTCTGAAAAACTTCAAGTCTTGGTCTGTCTCCTTCCTTTTTCCCCTTCACTAAAAGTCTTCTTTCATCTCTGTATCTCCTACTGTTGTATAACTCTCCTGTAAGTTATTTAATTTTTAAAGATTGTATTTTAAAGTTTATAATTTGTATAAGTATGCTCTGTACCTGCCGCTCGTTCTAATTTGGTACATCAGAAACTTGTTTTAAATTTTATTTGTATTTTGATTATAATTCTAGGTGTATTGGTATATCGAATGAAAATTCAGACATAAATTGAGGAGCTGAATCCGAATGAACAATATTTATATTTGTACTTGGGTATAATAATTTCAGTTACTAATTTCTATATTTATACTTTGTATATATTTAAAAATTAAAATAAAATATTTGATATGTTTTTAATATACTCTTTTACATTGTTTATATTTTTTTAAATTTTGTTTTAAATCTTTGTATAGATCTGACTATCCATCTTTAAATTTTTGTATATATATATATATATATATATATAAGACAACCACTTATATTAAGAGAAATAAAAGTACAAAACTCCAATACAGTCTGGGTAAGAACTCCAGCATCTAAAAACTAGCATAAAAAAAATGGAGACTTTAAAATTAATTAAGATAACAATATATATACTTTATTATCTCATTATCCAATTAAGCCCTAATTTATTAATTTGCCACTTCGGCTTTAAAAAGAAGAAAATTAAAAACATAATATGATTAAATATAAAAACTAATCATTAAATTAAGTTGAATTTATTTTTATATTAATTATTTCGTATATTTTATATTTAATCGATATAAAATTTATTTTTCATATATTCTAAATTAAGATAGAGAACTGAAAAGCTTTAATATGTTAATTAGCAATGGTTATTATTCCTTGTGGATGATGAGTTAGAAATGCTGAAACAATTAATAATGGGACCAACTTTTTAAATATCTTAAAAATTAACTAATTTAATGGCTAATTTTGTTAAGTGCATTCAATATATACTAAATAGCACCTCTAGTAAAAAAGGATAGAAACCAAGCGGAAAATGAAGCTTGGAAAAAGGCAACCAAAGTAACAGAGACGTGCCCCTGTCTGCGTCCCTGGCGTGGGACACAAGTAAGGTTGTGCGCCTGTACTGTTGATTAATATATACTTTTCCAAATTTCGATTTTGCACCATTAAACTTTTAAATTTTTTTCAATTAAACCTTAAAACTTTTTCACTTTAATTCAAATGTCAATTTTTAATCTTCAATTGAACCAAAACGTTATTCATCATCGGACTGCTGGGATAAATTAAACATTCAGCTCAGGCTAGCGGATTGCTTTCTAAATTTTTTAATGAGAGGCAAGGAAGCCATTTAACTAATTAAATTTTCCATTTAATTAGTTATAGTTCTGTATCATTTCCCTTCCTCATACAAGGAAACAATAATTAGAAGAAGATTTTAAAAATAACTATTTAAATTAATTTTAATTTTTAATTTTAATTTGTTTGCACAATCGAAATCTATTTATAATTAAGAATAATTAGATTGATTGTATGAAGTATTATTTACTTAATTGCACTATAATAGAACTTCTTTGTTATATTGCTAAATATAATTCAATATAAAATAAATTTGAAAGGGATTAGACATGGCTATATTATATTTCATTATCAATAATTTAGCATTCTATAATAACAAAAAGAGTGAGTAAAAAAAGGGTTGTGGACTTTTGTCATATTTGCAATCCAAGATTTATACATAATAAACTGACCTGGAAAAGAAAAAGAAAACGTCTTATTGACGGCGATTTAACAATTAAATATGAACCATTTGACCCAAATTTATCTTTGATTATTTGATCAACTTTCAATATTCTGATTTGATGTGATAAACAACTATACTATAGTAATGAAAAGAATACACCTAATTTCCTGATGTAACAAATGTTTCTTAATTTGATTGCCAAGAGAAAAGAACATTTCTTTATACCGATTAAAACGTAAACCAGCATATACTGACTCTTTAAAAAAAATGACTAAACCCATCTAAACAGGCCCTGAATTATATAACTTTTTGTTTCGTAATCCTTCAATCAAAAAACTTTACTTTTGAGTCTTTAGAGTACAAGAATTATTTAATAAAACTTAATTTTTAAATGTTTGATCTGTGTCCTGGGATAGATTAATTTTGTGTCAATCTAATATTCATTTCATATGTAATTTTGTGTCTAAACCTAATTTTGTGTGTAAGGGAGATCTGAGACCTGTGAAACTCAAAGAACTCAAATTCGGTAAACTATATCGAAAATTAATACTATGTTTGGATGGTAATATGTGATTGTTAAATATGGTATGGTATTAGCATAGAGGTTGTTTGTTTTAATTTCTAGAAGGATGGTATTGTTTTTTATAGTTTCCTCCATAGTTTAAGAATCATCAATTTTCTAAAGAAAGTTAAACTACCAAATCGGTGGGTTGTGATGGTTTCAGTAAATATTATACCAAAATTGTCCTCCCTCATTTTATCATATTTCAAACAAGTTCAAACCTAAAAAATATCTTCTCTCATCAAACTGTTTTTCTCTTTGGCCATTCTTGTCGTTCTCCTCTCTATTTTTTTTCTTTGCCAATCTTTGCAACAATTCTTATTTTCTTCTTTTTTCATGTATGACAGCATCTGATTTATTTTTAAAATAATTTATTTTTCTTTTTATTTTTTCAGTTCTAGGCATTGACATTTATATATTAGGCAATAGTTTGATATTTTTATTGATTTTAATATTTATTTTTTAGCCTTTAATTGTAATTAATTGTTGACTATAAAAATAAAAATAAAAATAAATTATTGACTATAAAAAATAAAAAATAAAAATTTTAATATGAAAAATAAAAATTAATTATTGACTATGAAAGATAAAAAATTAATTATTGACCATAAAAAATAAATTTTATATGAATTTTAATTAAAATTAATTTTAATTAAAGACATTTTAGTTATTTTATTATTTCTGTAATCATACCATATTATTAAACCAAATACAAATAACTTAATTAACTATATTATTTTATATCTTTTTTTTAAAATATAATAAATATTATTCATCACATCATATATTAATAAATCATGCTACCAGCCATCTAAGCTATGTGTAAAAAAAAGAAAAGAACATCCATGTAAGTTAAAGAGGAGCCAAGTCTACATGCTTTGGGCATTTTGGACAAAAGATATACCCTCATCAAGCCCCATAGTACAGACTCCAGCCCACTCTCCATTAGAAAGCCCATGGACAATTTCACTTCACAATGAACTCTACAAAATCAAATTTGGACATGCTTCCTCAAAAATTCAACATGCTGCAATAGAAACTTGAGGAAATAACCATATTTACTTCTTATGTATTTTTCCTTGTGAAAAACGCGGCCGAACACTTTTTTTTTTCAAAACTATAGGCGCTCGTGCTTTTTTTTTTTTTAAATTACTTTTTTAAAATCATTTTTTTTATTTTTTATTTTTTACCTTTATATTTATTTATTCATAAATAATTTTTTTGAAATTATATTCTTAATATATATTAAAAAAAAATTATACACAATATATATAAAATATATACAAACAACAAATGATAACATATATATAACATATATCAAACATCCACCTAATATCTATCAAATCTACCAAATATTTATCAAATATTTACCAAACATCTACTAACATTTAGAAAATATTTTAAATATTTTTTAATTTTAATTTTTTTAATTTTATATTCACACATCATATACACAAAATTCACACAATAGCTATATAAAATACATAAAATATACACAAATAAATATATAAAATACAAATAACATCTACCAAACGTCTACAACATCTATAAAAAATTTATCAAACATCTACATAATATCTGCATAATAAAATTAATTTTAATAGATAAAATTTATTTAAAAATAAATTTAATAATTTTTATTAATATATATTTATATATTTTGATTTTTGATTTTTTCTGTTTCTTTATTTTTATAATTAAAATTAAAATTTTTCCACTACAAAAAAATTTTCAGTTTTGTAATGGATAAAATACTCAATTAGATAGATAGAGAATTAGGAAAATAAAATTAAAATTCAAAAAATTATACCAATTAGGTCATTGCTTGACAGTGTTACTAAATATTAATTCTCTTAATTACACCTATTAGGATCCTGAGCATCCATTTGGGCCTTCAAGAGGCTATTGGCCATTCCAATATTCCTGATATAGTTTATTCATATGAAGGGCACGTGTGAAGAATTTTAAAAGCAAAAGGAATGTGATAGGTGGATAGTTGCATAGCTAGAGTTAGTTATCTGATATTCAATTTGTTAGAGAATTAGCTATTTTGAATTAATGAGCTATAATTGAGAGAATATGAAGCAAATTAGTTATAAATCAAGAATAGTACAGTAACAGATCAATCAAAGAAAATATCATACAAATTTCCTCTCAAAACGCTCTCTATTTTCTCTCAAATCTTCATCTCTCTACTGCAATTTCTTCTCTCTTCTTCTCCTTCTTCTTCTTTCTCTGTTCTTAAGTCATGAACCTGACATTACCCAATAAAATTAAGGGAGATGTATGCTTACCCAGAAAATGTTTTAATATTAGCTCAATTGTGTACAAATTAAAATTCGCACAAAGAAAGGAAAAAATTTTAGAGAGAGAGGGGTACAAAGAGCTAAAGATGGTGTACCTGAGGTTTGTTGATAACTAAGAAATTCTCTGCACTCGATTTAGATCCCATAAAACGTCCAAATCTCAAAGACAGAGCTTGCTGAGTTTTGAAAACAAGTTTTTCACTTTCTACTGCCGGTGATAGTTAAGAGATTCTTACCTAGTTAAGAATTTTCCTAATTAAGATTATTGTAAATCATTGATTATGTATATGTATATAGTTATTTTTATATATAACACTGATATGTGGGTCCTAATAATATTTTAAAAAATGGTAATCAACATTGATATAACAGTGTTAAAATTCTGTTTATAGGAGGGCTCAACCACAAATAGCTAGTTTTAAAACAATTTGTGCACAATTAAGTGAAATAATAATAATAATAATAATAATAATAATAATAATAATAATAATAATAAGGGTCAATATGTAATTTCATGAAAACTTTAAAGGTATATTTATACATCGATAATATATGATTTTAGGGTTTAATTTTAATTCAAAATTATTAACTCAAATTATTTTAATAATAAATTTTCATATTTATGCAAACCATTTTACTTTTAATTTTTTGGTTCTAACCATCAAATATTAAATTGGCATTTCAAGCTCACAACTCTATCATTATGAATCCTTATGATACTAAATGATTAATTAGCGAATTAAATTTTATAGAGAATGTGTATGCACAATCACATGTTTATTTATTTAATAATAATTAATAAAATTGAAATTTTACGAGATTATGCTATATTTTTATGTAATTTAATCATTATTTGAATTAGATTATATTAAATTTCGATGAGTTGATATAATTTATCTTTACTTTGAATTTTGTATATTTAAAAACGTTATATTATATAAATTATTTCATTCCAAATACACAAATTAATAAAAAAAAATTATTTTTGCATTGAATTTTTGCAAAAATCCAAATTATGAAATATGTCGAAAGCAAATGAATGAGTCCTTCCATGCATGCCTTTCTCCTCATCAAATTTCATCGAGGTTCTAGCTCTGTAATTGAAGCCTCATTGATTGAGTCTTGAACAGGGATGATCTGGGAATTATTTGATATAACAGACTCTGAATTATTAAGTGCTTATGACAATGAACGTTGTGGCTCCATATAACTAGACACATGATATGTGGGTCTTGACGGTGTTGTGAGAACAACAGAGGAGCTATCAAGCATAAGAACTACTGAAGCCATGTCTGGTCTTTCCATTGCATCTTCTGTAAGCATAACAATCCTATATTGATACATCTCAATATCTCACTTTTCCATGAAACTTCAATTAAAATAGGATCTATTATATTTGAAGCAGTCCCTTGATTCCAATTCTTCCATGCCTGCATGTAGAAAAATTTTAAATGCTTTTACTTTATTCTTCTTCCATTTCAGATTTATTGCTCCAATATCCAATTAAAAAGATAAATGCAGCAATAAGCATTTTCACTTGCATAATTTAGAAGATTCCCTTCCTCTTCTCGATTCTGGAAATCACTAGTTTTTTTTACTAGTTATAATTTCCAAAACTAATGCACCAAAACTAAAAACATCTGACTTCACTGAGACAACCCCATGAAATGCATACTCTAGAGCCATGTAGACTCTGACACAACACATTAGTTAACTAATTTTTAGCTATAATGATATTAATTAATAAAGGCTTCATACTTAATAAACTATGTACTTTGTTTCTATAAAATCAAGTGCAGAAAAATTGAAAATAGAAAATGAAAATTGGATTGTGAAATTGGAGAGAAATGATGAGAATAAAAGTATTTGTATTAGATGAAAATGGAAGCCACTAAATAAAATTGCGACTAAAATTTCTCACTTCTCCCTCTCTACAACTTCTCTCACTTTCTTACACTTATCACAAACTCACTACACTACACTATTTATAGGAGTTTCACTACTTGTCATCAAGTAGATTTTAGGAAAAGTTTAGATAACCTTCTAGGCTAAGTTTTATACTTTGACTCTAGTAACTTCTAGGAAAAGTTTCATTAATTCTAACACTCCTTCTTGAGACTTTTCTTGGAAACTCCAGGTAAATTTCTCAAAATTTCAAATCTGAAAATTGACAATGGCTTCGTTAAAATATCCGCAAGCTGCTGTTTTGACCTGCAATAAGAAAGTGTTATTTCCCCCTTCCTTTTCAGCTTCTCTGATTGCATTAAACTTCACTTTTATATGCTTGGTTCTACCATATTGCACTGGATTTGCAGCAATCACAATAATGGATTTGTTATTAACTTTTAATTGTATAGGAGCAATCTATTTCAAGTCCAGGTCTTGGAGAATCTTATGTAACCAAATAGCTTGATTTGAAGCAGCAACAACAACAACATACTCAGTTTTAACAGAGAATTGAGCGACAATTTCTTATTTCTTTGAGCACCATGAGAAAATTCCTAAGCCAAATGAAAAAAAACATAACTAGAAGTGCTCTTTATATTATCAACACATCCTGCCCAGTCACTATCTGAATACCCTATCAAACTCAAATTTTCAATATCTTTATACCAAATTTCATAATCAACTGTGCCTTTCAAATATCTATGAACTCTTTTTGCAATTCCAAAATGAACATGGCTTGGAGAACTCATAAACCTGGATAGATAACCTGCAGCGAACATTAAGTCAAGTCTAGTTGCAATCAAGTAGAACAAATTGCCAACTATCTCAAACTGAATTATATCATTCAATCTTTCACCATCATCCTTTGAGACTTTCATATTTTGAGCTAATAGTATAGCCATAAACTTGCAAGTGTTCATCTTGAACTTTTTTAAAATATCAAATGCATATTTTTTTTCTGAGAAATGAGAATTCTTGAGCTGTACTAATTAATCTCCATCTCGAGAAAATAATGAACAAGTCCCAAATCTGGAATATCAAATTCTTAACTTGAAATCATTCAATAGCCCAAAATCATTGCCAATAAGCAACAAATCATTGACATGAAGTGAAATTATAAGTTGCTTCTCGTCTTTGCAGCTTTTGACATAAAGTGTAGCTTCGTTACTACTCCTCTTGAATATTTGATGAATTAGGTATGAATTTATCCTGCTATACCAATCTCTTGGAGCTTGTTTTAAGCCATAAAGGCCCTTTTTTAGATTATAAACAAAATCTTTATGCCTTTTAACTTCAAACTCTTCGGGCTACTTAACATAAATCTCCTCTGCTAGTTTTTCATTTAGAAATGCCGACTTTACATCCAAATGATAAAGTTTCTATCCTAAATTTGCAGTCAAAGCAATAATTAGTCTGATATGTCATGTCTGGCAACTAGAGCAAACATATCTCTAAAATCAACTCCGGGTTATTGAGCATAGCCCATTACCACCAATCATGCTTTAAATTTGTTCACAGGACTATCAGGATTAAATTTGATTATGTAAACCCATTTGACACTAATAACTTTCTTGCCTTTAGGTTTCTTATTCAACTGACTTGGAGGCTTCTTGAAAATTGTTAGGTTCAATAGCAACAAAATTGCACCTCTTGTAAACATCTGCTAGAGATTTGACTTTGTAAATTGGGGAATTTGTGGTTAAATCAATAGTAAGAGAATAATTAAAGCTGAAATCTTGATCAAATAAATTAGAGAAACTGCTTAACTCTAGATTGGAGTTTGACTTTATTGTAGACTCAAACTTCTTCCAAGCAACTTGCTTTTTTTCAAAATCCAAGTAGCTACCTTTATACATAATTACATCTCTACTGACAAAAACTTTCTAGGTCTTCACATCATAAATCTTGTATCCTTTTGACTTAGAAGCATAACCAATAAGAATCTTAGAAGCATAACCAATAAGAATTTCAACTAAAGATTTTTTCATCAAGCTTAGTTTTATTAGCAACATGAACATGAGAATAACAAACAGATCTAAAAATCTTCAAATGTTTAGTAGTAGGTGTCATACTATTGACTGCTTTTGTAGGCACCCTGTTTAGCAAATAAACTGAAGTGTAGACCACCTCTGCCCAAAATTTCTTTGGCAAATTCTTCTCAAACAACATACATCTTACGATTTCCATGACTATCCTGTTCTTCCTCTCCGAGACTCCATTCTGCTGAGGAGAGTAGACAACAGACAATTGATGCTTAATTCCACAGACTTCATAAAATTGATCAAATTGACCTGAGGTATACTCCTTGCCATTATCTGATATGAGAATCTTGATTCTGTAACAACTTTGGTTTTCAAATAAAGCTTTAAATTTCTTAAACACAAAAAATACTTGACCTATACTGCTCAGAAAATAAACTTAAGTCATTCTTGTAAAATCATCTATAAATAAGATGAAGTATTTATTTTAGCTCAAAGAAGTTGTCCTCCACAAACATTAGTATGAACCAACTCTAGCTTTTATTTGGCTCTCATCACACCTTCGACAGGAAAGGGTTATCGGTTTAGTTTTTCTTCTTGAAAACTCCTGCAAATTTCACCAGATAAATAAATCTCAGGCATATCTCTAACAAGATTATTAATAAAAATAGAACAATCATATCCAGTAGGTATGCAAATCCACTTTAATTAAAAACATCTAAAAAAATATAATTTGAACTATTGGGACTTTGATTCTGCTAAGCGGATACGTAAACATTCAAAATCAAGTTTTGAAATTCAAGTCCAATTCAATTAAAAAATACCTTTTCCCTAAAAAATATGATAAAAGAATATTAATAGGACTAGAACAGCCATGTCCAGTAGTGGCCATACTTTAATAATAATAATAATAATAATAATAATAATAAATTTAACACATTTTAAGCTATTTAATGACATAAAATTTTTATATTCAGGTAGTGGGTGTAAGGATTAAACCATTAACTAATAAATAAATGTATGTGCTATGAAAAAACTATTAAAAATGATAAAATTAAATAATAAAATTTATTAAAATATATTTATATCTAGATAATTGACACGATGGTCAAAATAAAAGAATAAGAAAACATAAATAGAACTTATTCAGGTAGTGAATATAATTTATTTTATAAATAAAAAATATATAATAAAATATCATAATAATTATAGTATTAATCTTGGACATTGTAGGGTACTTTTCCTTCTTTACACATAATCAACGACCGAATCTTATTTGTGAAAATGCAAACCACTAATAGGTATCTAATCAATCCTTATAATTAGTTAGTGGTGATTCCCAAAGCACGAAAAAATAATGAAAACTAAAAATAAACTGACAAAACAAATTAAATTTATACTCTGCCAGCTCCTTGTCGCCCCATGTGCAACATCTTATATGTTTTATATGTCATATATATTATTTTATATGTTTTATATGCTATTTATTAGTTTTATATGAAACACATAAACATATAAAACTTAGGGCTTTTTACAGATGTAACAAAAAAAAAATAATTGTTTTTACCTAAATATGGAAGGTTTAAAACTTATTAAGAAAAACACTTTCCAAATCAATAAACTTACGATAATTGATAGCACTATTAACATATTAGCAAACTTCTTGATAAATCAACAAACCATTGTAAGAACAAAGGATTATTAGAAATAAAAAATCAATCACAATCAACAATCAAAGCTCAAAAAGCATTAAAAAGGAAGAAATCAAGAAAACCCATATCAAAAAATAAATCTTCATTTATTTAATCTCCATCACCTTCTTCAACAAAAAAAAACAATAAAAAGTAAAAAAAGGATCGTATTTCTGTAATTTTCATCAAAACATATCAATAGTAAAAAAAAAAAACATAAATAATCAACAAAAACAACTTCAGATACAAAATTGAATATGAATATATATTAAAAAAAAGAAGAAATCAATGTCAGAAAGATAAAAAAGATAGATTAGATTAAAAAATAGGCTTGCACTTTGCTTCAAAACAGATCTGCAATAAAAAAAAGTGTGGATATTATGTAGATGTTAATTAAGTCAAAAGCAAAAAGTGTAAATATTGTATAGATATTACATAGATGTTGCATAAATGTTATACAGATATTGAGTTACAGCATAGATATTGCGTAGATATTGCATTGATATTATATTACAACCTTTAATTAAATCACAGATGTCATATATGTTGTACAGGTGGTGAGTTACAAAGTGCATCTTACGTAAATACTGGGTAGATGTTATATTACAACCTTAATTAACTCGTCGATATTGTTTATGTTATGTAAATATTATTAATAAGTTGTGTAATTATTGAGTTACAACGTAGATGTTTTATAGATATTAAGTTACAATCTTTATATATTCTTAATTATAGCATATATGATCTTAATTATAATATAGTATAGATGTTGTATCTCAACCATTATATGCTTTTAATTAACTTATATATGTTCTTTAGATATTGAGCTCCAGTCTTTATATGTTATTAATTAATGTGTAAATATTATATAGATATTCAGTAGATATTGTATTATAGCTGTTGACATATCCAACACTCATACATCACAAATAATAGAAGCAAAAATATAAAACAAACAAATAAAATTTAAAAAAAAGAGATGTACTCATTCAAAAAATACAAATTGAGAAAAAAAATTTAAAAATTTACAAAGATAAGAAAATTTTTTCTTTGAAGCATTTTATTGAGCATCTAAAATGCATTACAATTGAACAACAAAAAAAATAGTAACATTATAATTGAAGAACACACAAAAATAATAAAATAATCAGCAAAATTCAATCTCATACAAAAAAAAAAAAAACTCCTTAATTGTATTTTGCTCAAGAAATTTACCAATTTTTATAGAACCTTCATGCAAACTAACAACATCTTCAGCAGATCAGAAACTTTTAAAAAGGAATAAAGTGGAGAACACAAACAAACGAAAAAATAACAAAAAAGAAAGAGAAAAAAAGAAACGAGAAAGAAGAAGAAATTAAAATTAAAAAATCTTAAAAAGAAAGAAAATGGAAAGAATGAAGAAAAATCACAGCAGAAGAAGAGAGAATCAAAAAGCAACATAAAGTAAAAAAAAAAAAAGGAATAAAAAAAAAAGGAATCAAAACTGAAAAATGAAGCAAGAGTGAGTAAGAACAAGAGAGAAAAACTTGATAAAAAAATGAAAAAAAAAAAAATGTGAACCATAACGGAAACGTGAATATGTGTGTAAAAATGAAAAAAAAAAAACTTAGAATAAAAAACATAGTTGAAAAAAATGAAAACATCTTTTTTTATAGCAATCTTTTATTTTTTTAGTTCATTTTATAAATTCCCAATATTAAATATTAATTTCAAACTCAGAACTCTTATCGTTATGAGTCCTTATAATACTAAATGATTTTGTTTTAAAATAACTATATGATTAATTAGTTATATTAATATTATAAAGAATGTCTTTGTCCAATCACATATTCATTTATTTAATAATAATTAATAAAATTTATTAGAAAAATATATAGACGACTACTTAGTTAGATTAACTTTATTTTATTCAAATTATGATTAATTTTATCTTATATAGTTTATAGTTGTAATCTTCTAATTATATGTTCTTTCTCAAATTTACTTACATCTCTATATAAACTTATCATTGGTAGTGTATATGGCATAACTTACAATGAATAAAAATTCTTATATTCTTCTACCTATTTCTTTCTCGTATTTCTTTACCTATTTTTTTTTTATATTTTTAACATGATCAACACACTAATCTCTACAAGTTATAATAGTAAAATGAGAAAGATTAAGTTTTTCTATTCCACAAGAAAATTTTTATTCCATCTCTCAGGAATTTATCATAAATCAAAGTACACTTTTTTTCAATAATTATTTAATTATTTTTAATATAGTAACCTTGAAATTTTTCTAAGTTTCTATGAAGATACAAGTTTAAAAATTCATAATTTTTAGAAAAATAAAAAAAATAAAATTTTTGAATGAACGATAAAATGTGAAATCTTAGGGAATAAGTGATTTTTGAAAAAAAAGTTACAATTTCATCCTTGATGTTTTAGTCCTGTCACCTCAGTTCACTTGTCAATATTACAATTTGTTTTATGAAGTTTTGTACGCAATAATTTAATCTTTTGTCTAGTAATAGTTTAGGTCATTAAGTTATCTATTTATGGTTACTGTCCAAAATTAAAATTAAACTTAATTTTAGTATATAAAAATAAAAGAGATATAAATTTATGAGTAAACATTTGTATATTAAGTGAAGTTGGTAAATAAATTGATATTTACTATGATTTGATATGATCATTTGCATTTTTAAAGTTATAATATTTAATCTAATTATAATTTTTAGTCATTATTTGTTTGATAGCTCTGTAATCTATCTAATTTATAATTTTTATTTAAATTAGGTATATTTGCAATGTTAACTCTCATAAAACTTAAATTTATTACCTTTAATATTTTGTGAAAAATTATTTGTTATGAGTACTTGATAATGAGATTCAAGAAAAGAAAATCAAGCATCTTCACATAACTACGTAAAAGCAATGATTTTTCTTTTGATTATTCATATGAGAAATTAAAAACTGATTATCTTATTATTAAGGATTTATTACATCATTTTTAGAGAATATTAAATTTTTCATATTCCGAATGTGCTCCTACAATAGCAATATTGTGAGCATAGATTTACAAAATATTATAAACTAATTTTTTATTTATTTATAGCTGAATAAAATTTTTAGCTTTTGATAAAAATTTATCAAACTCGTCCAACTGGCTTAACATTATTCCCTAAAATGAGTGTGATATTTTTCAAGACCATTAGTAAAATCTTGATAAAAAGGGTCGTGGTGGAAAAACTTTTTCTAACCAATTCTGAAAGCAAAAGTGCTAAAAATATATCTTGACACAACTCCTAGAATTTTTCATAATAAGAAAATATTTGTTATAATTAACATTAGCTAAAATTAATGTTAATATGATATCTAGTTCTGTAAGTATAGTTGAAAGCTCCAAAAAAAAATATTCCGTTTCTAATTGGCAACGGATCTAAAATGGATTATCTGTTTCTTGTTTGAAATGGAACTACTGGTCTACTTCTAATTGAAAACTATGTCGAAAACCAAATTGAGAAATATTTTAAAACGGATTTTTCATTTCAAATAGAAACGGAACAGTTTCCATTTCTAATCGAAAATTTTCGATTGAAGATTTGCTTTTTTACGAACAAAATTAATGAATTAGAATTGGAAAATCCATTTCTAAATTATTTTAATAATTTTTTAATTTCATTTATATTTTTATATTTTTAATAATATTTATATTTATATTTTTTATAATTTTTATTAGTATTACTTATATTTTATTGTTTAAGAATTTATAATCTAGAAATTCGAAAAAAAAAACAATGAAATTCGATAAAAATGTTTAGGGAACGTCTACCAATTCTCTCTCACAGGACTTAACGATGTTGAGATACTTTTTCTCTTGTTTCTAAAAACAAGTTTCTTCTAATCATTTTCTCAATCATTATTCATCATTCTTTATTCTCTATTTTTCTATTCTATTGTATTCTATTATTTCTTTTCTATTTTCTTTTCTCTTCTTTATTCTTAGTCTTTCGTTCTTCTTTCTTTGCAAATACTGTATTTAATATGGCGAAAACAAACCATATTGATGCAAAGATGGCAGAAATGTATAGGAGGTTGAATATGGGGGCTGTGGAGGATAGGTTGGAATATTTGGACAAAGATGTTAACAAAGAGGAGGAGATGCAGGTTTCAAATTGGCAATTTTGTGTTGTGGGTAGACTCCTGACTGAAAAGTCTATTAATTTTCAAATCTTTCGTCAGGTGATGGCTAGTGTTTGGAGACCATTTAAAGGTGTTATTGTTAAAGAACTTTAAAATAATGCATTCTTATTTCAGTTCTTTCACCAGATGGATGTGGAACGGATTTTGAAGGGAGCACCGTGGAATTATCAGTAAGTTCCTCTTTTGCTTCATGAGTTGCAACCTAATGAAAATCCAAAGGAAGTAGAGTTAACGAAAATAGATATATGGGTTCAGGTTCATAATTTACCATAAGGGTATATGTCTGAAAAATATGCCATTGATTTTGGTAATTATGTGGGTAGTTTTATTGAGTCTGATTTGAAGAATTATACTCGAACATGGAGGGAGTATATGAGAATTCGAGTTCATATGGATGTCCGTAAGCCTTTGAAAAGAAAGTTACAAGTCAAAAAACCCTAGGCTCAATGGGAATGGGTTGATTTCAAGTATGAACGCTTGAATGTTTTTTGCTATTTCTGTGGAATTATTGGGCATACAGATAAATTCTATCGTCTTCTATATGATATGCCAAATTTTCCTTGTGGAAAGTTCTTATGGGGACCATGGTTAAAGGTGGAAACTCGTAAGGTTACACAGATGGGAGCTCAGTGGTTAAAATCTGAAAGTGATCTATTGAAGAAGGAGGAATCGATGGAGCAGGATGTTGGGGAGAAGACGAACGAAAAAGGGGTTGTTTAAGATGATGGCGGCATTGGAGTGGCAGAGAAGGTTGCTGGCAGCTCAAATCCAGTTCAAAATTCGAATATGGATAAGATGGATTTTGTTTAGGAAATGGATAATGATGGAATTCAAAATGCTAATGAAGAATCTCTTTTATTATTGAGGTGGTAGTAGGAGAGTCGGTTGAGGAATATGATATTGAGAAGGTACAGGATACATTTAACAATGGTTCAAAAAAAAAAGGATTAGAGGTGGGTTCTGGTTTCCAGACCCACCTAGACCAATACCTTAAGTTGAAACTGTTGCGGAATGGGCTCCCCGCAAGTAGTACGAGCTTTAACAGACTTGATCCAGAATAATAAGCCCAATTTTATTTTTCTTATGGAAACAAAAATAAAAAAACAAAAAATATTTCAACTTAAGAGAACTCTGGGCTTCTAGGGTTGTTTTGCAGTGGATCTGGTAGGTCTTAGCGGAGGTTTGGCGTTGTTGTGGAGGGAGAGATCAATGGCCCAATTGATTAGTTATTCAAAACATCATATTGATGTTCTTGTTAATATAGAAGGGATGACCCAATGGAGATTAATTGGATTCTACGGATACTCGGATAGAGCTGTGCGTAGTATGGGGTGGAATTTGCTTAAGTCATTGATAACAAAATCAGATAAGCCTTGGTGTGTGATAGGCAACTTCAACGATTTACTTTAGCCATCTGAAAAATAGGGTGGTGATCGATAGCCTCGTCATCTTTTAGAAGGCTTTCAAACAACACTTGATTTTTATCAGCTACAAGATTTAGGGTATGAAGGGCCTGAGTTTACATGGACTAATCGAAGAGAAGTAACTTTTGTGAGAGCTTAATTAGATGGAGCAGTTGCGACTGGCTCGTGGAGAACAATTTTAATATGGCTAAGCTGAAGGTACTTGAAACAAACTCCTCAGATCATCTGCCATTATTTCTTGCTCTTGGGGTGCAGTTATAGAGGTTTGTTCAGAGGAGGTTTCGGTTCAAAAATTCTTGGATTCAAGAAGTTAATTGTAAATCGGTAGTGGAACATGGAATCAACTCACATGCAACTTCAATAACGAATTGAATACTGCATAAAACAGCTTCAGTTATGGTCGAAGAACTTTCATGCTGATTTTCGAAAACAATTAAAGGAAGTGAAACAACACCTGTTGTTCCTTCATAGACAACGATATGTTTGCATCACTGACCCTAAGGAGGTTGAGGCTAGATATAGCAATCTGTTGTTACAAAATGAGAGTTACTAGAAACAAAGGGCCAAGCAACACTGGCTTGCAGGTGGTGATTCTAATTCTAGTTACTTTCATAGATATGCATCTAATCATTTTTGAAAGAATTATGTGACGCAGTTAAAGAATGATTGTGATGAATGGGTATCATGGGATTCGGCTATGCCTGATTTGATTTTAGGTTTTTATAATGATTTATTTACATCTTCTCATGGAGATATGAATTGCATTTTGCAGTTTGTAAAACCTAAAGTTTCTGCTGAACAGAATAATTTCCTTCTTCAACTATACACAAGGGAGGAAATTAGAGATGCTTTTTTTTCAATGCATCCGGATAAGTCACCTAGACTGGATGGGTTAAATCCAGGATTCTTTCAGAATTATTGGGATATTGTGGGTGATGCTATTGTTATGAGATGTTTGGATTTTTTGAATGGTGATGGTTTGCTCCCTGAAAACAACCGTACTAATGTTGTTTTGATCCCAAAAAAGGTGACTCCAGAAAAAGGTACAAGATTTGAGACCGATTTCTCTAAGCAATGTAATTAATCGAGTGGTGTGTAAGACTATTAAAATCGGTTAAAACTGGTGCTACCTATAGTTATTTCTCAATCACAGAGTGCCTTTATTCCAAATCGACTGATTACGGATAATATTATTATTGCCTACAAGACCTTTCATACGTTAAAACGGAAGACTCAAGGTAATATAGGTTGGCTGGCTTTGAAGATAGACATGGCAAAAGCGTATGATAGAATTGAGTGGCAGTATTTACAACAGATTTTGTTAAAGCTTGGCTTCTCTAGTTTATGGGTCGAGAAAATTATGAAGATTATAATTTCAGTACAGTATTGCTTTTTGCATGGAGGGGAGGAATTTGGACCAGTAATCCCTCAACGGGACTTGAGATAGGAATTTGGACCAGTAATCCCTCAATGGGACTCGAGACCTTTCATATGTTAAAACTGAAGGATTATCGGCCAGGTTGTCTGCTTTGCAAAATCGGGGATGGATTCATGGTGCGCAGGTAGCAAGAGGAGCGATTTCTATCTCTTACCTTTTTTTCGTTGATGATGCTCTCTACTTTACAAGAGCAAATTCGACAGAAGCTAATGAGTTGAAAAGCAGTTTGTGTGAATACGAAAAGGCTTCAGGGCAGAAGGTTAGTCTTCAAAAATCTTCTGTTTTGTTTACTCCTAATGTGGGTGCTGATCTTCGGGCTATTGTATGTAATATATTGGGTGTGGAGGAGGTAGAGAGCCATGGAATTATCTTGGAATGCCTTCTGTTTTTGGGAAGGACAAAAAGCAAGTTTTTCAATATGTAGTCGACGACAAGGTTGGTAAACGACTAAAAGGTTGGAAATCAAAGGTGCTTTCCAAGGCTGGCAAGGAGGTGTTATTAAAAACGGTAGCTCAAGCTATGCATAATTATTTGATTAGCTTATTTCTACTGCCTATAGAGACCTATCGAGAGCTTGAAACTGGAATGAATGGTTTCTTTTGGGAATCAGGGTCAAGTAGCAGCAATGGGGTTAAATGGATGAGGTGGTCACGCATAGCTATTCCAAAAATACATGGTGGATTAGGCTTTCGTGATTTGCATCAATTCAATTTGGCTCTTGTCGCGAAACAGGGATGGCGCTTACTACAACAACCGAATTCCTTGGCCTCACAAGTTCTTAAGGCACGGTATTTTCGGGATTCTTTTTTTTTTTTATGCTCAATTGGGTCGCAATCCAAGTCAAATATGGAGAGTAATTTTGGCGTCACGACATATTTTAAGGGAAGAAAGTATGAGGAGAGTTGGAGATGGAACAACAGTAAGCATATGGAAAGATCCATGGTTGATGGATTTTAATCAGCCTTATATTCAAACTGACAGTAATGGAGCTAATAATTTACACATGGTAGCAGACCTGATAGTTAATAGAAGATGGAATCATGAACTCATTAGAACTAATTTTAATGAATGAGATGCCAATTGTATTTTGCAGGTTCCATTATCATATGTTATAAGGCGGGATGAATGGTTTTGGAAACATAATAGAAGCGAGCAGTACACTGTAAAGGAAGGTTATCAGTTAACTATGGCAATTTCGGATCAATAAGAAGTTCCTAACCAGACTTTTCCATGGGGGAAAATTTGGCAAGTGCAGGTTCCTGGCAAAGTTCAAATCATGGTTTGGAGAGCTTTGAGACAAAATCTACCATGCAATGTGAATCTGCGGTATCGACATGTGGAAGTAGCAACTTGTTGTCCAGTTTGTAGTCAAAGAGCTGAAACTGAATTACACATCCTCCATGACTGTCCAGCGGCTCAAGAAGTTTGACTTCTATCATCAATGGGCTGGTCTCCAATTCAGTCCATTCATCAATGGTTGTCATATGTGCTACATAATTTTAGACCGAAGGAGAAGGAAGAGGTGTTTATGGTTTTATGGAGTTTGTGGATGTGCAGGAATGATATGGCATGGAATAAAAAATTACAAGATTCTGACTATATTTTATCAAGAGCCAGGTTTGCTTTGTCTGAATGGCAGTCAGTGAGAAGAGGTAAGCAGAAGCAACATATCACTGATACAGTAGCAACTTCTTGGAAGGCACCTAATGTTGGCAGCTTTAAGTGCAATGTGGATGTCTCAATTCAACCAAATGGTATGGTGGGCTTTGGTATGATTGTTAGAGACAATAATGGTTTATGTTGTGATGGTCAATTGTGTGTCCAACGAGATATTGATGATCCGACTCTAGGAGAGGCTTTGAGCTTTCGAGAAGCGCTAAGTTGGTTAAAGTCTCTTAATTTTTTTTCTATTTGCATAGAGTCTGATTGCCTTATTTTGATACAAGCTTTAAAATCAAAAGAAGGTAATAGATCATAATTTTCAATGATTGTTGATGATTGTAACGCTCTTGTTCATAAGCTGAGTGGAGTATCTTACTCTTTTGTTAAAAGATCAGCGAATCAAGTCGCTCATACTATAGCTAGAGCAGCTGGTTCTATGCCTGGTTTTTCATGGGGGTATGCCTCCCTTTTTTTTTTTTTTTCTGTACGAAGCTTTGACTTTTGATCTTAATAATATGCACTAGGCGCAAGCTTCAAATAAAAAAAAAGATAAAAATGTTTAGGTATTAATATATATATATATATATAAATTAATATAAATGTAATATGCATAATATAATTGAAATATACATAAACATAGATGTTAAATATATATTCAAAACAATCAATATACTTAAATAAAATCAAAAGTCTCCTTCTCGTGCGTCCTTTGAAAAATCTCGCATGGATATAGCTCCCGCTCCCATCTTAGCTCTCTATCTTGCACGTTAAAATAGCTTAAAATATGTATAAATCATAAATACAACATTGACATTAATTCCATGATTCTCCATAGATATACACGTCCTAGATATTTAATTGGCTGGGGTAGTTGTTCAAAAAATACAATAGTTTTGTTGTTTATCATTTTTTTTGCCAGAATAGTTTTGATGTTTATCTTATGTTCTTGTTAGCAAGCAGATAATTCAACACGTTTCTGTTCTTTTCATAGGATAATAAATTTTTTTTGTTTGATAATGGTAAAAGCTTGTCAGATCATAATGCATCTCCTCATCATATCAACATATGCAATCATATATACACACATATAGCATTAATTAATAATACACAGCCATTTGTCAATGTTCTTTAACAACACTTAAAATTGATCAGTTAGTAAGAAACATTATCAAGTTTTTAAGCTACATGAATTGTTGTTGTTATTACTTTTTAGTAAGTAGCTATAATTAATTCGTTTCTTTAATTTTTACAACAAAGATTCCTTGTGCAAACTCTCAATCTTAAAATAAATAAATGAAAATATAAAATCATAAAATCAACAAGCAAAAAATGAAAGTCTAGATTTTGTGGCAGCAACCCCAAAATAGGGACAAGAGAACAAAAATTAGAGGGGAATAAACACCAAAGATGCAAGATTTAAGTCACAAAAGAGTTGTAAATGTAGAAATTACACAGACTCTGCGAGTGTTGGGCCAAATATACAGTGACCATATAAATGGGTTTGAAACCTTATCTCAACACAAAATCAATTGACTTGTGTTAAGGCCCAATCTATACCACCTTATATGTTATTGTATTTTATTATACTTTTCAGATGTGGAATTCATTTATATTCTCCAACACTCTCCCTCAAGTGCAACTGGGCCTAGCCCAATAGTCACTTGCCAAATATGGATGACAATCTACTTTTTTTTTTAGGTCCATCACAAATTGCCCAGGCCTATTTTCACTGAGGCCCTAGGTTAACAACGGAGTCTAGGATCATCTGGCGGTTAGTCTATTACCTGGTTAGCTTTGATACCATGTAGAAATTACACAGGCTCTGCGAGTGTTGGGCCAAATATACAGTGACTATATAAATGGGTTTGGAACCTCATCTCAACACAAAACCAATTGGCTTGTGTTAAGGCTCAATCTACACCACCTTATATGTCATTGTATTTTATTATACTTTTCAGATGTGAGATTCATTTATATTCTCCAACAGTAAATTCAGTAGGATATTTCAGGGAAAAAAAAAAGAAACCATGCACACTTATGGAAACAAATTTAACCTGTGAAGTATAACAGCAAGTTCAAAATTCTAATATACACTTGTTTATAAATGGGATTTCTACTACAGTTAAGAAAATTTGGCTCTAACCAACTCGTTGAAGCCCTTGCTCTATTACAACCACAACACCCCCACAAAACTAAACAACAAAGAGACCTATGCAGTTCATATACTCGCTAAAGCCCCTTTTCTGGCACATTTTATGCAGCATAACAACCAGCTTATCCAGAAAAAAAGGGATATATAGAAGGTAAAAAAAGAAAGAGAATGTAAAAAAAGAAATTAATGCTAATGATTGTTTTACAAAGCAACAACTACTTAATTTACATGGTATATATCATAGATTACAACAATGGCTAGTTTAGTTTAGAATGTGTTGGGGTTGTTTTAAAAACAAATATCATAAAGCCATGCACAAACGTAAATAGAAATATAGAAATTGGATAAAAATGGATACCTGAACAAGGCCAACAACACCAATGAGTTGTAATGTCTTCTTCCACTCTGAAATAAAATACATGCTTAGTGGATAAGAACTTCATGCAAAAAAAGGAATTCAGAGGAATAGACTCATAGTTATACATTCACAATTATATATTATATGAATATACTGAAAATTGAACATTCATTTAGTAGCATCAAATTATTGAGCTTTATTAAGTAGCAACTATTTTTACTATCTTTAGTGGCACTTCAAGATGCTGAATTTTAGCAATCAAATATATTACAAAACAAATTGTATATAATGTACAGTTTATTATTGATAACATCTAAGTAATATAGGCTAATCTCAGGCACAGAGGGCTGAAATGAATTAAATCACAAATGCATTGATAGTTAAAGCATATTGAAACACCACAATCAAGCTCAAACTAATGTGGAATAGCACAAGGATGCCCCCAAAAATGACATATCATTTAATTATTAATCAAACTCAAGATATTACAACAGTAACAAAGCAAAACAAATGCGAGCTCAAGTGATGAACAGAGAATTGATCAAACAAAAAGAAAATAAATAAACCAAGAATGAATGGAAAGCAAGAAATCCAAATGTAAATGAAATCTATAAAAGATATGTGAAAGGTACTAAAAGATGAAATAATAATGAACAATCAAACATCAACTACCAACAACAAAATTGCAAACACAAATGAAACTGCAATCTGTGGAATATACCATAATATAACAGAAATCTACATGTTCATAAATAAAGATCAGAAATCTTCCTCATATTTGGAAGATAATAAGCAAGTATCCATGTCCACTCAAATTGCTTGGTATGTATATGCTATTGTAAAGGTGAAAAACACGAATAAGAAAGAACACATGTATTTGCACAAGAAAGAACTGAAAAAAAAACTCAAATTAAAATAAAGAACTGACAAAAGGACTACGGCTCATCTTCAAGACAAACCGAAAGATGAATTTGTTGGAGAATATAAATGAATCCAAATCTAAAAAGTATAATAAAATACAATGACATATAAGGTGGTGTAGATTGGGCCTTAACACTAACACAAGCCAATTAGTTTTGTGTTGAGATGAGGTTCCAAACTCATTTATATGATCACTGTATATTTGGCCCAACACTCGCAGAGCCTGTGTAATTTCTACATGGTATATTAGAGTTGGGCCTAACTCACACTGAAAACCCGAGTTGACAGTATGAGGATTGCCCAGCCTTATATGTGACTGGAGCTTTGGCTTCCTTACCGATGTGGGATCATTATCTCCAACATCCCCCCTCAAGTGTAACTGGGGCCCGACCCGGTTGACACTTGCTACCACGAGCCCATTTACCACGTTGGGCGGACCGGCTGACATCAATCCATCAGCTTCGGTCTTGTGGGGGTTCGGCCCAGGATCTAGCCCGTTTGGGCATGAATGCTCTGATACCATAATAAGAAAACTGAAACTTAGCAGTGAAGTTTTAATAGGATTTGTACATGGTATCAGACCTAACCAGGTAATGGACTAACCGCCAGATGATCCTGGACTCCGTTGTTAACCTAAGGCCTCAGTGAAAATAGGCCTAGGTAATTTGTGATGGACCTAAAAAAAGTAGGTTGTCATCCATGTTTGGCAAGTGACAATTGGGCTAGGCCCAGTTGCACTTGAGGGAGAGTGTTGGAGAATATAAATGAATCCAAATTTAAAAAGTATAATAAAATACAATGACATATAAGGTGGTGTAGATTGGGCCTTAACACAAGCCAATTAGTTTTGTGTTGAGATGAGGTTCTAAACTCATTTATATGATCACTGTATATTTGTCTCAACACTCGCAGAGCCTGTGTAATTTCTACAGAATTCATGTAACACCCCGCTCTAATGGGGTTGATTCTATTTAATAGCAATAGATTTTTCTTTTTTATAGAGTCAAGGGATTACGGAAAATAATTCATGAATTAAAAATCTTGAAAATTTAAGTAAGCAATAACATGAATTAAAATCTAGACAAGCCAAAGAAGTATGGGTAAATTAAATTTACCATTTGGAACAAGAAAGAATTAGTTAAGTGAAAATTTAAAGTTTGTTAATTGTATAGGCTAAAAGTAGTAAAGTGTAAATGGTTAATAGGCCAGGCGAATATGTAGAATGTAATACCCCGCTCTGGACATATAAGAGAAAATTACATCAAACACTACATTTCAATTTTCATTTCCAATATTACCTCTCTTAATTATTTTTTTTTCATTTTTGACCTTTTATATTTTCATTTTTACTTTTTTATATTTTACTTTTTCAATAATACGGTGCTTTTTTTTTCTTTTCTTCTCTCTCTTCTCTTTCAATTTTTACTCTCTTTTTCTTCTTTGTTGCCAGGTCTGCACCTTCATTATTTTCCTCTCTTTTTTTTTTCAATTTTATTTATACTTTTTTTTCCTTTCTCTTCATCTCCAATCTATGTTTTTAATCAATTTTTCAATATGCTTTTTCTTCATATCTGTGTGATATTTGTAGGCTGCCTCCAGCTTTCCGTTTAAGAAGAGCCCATGTATCAGCACAATATATCAACTACGATCAAGACTTATTCCATCTTCATTCATCTGGTTCGGTTATTAAATCGTAAACGGGATCTAATTGCAAACTTATGTCTTGCCCCATCAAATGCTTTTGAACTGATCCGGTATGTGGGGTTGATGGCGTCACGTACTGGTGTGGTTGCAAGGATGCCTAGTGTGCTAGAATCAAAGTGGCGAAAACAGATTCTGTGAAGTTGGAAACAATGGGGCTACTGCTCAAGCCTTGCTTCTTCTCCACATTGTTTGGCTAATTCATCGTGCTTGGTTTCTTAGTCTTGATTGGCGTCATCTGAATTTCTTTATATGGTACCTTTTTTATGAAGTTTTGAATTCTAAGTCAGAGGTGGAATCGACATGCTGCTTTCATTCTTTCCTTGATTATTTATACATTTGTTAATGGGTTCTTGTTAATTATTGTTACCCATAATTTCTTCTTTTAATTCTTCGCTAATTTTTTATGCTAATTTTTTTGGGTTTCAATCTTTTAATTTTGTATTATTTTTTTATTTTATAAATCTTTTAATTTTTTTTGTTTAATTGTTTTATATATTTCAATATATCTATTGAGGATTTTTTTTATTTTTCTAATATAACACACTCCACATATTCGATAAAATATTTTAAATAACTATTTTTTTTTTATTTTTTTAACTTTCTATAATTTAACATATTATATCAACTTATACCCGGATATATTAACTAAGGAATAATAATACATGTGTGCATATATGGATATATTATGAAAGAATTACAGTATATGTGAGTATATATTAATATATATATATATATTTATCGATATATGTTACACATGCTTTAACTAAATAATAATAATATATGTGAGTATATATCGATATATATTACATATGTTTTGACTAAAAAAATGATATTTTTATTAATATAGGCTCTGTATTTTTTTATAATATATGTAGGTATATATTACATATACTTTAACTAAAACATGATATTTTTGTAAATATTTAGCTCCGTATTTTGAATGTTAAAATCATCCCCTTGTTTTTGCAAAAAAAAAATTGTCTAAAAATATTTTTGTAGTAATTTTTACTACATTTTTTTTAAAATAAACCTTTTTTTAAGTTATTTTCGTAATTATCCCAAAAGATTTGGCTTAGACTAATGTAAATCCATCCTATAATGCTCTGTGGTAAATTTTAAAAAAATAAGAATATAAAACTATTATATATTCAATTATATATTGGTATATGTTACATATAATAACATATACTTTTTAAAATTTAAAAGAATAAGAGTATAAAAGTGATATATGGTTAGTCATACATTAATATATATTATATATAACAACATATATAAATTAAATTTTAAAAAATTAAGTTAATTAAAGAATGATATATGTGGATATATGTACATATATGTTATATATACTTTAATAGAAAAATAGTATATGTAAGTATATATTATATATACTTTAACTAAAGAATGGTATATGTGGATATATGTATGTGTTACATTTACTTTAGCTAAAAAATGATATTAGTAGGTATATGTAGTGTATGTTATATATAGTTTAACTAAAGAATGATATATGTGGATCTATATAGGTATATGTTACATATAATTTAACTGAAGAATAGTATATATAGGTATATATTACATATACTTTAACTGAAGAATATATATATATATATATTTGTATATATATATTACATATACTTTAACTGAAGAATGATATTATATATACTTTAATTAAAGAATGATATATGTGGATATAAGTGGGTATATATTATATATACTTTAACTAAATAATGATTTTTATAGGTATATGTGAGTATATGTTACATATACTTTAACTAAAGAATGATATATGTGGATATATGTAGATATACATTACATATACTTCAACTGAAAAGTGGTATTTGTAGGTATATATAAGTATATATTACATATATTTTAACTACAAAAAATGATATATATAGATATATGTGGGCATATATTACATATATTTTAACTAATGAATAATTTTTATAGGTATATATGGGTATATGTTGATATATGTAGATACACATAGGTATATGTGTGTATGTATTACACATATTTTAGCTGCAAAATGACATTTTTATAAATATAAGCTTTGTATTTCTAACAGTATATAGTGGTATATGTGGATATATGTTATATATACTTTAACTAAAGAATAACAATATATATGAGTATATGTTGGTATATGAAGATATATATTAGTATATGCGGATTTATGTTACATATAACTAGATATATATATATTATAATAATAATATATAGATATATTAGTATATGTTACATATAAAATGATATTTTTATAATTTTATATTAAAAAATATTTCAAAAGTATTTTTAAAAGTATAAAGTAAATAAAATATATTAATATAAATAAAAATAAAAAAATCACAAAAAAATAAATACAAAAAATTAAAAAATAATAAAAAAATATAAGAATAACAATATATATAATATATAATATATATACTTTAACTAAAAAATAATAATATATATGAATATATGGATATATATATGGATATATATAGGTATATAACTATTTTATATTTTTATTTAAAATTTAAAATTTTATTTTCAAAATAAGAGCGTATGTGAATATTTCTTATATATAAGTAAATACTTAATATAAATATTTTTAATTTAATATTTTAAAATTTTATTTAAAAAAATAAAAAGAAAGCAAAATGTTCACTGTTTTATAGCATACCTGTTTTAAAAGCAACAACAGTAGTTGAAATAGTATCTAATCAACGGCCCGCACAATTTTTGTTTACTTGTTTTTGTAAAAAAAAATATAAATATGGTATTTTTGAAAATTAAAAGAAATAGTAATATTTTTGAAAATAATTCTTGTTTTTAGGATAGTTTTATAAATGCCCCAATAATTAATTAGAAAGTCCGAATAAAACATGCATGAGATATAATTTTAGGAAATAATTTTAACACTATATTTGAGCCAAACCTTGGTTGGGCCAAATAATTATCCAATAAATAAAAAAAAATAACACTCTTCGCTATATTTTTTTTAAATTTTTATTTTTTACCAGAAGTATTTAGTTATTTTATTATAAACTATATAAAATTTATAAATTCATAATAAACTAATAATAAACTATTTATAATTTCATTATAAATTTATTAAAAATTAATAAATATTTGATATTTTGATAAATAATTTATAAATGTGATAAATTTAAAATTATTTTTAATTTTATTTTATATTTTTATCAAAAGCCCATAAATAAAAATATAAACAATAAAAAATATGATTATTCCATCTGATTATGGGAAGCGGATACGGAAACCATCCCTAGTCCGGTGGGAGAGGCCGAAGAATGGATATGTCAAATTGAATGTTGATGCATCTTACTCGGATTCTTTTGCCACAGGTGGTGCCATCTTGCGTGATGATAAAGGTCACTTTATTATTGGAAAATGTTTTATTTTGCAGGCATCTTCTCCTTTCAATGCCGAGATACAGGCTCTATTTCACAGTCTCTAATGGATTTTTTCTTTGGGCTACAATCAGATTGTTGCTGAAGTGGACTCCATCCAGGTGGTTGATATGGCCAACCGCCAAAGTTTTATCCCTTCTGAATATTCTTGGCTGATCAAGCTCCTCCCTTCTGTTACCATCTCCCATGTTTATCGTGAGGGTAACCAATCTGCCCATTTTTTAGCTTATTATTCTCGTGTTAATAAGATTTCTAGAACTTTTGACACTTTCATATCTTTGCCCAAATTTATTAAGGGCTTTGTACTGACTGATAATATTTATCCCTATTTGAGATATTAATAAAATTTGCCGGTGGTGCCGCCTACCTTTACTAAAAAAAAAATAATAATAATAATTTTAGATGATGGGCCAAGGAAACCTCAACTAACTATTCATAGACACATGTTTAAGATGGACTACGGATGGGAAGAGGCAAGTCCTAATATAGCGAAATCAAGAAAATTGAATTAGGGTTTTGACAAAAATATAAAAAATAATTTTAAATAATTTTAAATTTATTATATTTATGAATTATTTATCAATATACCAAAATTTATAAAATATTTATCAAAATATTAAATTTTTATTAGTTTACAATGAATTTACAATAAATTTATAATGAGTTTATTATTTGTTTATTATGAATTTATAAATTTTATATAGTTTATAATGAGTTTATAATAAAATGGCTAAAATACCTCCAATAAAAAGCAAAAAATTTTAAATAACATGGTGGGGAGTGTCATTTTCCAAAAATTGAATAGTTATGACAATGGAAATTTGGGCCAAAAAATTTTAAATAGTGAAGGGCTTTTGATAAAAATACAATAAAAATTAAAAATAATTTTAAATTTATTATATTTATAAAATATTTATCAAAATACTAAAATTTATAAAATATTTACTAAAATACCATATTTATATTAGTTTACAAAGAGTTTACAAAAAGTTTATAATAAGTTTATAATTAGTTTATAAATTTTACACAGTTTATAATAAAATGACTAAATATCTCTGATAAAAATATAAAAATTTAAAAATTCACAGTGAAGGTTGTCATTTTTATCATTTTTTCAATAGTGAAAGACCCAATATCCAGGAACCCAGCAAAATAAGGAATCTCCATCTAGGAGAATTAAATATTTGACACTTTTGTTTTGAGGCTGAATATTTTAACACTTAGGTTCACGCTAATCATTAGCCACCCTCGTCTTCCAAGTGGCACTCTCTCAAGTCACCAACAACCTTGTTAATTTGATCTTGGGTCCTTCCTCCATTTGCACCGAATCTGTTAGCCATAGGAAATAAAAACAACAAATCAAAGAGGGAAGAAAACAAAGCACGTGGTTTTGGCGCAAGAAGAATTCTAAGGAGAAAGTTTCTATGAATTAAGGCAAGTGAAAATTTATCTATAATTATCTCAATTAAGTACAAGAAGAAGGATAATTTGATAATTTAAATGCTTAATAATTAAGAAAAATAAGAATGAACCTGCTGGTAGTTTATATTTTGAACATGCACGGATATTTAGTTTCGGGTTTGCAGAAAAAACATACTTTCACATGTAGTTGTTCAGGGAACTATGTGAGTAAGACATACACTAAGCATACAAATGATTAATTGGTTGGATTAATAATATTGAAAAAATTACGCATATTTTTCTATAAAATATATTAGTGAGAAAATAAAATAACAACAAAAATAATATACCCACAAGTTTGATATCGGAGCTCGGCCAATTATGCATGCGTCTCTGGATCTGCTACAGATTATTTTATTGAATAGAAAAAATATACAAAGTGTTTACAACACTCACAACCCGCACCCAATTAGACCAAAGAATTTTTCTTCACAATTTTTTTACAAGCTTTTTTCTCAAACTCTCTAATTTTTGGGATATATTACAAATGAAAGGTAAAGGGTTTATATATGCTTCAAAAATAGATTGATAGAATTTTGTCAATGGTTAGACACATATTTTACCTAAGTTAGACATCTCCATTTTTTACTAAAAATTATCTAAGTTAGACACCTTCATTTTTTACTAAGAACTACCTAAGTTGGGTGCATCCATTTTAGATCAAAAAATGCACTTCCATTTTTTTTACTATAAAAATGGTTGGTGTAATTTTCTTAACAATCTCCCATTTGAAGAATGAATTCAATCTATCTTCACACCTCGATCTATGCAACAAATCTTTCTAGTCTAGTTACTCTTACAGGCCAACTGAAGTTGAGCACAACTTCAATTTGTCTATAGCCATCGTCTTTGTTAACATATCCGCCGGATTCTTACTTCTTTGAATTTTCTCCAGTATTAACATCTCATCCTCTAACAGAGATTTGATGAAATGATAATGAAGTTCAATATAATTGATTTTAGAATGAAATGTTGAATTATTTGCCAAGTGTATTACACTCTGACTATTATTGTGTAAGACATTCTTCTTTTGCTTGAATCCTAACTCAGTTAACAAACCTTGAAGCCATATCATCTCTTTATTGACTTCAATCACTGCTACATACTTAGCCTCTGCAATGGATAAAGTGACAATCTTCTGTAACTTCGACATCCAACTAACAACTGTATTTTCAGCAATGAATATATAATCGGCGGTGATTTTTTGGTGATTGACTTCACCTCCAAAGTTTGCATCTACATAGCCTTGTGCTTTTAACTCTCATTTACTAAAGTATAAACATTTCTATGTGGTACCTCATAGATATCTCAAAATTCATTTTACTACTTCCCAATGGACTTTCTCTGGATTTGATATAAACATGCTAATTACTCCCACTGCATAGCCAATGTTTAGTCTTGTACATACCATTGTGTACATCAAGCTTCCAATGGCTAAGGAGTAAGAAACTTTAGCAATGAGTTCTCTCTCTTCCTCTGTATGAAGATATTGATCCTTAGATAGACGAAAGAGACTAGCCATGAGTGTGCTGACTGGCTTGGCGTCACCCATGTTGAATATCTGCAAAATACGATTGATGTACTCTATCTGAGATAACTGCAAAAGTTAATTCTACTTATCTCTTATGTCTTCATTCCAAGAATCTTCTTTGTTAGACTTAAGTCTTTCATGTCAAATTCCTTTGACAATTGCTGCTTCAACCTTCTGATATCCTTCATATCTGAACATGCTACTAACATGCCATCGACATAAAGTAATAAAATAATATAACTGAAGCTACATCTTTTGAAGTAGCAATAGTAGTTGGCGTTGCACCTCTGGAATCCTTCCTTGTGGATGAAGTCATCAATCTTTCTGTACCACTGTCTTGGGGCTTGTTTTAGGCCATACAAGCTTTTCTTAAGTCTGTATACCATATTTTCTTTCCCTTTTTTTTTGAGAAACCTTCTAGTTAGTACGTGTATATCTCCTCATCCAACTCTCGGTGAAATGCGGTCGTCACATCTAACTATTCAAGATAAAGACCTTTAATGACAATAATACTCAATATGGATCTGATAGTATTGAGCTTCACAACATGAGCAAAAATGTCGGTGTAGTCAATTCCTTCATTTTGCTGAAATTCTTTAACAACTAGTTGGGTTTTTTATCTCTTAGAACCATCATGCTCCTTTTCACCCGATACACCCATTTGTTGTGAAGTGCCTTCTTCCCTATGGATAACTCAACTAGTTCTCATGCTTGGTTAGAGATCAGAGGCTTCATCTCATCTTTCATGGTAAGCTCCCACTAACTAGCGTATTTAGTCTGACAAGCTTCATCATAGCATTCAGGCTCTCCTTGATTAGTGAGCAAAAAATAGTTCATGTATCTCCTGTTAGGCATATGATGTTGAGAAGACCTTCTCAATACAGGAGTTGGAGTAGGAGGTTGTGGTGTATCATACTACTGAATACTGCTTTGCTCAACGAGTTCCTCTAGCTGAAGACTTGCTATAATCGACTTTGTCATGGGATTATCCAAGACATCATCTATATCTGCAAATACTGGCTCACCCTGCTTTGTATTATTGGCATCGATTTTATGCATGTCCTTGTACATCACTTTTTCATTGAAAATCACATCTCTATTGCGAATCACCTTTTTGTTTTTATCATCCCAAATGCGATAGCCAAAATCATCCTTACCATAGCTGATGAAGATGCATTTCTTAGATTTGGGATCAAGCTTATTTCTACTTTGATCACTAATATGCACTTATGCTACACAACCGAAAAATTTTAGATGTGATAGTTTTATCTCTTTCCTGCTCCATACCTCTTCTGGCATTCTATACTCCAATGCTTCTGGCTTTTTCCCGCTCCGTACCTTTTCCCTTAAGCTTTTTTCTCAAACTCTCTAATTTTTGAGATATATTCCAAATGAAAGTTAAAGGATTTATATAGACTTCAAAAATAGGTTAGTAGAATTTTGTCAATGGTTAGGCACATCTTTTACCTAAATTAGACATCTCTATTTTTTTACTAAGAATTATCTAAGTTAGACACCTCCATTTTTTACTAAGAATTACCTAAATTAGACACCTTCATTTTGGACTAAACAATGCACCTTAATTTTTTTACTCTAAAAATGGTTGGTAAAATTTCCTTGACAAATAAACTTATACATTAGTGTGTATAGTTGATGTGAATTAATGGGTATTTATAATAAATAATAAATAAACACTTGATAACTGCAAAAGTAAAATGGTCACCTAAATATAAATATGTGCAGTACAAAAACTTGCACGGAAGTATTATGGCCATATAAGGGCCCACCTTAGGGAATCTACATAATTATATGCAAAATGTTTTTAGGCCTGTTAAGCATATCCATTAATGAGATAAGTAATAATAAGGAAAAATTAGGAAGTTAAACGCAATGCACATAATAATAGAAACTATATTAATTTAACAAGTTACGACTAGGTGTCGAATTATATATATATTAAAACCAAGTGTATGTCTATGCTATCTTTGTAGGTAAACGGATTCAAGTAAATTTTGAAAGGGAAGAGGACCCTTAGAAATTACTAACTATGAGCTAACTTTGGAGAAAAGGTGAGAAAACAAATCATGTCAATTTCTGATTTAAATCATGTTTCAAGTTATGTTTCAAATCTGTTTTAATTCTGTGTATGTTATTAAAGGTATAAGCTTGACCCTTATGTCTCCTGTTTGAACTGTGCAAGTTAAATATTCACGGTTTATGTGCAAGTACAAGCTGATGAATTATAACTCATGTTACAAGCTCATTCCAGTCATGTTGTTTCAAGACCATGTTCATGTTTACCATGTTTCAAGTTCAAGACATGTTTCAAGCAAGCTTCATCTATGTTTTAACTTAATAATATCTAGTTTTAAAAATGGTATCATGCTTTCAATGCAAGTAATTATATTCTCATGTTTCAAGAAATTATATTTTACAAGCAAGATTTTTCATGGTTTTCAAGTTGTCATGTACACAAGCAATAACCCTACCAATGGAGGGTAAACCATTAGATAGTGTGCACTATTAAACCTAACGAATAGGGGCATGTATCTGTGCTTTATTAGAAAGGCAACCTGGTTTTGGGCATGCATTATGATCAAACGTGAGACTATACAAGTGCAAGTACAGACCCGGTGTGAGTCCTTTTACATGTTACAAGTGGAAGATACAAGTTACAAGTACAAGTGCAAGTGACATGACAAGTATTTTTACAAGTCAAGCAAATTACTTTCTATGTTTTTTATGCCAAGATTTATTTATTCTTTGCATTTGTTTCAAGATATTTACTTTCAATCCAGTATCATTATGCAAGTTGTGTTTTCAAATTCAAGATTAGATTGCACGTCGGGTATGGTTTATTTTCTCACTGAGGTGAAAGTTCATTCCATAATAACAGTTAATATAAGTTAGAAGGTACAAACTTCCTTTTCTTCCTCCAAGGAGCTTGAAGTGGGAAAAAAATCATTTGTAATTTAAGAGAAACTTAAGCTTGTATATGTATATAAGTTATGTAAACTATCCAATGTTTGAATTTGTTTAGGCACTCTATGGTGTGAAGGTAAAATAGTATAATAAGACTTTTATTTCATTATTGTCAATATTTTAGTAATAAAATTTATATCTTATATTTTCAATAAATTTCATTTTATTATAATGGAAACTTTCAATTAACACTAAGAATATTTTTGTTCTACTTAACACTTTAGGTACTATAATTTAAGATAACATTCTAGGATATTTTCAGTCAATATATAATTTAACACTTTTGGACACATTCATTATGTTCGATTCAGCAATATTCAATTTAATAAAATTTTATTAAATCTCACTTTTTATTATGATTGCTATATACTTTTAGTACATGTCTACATATAAATTTCTTATAATCCAATAATTTAATATAAAAAAATCATTAACATATATATAATCCAGTACGCCTTTTCTTGTTTTTATACTTTTGCCCTTATATACTGAATTTTAAATCTTAGAATCAGATAATGGGTCACTGATGACAAGTAAATACTAATTGTAAAGAATATGGCCAATGACCCACTAATGGCACGAATGTCCACTATCACTTATGACATAAAGTGTCCACTGAAGGTACAAAATTCCCACTAACACTATGGAGGTTTCCCTCTAGCTAGCTATTCAATCCAAAGACTAGATTTATTATCAGTATAATTGGACAATTCACTTATTTTCTCATTTTCAGTCAATTTTATAATCAATAATAATAAAAATAACATTTTTAATAATTGTTTTAAAACAACAACCACTTTCTTCATTAACAAACTGACATTAAAACTTTAATAATTAAATTTAATAAACTTTATTTCGTCCATTTGCTATATAAATTTTTTTTCTCAACTCTTCAAAATCTGTCAGATTCTTACTTTCTCTAGAAGTCTCTCTTTCCTAATTCTTTCTCAATACTAAATCTCCATTAAAAATTATACAGATTTAAACATAGGTCTTAGGAATGTACAAAAACTCATATTTAAAGTTTCATATTTTTCTAAGTTTCTTTACTATGTTTAAAAATTATATTTTCCAAACCTATATATTATGTTTTTAAAATAACTTTACTGACAGTACCCATTTTATAATTTTATTTATGCAAGAAATCTTTATAACAATTCATGAAATTTTAACCACATAACATAAACACATATAGTAACGTTTACATAAAATTTTGGAATTTTATATGCTCATTTGCCTTATTTTTAAATTGTATTTACTTAACCTTACAAATTCTAGTTTTGCAGTCACTATTCTGGCAATTTTATTTTTTATTTTATTTTTATCATTAAACTTTTATTAAAATTTATGAAATTTTAATCATATGTGTTAAACATAAATATGATCTTACATTTAAAATTTCAGATGTTTTTGGGTTATTTTACTATGATTTCTAATTAAGTTTCCTAAATCTTAAAATTCTAGCTCTATTGGCACAATCATGGAAGCTTGTATTCTTCTATTTTTCTTTCATATTAAATCATGGAAGTTTGTATTCTTCTATTTTTCTTTCATATTAAATTATCTTTAAAAATTATAAAATTTTATACACAATCTAATAACACATAGATAAATGTGAAAGTAAAATTTTATAATTTTTAAACTTTTCTAGGTTAGTCTAAAAATTCATACTAAAGACACTTCACAATTAATTCAATTAATATGGTTCAACTACCTTTGATAAGTATTAAAAATAAAAACAAATTAAATAATAGTAAACTATTAATGCACAAGCACAAACCTCTTTCAAAATAACTTTTTCTTTTATCTTTTCTCACTTCCCTTTAATCATATGATGATAATCTTAGTAATTCTCATATAAACCAGTGAATTCCATTAAAATTTTGAGTTATAAGTGAAGATTTTTGTGTTTTCATATATGGTGATGGAAGAAGGAAGAAGAAGAGGGATATGCTGGTAGTGAAAAGGTGTGAGGAGTTTTTGGATGGAAAAGAAGAATAAATAAAAATCTAGAAATAAAAAATTACTCACATGCCATTTAGGGTTTTGATCCTATGAGGTATTCTCACCATAAATTTCGTATATCCACTTTCTTAAATTATTTATAATCCAAATTTTAATTCTATAAAATCATAAAAATAATTATTTTAATTATTTTACAGTCATATTATCTATATTTCATATTTCAATTATGGTAAAATTTTATTTTAAGGCCACAAGGGCATTTTTATAATTTTTACAGCTTTAAATTTTTTTTCAAAAAAATACCTATTAAATATATATACAGATTTAATTTTTCACTTCTTAAGGCTTATTTTACCTTATTTCTATCAATTCTAAATATCCAAGCTACATATAACATCATAATCAGTCCGCTATTTATTTATATGTGCACATAATATAGAAAATTATTACTTAAAATTTTCAGACATTACAGCTCGGATTTTAGGGTGCCTTAATCAACAAATAATAGAGTTCACTAGGTACCAAATGAAATTAAATGCAAAGGGTTGATACAATTGGAAGGTAGCAGGGTTACTAAAAAGGAATGTCTCTCTTACGTGGGAATAGTTCACTGTCATGGTCATGGATGAGTATTTGCCTGACAGTTTGCAACAAAAAAAGGCCTTAGAATTTGAGATATTAGAGTAGATGCTGGATATAAGTGTACCTGAATACACTAAGCAATTTAATCACCTAAGTATGTACATGCTCTAGTACCAGATGAAGCTTCTAGAATTCATAGGTTCCGAAGAGGTTTGATTGGCCCACTGTATAAAAGTTTGGTGCCCTAGGATTTCAATTCCTTTTCTAAGTTAGTTGACAAAGCACAAATGATAGAAAAACAAAGAAAAGGAAGTGCAAGCCTCTAGAAAAAGGAAAAGGGAAAATAACAAGCAAGAATGAAGAGGGGACAACATAACCAAGATTGTCAGATTAACTTCCCATTTAGCTCTAATAAATATACCAAAGGGATTTTAAGGAAGAAGCCAGTCAAGGTCTGAAGGGAACCTCACTAAACCTTTGGGACATGGATTTTCAAATCCTTTATGTCCCATATGTTGGAAATATTACAAAGAGCCATGCTATAAGTATAAGGGAGTGTGCAGATACTTGTTTTCTTATTTAATTTTGATAGGAATATTGGATCAAGGCACCGTTTTAGTATTTTGTCTTCCTTTAAAAATATTTCTAGCCTTTTATGAATTTTTTTTAGTTTTGGTAGTATGTTGCCTTTTAAATAAATTTTCTTATATGTAATTAGGGTCTCTGTAGCCCCAACTCTAAATAATCTAACCTTTTAGAAGATGAAGGGGGAAAAAGTTTTGGAGATTTTAATAACATTTTAGAAAAAAAAAATTTCTCTTATTTTATATTTATTTCCTGGGCATTCTCAGACTAAACAGGAATAACACCATTTTACTCTTGCTTATTTACTTCGGCTACGTCAGTTGGTATCAGAGCCGTGTTCGCTCATGGACAACTATAGCACTACGAGGACAACCACAAAAATGTATAAAGGAGGTTTTTGAGTGTGATCTCATAACCCACCTTGAGCACTGACTTAAACAAATGATGGAACGATTAACAAATCGAATGATTCAACTCATGAAAGATCAGTTAGAAGCATGATTATTGCATGTTCTTGGTTTAGATGGTGGAAGAATCAAAATTGATATATTTAACTCGCATGAAAAATTACATGAGGAAGATTATTTAAAGAATGATTTCAAAGAATTAGAACCAATTTTTGATGAATATGATGATGAGATGGAGGAAGTTGAAGAATCACAACTAGTTTTTGATGACTGTTGCGAAAAGATGGAAGAACTTAATATTTCACCAACATGTAATGAGCTCTTTGTGGTGTAAAGAATGATGACAGCGATCAATAAGGAAGAAGCAAAGGAATTGGTGGATGGTTCTACAAACAATAGAATCAACCAAATAAATATAAATATATTTACTGAAATATGTGGTTCAATTTGGGAATCATTTCAATATTCCGTTAAAATCCAACAACCATTCAAAGAATTTAAGGAATTGGCTAATGATGATTTGTAAAACAATTTACCATCTTTAAGGAATACTGAACATGTCATTGTAATATTTCAGTTATTGATTCTTCTGCATTATAAAACTCGAGGTCGAGTTTTTTCCAAGCAAGGGAGAATGATGGAGTAAAAAAAAAGGAAATAAGATTTCAAATCAATTTAAAATATGCAGATATTTGTTTCCTTATTTAATTTTGGTAGGAATATCGGATCAAGGCACCGTTTTAGTGTTTTGTTTGCCTTTAAAAGTATTTTCTTTTCTTTTATGAATTTTCTTTTAGTTTTGGTAGTATGTTATCTTTTAAATAAATTTTCTTATATGTAATTAGGGTCTCTATAGCCCTAACTCTATATAATGTAACCTTTTAGAAGATGAAGGGGAAAAAAGTTTTGGTGATTTTAAAAATATTTCAAAAGAGAAATTTTCTCTCATTTTGTGTTTATTTCCTCGGCATTCTCAGACTAAATAGGAATAACACCCTTTTACCCTTGCTTATTTACTTCCGCTACGTCAATGTAACAACCCGCTTTAATGGGTTAATTCTATTCAATAGCACTAGATTTTTTTTTATAGAGTTAAGGCATTATGGGAAATAATTCATGAATTAAAAATCTTGAAAATTTAAGCAAGCAATAACATGAATTAAAATTTAGAGAATCTAAACAAGTATGGGTAAATTAAATTTACCATCTGGAATAAGAAAGAATTAGTTATTAAAGTGAAATTTAAAGTTTTTTAATTCTATAGGTTAAAGGTAGTAAGGTGCAAATGGTTAATAGGCGAATATGTAGAAATGTAATACCCTGCTCCAGACATATAAGAATTATTAAAAGATAATTAATTAATTAATTAGAAAGTCCAAATAAAACATGCATGAGATATAATTTTAAGAAATAAATTTTTAATAATGTGAAAGCCATACTAGAGAACCCAAACTTCATATTTAAGTAGGCCAAGTGGAAGAATTAAATTTGAAAATAGTTAGCTATTACATTTAGTGAGATATAAAATAGGTAACACCATATTTGAGCCAAACCTTAGTCCAATAAATAAAAATATAAACAATAGGAAATATGTATAAATATACATATATAATTATAAGTGGACCATGAACTTAAGGCCTAACAATATTTTGTTTCACTTAAACTAAAGAGGAAATTACACCATATACATGTAAGCGGGGATTTTTGCCCCTGCTCTTAGTAGAATGGTTCTTGCGACTTCAACATTGTTATGCTCTAAGCTTTAGAGAATACGGGCTAAAGCCTAAAAAATAGGAGTCACCATCCGGACGGATCGAGAAGGAAATAGAAGGGGTGAATTACTCAATTCCTAAGGAATCTCCAACCCTTACTGGGTTTGAAAAATTGGGTATACATGGAAAATGTGAGAAGTGACCTAGCACTCCCATAACGCCCACTTTATTGAAACCGCCCTCCTTTTTAGGTCTAAATATTATTAAATTTTTACATTATTACAATATTATTTGTATTACAAATAATTTAAAGTAAATAAAATAAAAATTAATTATATAACTCAAACAATAAAATGGGAACCCATACTAGATGAAAACATACCCTTATAATATCTAAATGTTCATAATACAAATAAAGTAGGATAGGACACCCACAAAAGGGTAAAAACGTGTCCCTTACATTAATTTCTTAATATAAATTAAATAAAAAAAGTAAATTAAATAAACAAGGCACCACAAAGTGGAAACATGCCTGTTACAACCTTAAAATCCAATTAATAAAAATTGTAATCAAATAAATAAATCATCTTATAAAGAATTATAAAAATAGGGCAAAACTAATGAAATTAAGATTAATTACAAAAATTGTAATCAACAAGTAAATCTTAATATTAACCAATTAACGAAATATAAGACGCGACACATACGACAGTCCGGCTAGCTGATTAGTTGGTGGAGGTCAAAGGGGCAACGCCTTCGAACGATAAATGATTTACCACACTTGTTGAATGAGTTGTTGTCTTTGGAATATAAATTAGGATTTTAAATCATCAATTTAGGGTTCTAATTGCAAAATTAGGATTTTGGCTATAAAATTAGAGCCTCGGCATACAATTAGGGTTCTAATGCTTATTCAAACAAGATAAATTAAAACTGCTGATTTATTAAATTAAATAAGAGTATAGCAAACCATACCTGCGTTGTTGGTTCCACCAAATGATTTTATTGAACCAAGCTCGACCGTTTGCACAATTGATGTGGAAAGTCTGCGTCAACTAAGGTTTCTTGGTTGAATTTAAATAATCCAGAGATTCTTTATTGTTTCTCACAATATGGCTATTGTCTCTTGATTTCTATTGCTCACTGTCTCTCTTTTTTTGTTTATGGGTTTGTTTTCTTAATTGCAAATTGTAGCTTTTTCTTTATTCAGCTCTACTGCCTAATTACTACCCCTTTTGTAGCTCATTACTTTTATAAGCCAAATTAGAGCAACCTAAAACTGACTAATCCCTCCTAATCTTATTAGAGAAGCTTATTATTTATCTGACTGTATTTGAATTCTAATACAATTAGGATACTTAAAACTAAATTAAGACTGAATCAAGCCGGAATTAAGGCCTCATGGTGATTTGGGCTAGACGAATTCGCCATGAGCAATGGTTCATGCCGAATTGGCCTTGGCCATAGCCAATTCTTCATTGTCTCAATGATTCGGCTTCTTTTAAATTGGACCGGACTCAGTTCAGGGTTTTGATTGGGCTTTTAATTGGTATCGATCCGATTTGAGCTTTTAAAAATAGTTTGGATTTGATTTGGGACTTTTAATTGGGACTAAACTCATTTATGGTCAAAATTAAGGATCTATACTACATTTTAAATTTTATTTTCAATTTTATTGCTCCTAGTTTTCTTTTTCACTTTTAACCTTTTATTTTTTTTTAACCTTTTTTATGTTTTGATTTTTCAAAAACACGATCTTCTTCTTTCTTCCTCATATTGCAGGAGCCGCAACATGCAAGAATAGGAGCAATCTACCTTTCACTCCACGATTGCTTGAAGCTATAAAATGGCGAGAGAATCCAACCTGTAATAACAGTTCAATTTGCGGGTACAACTCCTGCACCACCTCTTCAATGCCAGTCCCTAGCCTCATCTTTTCAAGGTAAATGTCTCTTTGTGATTTTGAACTCGAAATTTTCATGGGCTTGAGTAAAGATTGTTGGTTTATCTATCTGTGAGCGCTTATATCTTGTGGGTAATGATTAATTTTTTTTTTTACAGATTTAATTTTTTCATAAATTTTTGGGTTGATTTGAAAAGGGAATTCATATGATTCTGAAGTTTTTATTTTCTTAAATCAAAGTTTAAGCAATGATGATTATGATTATTAGATTAAAGTTTCTGGAACTTTTATATAAGTATATGGCCATGTCTCTGGAGCTTGGACCTAATTCCATTATTATACACTTGAATGGCACTTCTATTATGGGTATAGTAACAGTTGACGATGGTGAACCATCCAGTTATTCGAGCTTTCATTTTTTCTATTTGTTCTAATTATGTTCCTCCTATTTTTTTTCTTGTGTGTTTGATCATCAAGTGAACTAGTATTTGATTTCCGGTGATTATTTTATAGTTACATGTTATGGAAATTTCAGGGATGACTCTGTAAAGGCAGAGACCAAGAATAGTGTTAAGCCATTCAATAGAAGATATTCAAGCAATGAGCCACCATGATAAGTTACATCACATTCATGACAAAGAAACTCGTGGAAGGAGTGATGTTATTGATGAGAACACCCTTATTAATGAATCTAAAGGGCCAAGTGTTTTTCAATGAGCTAAGGAAGAATTTGAAGCCCTTGTCGAAACACTCCACCATCACCAGAAGGCAGAATCTAGTGATTTTGTTTCTTCTTCATTGGTGAGGGAAACTGGGTTTTCAGCTTCAATTGGGAGGGCGCATGAAAAGGTATGTTCACCAGTTGGAAGAGGGCTTGAAAAAGTTTGTACTTCTCAGGCTAGCAAGAAAGATTAAACTGAAAATTGTTTGTATAACATTGACATATTTTGCTTGCTTATGTGATTTATCATTTTGGGATAATAATTATAATTGTAGTATAAATTTCTTTTTAGGAATTTTAAATTTAATATTTTATATATCTCGAATTAATAAACATATTTTTATATTTATTAATAAAATATATTATTAATTTGAGCAAGCAAGCCGGATATTGAGTGACACTGGTAAGTTTTTGTGAGAGTTTTGTTTAGTTGAATTCTCATCTTGCTAACTTAGTTGACTTGTCATCCTGTTATTTCTTAGTTTTCTTCTTTATTAATTCAAGTAAAACTATATAATATTAGGCCGACAAACCAATCCTTTTCTACTTCTCGCTTCATCAAAAGCAATTACGTTTGATGATATATATATTTTTTGTTTCATAAGAACTAAAAAAATTAATTTTTATTACGTACAAATTTATAAAATATAAAATAATTTGGAGAAATAGTAGTAGAAGAAGAAGCGCTTGGGTTTTAAAGTTGTCAAAATAAAAGTAATACATATTTAGTTATATATCAGTATATATTATATATAACATTATATACGTGAAAAGAATAAAAATATACAATTAATATTTATTTAGTTATATATTGATATATAGTATATATAACAATATATATATATTAAATATAACAACATTATATAACTAGAAATTATCTACTAATTAAATACTTATACTAATTAAGTTTAAATAATATATTCTATATGAAACGTGTTAATCAAAATAGTATATATTATTTTAATTTTTTAATATGGGTATATGTTTCGGTATATTTTAAAAATGTGGGTATATTTTATACATTAACTTATATATGGGTATATTTTACAAATAAATAAATAATGAACAATAATATATATACAAGTATATGTTATATATACTTTAACTAAAAATAACAATATATGTTTGTATATATGAGTATATGTCGATATATATTACATATATTTTAATGAAAGAATAATAGTATATGTAGGTATATATTTCATATATGTAGGTATATATTGGTATATATTTCATATATTTGAACTAAAGAATAATAATATATATGAGTATATGTCGATATATGATGGTATATGTTGATATATATCAATATATATTTATTTTATATATTTATTTATATGTGGATATATATTATATATAACTAGATATACTAAAAAAAATAACAATAGATGATGATATATGTTATATATAACTAAATATATGTGAGTATGCGTTGTAAAAAGAATAACAATATATGTTACATATATATGGATATACACCAGTATATGTTGATATATGTCAGTGTACGTTACATATATTTTAACTAAAGAATATAGTATATTTGATATATGTCGGTATATATTACTTATACTTCAACTAAAGAGTAACAATATATCTGGGGTATGTAGGTATATGCTACATATATCTTCATATACTAAGATATTACAGATACATACTAATATTTTTATTTTTAAAAGACAATAGATATATATAGTTAAATTTATAATATAATGATGCATATTGATATTCTTTAACCAAGCCGATAGGTATATATAAGTATTTGATATCTATACATTTTGGTATACATATATATATATTTGTTTTCTTTTGTAATGCAATAGAATAACCAATATGTGAATTATGCTATATATTAAAAAATATATTTTTTAATAATTTTTATAGTATATGTGGAAATTATTTTTTTTAAAAATATAAGTTAAATAAAATATATTAATAAAAATAAAAATAAAAAATTATTTTCAAAATGGAGTATATATGAGTATATAAAGGTATTTATTACATATAAATAGAAACTTAATATAAATATTTTAATTTAATATTTTAAAAGGTTTATTTTAAAATTAAAAAATAAAAAAAACTAATACAAATGACCACTCTTTACTACATTTAAATTTGTTAATAGTTGAAAAGTTAATTATTATTTATAAAATTATAAAAATTCATTTACTACTTTTAAATTTGTTAAACATTTTACTCTTCTAACTTAAAATTATTATACTACAAAATACTTTAATTTTATGTTAGAGATTAAACTATTAATATTAAAACGATATAAATTAAAGTGCAAATTATAAAAAATCTTATTATCTATTATAATAATTTACCATAATTAATTTAAATTACTATTAGTTGCTGGAGATATTGTGCTAGCTCTGAGAAAGGTAACATGTTGGTACCATTTGCTGTTAATCTGATAAAAAGAATTGTATTGTATATATTATTTCTATCTGCCTTTTCCTAATTATACAATGCCAAATTATATCATTCCAAACTAAGCTATACAAGGTAAGTATTAATTACAATTATCCTATTCTGATATTGCTCCTTATTTCTTGCAGGCAGATGATCCTCCTCCTTTGATCCAGCCTCCAATCAAGCCTGGTCAACACTCCCCCTCAAGTTGTGTAGTGGGATCACCAATACCCAACTTGGATAATACTGAACCAAATATTCTTCCGGTGACTGCCTTAGTTAAAATGTCCGCCAATTGGTCTTCTGATCGAACAAAGGGTAACTCCACTATGCCTTCTTCGAGCTTTTCTTTAATAAAGTGTCGATCTACTTCCACGTGCTTAGTTCTGTCATGTTGTGGAGTTACCCTTTGTTCGATCAGAAGACCAATTGGTGAACATTTTAACTAAGGCAGTCACCGGAAGAATATTTGGTTCTCAGAGATACTTATTGCAGCTTTGTTGTCACACTTCAGTATGCAAGGGAGTCTTGGTGCAAAACCAATTTCAGTCATTAATTTTTTTACCCACAAGATTTCGGTCAAGCCTTTTTCTATTCCTCGGAATTCAGCTTCTACACTGGACAAGGCCACAACCTTTTGCTTCTTACTTCTCCAAGTCACTAGATTTCCTCCAACTAGAGTAAAATACCCTGAAGTGGATCTCCGATCATTTGGGTTACCAGCCCAGTCTGCATCAGTATAAACCTCGATATCTAAGTGCCCATTTCTTTCAAACATAATTCCTCTTCCAGAAGTCCCCTTTAGATATCGAACAATTCTCAATGCTGCCTCCATATGATCCTCCTGTGGTTGATGCATGAATTTACTCACAACACCTACCGCATATGCAATGTCAGGCCTTGTGTGTGCTAAGTAGATCAACTTTCCAACAAGCCTTTGATATCTCTCCTTGTCTGTCAAAGCTGCTCCTTCTATGATCTGAAGCCCATAATTTACTACCATAGGTGTTTCTACAGGTTTACAGTCAACCAATCTCGTTTCCGCTAAAAGATCAAGAATGTATTTCCTTTGGGATATAAAGATGCCTCTTCGTGACCTTAGTACCTCAATTCCTAAAAAATATTTAAGGCCTCCCAAATCCTTCATTTCAAATTCAGAAAACAAGCTCCTTCTTAATTGTGCCATTTCTTCTGAGTCACTCCCTGTTATGATCATATCATCCACATATATGATTAAACAGGTAATAAGGTTGCCTCGTTTCTTTAGGAATAAGGTATGATCTGAATTGCTTTGTCTGTACCCATATTTTTTTATGGCTATGGTAAATCTTCCAAACCATGCTCGAGGTGACTGCTTCAACCCATATAGCGCCTTTTTTAACCTGCATACTTCATTTCTTTGAAAGTCATCCCGAAAACCTGGAGGCACTTCCATATAAACTTCTTCATGAAGATCTCCATGAAGGAAGGCATTTTTTACATCAAACTGGTGGAGAGGCCAATTTTGATTCACTGCAACTGAGAATAGAATTCGGATTGTATCAATCTTAGCAACTGGAGAGAATGTTTCTGAATAATCAATGCCATAGGTCTGTGTGTATCCTTTAGCAACGAGCCTAGCCTTATAGCGTTCAATTATTCCATCAGCTTTATGTTTGATAGTAAATACCCATTTACACCCAACTGGGTGTTTACCTGCTGGAAGTGTACATTTTTCCCATGTGCCATTTTTTCTCTAGTGCCTCCATCTCAATCTTCATAGCTTTCCACCATTTAATTTCCTGTTTTGCCTCTTCTGCAGTTTTGGCCAGTGGTTTTGTACATAATGTAGTGGCAAACACCTTCGCAGCCTCAGACATATTCCCCCTCACAACATTGCCCACTGGATATTTAGAACATCGAGACACATGTTCTGGTGAGTATCTCCTGGGTGGTACTCCCCGAGTAGTTCTTGGTGGTAGAACATATCCCTCTGTTGCTTCTGTTTCAGGTTCCTGATTTTCATTGTCAGTATCATCAGTATTTATGTCAATGAGGGGTCTAGTAGGACTTACCTCTTGAAGAACCTCCATAGAGGGTGTACCATTGGGATATGTTTCAGGCTCGTCGATCTGTTCCCTGTCTGAAGGTGACTCGGTGGTACCAGGGCAAGGCTCTATTGGGACGCCATCTGTGACAATTAGGCTATCTAACCAAGCTATGGAGTCATTTTGAATCTCCCCCTGACGGCTAGATTGGTGGGTATAGTAAAATTCAGATTCAAGGAAATCACAATCCATGGTGACATGAATACGACGGGTTTGAGGATCATAGCATCTATACCCCTTTTGGTGTATTCCATACCCAATAAAGACACATTTTCGGGCACACGGGTCAAATTTATTCCGCTCATGCTTGGGAATATGAACATAAACAGTGCAGCCAAAGACTCTCGGAGGAAGGGTTAGAACTGATGATATATCTGTCTGGGTTTGAAGAATTTGTAGAGGTGTTTGATGTTCTAGGATTTTTGTAGGGAGTCAGTTGGTAAGGTAGACGGAGGTAGCAATCGCCTCAGGCCAAAAAGTTTTAGGTACATGGGCTTCAAACATTAGAGATCGGGTCATTTCTAAGAGAAAACGGTTTTTTCTTTCCGCAACTCCATTTTGTTGAGGTGTATTGGGGCATGTGGTCTGATGGATGATACCTTTTTCAGTGAAATTTTTTTTCATGGAATGATTAACATACTCCCCCCATTATCAGACTGTAAGGCTTGGATTTTTTTGTTGAATTGTGTGAGGACCATATTATAAAAAACAAAGAATTTTTCCGGAACCTCAGATTTATGTTTCAAGAAATATACCCAAGGCATGCGGGAGAAATCATCAATAAAAAGCACAAAGTACTGAAATTGACCACTTGTATTTGGAGCTGGGCCCTATACATCAGAATGTACTAAGGAAAACACAGAATTAACCCTAGTATTATTTGACACAAATGAAACTCTATGGTTTTTCGCAAGAATGCAAGTTTCACATGTAAAGTTCATATCATTACGCTTAAATAAGGTAGGAAACAAAATTTTAAGATAATGAAAGGACGAATGACCTAAACGTCTGTGCCAAAGCCAGATTTGCCTATCTGGTGTCCCATGAGCCAGCATCGCAGTTCCGTGTTGAGCCACCTCGTCAACATAGTAGAGACCTCCGCGCTCAGTACCACGCCCAATGATCGCCCCCGTATGAATGTCCTGCAACAGGAAAAAATGAGCAAACATGTAAACTCCACAATTCAATTCTTTTGTTACTTGGCTGATTGAGAGCAATTTACAAGACAATGACGGAACAAAAAGACATTTTGAGAGATTCAAAGTTGGAGTTATTGAAACAGTGCCAGCTCCCCGGACTTCAGATAATTCCCCATTTGCTGACTGGATATGGGTTCGATGTGGTTTTCTAAGTTCAACAATGTCCACTGGGTCATAGGTCATGGTATCTGTAGCTCCACAATAAAAAATCTAATTTGACATTTTTCCGGTGTTTTGGGTTGCGTGATAGGACTCGGATATATTTATTGGGCTTGGATAATTTTCTGGGCTAAATTGGGCTTCTGGACTCAATTGGGCTTGTTTATGGTTTGGGTTTTTTCCTGGGCATGGGCTGGACTCATTTGGGCTAGACTTTCTTGGGCTCATGGTGGGTTTTGACAATAAAGGGCTTGGGTTAAAAACAAACCCTAAACCCATTTTCATTTTACCCTTTGTGTTGTCTTTCTCCTTTGCTAGGGCCGCCACTCCCGATACTGCCTGCTCTCCTCTGCTTCCTTCTGTTCGGCTTCCCTGGCTGCCATGACTACCACTGGAGATGTCGGTGACCTCAAGGATGCCCACTCCAGTGGCACTCTTGCCACTGCCGGTTCGATTTGTTGCTTGGGTTCTGTGGGTTTCATCCCACCATTCCGGAAATCCAACCAATTTAAAGCATGTATCCCTGGTATGTTTTTTCATCCCACAATGACTGCAAGTCAAATTGGATTTGTCCTCGCGCTGTGATGATCTCTGATCTGAGCGCCTCTGGTTGTTCCTGCTTAAGTTTGGTCTAGGTTCATATCTGGGTTTTTCTCCTTGCTCTTTTATGAGTAAACCTGTCCCGATGTCCAAGGATGATGAATCCGCTTCTGGGTTGGTTGCCGGCCTCATTATTTGGAGCCTGGCAGCCTCCCGTCGGACCATGGAGTAAGCGGATTCAACTGAGGGTAGATGATCTGCTTTTAGGATGTCCCTGCGAATATTATCATATCTCTCATCCAGACCTGCTAAAAATTGATATAATCGATGTTCTTGAACAATTTTATTATATTTTGTGGTTCCATTTGCACAGCAATCCATTGGATTGGGCTGTCTCCTATCGATGTTCATCCATATTGCTTGTATCACGTTCCAGTATTCCTCTAAACTCTGTTGCCCCTGTACCTATTTGTTGGCTTTCATATGGAGATCATATATCTGCAAGGAATCTGTTCCACTCCCGTATGTGATTGCGAGGCCATCCCATAGTGCCTTTGTCGTGGGGTACTCTGCAACTTTGTTAACTAGCCGTGGCTCAATGTTTTGAATGAGCCAAGAAAATACCATAAGATCTGTCTGTTCCCACACTGAGAATTGTGGATCTGTATCTACTGGTGGTGGAGGTTGGCCGGTGATGTGTTGAGTCCGACCTCTACCACCAATTGCTATACGCATTAATCGGGCCCAAAGGGGATAATTATCTCCATCCAATTTCATCCCCAAATTCAAATTATCTGAGTTTGATTGGGATGTTTGTTCACTGGTGCTGGTTTTAAGCAGATTGGCAATTTGTAAAGTTAGCTCTTCTGCATTTTCCATCTTTGTTCTGGTTCAGGCTACTTGATTGGTAAGGTTTTCTGGTCGATAAAGGTATTTCTGGGTAAGTTTTAATGGTAGATGATGAGCAAGAATCTGACCTATGATTTCCAGGATCAAGAACACTGCTCTGATACCATGTTAATCTGATAAAAAGAATTGTATTGTATATATTATTTCTGTCTGCCTTTTCCTAATTATACAATGCCAAATTATATCATTCCAAGCTAAGCTATACAAGGTAAGTATTAATTACAATTATCCTATTCTGATATTGCTCCTTATTTCTTGCAGGCAGATGATCATCCTCCTTTGATCCAGCCTCCAATCAAGCCTGGTCAACATTTGCATGTGCAAAAGATTTCCTTTTCTTTTGACAAGTGATTGCTCTTACCTCTAAGCTATAATTTTATGCAGCATAGCAAGCGGCAACTAGGGACTAACCTAGGAAGATCATAGAGGAGCACATGATCCCCCCTCACCGGCGGCCAAAAGCACATATAGAAGATGGATGCTTTTGGCTGTCAGTAATGGCCACTGAAGAAGCGCCTTATGGCCAAATTTCCAGAGATGAGGTGAGGGGTTGAAGAAGACAACCCCTCACTCCCTCTTTTTTTTTTTTATAAAAATATCCCTGACTGAAATGACATTATTTCAGCCAAGGATTATAATTTTTTTAATATATAATGACCGAAATGATGCTATTTCAGTCTTATTAAAACGACGTCGTTTCAGTCTCCACATATTTAAAAAAATTTATTGCTTGTGTGAAGAGCAGCTCTGCCTCGCCACCAACGAAGAAGAAAGAGACGAAGTGAGGGGCGGGCTTGGGCTAGCTGCTGGCAAGGGCGGAGGGATAGGAGCTTTTCACCCGCAATGCACAACACCAGACCACCACCGACCAACGTTCATCACTAGACATGTGAAAATTTTACCCCCCCTCCCCCTCCCCCTTCAGAGAACCTCTAGTTTCTCCACTGGCAACAACATTGTACAAATGGAAGAAAATATACAAGCAAGCTGATTGTCGTATTTTTACAATTGAAAAATTTTTAGTAGAAATGAATTTTTTTAAACACTGTATTTTTTAAAAAAAGAATTTATTTTAAAGCATTTATGTAATTGTCCCATCAAATTGGTTAATAATAATAATAATTTTAGATGATGGGCCAAGGAAACCCAAGCTAATTATTAATAAACGCATGCTTCGGATGGACTAAGGATAGGAAGAGGCTAACTTTTAATAACCCAAAAGCAAGAAAATTGAATAGTTACTAAAAAGTCCCAAATAGTGAAAGACCCAATATGTAGGAACCCAACAAATGAGGAATCTCCATCTCGGAGAATTAAATATTTGACCCTTAGGTTGACACTAATCAACAAATAAAGCAAACTATTATGTTCTACACTATAAGACATTAAAATGGGGTGAAATATATTGTATACTATTTACATGACATATTTAATATGAGTTTATTTTTTTCGAAAGAAATAAAAGTTGAATTGGCAAGATATACTTATACCAGATATCTTTCTGATCCTCATAAAACTCGATTCCAAACAAGTTATGTCTTTACATATAATAAAATTGTTATTTTATATTGATTTATGAAGCAAACAATCACTGTTATTTTATCAAATTATTCAGAATTACTAGTTATTTAAGAGTAAGTTGTGAATATTTATGGTTAAGAAACATGGTCATCTATATCAGAGGAGCATAAGTATTTCTTGTCAAAAGATGACAAGATTACAATATTGTTTACAGATAATGCAACATGTATTAAACAAATAGTATAAGGCTACACAAAGTGTGATAGAACCAAACATATCTCGTCCAAGTTCTTTTACACTTATAAAGTCATAAAAGAAAGGTAAATTGATATTTACAAGGTTTGCTAAAGTAACAATTTAGAAAATTTATTCACAAAAATATTATTGATATCAATTTTCAAAAGACATGTACATGATATTGGAATATGTTTATTTAAAATATACATTAGTTGAATGTAATTTTGATGAAACATTACCCATGAATATTGTATAATTTTTTTTCGATAAGTTTTTATCTCACTGTATTTTATTAGCGATGTTTTAACGAAATATATTTATAGGGATAGTCATCCAAGGGTGTTAGAAAATATGTAAATTACTACTTAGATTAACTTTATCTTATTCAGATTATAGTTGTAATATGCTAATTACTTATACATCTAGATAAACCCGTCATTGGTAGTTTATATGACATAACTTACAATGAATAAAAATCCTTATACTCTTCTACCTTTTTTTTTTATATATTTTTCTATCTATTTCTTTATATTTACAACATGAAATTTTACAAGATTATGCTATATTTTTATGCAATTTAATCATAAATTGAATTAGATTATATTAAATTTCTTTGAGTTGATATAATATATTTACTTTGAATTTTGTATATTTAAAAAAATAAATTATACAAATCATTTCATTCCAAACAAATTAATAAAAAAAATTATTTATATTGAATTTTTGCAAAATCTGAATTATGAAATATGTCGAAAACAAATAAATGAGTCCCACCATGCATGCCTTTCCCCTCTTCAAATTTCATCGAGGTTCAAGCTCTGTGATTGAAGCCTCATTGATTGAGTTCGGAACACGGATGATCTGGGAATGATTTGATACAGCAGATTCTGAATTATTAAGAGCTGAACGTTGTGGCTCCATGTAACTGGACACATGATATGCTGGTCTTGATGGTGTTGCGAGAACAACAGAGGAGCTATCAAGCATGAGAACTACTGAAGCCATGTCTGGTCTTTCCATTGCATCCTTCTGTAAGCATAACAATCCTATATTGATACATCTCAATATCTCACTTTTCCATGAAACTTTCATTAAAATAGGATCTATTATAGCTGAAGCAGTCCCTTGATTCCAATTCTTCCATGCCTGCATGTACAAAAATTTTAAAAGATCTGCTTTATTCTTTTTCCATTTTTCAGATTTATTGCTCCAATATCCAATTAAAAAGAGAAATGTAGCAATTAGCATTTTCACTTACATAATTTAGAAGATTCCCTTCCTCTTCTCCGTTCTGAAAATCACTAGTCTTTTGACCAGTTATAATTTCCAAAACTAATACACCAAAACTATAGACATCTGACTTCACTGAGACAACCCCATGCAATGCATACTCTGGAGCCATGTAGCCACTGACACAACACATTGGTTAACTAATTTTAGCTATAATGATATTAATTAATAAAGGCTTCACACTTAATAAACTATGTACTCTGTTCCGCATCTGGATAACCATAACTTTTATAATAATTTATTAACTGTCTTGGCTCAGTTTATCAATAACTAACGCAACGTTATAAGTGATTTTTAAACTTACAAGGTTCCCATAACATTTTCTGTAGCATCCTGAGATTGATCTGTTGCAAACAACTTTGCAGTTCCAAAGTCTGAAATTTTAGGATTCATTTGTTCATCTAAGAGAATATTACTAAGTTTGAGATCTCGATGAATAATTCGAAGTTGAGAATCTTGATGAAGATAAAGAATTCCACGGGCTATGCCCACAATGATTTTGTATCGCGTCCTCCAATCCATTAGTAAACGCTTCCCTTCAGCTATAAATTAAAAACCCAATACTACTTACTGATGGACAAAAAGATTTAGCAGATAATATTGAGCTCTGATTCAATGGCGAATTACTCTGTAGGCTAGATGTAAAGGTACATGACAATAATAAATAAATTAAAATGAAAACACTAAAATAAACTAACTAAACTAAAATGAACAAAAGAAAAATTTAACTAAGGCAAAGTTCACGAATCACTACCAAAAATGAAGTGATCAAGACTTGAATTCGGCACAAACTCATATATGAGAAGCCTTTCATTTCCTTGAAAGCAGAAACCCAAAAGCCTAACCAGATTTCTATGTTGAAGCCTGGCCACTAACTTCACCTCATTAATAAATTGAATTTCTCCTGTCTTTGAGCTTCTTGACAGTCTCTTTACAGCTACCATTTGTCCATTTGGAAGGACACCCTGATCCATGCATGTATAATTAAGAACAAATTGAAGAGGGAAAAAAAGAAAGAAATATCAATATGAACAGGAATTCTGAAAAAAGAAATTTTGATATGATATTGTGATATTACCTTATAAACAGAGCCAAATCCACCCTGTCCGAGCTTGTTATTATCAGAGAAATCATCTGTTGCAAGTCTGATAATCTTGTAGTTAAATTGCAGGGATCCTTTACTATTTTCATCAAAATTTTCTGAAGATAAAGTATTACTGATTGCTTAATGCTCTCGGTAATGTTGATTAGAAATGACTAATTAATAACAACATAACTTACTTGCGGCATCTTGCTTTGGCTTCCTATAATGGAAGAGGGCGCAAATGAGGGCAATAAGTGCAATAAATACAATTGTAGGGACAACACTAATTACAACAGTGCGGACAGCGAAATTTCCATTCTCTGCCAAGATTAGAAAATTAAATTTTCACACAAATCTGAAACCGAAACAACAAATAATCAAATTTTCATGCTTTTTATTTTTCAAACTTTCTCTTATACCTACCTCTTCTTATCGAGGGAGGGGAAATACTGGGTGGAGGTGGAAGAGGAGTCGAAGTTGGAGGTGGAGTCTCAGCAATAGAATTATAGAATGGATACAAATCCCATCGGAAAATACAGCTAGGCATCGTAATATGACCTCCTCGCTTCCCATGGCAACAGTTAATGTATGATGCTGCTGTCTGTCGTAAACAATAGTCACAATCGACCTTAGATAGATCAGGAGTGCATTGCATTAATGCGTATATTTTTTCAAAGGGTGGTAATCTTGCTTCTCCACTTGCATACTTAACCTTAGAAGTCCCCATGGAAGCTCTGGTTGCTAGGCTTTCCATCAAATTATTCCAAATCTTATCAAACTCTTCTATATTTACATTTGACGGGAGGTCACCTGTATTAAAGCCTGCAACGCTAGGGAGTAGCTCCAGTTGTCCCAAAAAGGAGCGATTTGCATAGTGTATATAACAAGGGAAATCTACATTCCATGCCATTGATTCTTTTTCGTTTGGGCAGTTTTCAGTTACATATTTAGTTGTAGTATTGATACATTTGGAACAATCCTCTGATGAAGCATAATCTGCTCTGCACAGGGCCATACCATAAACTTTATCCGTGCCTTGGCCTACTGTGGTGGTGAAGAAACCGCCATTTGTTGTTATGTTTGAAGCTAAAGAAGACATCACGAGATCCCGGTTTTTGGCATATGTACTATTGGTTGTAAAATTTCCTCCATCATAACATTTCAACAGAGCATTGGCAAGGTTGATGCTTATGAGAATATGGCAAATAAGAGAAACAAAATCTACAGAACTCATATATCGCATTCTGATCACTGAAATGGGATATTGCTGAAACTGAAATGGAAGCCCTGAATTGAAGTGAATAAATTTCCAATGACAATAACAGAAATCATGATTTGATAGTGGATTCCATCATTTAATTATAATTATTACCCATACCTTGAAGTAACTCTTAGTTCTTGGAGTAACGCATACGCAAAGCCAGAAAAGTTCAACCACTAGCATCAAAGTCAAAGTCTTGGTCTTCGTTCCTAACCCATCAAAGTCAATAAGTTTGTTTGATTAATGAACACTTCTATAAACTCATTCATTTTCAGATTTATTGGTATTACGTCAACTTCATGAAATAAAAAATGTTCAACATAAATGACTGAAAGAAGAAAAATCATTATTAACCTTTTTTATTTAATCAAAAGGATTATTAGATCTTCAGAGGATAGTTAACTATTGAAATTTTTCCTTGGTATTCTATCCTATAGGTGGTAGGCTAATCTTTTGATTTAACTCTTTCTTCAAATATAAGCAGATAACTGATGGTACATTATTATTCTTATTTCTTTTTTTTGTCACCAGATAGAACTAAATGATTCCATTTTTTTAAATGACAAATTAAAATTCTTCATTTTTTGTAAATAATGATAGCAATTCTCATTTATGGTCTAACAATGAGAATCAAACTATAATTTTTTTTTTTAAAAAAAAAAGAGCAGACCTCTTGCCATTAAGTTAATCTTTATTTCAGTTAAACTCTCATTCTATTTATAATCAAAATTCGAACATATTCTTTTATAAAATAAAATTAGAGAAATTCTAAGTATAAAATTATGGCAGCATTTGTGTAAATTGTTACGAGTTTTGAATTGTAATTCTTATTTTCTATATCAAAATTTTCAAATAGATTAAGGATGTTATTTACACTTTATTCCATATTGTTTTCAATTTTGGAAAAAGAAAAAAAAACTGCTAGAATGGAATGAGATTGCTTTGCATCAATTGGGCCTAAAGCCCTAGTGTGTATATATGTTTGGAAAATTTATACTCTATAATATATATTTAAATTTTTTTTAAAAAAATATCTTATATTTTTAGTATATTTTTAATATACTTAATATATATTTTTAAAAATTGAACATACCTTTAATATATCAAATGTATACTAAAAATATACCTCTGAAAAATGATATTTTTGAAATTAAAAGTAAAAAAAAGGTATTTTTGAAATTGAAATTAAAAATGGATATTTTTAAAAATATTTTTATTTTTAGGATATTTTTGAGAAAATCCCTATATGTTTGTGCTCGTATTCAAGCAAGGATTCAGATCAAATTTTAAAAAATAGTTGATTGGTTGTCTTCTTGATCGAGCACAATCTTAAGATTTACATTCATAAAATTACCGTCTTTTGCCCTATGGTTGGATTCTTTTATTTTCATTATTGTTGTTGTTATTATTTTGAGGTAGAATAGAATATTAGCAATATTTAATACAGTAAAATAAATTGTATTACTATAGCATTATTAATTACTAATTGACCCAAATTTTTTTAAAAAAAAACAATGATATGGATTATGGAATTACAAAAGTTAATTTATTTAAAAAATGTGATACCGTTATACAAAAGTTGTATTTGAGATGCAAGCTAAATCAAGCCTATGTTTCTAGGAAAAACCAATCCCATTACTTATTCAATCAAATGGGTCCATCTAGATCTAGCCTTTATAGTCATAGTTGACTACTACTTTTAGAAATTGCATTCGAAACGTTCCTTGAAACTTGATTGATGTGTTTGGTGATGGTTATTAATTATTAGATTAAAAGAAATATAGATGTGGAAAGTATTTGGATATTGAAGCATTCCATGGTGGAAAAATCATCACACAATAAATTCCTTCTTTTGGTCTGTATTATGCTGAGAATCATGCTTTGGTTTAAGTTAGACTTAGTCCCCACATTCACAATTTTATACGTAAATAATTATTATGATCAAATTTAGCTTCTTATACCAATTAATAAAGCCTAGCCTTGTTTATTTTCCAATGTCCTTGACATGTTTGAATGCATACAAACAAATAATCAAGCCTTGTGGCTGGAAAACAACCCAAAGTGGCAAAACACCAACCGCACATTCATATTAACCAAGTTTTTCAAAGATGCATCTTAATCCAAAAATTATGTTTCCATACTTGATAAATAATTGAATAGTTAGAATAAATTATGCATTATGCAATTTTTTTTCCTAGTCATTAGTCAATACTATATATTATTGGCAATTTGTTTTTATCAAAATAAAATATATATTGGTTATAAGATCACTAGTATAAAAAATGAGAATTCAAAAAAATATTCATAAATAAAATACGTTTTTTTCAAATACTTAATTATAAGATATGTATCATAGACTGGGTAGAGGATTGGATCGATCAAGGAGTAATGGAGGTCAAGGCTCTAGTGGGTGATCCACTAGTGGTACATCTGTACCTTCTACCAGTATGAGCCAGCCGCATCTGCATCTGCGTTATATTTCAGATGATGTTCCACTTGAGGATCTTGTTGTTGACCATGCTACTGAGGATATGGTCTTATATGATCTTGCTCCTTCTCTTGACTCGCCCTCTATGAGGCTGCCCTAGGTGATGCTAGTATAACAACATCATCTCCAGGTGCAGATGGAAGGAAGGAGCATGTCAAAGTTCGAGAGGAAGAGTAAGTATTTTATTATTATTTTAAATTATTTATATTAAATGATTTATATTATACCAATTGACATATTTTAATTATTTACTTTTTTTTTTCATCTTGTAGCTATATCATTGAGCCACCTAGGTCTTCCATGAAATGCACCAAGAAGATTATAATGGAGAAGATGGATCATGCAAGAGTTTCTTGGAAGGTCGTCTCTTCAGAGCTAAAAAACTCTCGGTTTGAGGAGTTTAAGGTAAAAAAAATCTAAATTTAAATATTTAATATATAATTCCTCCAATTTTATAATTATGTGATACCAACTATCTCTTTTTTATTTTTTCAAAAATATTTTTACTGGGACCAGGCTATTGATAACCTGATTTGGATTGCCTTCATAAAGAAGAAACCTATTCGCTATAGCAGCTGAGCGAGGTGAAGGCTGTAGGAAAACAATCTTCATTTATTGATTATCAACTATGGGCCAACCTACAGCCCCGATGAAACTCTTCTAAGGGATAAGCACGTTCTGTCGTTGCCTCTCGAAACCAGTTATCTAATTTTGTAGATGATGCAAGTCCATCCACACATACAGGCGGCAACAAATCGTATCGCACTCATGCCCAAATACTTGTAAGTATATATATTTTAATATTTTTAATTTTATTAATTTTAGTTATCAAATTAATATTTTTAATTCAATAGGAGTCTACTCTAGGTAGGCCATCAATCAACTATGAGCTGTTTATGCATACGTACACTAGGGGTCATGACGGGCATTCATTTATGGATCAGCAGTCCCAATATATACATATAAGTAATTTCATAATTTTTTAACTAACTTTTATATTAAAATTTAAAACTAAAATAGTGTTTTCTAATTATATAGGATCGTTTCATTGCATCTCGGAATGAGGCTGCTCAGTTTGACATGCTCGTTGACGAGGATAACTTATTTTTATCTACTGTAGGCAGAGAGAAGAAAAAGAAGTTGTATGAACTTGGCTCCTAGTATGTCAGCACAATTTCTTCTTATTCGTCTTCTAGTTCTTTTGCTTTATGGAAGTAGATCAAACTTGAAGGAACAGTTAGCGGAGTGTGATTGGACATTTCAGCAGTAGATACAGGAGCATGTTCAGACTCAAGAGCAAAGCAAGGTGCAGAGGTTGATTCGACAACAGCTAAATGAGTTTATGACCAACTTCATACGAGGGACATTCTATCCATCACAACAGCAGCCTCCGGATCATCCTCATCCTCCTCCACCTCTACCTCCACCGCCTCCTAATTCTAGATCTTAGGATTTTTTTTCTATATTTTATTATTATACACATTTTAATGTATTACATTTATTTTTTTATTTATAATATTTTAAATTTTTCTTTAAATATACTTTTAATATTATATATTAATTTCCTTTTAATATCATAAATTTAATATTATATTTCGATTTAATATTATTATTTAATATAAATTTAATATTTAAATTCTAAAAATATAAAAAAATTGAAATTAAAAAAATTTTATTTTACCGACCGAAACATTAATTTTGTCGGTAAATAAAAAAATGGCAACATTTACCGATAGAATTTTTGTCGATAATACCAACATATAAAGCTTCTTTTGGTAAGTTACCAAGAATTATTTTGTTGGTCTTACTAGCAAATGCCTTTTTTTGTCGATAATAGCGATCGAAAGATTTTGTCAATATTACCTGGTGTCTACCCATAGATCTGCGGTAAGTAGTTGAGCCGGACCACCACATTATACCGAAACTTGAATAGGTCGAAACGAGCCATGCGTTTTGTTTAGACTTTATATATCGGGACTGGTAGAATGCTCTTCGACTGAGCTTGTGTCTAAGGCTCGGTTAGTTAATCGTTGCATCATTTCTTGCAAATTTATGACATCTCCTAATATTTTCTAACACTCCCACCATCTGCAGAGTTTTTCTTCTACCATCTGCAGAGTTTGTCTCCTACCATCTGTAGAGTTTGCCTCTCACCATCTTCAGAGCTTGTCTCCCACCATTTTCAGAGCTTGTCTCCCACTATCTTTAGAGCCTATCTCCCACCATCTTCAGAGCCTGTCTCCCACCTTTAATCTATAAACAGAGATAAAATGCTACAGGAAAGCCATCCCATTCTATTTTAACTATTAATTACGTATAGCCTCTATAAGAAAGGCCAAGCACTGAGTCTAAAAGTTTTTCCAATGAAGCCCGAGCCTCTTCTTTGTCTTGGAGGTCCTCCCATCTAGTCATTGAGCCAAAGAGCCCACGAGTTGAGCCTTGAGTCTGGAAGTCCACCTCGTCATCAATAGTGTAGTGAGCATGGACTAGCTAATCCCTAAAGATGGATAACAAGACTTAAATCCCAAATCATTCCAAACTAAACCACCCTATCACACCATAAAACCAACACATCCAGCCGACCTACACCCCACAATGCCAATACATCACCCAAAATGCTTCATTCGATCATACCTTGAACCCATAAGAGCCAAAAGACATTGGCCCCTCAGCAATCCTAGCCCCCATAGTTGGACCCTCTATAACGAGCCCGCTTCAGTCTCATTCTCCCCTAGTACATATGAACCAAACATCAATACTTCCAGAAGGCCTGACAGAAAAGGACAGGTCAAGACTTGATTGTCTCTATTAGAGATTTAATCTCTATCATAAGACACCATACCGAGCTACCTACCCCCAACCATGATCACCCAGCTACCCATCAAGCCCCACCTCAGCCAACTCATCCTCAAACATTATCCCCGGCCTACTATCCCCCAACCCTCTCTAATGAATTTGACCAACACCCTATGAGAAATGACTCACCAGGACAACAAAACTAAGTTAGAAGAAGACTCTATTCTCCAGAAGACTCTGACTCTGAACTAGAAGTCCACTTTACTCAATACCCTACTGGGCTGAAGCACAAGGAGGGAAAGGTATCCTAGGGTGATCTCAATGGCCTCGTTGATGAGAGAATCAGGAAGATGCGCAAAAGAACCATATTGTAGTACGATACCACCTTCCAATCCCCATTATCCAAAGAAATTTTAACCGACACCTACCTGAGCTTCCATATATCAAAAATGAAAGAGTACGATGGCTGGTCTGATCCTTGAACACATGTTGATAGCTTTTACAATACTACTCTGGTATATACCACTTCAGACTTGGCCTTGTGCAAACTCTTTCCCAAAATCCTAACCGGTAATGCATATATTTGGTATAAAAGTTTAGAGCCAAATTCCATATTCAATTTTGGGCAGTTGACCAAGATGTTCATCAATAAGTTCATGGCATCCATTGACCCCAGGAATAACTTCGCAGATCTGCTTAAAATTGTGCAAAAACCCAAAGAGACACTTCAGCATTATGTTGAGAGGTTTAACTGTACTGTCAATAAGATTCCTAAGGTGAACTTCGAGTTAGCTCTGGAGGAGATGATCCGTAATACGGAGTACAAGCCATTCTCCAATTCCCTGAGTAAGAATCCTCCGGAGAACTTTGTTGACATCATGGACCGAGCTTATAATACATCCACATGGATGAAAATGACCGAATGTGAGAAAAACTTTGAGCCTCCAGGTTGGATAAATTGATAGGACTATATTTTGCACATAATTTAATGATTATTCTAGTTATATTTTTATCGTTATCAATTGAATTTGATCAATCTTTATTGTAAAAGCTAGAATATTCATCATTTCAAGAATAGAGTTGCAAGTATGAAGAAAAAGCTTATGTTGGCTAAAAATCATGGAAAAATGGAAAGGAGGTCAAATCAAGCTCAAAAATGGAAAATAATGAATTTACATGGTCTTATAAATCATGATACATGATTTTGAACTTGAAAATGGAATTAAAGATGAGAAATTAAGAGGTCCAGATTCGTTTTGAATCCCAGGGCCAAAGCTGTCAAAAAGCCATGGCCATGGGATTTGATTTGAAGCTGTCCAAGTTTTTCAATGACAGAAATTGCAAGGGCAGAAGCATTGGGAAAGCCACGATCGTGGGGCTCAAAGGCCACGACCGTGGCATGGATTTTGGCTTTGTTTTGAAGAGATTTTTCATATTTCAGAAGCATATTGAAAGCCACGACCGTGGCACTCAAAACCCATGACCGTGGGATTGATTTCTCTATTGTTCAAGCCAAGAAAGAGAAGAAAATTCAAGTTGGCAGTTTCAACTGCAATGCCATGACCGTGGCATTGAAAAGCCACAACTGTGGCCTTTCAGACCGACCATTTTACAGCTCTAAAGTATTCAAACTGACCAAACCAACTCAGGCCACGACCGTGGCACTCAAAAGCCACGACCGTGGGGCCGAAAATCATGACTTTAAGTAAATAATTGGGTTGGTGGTGAACAAAATGAGATGTGGTCTAACCTTTTCAATTTTTCCCACTAAAGAAGCTTCCAAACACTCTATTTATACACACTTCCTCCAAGGTATGAGGGAGGTAATAGATTAGATTAGATTCATCCAAATAAATTTAGTTTAGACGTGTGAAATTCTGCTTCAAGGGGGAGTTCAAGATCCAAGTCAAGATCTTCTTCAAAGAAATAGAGTTTGATCTTTCTTATTCCTTTTAATTATGTCTTCATTTACCATTTTGAATATTTGTAATGTTTTTATTTCAATAATGAAGAACTAATCCTTTTTAGGGTTGGTCCCTTTAATTGAATTTATCATGGAGTTATAAATGTCTATTTGGTTAATTTAGTTATCCTTTGATTATTTTGTTGTCTTTAATCTTAATGCTTTGATTATTTGGCCAATGATTAATTGATTTGAGATGTTGTGTGATGGAGCGAGAGTGGAAGCATGACATTAGTCCAAGGAGATAATAATCTTAAGTAAGTTTCTCACTTAGAGATAAGGTTAAACCCCTTAAGAGGTTGATTCAAGATTCTCATAAAACTTAATTAATTGATTTAATTACTTATGATCACAAGAGTAGACGTAAGGATTAAAGTCGATATTAGTTCTAGTACTTGAGAGAGACTTGAACTTAATTTAGGAGAATCTAACCATTAATAAAGGAAGACTGAATTAAATCGATACCTTAGAAAATTCATGATAAATCAATAAAGGTGACTAAACCCTAAGTCTTAAATTATTAGAAATTTATTCATTGTCATTTTAGTTAAATCATAAAATCAAATTTGATTATCCAAATATTAATCAGTTTAATAGTTTTGTACTTAGAATTAACCTCCTCGTGGGAACGATACTCTACTCTTCATATATTACTTGTTAATGATCTGTGCACTTGCAGATAGCTAGGCTAAGTCCGCGACAAGTTTTTGGTGCCGCTGCCGGGAAGGCAATCATTCTGATATTGATAATATTAAACTGTTATTACTTTGAATTTTTATTTTATCTACATTATTTCTTTAAATTTTTTTTAGGATTACATGCGTAGCAATCCACACACTCAACTTGTACCCCATAATCCTGAAATTGAAAAATTTTATAGAAAGCAAAACGAGGAAAGAAGAGAAAGAAGAAGAGGAGAAGGAACTTCAATTGAAATCCATTTAGAAGAAGTAGCATTTTCTTCAGAAGAAGAAGAAGAAATCATGGGAGATCCACAGAACATGACCCTGAAACAATATGCTATGCAATCTGCTCACCCAATATCTAGCATAGTCAAACCTCCTGTGCAAGCCAACACATTTGATATAAAACCAGCACTTATTAATTTAATTTAGCAATCTGTTTTTCATTGCTTACCACATGAGGATACTTATGCTCATATTTTAATTTTTTTAGAAATGTGTGATACATTTAAAATTAATGGTATATCTGATGATGCTATTAGGTTGCGACTTTTTCCAGTTTTGTTAAGAGATCAAGCAAAAGATTGGCTCATTTCTAAGGCACCAGGTACATTCTCCACTTGGGATCAATTAGCCACTGCATTTTTGGCAAAATATTTTCTACCTGCAAAGACGGCTAAATTAAGGAATGATATCACAAGTTTCATTCAACAAGATGGGGAGAGCTTATATGAAGCTTGGGAACTATTTAAGAATTTACAGAGAAAATGTCCTCACCATGGAGTCCCGGAATGGCTTTTAATTCAAACCTTTTATAATGGACTTCATCCAAATATTAAGGGAATGATTGATGCAGCAGCAGGATGTGCAATAATGACCAAAGCTCCTTCTGAAGCAACCGATTTAATTGAAGAAATGGCAGCAAATAATTATCATTGGACTTCAGAATGAGGTATGAATAAAAGAGTTGCAGGTTTACATGAAATTGATAGTTTTTCTTTACTTGCAGCTAAAGTGGATACAATTGCCAAGAAATTGGAGCATATCAATTTGTCATCATCATCTCCAATTTGGAAGGATGTGGAGGAAACCATGATATAACTGATTGCAAAATTATGGAGCACGTCCAGTTTGTGGGGAATCAAAATGGAGGTCCAACTTTCCCACAAGGAAACACTTACAACCCCACATGGAGAAATCACCCTAATTTGGCATGGGGAAATCAAGGCAATCAAAAAGCACCATATCAGCCACCATACATGAAAAATCAAAACCAAGGCCAAATTCATCCTCCTGAAAAACCATCCTATAAATTGGCTTTGGAAAAATTTATTGGTGCAACTTCAGAAAGGTTCGACAAGCTGGAAAAACAATATGACAAGCTTGAATCAAGGATGGAACAAATTGCAGTTCAAAATAGAAATCTTGAAATTCAAGTTGGTCAAATAACAAGTTCTCTTCACACTCGACCACAAGGAGCACTTCCAAGCCAACCAGAAATCAATCCAAGAGAACTTTGTAATGCTATTTTCCTAAATAGCATTCAAATTGAGGATTCTTTACTAGAGCCCCAAATTTATCAAATTTCTTCTTCTAAAATAAAAGAAAGTGAAGCTAAACAAGAGGAGGCACCATTAAAGCAAGTGGTCAGACCTTATGTGCCACCTATTCCTTTTCCTCAAAGGTTAAAGAAAAATATGGAGGAAAATGCAAAGATTGCACTTACTGAGGAGTGCAACAATCTTTTTCAGGATAAAATCCCTTCTAAACTTGAAGACCCAGGGAGTACTTCGATTCCTTATCAAATTGGTAGATTAAATTTTCAAAATGCATTATGTGATTCAGGTGCTAGTATTAATTTAATGCCTTTATCTATTTTCAGGAAATTAAAACTTGCACAAATGAAACCTACCAATTTAGTATTGTAGCTTGCAGATAAATCAGTCAAATGCCCAAAAGGACTTGCAGAAAATGTGCTTGTAAAAATGAAAAAATTTTACATCCCTGATTATTTCATGATAGTTGATTTAAATAAGGATGAATATGCTCCATTGATTTTTGGGAGATCCTTCTTAGCCACGATTGGAGTTGTAATTGATGTGAAAAATGGTAAACTCACTTCAAAGATTGAAGATGAACAAATGGAAATTAACATGATCAAATCTCCAAAAGCACTCAAGGATTGCCAAATTCAAAACTCCAATCCAAAGGAGGGAAAATACAATTTAGCCTCATCAAGCTTACAAGCGCAATTTGAAGGGTATAATGAACTTGGGAAGCAAAATTCCAAGTCAACTATAGACAACAACATAGTGGGAAAGGAAGTAATTTGTGATCTTCCACCTTGAGGATTAGAAGTTATAGTCAAGCTAAAGACTATTAATTAGCGCTTTTTAGGAGGCAACCCAATGTTTTATTTAAACTTTATCTTTTATTTTTGGTTTTATTTTTGTGTTTTGCATTTTTATTTTAGATGAACTTGGATGGAAAAGAGCTTTTGATGGATTCTTCTTGCAAAAGGCAAAATTAAGAATGGACATGCACACCCCCTCCACCACCCAATGCCTAAACCACTGAGGACAGTGGAAAGCTTCAAGTTTGGGGGAGTTTAGCCCAAAATTTAGTAATTTATTCTATTCCCTTTTGAATTTAATTACTCTTTCATAAATGTTGAGATATGGGGTACCTACGAAAAACTTTCGATATAAAAAAAAATTTCTTGCAATCTTGCACTTGAATGATTAAATTCATGATAGGCTAATAAAATTTTGTGATTTAATGATGCTAATTATATGGATATACTTAAATTTATCTTTTGAAATAAAGATTTTGTGAAGAACTGTACTTTATAGATTTTGACTTGAATACATTCTTGATTTTAGTTGAAAGTGATCAATGGTATATGCATACTTAGAGATGACTCCTACTCTTTTGTCATTTATTTTTTATTATCTTATGCCTAAGCCTATAACATGTTTGAAAGAACTTTTGAGGCAAAATTAAACCTTGTTAAATAGGAAAAAAGATGATTTAGGCATTGTTTGTGTAGCCAAATTCTTATATCCACCATATTTGAACATTGCCTCTAGTTGTCCCCTTTGAGCCAAATTGAATATTCTAGCTTGTTGTTCTTTTTCATTAAATACTTATATCTACCTTTTATGGTTAATTATCTTTTGGTATATCTTCCTATTATTTATGCTCAATTGGAGAAAGAAAATAAAATGGGAAAGCTCCTTTAGATTTCTCATTAATAAAATTTCAAGTTTTGGGGAAAATATAAAATATAAAATATATACATAAAAAAAATAGTAAAAATAAAATTTCCCTGCTAGTATGCCAAAGCAATTGAGGAAAAATCATATCTATTAACGAACTCTCCAAAACCATTAAGAAGAGTTGCAATCGAAACCTTGGAAGGTATTCAAAAAGTTAAGCGTCACTTTAGCCTCAACCCTTTTAAACCACATTACAAGCTTAAAAAGATCTTTTGATTTTTCTTGAGTTAGTAAAGTCTATTAGTGGAGAAGGTTCGATTAAACATGCATATGAGAAAGGCAAATTTCTTTAAACTATATAAAATTTTTAATGTATGCAAAGGGTATGTGTTTATCTAAAGAGCAACAATGGGTTATAATTGGCTAACTTCTTAAATGAAGGAAGGGATAATGAAGTAAGTACAGTTATAAAAATTGATTTAGAAATGAATTTTAAAATTTTATTTGTTTAAATCTTGGAAATGTTTTAATGAGGCATGTTGTGAATGAGATTATTCTTGTTGCTTGAGGGCAAGCAATGATTTAAGTTTGGGGAGTTGACAGGACTATATTTTGCACATAATTTAATGATTATTCTAGTTATATTTTTATTAGTATCAATTGAATTTGATCAATCTTTATTGTGAAGGTTAGAATATTCATCATTTCAAGAATAGAGTTGCAAGTATGAAGAAAAAGATAATTTTGGCTAAAAATCATGGAAAAATGGAAAGGAGGTCAAATCAAGCTCAAAAATGGAAAATAATGAATTTACATGGTCTTATAAATCATGATACATGATTTGGAACTTGAAAATGAAATTAAAGATGAGAAATCAAGAGGTCCAGATTCGTTTTGAATCCCAGGGCCAAAGCTGTCAAAAAGCCATGGCCATGGGATTTGATTTGAAGCTGTCTAAGTTTTTCAATGACAGAAATTGCAAGGGCAGAAGTATTTGGAAAGCCACGACCATAGGGCTCAAAGGCCATGATCGTGGCATGAATTTTGGCTCTGTTTTGAAGAGATTTTGCATATTTCAGAAGCATATTAAAAGCCACGACCGTGGCACTCAAAACCCACGACCGTGGGATTGATTTCTCTGCTGTCCGAGCCAAGAAAGAGAAGAAAATTCAAGTTGGCAGTTTCAACTGCAATGCCACGACCGTGGCATTGAAAAGCCACGACCGTGGCCTTCCAGACCGACCATTTTACAGCTCTAAAGTGCTCAAACCGATCAAACCAACTCAGGCCACGACCGTGGGGCCGAAAATCATGACTTTGAGCAAACAATTAGGTTGGTTGTGAACCAAATGAGATGTGGCCTATCCCCACTAAAGAAGCTTCCAAACACTCTATTTTAACACAATTCCTCCAAGGTATGAGGGAGGTAATAGATTAGATTAGATTCATCCAAATAAATTTATTTTAGACGTGTGAAATTCTGCTTCAATGAGGAGTTCAAGATCCAAGTCAAGATCTTCTTCAAAGAAATAGAGTTTGATCTTTCTTATTCCTTTTAATTATGTCTTCATTTACCATTTTGAATATTTGTAATATTTTTATTTCAATAATGAAGAACTAATCCTTTTTAGGGTTGGTCCTTTTAATTGAATTTATCATGGAGTTATAAATGTCTATTTGGTTAATTTAGTTATCCTTTGATTATTTTGTTGTCTTTAATCTTAATGCTTTGATTATTTGGCCAATGATTAATTGATTTGAGATGTTGTGTGATGGAGCGAGAGTGGAAGCATGACATTAGTCCAAGGAGATAATAATCTTAAGTAAGTTTCTCACTTAGAGATAAGGTTAAACCCCTTAAGAGGTTGATTCAAGATTCTCATAAAACTTAATTAATTGATTTAATTACTTATGATCATGAGAGTAGATGTAAGGATTAAAGTCGATATTAGTTCTAGTACTTGAGAGAGACTTGAACTTAATTTAGGAGAATCTAACCATTAATCGAAAGGAAGACTGAATTAAATCGATACCTTAGAAAATTCATGATAAATCAATAAAGGTGACTAAACCCTAAGTCTTAAATTATTACAAATTTATTCATTGTCATTTTAGTTAAATTATAAAATCAAATTTGATTATCCAAATATTAATCAGTTTAATAGTTTGGTACTTAGAATTAACCTCCTCGTGGGAACGATACTCTACTCATCATATATTACTTGTTAACGACCTGTGCACTTGCAGATAGCTAGGCTAAGTCCGTGACACCAATCGTCAAAGGCATCAAGCAAACTCTCAGCTAATCAGAATATCAAGATTTAGACATCAAATACAGCATGGACATCCTCGAGTTCAAAAAAAAGCAAGCTGTGATTAGAGCAGAAGCCTGCAAAGCTTGGATTTCTAGTTTTCGCAACAAGAGAGTCTAACACAAGCAATTCAACAAAAGGTGATCTGGTGCTAAGAAGGGTCATTTCAACACATGGAGTGGCAGGAACGAGAAATTTAGGTGCAAATTGGGAAAGCCCGTACAAGATAACCAGGATACTAAAGTGTGGACCCAACAAGCTTAAGACGATAAACAGGAAAGAAGTGCCAAGAACATGGAATGCTGACAACTTGAAGAAGTATTTTCAATATCCTTTTCTTATGTAAAATGCTTTAAATAATGTACTTGTAAACATGCACAATAAAGGAGAAATCTCGGGCATTAACTAAATGTCTACAAAATAGAACTTGCCATCCGGACTACTCATCCATTTCAGCACTATGACCGTGCTACCATTGCAGCACCGATCGTGCAACCATTTTCAATGCTTTAACCGAGTATTATAGCAGCACACTTACCGTGCACCAAACTTCGTGCTTTAACCGCACCCATATGGTAGCACTGCAATTGTACAATCTTTAAGAGCATCCAAAACCTCCCTCCTTTTCTAACACAAAGAACCGATCATTCCAATTCTTTACAGAATCATGTTTTTCAGAGAATAATCCTCGTCCAGGCCTCCCTTGCAAATAGAAAAATCTTCATCTGCTTGGGATCGCAATTTCAAAACCAAAAAGTCAACTAATTCGAGAATAGAGGGAGGGATCCCTAGCAACCCACATAAAATCTCGAACCCCACCACCGTCAGCCAAGCATTCGAGCTTAGCTGTCTTGGGACCAAATTATAGAACTCTAAGAACTCCATAATGAATGGCCGTAGAGGGAGCCTTATCCTAGAACTCAGATCCTCTTCGTATAGTTTAAGGTGATCATTGAGAGGGTTGTCCATCGCACGAGTATGGTCACCACGAACATACATCTTTTACTCAGGAGGTATTTGATACTTTTCTTGGATGCTATCTAGATCTATAGTGTTGAGGCAAGACTTGATATTCCTAACCTGATCCTTTTTCACCACTACCAAATCTTACTCATCCTCCCCTTCGCTTCTTTCTTCAATAGGGTCGAGTAGAGCCACAGTAACTCTTTCTAGTGTTTTCACCAGGTCGGCCATAGGTATAATTCCCCCACTAACACCTCCCTTAGTACTACGCTGAGCTTGCTCAACTGAGCTCACTCGAACAATTTTCAGTGATTCATTACTCTCTATGGAACTCAACTTTCTAGAATCTATGGAAATAACACTACCCGAACTCATAATGCAAAGAGACAAGGAGCAATCACCAATATAGTTGAGATAACCTTTGCAAGCAGTTCCACACAGTGCCATTGCTATGAACTCGTACAATTTATCAGAGTACTCGAGCTATTACTTAAGAGGTTGAGTAGCTATCCTTACTCTCCTCTCCCTTATTTATGTAGGAAGAGCATCGAAAGTTAAACCGACACAATTAATACATTGCTCGGGAAACTCAAAATTTAAATTTCCTACTCTCGCCAAATGATTTTCCAATACGACAGGGAGGGACTAGTGGTTTATACCCATAGATTGACGGTAAGGAGTTGAGCCAGACAACCATGTTATACCAGGACTTGGATAGGTTGGAACGAGCCATGCATTTTATTCAAACTCGATATATCAGGACTGGTAGAATGCTCTTCGACCGAGCTTGTGTCTATGGCCCGGTTAGTTGACCACTGCATCGTTTCTTGCAAATTCCTGATATCTCCTAATATTCTCTGACACTCCCACCATTTGCAGAGTTTGTCTTCCACCATCTACAAAGTTTATCTTCCACCATCTGCAGAGTTTGTCTCTCACCATCTTCGGAGCCTGTCTCCCACCATCTTAAGAGCCTGTTTCCCACCATCTTCAGAGCATGTCTCCCACCTTCCATCTATAAACAGAGGTAAAATGCTACAAGAAAACCATCCCATTCTCTTCTAACTATTGATTACTTACAACCTCTACAAGAAAGGTCGAGCACTGTCTTGGGCATCAGAGTTTTCCTACTAGAGCCCGAGCCTCTTCTTTGTCTTAGAGGTCCTCCCATCTAGTCGTTGAGCTAAGAAGCCCACGAGCCGAGCCTTGAGTCTGGAAGTCCACCTTGTCATCATTACCTACAAACAATTTATCTATCTCTAATACCGACAAAATTTCTCTCGGTAATATCGACAGATGGAGTATTTGACGACAATCTCAAGTTCTTCTTTTATATATCTACAGATAGAGTTTATGTCGATATTACTGAGTGAAGATTCTTTTGTTAGTAATACCGACAAAATTGTTGCTTTGGTCGATAATATTTACCTATAGTTAATGTCACGGTACTTCTGAAAGAAAGTTTTCTCTCCAGAATTTACTGACAGATTATTTTTTTTGTCGGTAATTATATTATTGACAAACAATATGACTAGAGAAAAATTCTGCTGGTAATTTGTAGGTAACTTAAAAATAAAGATTATCGATGAAATTTTCTGTCAGTAATCCTTATCATTTTTGTAGTGTTTAATGTTTCTTCTAGCTACCCTCACCACTACTTAAGCTGAACTTCTCTACCATCTTTGTTCTGGCAATAGTAACTATACAACAAATCGCACTTACAAGCCAAATCTCCATCACTTACTGAATATAACTTGACTAACAGAGAAATTGATTATGAGTTTTAGAATTTATCTTATGGAGAAAACTAATACAATAGAAGGAAGTTTGGCTTCTATTGAAATTACCAAAAGCTTCTCTATGTAACCAATGGCGGAACCGGGATTTGACTAAACCGGAGCCAAATTGAAGCAGAAAAAAAAATGTATTCAATATATAAGTTTATTGTGAATAAATTCATAACTATATATTAAACAGTGATAACTATATATATTAAATAGTGAGATAAATATATATATAACGTAATAGTGAGATAAATATTGATAACTATAAATTTTTAATTATATTAAATTTTTAATTTTTAATAATATAATGTGTGAAAAATTAAAATTAATTATTACTTCTTGGTATGTTTGAATATACTAAATTTAATTTATAGCTCATTTATAAGACTAAGTTTACCTAAGAATATAAATTAATTAAGATAACAATATATATACTTTTTTTTATCTCATTACCCAATCCCTAATTTGTTAATTTGGCACTCCAACTTAAAAAAGAAGGAAATTAAAACATAATATTATTAAATATATCTATCTTTTATGTTTGCTTTTACATATCATATTGAAATTTTAATATAGATTTTGGGAGTGCTAATTTTAACAACTAATCATTAAATTAAGTTGAAGAATTTATTTTTATATTGATTATTTTATATATTTTATATTTAATCAATATAAAACTTATTTTTCATATATTCTTAATTAAGATAGAGACATGTAATTCTTTCATCTAAAAATGAAAAGCTTTAATATGTTAATTAATAATTAGCAATGGTGATTATTCCTTGTGGAAGATGAGTTTGAAATTCAAAAACAATTAATAATGGGACCAACTTTTTAAATGTCTTAAAAATTCAGTAATTTAATGGCTAATTTTTTAAAGTACATTCAATATATATACTAAATAGTAGCGGAGATGTCCCCCTTGGTTCTGCCACTGTGTAACAGTAGTTCAACCAATCAGTTTGTCAGTGTTAGTTATTTACAAGTGCAGCTAGCATCATCGATATATGAGCCAAGTTAGTTAGTTAGTTATAGCTTCCTATGTAAATAAGTTGTTGTATATATATTAGAAGGTAGTAGTAGCAGGGGCGAAATCAGACTTTTTAATGAAGAGGGGCAAAATAAAAATATTATATATTTTTTAAAAAAATTTAAAAGAGACAATTAAGTATTTTAAAAGTTTTAATAATATATATACATATATATAAAAAAAAATTTAAAACAGAAGAAGGGTAGCTGCCTCCCTTCTAAAATGAGTGTCCTCGCCCCTGAGCAGTAGTAGCTAAGTTTTAACAATCGAGATGATCTTCAGCAATCTGAATACTCTGTAATTCATATCAACTTTCAATACAAAAAATGTTCCTTTCATTTGAGTTGAGTTTTATCATGGTATTAGAGTGCATAGCTTTTGCAAATCACTAAATTAGTATTCATTCCTTTTCTTCTAGAAAGCCCTATAAAATATCCTTTATTTCTTCAATTCATCTAATTGTCCAGAATAAGTTAACAAGTTCTTTATTTCCTGGCTCTTTTGTTGGGAATGGCGGAATAGCCTACTGACTTATCTATTTCATCTGGATCAAGACAAGAAGACATTGCTAGCCCTTATTATCTTCATGCAAATGAGAATCCATCTTTGGTGTTATTTATACCATGCTTAACAAATTTAATTAAATATTTTTCCACACAATCGCTTGTAGCATTTTAGAATCAATAATCTCAGATAGGTGAGCTTATTGATAAGATTTAATTATATATTATGGCTGTTGGTGGGGAGAGGAAGAGAAATGTGTATGGGCTAAGATCTCAGTACATTTTGTTGAAATTATTAAGTGTGAGAGGAATCTCACATCAGAAAGAGATGAAATTTATGAGAGATGTAGAAGTGAAAAAATCCAGACCTTTTACCTTAAGGTTTTGGGTTGAATTATGGTGCAAAGTTCATGAGTATATTCTCTCATTAAGGCTCATCAAGCATATCTCCCAAGTTAATGGGCTTCCCGATAACAACATATGGTATCAAAGCCGAATGATTTGATAGGACGAGTATGGAGACTGTGGTCGTATCCCATAGTTATCTATATTCCTCCATATGGAAGAGCAAAGGTTACTTGCACACTGGTGGAAGTATAAAGGATGCTAGGTGATGATGTATACTCATATCTAGGTCCAGAAAGACTTTCGCTTAAGAAGGAGCCCAAGCCTGATGTGAGAGTTCACACTTGAGGAGGAGATTGTTGGAATTATCAAGTGTGAGAGGAATCCTACATCGAAAAGAGATGAGATTAATGAGAGATATATATGTGGAAAAGACCCATAGACCTATTACCTTAAAGTTTTGGGTTGAAGTATGGTATCAACTCCATGAGTATATTCTCTCATTAAAGCACATCAAACATATCTCCCAAGTAAATGGGCTTCCTGGGGACAACACATCTCTAAGGCCAGCTCCTCATCTTCAACTTCCTCTTCAGTGTTGCATCAAGAGGTAGAGCAGTTGAAGTCAACCCCTCAATAACAACTTATGAATCAAGAGCGAACATATATACGAGGAGTGGCACCAAGTATAATGGAAAGAGTTGGCAGCACAAGTATGTGAGTGAGAGAAAGAATTATGAGATCAGATACAGAGAGAGATCCAAGCATAGTTAGATCAATTTCTATTACGATTTCTAAGGATTCAGTTGCTCCACCTGCTACTCCATCTTCACCTTTGCCTCCATTTCTCCTTCCCCTTTAGTTTTTTTTTTATATAAATATCATCTGTACATTTTATTTATTTGTATAATTTTATTACTATTATACAAGTATGTATATATGGATTATCAATAAAATGTAAAAATATAAAGTACTTATCAACATATTACCAATAAATTCCCATGTAAATACCATTCGCCGACTGCATATATGTAGATATGAATAAATTTACCAACGGATTATCAATCGAATATTGAATTTAGAAAATATTAACTTACACATTTACTAACCATTTACTAATGGATTATCGTCAGACTATTTACTTCTTAAATAATATTAAAATAAATTGCTAATTGATTACCGATAAACTTTCTACTTCTTAAAATAATAGTAAATAAATTTTTGACGGTTTATCGACTACCTTTTCAACTAAATATAAAATTTGAAATTTAATTTACTGATAGCATTGCAGCTGGTAATTACTAATGGAATATGTTTCTCTTGGTAAATCGAAACTTTCTAAAATTAAAACTTCCATCGGCAAGCTATCTATAAGAATCGGCAACTCTTGTTATCTCTCAGCAAATTTGTTGCCAACAAGGTAATCATAGGCATCAGAAAAGTGTCGGTAAAATTTTTTTACCGAAAGATTTATCAATAATACTGATGAAAATTTTCATCGATAATATACATATTTCTTGTAGTGTGAAGCGAATAGCTAAGTTGGATTGATTGTGAAAATTTTTATAAGATTATTATTATGGTTAATTTGGATAATGGCCGACTAAATTTGAGAGAATTAGATATATTAGACATGTAATTTTTAGCTCAAAGGTTTATATAATTACAACTAATTTGAAAATGGCCTAATAGAATTAACGAGCTGATAAAAATTTACTTGTGCTACATGCCGTTTGTAATATTTTATATTATTTTAAATGAAAAATATTTATATATTTATATATTTTGTACATAAAAAATAATAGTATATATATAAATACACAAAATATTAAAAATTTTCATATTTATAGATTATAAAAATATTTATAATAAAATAATTTTAGCATATTAAAATATTTTTTAAAATTGATTCTATTATTTGATTAAAAGAATTATCAAAATATTAATTTTTAATTTTATTACCTTTTTAATTAATTACATATGAAGAAGAGAAAAACTTAGAACTCGAACTCGATATTTAATTATGAGCAACAACCTCTTGGCCATCAAACTAAAATTTAGTAGTTAATTTTATTACTTTAATTAAAGAGAAAAATTAAAAAATAATTAAAATTAAAAATTTGAACATTAAATAATATGTAAAAATTTAATTAGTAAATGTTTAGAATTTTGTGATTAAATATTTAAATTAATATTTAAATTTTATAATTTAATTATGAATCGGGTGAAACTAATATTATCATTTAAAATTATATTTTAATAAAATTTAATTTAATAAAATCATGTAAATAAATTAATAGATTCAAAAATTAAAATAAAAAAATCATATAAAAATTTAATAAATTTTTAAAATTTAATAAATAATATAAAATTTTGATAGAGAAATTTTTTTATAAAAATTTATAATAAAAATTTAAATTTTACTATAATATTAATGTTTAATTATATCTTCGAATTGGCGTATAATTTTTTTTGTTTAAAAAATTTGTCCCTCCTCATCCCATTTTTAGCTCTGCTACTGTTAACATATTTTGCATATTTTGATTTTACAAAAAAAAAAAAAAAAAAAACTACCAGTAGTAGTTGGTAGGGATGGTGTTGCTATTGTTGGTAAAGGACGTGGTCAGCAGTGGGCCGGGGGTATCATCCATATTGTTATAAAATTAACCTGTTTTATCTACTTTAATAAATATTAATTAGTCTATATATTATATAGTTGCATAATCACTAAGGTATAGTAATGAAATTTTGATTTCTTGTTGTGTCTGCAGGACCAGCAACTCATATGTATAACCCCGGCTCTCATTATGGGATCTCTTCTCATTTTGCTTCTATGATGGTAGCTTGTAATCATCTCCACACATATATGCTTTTTAGTTTTTAATATATAAGATCCTCCTTTTTCATTCCATTTAATTAGTTATAGTTCTGTATTATTTCCCTTTCCTCATACGAGGAAACAAAATAATTAGAAGAAGATTTATAAAAAAAAAATACAAATTTTAATTAATTTTAATTTTAATTTGTTTGCACAATCGAAATCTATTTATAATTAAGAATAATTAAGATTGATTGTATCAAGAATTACTTATCATTTACTTAATTGCACTATAATAGAACTTCTTTGTTATATTGCTAGACATAATTCAATCTAATTAAAAATAAATTTGAAAGGGATTAGACATGGCTATATTAAGAGTAATAAATTGATATTTCATTATCAATAATTTAGCATTCTATAATAACAAAAAGAGTGAGGAAAAAAAGGGTTGTGGACTTTTGTCATATTTGCAATCCAAGATTTATAAATAATAAACTGATCTGAAAAAAAAAACACCTATTATTGACAGCAATTTAACAATTAAATATAAACCATTTGACCCATGTTTATGTTTGATGATTTGATCAACTTTCAATATTCTGATTTGATGTGATAAGCAACTAAACTATAGTAATGAAAATAATACACCTAATTTGAGCGCATTTCTTTACACCGTTTAAAACGTAAACTATCATATATACTGACTCTTAAAAAAGTGACTAAACTCATCTAAATAGGTCCTGAATTATGCAATTTTTTGTCTCTTCAATTGAAAAATTTTACTTTTGTGCCTTTAGAGTGCAAGAATTATTTAATAAAACCTAATGTTTAAATGTTTGATATGTGTCCTGGGATAGATTAACTTTGTGTCTAAATCTAATATCCATTTTCCATGTAATTTTGTGTCTAAATCTAATTTATTTTTTAGAGAGAGCTAAGACCTCTCAGACTCAAAAAATTCAAGTTCAAAATAATAAATGAAAGTCGCAATTGGGTCAGGTTAATTAGATTTGAGGAAAAGTGCTGGAAAAAACTTTTAAAAAAAAGATAGAGAAATATGATGGAGTAAAAACAAAAATCCTATATTGGAAATTGAAGGAAAAAAAAAAAAGAATAGGCACATGAGTTAAAAAGAAGCCATGTCTAAATACTTAAGGCATTTTGGACAAAAAGGTTTCCTCTCATCAATGCCTATAATATAGACTCCAGCCCACTCTCCATTAGCAAACCCATGGATAATTTTCAGTCACAATGCACTCTACAAAATCAAATTTGGTGTAATTGAAATTTGAGAAAACGACCCTCTTTATTATATTTTTTTAAAATTTATATTTTTTTTACAGAAAATATTTTAATTATTTTATTATAAATTTATAATAAAATTATTATAAACTGTATAAAATTTATAAACTAATAATAAACTCATTATAAATTCAGTGTAAATTCAATATAAACTCCTTATAAATTAATAAAAATATAAAATTTTAAAAAATATTTTATAAATTTTGATATTTCGATAAATATTTTATAAATTTGATATATTTAAAATTATTTTCAATTTTTCTTATATTTTTTGTCAAAATCCCTAGAACCTCAAGGAAATTACGGTATTTATATCTTTTGTCTTTTTCCATTTCAAAAACATGGCTGAGCACTTTTTTTCAAAACTATTGGCGTGTGCTTTTTTTTTTTAAATTACTTTTTAAAATCGGTTTTTTGTAAATATTTTTTTTGAGTTCATAGTCTTAATATACACATAAAAAAAATAAATATATATAATATATAACATATATAAAAAATACACAAATAACAAATAATAATATATATAATATATTTCAAACATTCACAGTACATTTACTACGTCTACTAAATATTTACCAAAGATCTACTAAATATCTACAAAATATTTTAAATTTTTTTAACTTTTTTTTTAATTTTATATCAATACATCATACGCACAACATTCACACAATATCTACATCAAATATATAATATACACACAACATCTACTAAACATGTATAATATTTATCAAACATCTACATAATATTTGCATAATCAAATTAATGTATTTTTTTATTTTTTATGTGCACAATATGTAAATTTTATTAAAAATAATGTAATATTTTTATTAATATATATTTATATATATTTTTTATTTATTTTTTTGTGAGTGTTATTTATTTTTTATAATTAAAATTAATTTTTTTTCTTTATAAAAATAAATAAAATTTATATACTAAAAAATAATTTAAAATATTAATTTTTATTATTTTATTAAAATATTTTTTTTAAAGTGAAGTTTGAAAAAAAAGATAAAAATTGAAGTAAAATTATTCATTGTAGTGAGAAAAGAGATATTTAAAAAAAATCATTGTGTTTTATAAGAAATGAGATATTTTTGAAAATTTACTCTAATTTTTTCTAAAAGTATAATTATTTTTATTTTTTGAAATATTTTTGTAATAAAGTTAGTTTTTTGAAAAAATGACATGCTGCACCATATTTTTAAAAATTTTTACTTTTTTATCAGAGGTATTTTAATTATTTTATTATAAATCCATAATAAACTCATTATAAACTGTGTGAAATTTATAAACATTATAAACTCATTGTAAACTAATTATAAACTCGTTGTAAACTCTCTATAAACTAATAAAAATATGATATTTTGATAAATATTTTATAAATTTTGGTGTTTTAGTAAATATTTCATAAATATGATATATTTATAATTATTTTTAATTTTTGTTGTATTTTTATCAAAAGTCTAGTTTTTTAGTTAGTTTTGGAAATATTCCTGAAAACTTATCTACCTCCGAAAATTGAAAATTCCAATTCAACGACTTGCAAAACTCAATATATTAACTTTATAAATTAACCTATACGCACTCGCAGTTTATGAAAACTGATTCCAAGGGTGAGCTTGGATAGCGTCAATGGATTTTTTTGACAGTACCGCAGCAATTTTCCATTTCTCATGTTGCTATACAGCTTGTTTCTCTTGCTACTGCTCAGCCAGAGTTCCTAAACCAATTACCCTGTAACAACGACACAGGTGATTACACAGCTAACAGTCTACAAAAGTAACCTTGACAGCCTCCTGACTTCCCTGGCCTCCAACACCGAAATTGAATATGGGTTTTACAATCTCTCCATCGGCCAGGTCCCCAACCAAGTAAATGCTATTGGACTATGTAGAGGAGACACTCGGCTTGATGACTGCCGAGGTTGTATCATCAACTCTACTCGTAAAATCTTACAGGTTTGTCCTCACCAAAAGGAAGCATTTGAAGTATATGAATTATGTAGTCTGCGATATTCCAACAGATCAATATTTGGTGTTCAAGGTTGTTGGGTCGGAAGATTAGATGTAATTATAGTATGACCCAGCTCTTATTTCAGGTACGATAACAAGCGTTTTTATCAAAATTCACCTGATGTGCTAACGCACCCGCCATCATAAAAAATACCTCGTCCAGGTAGCTAGCTATGAAATGATCAAGTTAATTGAATCTTAATCAATATCTATGTAGCAATCTCCGACTTGAAAATCATTTAGATATTTGATTTGAAGAATTCTTCTGAAGCGTTTTTCTATTTGAATGGAGAAAGTTATCATTGTAGTTAATTAATTAACATTCATGCTCCAATATAATTTCTGCAGGAAAGAAAACAACAAAGCAAGGATGATAATTATCATTGTAGTTCCAATTGCTAGTGTTGTGATACTACTCATTTGCTTCTGCATCTTTTTCAGGATCGGCAATAAGTCAAATAAAACAGATATAAGTAAGTAATTGGAGTCTTGATTTATTTCTTCATTAAATATATCAATTTCATCTGCATGCATGTGTGCTAACTTGTTTTTTGATTGTTAAGCCATAAATGAAATAGAACTGCAGAATCTTTGCAGTTTGACTTTGGAACTATTAAAGCTGCAACAAATTGTCAAATTTGATGGCTTTGGTTGGTGTGGCTTAATTTGTTGCAATCCCACATCGGAAGTTTTAAAGATAGGGGTGAGTTAGTTGCCTTATAAATAACTCATCCCTTCCAAATTATTTGTATCCCAAAATTAGTATACATTTTCGAAAATTTGTATATTGTAAATTTTGGTCTTCTCTTCCCAAATTAATAAGAGCAGGCTGCCTCAAGTGGTGCTCGGAGACGTAGGCATATTTAGCCGAACTTCGTTATCAAATTTCCGGGTGTGTTCTTTCCTTGTCTCTTTTATTTATTCCGCATTTATTTTGTTTCTTTTCTGTATTAGTATAGTATTCAATATTTATTTGTCGGGTTTATTTGTAGTGTATTGTACTATTCATTTGGGTATATTTTACTATTCACGTGTACGGTACTATTCATATATACACGGGTTTAGGTTGTGATAATATACTGTGCAAGTAAGTTCCGTCTAGGAGACTGGGTTTTAAGAGGGACCATTTGTGACCCCTCCAGCCTTTCCTGGGAATTTATTTGGAATGGTAATTTTGTCTAAGGAGACTATTCAGTAGTCTTTCCTGGAAATTACCGAATCAGTGCAATTCACTAGTTGTAGTTTGAGGGAAAATTACCCGATTTTCCCAACAAGTGGTATCAGAGCCGAAGGTTCGTCCTAGGTCTGTTTGTAATATTATTTATATTGAATACTATCATTTGAGTCTGTAATGGCATCAGTAAATCCACCAACTAATAGTGCTACATCAGATATGGCACAAGGGACATCAGCTTCCTCGTCCACATGGCCAAGGATTCCAATGTCAAGTTTGAAGTTGGCGGTAGAGATATTTGACGGTACTGGCCATTTTGGCATGTGGCAAGGCGAGGTCATGGACTCCCTTTTCCAACAGGGCCTTGACATCGCCATTGAAGAAAAGAAACCAGAATACGTAGAAGATAAGGATTGGAGTATCATAAATCGGTTGGCATGCGGAACAATTCGATCGTGCTTATCCAGAGAGCAGAAGTATGCATTCAAGAACGAGACTTCTGCACATAAATTGTGGAAGGCGTTAGAGGAAATTTTTTTGAAAAAGAGTGGTCAGAATAAGCTCCTTATGAAGAAGAGGCTGTTCCGGTTTGATTACCAACCAGGTACTACTATGAACGAACACATCACTTTGTTTCAACAATTAGTAGCAGACCTGTTAAACTTAGATGTAAAATTTGAAGATGAAGATTTGGCTTTGATGTTATTGTCATCCCTTCCCGATGAATTTGAACACTTAGAAACTACTTTACTTCATGGGAAGGAGAATGTATCTTTAGATGCTGTATGTTCTGCCTTGTATAGTCATGAATTGAGAAAACAAGATAAAAGGAAAAACAAAGTAGCTACAGCAGATGAAGCATTAGTGGCGAGAGGTCGTCAGCAGAGCCAGTTGAAGGGAAGAAGAGGAAGATCAAAGTCAAAAAGCAGAGTTGCCAAAGATGAGTGTGCTTTCTGTCATGAGAAAGGGCACTGGAAGAAAGACTGTCCAAAGTTGAAGAATAAAGGGAAGGCTCAGCAAGATGCAAATGTTGCAGAATGCAAAAGTGATGCAGAGTCAGATGTCTCTTTGGTGGTATCACCTTCAACATCCCATCCAGATGAGTGGATTTTGGATTCCGGTTGCACCTACCATATGTCTCCCATTCGGGAGTGGTTCTTTGATTTTGAAGAATGTGATGGTGGAGTTGTTTACATGGGAAATGACAATCCATGTAAAACAGCTGGGATAGGTTCAATCAAGCTGCGGAATCATGATGGATCCACAAGAATTCTGAAAGATGTACGGTATTTCCGAATTTGAAGAAGAATCTCATCTCTTTGGGGGCCTTAGAGTCAAAAGGCCTAGTTGTGATGATGCGAGATGGAATTCTTAAAGCAACTTCGGGAGCACTTGTGATGTTGAAAGGCGTGAGGAAGAATAATCTGTATTACTACCAAGGTAGTACAGTGGTTGGGACAGTAGCGACTGCAACATCTAGTAGCAAGAAGGATTCAGAGGCAACAAAGCTGTGGCATATGCTTTTGGGACATGCTGGTGAAAAATCCTTGCAAATTCTTGCCAAGCAAGGACTGTTGAAAGGTACGAAGACTTGCAAATTAGAATTTTGTGAGCATTGTGTTTTGGGAAAACAAAGAAGAGTGAAATTTGGCACTGCCATTCATGATACCAAGGGTATTTTGGATTATGTGCACTCAGATGTGTGGGGACCTGCCAAGACTCCATCTCTTGGAGGTAGGCATTACTTTGTCACTTTTATTGATGATTTTTCCAGAAGAGTATGGGTGTTTACTATGAAGAAGAAAGATGAAGTGCTTGGAGTTTTTCTTAAATGGAAAGCTCAGGTTGAGAACCAGACTGGTAGAAAGATCAAAGTTCTCCGAACAGACAATGGTGGAGAATACAAGAGTGATCCATTCCTGGAGGCATGCCAAGAATTTGGAATAGTTCGGCACTTTACAGTCAGAAAAACACCACAACAAAATGGGGTGTCGGAGCGTATGAACAAGACATTGGTGGAGAAAGTTCATTGCATGCTGTCTAATGCTGGGTTAAGCAGAAAGTTTTGGGCTGAGGCTGTGACATATGCTCAACATCTCGTCAATCGCTTGCCGTCATCTGCAATAGATTGCAAGACTCCTTTAGAGGTATGGTCTGGGAAACCTGCAACAGATTATGATTCTTTGCATGTTTTTGGTTCTACTGCATATTATCATGTAAATGAATCAAAGTTGGATCCACGAGCAAAGAAGGCTCTCTTTATGGGCTTCAATGCTGGAGTTAAGGGATATCGTCTTTGGTGTCTAGAGGCAAAGAAGACCATCATCAGCAGGGACGTTACCTTTGATGAATCTGCCATGTTGCATAAGGTAACTCAAGAAGGAACTGATGGTACTCCGCAGCAGGTGGAGTGTACGCCGAAGCAGGTGGAGTTTGAACAGATAATGGTGAGCCCAGCAAAAAGTACTATGAGTGACTCTCCTATGGCAGAAGCAGAGTCAGATGAGGAAGAGATTTCGACCCAAGAATCTCAACAGCAGTCAGAGTCAATTGCTGTTAGAAGGACAAGACGAGAAATTCAGAAACCTGCTCGTTTTGTTGACATGGTAGCCTATGCACTTCCAGTTGTTGATGAAGTTCCATCCACCTTTCCTGAAGCCATCCGAAGTTCAGAAAATGGTAGATGGAAAGATGCAATGGAAGAAGAGATGCAATCTCTTGAGAAGAACAAGACGTGGAAGTTGACACAGTTACCAAAAGGCAAGAAAGCAATTGGATGCAAATGGGTATTTGCAAAGAAAGAAGGATTTCCTATCAAGAATGATGTTCGCTACAAGGCAAGATTGGTAGCTAAAGGCAATGCTCAGAAGGAGGGAGTTGATTATAATGAGGTATTTTCTCCAGTTGTTAAACATTCCTCAATTAGAATTTTGTTGGCCTTGGTAGCACAGTTGAATTTGGAGCTAGCTCAACTTGATGTGAAGACCGCGTTTCTACACGGTGACTTGAAGGAGGAAATCTATATGTCTCAGCCAGATGGATTCAAAGTTGCTGGTAAAGAAAATTGGGTTTGTAAACTGAACAAATCATTATACGGATTGAAGCAATCACCGAGGCAATGGTACAAACGATTTGATAAGTTTATGATGGGTCAGAAGTACACAAGAAGCAAATACGATCACTGTGTGTATTTGCGCAGGCTTCAAGATGGGTCCTACATCTATCTACTCTTGTATGTTGATGATATGTTAATAGCATCCAAGAGCCAAATTGAAATTGATAAAATGAAGGCTCAGTTGAGTGAAGAGTTTGAGATGAAGGATTTGGGAGAAGCCAAGAAGATTCTCGGCATGGAGATAAGCAGGGATAGACAGAGAGGCAAGTTTTGGCTGACACAGAAGCAGTATTTGAAGAAGGTATTACAACATTTTGGTATGAATGAAGATACAAAACCTGTAAGTACTCCGCTTGCTCCTCATTTGAAGCTTAGCAGCCAGTTATCTCCAAAGACAGATGAAGAACGAGAATACATGGCGAAAGTCCCATATGCTAATGCAGTTGGAAGCTTGATGTATGCAATGGTGTGTACGAGATCCGATATTTCACAGGCAGTCAGTGTTGTGAGTAGATATATGCATGATCCTGGCAAAGTTCATTGGCAAGCTGTGAAATGGATTCTACAGTATATTCAAGGTACTGTAGATGTTGGCTTAGTGTTTGAGCGGGATGAATCACTTGGTCAATGCGTAGTTGGATATTGTGATTCTGACTATGCAGGTGACTTGGATAAGCGACGATCTACAACTGGCTACTTATTCACTTTAGCTAAGGCGCCAGTTAGTTGGAAGTCTACTTTGCAGTCAACAGTGGCTTTGTCTACAACAGAGGCAGAGTATATGGCAATTACAGAGGCTGTAAAAGAGGCAATTTGGCTTCAAGGATTGCTAAAAGACTTGAGAGTTGGTCAGAAACACCTTGAGGTGTATTGTGACAGTCAGAGTGCTATTCACTTAGCAAAAAATCAAGTTTTTCATGCAAGAACAAAGCACATTGATGTTCGCTATCACTTTGTGCGGGAAATTCTCGAAGAAGAGGATATACTTCTCCAGAAGATTCGGACTACGGAGAATCCTGCAGATATGATGACCAAGGTGGTGGCAAAAGCCAAGTTTAAACATTGTTTAGACTTGGTCAATATCCTGCACATTTGAGTTGGCGCCTGAAGGCGCAAATTGGAAGCACTACGAAGACTGTTTTGTTTGATTGGGAAGATGAAGAATGTTTGCATTTGGTGGGATTAGAAATTATGCCAAGGTGGAGATTTGTCAAATTTGATGGCTTTGGTTGGTGTGGCTTAATTTGTTGCAATCCCACATCGGAAGTTTTAAAGATAGGGGTGAGTTAGTTGCCTTATAAATAACTCATCCCTTCCAAATTATTTGTATCCCAAAATTAGTATACATTTTCAAAAATTTGTATATTGTAAATTTTGGTCTTCTCTTCCCAAATTAATAAGAGCAGGCTGCCTCAAGTGGTGCTCGGAGACGTAGGCATATTTAGCCGAACTCCGTTATCAAATTTCCGGGTGTGTTCTTTCCTTGTCTCTTTTATTTATTCCGCATTTATTTTGTTTCTTTTCTGTATTAGTATAGTATTCAATATTTATTTGTCGGGTTTATTTGTAGTGTATTGTACTATTCATTTGGGTATATTTTACTATTCACGTGTACGGTACTATTCATATATACACGGGTTTAGGTTGTGATAATATACTGTGCAAGTAAGTTCTGTCTAGGAGACTGGGTTTTAAGAGGGACCATTTGTGACCCCTCCAGCCTTTCCTGGGAATTTATTTGGAATGGTAATTTTGTCTAAGGAGACTATTCAGTAGTCTTTCCTGAAAATTACCGAATCAGTGCAATTCACTAGTTGTAGTTTGAGGGAAAATTACCCGATTTTCCCAACACAAATAACTTCTCTGAAAGAAATAAGCTTGGCAAAAGTGGATTTGGCGCTATTTACAAGGTAATAATGGGAACCGATATATTTAGTATACACATATTCAATATTAAATTTTTGAATCACTTGAATTCAAATGATTATTCAGGGCACACTAAAGAATGGAGAAAATGTAGCAGTCAAAAGGCTGTCTAAGGATTCAGGACAAGGAGATGTAGAATTTAAAAATGAAGTCCTATTGGTGGCCAAGCTTCAACACCGAAATTTAGTTAGGCTTCTTGGTTTCTGCTTGGATGGAATTGAAAGGCTTCTTGTCTCTGAGTTTGTGCCTAACACCAGCCTTGACCGTTTCTTATTTGGTAAGCCAAAGTCTACATAATTGAATGCAGCGACTAGATCTCTTATATATATACATTATGTCTGATTGCAACACACATATGCAAATCCAACAAAGAATACAGATTTGGATTGGGGAACACGTTAGAAGATTATTTGTGGCATAGCTTGAGGACTTCTTTACCTCTATGAAAACTCTAGGCTTCGAATCGTTCACCGTGATCTCAAAACTAGTAATATTTTATTAGATGTTGATATGAATCCAAAAATTTCAGATTTTGCCATGGCTAAACTTTTTGTAATGGATCAAACTCAAGATGATACAAGTAAAAATTGTGGGAACCTAGTAAGTATTGAACAATAATATTTTTATCATATTATAACGCACTGAAATATTTGAAACAAAATCATTAGAATATATCTAACCATGTGTTTCCCTTTGAATAATTTCTTAAATTCAACAACCATGTTATTAACTAACATCATCATTCATAAATACTTTTGGCATGCAGTGGCTATATAGCTCTAGAGTATGCACTGAATGAACAAGCTCCCCTTCGATAGGGGTTTTCTTTTCTCCCTACTTCTCTATAGGGCCCTTTGCTCCCTGATGATTCAATCTCTAGGGTTCTTCCTGGTATTGTCCTTGAGATTGGCTTTCAGCCTATCTCTCAAAGCTAAATATCATGGGGACATCAAATAATGTAGATGAATTACTGGCATCCTTAAGATCGAGTGAGGATGAAACATGGATAGGGGAAGTGATAGTGGATCAGAACACTGAACAAAAACAGAGGTACCGTATCTCACTGTGTCTAATTGGTAAGCTCTTTACTAAGAAGGAAATCAATGTCCCTGCCTTTAGATCGATAATGTTGAGAAGCCGGAAACTCAAGAAGGGATTCTGCCTGAGGGAGATGGATCACAAGATATTTATTTTTCAATTCTTTCTTAAATCAGATAAGAAAAAGGTTACGGATATGGATCCCTGGTGTTTTGATGATTACTTATTGATTCTAAAAGTGATGGATCAGAATGATACAACAAAGCCTGTAGATTTTAAAAAGGCTAGTTTCTGGGTATGTGCATATAATGTCCCATTTTGATGGCTATCACCAATGACAGCTAAAATGATAACTAAACAAATTGGAGATCTGATTGAGGTAGATGAGGGTGATTGTCTGGGCTGGAGATGTTTTCTACCCATTAGGGTATCGATTCTTGTTGAGAAACCATTTCAACGTGGAGTTTTGCTTCGACTGGGCTCGAAAGTTAAATGGATTAAACTAAAATATGAATGCCTACCCCTGTTCTGGTATGGTTGTGGAAGAATGGGTCATGTAGTTGGGAAGTGTGAGGTTGGGGAGTTAGAAAAACCCTACCAGTATGTTGAGGAACTAAATGCTTCTCCTAGGAAAACCTTTTAGTTGTGAAACTCTATAGAGAAGTTGAAAGAAGATCAACTTATTGTTGAGCTTGTTCCTAAAAAGCAGCCTGATAAGCAGACACAAATGAATCATGAAAACATGGGGGGATCGAAGAAGGTGACCCGATCATTAGTTGATGTTCTACATGAGATTAATAGAAAGGAGCAGAGCAATATGGATGATGGAAGTAGTGGCCAGTCAGCTGTAACCCCAGAAATGGAGAAAAATTCTAAAGTAATAAAAGAGGGAGAAGCAAGAAATGGATGTAATGGCAGTGGCAAGATGAGGATTACCTTGAAGTTAGTTATTAATGAGGTATTTGTTGGAGCAAAACCCAAAAATCTTACTTAATATTGATGTTACTAATGTATTAACAAAAGCTAGTACTTTTGCAAAACTGTATGATCTTTCAAAGCAGTTAGATGTGGAAATTGATGCTCTGATTATGACATATAGAAAAACTAAAGACAAGAAGACAAGAAGAATAATGGAGGTACTTGGAAGCGAGCTAAGGGTGAATGAGGTAATAATCTAACAAGTAGGGGAAAGCAGCTAACACAAATGACGCGATCTCTTGAGGAAAATGGTGTTGACACTAAGATGAAGGTGGAAAGTATAGCCAAGAAATATAAAGAACACTCTTCAGAGAGCCCAATGATCATAGAGGCGACTAGTAGGATAACCACTGGTTGCCTACAGTCATGAGAATTATAAGCTATAATTGCCAAGGTTTGGGGAGTACCCTGGTAATTAGAAAACTAAAAAAGCTTTTACAACTTGAAACTCCTTCAATAGTGTTCTTAATGGAGACAAAAGTTTCAGAAGACATGATATTGTTTTTAAAAAATATATTGGGTTTTCAAAATAGTTTTATGGTTCGAGGAAATAACTCAAGTGGGGACTTAGCTTGCTTTTGGAATTCTGATATTCACTTACAATTATTATCCTACTCAATCTACCATATGGATTTCCAAGTGCTGAATTCTGACATAGTTGTTCTGAGTGGAGTAATAAACATAGATCACGGGACTTCCTGCATGCATTCAAAGGTAAATCAAACCTTCAATGGATGATTATTGGGGATTTTATTGAGATTTTTTCTCATTTTAAGAAGAAATTACTTATCTGATTATGGATTGTAAGATTTATCATATGCAAGGTATAAATTTACTCGGGATAATGGAAGGGCCCTGCCTCATTTTGTAGAAGAATGAATCGACAAAGGGATGAAAAATGTCAAATGGTTAATGTTGTTTCACAACTATTACCTTAAACATTTGCTATATTTAGGGTCTGATCATTTGCCAATAGTGCTTGACTTAATAGGGAAGATGCAGTTGTAGGAAAACAATAAGGCTTAGTTCATTTTGCAAATATGTGGTTACAGAACTCAGAGATTAAGAAAGTAGTTCATGTCTCATGGGAAGGAAATGAAAATGAATCATGGGATTCAAAATTGAATGTATATAGTCAAGCTTTAAAGGAATGGGGACAGAACACATTTGGTAACTTTAAAACCAAACGTCAAGCTATAACAACAAGATTGAAGATGCTAGAGTCATCTTCTAGCTTGGAGATGATGGGTGAATGGAAATCCTTAAAAGTCGAATTAAATAATATGTTGCATTCTATGGAGGAAACTATGCAGAGATAAAGAGCTAAGATTCAATGGCTAGCTGAAGGGGGTCAAAACACGAGGTATTTTCATGTGGTTGCCACCAAACGGAGGAAAAATAATACTATTTAGAGTTTCCTAGATGAGAATGGGTCAGAATTATTTGAGTAGCCTCTGAAGCAACATATTATAGATTTTTACAGTAAGCTTTTCCAAACAAGTGAAGGTGAAGTGGCTACTTCTGGCCTTGATTTTCTTCCCCTAAAAATCATTTTTGAGATGAATATTGAACTGGATAAAGCTTTTACTGGTGCGAAGCTTTATTAATCAGTCAAAATGATGCATCCAATCAAGGCAGTGGGTACAAATGGTCTGTCTCCTGTGTTCTTTCAACAGTTTTGGCCTATTGTTGGAAGGTAGGGGTGTGCAATTTCGGTTCGGTCCGGAGATTTTTAAATCTTCGAAACTAAACTAAAATTCAGATATTTTAAAATCATTGAAACCAGAACTGAACCGAACATATAAAATATTCGTACTGAACCGAACTAAAAAATTCAGTTTGGTTTGGATATTCGGTTCTAACAGAGCGATTTATATTTCAAACGGAGATGGAGATTCAAAGATTTAGAATTATTTTTTTTTCAAATTTGAACAATAGAATAATAATTAATAATATTTTACAAGCTATTCATATTTTGTTGAATTAACATAGTTAAACAACTTCATAATTATAAATAAATAAATAAATTCACAATCATATAAGATTAAATAAATTCATATTTTTGTCAAATTTATTTACAGTTATTCATTTATTATTTGTTATTACTCATATTCATAAAAAATTATATCATCTTATTTGTATTCACTATCAGTACCCATAAGTATTAATTATTATTAATATGTATACTTATTATTATTATTTAAAAACTACTAATTTATTATATTAAATTACTTTATTAAATATGGATTACTATAATTAGTATGAATTACTATCATTGGTGCTAGAAAAGTGATAGTAATTATTCATATAAATATGTTAATAAATTATATTTAGTTATAGAATTAGTTTGATTAATGACAAAACATAAAAGTTTCTAAGGTATATATAGAGCATAGTATATAAAAATAGAAATTTCGAATATATAACATGACATAATATAAATTAATAAAATAATTTTAAAAATATCAAATATTAAATAATGCATCAATAAAATATAACATAATTTTATATTATTAATAATAAATCAAATATTATTTCAGTTATTCGGTTCTGTTCGGTCCGTTTCTCGATTCGATTATAGACTAATATCCATAACCATCTCATATTTTAAAAAATGGGTACCGTTCAGTTTGGATAAAGTCAAAAAGTTAATGAATCTTTTTGGTTCTAGATATTTCGGTCCAGATATTCAGATCAGTTCAGATATCTCTAGTATTTGTGCTCAGCCCTACTCGAAGGTAATGCATTTCCTCTTGGATTTAACCATACAAATATTTGCTTAATCCCCAAAGTAAAATCCCTTTCAGTACTATCTGAATTTAGACCCATAAGCTTGTCAAATGTTATTTGTCGTATAGCTACAAAGGTGCTAGCAAACCAATTAAAAACTATTCTTGGGGACATTATAGGTCAAACACAAAGTGCCTTTGTACCAAAGTGACTAATTATAGATAATATTTTGACTGCTTATGAAGCTTTCCACTATACGAGAACTGTGGGACATAGTCAAAGGAAATATATGAGTCTAAAATTGGATATGGCTAAAGCATATGATTGTGTGGAATGAAAAGTTTTGAAGGCAGTGATGACTAAATTGGGCTTGTTTGAAAAATGGATTAACGTCGTTATGAGATTTGTTACGTCCCCTTCTTATTCCATTTTAATTAATGGTGAACAATGTGAGAACATTATTCCATTTAGGAGTTTGAGACGAGGGGATCCCCTCTCCCCCTACTTATTTCTATTATGCACCGAGGGATTAATTGGATTACTCAATGAAGTAGTAAAGAGAAGTCGTGTTCATGGTATGAATATATGTAATAGGGCCCTAGTGATTTCTCACATAATGTTTGTTGACAATTGTATAATTTTCTTGAAAGCCTCTATGATCGAAGCGGGTGTTGTACACAATATTTTAGAAAAATATAAAGCATTGTTTCTAGCAAAAAAATTAATATGCATAAGTTTGAGGTGTGTTTTGGCCGAAATATTAGAGAAGAGTTGCAAAAAAGTATTACTGACTTCTTGGGTGTTTGAAAAGTAGATAACCATGCTCTCTACTTACGACTACCTATAGAAGTTGGTCGATCAAAGAGAATAATTTTTCAAAGACTTAAAGATTGATTATGGTTGAAGTTGAATGGGCAGAAAGAGAAGTTACTCTCTTGGGCTGGAAGGGGCATTCTTATAACAATTATTGCTCAGGCTATTCCAAATTATGTTATGCAATATTTCATGATTCCTATAGGTGTTTGTAATGAGCTTCGAATCATTATTAGTCAATTTTGGTGGAGCCAAAAGCTACACGGGAAGTGTTTACATTTATGCTTTGGGATAAATTGTATAAGCCTAATGAGGAAGGAGGTTTGGGTTTCAAAAATTTTGAGTGTTTTAACAGTGGCCTTCTGGCTAAATAGGGGTGGCGCTTAATCACTAAACCATAATCTCTTGTTGCTAAGGTATTGAAGGCCAAATACTACCCTAATTCAGATTTTATGCATGCAAGTCTGGGTACATCACTAAGCTTTACACAGAGAAGCATTTTACATGGAAGGGAGATTTTAAGGTCAAGGGTTAGAATTGGTGATGGTTAGGTAGATCAACTCTTATTTGGAAGGATAGATGGATTCCAGAGCCCAGTGGCTTTAAAATCATCACTCCTCCTGATACTCTCCTTATGGAAGCAACTGTTTCTACACTAATTGATAATGAAACACGAACTTGGAAGTGGGACCTCATTAACTCTGTCTTTCTCCGTCTTGATGACAGATACATTCTGAAAATACCTTTGGGTGTTTCAAATTGTGCTTATCAACTCATATGGCACTATCATCCATTAGGGGATTACCTTGTCAAGAGTGGATACAGACTATGTTTTAATGCCCACCAAAATCAAGCTCAAGATTCTTCATCACATGACTTTTGGAAGGGGTTTTGGACGTAGTGTGGAAGTTAAAAAAGCCTCCTCAGGTCCTTAACTTCATATGGCATGTAGTGCTTAATATTCTTCTAACTAGAATGAATTTGCATTAAAGAATTAATGATGTATTTGAGAAGTGCCCATTTTGTTTAGCTACGGAATCTATTATTCACCTTTCAAGGATTGCTCTACTTTTAAAGATTTACGGCAGTTGATGTCTATACTATAGATGCAATTAATGGAAGGCTCTTCTTTTAGGTGCTGGTTTGCGAGTGTACTGCAGTCATGCTCAACAGAGACTGCATCTAAAATGGCTATGATCTATTACTTCATATGGCAGCAATAGAATAATTTTATATTATAAAATCAAGGTGTTCACTTACAAAGAATTATGGCTAAATCTCAAATAATGGTTGTTGATATGAATAATATGCCTCATATCGATGGAAGCAGGTGTCAATTGCAGATGGTAGAAGCTCATACTACACAATGGAAGCCACCTCTTAAAGGAATGATAAAACTCAATGTGGATGCTAGTTATTTGGGGATGAATTCAATCGGATTGGGAGTTGTGTATTGAGAAAGCCATGGCCAAGTCCTTGTATCCTCACATAGCTCAACTAATATGATGTTGTTCCAGTTATTGCAGAGGCTCAAGCTCTGTATTATGGATTGCAACTTGCACTAGAGCTTTCTTTATCTATGGTTATTACTGAATAAGATTGTAAAATTATTATTGATTACATGAAGGGGAAGTATAGGTTGCACAATGAGTTGGGGATGCTCCTTCAAGAATGTTTTAATCTATCACAATTGTTTACTAAGTGTGAGTGGTCTTTGGTTCCTAGATGTTGTAATAAAGTGGCTCATGCATTAGCTAAATATGTAAATGAACACAATGAATCCTTGGTCTGGATTAAGGAAGTTCCTCATGAGATCTAAAATTTGCTTGATGTTTTTTCATTTGATTAATATGAAATATTTGTTTTTTCTATAAAAAAAAAATGGTGTATTTAGTTTTGGTGTGCTAATTTTGGAGATTTTAAATGGTCAAAAAAATAGTTGTATTCACAATGGGTTGAATTTGGAACACCTTTTGAGCTATATAAGTACAAGTACCATAAATGAACTCCATTTAAAATTTTGAAATGATTTTCCCTTTAATTAATTTCTTGAATATGAACATGAAATGTATAAATTTTGTAGGCATGGAGAAATTGGAAGGAAGGCTCATCTATGAGTCTTATAGATCCAAGTTTACAGAATGGTTCAAATAGGGAAATGATGAGATGCATACATATTAGATTACTATGTGTTCAAGAAAATGTGGTTGATAGGACAAACATGGCTTCGACTGTTCTTATGCTAAGTAGCCATTCTCTTACTCTACATGTATCATTAAAGCCAACATTTTTTTATGCATAGTAGCACTCAATCAAATATGTCATCTTCAGGAAGCCATTACTCCTTGCAATCCAAAACTAAAACTCTCCCAATGTCCAAAAATTGTTGGAATGTGGTAATCCCACATTAGGCAAAAATAAAGAAAAGAAGCAAAATATAATTAATGGATCTAGAAGGACAAAATAGCTTAGGCCATTTTATCATATATGGAGCCCATCTTGTGAGAGGAAGCCCAATGTACATAAAAGATCCAACACTCTAAAAAATCTTACAATCTTGAATCGGGCCCATCAAAATTCTAAGATGGTATCAGAGCCAATACAACCTCATAGGCCAACGATCCAAGGTCCATGATGATGAAGCACACCTGGCAAATTTGGGTCAGCAACAACAAGCCAAGGTCCATAAAAAATCAATATCCATGGCTCAAGAATTAAAGCCCAAAGAAAGAAAGGCTTAGTAAGGAAGACCCAGGCAATAACCTGAGGTTCCACTTGAAGAGTACAAGTCCATGCAAAAGAAATAGAGAAGAGACCTGAGACCTCTGAGACTCAAAAGAACATAAGCCCAGGATGATCAATGAAGGCAAGTCACAACTGGGCCAAGCCAGTTGTACTTGAAGAGGAGTGTTGGAATGTGGTAATCCCACATCGTGCAAAAATGAATAAAAGAAACAAAATATAATTAGTGGCTCTAGAAGGACAAAATGACTTAGGCTATTTTGTCATATATGGAGCCCATCTTGTGAGAAGAATCATAATTATTAAAGAAGCCCAATGTGCATAAAAGATTCAACACTCTAAAAAAATCCTATAATCTATGACCAGACCCATCAAAATTCCAACAGAAATGATGACTCCTCAATTACCCATTAATATCCTCGGTAAAGATTAATTAATTAGGATATTATTTGTAATATCCTAATTTTTGATGTACTTTAGAATAGTAAATATGGGAGAGTAAATAGTTGTGATGGGTAGAGAAAATATAAGATGAATATGTATAATAGATGTAATATATATGTATATGTTATATATAATTGAAATAAATATGGCATATATAAGACATATACATATATCTAAAATATACAACACATACGCAGGAGGTATACATTGGTAGTGGGAAAGTTGATAGTGATGATTAAAATAATAATAATAATAATAAAGAGAAGTGAAAGTCAAAAGAAGGAAGAACATGATTGGTGGGTTGTTAATTAATTAATTACATGTTATGTATATAAGGATGGAATTAAAAAGGAAGAGATATTTCTTCTTCTTTCTTCTTCTTCTTTGAATGTGAGTTAGATAGAGAGGTGAGAAGAGAGTAAGTTTTTCATATATATATATATATATATATCAAATTCACAAGGGATTTTAAGAGGTTTAAGTGGATATTGAAGGTTTAATAAGAAATTCAAGTAAGTGTTCATTTCTAATCTTGTTTTTATAGATTTTAAATATATGAGTGATATGGGTGGTTTTATTATTGTGTTGAGATATAGATGATGAAAACATGATTAGATGTTGAGGATGATGATGGATAGTGCAATTTGGGAAAAGAATAAGGGTTTGTAAAAATGAGTTGGGAATTGAGTGAATTGGTATATGAATAATTGTATGAATAAATTATAATGATGATTGTTGTTGATGATGTTGTGTTTAGGCCAAGAGGGATCAAATGGTGAAGAGTAAGCTTGGGATAGCCAAGGTTTGTACATATAATCTCTTTGGTTAGTACATATTAATCATTTTTTATGATGTGTGTATTGTAGTGATAAAACTTGTGCAAAGTGTGATTTTTGGGTGCCATGGGTGTGGCCATGGAGAGCCATGGCCGTAGGCCTTAAATCGACTATGTTTGCTTGAGATTTTTAGGAGAAACAAAAGTATATTGTATGCCACGGGTGTGGCCCTTGAGTGCTAGGGGCCACGCTCGTGGGATTAGATATGAAGCTGTTTCGTGTGAGTTTTGGACAGAGGCAGTAGTATTTTGTATGCCACAGGCATGGCCTTTGGATGCCATGACCGTGGGGGTACCCAAAGGTGTTTGACAGTCTCGTTTCACATCCCACTGGCATGGCTATTGAATGCCACGGACGTGGGGTTGGTTTGTCAAGGTTTAGAGATTCATTTTATGGTATACGAGCATGGTTTGTGGCTTGCATGGCTATATCTTTTTATATTATGTTGATTTTATTAAATGGAAGCATATGTATGTGAATTGGGTCATATGATGAGTGTGGCTTATGTATGCATGATGTAAAATGGAAATGTGAAGTGATCACGGATAGTGGTGATCACGAGAAAAGCATAGAGTAATGAGCATGTGATAATGAAATGTAAAGTAATGTTATATATCTATAGCCTATACAATTACCTGCCCAGTTATATTGAGATTGATTGGATATGCATGAGAAGTCTTGAGCTGAGCTAGGCTTAAGGTGCATATATTGATGAACCTGAGCAAAGCTAGGTCTTGACCTGAGCAGTGCTAGGTCATGTGATTGAGATTTGTGATGGTTCAGAGCAGAGCTAGACCATGAGACCGTGTTAACCGGACATGATAATTGTATAGAGGTATTGGATCCAATTATGTAATTGTGTATGAGTATAGGATATGATTCCCAATAATATATTTGTGTATGTGCATAATATATGTGTATGAGTATGTGATATGAAATCAATGTATGTATATATTGTTTATATGTACCATTAAGATTTCAAGCTTAGCGCGGTTGTGCGACTCACCAGGTGAGTAGATTGTTAATCTGAGAGTCAGACGGTTGTGCCTCAAGTAGAGTAAGAGTGCTTCGAGACCAACTAGAAAGTAGTGCATGCATGTACAATCTTGTTATGTTATATTTGATCATATGTATATGTTTATAAGTGGATTTTGGAAAAGACAATGTATATTTATATACATGTAATCAAATGAAAAGTATAATGGTTTTGAAAATGTTACTTTTAAAAGAATGAGATTTGATAATGGAAAATATTTTTTTATTAAATATGTAATTGATGTGAAACTAAGGTAAGGGTTTAAATAATATTGTAACGTGACATCCTTATATTTTATATTCATATTGTATGTATACGGGGTATATGTACAGTATGTATATAGGGTATAGGGGTGTTACATTATTTTTGTCCAACAGTTTGGGTATGGTGTATATTTAAGAATAATTTCTTGGTGTATTTTGTTTTATTTGTGTACATGAAATAATATCCTAACAAATTTCGATATGTGCCAATAATTATAAGTACCCTAACATCTTAAATGCATTACAAGAGTTCTTTTAATTCTATAAAACTTAAGTTGTTGAATACATTCCTAAAATTTGGCATTATATATTTTGTCTTTGTATTCATGATATAAAATTCCAAATTTCATATATTGGATCCAACTAAGTTGTACATTTGGAACAAGAGATAACCAACAAGTAATAGACAGGAGCACTTTACACAATTCATACTGAAATGGACTCTTTGATCTCTAAGTAATCTCAAATTTATTTATTTATTTTGGTTGAAAATACATACTTCCATTAATTTCATTATAATAAAAAAAAAATTCTTCCAATACATATAATAAATGCAATTAACAATATGGAACATTTTAAAATGGTTTTAAACAAATAGATTGGGAATAGAAAAAAGAAATTAAAATGATTTTACTGATACACATATAAAATAAATATAGTTTAAATACATATAAATTATTCTCTTCAAGTAGAAAAACGCCTATAATGCGGAAAGGATAAAAATGAAATATTTTAAAATTTCCCTTTTTAATTATAATTTTATCATATATCCTTTGCCAATAAGGTATTATACCCCAAACTTCTCTTTGATTAAATTATTCTTTGATCAAAATTGTATTGTAATTATCACATATGATGCGGATTAAAAATATAAAAAATAAACTACCATCCGGTGGCTACTAGAGTCGGGAAATTAGTCACGCCACAAATCCAAAAGAATCTCTAATGGTTTTCTTTTAACGTAAGAGAATTAAGGAGAAAGATTAATAATAATAATAATAATAATAATAATAAGTCTCTCTATTATATATATATATATCTATTTTTTTTATGAACTGATCATAAAATTAAATTAACCTTATGCCCATAGAATAAGGAGTTTTAATTTTAAATGGGTTATAAACTACCCACTAAGCCATAAACTCTTGGTGGCTGAAAAAATTTGTAACATCTCCCACTCGGCCACACAAGCCATGTATTAAAAAACACAATTTTACATTAACACATCTCTACACTTCATACAGGAAATGAGGTGAGTGACTATAATATCAACAAGTAGTATTATATTAAGTAACTGTCAAACTAACATAACACTTTCACATTTTCAATACCCCAAATCATTTGAACATCACTAATGGCATTCATTATCCCTTTATGCTATATCTATATCACTTGGTTATACACAAAATATAACCACCCAGGCTTGTATAGTGATATTAAAAGATTTTTCCATAAACATTAATGGTAATCCATCTTAGTTTGACTGCTTTCCTAATGTACTTCATTGAACCGCATATATCATGGCTCTTGGAAAACACATTAAAGTAACAACATAAAACCTTCACTTCATAACATAGTTTCAAAGGGCATTGTATAAAAGAAGCTTAAATAAAAGCTCATAGGTTTCACATAGTGACAAAGTAGGTAATCATTTGTCACTCCCTATATTGGTCGACAAATAGCACATACAATATGATATGTATGTCATGGCATAGCTCCAACTAAGTTGGCATGTCACTTACGTATGCCATGCGAATCATAAGTCTAGACACTACTCAAACATCTAACGTAAGTTACTTGATCATCACACACAATGTTTGACCTAACACTCAAGATTTTGCTTAAGGCTTTAATATGAAACTAGGGATGTTTCATATTCAACTCCTTAAAGTTTCTTCTTGGACTTACCAAGGCAATTATTAAAATTTACCATTTATACAACATAAGTATAAAGGGAGTCTATATTGCACACATTTAGTGTCAATATGACACAGTCTCATCCTGCCTGCTACCTAAGCTCCAAGGTGATTACCTGTGTGACAAGGTCGATCATAAAGCCTAGTGACATTACAACATGCCTAACCATGTAATTGTATACTCATGAACATTTCAAAAATAACAACTTTATTGAAATGGATGTTCAATACACAATAAACATGTCCAAATGAATTTCTCATCAAAAATTAAACCCCATACAGACCTAAACTCCTCACATGTGCTCAAAAAGCATGTTTAAGAATGGGTTTAGTCAAGGGATCTGCAATTATTTTGCTAGTTGATATATACTTAAAAGCAACTTCCTTTCTTTTTATGGCGTCACGAACAAAATGATAATGCCTTTTGATATGCTTAGTCCTTCGATGAAATTTAAGATCTTGAGCATATTGAATTGCAGCAGTGTTGTCATAATGCATTTGTACAGGCTCATCAACTTTAAGTATGATGTTGAGATCCTGCATAAAATTTCTCAACCATATCACCTCTTGTACTGCAAGGCAACTTGCAACATACTCCGTCTCCATGGTGGATAAAGTAATGCAATCTTGTTTTTTACTACACCAAAATATAACACCACTGCTAAGGATAAAGGCATATCCAGAGGTTGACCTAGACTCATCCAAGTCACCACCCTAATCTGCATCCGAGTATCCCTTTAGCCTTAAGTCGATCCCCGCCTTAATAGAAAAGGACAAGGTCACTTGCATCATGAAGGTACCATAAGTGTAATACCCTATATTTTTTTAAAAAATAATTATTATAAATAAAATCAGAATTTTTAATGTTAAGTGAGTATTATTATTAAAACTAAATTATTGTTAATAAATTATTGATATTTAATAAAAAAAGAGAAAATGTTATAAAAAAATATATGCTTAATATTACTGTGGTTCTAACTTGTGTTTAATAGAAATTGTAATAAGTAGCTCACTATTAGACTAGGTAGTCTGTGTCTATTCATATAATACAGTAAATAATATTTAAGTATTAGTACAAGGTAATAATTATAATCAAACAAAAGAATAATTAAAGAGTGATATATTAACTATTAAGATGAATATAAAAAATGATAATTATGATAATAATAATAATAATAAAACAATCAAATAAATTAGATCATTATAATTAAAGTGATAATAATGAAAAAAAAGTAGGTACAACAACTAAAAAAAATGTATGGAATATTAAATTTATCAATTAAATATATTAGGTGTTGGATTATTTAATTTAAAAAACTAAAGAGTAATTATGATAAGTATAAAAATAATATGTTAATAATAATCAATAGAGTGTTTGTATATAAAAGAAAAAAATAATAATTAGAGTAGGTATAAGATAAGAATATTAAATAATAAAAGTGGTGATAAGAATTATTATTATTATTATTTAAAAAAGGTAAACACATAATAATAAAAGCCAAATTTGTTAGTGGTATGTTATGGATGCATATATGTGAGCTATAATTAAAAAAATTAATAAATGAAGGGCAATACTTACTAGGATTAGTAGGCAAATATGAGTGGTTAAAATTGGTTTTTATCAAAAGGTGAAATAAGTGGCAAATAATGGTCATCGAATTGTTATAATGTCATGACTAATATACTACAAGACTTAGCACCATTAGAAACCAAGAGAAGAAAAAAGGAATTGAGAGAACTCGTGCTTGAGTAGGATTTGCATCCTTGGAGTTACAATGTTGATTTAAAAAAGTTCTATAAGCACGATGAGTATTCTAAATATACTTAATTTAAAAGTTTTAGAAAGAAAATTTAAATGGAAACTCTCTTATAAATTGAGAGATATATGATTTAATTGATAATTAAGTTGAATTAAAGAATTGATTTAAAGTATGAAATAAAAGAATGAAATATGAGCTAGAAGGCTGCTGAAATTTCTATTTATGTTTTATTAAGTGACTTAATCCGAAATTTGTAGGCTGACCTGTAGATGCTCAATGAGTATAAAATTTTAACTGAGAATTTATCTATGTGTTAAGAGTTTTTTTATAAAATTTTATAATTTTTAAAGATGATTTACTATTTAATAAAAGTATAAGATTACTGTTAGAATCAATCTAGTAATTCAAAATATATAAAGATTAAGAAAGCTATTTAAAACCATAATAAACCAACCCATAAAATTATGAAATTTTACATACAATATTATATATATGTCTTGGAAATATGATTAAAATTTCATAAATTTTTATAAAGTTTTATTTATAAAAATAAAATCAAATATTGATACTGCCAGAGTATCAAATGAAAAAACAAAATCAGTAGGATTGAATAAACATCATTTAAAAATATAGTAAATGAAAGTATAAAATTCTGATATTTAATATATGATATCCTATACATGTATATATTACGTGGTTAGAATTTCATGAATTTTTATAAAGATTTGGTACCTAGAAAAATTTATAAAATGGGTACTACCATAAGAAGTGTTAACAAAACAGAATTTGTGAGTTTGAAAAACATAATTTTTAAATATAGTAAATAAATGTAGAAAAATATGAAATTTTATATATAAGTCCATATATATGTCCAGTATACATAATTAAAATTTTAAGTGAATATTTAAAGATGAATAAAAAGTTAAAAATTGAGACTACCAAGGAAGTTAGAAAATCCAACAGATTTGTAGCGATTGAAGAATAAATTAATAGTATCTAATTATATATATATATATATATGTGTGTGTGTGTGTGTGTGTGTGTGAATATGTATGAAATTAGTTAACTAATTTATAAAATACTATGTTATTATTATTAAGTAATAATTTTATAAATTAAAGTATTTATTTATTTAAATTATAATTATTATTAATATTATTATCAAAATTTATATAGTAATTAGGATTATTATTAATAATAATAAATTGATATAATGGTAATTTAAAAATATATTGATTAATTTAGTAATAATTATTTCTATCATATAATTATTTTTAATGTAAATAGTTATTAATTGTTAAATAAATATATTGAATATTTGATTTCTAAATGATTTAATAGTTAAAGTATTATATTTAAAGTTTATAAAGCTAATTATTTATTTAAAATTTATATTAATTAGAATAATTAAATTATCATTATTAATGTTATTATTATTCTTATTTTATTCTTATTATATTAATTTTTATTAATATTATTATAATTTAGGAATGAACAATAGTAATTATTAAAATATAATTAATGTCAAGTAGTAATTGATTGTTAATATTATTATGGTTGTAGTAATTAAATATTATTATTACATTTATCATTAAAAATTATTATAATTTTTATAATTAGTAAATATCAATTTTAGTGTCATTATAACAATTATTAATATTATTATTGCAGTTATTATTATTATATAAATTTAATATGGCAAAATAAGAAAAATTGAAGTAAATAAAAATATTCTATTTAAAGGATATTTTTATAAAAATTTAATTATTAAAGAACTATTCAAGTAAATTTATAATGGATATTAAATTTAAATAACTCTTATAATTAAAAATAATCTTGTAAGTTTATGTTTAATAAAATATGTAAAGTTTATGTTTAATAAAATAATAAGAAAATATATTATTTTCATTATTATTGTGGGAAGTTAATATTTTTAGAAAAATTAAAGTGAATAAATTATTAATTATAATTGAAAGATAATTATAAAATTATTCTTTTAGAATTTATTCAACATCAATTTACCATATAATTTAAATATTAAACGGATATCTTCTAAGTAAACTAAATAAATATTATTAAAAGTTTAATAAAATAAATTTATTAGTAATCTTAATATTATAATAATAATAATAAATAAATTTAATTAATATAATTGTATATTGAGATATTTTAAATACTTAGTATTTTTGGACATCCAAATTATGATAAGTTAACGAAAGCTATATGAGACAATTAGATAAAAAGGTGAGTTGTTGTAATTAGAAAAATAATTGTCTTACGCTAAAATATAGTTTAAACTTTATTAAAAATTAGGAGTAGTTTTTATGCTCATTTTTATATTATATTAGTTTGACAATTTTAAGATTTTTTAGTTAATAATTATTTTATTGCTCTGTGAGTGGATTTAACAGTTGAGATAAATCGTGGAAGTAATACATTTAAATTTATAAATTTAGCTTTTGGCTAAGGTGAGTGAGTAAACGTGTAACATTGTATTTTTCTAAAGTATTATCTATATATGATTTTTAAAGTATAATTTACTAAACTTAGAATGAAGTTTCATTTTTGAACGATACTTATTTTTCTTATAAAGTGAGAACAACTAATGATAGTTTAAATTTTTCATATATATGACTGATTGATTATATTATACTGGATAAATAATTTATATACACTCTTATTATAAACCTGTCTGATAGCACATTGATGACGGGTGTTTATATAAATATTAATAAATTTATCCTTGGCCGGAGTAATTACTCTGCACATGTGTATTGAAGTTATTTCTCATTGGACTTGCAAGGTAAGTTATCATGCACTCTTGGATTGAAATTGGATCAGTAAGAAATTATATTTGAGTGTATGTAAGAAAGATTAATTTTAGTTATTTCTGAATTTACTGAGAATTATATAAATGATTGAGATTTTAAATTATATTTATCCAGTTGAGCTATAAATTATATTTATATAATTTATGTATTATTAAAACCTTATTTGTTCTCCCTTGTTACATATTTACTTACTCACTGAGTAGTTAGACTCACCCCTTTATTATTAAAATTTTAGATACTTTTGAAGAATAACTTGGTAGACTTCAGTAGAGCATAAACTCTTAAATTTGAAATTCTTTTGCATATAGAAGAGGATGTGCCAACAGACAAGTATTTTCAGTTTGATTTTAGTTTGGAAATTATTTAAATTTTTATGGATTATCTTTAATGATGTAGATGATGAGATAAATATTTTAAATGATTATATATTTATGAGAAATAATAAATAAATAAGTTATGATTTAATATTTATAGCAAGTTAAATCCACCATAGCTTTGGAGAGTTGGGCTGTGACAGTAAGATTCTCTTGACGGCTTGCCAATGAATAGATTCGGGGTTACTTTGGTTACAACTTACCAAACCAACTGTAGAACAAATGTCTGGCCATATACATAACATGACATGCATTAAGCTCCCAATAACACTTGAATAGGGAACACTGCTCATCTTTTGTTTTTCTTCATATGTTTTTGCACATTGACCAAGGCTTAAAGTTAGGCCCTTCTCAAATGGAGTATCAATGGGTTTGGAATAATGCATTCAAAAGTTCTAAGATTTTCTTAATGTAAGCTTCTTGACATAGTACAAGAAGCTTTTTGGAATGATCTTTGATTATTTCCACACCAAGGACATACCTTGCCTCCCCCATGTCCTTCATCTCAAAGATCGAGGACAACTACTCCTTATCGGCATTGATCATCTCTGTTGCGCTCTACTAAACACTACTACAAAGCGACACTCTCAAGTATATGAGGTTATTATAGCAATGATGATTGCACCAAGGTCGTCTCATAAGGAATGTGGTTTTCATAATAGTTTGATTAAAACAATTATTAATGTTGAATGAATGTTGTTGAAATGATAAAATGTGATTAAAATTTAAAAGTAAAAGGAGTAGTATTTGTGAAAGATAAATTTAAATTCTTGGAATGGTACCTAGGGTTATACATAAATTTAATTGAAACTTAATTCTCAATTATCTATTGACACAACCTTGTAATTTAATTTGTTTCTTTTGATTAATTAGCAATTATCAATTCATTAGTTCTCACATTCATGAATTAACAATAACCAATTGCTTCAAAATTGCAAATTAATTTAACCCTAGAACTTATATTTCTAATTCATTCTTATGGTGGTTGATTATATAGTTCCAATATCAAGGGATCAATAGGTGGCCAATCTATTAACCTCACATATAATCCAATGCAAACAACCAATAATAAGGTATATTAATAGAAATATCAAATAAGTCATTCAATCAAATCTACTATAACCCTAGATATGGGTAATTTAGCTCATCATCATTTCAAAGTAAACATTCATCTCAATATAAATCAAATCCAAATTATCCATTGAAATATTAATGTTCATAACAAAACAATAATAATCTAAAAATGAATTAAATGAAAGAACAAGAAAAACCCCTTTTGAGATGTTAAGAGTTAAATTTCTTGTTCTTCTTCCTAGCTCAACTTGAATATGATGAAGAACTCCTAAGCTCTCTTCAAACCTTCAACTAATTTTTCCACCCATGAAAGAATAAGTGAAAACTCTCTCAAAAACTTTCTCCAAACCCCTAACCCTCCAAACCGAAGAACAAGTTGAACCTCTCTAGCCAAAAAATGGTGTCTACCCCAATTCCAATCAGCCCACTTGTATATTTATCTCTCTCTAATTATTTTAATTCTAAGACAAAAAGAATTCCTTTTCCAACTCACCTCACTCCCATTTGTCCCCCTTTTTCATTCTTAAATCTTTCATCCCATAAAACACCTCACCTTTCAACTATTTTCAAAAAATAAAATTCCTCTTATCTCCAATCTTGTTCCCCACTAAACATGTTAATAATTCAACGAAGATCACACTGCCACGACCAAGTCAGATAAGTCTTAGCCGTGTCTCTCTTTTCCCTTTTGGACATGGCCAAGTCATGAAGTCGTGTCTATTGCTGCCTTTCAAGTATAATTTTCTTATTGGGAGTCATGGGCAGAGACTCGGCCAAGTCATGAGGCCGTGTCCCTTACTGCCTTCAATTCTTTCTTCAGGTGGGAAGTGACACGGCCAGTGAGTTGGCCATGTCACTTGCATGTATTCACTTCTGTCTCTTTTTTTTTCTCTTTTCTTTAGTTGTTCTTTGGGTGGGACACGGCCAAGACACTGGTCGTGTCATGTGACACGACCAATGACTTGGTTGTGTCATATGAATGTGTTCTCTTCTAGTCAAATCTTCTCAAGGACACGGCCAAGTTGGTTTTATCCATATGACATGGCCAGTGGCTTGGCCTTGTCTCTTGGATGTGTCATTGGCTGCTTCTTTTCCTTCTTTTCTTCATGAGTTTCTTGCCTCTGATGAGGGATACAGCCAGGCCAATAAGTGTCTTGGCCGTGTCTCAATGTCTTTCTACCAACTTTGGATCCAATAAGTGAATTTAATCTTCATTTTTGCACTTCAACCTAAATCAAATACTTCAAGCAATCTTAAATACAAATTAAATGAAAAATTAACTAAAAATGATATAATTACCCTAAAAATACATACATAAATGATTAAAACAATTGTCCCACACTTAATCTTTTACTTGTCCTCAAGCAAAGTTAAAATCAAAACAAAACTAAACAAGAAAAATTTAGTCAAGTTCAAGAGTTATAAGGATATATCAAGACTCCATTTTTCTAAAATCCACAATCATTATCAAATCAAACAAAATCAATACTCATGTAATTTAATGGCTTTCCATGCATAACCATTGTTACCACTCCCTTACCAACTCTTTTGAATGTTTCAATAAGGTAGTGTTTACACTCTTAACACTCACTGAAAGATTATCAACATAGGCTTGCTTATCAATTAAATTCTACCACTAAATTTCAACCAGCCATCAATCATAAGGTTTTTCATTTAGTTGTAATGGGGCTAAGGTAAAGGCATAACATTTAGGAGTGTGAGTTATTCATTAAGTTCAAGAGCACTTCAAGAATAAAGTAAGCAACGTACTATAACCAGACAATCCGAAAATACCTTCCGCTCACTTAACTCTCATCATTAAAGTACTTTTTAAGAGACTCCAATTTTATTTACAAAGATCATTCCCAAACTTATTCCAACCCTACCCGAAGGAATAACAATTTCTATTATATATATATTTTATCTTTATTTCTATTATTATTATTATTATTATTATTATTATTATTATTATTATTATTATTATTATTATTATTTTAAACCCCCTTTTTTTATTAGGTAAATCATAATAAATAGGATTTAAATTGATTCCTAATTTAGATTTACTTAAGCAATAATATGAAGAGAAAGAAAATCTAATAAAAGACACAATAATTATAACTTGCTTATTTTCAACTTCCAACCTACTAAATTATACCCCACACTTTATTTTACACAATACTTATTACTTAAGCTCTTAAAATGCTCTTGACCTAATGAAAGGGTAATAGTTAAAACAAAATAGTTCAAGGCCAATGGTATTGCGAAAAAGAAAGAAGAAGAAAAATGAAATAGACTCAAAATTGGCGAACTAGGGTCGTATATAAGATTGGACTTTTTAAGCTAAAATGGGTACTCCTAATTGCCTTAATCATATTGATGTCTAATTAAAATTTTTATGTGGTCTCAAAATGAATGTCAAAGTAAGTTCTAGCAATTCATCGATCAAGGATGTTAACACACAAGGAATAATAAATTGGTATCCAACTTCCGCTCGATTTCCTCACAAGTCAGTAGGTAATGCAAAGAATATCCATCCAAATCAACAATAAACACCAATTTTATCCAATTCTCAATTCATGCTTTAGAAAATAAAAGGTCATCTATCAATATTCTTATAACAATTGAACTATTCATCATTCTAAAAAATAATATAAAATAAGGTACTTCAATTAACAAAGTGTGAGCGGGGATTTTCGCGGCCCACTCCTATATGGAATAGTTCTTGTGACTTCAGCACTGTTAGGCTCAGGGTCTTAGAGAACATGGGCCTCAACTCAGAGAAAATGGAGTTGCCACCCGGACAGGCCGAAAATATAGAAAGGGGTGGATGACTCGATTCCTAAGGAATCCCCGACATCCTATTGGGTTCGAAAAGTTGGGTATATATGGGGGAGGTGAGAAATGGCCCAGCACTCCCACAATGCCCGATTCATTGGAACCAGCCTCATTTTTAGGTCTAAATATTATTAAATTCTTAAATATTATAATATCATCCATAATACATGCAATTTATTAACAAAATAAATTCATTCATAAAATAAGATAAAACAAAACATTACAAAATAATATGGATACCCATCTTTAGATGGAAACATACACTTATATTCTTTAAGTATTCACAGAGAAAATAAATAAAATAGGACATCCACACAAAGGTGGAAATGTATCCCTTACAATTGTCCCAAAGTCTTTAAATAAATTGAATTACATATATTAAATAAATAAGACAACCACACTAGATGAAAAAATGTCATTTACAATTCTCTTTAAATATATATAAATCTAAGGAAAAGAGTAAAGTAAGAAAAAATAATATAACACATATAAAGATAATTGAATAATTAAAAAGAAGGTAAAAAACATCTAAATATTATCCATTCAAGAAATATAGGGCATGACGACGAGAGTCGCGCTTACGGCAGCTCCCCTTGCGGGGGATCGAGGGCAGCACCCCTAAAAGGTAAATGATTTTCAGATTAAGTTTTTCTGTGGAATTAGGGTTTTGCTAATGAAACTAAAATTAAACATGCAAAATTAGGGTTTATACTTTAATTAGGGTTTCTTGAATAAAATTAGGGTTTATAGGGTTTATACTTTAATTAGGGTTTCTTGAATAAAATTAGGGTTTATAGGGTTTAGATAAAAATTTGTTTACTGTATAAACCCTAAGAACACTTTAATATTGATACTGGTACGAGACATGGCTATTGAATATGTTTCAATGAAGACACAGTGGATATAAGTTGACAGCATTATCAAATAGAACTTATCAGATATGTTTAAACCAAACCATACGTATGAACTTCATAATATTAGTAAATAGAAATTGTTATGATTTTAAGGTATTTAGAAGATTGTACCTGCATTTGAAGGCTCCACCATAATTAAATAACTTAAACTCTAGCTAGGTAAAAACAAAGGCAGTATGATGCTGCCTTTATAAGGTTGTTCTTTTGCTATTTGAAGCTTCTGTGTTCTCAAAGTTTGCTAATCATTTTGCTGAAGGTTACTAATCGTTCTGAAGGTTGCTCTCTCCCAAAAGTTGCTAATCGTTCTGAAGGTTACTCTTTCCTGAAGGTTCCAAGTCCCAACCAAAACGTCTCATAAAAGTCCCATCCAAAGTTTCAGCCCAAAGTCCTTCTCCTTTTTTCAAGTTTAATTGCTAGGGTTTTATCTTTTGTGTTCCTTCTTATTGTTGAAGTTCCCCATTAAAAAAAGTCAAAAAGTCCCTCATGAAGTTCAAAAAGTCTGTATTTATATGAGCATGCTAGGTTAAACATCGTGAAACCTTCTCATTTTAAAAATGGATTATTGATGCATATCGAATTAATGAATTCAACACAAACCGTAACCATATCGGGTTCAAACCAATTTATTTTGAGGCAAACCAAGGCTATATCGAAGTAAAATAATTTTAATCCGACAAAATATGGGTTCATATCGGCCCAATTCGATATGGGAACTATCCCATATCGAAATGGAGCCTCCAATTCAATATGGGACCTTAACTTAAGGTCCCATATGAATTGGGGCATCCCAATTTGATATGGGATATTCCATATGGAATTGGGAGGCCCGGTTTGACTTGGGCACACCCCTGAATGCCCTAACATCGAATCAGACCTAACCAAATCTTCAAAACAAACCTCTTTAGGGTTTTAAAGGTTCAACAATTATACCATCTAATTAAAAGGTTTATGACTCAGGCAACGGAGTAGTCAAGGCCAAAATCAAGAGTCTACATAAAGTAGCTCAATTTAAAATAAAAATTTTGCACCCCACACTTAAAGATTTACATTGTCCCCAATGTGAAGAAACAATAATAAAACAAATGTAAGTTTAGATAGTACCTGTTTTTATCATCCCCTAGTGTGGTTCAAATTGATACTTTCAACCTTACTTGAAACACATGGAAATTTCTCATAAAAAGATAACATTTAAAGTAACAACTTCATAGATTAAAAACACATAGTAATAATAGTAACAAAACAATATCAAGACATAATGTACTAATTAAAACTTTAAGCAAATAACAACTCAATCCGATAATAAAGGTTTGTTCAAGAATCAAGCTAAATCTATTGCAGTAGAGGTTGTGAAGACGATGCGGCATAAGGATGGAGACTAAGAATCCTATCCAAGTTATTGTTGATAAGCTCCAGTTGATTAAGCAATTGAGCATGATTATGGTCCACTTTACCTTTAAGTGCTTCAATCTTGCTTATTATCTCCTGATTTTCTAGACTGGGCCATCCTTATTTAAGCTCATTGAATCAGAATCGACATCATCATCAACTCGGGTCCACTTTTATCTTTCATCTCTAGCACTAGACTCACCAGAAGCCATATCAATCCCCTGGCCTCTCTTTGTTATCATGCACATTTTCTCCAATGTCACTATATCAAGCATATCACTGCCCAAAATTATGGACAGTGATTAAGCACAGTTGTGAAGACGATGTAGCATAAGGATGGAGACTAAGAATCCTAGCCAAGTTGTTGTTGATAAGCTCCAGTTGATTAAGCACTTAAGCATGATTATTGTCATGACCGGCCATAGCAGGTATGTACAGTAATTACGTGTACAGTATTCACACGTGCTGACAAAGTAGGCATGCTAAAGAGATCCGGCTAACCCTAGACCGTTAAGCTATAATTCATTAAAGTACCGGGGTTAAACGTGCGTAACTAACGGCGATGGGCGACCAGTCTGGGAAGTCTTAATGATGTATGTGATAGTGTAATGAAATGGAAACTAGAGAAAAACTGGGTAAAAACTGTGAACTGTGATTTTCTCCGGAAACGCCCCGTTAGAGAGAAACGAAAACACGTAGACTAGGGGCATTTTGGTCATTATTAATTAAAATTTATACATGAATCCAAAGTAGGAAATAAATACACGAGTGCGTAGAGGACATCGAGGGGTTGAATATGAAACGATCGTCAGTGGAAATGGCGCCCGGACAAACCCGAGCAAAGAAATGACCTAAAGGAAATTTTGTAAAAAGTCGAGGGCTTATTGGTAATTTTTTAAAACGACTTGGAAACCTAAAATAGACCTTAAAAATAGAAAGTAGAGGTCGAGAGGATCAAAACCATATGTAGTTTGCTTCGTGAAACTGTACAGTTTAAAAGTTACGACCGATTAATCGCCGGAGCGTAAAATGGGCCCGGTTCCATGTAGGTACCATATGGGTGACATGGAACAAATTGGGGTACCAAAATGGGAAGAGGGACAAGTTGGAGGACTTAATTGGGAAGAAAAATGTAAAAATCTTTTGATGGCCAATCATAATTAGCCATTTAGAATTATTAAAAAAAAGTAAAAGAGTAAAAGGGATGGACAAATGGCCCTAAAGCCTTCATCCACCCCAAAAGTGGACATCATTTCCACCATATACCATAGCAAGAAAAACAAAAACTCTCCCCCAAAACACTCCTAAACCCGTCGGCCTCCATAAGAAGAACACTAAGGAATTTATAGTTTTTGTCAAGTTTGATTCAAGTTCAAGGTGAGTTTTAAGGTTTTAAAGCATGTAGACTTCAATTCTAGTATCAATTTTAAGTATTTATATATCTATTGAAAGATTGAAAATTAGGGTTCTTATGGTGGATTTGGGGAAAACTTAAGTAGTGATGATATTGATTAATTAAATGGAAGAATTAAGGTTTCTAAGGTTTAATAAGGTTAGATTAGGACTTAATTTGAAAAGAAATGGAAGGGTAGTGCATGTTCTAAATTTCTAGGATTTATGGTTGAGGTTGTGTTGTGAAATTTTTGTAGGCAAGGGTGGAAATAAGGAGAAGGAAGAGCTTGAAAGAGAAGGGAAAGCAAAAGGAAATTAAAATACAAGGTTTGGTACTTTACCTTGGAAGAATTAATTTTTCTTTCATTTTCTTGCCAAAAATTTATCTATGGAACTTTTGCTATGGATGCCTAAATGTGTTGTTTGAGTTTGAATTCAATTGTTGAGTGGTATTTTTGAATCCATGTGGTGATTGGGTTATTTAAATTCAAATGAAATCTAATGTTTTCAATGATTTTGGTAAAAGAGTTTATGAACTCCATTTAGTCCAAATTGATTTAAACAATCAAGTTATTTTAAAAGGGAAGTGTTTAAGTCTTCATTACATTATTAAGGAAGCTTTGAAATGGGTTTAGAACAAAAAAATAAACAATTTTGCACCAAATGCAAGTGGGGGCCGAATTGGTGCCCTTTGGGAGCCAATTCTGGACCCAACTTTGGGCAGCCGGTTGAGGCAGAAAACGATGGAATTGTTCTACGAAATTTTACATGCAATTAGTCAACATATGAAATAAGTTTTTTGTAAAATTTCAGCCAAAAATAAGATCATTTACCTGGTCAAATGCATGACTGAAATTGACTGAAATTTAGACGAAAACCAGATTTTACTATTCATATGGTCATGCCATTTGCGTTGCCGATTTTACGCACCGTGTTACTATTCTTTTGGTCATTTTTGGGAATTATTCTAATGTGATTTGAAGTATGTGGAAATGACTGGGAATGGTGGTAAACACTTGGAAATGAAACGGCCTTTAGCCACAGAGTTAGTACACGGCGAAATGACATGACTTGGTAAAAATGAAAAGGGATGTGCAAATCATTTGAAAATTTGTGGAAATCTTGGATTTGAATTTTAAACCCTTATGCTCTACTTGGTGGTTGAACTTGGTAGATAAGGGTATAGTGCACTATACTAACTTATGCAGTACTGCTTGATATTGTGATTGAATTTTTATGATCTGAACTCAATGGTGAGGGCCATTGGGGCCAATGGTGAGGGCCATTGGTTATAACTAGGATGGTGAGGACCATTCCTGTGATTTGATATCGGTGGTGAGGGCCACCTGTGTTATAGTGGTGAGGGCCACTACCTTATCACTGTGGTTCTGCTTTTACCAGTAGAGCAAAAAATTTACAAACTATGACACGACTATTTTATGGCATAAGTTGAATTGTGAATATTTTACAATTTTAGTTGAAATCTTTTGAAAAACTTGAAATTTTTTTTCGGGAAGTGCGTTTTTTTTTATTTCATTGAAGTGAGCTTTATATTTTATTGCTTATAGTATTTAACATTCATATATTTATTGCTTTGCTTGTACAAATACTCTTTACTTTTATTTCCATTGGTAAAGTACCCACTGAGCGACATTGCTCAGCGAGTTAAGTTTTCCTTGACTCGTAGGTTTGGAGCAGTAGCTAACTTCTGGGAAGCGACGACCAGACCCACAGCATCTCAGGGTAGATCTCTTAGTTTCCATTTTGAGTTAACTAGTTGTGGCATGTATATATATATAAGATTGAGAATTTCTATGTTATACTGTACGTTAGTAGTATGTCATAATAATAAACCTCTACTTTATTTTGTAATAGAAGTGTGAATTCTTCTTGCAGGTTTGTAGTTGAGGTTATAAGGGGGATTCAATGGGGAGTGTATTGAGACTGATTGTGTTTGCATTGGTTTGTATAAAAATATTTTCAAAAATCAGAAAAACCAGTTTTGTCGACACTTGGGACCCAATTTCTAGGCGAACCTCTGGCCAAATTGCTGTAAAAACCGGAACTAAAATTTGACTGAGTAAAATTGGTAGTAACATTAGGTTAGTGTGGCGCCTCTACTCGGCTTACACACGTAGGCCGGGAAGGGGTGTTACAATTATGGTCTACCTTACCTTTAAGTGCTTCAATCCTGCTTATTATCTCCTGATATTCTGGACTGGACCATCCTTATTTAAGCTCATTGAATCAGAATTGGCATCGTCATCAACTCGGGTCCACTTTTATCTTTCATCTCTAGCACTAGGCTCGCTAGAAGCCATCTCAATCCCCAGGCCCCTCTTTGTTATCATGCACATTTTCTCCAATGTCACTATATCAAGCATATCACTGCCAAAAATTCATTGCATCCTACAAGTTTCAGGATCGAAATTTTCATTTAGAGCAAGTGCCAATGTTGACACTATCCTTCCAATGCAAATTGCTCCTTTCCTCCTATGAGCAACATTATCCAAGATATACGCTAACTAAAATATAGTGCTAACAGGGGTAGCATGATAAGCACATGACAGCAAGAATAATTCATTAACCTCAACAACTTCAGGACTTTCCATCCTAGCAAAAAAACTGTAAGCCATGAACCGATGTAAATACCTCAATGTGTGGTTTTCTAATTATGTTGCCTTAGTTAATTTTGCTACATACATCCCCCTCGAACCTAAGTCAACCCATGCTGATTATTGGTTGAAGTCCTTGGGTATTGTCTTGTACCCCTCAAGAGAAAACCCAAAAATGTCATTCTACTGTTCTATTGAAAGATTATGATGCCTCCCATTTAATTTGAAAACTAGCCTAGAGCAAAGTTTTGATTCATCTTTTTACCTTAAGTGAGGCAACAAATTCAAGATTTAATTCTTCAAATTTTTTAAGTCTTAAAGTGATGAATGTCTCCCATCTAAGGTTCATCACATAAGCAACAAAACTATCCCTAATTTGCAAGGCATTCAAAGCATCATCACTAACATACCTTGAGGGAAAGAAACATCTTGCTTGGATTGCCATTTTTCTTGAAGAAGATGAAGAGTTTGGTGGTGGAGCTCTTCTCCTATGGTGAGGAACCATCTTGGTCCTTGGCATGTTAATCTTGATTGAAATGGAGATTGGAGTGTTTTATTCTTGATTTGTTGAACGAAGCAATGAATCTTGGTGAAAAAACTTGGGATTTGAGTTTTTGGGTGATCTTGGCCTTGTGGCTATAGTAATAGAGAGAGAGGGAAAATTTTTTAGGGTTTGAAAAATGAAAAACTGGGAGAGAAACTCGTGTTTTAAGAGTTTTAAAAAAGTGAGAGATACGATCAAGATTGAATTGTCTTGGCCGTGTGAGGGGACACGGCTAGAGGACACTGCTAAGATGACTAGCCATGTTAGAGTCTATGTAAGAGTGGGTTTCTAAGGGAAAATTGTCATGGGTTAAATATGGCCTACTCTTGGCTGTGTCAACTTCTAGGTTTTATTAATTTTTAAAATTTTTTTAAATCATGTATCTCCTTCATTTCTTACCCTGAAACTCAACCAAAACAAAATACCTATCAGAGCACCCATTCCATTCACTTATTACACAACAAAAGTGAAAAATGAAATTTCAAAATATGAAAATTTAATTATGAAAAAAAATACTAACCGATGGGTTGCCTCCCATTGAGTGCTTCTTAACGTTGTGTAGTTGGACAATGTTGCATCACTCATCAATGAATACCATACTTTCTATGGTTTTGGCAACTTCGAGCACTTCCAAATATGTCTTCACCCTTTGTCCATTTACTTTAAACATCTCATTGGTTCTTAAATTTAACAGTTCAACAACTCCGTATGGAAATATTTGAATTACTTGAAAGGGCCCACTCCAACGGGACTTTAATTTTCTGGGAAACAACCACATCCTTAAATTAAACAAAAGAACTTTCATTCCTAGTTCAAAGGTTCTTCTAAGGATCATTTTGTCATAAATAGCTTTCATTTTCTCCTTGTAGATCCTTGCACTCTCATATGCCTCATTCATAAGCTCATCAAGCTCGGAAATTTGGAACATTCTTTTCTCTTTTGCTCCATCCAAGTCCATATTTGTAGCCTTGATTGCCCAATAAGCTTTGTGCTCTAATTCTATCAGTAGGTGGCAAGCCTTGCCAAAGACCAATCTATATTGACTCATTTCCAAAAGTGTTTTGAACTCCATCCAGTATGCCCATAGTGCTTCTGGAAGATGGATTGCCCAATATTTCCTTGTTGTGGTCACCTTTTTCTCTAAGATCCCTTTAATTTGCTTGTTGGATGTCTTAGCTTGGCCAAATGTTTGGGGATGATAAGGGGTTGCCACCTTATGTTGGATACTCATCTTGGTCATCAACTTTTCAAACCATTTATTGCAAAAGTGGCTTCCTACATCACTTATGATTGCCTTAGGGGTTTCAAACCTGCGTAAAATTTTTTTCTTCAAGAATTTCAAAACAACATTAACATCATTGGTCCTAGTAGGGATTGCCTAAACTCACTTTAACACATAATCAACATCAAGAAGGATATATTCAAAGCCAAACGACTTGAGAAGTGGCCCCATGAATTTTATTCTCCATACATCAAAATTTTCCACCACAACAAAAATATTGATGGGCATTTCATTTCTCTTGCTGATATTTCCTACTCTTTGGCATCTATCACATCTCATGCAAAAATTATAAGCATCTTTGAAAAGAGCAGGCCAATACAACCACTTTGAAGAACCTTCTCGGTGGTCCTCTTTCCTCCGAAATTCCCTCCACAATACATGTTGTGGTAAAATTGCAACACTTGTGATTGCTCTTCTTCTGGCATGCATTTTCTGATAATTTCATCCCTGCAGATTCTAAATAAATATGGCTTATCTCAAAAATAATACTTACAGGAATGAAGAAATCTTTTTCTTGTTTGAAAATTTAATTCTTTTCTCACAACACCACAAGAGAGATAGTTAGCAATATCGGCATACCAGGGTGCTTGAGTTAAAGCAAACAAGTGTTCATTTGGAAATTTTTCAAAAGTATTTTCACAAGCAATTTCTTTATCATGATCATGGGAATTCAATCTAGAAAGATGATCGGCTACTACATTCTCACTTCCCTCCCTATCTTTAATTTCAATATCAAATTCTTGCAACATCAAAACCCATCTAATGAGCCTAGGTTTAGCTTGTGGTTTAGTCAATAGGTATTTCAAGGCTATGTGGTCCGAAAATACTATGACTTTAGAACCTATCAAATAAGATCTAAACTTGTCGAGTATAAAAACCACAGCTAACATTTCTCTTTCAATGGTTACATAATTCACTTGTGCATCATTTAAAGACAAACTTGCATAATAAATTATATACATTAATTTGTTCACCCTTTGGCCCAAAATAGATCCAATGGCATAATTTGATGCATCACACATGATTTTAAATGGCAAATCCCAATTTGGTGCAACAATTAAAAGGGCAGAAGCTAATTTTTCCTTTAAAATTTTAAATGTTTCTAAGCACTTTTCATAAAAAATAAAAGGGACAACTTTTCGAAGTAAATTGCACAGAGGACGTGAAATTTTGGAAAAATCTTTTATGAACCTCCTATAAAAGCCAACGTGTCCCAAAAAACTTCTAATCCCTCTAACTGATTGGGGGGTGGTAGATTCATAATCAGATCAACCTTAGCTTTGTCCACTTCAATCCCCTTTTGGGAAACTACATGTCCCAAAACAATGCCATGATCAACCATAAAGTGACTCTTTTTCCAACTCAAGGTAAGATTGCATTCAATGCATCTTTCAAGTACAAGAGTCAACTTATGCAAACAATCATCAAAAGGATTGCCAAAAATAGAGAAGTCATCCATAAATACCTCAATGCACATATCCACCATATAAAAAAAAATGGAAAGCATACATCTTTGAAACGTCCCTGGTGCATTGCAAAGTCCAAATGGCATCCTTCGAAAGGCAAATGTCCCAAAGGAACAAGTGAAAGTCATCTTTGGTTGTTCCTCTGGTGCTATGGAAACTTGGTAGTAACCTGAAAGACCATCAAGAAAATAGTAAAAAGCATGACCAGATAATCTATTAAGCATCTGATCAATAAATGGTAAGGAAAAATAATCTTTCTTGGTGACGTTATTTAATTTCTTATAATCTATGTACATTCGCCATCCGGTTTGAGATCATGTAGGTACGAACTCCCCCTTCTTATTCTAGACTACAGTCAACCAAGTTTTCTTTGGTACCACATGTATGGGACTAACCCACTCGCTATCAGCTATTGGGTAGATCATCCCCTCGTCAAGGAGCTTAAGAACCTCCTTGTTGACCACTTCACTTATATTTGGATTAAGCCTCATTTGAGCCTCTCTAACCAGTTTAACTCCCTCTTCTAAAACTATCTTATGCATACACATAGAGGGACCAATTCCTTTGATATTGCTCAACCCCCAACCAATGGCTCTCTTGAATTTTTTTTAACATTTTTACAAGTTTATCTTCATCATCCCTTTTGAGAATCATAGAAATAATTACTGGTTGGGTGTTGTTCTCCCCAAGAAATACATACTTCAAATGTGATGGGAGTTCTTTAAGTTCAACCACTTTTGGTTGAGTCTCCTCTTCCTCAATTTCAAGTCCCTTCTCATTACTCTCATCATCTAACATGGACTTATATTCTTTAATTTTCGCATCGAAAATCTCAATCTCTTCACCCAAAGTTAATGTCATCTCTAACTTGTCTTCACTATTTTATTGTAAGAAAACTTCTTCAACAGTAAGATTAATAAAAGAGCAGTCTTCATATACAGTAGTAGTGGGGATAGAGGAAGTGTTAAAAATTAAAAATTCTACAGTTTGTCCTAAAACAGTCATGGTTAATTTCTCATTTTTAACATCAATCAAGATATTAGTTATGGCCATAAAAGGCCTCTTTAACAAAATTATATGTTTAAAATCCCTAGGGATTTCTTCTTCCATATCCAAGACAATAAAATCAATAGGAATAATCAAACCACCTACTTTAACTAGGACATCCTCTATGATCCCCTTGGGGTATTTAAGAGTTCTATTCACAAGCTGCAAAACTATTTTAGTTTGTTTAAGTTTCCCGAGCTCCGACTTCAAATAAATGGAATATGGCATCAAGTTTATACTAGCTCTTAGAACACACATGCCAATGGTTTCCTTCCCATTTCCTATAGAGATATTCGCTATAAAACTTCCAGGATCCTTTAACTTAGGAGGTAATTTATGTTGTAAAATAACACTTGTTACTTCCAAAACTATCACCTTCTCATTCAACTCATACCTTTTCCTTTTAGTGTTAAGCTCCTTAAAGAATTTGGTATAATATGGCATATTTTTAATCACCTCAAGTAAGGGAAGGTTAATACTTACCTTTGAAAGCATGTTATAAATTTCAGAAAATTGTTTGTCATGCTTCTCATTTTTTAACATGCTTGGGAAAGGAATTTGAGGTCTGTAAGGATTTGGAGATTTTTGCAGCTTTGGTGAAGTGGATGTCTCCTCACTATCCTCCTTTGACTGACTTAGTTGATCTTTGCCTTCTTGCATTTCCTTGCCATTTTCTTGAATTTCACCTGCATCCAAAGAATCACCAATTTTATTATCAATTATATTACCACTTCTTAAGACCGTGATTGCCTTGACTTGCTCCAGTTGGCTTGGAAATTTTTCTTTTTGATTAGCTTGAAGTTAATTAGCTAGTTTCCCCACTCGAGTCTCCACTTTCTTAAGTGATGCTTCCAAAGATTCAAACCGCTTGTTATTCATCTCTTGATTTTGAGTGCTTATTTGAATTAAAACATTCAAATTGTCTTCAAGTGAAGGTTTCTTGACTTGCTCTTGACTTGAAGTTTGCCCTTAAAATTGGGGACCCCTTTGATAAGGTTGGAAGGTTTGTTGAGGTGGAACATGTTGTTGATTCTTCCATAAAAAATTTGGGTGATTCTCCAACCGGTATTGTAGGAATTTGAGTATGGGTCATTTCTAATCCCTTAGTTGGAAACCTTCAAAGGCATATACTTGCTTTTTCTCTTCTTGGAATTGATCAAAGCTTGAAGGGCACACATTTGCATTATGGCCTAAAATCCCACATGATGCACATGTTTCTTGACTTGGCATGGGTGTGCTTCCTCTTGCATTTAACATCTTAACTTGTCATGTTAATTCTGCTAACTGCCTTGCCATTTCAGAGTTTGAGTTCAACTCGTATGCTCCTCTATGCCTTTCCCCAATACTCTTTTGCTGCAAATTTGCTCTCAATATTTCAAACAATGCAATCGCTTCTGCAACTGTCTTTTCAATCATTGCGCCCCCTGCAGCATTATCCACTATGTTTTGACATTGTTGAGTTAGCCCATCATAAAAGAATTGGTTGAGCAATTGTTTTGGATAGTAATGATGAGGGTATTGAAATAATAAAGATTTAAAATGATCCCACGCCTCATGAAATGGTTCTCCATCAAATTGGGTGAAAGTTGCAATACTCCCCCTAAGCTCCTTTGTCTTTTGGTGTGAATAAAATTTTCCCATGAATTTATTATACACTTCAGTCCATGTGGTTAAGGAATTCTCTATTAAAGTCATCAACCACGCCTTCGCTCTATCCTTCAAACTGTATGGAAAACATCTCATTTTAAGCTCATATTATGTTAATGCTTGCAAAGGGAATGTATGCAAGGTTGTATAAAAATCTCAAATAAAGTTGAGAGGATCTTCGTTCGGCAATCCATGGAAGGAGAGCAGCATACTAAAATAAGTATTTTTTAGTTCATAATTTCTTACTGCGTTGCTCAACCATATACATGATGTAGTTACCCTAATAATCGGTCGGGCAAACTCCTTCATGGGTGGTTCCTCTACATCACTCATTTCTACTTTCATGTTCTCTCCAAATTGCTCTACTGTATTTTCTCTCTCTTGTTTCAAAGGATCCACTTCCTTGGTTCTAGGACATTTATTGACGTTGTCTACAAGGGGAACAAGTTTGTTGCCTTTGCGATCTTCTTCCTTGCATAAATCACCTAGAAAATTCAAAAAGGAACACTTTAAACAATTAAGCAATTAAAATAAAAGAATCGAACTATTACTAAAAATAGCTTTCCCCGGCAACGGCGCCAAAAACTTATTGCGCTCTACTAAACACTACTACAAAGCGACACTCACAAGTATACAAGGTTATTATAGCAATGGTGATTACACCAAGGTCGTCTCACAAAGAAGGTGGTGTTTGTAATAGTTTGATTAAAATAATTATTAAAATTGAATGAATGTTGTTGAAATGGTAAAAGGAGTAGTATTTGTGCAAGATAAATTCAAATTCTTAGAATGGTACCTAGGTTTATAGATCAATTTAATTGAAACTTAATTCTCAATTATCCATTGATACAACCTTGTAGTTTAATTTGATTAGTTAGCAATTACCAATTTATTAGTTCTCACATTCATGAATTAACAACAACCAATTGCTTTGAAATTGCAAATTAATTTAACCCTATAACTTATATTTCTAATTCATTCTTAGGGTGGTTGATTACATAGTTTCAATATCAAATTTTACCTCTCGATCCATCATTCGATATTAAGAGATCAATAGGTGGCCAATCTATTAACCAAACATATAATCCAATGCAAACAACCAATAACAAGGTATATTAATGGAAATATCAAATCAAATCATTCAATCAAATCTACTACAACCCTAGGTGTGGGTAATTTAGCTCATCATCATTTCAATGTAAACATTCATCTCAATATAAATCAAATCCAAATTATCCATTGAAATATTAATCTTCATAACAAATTAATAATAATCTAGAAAAAAATTAAATGAGAGAACAAGAAAAACCCCTTTTGAGATGTCAAGATTTAAACTTCTTATTCTTCTTCCTAGGTCAACTTGAATATGATGAAGAACTCTCAAGCTCTCTTTAAACCTTCAACCAATTGTTCTACCCTTGAAAGAATAAGTGAAAACTCTCTCAAGCCTCCAACTATTCAATCAAAAACTTTCTTCAAACCCCTAACCCTCCAAACCCAAGAACAAGTTGAACCTCTCTCTCTAGCCAAAAAATGATGTCTGCCCCTATTCCAATCAGCCCCCATGTATATTCATCTCCCTCCAATTATTTTAATTCTAAGACAAAAAGAATTCCCTTTTCAACTCACTTCACTCCCATTTGTCCCCCCTTTTTCATTCTTAAATCTTTCATCCCATAAAACACCTCACCTTTAAACTATTTTTAAATAATAAAATTTCTCTTGTCTCCAATCTTGTTCCCCACTAAACATGTTAATAATTCAATGAAGATCACAATGACACAACCAAGTCATATTTGTCTTCGTAATGTCTCTCTTTTCCCTCTTGGACATGGCCAAGTCATGAAGATGTGTCCATTGCTGCCTTTCAATTACAATTTTCTTATTGGGAGACACGGCCAGAGACATGACCAAGTCATGAGGACGTGTCCCTTTCTGCCTTCAATTATTTCTTCAGGTGGAAAGTAACACGGCCAGTGACTTGGCTATGTCACTTGCATGTGTTCACTTCTGTCTCTTTTCTTTTTCTTTTCTTTAGTTACTCTTCAAGTGGGACACAACCAAGACTCTAGCCGTGTCATGTGACACGGACAATGGCTTGGCAGTGTCTTATGAATGTGTTCTCTTCTGGTCAAATCTTCTCAAGGACACAACCAAGTTTGTTTTGTCCATATGACACGGCCAGTGGCTTAGCCGTGTCTCTTGGGTGTGTCATTGGCTTCTTCTTTTTCTTCTTTTCTTCATGAGTTTCTTGCGAGCGACACGGCCAGGCCAGTAACTGTCTTGGTCGTGTCTCAATGTCTTTCCACCAATTTTGGATCCAAAAAGTGAATTTAAGCTCCATTTTTGTACTTCAGCATAAATCAAACACTTCAAGCAATCTTAAACACAAATTAAAGGAAAAATTAACTAAAAGCCAATATAATTACCCTAAAAATACATACATAAATGATCAAAACAATCTCCATGTTATTTCCACCAAAGAGTACGTCATCAACATACAAAGAGAGAAACATAATCCCTCCCACTGTTTTCTTGACATACACACAATGGTCTTCATCTACCATGGACAAGCCAAATGAAGTGATTGCTTCATGAAATCTGAAATACCATTGTCTAGAAGATTACTTGAGACCATATATGGATCTTTCAAGATGACACACTTTGATGTCATGTCCTTTTGAGATAAACACAATTGGTTGATCCATATATATCTTCCTCAAGTTTACCATTAAGGAATGCAGTTTTTAAGTCCATTTGAAATAATTCTAGATCAAAATAGGCAACAAGGCTAAAAAAGATGAGTAGAGGAAAATCTCAAAACAGGAGAAAATATCTCTTCTGAAATGCCCATAATTTTATTAAATATAATTAAAATAAACAATTTGGAAGGATTAAATGAGATGTTAGAAGAAGAAAATAACTAATGTATATGTAGGATATAAATAAAATATACATAAATATAATGTCACTAGAAAATAAAAAAGCCAAAAGGTAAAAAGACAAGTCAAAGTAAAAAGGTAAAAAGTAAAAAAAAAAATTAATTTTGGGTGAAAGAGAGAAAATATTAAATATTTATTATTAATTAATTAATTAAATTATTATTATTATTATTATTATTATTATTATTATTATTATTATTATTATTATTATTATTATTATTATTATTATTGGCTAAAAATAAAAGAAAGGGAATTAAAATCTAATTGGCTTCTTCATCATCTTCTTCTTCCTCCCTAGGTCAAATTCCATGGTTGAAGGGCAAGAGAATTTTCATCATCTTCCATGCCAACTCTTGCAAGGAACTCAAAGAAATTAAAGAGATTATGAGGAAAGCTTAAGCAATAGTTAAGAGTTCCTTGATTTTAAAAAGCTTTCTTGGAAAATTAAGATTATGTAAAATTTCAATTTTTGAAGGGAGCTTGGATAATTGTTGAAATGAGTAGTAATGATGTTATTTTGAGATAGAAGTAATAATTTTATGGATAGATGATAGAAATGATGGGGTTTGGTAGGAATTTAGAAGACGTAGTAAGGCAATTAGGGTTTTGGAGCAATTCTTGGTTAGATTGTGTATAATTGGGAATTTAATTGATTAAATGTATTAAAATAGAATTCTCGTGCAATATTTAAACTTATAATTTGGTTACAGGTTGAGTAAGGTGAAGTTGTACATTTAAAGAATTGAAGGGCAATTAATGGATATTGAGTAGAATTGTGATAATTGAAGTTTGATTGGTTGAAATGACTAGAATTATGTTTCTAATGATTTTAAGTTGTGTATAAATGGGAATTTAATTGATTAAATGTATTAAAATAGAATTCTAATGCAATATTTAAACTTATAATTTGGTTAGAGGTTGAGTAAGGTGAAGTTGTACATTTAAAGAATTGAAGGGTAATTAATGAAAATTTTCATAATTGAGGTTAGTACATACTTTGATAATTATTATTTTAATAGCATTGCTTTTGGCATATCATATTGTGAAATGATAAGTGTGTTATGCTACTTGAACTTTGGTTTTCAAGTAAGAAATGCATTATTTTGAGTACAAACATGTAAATTGTGTGTTATGTGACATGTTAAGCCATTGTATTATGGCTATTATATATGTTATATGTAATTTATGAGAAATGTGATAAATGCATAAATAAAATGTGATTTATTAGTCACATTGTGAATATGACTGATGAAATGTGTTGCAAGATATTGAAAATATGAAAATTATTCATAAATATGGAAAAAGATATGGAATTGGACAAACTGTGCTAAAGTGTATGTTGATGTGTTTGCTTGCCTTATATAGTATCTGGTTCCAAAAAATTATGTTTGATGTTATCGGATTGGCATGCCATGGAAAAATATATTATTTGCCTTCGGGGCTAGACACAGTAGTGTCACTTATGATTTTTCTTTGTCTTTGGGGCTAGACATATTGGTGTTACTTATGGTTATTATTTGCTTTTGAGACTAGACAGAGTGGTGTCATGATAGACCAGAATAATTTATCTGGAATTTGAATATTGTATGAGGTTATTTGGGCTCAATGCATGTAATTGTGGCAGTTTGATGAAGTTTAGGAATATGTATGTACATAAAAGCATTAATCATGTTATGTGTTAATGGAATTCATAGTGCATTACTTTTAATTTTTTTTTTATTATCAAAGTATGTACCACTGAGCTAGTAGCTTAGCATTGTTGAATTCCATCGTGCATGTAACAGGATAGAGATAGAGAGTTCTCTTAGACCTGATCAGATATAGATGTTTAGATAATACTAGAAGTTTGCTAGGTTGCCACAAGACCAGATCCTATAGCATAGCATGTAAATATTTATTTTTGGATTAAAATTGTTATGTTTATATGCATTATACTCTTATATAAAAAGAATGTTGTAAACTTAATGTTTGTTTAAGTAAAGTAGGTATTCAAACACTTTATATGTGTATATATGTGTTTGTGTGTGCGTATGCGATTTTGAGTTGTTGGATGATTATGGAGATATATTGGAGGTTTGGGGTTGATTTTATTATTGGGAATGTAAATTTTTTTAGGTTGTGTTTTGTTTATTTTGGAAATGTCCAATTTACAGATAAAATTTTGTGCGAATTTTTTCTAGCAATTTTCTTTAAAAAATTTATATTTTTAACAATTAAATATCATAAATATATTAATTTATCTTTTTAAGAAAAAAATTATTTTATTAAAATTAAGGAAAAATTTTTCTAATAATAAAGATAATGATATTCTGGTATTTTGTATGCATATTTTACATATACAATGTGTATATATTCTACATATATAAGTATAAAGGTGTTACGTTTATTTTGGTATCGGAGCCTAAGTTTGAGGTTCTCGACCTAGGCGAGTTTTTAAAAGAGAAAGGAGATTTTAAATGTGATTTTAAATTATCATGCATGCATATGCATTGGCACCTAGGCTGATCTCTGATGTTGTAATATTTGTTATTGTAATAGATATAGGTTGAGATGGTGTCTCGGATGCACAGATCTAATTAGGGGAGTGCTAAAAGTGTTGCTCCAGATGAGAGCAGAGCTAGAGCTAGTATAAAGGTTACTAAAGAGGCGTTAGTGCCAGCTAGACCAGCAGTACAAAAGTTTTTGCCAGTATGGATGCAGCAGATGGTGAAATTATTCTGTCATGCCTCCGTACCACAATAAAGCAGGAAGTATGACAAGCTCTGGAAGTATGGGCTATTGATTTCATGGCTACTGCACATCCAACTGAGGCAGAGCAGTGGTTGGACAGAGTAGAGAGGATATTTATTCAGTTTCTGGCTACTGTAGGATAGAAGTTCGATTATGTTGTGTCTCTTCTACAGGGCGACACCTATGATTGGTGGAAGATCGTTCCCCGTGGGTTAGAGCAACCTCCAGTATTGACATATAATGAATTTCTGCGAGAGTTTGGGAAGAAATATATACTTAAAAATTATAAATATGCAAAGAAGACATAATTTTTGAATTTGAAACATGGGGGGAAAGACGGTCACTGAATACGAGAAAGAGTTTCTTCGATTGAGCAAGTATGCAGATGATATTATGATCGATGAGATAGACCGATATCAGAGGTTTGAGGAGGGACTCAGGCCATCTATTATGTGTCCCGTGGCTACGATACAGTATGAGAATTTCTCTAAACTGGTATCAGCTGCTGCTAGTGTGAAAGAGAGTAGGGGCAGGAAACCTCAGATTGAGACAGAGTCTTCATCTTCGAAGAGAGGTAGAGAAAGTTTTCCTTAGAGGTTCAGTAGAAGCCAAGAGCAGCCTGGCAGGTCACCACATCAGTAGAGGCAAAGACCTACAACCTCAATAGCTAATATCTCGACTCTTCTCAAAGATCTTTTCTGCTCACATGTGCTAGAGTCGCTAGATATTCTGCAGATCAACACATGAATCGATATTACTGCTTCCTCTATAAGGTTAGTCCTTTTTATATTTGCTAACAAAATAAATATAATATTCACATTGTATATTAGCAATATTAGTTATTTATTATTACTTAAAATAATATTTTTAACAGTCAATAAAGGATTTAATAATAAAGTACTTAAATATTCTTAATTATGAGTAAAAAGTTAATTCAAATTAATTAGTCATTTAATTTTGTTTCATATTTGCCTAAATAAATCAAAAATTAATGTTGATATATATTTAAAATAATACTTTTTTAGATTAATTGAACATTGTATTTCTTATATATATATGTATACATACATATATATATATATGTATAAGTGTATGGATATATATATTCTAATAATATAAAAAATCATTTATTAAGTAAAAAAATTTTCATTTTAATGAGAGAGTTTAATTTTTAACACTTAATTTTAAATTTTAACAAAATTCTTTTTGTGTCTTTCCTTCATTTCTATAAAAAAATTAAAAAATATATTTTCTTTAATTAATTTTCTGTATCTTATGATTACATTGAAAAAATAATATTATCAAAATATAAAAATAAACATATTAATTAATAAGTGACTAAGCATGGGCAGGGATTTTTACATAATTACCCATAAAAAATATTGATTTCAAAAATATATTACTTAATTTGTTTATTTTTTTTAATTTACAGAAAGACGCATTAAAGTTGTAAAAATATAGTAATTTTTCTCCTTCATCCTATTTATGTATATTGTGCAGATATTGTATAAATCTTGATTAAGGGAATTAACATATACACTTATGCTATCTAATTATTCTTTTATTATTTAAATTCATAATCTTACTATTTTAAATTAAAAAATTATATGATTCCACAATTAAAATACACAATACATAAAAAAAAAACTACACAACATACATAGAACTTATATACAATAATAAAAGAAGATAACACTTCTTACTATAATAAAATTCAAAATATTCCAGCACAAATATGCAACATATATATATCATATTAAAAATATTATATGATTCATGAACTAAAAAATAAAAAAATAAAAAGTATCTTACATTTTAAATTAAAAAATTGTATGATTCAACAATTAAAATATACAATACATAAAAAAAAAAACTACACAACATACATAGAACTTATATACAATAATAGAAAAAGATAAATGTTCAACATATTCCAACACAAATATGCAACATTTATACATCACATGAAAAATATTATATGATTCATGAGTTAAAAAACATAATAGATGACAAAAAAAAATCTACACAATTGATACAGAACAAAAGAGAATTATAATTTTTATCGTTTAAAATTAAATATATATCAATATAAACACACAATATATTCATCACATTAAAAAATAATTTATGATTCAATACTAAAAATATATCACATATAATAATAATAATAATAATAACATATGCAAAACTTATAATATTAAATGAGAATTATACTTCTTGCTAAGTATAATTTAACATATATCAATATAAATATGTAATATATACATTATATTAAAAGCATTATATAATTTAGCAAGAAGTATAATTTAGTGACGCAAATAATTTTAGTGTATATTAAAAGAGAATTATACTTCTTGCTAAGTATAATTTAACATATATCAATATAAATACGTAATATATACATTATATTAAAAGTATTATATAATTTAAAAGTTAAAATACAATATAGAAAATATTAAAAAAATTCTATACAATACACACACACATTATATGTGTGTGTATGATGTATGTATATCGTATATACATTTTGTGAACGTTGTATGTATATTATATGCATACTGTGTATGTCGTATATATATTAAGTGCATGCAGTGAATATATATGTATTTGTAAATCCTTATTTTTTTACCAAGTCTAGCCCGATATTTTAAAATAGTCCGAAATAATTTTTATAGCATTTATTATTTATTTTAATATTTAATACTTATTTTAATAATATAATATTTATTATTTAATATAGAAAAAGAAAAAAAGAAAATTATATTTATATAATAAAAATAAAATAATAAAATAAATAAAAAATCGGATGAATCGGCGAGCTATGCGCGGCAGAATGACAAGCAATTCATTTTCGGCATGCGGCGAAGTCCCTAAGCCCAGTTTGCCGCACGCCAGCACAGCAGCCCGCCCAATTCGCCACATGCCAGCAGCACGCAGATCGCACACCCAGCCTCGCAGCAATTGGCCCAGCAACCCGCACCCGCGGCCAGTTTTTTTTACAAATCCTTATTTAGCTTAGTTTTTAATATTTTTATTAACAATTGAATTTTCCTTAACCAGCTAAGATTATGATTTTTTTTATTTTTCCTATAAATAAGGCATTAAAACACAGAAACAGGAACGACACAATTATTCAAGAATTATTCAGGGACTTTTGCTTTTTCGGCTGAGACGATTAGGATGACACAATTATTCAAGGACTTGGAAAAATTATTCAGACGGGACTTTTTTTTTCGACTGAGACTGGAAAACTCAGTAACCAAACTTCATCAACAAACAAACCCTAGCAAGTTTCATCAACAAAGGAGACAGAGAGGACGATAGACTAAGAAGATCAAAGACACACAAAACTTACAAAGACAGTGTACTCACTATCTTGGAAAAGCTCATCCAGAATTTTCATCCAACGATTTTGGTGGAGACAACAAACGAAGGTATGTCTCTAAATTTAAATTTATTCAAATAAATCATATTAAGTTTTGGCAATTATTAATATCTTTCATGAAAAGCTAATACTATAGTTAATCATATTATTTTTTTTTATAAAAATTCCAAAACCATATTTTTTAAATCTTAAATCCTAAAATCTTAATTTTTAATACTAAAACCTACAATTCTAAAAGCCAATTTTTAAAATTTTTAGGGGCGTTGCCCCTTGATCCCGCCCGCTAATCGGCTAGCGGGACCGCTGTATGGACTCGTCGAAAGGGTCAATATTTATTTGTGTATTATAAGCCTTTGTGTTTAACTTTTTTTTATTTTAAATCCTAATTTAGTTATTAAAATTCTAAAAATCTTAATTTAAGATGTAAACCCTAGATTTATACATTTATTGTTTTATTTAGTTTTGGATTTGATTATGTGGTTTATTATATGTTTTGGTGATTAAGTTATTTAATTTCTCTGTTTGATTTGTTTAATTTATCATGGATAAATATTTTTTATTATTATTTATTTATTAAAATTGTAATAGGTATATTTTCATGATTGGGTACCTCATTAATTAAGCTTCATGTAATTTAAATTATTTTCATATTTTAAAATTTATGTAAATGACATGTTTTCACCTTTTAGTGGGTGCCTTATTTAGTTCTGGATATGGACGATGTAAGGACATATTTTCATCCTCGGATGGATGTCCATTTATTTATTTTGTTTGAACATTACTATATTTTTTAATAAAGTTGATGTTTATTATGATTGCATGTAATATGGATAATATTATATTAATTAAGAATTTTATAATATTAAGACCTAAAAAGGAGATCGGTTCTAATAAATCGGACACTGTGGGGGTGTTGGGTCATTTCTCACCTTCCCCACGTGTATCCTACTTTCCGAACTCATTAGAGGATTGGGGATTCCTTAGGAATTGAGTCATCCATCCCTTTCTTTTTTTTTGACCTGTCCAGGTGGCGACTTTATTTTCTTCGGGCTTAGGCCCGTGTTCTCTAAAACTCTGAGCCTAACAGTGCCAAAGTCGTAAGAACTATTTCACACGGGAGTGAGGCAAAAATCCCCGCTCACAATATCTATGTAAAGAAAATTAAACTCTCACACATTGAAATGAAAAATATAACCCAAACAAATATAACTCCAAAAAGGTTATAAATACATTTAGAAAATATAAATTAAAAAGTAATGAATGAAAAAATTCAAAAAATTTATTGAAGAATTTTATCAACCATACAAAAAATTTTACCATTAAAGAACAATAAAACTTTTAACATTATAATTGAAGAAAAATAATATATATATATATATATGTGTGTGTGTGTGTGTGTGTGTGTGTGTTTAAAAACGGAAATCAAATCAAATTTTTTTTATTTTATACAGATTTACGTTTAAGATTAAACAATGTGAAAGATATTTTATTAAACATTAAAATAAAATAAATATAACCCCAAAAGGTTATAAATACATTCAAAAAATACAAATTAAAAAATAATAAATCAAAAATTCATAAAATAAAAAAATTTTGAAGCATTTTATAAAATATGTAAAATGTATTACCATTAAAGAACAACAAAACTTTTAACATTATAATTGAAGAACAACAAAATAATACATTTATACATTTAAAAACATAAATCAAATTAATTTTTCTATTTTGTAAATATTTATATTTAAGATTAAATAAAATGAAAGATTAAATTAATTTTCTGCACATAAAAAATAAAATTTAAAAAAAAAATGAAAGGGAGTGGGATAGAAGAGAAAGAGAAGAAAAGAGATGAAGAGAGAAAAAAAAAAAAAGAGAGGTGCAAAGAAAAACAAAATGTATATTAAAAAGTAAATGCAGCGTAAAACTAAAAAAAATATAAATGAAAAAAAAAACTAAGTGATGTAAATTTGGAAAAAAGAAAGGAAGAAAGAAAGAAAGGGGGATATTTGATGCAATTTTCTTTTTCTTCAAAGATGATTTTATGGGTCGGTCTAATCTGCCCACACATTAGTGGGTTATGAAAAGAATTTTGGGAAATTTATAAAAATAACTTAAAAAACAAAAAAGAATTGTAAAAATACTTTTAACAAAAAAATTTACAAAAATATTGTACATATACTAAAAATTTATAAATATATAGTATGTGTTGAGTATATATTAAGTATATTTTTAATATATATTGAATATATTTTTATAAATATATCATAAAAAAATTTAAAAAAAGTATTTTTTTAAACTAAAAAATATAATAAAAATAAAATTTTAAAGAGAAAAAAACAGTATTTCATGTAGTTTTCTCAAGAATTTTCATACTCAGCCAACAAAATTCAAAATCCATATTTATTTACGTTTAGCCTTACCAAGTCATGAGTTCCAATTGAGTAAAAATGAATTTGCCAAAAAATATAAAAATTTTAAAAAATAAAATTTGTAGAAGGTTCTAAAATATAAATTTGCACGAGCAGTTAATCTCTATATGCAAATTTTTTTTAATGATAAATTATGGTTAAATCCATTTATTTACTTTTTTTTTAGTAAAGTTTTTAGTTGTTGATAAAAAAAAGAAGAAAAATTATGTTTTCCACTAGATTTTGTAAAACTTTTTGTGTTTTATCATAAATTTTTTTATTATTTTATAAAACTGTAAAATAAACTCATAATAAATTTACAGAGATTATTATATATATAATAAAATCATAATAAATTATTTGAATATGATAAATTTATAAATCAATTCTTATAAATTAAAAATATTTTAAAATTTTAATAAATTTAATACTTTTCTATTCATTTCAAATGTCATTTATGAATAATTACATATATCAAAGTAATCATTAGTATAAAAAATTTATAATATTTTACTTAATTATCTCATTTCAATTATTTTATTACTATTAATGACTAACCTTAGAAGTATTTAAGTTCAATGGTAAATTTAGAACTTTATAATTAATACTACATTAAATTTATAAAAGTGATAATTAAAATAGAATAAATAAATTTTTGTTATATGACACTTGAAGTGGAACTAATAGATCAATTTTTATTTTTTTCTAAAAATTTAATTAAAAATAAAAAAATGTGAATAAAAATCGGGCTTGCCTAGTGGTGCAAAATTGGTTTCAACCTATGAAGCATCAATATTTCATTCAGAGTGAAGTGCCGGTATTGAATATAGTGGGAATACGAACACACGTTCTATACATGCTCGATATATGTCGAACACATGCTTAAACATGTCTTATTATTATTATTTTTTGGACAATGAAAAAACACAACGGGGACTCAGAAGACACAACGATGATATATTTTAAAATACTTTAAGATATTTTAAGATAAATTTTGACATAAATTTTTATTTACATGATATTGATAAGTTACTAATTAAATAATTACAATTAATTTTAATTACAAAGCTTATTTTTTTCATAAAAAAATATTTTTTATTATAATTATATTTATATATAAATAAACTACTATATATTTATTTTAAGTATATGTTTATCTCTTATTATATTTTTAAAACTTAAAATATGTATATATGTATAAACGTGTCTCTATTTTTTAAAAATTATCATATTGGTATATCCGTATCCGTCAATTTTTTTTAAATTTTATAATAAAAATTTTATTTAGAATAAAAAATTAATATAATTAATTAAATAAATAAAATTTATTAAAAATACTAAAAAATAATTTTATTTCACAATAAAAGTTTATATTTATAGTAAAAAATATAATTAAAGAATTAAATAAAAAATAAAAACTAAATACTAAAAAACTAAATTAATAACTAAAAAATAATTAACCAACTGAGCCAAATCAATTAACCATTAACCGAACCAAAAACTAAATTTATATAAATTTTTCGATTGAACCGATCGAATTATTCTAAATTCAGTTAACTGAATTAAATTTTCAGTCAGTTAACTGAAATTTTGGTTGGTTAACCGAATTTTGCCCACCTCTATGTGCACTTCTAGTTTAAGGGGTTTTTTTTTATGGATTCATGTAGTTTTTTTCGAAAAATAAATTCCTTTTGAATATAAAGTTGAAATTAGAAAGAATTATGAAGATTTATTTTTTATTCTGCTCAATAATGAAAGTATTGGTTTGTCTTTTTCACTTGCCTTTGCAAATGGACATAGTTGGAGTTGGACCGTTCTGCATGTGAGTTAATTCATCACATCTCCAAATAATTAAATTGAGACAAATAGTAAAACAAGAAGGAATATTTTGATGGCTAGAGTCTCCTAGCCGTTTCCTCTCTCACGTGTAATTTATTAAAAAAAAAGAGAGAAATATTAGGAACCAGTGCTTGCCCAACGCTTCTTGTCTTTCACCGGGAAGCGATTTTTGCTGCAGATTTTCTTTCTCACTTATCTTATAATTATAGTTCTGGTCTTCATGTGCTGATTGATCCCCCAGCAGGCCTCTCTTCTTGGCTACTTTATGATCTAGCTGGTGTGTCTTATCTGAGATAGTTGTGGTTTCTTTCCATCTTTTGTAGCAAAAAAATTGAGAGAAATATTATAGAATTAGAGTCAAACCACATTATCATTAAAGCTGAAATGCCAAATGGTGGATCGGGTCATTAAAGACCCATGTAATTCTAAACGGGTTTTGTACAGCATGACTTAGAAATGGGTGGATCTCGGGCAGAAGACGCCGGCTCGAGTCGCCGTCTACATCACCGTAAAGGGAAGACCGTTTCAGAAAGCCTTTCTTTCCAGTTTCCACTTCTTTTATCCCCGAATAATCTCAGTACCCATCCACTGACCACTTTTTCTGTTTGCATAATCACAAATTCTTCTGCAATTATAGGCAGCTCCAAATTATGAAAATTAGGCAATTTCTTTGTATTAATATTCAGTTAATTTTGCAACTTAGCATTGTTTTGTAAAGGAAAGAAGAGGCGAAGTGTCATCATCAGTGCGGTTCCAATTGTTAGCGCTATGACGCTCATAATCTTCGTCTCTGTGTATTTAAGAGTGAACAAATTAAGGAAAAGATTTGAAAGCAAGTAACAAATTCATGTGCTTTCAATTAATTAGAAGCTTCTTTTTTTTATCTGTATTCACTTCACAATGTTATTTTCGGTAGCTGTGGTACTTCTAGACAGGGAAAAATAGAATTTAAAAATGAAGTCTTGTTGGTAGCCAAGCTTCAACACCGGAATTTAGTTAGGCCTCTTGGTTTCTACTTGGAAGGAAGTGAAAAACCTCTTGGCTGTGAGTTTGTGCCTAATGCTAGCTTGATTATCTCATATTTGGTCGGCCACATATCTATTTTGGGTTCATATTATGTTCATTTGGGTTGGATAAATTTGTGATCATGTTAATGTAAATTGAGTTATTTATTTGCCCTAATGTGTAGATCCAGCAAGGTGTTTGCATTTGGAAGCATTGCTAGATAGCTTCTTTACCTGCACGAGGATTCTGCTTTTCAAAATTAATCATCGTAGAGCTAACAATATTTTACTAGATGCAGACATGAATCATATAATTTCTGATTTTTGGACGGCAAGGTTGTTTCCTGGATCAAATGCACGGCAATACCGGTAGAATTGTGGTTCCTTACAAGTTTTTCAAAATCTTTTGGTGTCATCTCTTGAAATTGAACTTCTAAATGTTGATGTATATGCAGGTGCAGCGGATACATGGCTCCATAATATGCAATGCATGGACAGTTCTCATTTAAGTCTGATGTCAATAGTTTCGGTGTCCTAGTTCTTAAGATCACAAGTGGCAAAAGAAATAGCTCTTTCTGCAATAAGGAAAAGAAAAATATGGAGGACCTTTTGAAAAATATGTATCTACATATTTCAATCTTTTGGCAACTATGTCATAACAAATTGAATAAATTCTGGGAAGATTTTCATTCTAATTACTTAATTAATGTTCTTTGATAAATTTTGCAGGCATGGAAACACTGGAGGGAAGGAACACTCATAGATCCCAATCTGAGGACTGGCTCAGGAATCGAAATGATGAGATGCATCCACAATGACATCTCTTTGTTCAAGGAAAACATAGCTAAAAGGCCATCCGTGTTTTCAATTGTTCTCATGCTAAGTAGCTACTCTTGCACTCTTCCTGCACCATCACAACAACCAGCACTTTTCATATACAGCAGCAATGTATCAGATATGTCATCTTCAATAGGAAATTCAAGTGTGACCCAGTCCTAACCCACTGACAACTGAACTCTGACATTGTCAAGCAGTGAAGCCTCAATTTCTGAATTATGCACTCGTTAACCATCGATGACCTTTGCATTCATTTATTTTTGCCTTCTCTATATACGTCGTTACGGTCACAGGATATCAAAGAGTTGATATTGTAGATTCTTAATTTTTTTTCTTGCATCCATTTGTTCAAAGTTTGAATCAAAGTTTTATCTCCATTTAAACGTTTGAATTGAGCTTGGTTTAGTTGGACAAACCTTTGAATTCTCTGTTCATTTGACTGTGTCCTTAGAAATGGAAAGTGATAATCTGTTCAATATTTTCGCTTTCAGATTCTTTGAACAGGTCAATTGCATATTTAAACAATCCATATTTGGTCATTAAAAATAAACATCTAGCAACATTGTGATTCAAGATGGATTGATGTGTCGATCTTGTATTATTATTTTATTTATCAAAAGTGGGGCTGCTTTATTATATACCTTCCAATCACAATTTGCCAGCTTTTACAGTTTTCTCTGTTTTCAAACTTGCACTCACCCATGGATAGATGAGTTCCTCTAATACTAGAGCAACATAAATAGTTTGTAAGTATTAACTAAAGGTTCCGCATTTTGCACGTTATCCTGGCGGCCTTGTCCTCGACCACTTCAATCTTCATCAACGATCTTATTAAAATAATTGTTCTGTTTCAAAGCTTAGCTTTTCAGAAACAGAGCTATCAAATTAATCTCAAGAAGGTAGTTGATAAGATACCTAAACTTTCGGTCAATTGGCACCAAAGTATTAAATTTTTTAACAAAAACTTTTTACTATTATTATTATTGTTTATTTTTTATTGGAAGGAGTCGGCTTAGGTTGCCTATATCCCTATCAAATTAATCTCAAGAAGGTAGTTGATAAGATACCTAAACTTTCGGTCAATTGGCACCAAAGTATCCAATTTTTTAACAAAAGCTTTTTACTATTATTATTATTATTATTGTTTATTTTTTATTGGACGGAGTCGGCTTAGGCTGCCTATATCTTTATATTTCAATATATTAAAAAACCCTGTTTCAAGTTCTCAATCCATTAAAGCATTTGCCATACTTACAAGACTCAACTCTCAAGACCATCCTTTCGAGAAGGATAGAGATACAGGAGCTAACTATTGTAATTTTGGTTAAGAAAGATCAACAACAAGAAGAAGAATTGGAAGATAAGTAGTAATTTTTCTATATCTTTATTACTGAACAAATCGATTTTTATATACAAGAGTCCATACAATAAAAAGGAAAAAATCTATGCTAATAACTGTGAGTAATCCTGTGCAGGAAACATTCCAAAAAACTGAAGATTTGATTTGCTGGAGAAGAGGCTCAAAATAAGGAAATGATGATCTGCAGAATCTGATCCTATTCTGGCTAACACTCCCCCTCAAGTTGAGTAGTAGGATCACTAATACTTAACTTGCTCAGTACCTTCTCAAATGACCTTCCATTGACTGCCTTAGTTAGAATATCAGCTAATTGGTCTTCTGATCTGACATAGGGAAGATCAACAATACCTGTCTCAATTTTTTCCTTGATGAAGTGCCTATCTACTTCAATGTGTTTGGTTCTGTCATGTTGAACTGGATTCTCTGATATGCTGATAGCAGCTTTGTTGTCACAAAGTATTTTGCATGTTTCTATAGGAGGAAAGCCAATTTCTGTGATTAATTTCCTGAGCCATAAAACCTCTGTAAGACCTCTAGCTACTCCTCGAAATTCAGCTTCTGCAGAGGAGAGAGCCACCACCTTCTGTTTTTTACTTCTCCAAGTCACCAAATTACCACCAACCAGTGTGAAGTATCCTGATGTAGATCGACGATCAATAGGATTACCTGCCCAATCAGCATCAGTGTAGCATTGTATTTCTAAGTGGCCATGATTTCTGAACACAACACCTAATCCAAGAGTACCCTTGAGATACCTTATGATTCTGTTTACAGCTTCCATGTGGTGTTTCTGAGGTCGATGCATGAACTGGCTAACCACACCTGCAGCATATGCAATATCAGGACGAGTATAGGATAAATATATGAGTTTCCCTACTAGTCGTTGATATCTCTCCTTGTCAGTTGATTCTCCATCTTCTAGAATTCGTAGTCCATGGTTTACTGCAATTGGAGTATCAATGGGCTTACAGTCAACCATACCTGTTTCAGCTAGAAAGTCAAGAGTATACTTTCTTTGGCAAATAAATATCCCTTGTTGAGATCTAAGGACTTCTATGGCAAGGAAATACTTCAATGCTCCCAAATCCTTCATCTCAAATTCTGCAAACAATTTTTTTCTGAGGCTGGTCATCTCTTCTGTGTCATTTCCTGTGATAATCATGTCATCGACATAGATTATTAAGCATGTAACAAGATCATTTCGTCGTTTGAGGAAGAGGGTGTGATCTGAGTTGCTTTGTTCAAAACCATAATTCTTCATTGCTATAGTAAATCTCCCAAACCAAGCCCTTGGAGACTGTTTAAGGCCATATAGTGACTTCTTCAAGTGACAAGCTTCACCTCTCTTGAAACTGTCAGAGAAACCTGGAGGAGCTTCCATATAAACTTCTTCCTTGAGATCGCCATGCAGGAAGGCATTCTTGACATCAAACTGGTGAAGAGGCCATCCCTTGTTAGCAGCAATAGAGAACAACACTCTTATGGTATCAATCTTAGCTACGGGAGAGAAGGTTTCTGAGTAGTTAATCCCGTATGTCTGAGTGTATCCTTTAGCTACTAGGCGAGCCTTGTATCTTTCAACTGTTCCATCAGGCAGGTACTTGATTGTAAAAATCCATCTGCACCCAACTGGTTTCTTTCCTTCTGGAAGTTGGCATCTTTCCCACGTCTCATTCTTTGTCAGGGCTTTCATCTCTTCTTCCATAGCTCTAGTCCAGTTCTCAGACTTCAAAGCTTCTTCTACATTTTTTGGAACTTCTTCAGCATAAAGTTTGGATAAGAAAGCTCTGGCAGTCTTAGATAAGTTTCCTTCACCTATATTGCTTACTGGGTACCTAGATCTTGAGGTTTCCCTTTCTGGTGAGTATCTCTTTGGTGGGACCCCTCTATTACTTCTAGGTGGAAGGATGTATCTGCCATTATTCTCTGGTTCAGTTGCTTCTTCTGTTACATAATTCCTTAGAGACTCTTCTTCTGTTACACCATGAGCATTACAAGGATCATTGTTCAAAGGATCAAGAGGCTCAGAACTTCTTACCTCGGATATTGGAGTCAGGTTAGGTAAATCTTCAGTGAGACTGACTTCCTCAGTTTGTACCATTGCTTCAGAGTCTAGCTCGGTGGTCCTGTTAACTTGCTCTTTTGGGTATGCTTTAAGGAGAAGATCAGAAGCAGGTAACCAACCTAGGGTGTCACTCTCTGTACTCTCCCCCTGACCACTTGGTTGGTTATTGTAGTAAAATTCTGTTTCTAGGAAGTCACAATTCATAGTTGTGAACATCCGCCTATTCTTAGGATCATAACATCTATACCCCTTTTGATTGACTCCATATCCTAAGAATACACACTTAATAGCACATGGATCAAACTTAGTTCTATCACTTTTTGGTACATGGACAAACACAGAACATCCAAAGACTCGTGGTTCAAGGTTCAGGGAAGATGGAATTTGAGTTTTTTCTGCTAAAGTCTGAAGGGGTGTTTTAAGGTTAAGGATTTTCGTAGGAAGTCTATTGATTAGGTATGTAGCTGTAGCTACAGCTTCAGGCCAGAAAGATTTAGGGACATGGGAATCAAATAATAAAGCTCGGGTCATTTCTAACAAAATTCTATTTTTTCTTTCTGCTACACCATTTTGTTCTGGTGTATGTGGACAAGTAGTTTGATGAACTATGCCTTTTTCTTGGGTGAAGTTTTGAAGGGTAGAATTGATGAATTCTCCTCCATTATCAGATCGAAGAATTTGGATGTCTGTGTTAAACTGTGTGTTTATCATATTATAAAACAACATAAATTTACTAGCAACCTCAGATTTATTTCTCAAAAAATATATCCAAGTCATTCGGGTACAGTCATCTACAAATATCAAAAAATATCTCAAACCATGACCGCCCACAACTGGTGCCGGTCCCCACACATCAGAATGAACTAAGGAAAAAATAGTGTTTGTCCTGGTATTATTATGACGAAATGTTTGTCTGTGACTCTTAGCAAACACACAAGTCTCACAATTCAAATTATCAATAGACTTAAAAAACTTAGGAAAAAGAAGTTTTAGATAACCGGTTGAGGGGTGCCCTAGACGACGGTGCCATAACCAAGCTTCTCTATCAGCAGTCCCGTGAGCAAGCATCACAGTGCCTTGTTGAGCAACCTCATTCACATAGTACAATCCAAGTCTTTCAGTGCCACGTCCAATTATCTCCCCTGTCCGAATATCCTGTAACAAACAAAAGTTTGGAGCCATTAGAACAATGCAATTCAGCTCTTTTGTAACATGACTAATGGAAAGAAGCTTGTGAGACAAAGATGGCACATAAAGACAATTTGACAATTTCAATTTTGGAGAGATTTCAATTGATCCGGCTCCTTTAACTGGTGTGAGTTCCCCACTAGCAGTCTTTACATGAGTTTTCTGAGGTTCTGAAGGTTCAATAATGTCTTTAGCATCATTTGTCATAGTATCAGTAGCACCAGTATCAAATACCCAGTCATCTTGCTCATCTTGATTCTGAACTAGGTTTGCTAAACCTATTTTCTCATGTTTAGGGGTCAAACTGTAATTATTAAAAACTATGGGTCCCTTATTGTAATTCAGAAGAAGCAACTGTGGATGACAATTAACATTACTCTTTAAATCTGCTTCAATTTTAGCATTACTAATACTCCAGGGACTAATTTCAATTTTTTCAAATAATAAGGGATTAATTAAAAAATGAAAATAAGTTGGAGGACTTGAGTGTAATAACTCAAGTCCTTTACCTATAAGTCCCTCTGTTTCCATTTTTGGAGAAGCCCTAGCCGCTGCCACCATTGCATTTCCTTCTCTCCCGTTCCCATGGCTGCTGCCGCCGCTGCTGGTAGCACCACCGTCGGTGTTGCTCACGGCGGTGGCGGCCCTTCCTGTTGTACCTTTGTTCCTATTTTTCTCGGTCCACCACTCTGGATAGCCTATCAGTTCGAAACATTGATTCTTTGTGTGCTTGGCCTGACCGCAGTGTGAGCACCGGAGTTTACTTTTATCCGGCCGGGATGATGAGTCCCTTGAGCGGGAGTCTGATCGGCGCTGTTGGCTTTTCGAAATGAGCCCAAGGGCTTCCTGATCTGACCTTCCAGAAGCAATCAACCCCTCGCCAATACCCTGTGATGTCTGATCTGTGATGTTTGAACCACCGAGGATGTTTACTATTGCAAACTCTTTTCTGATGGTGGCGTAGGCCTCCTCGACGGTTGGTAAAGGATCGGTACGTAGAATCTCTCTCTTAACCTGGTCATACTTGTGGTCTATGGCGTTCAGGAACTGGAACACCTTCTGTTCCTTTCTGATGTTGTTGAACCGAGCTATGTCCGCTACACAGGACATTGGGTTAGGTTCTCTTCTCTCAATCTCTCCCCAAACACCCTGTAATTTGAGCCAGAAGTCTTCTAGCTTCATTGTTCCCTGTTTCATTCCATTTACTTTTGAGTGTAAATCAAAAACCTGTAATTTGTCGCGACCACTACTGTATGTGGTTGCTAAGGCATTCCACAGATCTTTTGATGTTGGGTATTCTGTCAGGTTATTAGCGATTTCGGGTTCTATGTTCTGAATCAGCCATGAGAATACAAGGAAATCATTTTGTTCCCACCGATCATAATCTGGGTCTCCGATGGTTGGTTGATCTGGGGTTCCAGTCAGGTGGCTGAGATAGGCCTTGGATCTGCCTCCAATGGCCACCCTGATCATCCGTGACCAGAGTGTGTAATTCTGGGTATTTAGTTTTAAGCTGAGGGTTAGGGTGTCTGAGTTGTTTTGCTTCTGGTTTGTCTGTTGGGTCTGTTGAGTCTGATGGGTGCTGTTTTTAATGAGGTTAGCAATCCTCATTGTAAGTTCTTCATCTGAGATAGAAGAAGAAACTTCCTCGGCCATGTTAAACAGATACTGTTACTTTGATCTTGTGCAGGTAATGGTAAATGATGATTACTGGATTTAATCCTGCTCTGATACCATATTGTAATTTTGGTTAAGAAAGATTAACAACAAGAAGAAGAATTGGAAGATAAGTAGTAATTTTTCTATATCTTTATTATTGAACAAATCGATTTTTATATACAAGAGTCCATACAATAAAAAGGAAAAAATCTATGCTAATAACTGTGAGTAATCCTGTGCAGGAAACATTCCAAAAAACTGAAGATTTGATTTGCTGGAGAAGAGGCTCAAAATAAGGAAATGATGATCTGCAGAATCTGATCCTATTCTGGCTAACACTAACTGATAATGGCCTCACCAAAATTGCTTTTCTTCTTTGTTTATATTCTTATGGGCATAGTTGTTTTCACCAAAGCACAGCCGGAGTTCTTTAGTCATTATTGTTCTGATACTGGAAATTATACCAGCAATAGTGCCTACAAATCAAACCTCAACAACCTCTTATCTTCTCTCTCATCTAGCACTAATATAACTCATGGTTTTTACAATCTTTCTTTTGGCCAAGATTCTGACAGAGTTTACAGCACTGCACTTTGTAGAGGAGATGTTCTGGTAGATGATTGCCGCAGCTGTGTCAATGACTCTGGGCGGAGGATCTTACAGGATTGTCCCAACCAGAAGGACGCAATTGGATGGTATGACAATTGTATGATACGATATTCAAACACTTCTATATTTAGTATTATGGAAGATCAACCTATAAGTGCTTTGGTGAACATAAATAATGTCACAAGCACTGATCGGTTCAACCAGGTACTTAGAACCTTGTTGGACAGCCTTAAAAGTCAAGCAGCCTCTGGTGGTTCACTTAGCAAGTTTGCAACAGGAAATGCAACAGGACCAGACTTCCTGACAATATATGCACTTGTACAATGTACCCCCGATTTGTCTGATGTCCAGTGCAATGATTGCCTGGAAAAGGCAGCTCAATTTATCCCAAGTTGTTGTAATGGAAAGATAGGTGGAAGAGTTATCACGCCCAGCGGCAATTTAAGATATGAGACAAGCCGTTTCTTCAACTCCACAGTTCCATTGCCATCACCACCACCACAATCAACAACAGCCTCTGGTATGAAGGATAACCCCTTTTTTTAATCTTCTTTGCATTTTTTTTTATTTGCCTAGGAAAACCCTCCCATTGCATTCGAGTTTCCTTAATATGACCTGAGGTTTCTGATTCTGCAGAAAAGAAAAGCAACACAGCACGAACTGTTATCATCATTGTTATTCCGATTGTTGGCGTTCTGATACTTATAATCTGTGTTTACATCTTTTTAAGGCTGAGAAAGCCAAAAAAGCCAACACAAGTTACACAACCACCTGAAAGTAAGTTAAAATCAGTTGATTGTAGATTGCTACATACAATTTATTTGTTTTCCCCTCTATTTTCACTTGGTTTTTATACTAAATCTACACAGCCTTAAACCAAAATTAATTGGGATTTGGCCATATGGTTTTCACTCTGGATGATTTTGGGTCATGTCTTTCTAGACAAGACTAGAAAAAAAAAGTTGCAGAGATCGATAAAGTTCAAAAGTTAAGGTAGCTTACATCTATCTTTTTATATAGTTTACAGATAGATGTTACATTCTCTGAAATTTAGTATTCAGAGAATTTTGTAGAAATTGAATGCCATCTTCAACTCATGAACTTTTGGTGGATCATGAGAAATTATGCAAGTTTAAGCATACACCTTTAATTAAAAATATCATGCTCCTTATGAGAATTCACTCGTTCTTTTTTGAAGCCATGGATGAAATTGGCAGTGCAGAATCTTTGCAATTTGACTTCAGCACCATTAGAGCTGCAACAGACAACTTTTCTGATGTAAATAAACTTGGCCAAGGTGGATTTGGCGCTGTCTACAAGGTAACAACAAATGCATAAATTACAAAGCGCGGAATATCATCAGTTGGTCAAAAGATAGCATAAAAAAATTCAAATTTTAAATTGGATTCCATTTCTCTACAGGGGAAACTTTCTGATGGACAAGAAATAGCTGTAAAAAGACTTTCCATGGATTCTGGACAAGGAGATTTAGAGTTCAAGAATGAAGTCCTTTTAGTGGCTAAGCTTCAACATCGTAACTTGGTTAGACTCCTGGGTTTCTGCTTGGAAGGAAATGAAAGGCTGCTCATATATGAGTTTGTGCCCAACAGAAGCCTTGACCATTTCCTATTTGGTATAGTTTTGTTCAACTTGCAATTAAGATTCATTAAATAACCATTTCATTTGGGTTTCATAGACATAATTAGTTATTCAGAGAACTGTTTAGACCTTAATGTCAGCTAGTCTGACTATACTACAGATACAGAGTGAAACTGTTTTTTTTTTTCAAGAATTTGTAACACAATTAATAATATGCAGACCCTAATAAGCAGAGTCATTTGAACTGGGAAAGGCGATACAAAATAATAGGTGGCATTGCTCGAGGACTTGTTTACCTTCATGAAGACTCTCGTCTACGAATAATTCATCGAGATCTCAAAGCTAGCAATATTTTGTTAGATGCAGAGATGAACCCAAAAATTTCAGATTTTGGTATGGCAAGGCTGTTTGTCCTGGATCAAACCCAAGGCAATACGAGTAGAATTGTGGGAACCTAGTAAGAAAACCAAGGCTCTATAAGCACTTACAATACTTTCTCTGCTATAATTCAGAATGAAATTGAGATTGTTGAAATGCAGTGGCTATATGGCTCCAGAGTATGCAATGCACGGGCATTTTTCAGTTAAATCAGATGTCTTTGCTTTTGGAGTGCTACTTCTTGAGATTGTAAGCGGTCAAAGAAACAACAGCTTTCGTAATGGAGAAAATGTGGAGGACCTTCTAAGCTGTGTAAGTGTGAATTTTACCTTTTACATTTGAATGTGAAACCAGTTACACCGAAAAATGAAATCTTTAGTTTAGTGATTGAACCTTCTTGTACATTCACTAATTCTTTCAGGCTTGGAAAAACTGGAGGGAAGGAACATATTTAAATGTTATAGACCGAAACTTGAGAGATGGTTCAAGAAATGAAATAATGAGATGCATCCACATTGGTTTACTTTGTACTCAAGAAAATTTCGCTGATAGACCAACTATGGCTTCAGTTGTTCTCATGCTTAACAGCTACTCTCTCACTCTTCCAGTACCCTCTCAGCCACCTTTCTTTATGTACAGTAGTTCTGGATCAGAAAATTTATTTTCACAAGGCTATTATTCAGAAATGACAGAGTCCAGTCAATCAAAAAGTGAAATAATCCCCTTACCTGCAAATGAGGCTTCAGTTACTGACCTATATCCTAGATAAGTGTCTAATAATGATGGTCATATATATGAGAATTCTTTTAGCACCCTAGCCTAGATGTTATTTTCTTATATTCTTTAAAAATATTTTATCAGATTAACTGAGTTATGTACTAAAAGTAATTATATCTGATTTTCCCTTTCGTATTTTGATGCATTTGTGAACTTCACTGTGCTAATTTGGCAACTTCAAAGAGACCAACATGGTGAGGATCTATCTGCTGAGCATATAATTAACTATGGTGTTACTTTTCCTACAAATCAAATTTCACCAATTTTCTCTCCTATTATTTTCCAGTTTCGAAATTTAGATAAAATTTCATTAATTAACTAAAATTCATGCTCTTATTTCAAGTAATGAATTAGTAATAAAACATATGGTTTCTCTGAACTCCTAATAACTCAAGTCAACAGGATTAGTTCTCTCATTTTCCTAAAACTACTGACCATTTAATCAGACATCCACTGGATTGCGGCGTGAGATAAGTTGCTGATCTCATCAGCGAATTGCGGAAAGAAGATGGATTGCGACTTCCTGCTCCACACCGCACGCAGGAAATTGTGGAATTATTGGAACAGGGTGGAAAAACGTCCCTTCAGAAAGCCGACTCTCGTTCTTTCGACAACCTATGACCGAACAAAAATGGGTTCGTCACTCTTTTTCGCATACACCGGGAAAAAAGGTTACGATAGCAATCCCCTACACGGCCAGAGAGCCTCCAGGATAAGGGGGCGGCGGTCAACTATCCACTCTCGAGATTCATATTGATCAATCGATCTCTGCGATTTATTAACTATCCCCAAAGTCTTAATTATATATCTAGAACAAGAATTGGCGTGATCTAATTGCCACATCTTCCTTAGTGACACCACACTCGGCTTAGCTGACACTATTTGACTGCTGAGAAGTTTCACCATGAAACGGCATTTGCTTCTTTTAACTAAGTTTTCTTATATTTATTTTTTTGGGCCAAAAAAGTCTGAAAAACAACTTATTTTTGTGTTATACTTAATACGGAAGAAAACGGCCTTGTCAACAGTTAGTACACCTATACGTGTTCATGACTAGCTCCAGTTCCAGTCCTCTATGGATGCTATTAAAAATTATTAGAAACTTCCATTAGTCAAATTTTAGGTAGTTTTTATTTCCTTTAGGCCTATTATCATAAATCTTCATTTGACCAACTTTCCATCAAAGCTTCAGAACAAGACAATCATGTTTTTTCTGCAAGAATCCAGAGTCTCTATTGTATTTTTAATCATAATCTCAACACTTACAAGCTCTGTTGATTGCCAAGCAACCTATAACTCCGTTGTCTGTCAAGGTGCAGCCAATGACACTCCCAGTGCCAATTTCAAATCAGACCTTACTTCCCTCTTCAGTTCTCTATCTTCCAAGGCCACCATCAACAGCTTCTACAATGATTCATCTAATGGAGTTTACGGACTCTACCTCTGCCGTGGTGACGTTTCAAGCACTACATGCCAATTCTGCATCAATACTGCCATTGAAGAAATCCAACAGCGATGCCCCTCCAATAAATCTGCAATCATATGGTATGATCAGTGCATGTTACGTTATTCTAATACCAATTTCTTTGGAGTGGAACAGTCCTTGCCCAGGTTGCTTATGTGGAATATCCAGAACAGTACTTCACCTGATGAAGACTATAGTGCACTAGGACTAATATACACATTAATAGGAGATGTTCCATCTACAGAAATGATGTTTGGGACTGATGAAACTGAGTCACAGAATAGATATGCTATGGTACAGTGTACTAGAGATATCGATAGCAAGGCTTGCAGTTCATGTCTGGGGCAATTGAGTGATGTTATCAAGGATTGTTGCCAAGGGAAGAAAGGTTGGCGTATTTTGGCTCCAAGCTGCAATTTAAGGTATGAACAGACACGATTCTATGAACAGCAGCCCACAACGCCAACACTAGTGCCTGCCACTCCACAGCCAGTGCCCGATAATGGTGAGTTAAATAGGACTATTTAATTGAGGAAATTAGAAGATCATGAAATTTTTAAAATGTTTTCCCTTAAAATACATGTACTTTTAATCAGGGATCAAGTGAGGCTAGTGAGCTAGAAAAAAAAATTTCCCTTGGTTTTAGGCTACATTTTGACTAGTTATTTATTACCTTATCCCTTGGTTTTTTTATTTATTTATTTGTTATTGCTAATCAATTATTATAAATTATGCGATAAAATAAGGAAAGGGAAGTAGCAATACTACAACAATTGCAGTCATTGCTGCTGTATCATCAATCTTTGCAGTAGGAGCTCTCTTGGGTTTATGGTACCATTCGTGCTACCGCAGGAAGAGAAGAAGGCATAAAGGTTGATATGCTTAAACATGCACAAAGTATAATTTAGATTGTTAAATTTTCACTGAATTTTTAAATTTCTCTTGCTAATTAGAGGGGGAAACAAGCCAAGTAATTCTACTAGGAAATTCTGGAGACGCAAATCGGAAACCAATGATGGATGAGCAGATGCATGTAAGAAATGATGAAAACAATGGAGAAATGCATTACTTCAGTTTGACTACCGTTAGAGCAGCTACAGAAAATTTCTCAGATGCAAATAAGCTTGGAGAAGGAGGTTTTGGTCCAGTTTACAAGGTTAGAGAGGGATATTGTCTATGAAAAAAAAGAAATGCTTACATTAAAAGGTGCATTTGCTTTGATTGACAAATTTGAGATGTATTCAGGGGGAGCTGCCTAATGGTGAAGAAATAGCGATTAAAAGGCTTTCTAGTACATCAAAGCAAGGTTTTGATGAGTTCAGAAACGAAGTGATGGTAATTGTCAAACTTCAACACAAGAATCTTGTGAGACTTTTAGGATACTGCATGGAAGGAGATGAAAAGCTCCTTATCTGTGAATACCTGGCCAATAAAAGCCTTGATGCCTTCCTGTTTGGTGAGCTTCCCAACTTAAATTCTCCCTTGAAACTTGTTGTTTATGTAAATTGCCAATACCCAGTTTTGTTTCTTGCACTGCCACAAATGTATGCTTACTTTTATCAAGGCAGATCCAAAAAGAAGTAAGGAGCTCAACTGGGAAAAACGTGCAAACATTATAGTTGGAACTGCAAGGGGCATTCTATATCTACATGAAGACTCTCGACTCAAAATCGTCCATCGGGATTTGAAAGCAAGCAATGTTTTGTTGGATGATGAGATGAACCCAAAGATATCAGACTTTGGTACAGCAAGAATTTTTGGTGGCAATCAAATTGAAGCCAATACTGATAAAGTTGTTGGCACTTTGTAAGTCCTTTTTCCTTGATATCCACACCTGTAAACAGAGGATGGTCTATCATTCTCTCTGATAGAAGCATCAAGCATTTAGTATTATTCTTCCTGCTGTCTTTCTTTGAACAGTGGATACATAGCTCCAGAATATGCACTTGAGGGAGTAATTTCAATCAAGTCAGATGTGTACAGCTTTGGAATCTTAATGCTAGAGATCATCAGTGGTAAAAAGAACAGGGGCTTCTACAACCCAGAACATGCCCCTAGTCTTCTGTTACATGTAGAAATCTCTTCTTATCTCACCTTTCATTGAACTTCATCATCAGATTTGCTTCTCCATGATAATTAACTCATCAAATATGACTCTGAGCAGGCTTGGCAGCTCTGGTATGAAGGCAAAGGGGAGGATTTGATAGACCCAATTATAGTTGATTCTTGTCCCAAGAGTGAGGCCTTGAGATGGATCCATATCGCCTTGTTGTGTGTTCAAGATGATCCTGCAGAAAGACCCACCATGTCATCAGTCGTGTTAATGCTTGGCAGCAAGTCAATTAACCTTCCCCCAGCAGTCAACAGTCCATACTCAATGGTTAGATTTACTATAACGTCTGATCAATCTTCAGCATCTGGGGCTGGAACTGGATTTCTCACATCAGATCAATCCACAGCTAGTGTTTCTAGATAGTTGAGCGACTTATAATTAGCTAGACCTTCTCTCTCTTGTACTAGCCTGAATTTTTTTTTACTTCATATTGTTCATAAAAACAATTCTTTTAACTAAAATTTATGATTGAAAATACAGTGGACATATACATCTTGTCGAACACATTGTAATAATATTTGAAATTACAAAAATATAACTAAACATTTAAATATTTAAATGAGAATTATTATTTTAATGGGACATGTAATAATATTTGAATTTGCACTCAATTAAAATTAAGTAATGTATAAATTCATAAAAAAAATATATTAAGAAAAACCATTATTATACATAAGAAAAAATAATGGATTAAAATATATGATTAAAATATTTAAAAATCAAGAAAAGAAAAACTGACCTTTTCATCATAACTCATAATTATATGTGCTTCAAATATATTAATTTGTCATTATGATCATTAAACTTTATTTATGGTTTATTTTACAACTATTTTCAAACAATAATAACTAAAAATAAGATTAAGAAATAGTATATTATATTACCTACAACCTTTTGCTTAAAATGTTATCACTCTATTTCAAGTGTTGTTTTAGTAATAATTACATATAATAAAGTAATCATTAGTGATTATAAATTTTATAAAAATTTTATACTATATTACTTAATTACTCTTTTCAACTATTATTTTGTTATTAATTAATAATCTTATCTCATAAGGGTAAATTTAAAATTTTTTAAATAATATTATTTTGAATTTATAAAAGTGACAATTGAAGTGATTTTTTTTCTTATACTACATTTGAAGTGGAACTGATGAAGTAATTACTGACCAAACTAGAGGGTCCTAGAGGCATTGGACAAGTCCTTATTTTGCCACTAACTTGATGAAACTATTAAAATTTTGTGTCTATGTAAATTATGTAGTAATCCATTTTTTAATAAAAAATTAAAATAGTAATTAGAAATAAATAAAATTATTAATAATACATAGATAATCTTATCCATTATTATACAACAAATACATTAAGACAAAAAAATTTAAATAAAAAAAACAATTAAATCATAATTTGTTTTGCAAGAAAACACTCCTGATATTCTGCAATGTTTCCTGCAACAATTAAGGGAAAAATACAACAACAAAAAAGAATTAGTTAAACATGAAAACTTCTTTGGCATAAAGGGAGAAGAACACACACGAAAAAGAAAGAAGAAAAAGAAAAAAATTCACATAAAAAATTCATAGAAACAAATAGGAGAGAGAAAAATATAGAGATAGAAAATTTACGAAAAAAGACAGTTTTATACAGAAATATGGAGTGAGGATGGAGAGCCAAAATTCATAGAGCAAATTCTTGGATAGAAAAAGTTATAAAAGCTTGAATTTTTGCTAAGAGCAGGAAGTGCACTTAACAAATTCTCAAAAATTTGAGAGCAAATATTTATTCAACGATTAGAGACTTTATCTGCCAGGTAAATAAATTAAACCTTTAATTTTTCTATTATAATTTTAAGCATTTACTTTTTTTGCTATAATTTACAGAAAATTACACGTAATCTGGAAGTGATGGAATTATCAATTATTTATATATATATTTTTACCTTTGTTTAAAATAACAAAATGAATAATTAAAAATTTAAGAAAATATTATAATAAATATAAATATAGGCAAACACAATCTTAAAATACCTACAACACCCACATATTCACAAAATTAATCATAACCAAAACCTATTAATTTACATTATGAAGGAAAAAAAATGAAAATACTTTAAAAAGTAACAAATAAACATATACAAGAAGAATAAAACACATTGAAAAAAAATATTAACAAAAACAAAACCAATAGAAGAACATGAGTTAATAAACGTTAAAATTTTAATCTAAAAAAAATAGATGAATTATTTAGGAGGATAAATAAAAATATATATATATACATTAGAAAAATAATATAAAAATGCATTAAAAATAAATTTCTATTTAAAAAAACTGTCTATTAGGTTAAAAAAAAGAAAGACTAAAAAATTAGCAAAAAGAATGAAATTTAGAATTTTACCTTTGTATTTATTGGCGAATAAATAAGAACAAGAATTTGAAGAAGCCATTTGAAATATAGGCTTAAGCTAACATAAGTTCATAAAAAAAGAAAAAAAAAGGGAATTTTCTATTTGGGTATGACAGAATAAGATTAGAGAAAGGTTTCAGGGAGATGAACGGTGCAAAAGATATCTTGCATAAAAGTAAGAATATAAATGAGTAGGGTTAATTTCAAAAAAAAAATAAATAAATGAGTAGGGTTAAGTGGTTAACAGATAATTTAATTTTTTTTTTCAAAATAAAAAAGTGAATTTTAATGAAAAAGTATTTTTTTCAGAATACACGTGACAATTATTTTTTTATTTTAACTTTAATATGGACATGCATATATATAATAGATTTTGTGCGGTGACTGACAAATATTAATTAATTATTGATGATTGTGTGGTTCTATGCGATGATAGCATTATATATATATATATATATATATCTATGTATGGACATACACACAGAGCCAAAATGTTGTTGAGTGGCGGGACAAAAAAGGTCATTTCCTTAATTCCTTACATTTTGAATTTGCTTAATTATTCATTCATTTTTTTCTTTTCTTTTTTCTTTTCGTACATGGAGGTAAATTATATATGTTTAAAGAAACTCAACCACTCATTTTCCTTGAAATAACATTAAACCCATTAGCTAATATTTTTTTACTCGTTAATTCTTCCTTATTATTATTTAAAAAAAAGATATATTTTTTTTATATATTTTATTTATATGATCAATTATTTGGATATAATATAAATATTATATTAAAGTTAAATGATAGAATTTATTTGTATTATAAAGTAGATATGCACACATGAAACTATATCAATTAGATTATCCATTAATTATATTTAGATAGTAAATATAATTATCAAAAAAATGATATATTAAAAATAAATTCATAAATATAAATAAAAAAAAAGTATAATTATGTTTAGAAAGTAGACACAATCACAATAATAGTAAAAAAAATATTTGAACTAAGAAAAATTTTGATTTCATCAAGCGGATACTTATGTATTCGAAATCAAGTTTCGAATTCAAGTCTACTTTAATTAAAAAATATTTTTTTAATGAATTATAAAAATATAAACAAAATATTGATGCAAAAATAATCATAATCTGGGAGTAGATATAATTTTAAAAAATATAACAATAAATTCAAAAAATATATTAAGGCATTTAATAGCATAAAATTTTTATATTCATGTAGTGAATATAAGAAGTAAGTTATCAATTAATAAATAAAATATGTACCCACAACGATAATAAACAAATAAAATTTATAAAAAAAATATTTGTGTCCAGATAGTAGATACAATAATAAAAAATATACAACAATAATAAAATAAAATAAAATACAATTAGAATTAGAATTTACATTCACAAAGTGAATATAATTCCTCTTACAAATAAAAAAATTGATAATAAATATTACAATAATTATAGTACTAATTTTGGTTGTTGTGAGGTGTTTTTTCTTCCCTACACATAATCAATCCCACGAATCTAGAAACGCAGACCATTATTAGATGTTCAGTTAAACCTTATAATTGATTGATAGCGACTCCTAAGACACAAAAAAAATAGTAACAACTAAATATAAGCCTACAAAAATCAAATTAAATCTATATCCCGCCGACTCCCCGTCGCCCTGTGTAGGACAACTGGCGACTCCACTGGAGACTAGCTAGTTACTAAATAGTGGGGTTAAGTTATATATACTGTGACGTTTATGTTTCATTTATTGGTTGTATTTTAAGATTTATTTAATATTTTTTATATATATTTCTGAAATATTTAATTACATTAATATTATTATATGTGTATTTCAACCTACAAGTCTCTTATTATACACTCACTTCAATGTCAGAGAGTGATCTATTATCCTAATAGGCTTAGTATGAGGATGTAGTAGGGTTGCCTCTGCGGAAAACCCGATAAGGCTTTCAAAAAATTCTCACTCAGACTGTCTTTCAGTCATGTACTGGCTGAGAGAGCTTGCTAGTCTAAGTTATGGATGACAGTGAGATTATTCATAGTCTGAAAATCTCAGAATTTAGTGAAATAAGGTGGATCCGTTAGGAATAAAACTCAACTATTGACACATTTAGGAAAACTTGTTATAGCCTTTTCCAAACTCATTTAGGATCAAAGAAAGCTATATTTAATCCCCTTAATTTGCTTGTTATTTTTCAAGTCATGGTGTATTTTTTTTTCCTTGTCTTGGAAATTTTCCCCATGATCAATGACAAAGTACCTTTTTAATAAATGTTGCATAATTTTACTTCACATGGCATTATGATTTCAAATCATATAGCTTTGCATTTTTGCATGACATAGCATTTCAACATTTATAATAAATAAATTTGTATACCGATATAATGATTTATTAAAAGACTAATAAACATGTTTATTTTTTTTATTACAAAGGAGCATTTCTACACTCTTATGACCATCCAAAATGAATCAACGTAATAGGATTGTTTTAGATATATCTGAAGCAGAGGCCATGAAAGAATCAGAGTCAGCATAAAAATTTGAAGGAGATTGTGTTTCTACAAGAGTCATGGTCTAACTTTCGATATTAGGGGAGGTAGACTTCCAACAAAATGAATTAAGGGCTTTAAAAGAAATTTGGGACAGTATGAGACCATAACAAAGGATCCACTTTAATGAGCAGTTTAGATGGATTGCTTATTTTATGTACACTATGGTATTCTTGCCCATGCTAAAGGTCATGCTAAATTACTAGGACCCATGCTACTGTTATTTCACAATTGAACAATTATTCTTGACACCTACAATAGAAGAGTATCAAATCATAACCAACATATTATAAAAGAAAGATATTAAGCCAAATGCATACAATAAGAGGGAACTATGTAGAAGACAATTGGTCAAGATCATGGATGTGCATGCAAGTGTGGTAGAAAGATGGGAGAGTCCACAATCCAAGGTCATTTGGATGGAACCCTTACTAGGATTCATGAAAAATAATATAGATCAAAAGGAAGGATTCCAGATTTTAGTTCTGCTCATTTATAAAATGGTCCTATTTCTAAAAGAATTGAACTTCATAAATCCCAAAGTGATCACTCTTTTTATCTATGTAATAAGAGGAACATATCTAATTATTAGTATATTGGCAGAAACAGTGAAGTCTTTGAACCATTACAGGAAGCAAGGAAACGGATGATTCACTGGTTGTGCCATTTTGTTGAGTACATGGGCACTAACACATTTCAAGTGTCATCCTCAATTCTAGTTTCCTACTATTGAGTATGAACCGGGATATAATATTATAAAAAATCATCTGGCAAAGTTTGGATCAGCAGAATGGCCTAAGACAGCCACGAACAAAAATCAATTGTTAAGATTTCTATAACAGATAAAAGAAGAAGATATATCCTGCTAAGCCTTTTAGAAGGATAGATAATCGTTAACACTCAGCTGTGGCAACTTTTCATGGGTGCTTTTAATAAGAATATGGAGGGTCACCGCATATGCACCTACAATGGTAAGAAGACGGTTGGGATTTTTATAATTCATTCCTCAAATAGCAGGGTTGGATCACATAAACTTTGATTATGGGGATGAGGAGACATCTGCTAAGCTTGGCAAAGTCTTGGACGTACGCATGACAGATTGTGAGGAAGATAAGATTCGAAGCTTATAGAGACTCAATGACTCAAGATTACTTAGAATAGCACCGGAAAAGAGGAAAATTGTCCATCCTTGAATGGCACCGAAAAAGAGAAAAATGGTTCATCCCTCCGATAGTAAGGATGCACAATGAACCTTCCACATTAAATGAGCATGTTCTTATTGATGAAACTGTCATGAAAAAAAGGTCTTCCACGGATGATAGAGATGTAGCATACTAGATTTGAGAGACTGCAAAGGCTAAAAAAAGAACTTTTTAGCTTCATAGGAAAAATGAAAAGCTTAAATATGAAATAGCAAAAATTCATATGCAAGAATTCAACACAATAAAAAGGAAGATGACAATCTTAGAAGTCAAAAGAAGAGCTTTTGAGATAGAGCAAGAAAATAATAAGTTAAAGGGAGAATTGTTTATACTCCAACAGTTGTTAGATAGGTATAAAGAAAGGGAAGAAAGTATGAAAAAGTGAGATAGAAGCTCTAGTCGAGGAATCATGCTAGCAACAAACTAATGTTTAAAATTTAGTATGAAAAATTCAAGCGTATCAGAACTAAATAGATCAATTGACTGCTTCTATAGATCAATTTTTGGTTGAGAAAACTGATTTAGTCACACACTTAAGAGCATATAAGGAAGATTGTGTCTTTTATCAAGATAAGTTTATCAGAATATACACCCAGGCTAATCATCTCACTGAAAAATTGAAAGAACTAGCTCAACAAGCAAGCTCCATGGCCTAAGAAGTGAACTATATGAAGATAATTTATATGCCAGTGGGACCATATGGACAGGAGCTCTATAACTTGCTGGAAAAAATGTATCAAGAGCTTCCTATTATGAAAGATTTAGATGAAGGTCATAAAGAATTAACAAGATTTGATTCCTTCTATAATTTGATAAGCAATATATATATATATATATATTTGTAATGTGTTGAAGAATGATCAATTATTTATGTTATTATTTTATTATTATTATTTTTAAAAAAATGAGTTTACATAATTGTTGCATCATGATTCAAATGAAAATTGGTAAATAAAATTATTTTCTGATGCAAAATAAATATACCACCAGGAACTTCAATATAGCTCGGCTTTCGAAAAATAAATTTGACTTAACTCATAGTTACGAGACTCGGTCAAAGACTAGACTTATAGAAAACCAATCCCAAGAAGGAATGAGGCGAGATATCGACCAGATAAAGGATATGTTGGAAGAAGTTTCAAAAATGAGAAATTAATTGGCATAACTCATGAAATTACTCAAAGGCAAGAACACCATAGAAACTGTACCTAATGTCTCAGGATTGGGAACCCCAATAACCCATCCTTTTATAGGTGCCATGGGAAATCCTGCATATCCACTAGGTTTTATCTCATAATATAAGCTAGTAGAAGGGAGACCAAATAATAATACTCATTCAGCAGAAAATATTGATGCTTCTCAACCTTTTCAAAGAATGCCACAATGGGGGGAAGTAAGAAAAACTCTAATAAATCCAAGGCCTCCTATTTTTCTTGACAAACCCATAATAATCCCAGACTTGGATGACTCAAAGGTGCAAAATAATTTCAATGGAGCTAGTTCTAAGCCTGTTTCAGAAAAGATAGAATGGCTAGAGGGGTGTTTAAAGGCGATTAAAAGAGTTAATGTGTATAAAACCACTGATGCATCTCAATTGTGCCTGGTACCTAACATGACTATACCACTAAAGTTCAAGACTCTAGACTTTAAAAATATGATGGACTATCTTATCCTCAAAGTTATATATCAATTATGTAGTAGAATGGTAGCATAAATCAATAATGAGAAATTATTGATTCATATTTTTGAAGAAATTCTTACAGGACCAGCAATGAGATGGTACATAAGTTTTTATCGAACACACATTCCCAGGGATGATTTGAGAGCTATGGAAAAGAAAAATAAAAAAACTTTTAAGGAATATGCACAAAGATGGAGAGACAAAGCAGCACAAGTTAGTCCCCCTCTCACGTATAAGGAAATGATATCCAATTTCTAGGACATACTGAGACAACTATTCTATAATATTTTGCTAGCTAACATAACCACTAACTTTTTAAATTTTTTTCTAGCTGAGGAAAAGATTGAGAAGGCATAAAAAAAGGAAAATTTGAGGAGCAAAGTATTAAAGAAAACTGCTTAAAGAGATAATATTCAGGTAAAAAGAAAGAAGGAGAAACCCACATAATAGAAGAGCATTCACAGCCCAAAGAAACTTACTATCATCACCCTCCACCACATTATGTGGCAAATATAGGACTTGAAATTTATCAGTTTTCTTATCACACTCCTCGATTCATGAATTCTCGAAATGCTCTTTATTCTACTCCACCTGGTGATCCTATGCTTTCCCAAGGAGCAATCAGTAGAACAAATTAACCAAATCAAGAAGGGCAATAAAATAATCATTCTCGGGAAAGAAAGATAGAAACATTTGATCCTATCCCGATAACTTATGCAGAATTGTTGCCTCAACTACTGTAAGAACTGTAAGTGTGTTTGATACTATTGGAACTAATGAAACCACCTTATCCCAAATGGTATGATTCCAATGTAAACTGTGAGTACCATGCAGGGGCACCTGGGCTTTCTATCAAAAATTTTATTGTATTTAAAAAAAAGGTTCAGAGTCTTTTAAATGCAGGATGGTTGAAATTTAATCAAGAATCGATGACCCTTAATGTGAATAATAATCCTTTGCCAAATCATGATGGAGGCAAAATTAATGCCATTATTGAGGATTAGATGTGACAATATAAGGGGAAGCTAGAGGAAGTTCAAATGCCTATAGGGGATCTTTTTCAAACTTTAATCAAAGCTAGATTAGTTCTTGAAAGCTAAATAAGAGATAAATCTCTCCTTTAATAAGAACCCTTTTGTGACTATTATTGTGAGATATCGAATCATACAATCAATGAATGCATGCAATTCAGGATGAAAGTTTAAGAATTAATGAATACTAAATTTGTGATTTTTGGAATAGAAAGAAGGAAAGGGGAAGATGTGAATATAGTGTCTACTAATCTTTCTATTCCAGTGCCCATTGTAATATCATGCTTGTCAGGAGAAATGGTGTAGGTGGAATGATGAGAAGTGGGCACTACTATATGCCAGAAGAAGTAGAGAATCATCGAAAAGAAGAATTATAAGGGCATAGGAAATGAAAAGCTAAAGAAGGAGAATTGGTGGAATAGATCGAGGCTAGAGAATTTTAAGACATGGTCACTAAAAATAACCCACAATTGGAAGTAAAGAAAGCCGATATCTGAGTATGAGACATATGAATTCTTAAAGTTGGTTAAGCAAAGTGAATACAAGGTGATTGAATAGTTAAATAGAACCCCAGTTAGAGTCTCACTTCTATCTTTGATTTTGAATTCAAAATCTCATCGAAATGCACTTTTTGGGTTCTAAATCAAGCATATGTTTGCCATGATATCTCTGTAGATAGCTTGAATAACATAGGTAGTAGTGTAACGACAACTAATTACATATCCTTCACTGATGATGAAATACCTGTAGAAGGAATTGGGCATACAAAAGCTTTACATATATCAGTCCAATGTAAAGGGTATTCTGTTGCAAAGGTTCTAGTGGAGAATGGATAATCTTTGAATATCTTACCTAAAATAACCCTCTCAAAGCTACCAACCGATGAGACATACATGCAGCCTAGCTTTATGATAGTTCGAGCCTTTGATGGGACTAGGAGAGAGATTTTAGGGGATATCAAAATACCTATCCAAGTAGGTGCAATCACATTTAATATCATATTTCAAGTGATGGAAATGGTACCAACTTACAGTATGTAATTGGGATAGCCATGGATACACTCGGTAGGAGCAGTACCATCATCTTTACATCAGAAAGTCAAATTCATCATTGAAGAAAAGTTGATTGAAATTTTAGGAGAGGAAGACCTTTTGATTACTAAGCCTGTCTCAACCCCATATGTTGAAGCAGCAGAAGAAGCTTTTGAAAGTTCTTTCCAATCCTTTGAAATAGCAAACACTTCATATGTTGGAGAAGGATTGGTCATGCCAACTCCTCGATTATCAGCTACAGCTATAATAGTGGCAAGAGAAATATTAAGGGTAAGCTATTCCCCAAGGAAAGATTTAGAAAAATATGAACAAGGAATTAATGTCTTTCTGCTTCCTTCCAATATCGACAATAGAGTTGAATTGAGATACAAGATTATTAGAGAAGATAAGAAGAGGATTTAGAAAGAGAAAAATATCATCAATTGGCAAGATTGGCAAATTAAGAAGCTTCAATGGAGAAAATGACATTCCCACCCATAAGGCAAACCTTCAGAAGTGCTGATTTTTTCCATGGAGAAATAGAGACGGCATGAGATCCATGAGATGTGGAGCCAATATCAAGAAATTCATTGGTTAATATGGTGAATGAAAATGAGCCTCATGATGGGTTACACCATTAAAAAAATGTCATTTGCAACAATGATTTTAGAGTCATTGCTAAAACTTGTCGCTAATAGACTTTTAGCAATAACAATTACTAAGTTGTCTCAAAAAATATTTATTAGCAGTCACAATTTTTTATTTTGTCACTAATAGTATAATAAGTAGTCACTAATAGTTATTTTTTAGAGGAAAAATTTGACGTCATACTAGTAGCGATGATATCTTGTGAGTTGTAGTAATAAGAAGATTATTTGCAGCTAAATATGCCACTTTTTTGCTAAATATTATTTATTAGCGAGGGTATAAAGTTTTTTGTCGTAAGCAAAAACTAGAACTTATATTAAAAAAATTTGTCCCATATTATTAGCAATGACTATTTATATGTTGCATAGAGATTAATATTTGCGAGAGATTAGATTAGTTCGTTGTAAATAGTGATTAATTTGTAAATAGTGCGAGAGATTAGAAAAATATTGGTGCCTTATTTTTTATGGTGAAATTTTATAGGTGCCCGCAATAGGTTTAATATTTGCGAGAAATTAGAAAAGTTTGTCATAACACTTGATAAATATTTTAGAGAAAAAATTTGGCACCGTATTAGTAGCAATGACTTTTTGTATGTGGTTGTAATAGGTAATATTTGTCAGAGAATAAAAAGACTTGTTGCAAATAATGATCAATTTTTTTAGAGGGAAAAATTATCATCGATGACTATTTATATGTGGTCGTAATAGGATCATATTTGCAAGAGATAAGAAAAGTTTATCATTTGGAGGGAAAAATTAGTATTATATTATTAGCGATAACTTTTATATGTGGTCGAAATTGGTTACTATTTACGAGAGAATATGAAGGTTTGTAGCAAATAGTGATTAATTTTTTGAGGAAAAAATTTATATCCATATTATTAGCAATGATTATGCAAATATGGTCGTAATAGATTCATATTTGCAAGATATTAGAAAATTTAATCGCAAACATTGATAAATTATTTTGGAAGAAAAAATTGGTACCATATTATTAGTGATAACTTTTATATGTAGTCGAAATTGATTACGATTTGCGAGAAAATATAAAGGTTTGTAGCAAATAATGATCAATTTTTTTGAGAAAAAAATTTATATCCATATTATTAGCGATGACTATACCTATGTGACCGTAATAGGTTCATATTTGCAAGATATTAGAAAATTTGATAGCAAATATTGATAACTTATTTTGGAGGAAAATATGGTATCACAATGATATTTATTTTAGTTGAAAAAATTAACACCATAGATTTTGCAATGACTTAGAGTCAATTCTTTAATCTAGCAACCTAAAGACAAACTAGTAATCAATAACTGTTACAAGGAGTTAGAATTTAAGCCTCAATTTCCATATTGCATGGAGAAAACAAATTAAAAAAATATAGTTTAACTTAAACTACTATCTCTCAAAAAATATTTTAAAATATTTTGTTAATTTATTGAGTTATTTCTTATTATTATGTTATTTATAGGAACAAATGAAAGAAACGAGATCAAATGCAGCAGCTGAAGATATGCCTATGAATAAATGAGAGATATATCATAAAGTATATGGGGAGCCTAGTTGTTATAACCTAAGTTTTGAAATATTTTGAAAATCAAATATTTATTTTATAATAAAATATTATTGTGTTTTATATATTATTAATGTATTTATTTTAATTAAATTTATGCATTTGGTAGTTGTAGATCGAACCCTAGCCTATAAGTGTGAGGTTACCGCTTTAACACTAAGCCCAATTTGTTTCTTCTAATGTATATATAATAATAATTATTAATTGTTATTCCTAATATAAAATGGCGAGATGAACCAATTAGAAGGGGGGCATTGATGGAAAAAAAAAGAAAGGAAGACAGAAAAAATGATGAGAAACGTCGATTCTGTGGGAGAAGAGTGATGTGGGAGAAGAGCGAAACATGGAGATGGATAGCGAAGAAGACAAGAGACTCGAAACCTTTCTTCTTCACTTTCACAACCATTTGCGGCGTCATTCCTAGTGTGATAAGCTATTCCGTCATGCATACCAGCAACTTTCGCAATCCAAAGCTTGAGACACGCCTTCACTAAAATGCCTGCCCTGAATACCTGGCACTATTGGATTTTGCTGAAGTATTAAGGTTTTTGTGTATAATTTCTTGCATTAAATGTTGATACCTTAGTTTTATTATGTCTAACGTATGGTTTCTATTTGTATTTCTAATTTATTTTGAACATTTTGTTTGTAGTTGATGATTATTTTTCAATATTATGGATTTGTGTTTATCATAGGGCTGCTATGATATTGAAAATTTGCATTTTAGTAGGCATTTTACTGTTAGTAATGATGGTATATATATCGTAATTCGAAGGATTTGATGGTGATTGGTTTATAGGATAATTACTAATAGGTTATTTTTACAAGGAGAAATTTTGTATTTAAAGCATATTATCTTATTTGAAATTTCTTACAATTTCCTTCAAGATTAATAAGGTTGTTATGAATTTTAAATCAAATATGAAAGCATACAATTTCTTTCAAGGTTAATAAGGTTGTTATGAATTTTAAATCAAATATGAAAGCATCCAGAAGCTTCAAATAAGAACATTTAAATAATTACTTGAAAGAGTAATGGTAGTGATACATTTATTTGTTTGTTCTATGACCACCAATATGTTAGATGCTTGTCTGAGTTCAATTGTATAAGTTTCACATTTATAAAATTAGCTCTATCTAGTGTTTAATATAGTGGACATTGGAAAGGGAAATGGATAGTAACATAACAAATTTCATTATGTTCCTATGCTAAATATGATGCTAAAGTAGTTTTTTTTTTTTTTTTGACAATTTAGAGCTTGAAAAGGAGCACCACGATGTTGAAATTGCACTATATAAATGGAATTGCTCATTAGTGTCTTAGATATTATGATTATAGTTTTGACCAAGAATTTGGATTACATAAGTGCTTAGTTGCATGCTTGTCTTATTTTGGTGCCAAGAGGGCTCAAATATATTTTTATTGTCATTGTATTGATTTTTAACAAAGGACAAATCAAGTCTTGAAGAAGATTAAGGAAATTATATGGTTTGTTTGATAAGTTTTTTTAGGTAATATAAATGTTGGTTAATATTTGAATTTTATTTTGATGAGATGATCATTATTAGCTTATCTAATAATCATTGGAATTTTCTCAAATTAACTTTTAACTTTGGAATTTGTTTGAAAGGACATGCATAATGTATATAACTAAAACTAATTAGATAATATCAATGTTTAATTCTATGATATTGTTAATATTATTGTTATTATTATTATTATTTATTACTTTTGTATTTGGACATAGCGCATCATGTAGACTTATATTAACTTGTTTATTCCTTTTTACAGTACCTAGACTTTGCGGATGCTTATTTGAGGCTGGCTATCATTGCAAAAGCTTGAAATAATCTTCAACTAAGCATTAAACCAGTTATTGTCACCTCTATAGAATTCCATCTGGCTATTCTTGTAGAATATTATATTAACATTTTTTTGTAAATTACTGATTAACCTTTTCATTTGTAGGTTAATGAGGCTCTGAAGGCGAACAACAAGTACCCAAATGCCTTATCTATGCTTGGTGACTTGGAGCTGAAAAATGATGGCTGGTTTAAGGCAAAAGAAACCTTATGTGCTGCTAGTGAAGCTACTGATAGGAAGGATTCTTATGTGACTCTCTCTCTGGTGCACATCTTTTGCCTGCTTATTAGAATTCTTTTCAGATATATTGGTATTTTCTTTACATCCCCATTCTTTTGACTACTTAAATCATAATTTTTGCAATATACCTTGTCAATTTTATTATATATAACTCATTATATGCATCTCACGCACCTCTTGGTATTGAAAGGGGAACTGGAACTTCTTTACAGCAATACGCAACAAGAAAAGGAATCCTAAGTTGGAAGCTACCCACTTGGAGAAAGCTAAGGAACTGTACATTAGAGTATGAAGTCATCCCTCTTTGCTCACCTTCCTCATAATTTGGGTCTTTTCTTCCCTTATAATCTTTTGTAGTACTTACTGAAACTACTCGTGCTTCTATAACTTTTCTTATATTTACTCTGTTGTCTGGTCAGGCTCTAATTCAATATTTTATTATCAACATGCATATGAATTGTTTCTAATGTAGATTTCTCTCTTATGCCCCTTTTTCTCTCTATATGTTTCCCTTGCTATGAGAAATGCAGTACACTTTCTATTATATGAATCTGAAATGCAACTGGTAGTACCATAAGAATCTTTATTTCAAGTTGTTAGGCAATATGACGACATAAGGTTCAAATAATCATATCTAATGCTAGAACAAAAAGAAATAACAAGTTGTTTGCCTTTTGGTTTTATGAAACATGCATATATATCCAAAAGTAATTTTACATTTAACATTATTTCCAAAAGTAACATTACCTCTATGCTTATAAATTGAGTGTTGTAAAAAGCTTTGCATTTCCCATCGTATGCCTTGAGCATCCACTATTCATAAACCAAGAACTCTTATTGATAGTAGATTTTAGACATGCCTACAAAAGCAATAATATTTATCTTCTTTTACGTACCCAAATGAAGTTGGGTCCTTAGGGGTTAGTAGTAGAAGGATCCTCTAACTTGAGATGAGCCTTCCTAATATAGCAAAATGTGATCTTATGCCCAAATTTCATACAATATGTGCATTGATATAATGTTTTATACTTGTGCACCTTTTTATTGAAAGTCAATGAATTGTGCACATAATTACAAATATGAGTTGGCTTTTGTGCAATTTTGTGTTTATGTACATGTCTAGTGTACATGTCTAGTGTACATGAATGCATGATTTGCTCTTGGAACCTTGATTCTAGAATTTTGTGTACCCAAAGCAATCCTTTTAGGATTTTTAGGCTTGGTTTGTGTATTAGTGTTCTTTACAACTTCAACACTAGAGGTTTGAATTGTAGACGCTTTTACAAATATGGGTGCTCTAGATGGGGTATTTGATGATCCATTGAACCCTAAACCATGTTTCAAGGAAGGTGATCTTTGATTATCAATTAACATATCTAATGCTCTTTTCCTTTATGGAATTTTGAAATTGACTCTTTACTTTCCTTTAGTTCATGTTTCAAAATTTTCATTTTTCTTGATCACATTTTCTAAACTATGTGAATTTTTGTTCATTGCATCAAGTGATTTCAATAATTATTCATTTGAGGTCTTTAATTCTAAGAAAGAATCTTTTAAACTTACAAAGTTTTTTCTAGCTTAGAACATTTATCCTTATAAAATTTTATCTTAGAGAAATATTTTTCTATCCAAGATTCATATGTTCAATCATATCATTATCATCTAAAGCTTCATCACTGTATTCAATTAAATTCAAGGGTTGAGTACCTACCTCATTGGAATCTTTTTCATCCTTAATAGCCATGATACATAGATTAGAAATTTCTTCCTCATCTTCTTCTTCTTCTTCTTCACTTGAGGAAGAGTCATCCCATGTAGCTTTGAGTGATTTCTTCTTTTCTTTATCCCACTTCTTTATGTTCTTCAATTTGAAGCAATCCGACTTGATATGCCGGATTTGCCACATTCATAACATTTTACTTCATTTTTCTTATCTTTGAAGGGAGTTTTAGAAAGTGTACCTTTGTTAGTTTGAAATCTTCTCTTTCTCATCCAATCATTCATCCTATTAGAAAATATTTCCATTTCTTCTTTATCATCACTTTCTTCATTGCTTGCTCTCAACTTCTTTGATTGCTTTGAGAGCTATTACTTTCCTCTTATCCTTCTCACCTTGTTCTTCATCTCTTTTGGTGTGCAATTCGAAGGTGAGTAGTTTTCCGACAAGTTCATCGGTTCTCAAAGAACTTAGATCATGAGCCTCTTCAATAGAAGAAACCTTAGACTCAAAGTTCTTCTTGCCTCTAAGTACTCTCAAGATTTTGCTATTGACTTCATCTTGATTATATATCTTGCCATATTTATTCAATTCGTTGACGATGGCAAGTAATCGATTTGTCATATCGGTAACATTTTCGTTGGGCTTCATCTTGATTAGCTCTCAAGAGTTTTCCAAATTCAATGAGCACAAGTGAGATGTTGGACTCTTCCACCTTCTTCTCTTGAGTGGAGGCTACCCTATGGTTTTTGAATCTATCTTTTGTGTTGGCATTTGACCATTGAGACTTAGGAAGAGGAACTTAGAAACACTCAACTTTATGAGTAGGAGGCTTTCACTAACTTTCAACATAGTCCCAAAGCTCTATTCCTTCACTATCTAGAAACAAAAATGTTTTATGTTCCCAATAGGAATAATCAGTTCCATCAAAGTATGGTCTAAGAAGAGAATTGAGGTTTCCATAAGAGGATGAAGAAGAGGTTGCCATTTTGGATCAAATTTCACAATTAAGTTTAAGAAATTGACAAGCTCTGATATCAATTATTGTCCCAAGATAGCAACCAAGAGGGGGAGTGAATTGGTTGGTCTTAAGAAATGATGATTAATTCAAAAAATTCAAAGATTAAAAAGAAAGTATGGAGAGTGTAGAAGAAGATTAAGTAGAAGATTGATCACAAGATTTATAGTGGTTCGGATTTACCTTAATCCTACATCCACTTCCTTAACAACTTGTTAAGGTTTCACTAGCTTTGAGTTTTTACAAGCTTAACTCTAACTTGGTATTTTCTCAAGCCCACACCAAACTACTTACAATGGTTTGAGATCACTTCCTCACAACCCTTACAAGAGTTTTTCCAGGCTAACTCTCACAACCTAAGTGTTTTCAAACTCACAATCAAACTTGAGATGGTGTTTAATGCTCACACCCAACACTCAATTAATACAAAGGTTGATTTTGATGCAAAAGAAAGAAAGATATTCAAGGAGGCTATTACAATCACAAAAACTTCAAAAACTTCTTAATAATGAAGTTACATAAGGTTTTTATAGCCTTCAAGCTAAGAAATAGCCGTTTGAAGTTGGGACCAACATGTTTGATTCTTATCTTCCACTAATTTCTCTGCCAAAGCAATTTTTTGTTCGGAATCTTCATAGTCCAGTCGGAAGTACAGTAGTCCTATCGGAATAAGGTATGGTTCGGTCAAAGTAATTGAATTTCTACTTAATGCTCTTCCAACGGCTGGTCCACATGGCTTCCACTTATTGAGTGGAGATGTAACAGCTTCTGACTTAAGTAATATTTAAATAGTCCAGTCGGGCTTGCATCTGTTCCAGTCGAACTTCACTTGGTCAGTCAAATTCTTGGGCGTACCTTCAACCGGGAAACCTACTGGATGTTTTGAGAGAAAAATGCCTTGTAAGGTTCGGTCAGAATTTTTTTGAGTCCAGTCAGACTTTTGTGGTATTCTGAGAAAATGAGAGTACTTTTGACCGTAAATCATTCTGTGTGATTTACCTCTTTTGGTCATCCATGATCCGATCGGTATCACATAAAGTACGATCAAACTTTACACAGTACGGTGAGATTTTGAGAGTACTCTCCATAGTGAAACCTTTTGTGTCTATTTGGCTTATTTAGTCATCAAGGGTTCGGTCGGTCTTCTATATGGTCTGATTGGACTTTGCATATTTCTTCAAAAGAGTTAACTTCCTGCAAAATGAAACTTGGTGCAAGTGTTAGGTAAATTCAATTTGATTGTCTAAGATAAAAAATAGGAGGGTTTGGTTAACAAATCAAATTGATCCTTGTTAAGTCTACAGTGAATAAACTGACTATTCATAAAAATAATCTGAATCTGAACCATCTAAGGATTGAACAAACAAAACCCACCTAAATCTGTATTTTGATATTTAGTAACCAAATGCCAACCTTTTAACCTCAGTTTATTATAGACACAATCCTTATTTACTAACCAAACCCCAGTTTCCAAAACAGCAAAAACTCATAACTTATATTTAACAATCAAATCCCACACCTCTGATTGCTTTTTAGGGTCATTTAGACCCCTACTTTTTCCAATTCTCAATTATCTTCCCCTATCAAGAGGCTTCTCTGTCATTACAGTTCTACTGTTATCTCCTAAATTCACATATTGACCTTTAATATTACCATTACCTCCCAACACACTATTACCATTACCTCCCCTAGAAACTCTAATTTTGGCTTTGCCTTTATTCACTATAGGCTAACTCCCTGACTTACTACTCTCCCTACCCCCAACTTTCTCAACACAAGAACTCACTAAAGCACTACCTAAAAAACATTAGCCTTTTCCACCTCCTACATATTTGATTGTTGTCCCATGCAAGAGTCCCCCACATTATTTCTCATATTTGACTGTATATCCTGACCATCATCCTGCTTAACTTACCACACTTATTTCATCCTCACAAATTGACAATCTTTTTCCAAATGTCCTATCTTCTTACACTTGGAGCACACACTAATAGTCCATTCATAAAGGATATCTTGATTAAGAACATCCCCATTTTCATCCTTTATGAGAATTCACAAGGAAAATCACCTAAAAGCTCCATTTCCACCAAAATTATAGCATAAGCAAGCCTAGATCTACTATTTATGCACTGATAAGAGAACAATGGTTTCCCAAAACACTCCCCATTCTGCTTAACATAGCATTAGACCAAAAACTCCCATGGCAGATCATATAGTTTAACCTAAATAGGTAATTATTGAATTTTGTCTTATTCTAGATGCATCTTAGGTTTCCACTGCATCAAAATAAGTGGCCTCCTATTAAAAGAATATGGACCATTCTCTAGAACTAGCCTCATACCTTCATCACTTTTGAAATTAAAGAGAAAAATATTCTTCTTCACTATATGCATTGTTTGTAAACCCCACCTCCTCCATCTAGCCGTTGCAAAGTTTTACATAGCAAAGAATTTAGGGCTGATCCCAAAAATAGATCCCACCAAAGCATTCTTCCATCGCTCCATTTCAGGATTCAACTCAACAGTATGAAACTTTACCACCTTAATACCATTTAAAACATGTGGAGGCTCATAATGCAACTCACAATATGCTTTTCAAGACCTATTCTGAGTAAATAAATCCTCCCACTTCCTTCTTCCTCAATTCAAAACATCATGTCCCAACACATCTGCATCCTGTCCCACTTTCTCATTATCTATCTCTTCACCAATTCCCAATTCCGAAGACTCGCTGCCCTCCTAGACTCCGACATCTTTGATTTGCAAAGTTTCTTGAACAACATGTACACAATCCTCTTGTTGATTACTCATACCTTCAATCACCATCTCTTGATTACAAGTATCTTTAGAAGTAACGATTGCACTCTTACCCAGATCAACCTTAGAATTTAGCTTTGTAGATGGTTTTCTCACCTTCTTCCTTATTCGAAAACAACGAACGATAACATAAACTATTGTGCTTGGAGAGAAAATATAGTACTTCTCAGTAGCTACTCACAATGATAATTATTATAATTTATTAATATTATAAATATAATATTAAAAAATATTTTAATATAAGAGTTTATCAATTTTTAATAATAATTTATAATATTAATAAATAATATTAATAATACTATTAATATAAAATAATATTTATAAATAAAATAATACTATTAATATAAAATAATATTTATAAATAAAAATATAAAAATTACAAAAATAAATAAATAAAATGTAAAAGGCTTAATAAATAAATACACATCTGTACTTATAAAAAAGAATCTATTAGCACCTCATACTTCACGCGTGTCTTATGATACACCTCTACATGTTAAATGTAGTATTATTATACCCATAACTTAGTTATTTGTAAGCTCACCCATAATTGTGTATTACACGCACCTTTGAGCAATCCTTTTATAAAACATTGTAATACTTTTTTTTTTCCTTCTTATATTTTTCTTCAACTAATTCACTTTTTGTCCTCAAATAAATTATGCAAAATTCCTAAACTCTTCCCATTCAACAATATTCCATTCATGTCATCTACCTGCAGCCTTACTTCCCTCACGAGCACTCCTTCTCCCTTTCTCATTCCTCTACTCGTGAATAAAATTTCACACTGCACAAGCTCGGTCGACGTTCCTTTCTCGCTGGCTAAAATCCAACTAAATCACACTAGTCAGCCAATGTTTCTACACCGTCATTGGCTTTTGGCTAGAAATATTCATACTTGGCATCTGCCAGGAAATTAGCCTTCTAAAATTTTAGAATTTGTAAAACTAGCAAGCATAAATAATAATTTTAGAATTGCTAAAACCAGAGAGCAAACAAAAAGGACAATTTTTAAAATACATAAATAACAATTTTAGAATTACTACAACCAGAGAACAAATAAAAAGGGCAATTTTCATAGCTTTAACAGACTCTCTTTTATCAATACTTAAAATGCTAAACATATAAGCTGGCTTGAATGATACATAAATTATAGATAAAACAGAGCACATGGTTGTCATCCCTAAATATGTTCCTCATGAAAGTCTTGGTCCATCATAAAAACTATGAACACCTTAAAAAAACAAACCCCATATACAAAAATTCTGATTAATAATCAATAATTATTAATAATAAATCTCCATAAATAAGAAAAAATTGAAAACTTGATTATGTACTTACAAAGTATAATAATTGATCTTGTGATGGAGATTAAAAGTATATCAATAAGAGAGTATTTAAAATCATAATTATTAAAATGGGAAGAAAGAGTTTTGAATGATAAAGAAGGAGGCAAGAGAGAAGCAAAGAGAAGAGAAAAAGGATAAGAGTATTAGTAATAACAAGAATAGGGGTAAAGAAAAGAAGAAAAGAGATTAACTCTGTAATCATGAAAAGAAGAAAAAAAATCCTCACGCGCCTATTATCCATGCTTTTCTTACACTCACATTCTCCAATTGACCCAAAAGATAGTAATACCACTTTTAGCATTTAGAGATGTGTGATATGGCACATGCAAAGTATAGGGTGCTAATCGATTCTTTCTTGCAAGTACATGTATGAATTTATGTATTAAGCCATATAAAATAAAGAACTTTTTTTTTAATATTTCTCTTCTTTGTGCACATATCACTCTAAACCCCATCCCCATCACTACTGACCAGTATGACCACTATGGTCGTCGACTTAAAGTTTCACCATCATATATACTTAGTCTTCCACCTAAAAGGAGATAAGAATCCTAATATGAGATAACTTCTCCAATTGTATTATACCAAGGTTTTCGTGTCCACAAATGCCACAACAAAATGGTAAGGCAGAGAGAATGCATAGAACTATTCTAAATGTAGTTCGAACAATGTTAATCCATGCCTATTTGCCACCTAAATTTTGGGTGGAAGCCTTACATGCTGCTGTTTTTACATTGAATAAAATTCCACACTCATTTGTTTCTTTCAAAATTCCTCATGAGTTTTTATTCACTAATAAACCTGATTTGTCCATCCTTACAATCTTTGGGTCTTTGTGTTATCATATCACAAATCCTATACTACACAAATTGGCACTTAGATCACGAGCTTGCATTTTATTGGTTATGCCAATAATCACAAAGGATTTAAATGTCTAGACCTATCAACAAACAAAGTCTATGTGTCATGGCATGTAACCTTTCAAGAAGAATTATTTCCTTATCAAAGCACTATCACCTTTACGGTAGCCTCATCCTTCAAAAATCCAAGCCAAACTTTATTACCCACACTCTTAATGTCTCTACAATACCTCTCTCATCTGTTATCTACATTTACCCAGCCTCATACGTTACCTTTAGTTGACCAGCCTTCATACACTCTAACGTCTCCACAACCCAATCACCAAAGGGAAAACATTTCTCTCTCTTCCTTATCAACTAGACTTACCCAACATTCTAAGATCAAACATAACCCAATGATCAACATACAATAAAAAGTGTTCCACTAGCCATACCCCCCTAACACCATGCACCCGATGACTACCCGAAGTATGGTTGGTATCACTAAACCAAACATAATAATCAGCTTGATAACAAAAGTTGCTTTGTCCACAAATCAATCAGAACCAATCACTTTTAAAGAAGCATCATGTCACCAATGTTGGCAAGATGCTATGACTTCATAGTTCAATGACTTACTTAAGAATAATACATCACAACTGGTCTCATTGCCTTCATCACATGTTAATGTTATCGGCTGTAAGTGGATTTATAAATTAAAGTCAAAATCGAATGGGTCAATTGAGAGACATAAGGTCAGACTTGTGGCAAAAGAGTAAAATCAACAACCAGGGATTGATTTTGATGAAACTTTTAGTCTAGTTGTAAAGCCATCTACAAAAAGAATTGTGCTAACAATGGCATTATCATATGGTTGGCCCATTCACCAACTAGACAATAAAAATGCCTTCTTACGTGGCAAATTAGATGAGGTGGTTTACATGTTACAACCTCCGGGCTTTATAGATAAAGACCATCCGAAATATGTTTTCAAACTTAATCCAGCTATCTATAGTCTTCGTTAAACTCCTTGTGATTGGTTTACGAGATTCACGAGTTATATAAGCAAAATTGGATTCCAAGGTTATAGGTCTAATTGTTTTATGTCTATCCTTAATTTAGTTCATGGGCAGGCTGTAGGTCAAATTGTTTTATGTAGATGATATTATCCTTACAGCTTCTAATGATCATCTTTTGAGGCATATTATCTCATGTTAAAATACCAAATTCTCTATGATTGATCGTGGGGAATTGCACTACTTCTTAGGCATCAAGGGGAATTGCACTACTCCTTAAGAAAAATATGCTAATGAAATTCTATTGAAAGCAAATATGTTGAATCCAAAGCCAGTCTCTACACCTACAACAAGCAAACAACATGATAGTGACCAGTCTCTCTTTCATGACCCCACCCTTTTTCAAAGCATAGTGGGTGGACTGTAATACTTGACATTTACTCGACTAGAATTAGCATTTGCAGTAAATCAGTCAAAATATGCATCAACCCACTCAACAACATTGGTTGTTAGTTAAGAGAATTTTGTGCTATATTGTCAGGACTAAATCACTTGGGCTGCAATTATATAAAGGAGAAATTAGTTCACTTGTGGGATACAATGATGCAGATTGAGCAAGCTGCCTAAAGACTCGACGTTCAACTACTGGGTTTTGTGTTTTTCTTGGCCATAACTTGATTTCATAGTGTTTAACAACCCACATATGTGTTTACAGAGGAACTTTCCATAGAGAGGTTTCACAAGCTACATGTCAATCTTTGCATCACCGGTGCTGCTTAGATTATAGAGGGGGGGTGGGGGGTGTAAAAGGAGATATATAAGAATTCTAATGTGAGATAACTTCTCCAATTATAATCTAATTGTTGTATTTATCTCTTATATATTTGTTGTACTTATCATATCATATATTATATTTATCATGTACTGAAATTATCATCCCAATATTATAAATATCAAGGTAATTGAACATTGATAGTTCAAATCTCTATTTCCTCTCGAACCTCTTTACCACCCGCAGCTATCATCTTCATTTAACATAATAACTTATTAAAATTTAACAATATAACATACACTAACTCAGTAAATTATGCTCATTATCAAATTATGTGTTGTTGCATTATTGGTGTAATCTACTAGTGTATTTTTTTTAATATAATTTTTACATTTCATATTTTTTTAAAATTGATTTTTAATATTACGACTATTATAAAAATTTTACTTATTTTTTTACTTATGAATGTATTTGGTAATCTTCTTTAATTTTTATATTTTATATTTTTTTAAATTAATTTATTACATTAATAGTATTATTATTAATATAAAAATTATTCGCTCTTATATTAAAATAAATTTTTAATATTATAATTTATTTTAATATTATAATTTATAATAATTTTTAAGATTATAAATTATTATAATTATTATAAATTAGAATATTATAAATTTTTTTAATAATATTATAAATTATTAATAATTAAAAATTATTTATTAAAAATAAAGTTGAATTTGAATCCTGTTATTTAAGCAAAGGCCGAATTGGACCATAATATTTAACTAAAGTCCAAATTGGATTTTTCCGTGAACTCAATTTAACCTTTATGTTATAAAAGTTCTAATTTAACATAAATTTGAAAGAAAAAGTTCCAATTTTACCTAAATTTAAAAGAAAAACGTTTCAATTTTGATTTTAAAAAAAGTTTAAGGTCCAATCATGACTTCATGCTATAGTACATGGTCTAAATTAAATATTTGTCATACTTTTTAACTTTCTGGATTTCTAATAATTTTCTTTCTATTTTTTTTTCTTCGTTGGTTTGTACTTTGTGTTTATTTTTTCATTTTGTTGATTTCAATTTCTATCTTCTAATTTTTGTGTTTGATATAATTTTTTCATTTAGGTTTTTTTCTTTTTAGTTTATTTTTATTTCTACTACTTCTGTAGTTTTTATGGTTTTGAGAATGGTGAAATTTCACTCAAGAAGATTTCGGTTCGAATATATTTGAGAAGATGTTGCATGAAAGAGTTGTTGAGTTGCTGAAGTTTTTTTAGTAGATTTCGTTTAAGGAGTTTTTTTTTTTTTTTAAAAGAACTTTTTGTATACTCTTCAATGTAATATTACTATTTTTTTATTGGTCAATTGTAATGTATTTTAGATGTTCGATAAAATATTTTTAAAAAAAAAACTTCTTATCTTTATGATTTTTTTTTTGCTTTCTCAATTTATATTTTTTGAATAAGTACATTTCTTTTCTTTTGATTCTTTTGTTTATTTTTTATTTTTGCTTGTTTTGTTTTATGATGTATGAGTATTGTATATATTAAAGACCATAATATAACATCTACCGAACATTTTTACTACATTTATATAATATTTATGTATTAATTAAAAAGCATCAACATCTACATAACATTTACTAAATATCTACCCAATATCTACTACATCTACTAAACATCTATATAATATTTTTAATATTTTTTAAATTTTACATTCACACCACATATATATCTACGATTCACACAAGATAAATCTACCCAAAATCTACGCATTAATTAAAAGCATCAACATCTAAACAACATGCACTAAATATTTGCCAAACATCTACTACATCTACTAAATATCTATAAAATATTTTTAATATTTTTAAATTTATTTTTTTAATTTTATATTTACACAATATACAGATATATGGTTCGCACATACATCGACACAATATTTATATGTTAATTAAAAATATCAATATCTGCACAATATGCACTAAATATCTACTAAACATTTATAAAATATTTTAAATTTTTTTTTTATGATTTACTCTTTTTTGTTATTGATATGTTTTCAAGAAAAATTCAGATCTATGATATTGTTTTTTTTTTTCAAGTTTTTGCAATTATTTTTTTTTTGAAGAAAAAGATAATGAAGATTAAACAGTCGAAGATGAAAATGAAGATTTGATGAAGAAGATTTTGAATATTAGCAGAAGGAGATGAAAATTTGACAAAAAAGATAATGGAGATTTAGTTTCTTAACTTTTTAATTCTTGCTCTTGATTTCTTCTTTTTTAATTCTTTTTGAGCCTCGATTGTTGATTGTAATCCAATTTTTTTGCTTATAATCCTTTTGTTTTTGCAGTGATTTATTGTTTTCGATTCTACTTCTACAGATTTGATTGCTATCGATTAAGAAAATTGCAGAATTAGGGATTTGATGGCTATTGATTAACTAGGAAGTTTAGTTTTTTTAACACGAACATTAACTTTATGTAGATTTGTTATTTTGGAACAAAGTTTTTTAGTTTTGTAATTATTTTTGGGCTTTTGATAAAAATATCAGAAAAATAAAAAAAAATCAAATTTACCAGTTTTATAAATTGTTTATCAAAATATCAAAATTTATTAAATATTTACCAACATACCAAATTGATTTATTTACAATTAGTTTATAATGAGTTTATTATGAGTTTATAAATTTTATATAGTTTATAATGAATTTATAATAAAATGACTAAAATATTTTTGGTAAAAAGGTAAAAATTTTAAAAATATAGTAAAGTGTAAAATTTTAAAAATATAGTAAATGGTGTTATTTTCTTATTATTTTTTAATAGCTCTGTATTTTTATAATATTTTTAATTTTTGGGTTGGTTTTGTAGAAAGCCCAAAATTCTTAAATGGGTTGGGTATATATCACCGATCCAATACAAACTAAACAAAATTGTTTTAATAGAAAAAATATTGATTTTATTTTTTAATAAAAAATAAATTATATATATATATATATATCCATTTCATGATGATATTTCCCAGAAAGAAGAAGCGTGAAGTACTGGAAAATGAAAAAAAAAGGTCATATTATTACTATTTCTTTTATTATTATTATTTCACCCAAAAAATTAATTTGTTATATTTCCCTTTAATTTTATTTCACATATTTTGAAGAAAACAATTCTAATACCAGTTCCGCATAAAAATAATTTTAAGATAAATAAAAATTATATTAATTTTTATTTAATTAAAACTTATTTGATAATCAAATTATTATCAATATTTTTTAGGTGTATTCGGACTGAGCTAGGTCGGATTTATTTTTAGCCAGTAGCCCAATTCGAGTATAGCTCGAGCCTAAAGGTTGTGCTGGTAGCCCGACCTTAGGGCTGAGCTAAATAGGTCTGGCCAACTTAACGATTGAGTTTAATTTTTCTTTTTTTTTTGAATTTTTGCCTTAAATTATTGAAGAATCTAATTTTACAATTTTTTTAGAATACTCAACAATTAATTGTTTGCGTTGCAATCAATCTAAATTTCTTGTTTTTGAGACCTTTTTGATACAATACATAATATTCAATATAATCTTAAAGTAAAAAAAAAAATTGTATATCCACTTATTCATGAACATCCTCGGCAACAAAGCAAAAAAGAAATGATCTAGTAACTTTGAAGAAAGGATCCCATTAACTTTGAAGAAAGAAATTGATTAGGAGAAGAGAAATGAAGAAAATAAAAAATAAATCAATTTGTATGTCCTTAAATCGCAATAATCTTTATCAGTACAATATTGTAAATTGCAAAAATGATAAAATGAATAACAATTGAAGCAATCCTCATTAATTCAACTTTATCAGCCAAGATAGTGACAGAGTATAATTTATGGATTTAAGAGTTCCTTGCTAGTCTTGAGGACATCATGAACAATGTAGAGTACTTCTCTTTGGTGGAAAATGCACTCATGGCTTGCTTATCTGATTTAGGCAACTTAAAGATGAAGAGCCACTGGTAAAGAGGAAGTCAAGGGGCATTGTTTGCAATGAAAAGGATGATAAATTAGGTAAAAATCTATTCACTGATAAGGCCAACTTTAATCATCTTCAATATTTGCAAAGCCATTTGAGGGAGAGAGAGAGAGAGGGAGAGAGATTGCTGCTTTGAGAGAGAGAAAGAGGGGCTACTATTTTTGTGAGAAAGAGAGAAGGGTGAGTGACGGCTAAAGAGGTAACTGTTTCAAGAAATTGAAACCCTAGCTTAAAAAAACTAATAAAACTCTCATGCCAAGCCAAGTTGGCTGAGGGTTTTTTAATTGAACTGAAGTTCCGACCCAAGCTATACTCGGGTTTTACACTCATATCTATAGCCTAACCCCATCTCTCACTCAGACCAACAAATCTCAACCTGAATCTCTCGGGTTGGGCAGGATTACTTAGATAGGTGGGCCAATTGAACAATCTTGATATTTTTAGTTATTATTGAATAAATAAAAGTAATTACGAAAATAAATTAAATTAAGAAAAAAAATCATTATTTATATATTTAAAATATTTTTGTGTAAAAATTCAATTTAATTATGTTCGAAAAATTTAGTAAGATTTACAAAACTAACCTAAATATTAAAACACTTTTCAATTATTCGGTATTAAAATTTTTTTTTTTTCACTTTTACTCTTTTAACAATTTTGTTTGTAAAAATACGGAAAAAGTGTGGACCACAATACCATATGCAAAAGACATGACATAGGTGTGGACCACAAAGTGAAGATGGACAAAAATATATTGCTTGCAAAATATATGATATGGGTGGAGATCACAACGAGGATGTGTACGAAAAATATAAACTTTCATTATATTTTATATACTGTTACTAATTTAATAACATTTTAAACATTTTAAATAATTAATTAACTTAAAATATAATTTAATTTATTAACATTTTAAATATTTTGTATAATTAAAAATAATTAATTAATATAAAATATAATTTATGTTAATTAATTTTTAATTTCATTTTATGCAAATGCTTTTATATATTTTATTTATTATATATTTTTAAAATAATTTTAACAACATATATTAGTTGAATTACAAAAGAAATATCAATATATAATTGATATATATTGTTACAAATTCATATATATGACATATAACAACATATATCAATTGATTTATACTAAAAAAATTAATATACAAACTAATATATGTGACATATATCAATATATATCAGATAATTTTTAATAAAAAAAATAAATATATAAAACTAATATATGTTGATATATGTCAATATGTTGATATATATAATATATATCAATATATATTAATTATATCAATATGTATATATATTAATCGATTATTGATATATGTTACATATATCAATATATATTATTACAAATCAGTTGACATATGTTATATATATTAACATATATTGGTTTATTTGTAATAATATATGCTGACAGATATTATTATATATAATATATATAACATATATCAAATAATTTGCAATAAAAAAATAAATATACAAATATATATTAGTATATATAATATATTAATACATATAAGATAATTTGTAATAAAAAATCAATATACAAACTAATAAATATTGATATATGTCAATATTTATTATTATATATTACATATAACAACATATAACAACATATATCATTACAAATCAATTCATATATGTTGCTATATATTACATATATTAATTTTTTTATTTAATTAGTTTTCATAATTTTTTTTAATTTTTCAAGTACAAGAAAATTTTAATTAATTGTAATTTTTTATGATTGAAACTAATTTTATATTTTATATATGTACTTTTTTATTTTTTGCTATCTACATTACACCATTAATTCAATGTAGTCAAAAAAATTTTATTGTATTATAAAATTATAAGTTTAAATTTAAACAGTTCTTTCTCATTTAATAATTTATTTTGACGTACAAACAAAAATAAAATTAGTTGTTGGCAAGTAATTAGGTGACATTTAGCAACTATAATAACTATGATTAGTTGACCAACTTTGTTAATTAAGTTTTATTAATAAAGAAAGAATGAAGGGTGGGCCATAGTTGTTTACATGGGTGTCGAGTTGATAGAAAGCAAGAAATAGAAAGCAAGAAGGGAAAGAGAAAGAAAGAAAATTTTGAAAACAAAAACTAAAAAAACGTAAAAATGAAAAAAAATAAAAGTTAAAAATGTAAAAAAGATTTAAGTACAGTAAAAATAAAAAATAAAACTTAAAAAATAATATATGGTGCAATTTCCTCAAAAATAAAAGGGGTAATTACAAATATAACTTAAGATAAAATTATATTTTTAAAAATACTACAACATTTTTTTTAAATTTATTATATTTTCAAATTATAAATATACGGTGACAGCTTGAGCTTTAAAAAATATGGAGTCAAATAATTATAAAAATGTCATTATTTATAAAGATATATAAAGATATATGATGGTATATAAAGGTATATAAAAATATATGAAGGTACATATAACATATACTTATATATGTCTATTATATTAGAGAAAAAATATCAGTATGCATCTTTCATATTTTAGTATTTATAGATTTATAATAACTATAGCTACATATATCTAATATCTTAAAAAAAAAAGGCCAGAAAACAACAGTAATATCAAAGTATATGAAGGTATATATAGCATATATTTACATATACTTATTATTTTTGAAAAAAATAATTAATATGCAGCTATTATATCTTATTATATTTAGATATATATTAACTATAACTACTATATATATCAATTGTCTTTAAAAAAATGTCAATATATAGTTATAATATTTTAGTATATGAAGGTGTATGTAAAATATACCTACATATACATATTGTCTTAGAAAAATAATATTAGTATGTAGTTGTAATATAAATTTTCTTTCAAATATTTTATCGAATATTTGATATATATTTAGATTAAAGAACAAAAACCTCCTCAATCATTATATTTGAAACCCAAAAATCAATAAAAAAAAACTAAAAAAAAGGATAATTCACTTCAACAAAACTGATGATAATTATATATTTTGTCATTTTCTTGTTGCTTTTATTCTTTATATTAACAGTCAATTGATAATCAAAGTAATAGTTTTCATAATAATCATCTTTATAATAAAATTAAAAAATTTATACAGTAAAAAAATAAAATAAAAATAAAAATAAATCACATTGATTAAAAAGCCCATCCTGTTTCAGAAGCAAGCATTTTCTTATGAATAAAAAGAGGATCAGAGAAGCTATTCCCAATTTACTCTGTGGCTTTATTATGACAGTGACAACATGGAGCTCGGATTTTGTCTTCTGCCATAATGTTGGTATTCGTAAGAAGAAGGAAATCAAGAATTTATAAATCGAAATCCAAGCAAAAATAATAATACTAATAATAATAATAACAGCACATGTGAGTTGAGGAGATAATGGCTAAGGGTACTCATACTCAAAAACTTTCCAACACCTTCTCTTTTTAGAGATATGCAGCCTTCTTCTTCCAATGCAGCAGGATAAACATGTCCTAAAACAAAGTACTATATAATATTATATTTTTGTTAAATTATTTGGCTCTTATTTTCTTAACAAAAAATCATACATAAATATAGATATAATCTAGTAAAACATATGAATAATATAATGAGACATCTTAAAGAAGAAGAAGAAGAAGAAGAAGAAGAAGAAGAAAGGAATGAAAAGAAAGAATAAAAGCGTGAAAAGAAGAAGTTGTAAAGATGCGGTATATTTGAAAAAAAAGTTATAATACGAGTAAAATTGAAAAATAAAAAGTTAAAATTGAAAAAAAAAGAAATATGTGTACTAAAATTGAAAATGAAATTTAAAATATAGTATACGTTGTAATTTCCTCAAAATAGAAATAAATTTGTAGGACTGAGGACGATACGAGATAATTCAGGAATTGGTAAATTTTTGAAATCAAATCGAACATAAAAATATATGTATTAGTAATTTGGTTTGGAGATTTGGAATCTTTTATTCGATTTTGATTCCATTTGGGTTCAAAGATTCAGATATTAGAATGAACTGATTGACCAAAGAAATGTTCATTTGCTCATTACTACACTTTGAAGAAAAAAGGCTCTCTATCAGTAAAACACCAAATTTAAATCTTGAATGTTGACAAGAACTTCAGTTGGTGACACCGATGGCGTGGTGATGGTGAGGCTGGATTTCTGCTGGCAATGGTGAGGCTAGCATTTTTGCTAGTGATGGTAAGGTTGGGGTTTTTGCCGATGCTAGCGCTGTTGACTGGGTTTCTGGTGATTGCAAGGCTGGGTTTGATGGAGAGGAGAGGGAGAAGAAGGAAAACGATGCAGATTTGAAAGGAGTGGGAGAATGAGGCGACAAAGGTTATTAGATTAGGTAAAAATTGGTAGTTAATTGTGCACAAATGATGATGTTTTTTGGGCATATAAAAATTGTTAATAAATTATATTTACTTATTTTAAAATTAAATTACTAAATTATTTTGACTATATGATAAATTAATAATTAATTATTTTATTTATATATAATTTACCCATTAATTATATAATTTTAGGTATTTGTAGTCATACCACTATAAAGAAAATAATATTTTCAATTTAAAAATTTGAGAACATTATAAAAATATTTTAGTGATCTAAATATTCAATTAATAAAAATATACAATGAAGAAAATCAATATATATATATATATATATATTATTAATTATATATATGATATAAATTTTAGGTGAATATGTTACTTGACATTTTATAAATCAATAAAATAATTTTAGTTTTTCTTATAAAATTTTAACAATTTATCTTATTTATATTTAAATTCAATCAGTATTTGTATTATTCATATTCTTCTCAAATTCCTTTACAATTTATTTTTTATTACTCATATTCATAGAAAATTAGATCAATAATATTTATCTCCACAACTACTAATACTTATTATTATTAAACTTATACTCATTATTTTCATTAAAAAACTATTAATATTATTATAATAAATTATTTTATTAACTATGAAATATTACTAATATATTTTTTTGGTACAAATCTCCTTATGAAGTCGAGCCGGATAAGACCACAAAGATGATAAAATTCTTTCTACCGAATTTTAATATAGTTGCATATCCAAAGACTCGAACTTGAGGTCTCTGGTTAAGTCAAAAAAGTTTTTTACTAAATGATATAGTATTTAATGTAAAACGATATTACATCTTATGAAATTTGGATGATTTATCATGTTGACATCCATATTTAGAGATAGGATAGAAATATGATACCTATAAAAATTTGTTACCCATGCTCAAACTCGCATAATTAACATGCAATATAAATTCATCTAAATTTAATAATTAGCATGTATATTTTTTAATTTTAATTAATATTTTAGTAATTTAATAATCTCATAAAAATATTTATGTCAATATTAATTAGATGACAAATTAATATAATTAGTTAATCATTAATTATATTTTGTATTTATATTTATATATACATTACTTTATTTTATACTTAAATTAGGAAATTATTTTAATTATTTGCATAATATTAAATAATAAATCAAAATAATCAAATATAATTTTGTATTATTAGTAATAAATTAGTTATTATTTCTTTTTTTTCTTTTCGAAATGGTTTTCAATGTAGATATAACTTAAAATTCAAAACCATCTCATATTATAAATGATTGAAATAGTTTAGCTTAAATAAAAATTAAAAGTCAATAAAATTTTTCAGTTTAGTTATTCAGATTGATTTAGAGATCTCTAAGATATGTGTTTAGCCTTAGCTGAAATATCTCAAGTCTATCCTCTACAAGTCTTTTCTTCTATGCTCATAATTCATCTAACCTGATTGCATATTCAAATGCCAACATGTAGTGAAAATAGAAAATATGTTATTAGTTATTGTGTTCTACTGGGTTTACCCTGATTGTTTGGAAAACTAAAAAACAGGTTGTTGTTTCCAAATCTTCAGTTATGGTTGAATAGAGAAGCGTGACTCGAACTATATGTGAGTTACAATATATTTCTTAATTGTTGCAAGAATGTCAAGTTCAATCTTAACTGCCCAACCTATTTTATTGACAATCATACAAATTTGCACATTATTGTGAATCCTCTATTCCGGAATAAATTGATCGAACACTCAAAGATTGACAAACTTATTGTTAGAAATACATAATCTACACATAATTCATGCTTCTCTAAAATGGGATTGATATTCCATCAATCTCCATCTTTAGGAGGGTTGAAGAAATTAATTTATTAATTTAGCAAGGATAAAAGTGTAATTTTGATAGGGCTATTCTTTATAATTTCACATTTTAGGTTAGATTTGTAAAACTGGCTAATAGTAAGGTGATTTTAGTATTTTAGTAGCTAGTTCTGAAAGTCTAATACCATCTCCAACTAAGCACTATTTTGGTGTAAAACACTAAAATAGTGCTTAATTTCCTCTCCAATCCAACACTTTTGGTGTTAAAATAGGAAAAGTGAACAATACAACACCAAATTTTTATACTTTAGCCATTGTATTTATTTTTTTTAAATTTTTAGTTCATTTCTCATTAATTCAATAAAATCAAATATTTTTTATATTAAAATATTACTATTTTATTATTAATTTTTTATGAAGTATAATTAATATGTAAACAAAGCCAAAAATTAATTACAATATAAAATATCAAAATTAAAATTTATAATAAAGATTAATTAAAATGACATAAAAATAAATTAAACTTATATACTAACATGATATAAATTACATATATATTTAAAGACATAAAAATAAATATTACACAAAAAATTATAAAAATAACATATAAAAATAAATATTAAATAAGACATAAAATCTATAAATAACACATAGTATAATTATGTAACTCACAATCCTTATTGTGAAGAAAAAAAAACTCATTTTACTTTATATTTTCATAAATATAAGATTTAATCAATTTATTATCCGTTTTATGCAAATCAAAGAAAAAGATGTTCATATTGCGTTTTGTAATGCATTAATTGATCATTTGTGAGAAAAATATACTAGTTCAGATGATTAACTGAACATTAATATTTATTTTTATATTTTTTGTTAATATTTAATTATTTTTATTTTTACTTTGTATTTCAATAATATATCAATGTTTTATTTTTATTAATTAATAAAATTAAAATTATTAATATATTAGTTTTTATTTATTATTTTATTAATTAATAAATTTAAAATTATTAATATATTAATTTCTACTTAATATTTAAATACTAAAATATATTATTGGATCAATATAAAAATAAAAAATTATGTGAGGTAATTGATAAATAAAAAGTTATATGGGTAATTTGTGAAATATATAAAAATAGATAAAAAAAAGATTCTAAAGAATATGATATTTTAGTGTAAAAAATGGTATAATATGTTGGAGATGAATTTTAACTTTTTTATTATTTTAGTGTAAAAGTTGTACTTTATTTTTTAGTTTTTTATATTTCAACCTTAAATTTATTTTATTTTTAATTTTTGGTTAAAGGGCAAAAAAAAATAGGGTGTGAACAGTGCAACATCAAATTTAGCATTGTACTGTTCATTTTCAACACCAAAATGGTGTTGGATTGGAGCAGAAAATTGACTCTTTTTTAGTGTTTTACACCAAAATAAAGGTGGGTTGGAGATGGTCTTAGAGCATTAACAATACTTGGGAGCCAAGTCCCATAAAATGAGTCTCATTTTTTTTTATATAGATAAATAATATCATAAAATGATATTTAAAAAAAAAAGTAAAATTTGATTCTCCAATGATGAAAATGAAGATCAAGTTTCACTTTAATTAGTCTCATTTTTATTTTTTTAGTTAATTTTTTACAGTTAAAATATATATAATTTCTTTAAAAAAAATAATAGAATAATTAGAAAAAAAAAAAAAAAAGTGGTGCGGTCCGTTTTTGGAGGACCGTCCCACGCTGGGGCTTGCTCCACCCCAAGGCCAGTCTCATTTATAAAGGGATTGGCTCCTTTTTTTTTTTTTAAAGAGCATTGTAGTTGCTCTTAGATTTTCGCTTTTTGCATATAAACCAAGTTGTAAGCCTAAATCAATTTATTCAAAATATTTTTGTCTTCTTATGCTGGCTACTCCCTTTCTCAATGAGGATTTTCCTTTCTCTTTAGAAAGCTTCAAGCTGCAATAGCAGCTTGAAACTTTACAGAGGCTAAACAAAAATTAAAGAGAAGAAAAGAAAACGATGGGGCAATCACGGGTTGTCAAACAATAATCAGCGGCAGCCATGTGGTTGGATATATATGCTCATATGCAAAGAAAAGGCAATACGAAACGACAGAAAGAGATATAAATTTTGTTTTTTTATAGATAAATTGTTATGAAATATATGAATAAGTGAGGCGACAAAAGATTATTTTGTTATATTGAATGGTTCACGTAATATAATGCACATGTTTCACAAGTGAGAAATTATATAATACAACGTGATTTCGATTGGAAGTCATAATTATAGTTATAAATCAGTTACATATTAAGTATCATAATTTAATTAAGACTATTAATTATAATCAAGAATGTATTATATAATTTCTTGAATGTGGGAGAAGTTGATTTTTTCCAATGGTTCATGAACATTGTAGTCATAGGAGTGCAACTACCTATTGCTGCACGCTGAAATATAATTTAACAGTAAATACATCTTTTATAAGCCAGAGACAACCAAGAGGGGACATGTTTAATCTATTGTTCCCCTTGATTCCACTATATATATATATATTATTTTTTTAAAATTAATTTTTGAATATTAATTATTTAAAATTTTAAAATTAGTTTTAAATTTATAATTTTGACAATGTTATTAAGTATGATAATTATTTATAATTACTGTTTAATTTAAAGTTTAATTTATATGTTTTAGTTTTTTTTGATAATTAGGTTAATTATTTTAAAATTTTATTATGATATGAATGGAGAATTTAGAATTTTATTATTAGGTTAATTATTTTATATTTTGATTATAAATTGAGTTTAGTGGTTTTGTGGTTAGATTAATTATTTTGTATTTTGATTATAAATTAGGTTTAGAGATTTTCTAATTAGATTAATTATTTTACAAAAAAAAATATCACATAAATTTATTAAATTAAAAATAATTAGTTTAAACATATATTTTAAAATATTTTAAAAATATAAATATTATTTAAAAAATAACATATATTCTGAAAATTTTCAAAGTAACATTTAAAAATTAAAATAAAAATAATAAAAATTTCAATATTTAATATGAAAATAAATTTTATTATAAATATTGATGCCAACTATTTATATTAATTTTAAATATAAAAATAAAATTAATATAAATTTATCTAAAATTATTTTATTTGAAAATTTTATCTGTCCTCCTTTACTAATAAGTTGATTCTACTTTTTAAATATAATATAATATATATACTTTTAAAAAAAAGCCACCTTTTGTATTTTACGGATAAGCTATGACAATAGTGTATTTCCAAGTTCAATACTTTGGGTTATTTGGTTTCAAGACTTCATACTCTTTTTTTTTTGATAAGCGGCATATTATTATTATTATTATTATTATTATTATTAAATAAAAAATATATATTTATGGGACAAAATTCATTGTAATATAATCTTTAATTGATCATATTATAATTTGTGATTAATTACTACATGCTTACTAAATACACTAAAATATACAATATCTTACCCAATAATAAGCGTTGAAAATTTTTTAAGTGAATTTTGCCTATTTCATGTTGAATTAGATTTTAAATTAGTTAATAGCAAGGTAAGAAATTGATCACTCATGCACATGATGAATGACAACCCAATTAGCATGTAAAATGTGGATGATACAGTTGACCGTGGCTGTTATTTTAGTGAACATTGCACTTTTGCGCCAGAAACGTTATTGTACATATTTTCAACGTTGTGTGAGGATGATATGGTCCCATCCTGTCATTACCTTTCTTTTTTCTTTTTGTCCACATTTTTTTCCTTATCCGAAATGGCTTGTAGTGAAAATTATCGATAATTAATGATAAAAAAAAATAGTGAGGATTGAAAAGTCTTTCCTCAAAACAATTTAATAATAGTAATAATAATAATGGAAAATTCAAAGCAAATAGAAAAGAGAATATTCCAAACCATTTCACTATAAAATCATAGAGAATGCCCATCAATCTTTTATCATTTACACCCAGTAAATTACAAAAAAATAAAACCATGGCTTGTTTCTCTTCTTCAACAATCATCAACCCCTACATTATTTCCACTTCTTATTTCTTCAAAAAACCCTCCCCAGAAACATCAAAATACAGCATATCCCAAAAGGGAAACCTTCCCTATGACGTTCCTCAATCAATTTCATGCAAAGCTACAAATGACCATAATCACCAAAACCCTACAACTCGAAGAGATGTCCTGATTGGCGTAGGAGGTTTCTATGGTGCTTCCACTCTTGGTGAATCAGTTGCCCTTGCTAACCCAATTTTACCTCCAGATTTGACCAAATGTAACCCAGCTTCAGACTTGCCGTCTGGTGTCAAACCTCAAGACTGTTGCCCTCCATCATCCACAAAGATCATAGACTTCAAGCTTCCTTCTTCAAATTCTCCAATGCGTATTAGACCAGCAGCTCATTTGGTTGACAAAGCCTATATAGAAAAATACTCTAGAGCTGTTGATCTCATGAAAAATCTACCTGATGATGATCCACGTAGTTTTACGCAACAAGCAAATGTTCATTGTGCTTACTGTAATGGTGCTTATGATCAAGTAGGATTTCCAGATTTAGAACTTCAAGTTCACAACTCATGGCTTTTCTTTCCCTTCCATAGATATTATCTCTATTTTCATGAAAAAATATTAGGAAAACTTATTAATGATCCAACTTTTGCTTTGCCATTTTGGAATTGGGATTCCATTCCAGGAATGCAATTACCTGCTATATATACTAACAACGACTCCCCACTCCATGACCATTACCGCAACAAAAAACACCAGCCACCAACATTGGTTGATCTTGATTATGATCAAACTCATCCTAACATCATCAATGAAGAAATATTATCAAGAAATTTTTCGACCATGTACAGACAATTGTTTTCTAATGGTAAAACTGCTAAATTGTTTTTTGGAAGCGACTACCGTGAAGGCGAGGAACTAGATGGTGACAAAGGAGCTGGTTCCATTGAAGATACACCACATAATACATTACACGTCTGGACAGGGGATGAAACCCAGCCAAATGGTGAAGATATGGGAACCTTCTACTCAGCTGCAAGAGATCCAATCTTTTACGCTCATCACTCTAATATTGATCGAATGTGGACGATATGGAAGACATTAGGAGGCAAACGAAGAACTGAATTCACCGACCCTGATTGGCTTGATGCTGGCTTTCATTTTTATGATGAAAATGCTAATCTTGTTAGGGTTAAAATTAGGGATAGTATTGACCATAAGAAATTGGGGTATGTTTATCAAGACCTTAATATTCCCTGGGAAAAATCTAAGCCAACACCAAGAAAGTTATTGAAGAAAGAGACAAAGGAAACACTGAATTTGACGCCACTTAGTGAGTTCTCTCAAGGTGTAATCTTAAATAAAGTAATAAGTAGCGAGGTTTCGAGGCCAAATAATAAATTAAGACGAAGCAAGGAAGAGAAAGAAGAGGAAGAGGAGGTTTTAGTAATATATGGAATTGAGGTTGAAAGCAATGAATTTGCCAAGTTTGATGTGTATGTTAACGATGATCCTAATTCGCCTTGCGGACCGGACAAGTCTGAGTTTGCTGGAAGCTTTGTGAATGTACGCCATAGGCATAAACCAGGGATGAAAATGAAGAGAGTTTTGAGATTAGGGATCACTGATTTATTAGAGGACTTGGAAGCTGAAGATGATGATAGTGTAGTCGTAACTTTAGTGCCTAGAGCCGCTAAGGATGTTAAAATTGGTGGCATCAAGATTGAATTGATTAGAGATTAATTATATAAATATATCCATAATTTAAAAATATGTGGTATATACAATGTACTTGTTCTTATCTCCTGTGTTAATTTCCAAGTATTGTAGATAATACATTGATCTAGTTTTGTCAGTTAATGGATCATCGCCTCATCTCTTAAAATCTTGAAAACTTGTGAGCCATACAACATTTTCACCAATAAGTGAAAAGATATTTTAATTTAATATATTATTTTTTTTCTCATGGAAAAATTCATACATTTATATCTATTGGTCGATTGACACTTTAATTGCGAAAGATTTAGTAAATAATTTTCAAACTCATATTTATATTAATTATGAAGTTATGATTTTTTTAAAAGAAATTATAATATTTAAAAAAAAACATTTTCAAAAAAATATGGAGGCTTTAAAAAATTTTCAACATTACAAATAAAACTTCTTAAATACAAAAATAAGACAATCACAAAAAGACAAAATCTCATTATCTTCTTCTTCTTCTTCTTCATTGGATGATCTTTGCAAAACTTCTTTCTTCTTCCTCAGAGATCTATACAAAACTTTTTCCTTCTATTTCACTCTTTCTACATAAAATATATTACTCAAAATCCAATTCATATTCAAAACAACAAATTAAAAACATAAAATCAAAGAACAAGATCGAGAAAACAACAAATCGAAGATAATATCAAAAATAAATTTAAAATAAATACACTGCAAAAAAATACAATTTTCATTATACTTCATGGCTAAATCTAATAAAAATAAATTTCTATAGTATTATATAGGCCAAATATATATGAAATCTCCTGAACTTATAATATTTAGTCATTTTGCCTTTGAATTTCTATTTTAATTACTTTGTCCTTTATACTTATTTATTTTATACTAATAGACACTTATATTAATGAATTCCAATTAATTTACCTCTTGTATTTATATATTTTATATTAAACAGATGTGTTAGTTATTCAACTTGACTCTGCAAGTTTGTATTTATAAGTTAAGAAAAATACAGAAGGTTATATAGTTAAACTAAAAGTTCAAGGAGGCAAAATGGCTAAACGCTATAACTTCGGAGGGGAGCTATATATGTATTAAGCCTAGTAGTTGCTCAATTATGGTGTCCTGTGTAAGTTGTGTATATATTTCTTAATTATAGTGTATATGTCGTATACATATCATATATCTATTTACTTCTAAGAGATAAAAAATACATACATGCTATATATGTTGCTTAAATTATAGTGTATACAAGGCATACATGTAATATATATTATGCTCTAGCCTTTATATGTTAATTATATTATATATATTGTGTATATGTTGACTTCTAAGAGATAAAATTAATATGTACAAACTTTATATATTACTTAGTTATAGTGTATATAAGTATACATGTAGTGTATACATTATATTTCAACCTTTATATGTGTTGTAGACTCGGTCTCACTATCTGCAAGTGCACAGATCTTTAACAAGTAATATAATGATGAGTAGAATATCGTTCCCACGAGGAAGTTTTCTTCTAAGTACTGATAAATTAAAACTAAATATTATTTGGATGATAAAATTCGATTTACGATTAAGCAAAACAAATTACTTTGAATTAAATCTAATAATATGAAACTTAGGGTTTAGTCACCTTTATTGACTTATCATGGGTTTTCTAAAGTATTGATTTAATTTAGTTTTTCTTTCATTAATGGTTAAATTCTCCTAAATTAAGCTCAAGTCTCTCTCAAGTACTAGAACTCATATCAATTTAATCCTTATGTCTACTCTTGTGATCACAAATAATTAAACTAATTCATTAGTTTTTGTGAGAATTTTGAATCAACCTCTTAAGTATTTAACCTTATCTCTAAGTAAGAAACTTCCTTAAGATTGTTACCTCTATAGACTAATGTTATGCTTCCACTTTCGCTCCATCACACAACACAATTTGTTTTATTAGTTTTTGTCCTCAAATTGCTATTTATTTATTATGATAATTATTGTTTTCTTCATGCATTTTGATTTAAGTATGATGTTTATATGTTTTTAGTTAATGTTTCATTTGATTTTTGTTTAAAGTTTATTTTAAGTGTTTGTTTTAGGTTAAAGTGTAAAAACTCCCTTGGAAGATCAAAACAAAGAAAGAAGAGCATGAATCAAGTAAGACACGGCCAAGCCAAATCAAGCTTGGCCGTGTCACCTCAAAGGAAATGAAGGCAAAGCTTGATACGGCCAAGCCACTGGCCGTGTCTCACCTAAAGACCAAAACCAAAGAAACCAAAGAAAGAAAAGAAAAGAAGGGAAGAAATGGCAGTAAGTGACACGGCCAACAAGCTTAGCCGCGTCACTCTCATCTCCAAAGAATAAAGACGAGCAAGGAGCGAAATAGAAGTGGACACACTCAAGTGACACAGCCAAGCCACATGTGACACGGCCAGCAAGCTTGGCCGTGTCCCATCTCATGCCAAAGAACAAAAGAAAACTAGAGAAGCAGAAGGTGACACACTCAAGTGACACGGCCAAGCCACTGGTCGTGTGACATGACACGACCAAGCTTGTGGCCGTGTCACACCCAGCACCTAAATACGAGCTTGCGCAAATTTTTTTTTAGCCAAGGGATTTGTATAAATAGATAAGATTAGGGCAAGGGGGAGAACCTTCTTTTTCAGCCGTTCTTTATTTTTTTTTTCTCTGAGATTGATTTCACTTTCATTCAAACACTCTAGATCAAATTAGTTCTAGCCATTATGTTATTTTTTTAGCAAAAATCTGAGCAAGAGATTTTTCAAAAGCCAAAGGAAAATTGTAATTGGGTTTTGTTCTTTAACTCTATTTCTTAAGTTTCATTGAAATTTTATTTATGAATTCTCTAATGTCTAAATTAATATCTTTGAATTTTAATGCGATGAATTTGTTTGATAGCATTACTATGAACTAATTTTGATCTAGTCTAGGGTTTGTATGAATCTACTACGATTGTATGAACTGGTTATTTCTCTTAATTGATTTATTTCTTTTATCCTTAATTGAATGGATTAATGTTAATATATATTTGATTGGCCACCAATTATGTGTTTTAGGTATTTAGATGAAGGATTGAGAAATGAAATCTAATACTAGAATAATTTAATTAGGGACTTAGGTGAATTAGAAATATAAACCTAAGGAAACGATCATTTTGATTGTAGTAAGATTAATTGAAGAAGGTTTGAATGCGAGAGCTTATTTTCTTAATTTGATTAATTAAGTTGCTTGAAATATGATCTTTGAAATTAAATCAGTTGAGAGGAATAGCCGTTCATACATATAAATTATTAGAGAAGTGCAAACCCTAGGCTTTTCTATTTAGTGAATCAATATATTTGTTCAGTTTTCTTTCATTGTTATTAATTCAATTCCTTTCTGTTTTCGTTAGTTGTTCAACAATTTAATTTTATAAATCAAAGACTAATAATTGATAATTTGTTATTTACGATTTGATAAATAATTAGCTTATCTAGCTTCCTTGTGAGAGGACCTTGAGGTGTTCACCGAAATACTACAGCAGCCTCGTATACTTGCGAGTGTAGCTTTAGTAGTGTTTATTAGAGCGCAACACAATTCAATTAATTATTGGCCAGATAATTAAAGCATTAAGAGTAAAGATAATAAAATAATTCAAGGATAAACTAAATTAATTCAAATAAGCATTTATAACTCAACGATAAATTCAATGAAATGGACCAACCCTAAAGAGGATTAGTTATTCATTATTGAAATAAGAACATTGAAAATATTAAAAAAAGACATTAAAAACATAATTTAAAGAACAAGAAATATCAAACTCTATTTCTTTGAAGAAGAACTTGACTTGGAACTTGAATTTCTTCTTGAACCGGAATTTCACTCTCCTTCTTGAGAAAACTCTAAACTACATTTATTTCTTGAATGAATCTAATCTAATTCTTGTAAATCTTCCATATTTTGAAATCTTAGAGGAAGTGTGTTTAAATAGAGTGTTTGGAAGCTTCATTAGTTGGGAAAAACTGAAAAAGGTTAGGCCACATCTTGTTTAGTTCACCACCTACCCAATTTTCTGCTCAAAGTCATGAATTTCGGCCTCACGGTCTTAGCTTTTGAGTACTACGGTCATGATCTGAGTTGGATTGCACGGTTTGAGCACTTTACAGCTATAAAATGGTCGGCAAGGTAGGCCACGGTCGTGGCATTGAAGTGGAGGCTGCCAACTTTGATTTTTCTTCTCTTTCTTGGCTCGAACAGTAGAGAAATCAATCCCACGGTTTTGGAGTTTGAGTGCCACGGTCGTGGCCTTCATTTGGCTTCTGGATTTTTATCTTTTTGCTGTGGCAGACTTGATTTAAATCCCATGGTCGTGTCCTTGAAGGGCCACGGTCGTGGCATTTATTATTTCTTCATTTTTGCTTTCCTTTCTTCATTTTTTGCACCTCTAATCATTGGAAACTTTGAATCTTGTCTTTCCAAGCATGATTATAAGAATTCTAACTCAAATACACAAAATCCATCAAATTCAATTGCAAAATGACTAAAAATATGGTTAGAATTATGCACAATATTGATCATAATTTCACTCTATCAAACTCTCCCAAACTTAAATAGTTGCTTGTCCTCAAGTATTTTAATAATTTAAAACTTTAAATTTTAGGTTGTACTTTAGTTTTAAAATTTTTCTACTTCATTCTTACCTCATTTACTCAAGAATTTTAATCAATTATAATCAATCATCAAATTCTAGATAAACAAATATTCTTTTGATGCAAACTCAACCTAGTCTCATATGCATGCTTAATGGAACTTTCTCCACTAATTGATTATGCTAAATCAAGAAAAATCAAAAGAACTTTAATAGGCTTGTAATGGGGTCTTTCATGGTGAGGGTTAACGGAAGGTTTAACTGAATTTGGTTAAAGTGTCTTTCAAAAATTTCTCTTGTGTAGAGGATTCTTGGATCCTTGCTCTCTTTTTTTATTTAATTTTTTTATTTTTTTATTTTTTTATTTTTTTAAGATAAACTCTCTTCTCTAGGTATTATTATTATTATTATTATTATTATTATTATTATTATTATTATTATTATTATATTCCCCCAAACTTGAAACTTATGAGTCTATTAAATAAATAAGCAATTTTATTTATTTTTTATTTTTTTTTTAGAAATTTTTTGAAAGACAATTAACTTTGAAAAAGGGTAGTTAATTTTGTATTATTAAATCAAAGAAAACTCAAGCAGAAATGTATTTTGGGTTCAAAAGGGACAACTAAGGAAAATATTTATAATTGGTGGATATAAGGATTTGGTTTCACAAACAATGTCTAAATCATTTTTTCTTTTATTTAATAATTTTTTAATTTCGTCTTGAAAGCTCTTTTAAATATGTTCCAGACCTAGGCAAATTATAATATGAAAGAATATACACTTATGCTAAAATTCAAAAACCAATTATATTGAATTAATAAAAGTGCTCAATTGGTTAAAAAAATCCATAAGGTATAATTATTCTATCAAATTTTTGATCTAAAAATTTTAACTTTTTAACTGAAAAATTTTAGCATATAAGCCAACATATATAAGAAATATAACATATATAATAACAATCCAAATATCTTAAAACAAAACACGGTCTATAAAAATCTAAAGTGGCATAAAATGAGAAAATAAATTTAAAACAAAACACAAAACACAATATTCAAAGACTATCATAAAATAAATTTAAAGTACCAAATTTTGTAGCAAAACCAACACTTTAGGAAAATTTCCCCTAAACTTGAAATACCACTGTCCTCAGTGGTCTCCAGTAGCAGCATCATCACCGGGTGGAGGAGGCTGGGGCGGTGGAGCATAGTGGAGTCCAAAATGAGAACACAATGCGTTGAACTGCTCACTAATTCCTGTTATCTGAGTTGAAATAGTCCGGACCTCATGCTCAACTCCGCCAAATCGCTGCTCCATGTTGTCGAAACACTGCTCCCATGCTTCATTCCTGCGATTCATCTTATGTTCAAAAGAACCAAGCCCGTTAGCAATATAATCAAATGTATTCGGTGGTGGAGCAAATGGACCAGCCTCGGAAGGTCGAGTATGTTGTTCAAATGCTTCTTCAAAATCTCCTTCTTCCCCGAATAATTCCTCCTCATCAATGTTTATATCGGCATCAGGGGGTCTTGGAACTATATATTGGTTCCCTCATTTTACTGCTAATCTCATTGCTAAAACGGTACTTATATCAATTGTAGTTTTACCCGGAACAAGAACAAGGTGATCAAGACTTATATTAAGATAGGTAGCAATCCGGGTAATCATTCCCCTAATAATAATTTTACCGCTTTGTTTAATGATCTCTTCACACCGTTTAGCAAACCAAAAATCAACATTAAAAATTTTTTCTTCCATGGCACAATAAAAGAAATGCAATTCTTTTGAATTAACATTACCTTGACTCTCCCCTCTCCCAAAAATGGTATTTGCTAAAACTACATGGATGTACCGGTAGAATGGATTTGTAAAATTAGAGGCCTAGGACATTTTACTATTAAATCATCTAATACCTCCTAGTCTAATCCACGTCTCATTTTCATCAAAACCATCAGTTCTACCAGGTTTTCCCTGCAAGTCTGATAATCCAAGTGCATCCCCAAATTCAAGCATAAGCCAATTATAATTCCGATTTCCCAATCGAAATTTCACTCTCCCATTGTGACCAGCTTGTCTATTTGATGAAAAAAATTAAAAACTACTCAAGAATTTCAAGGTTAATTCAGCGTAGGTTGGGTAACACATGCTAGCAAACAAGATCCATTGTATATCGGTGAACATTTTGAGCAACATATCATTCCATCTTAATTTTCTAATAACATTTGCATCAATGAATCGAGAAGGAATAATTTTTATTGAACTTAAATCATGGTACCTTTTTCGTTGCTCTTCATTATGGAAGCAAATTTTTGGGAACATATATGGTCCTTGATGCGGTGGAGATGAAGGTGGGGATGGTGTTGAAGACGAGGATGATGATCCATCTTGGTGCCTTCTTTTAGATCCTCCAAATTTTGATCCTTCAGCACCCTTTGATTTCTTGGCAAAAGTCTTACTTCTAACCATTTTGATGTTTGATTTGATGAAAAACTTGAAGAAATTTGAGTGAAATTGGAGTTTAGGTCATGGGGTTAGAGGTTTGGGCTTGGCTTTTAAATTTGGGCGGCCAGGGTTGCAAAAAGTGAAGTGAGAGAAAAAATGAGATGAATATATAGGGTTGAGATGCCACGGTCGTGGCCCATAACAGCCACGGTCATGGCCCTTGGAACTCCACGGTCGTGGGGTTGAGAGTGCTACTACCCAATTATTCTTGTCTCGGTGCTATTTCTGGCAGAACCTTTGGTTATCCCACAGTCATGGCTTGTGCAATGCCACAATCGTGGTATGTTGTTCTTTATTGGATTTTCAAAAATTCTCCCCCTGGTTTCATTTTGACAGCTCCCATTTGATTTCCATGCCCCTGGAATGATCCACTACGGTCGTGGGTTCTCAGAAACTCATGTTTCTTGAAGATTTGGTACCTAGAAAATAAAAATAAAATATTATTAATATTATTATTTATTCAATGAAAATGGCTAAAATTGTAGAGAAATCGGGTTACCTCCCGTCAAGCTCTAAGTTTATAGTCGATAGCACGACATTCTTTTAGACGTTTAGTTATCAAAATGAGAGACGTTTTCGACGTCTATTGGATCACCAATGAAATAGGGCTTCAACCATTGTCCATTTACCTTAAAAATTTCTCCTTTTTGATTTTATATATCTATCGCACCATAAGGAGAGATCTTTACAATTGTAACCGGTCCTGACCAATGAGATTTGAGCTTCCCAGGAAAAAGTTTTAATCTTGAATTGTACAACAAAACTTGTTGCCCATCATGGAATGTCTTGGGTCGGATTAACTTGTCATGCCATGACTTTGTTTTCTCTTTGTAAATCTTGGCATTCTCATAAGCGTGAAATCGAATTTCATCCAACTCGCTTAATTGAAAAAGTCATTTTTTCCTACTTCTCCTAAGTCCATGTTCAACTGTCTGATGGCCCAATATGCTTTATGTTCCAATTCTACAGATAAGTGACATGCCTTTCCAAAAACAAGCCGAAAAGGAGACATACCAATTGGGGTCTTGTATGCTGTTCTGTAAGCCCAAAGTGCATCATCCAATTTAGAAGACCAATCCTTTCTCGAAATGCTAACTGTTTTCTCCAGAATCCATTGGAGCTCCCTATTTGATATTTCTACTTGTCCAGTAGTCTGAGGATGATAGGGTGTTGAAACCTTATGGAGTACCCCATATTTCTTAAGAAGAGTGTTAAAGCTTTTATTGTAAAAATGGGTACCACCATCACTAACCATAGCTCTAGGAACTCCGAACCTTGTGAAAATATTTTTCTTAATGAATTTAATGACCACTTTAACATCATTTGTTGGACTTGCAATGGCTTCCACCCATTTGGACACATAATCTACTGCCACTATAATATACTGATTATTGAATGAAGATGGAAAGGGCCCTATAAAATCGATTCCCCAAACATCAAAGAGTTCAACTTTAATAATTGAATTAAGTGGCATGTCTTGTCTTCTTGAAATATTTTCAGTTCGTTGACAACGATCACAAGACTAAACAAAAACTCTTGTATCCTTATACATTTTTGGCCAAAAGAATCCAGATTGCCAAATTTTAGCAATTGTTTTAGATGTACTGGAGTGACCACCACATTCTTTCGAATGAAAAAATTCCAAGATACTTATAATCTCTTCTTCTAGTACACGTCTACGAATAATTTCGTCCCCATAATGCTTAAACAAGAGTGGATCTTCCCAAATATAATTTCTAACATCAGAAAGAAATTTCTTCCGTTGAGCGTACGATAGGTCTGGTGGAAGAACATTATCTGCCAAATAATTAACTAAATCAACATACCAAGGAATAGAATTTTGAATAGAAAAAAGTTGTTCATCAGGAAATGACTCATTGATAGGCAATTCTCCTTTATTCATTTGATTTTCTAATCTTGATAGGTGATCTGCCACTAAATGTTCAACTCCCTTTTTATCTTTTATCTCAAGATCAAATTCTTGAAGAAGCAAAATTCACCTAATTAGCCTTGGTTTAGCTTCCTTTTTGTTCATAATATATTTGATTGTTGCATGGTCAGTATAAACAATAACTTTATAGCCTAAAAGGTAAGATATGAATTTATCTAAAGCAAAAACTATTGCAATCATTTCTTTTTCTGTTGTAGCATAATGGATTTGAGTGTTCGACTTGTATAGTAGATGACATGACTTTTCTTATCATTTTTCTGACTCAAAACAGCCCCAACTGCATGATCACTAGCATCACACATGAGCTCAAAATGTAAAGACCAATCTGGTGATGAGATGATAGGAGTTGTTGTAAGAGCTGTATTCAATCTGTTAAAAGCAATTAAACATTTATTAGAAAAATTAAAAACAACATCCTTACTTAATAATTCACCTAAGGGTTTAGTAATTTTTGAAAAATCTTTGATAAAACGCCTGTAAAACACTGCATGTCCTAAGAAACCTCGAACTCCCTTTACATTAGTTGGTGGTGGTAGCTTTTCAATATTTTCTATTTTAGCTCTATCTAATTCAATTCTTTCCTTTGACACCTTGTGTCCGAGTATAATTCCTTCTTCCACCATAAAGTGGCATTTTTCCCAATTGAGGATAAGGTTTGTATCTTCACATCTTTTGAGTACCTGTTCCAAATGTTGTAAACAATTATCAAAATTGGAACCATAAATTGTAAAGTCATCCATAAAAATTTCAACAACTGATTCTACAATATCAGAAAATATAGCCATCATGCATCGTTGAAAAGTGGCTGGTGCATTGCATAGTCCAAACGTCATTCTTCTATAAGTAAAAGTGTCATATGGACATGCGAATGTAGTTTTTTCCTGATCTTCTGGTGCTATATGAATTTGAAAATAACCTAAATATCCATCCAATAAACAAAAATAATCATTACCTGCAAGTCTTTTAAGCATTTGATCAATAAACGGTAATGAAAAATGATCCTTTCAGATAGTTTTATTCATCCTCCTATAATCTATGCAAACATGCCATCCAGTCACCGTTCTGGAGGGAATTAATTTATTATTTTCATTTGTTATGACTGTCATCCCTCCTTTCTTAGGAACTACATGTATAGGATTTACCCATGAACTATCAAAAATATAATAAATTATTCCTGCATCTAGTAATTTTGTCACTTTTGCTTTTACCACTTCTTTCATATTTGGATTCAATCTCCTTTGATGAACTATCACAGGTTTGGAATTTTCTTCCATTAAAATCCTATGCATGCATATTGATGGGTTAATGTTTTATTAGTTTTTGTTATAGATTTGTGTCTTGTTTATTATGATAATTATTGTTTTATTTAGGTATTTTGTTAGTTTTTATCGGTTTGTTTTGTGTTTTTATTAATTTTGGTATTTTAGTTTATTTTAGTGTTTATGTTATTTTTGATCTAGTTTTTAGTATGTGTTTATGTTTTGTTAGTTATTGTCTATTTATTTCTTGTTTAAAGTTTTGTTGCAAGTATTGTGTTAGGTTAAAAAAGGCAAGGAAACAAATTGAAGGAGAAAGGGGCAGTGGCTGACACAGGCAGAGGACACGGCCAAGTCACTGGCCGTGTCCCATACCAAGTTAAAAAGGAAGAGCAAGTCCCAGTAGCAGACACAAGCAAGGGGCAGTGGCTGACACAGGCAGTGGCCGTGTCCCTCCAAAATAGTCCAACACGGCCAAGTCAAGCTTTAACTGGCTGTGTCACTCAACCCAAGAAGAAAAGAAGGAATTCTGAGACAGAAGCAGACACATGCAAGGGACACGGCCAAGTCACTGGCCGTGTCCCTCCAAAGACCACCCACACGGCCAAGTCACCTCCAACTTGGCCGTGTCTCTCATGAACCAAAGCCGTAGCGAGTTTTTAAAGCGGACGATTCATATAAAAAGAAAAGAGAAGCTAGGGTTTGGGACTGTTGACGATTTGGAGAGCTGATTTAGCCGTCTGAGAGTGAGCTTAGGGTTTTGACAATTGTTTTCTTTAATTTTGATCACACTTTGTTTTATCTAGCTTAGATTAGATTGTTCTAGCCATTGAGACATCCTTATTGCAAGATTCGAACAAGAGATTCTTCAGAAGCTTCAAGGAGTTTGTAACTTGGTTTTGTTCTCGAACTTATTCTCTTTATTTTCATTGAAATTGTATTAACTGATATTATCATGTCTATTTTGTTTTCTTTGAACATTAATGAGATGAATATGTTTGATTGCATCATGAACTAATTTGATCTAGTCTAGGGTTTGTATGGATATGCTATGATCGTATGAATTGGTTATTCTCTTAGCTAATAATTTCTTTAGCCTTGATTGAATGAAATATTGTTAATATATAATTGATTGGCCACCAATTATGTGTTTTAGGTATTAGATGATGGATTGAGAGATGAAGTCTAATGCTGGAACAATTCAATTAGGGACTTAGGTGAATTAGAGATATAACCTATTAAAAAGATTATTTCAATTATAACAAGATTAGTTGAAAGAGGTTTGAATGCGAGAGCTTATTTCCTTGACTTGATTAATTGAGTTGTTAGAGATTTAATCTTTGAAATTAAATTAGTTAAGAGAAATAACCATTCATACATATAAAGTAGTAGAGAAGTGCAAACCCTAGACTCTTTTATCAAGTGAATCAAAACATCAGCTCTTGTTTACTTTTATTCGTTTTAAACTTCAATCAATCTTCTTCATTATTCAGCAATTTAAATCTATTCATTACTTGTTACTTTTAATCTGATAATCAATTAGCCACTTTAGCTTCCTTGTGAGACAACCTTGGGACGATCACCTTTGCTACAGCTACCTCGTATACTTGCGAGTGACGCTTTGTGGTAGAGTTAATTCGAGCGCAACAAGTTTTTGGCGCCGCTGCCGGGGAGGCTAATTGGCGTAATTGTTTATTAAAAAAAATAATAAATAAAATATTTTAGATTATTTTTCACTATTTTCATTTTATTTTATTTTGTCTTTTGCTTTTAATTGTTTCTTTTTCTAGAAAATTTCTGTTTATGCAAGGCAGGAGATCACTCGAAGGAGAGCTACATCCATTCATTCCAGAAATTCAGAGAGTGAAAAGGAGTAGAGAAGAGTTTGAGCTCTACACCGGATTTGATACAGAGGAGGACACTTCTGAATTTGAGACAGATTCTGCACAATCAGTTAAAATGGCTGAAGAAAGACAAAGAACCATGAGAGATTTTGCTAGACCTGTCATTGGGACTTCCACATCTTGTATAAGGTTGACAGATGCAGCAAGGAACTATGAGTTGAAGAACATTCATTACAACATGCTGCCATCATTCTATGGAGTTCCAAATGAAGATCCTTTGAACTTTATTTGGGATTTCTACTCCACCCTCAACACTTTTCCATTAGGAGGATTAACAGAGGATCAGTTGAGGATGCGGTGTTTTCCATATACTTTGAAGGATAGGGCAAAGAGCTGGCTCATGATGTTGCCTGAAAAATCACTAACAACTTGGGAGCAAGTTTATAACAAGTTCATGGGCAAGTTCTATTCACACCAAAAGACAGCTGAGTTGAGAGGGAAGATTGCTACATTCTCTCAATTTGAAGGAGAGCCATTTCATGAGGCTTGGGACAGATTTAAGATGCTATTGATTCAGTTTCCGCATCATCACTACCCACTTCAACTCCTTAATCAGTTTTTCTATGATGGTCTAACCCAGCAATTTCAGAACACAGTTGATAATGCAGCTGGGGGAGCCATGGGAGAAAAGACAGCTGATGAGACTTATGAGATCTTTGAGATGTTGGGAGCTAATTCTCAACAAAAGAGTGTAAGGGGAAGAAGTAAAGGGGTAAATCAACTGGAAGCCAATAGTGAGATGGTCAGTCAAATAGCTGAGTTGACAAGGCAGGTTCAGATGCTAAACATGAAGAACAATATTTCTTCATCTACTCAAGAAGTGTGTGGAATCTGTGGGACATTTGGGCATGGAGCAAATATATGCCCCTCTGCATATGAGTCTTTTGGGAATGAAGCTGAGCAAGTTAATGCTATGGGGGGATTTCAACCAAGAGCCAGGAATGATCCTTACTCCAACACTTACAATCCTGATTGGAGGAGTCACCCCAATTTTTCCTGGACAACAAATAATGCTCAACAGCCTTTCCATTTGCTCTAGAGACAGAACCAACAGCAGGGCCAATCCTCAAATCAAGGTCAGCCTAAGAGAGAGAGTTTGGAGGAAAGTTTACAGGCTTTTATCCAAGTCAGTGCTAAAAATCAGGAGATGAACAACAAGAGGCTGGATTCACTAGAAGCATCTTTTAAGAAGGTGGAGACCCAAGTGGGGCAACTTGCTCAACAGATGCAGATTCAACAAAAGGGGAAGTTCCCAAGTCAACCTGAGCAGGCACAATCAGTGACTGTTCTTAGGAGTGGCAAGGTAATTAATAATAATGTTGAAAATAACTCTGTGAATGCAGGTGAGCAAGAGAATAAAAAGGAAGGAGAACTAGAGAACAAAGGTGCTGAAGAAAGATCAATGGAGAAGTCCCCTACATCAGATTTGCACAAGGCAAGCAATCCATACCGGCTACCTATACCATTCCCCAGCAGGTTGAAGGATGATAAAAAAGATAAGCAATTTTCAGATATCTTCAACATGTTGTCTAAGGTAAGTATCAACTTACCCTTACTTGAAGCAATTAAGAGCATGTCGGCTTATGCTAAATTCTTCAAAGAACTGAATACCAAGAAAAAGAGGTATGAGTCGAATGAAAAGGTGATAGTTTCTGAGGTAGCTAGTGCTGTTTTGCAGCATAAACTACCTCCTAAGCTAAAGGATCCTGGAAGTTTTATTATTCAAATTACTATGGGGAATGGAAAAAGTACTGATGGCATGTGTGATTTAGGAGCTAGTGTGAATTTAATGCCTTATTCTGTTTATCTTGAGTTAGAACTAGGGGAACTTAAACCAACAAAAATGGTGTTGCAATTAGCTGATAGATCTCTTAGATTCCCGAAAGGGGTTATAGAAGATGTGTTAGTTAAGGTTGGAGGGTTAATAATACCTGTGGATTTCATTGTTCTTGACATGGAAGTAAGTAACTCTTCACCATCTGCACACACCATTCTGCTGGGTAGGCCTTTTATGGCGACTACCAACACTTTGATAGATGTTAAAAATGGTAAATTATCAATGACTGTTTTGGGACAAACTGTGGAATTTTCTATTTTTAACACTTCTCCTATTCCTACAACTGCTTTATATGAGGATTGTTCTTTCATTGATTGTGTTGATGCAGTTGTTTCAGATGTTTTCTTGCAGACAGGTTCCTCTGATAAAATGGAGCTTGCATTGACCTTAGATAGTGATTTGGAAATTTTTGATGCAGAAATAACCAGTTGTCTTGAGACCTTAGGAAGTGCTGAAATAGAGGAGCTTAAGGAGGACCCAGTTTGTGAGCTTCCCTCCATTCAAAAAGAAGAGAAGAACCCCTCACTAGAGTTAGAGCTGAAAGAGTTACCTAAGAACCTGAAATATGTGTTTTTAGGAGATCACAACACTTTACCTGTGATAATATCTAGTGAACTTAGTGAAGGGGAGGAGATGAGGTTGGTGAGTGAGCTTAAAAGATTAAAGAGAGCAATAGGATGGGGATTGAGTGACATCAAGGGTATTAGCCCTTCCATGTGTATGCATAGAATCACTTTAGAAGAAGGAGCTAAACCTGTGAGGGAGACTCAAAGGCGCCTTAACCCAAATATGAGTGAAGTGGTTAAGAAGGAAGTGCTCAAATTGCTGGATGAAGGAGTAATATATCCAATTGCTAATAGTGAGTGGGTGAGCCCAGTGCATGTAGTTCCTAAGAAATCTGGAATCACTGTGGTGAAAAATGAGAATAATGAATTGGTTCCTACTAGGACTACTACTGGGTGGAGAATGTGCATCGATTATAGGAAGTTGAACAATGCTACAAAGAAAGATCATTTCCCTCTTCCTTTTATTGATCAGATGTTAGATAAACTTTCTGGACACTCACATTATTGTTTTCTGGATGGTCTTTCAGGTTACTATCAGGTGCCAATATCTCCAGAGGATCAGTCCAAGACAACCTTTACTTGCCTTTTTGGGACTTATGCATTTCGACGTATGCCCTTTGGCTTGTGCAATGCACCTGCAACTTTTCAGAGATGCATGATGTCTGTCTTCTCAGATATGATAGATGATTTTATTGAGGTATTTATGGATGACTTTTCTGTTTTTGGTAATTCTTTTGATAATTGCCTCAATAAACTTGTTCGTGTGCTTAAGAGATGCATTGAATGTAACCTCACTTTAAGTTGGGAAAAGAGTCATTTTATGGTTACTCAGGGCATTGTCTTAGGTCATGTGGTGTCAAGTAAAGGGATTGAGGTGGATAAGGCTAAAGTTGAATTGATTGCTAAGTTACCACCACCTACCTCTGTTAAGGGAATAAGAAGTTTTCTAGGGCATGCAGGATTTTACAGGAGGTTTATTAAGGATTTTTCCAAAATAAGCCAACCATTGTGCCATTTGTTGGGGAAAGATGTTCCATTTGAATTTACAGCACAATGCATGCAAGCTTTTAATTCCCTTAAGGAAAAATTGACTAGTGCACCAGTGATTGTAGCTCCTGTTTGGTCTTTACCATTTGAAATCATGTGTGATGCCTCTAATCATGCAGTAGGAGCTGTTCTTGGGCAAAGGGTTGATAAATACTTGAGAGTAATATATTATGCCAGTTTGACCCTGAATAGTGCACAAATGAACTACACCACAACTGAAAAGGAAATGTTAGCTGTTGTTTTTGCTTTAGACAAATTTAGAGCATATTTAATTGGGTAAAAAATTATTGTGTATTCTGACCATGCAGCTCTAAAATATCTTTTAACAAAACAACATGCTAAACCGCGCTTAATTAGATGGGTGTTGTTATTGCAAGAATTTGATTTCCAAATCAAGGATACTAAGGGTAGTGAGAATGTTGTTGCTGATCATTTATCCAGATTACCCTTCTTTAGTGAAAATCTTGCATCTGATAGCATTCATAAAAATTTAGAAGCATTTCCTGATGAGCAGCTTTTTGTGATATTTGATGCACCTTGGTTTGCAGATATTGCTAACTATCTTGTTTGTGTAATATTGCGTACTAACATGTCATTTCAGGAGAAGAAAAGGTTTTTACACTTGAGTAAGTTTTATTTTTGGGATGAACCTTACTTATTTCGGATTTGCAAAGATGAGATAGTTCGCAGGTGTGTATCTGAGGAACAACAACTGAGTGTTCTTCAATTTTGTCATGATCTTCACTGTGGGGGTCATTTTGGAGGAAGAAAGACTGCAGAAAAGGTGCTTCAAAGTGGTTTTTACTTGCCTACTTTATTTAAAGATGCTCAAGAGTATTGTAAGCACTGTGATCGTTGCCAAAGAGTAGGTAACATTGGGAGGAGGAATGAAATGCCCCTTCAATCATATATTGTTGTTGAACTGTTTGATGTGTGGGGAATAGACTTCATGGGTCCTTTCCCCAAGTCTTTTGGATATGAGTATATTTTAGTTGCTGTTGATTATGTTTCCAAATGGGTGGAGGCAATTCCCACCCGTACTAATGATGCTAATGTAGTTGTCAAATTTGTGAAGGAAAATATTCTTAGCAGATTTGGTACGCCAAGGGTGATAGTCAGTGATGGGGGGAGCCATTTTTGCAACAGGCTTTTTGAGAAGTTAATGCACAAATCTGGTGTTAAGCACAAAGTGGCAACCCCATATCATCCACAGACTTCTGGACAAGTGGAAACATCCAACAAGCAGATTAAGGGAATTCTAGAGAAAACAGTCAACACATCAAGGAAGGATTGGGCAAACAGATTGCATGATGCACTATGGGCATATCGGACTGCTTTCAAAACTCCTCTAGGTATGAGTCCATACCGATTGGTGTTTGGAAAAGCTTGTCACTTACCAGTGGAGTTGGAGCACAGAGCATATTGGGCAATCAAGACTCTGAATTTGGGCTTAGACAAAGCGAAGAGAGAATGATTTATGCAAATTTCAGAGTTAGATGAGCTGAGAAATGAGGCGTATGAGAGCTCGAGAATTTACAAGGATCGCACTAAAGCACTTCATGACAGAATTATAGTGCGAAAGACATTGAGTCCAGGTATGAAAGTTTTACTTTTTAACTCTCGACTCCGTCTTTTTCCAGGTAAACTCAAGTCTCGATGGAGTGGTCCTTTTGAGATAACTCAGGTGTATCCTTCTGGTGCCATTGAATTACTTAACTCTCGAACAAGTGAGACTTTCAAAGTGAATGGACAGAGAGTTAAGCCATACAATGAAGGATTTCAAGAAGTGAAGATCATTGACAGCACTTTGATCCATGACCCCTAGGCCTTGCATGATGTCCAGCTATATGACATTAAAGAAGCGCTAAATGGGAGGCAACCCATCGGTTTGCATTTATTCTTCATAGTTATAATTTTAAATTTAGCAAGTTTTGATTTTATGTTTAGTCTAAATAAATGGAATTGGTGCTTTGATCGGTTTTTCTTTATTTTGTGTGTTTCAGGGTGTTTGAAGAAGAAGGTTTGCAAAATCTTTAATTGAATAAAATAAAATAAATAAATAAATAAATAAAAGAGTTAAAAGTTAATAAAAGGCAGTAGGTGACACGGCCAAAGGACTTGGCCGTGTCACACACTGGACACGGCCACGCTTCATCAAATTTCTTTCGTTTTTGCAAATTTTTATACAGAAGAGGACACACCCATGGGACACGGCCAAGTCACTAGCCGTATCCCTCCAAGAGCATCAGACACGGCCGTGTCACCTTGACTTGGCCGTGTCTCTTCACTTTCACACACCAACACGGCCAAGTTCACCAAAACACGGCCGTGTCCCTCATTTTTACACTTTAAAAAATCCGATTTTGCCCAGTTTTTTTCCATTAGATCCCTAATTTCCTGTTCTTCGTCTCTCTCGCTCTCTCGCTCTCTGTATCGCAAAATTCATAGCTTGTGATTCAAAACTCCAAATCTTCCTTTAAACATCAAATTTCTTCACCAAAACTAGAGATAATCACTTAAAACTTCTTCTTTGCTCATATAATTTTGATTTAATCAAGTTTTGGGTTTGAATTTTCAGATTTCTAAGGATGCCGAGAACTAAGACTGTTTCACACCGCAAGACGAAGAGGCCTACAACCGAAGGAGCTTCTTCCTCTTCATCAACTTTATCTTCGAAGAGAGCAAGTCTTTTGGCTCGGGTTTTTTTCCCGACAAGGTATGTTAATGATGAATCTCTTGATGCCCTGCAAATTAGGACTAATTTTGATCGATATGTGCAAATTCTTGGGTGGGAGACTCTAGTCTCCTTGAGACCTTTGCAGTTTGAGGAGCTTACTTTAGAATTTTTGACATCTCTCAAGGTTGAAAGAAATGATAAGAAAATCTGCACTAGACTGATGTTTAAATTGCTGGGTAAATCATTTGTGCTTAATATTGACCAGTTAAATTATATATATGGTTTTCATCATCATGGGGAAAGGTCGGTACCCAAAGAATTTAAACAACAATTTGCTTGTGGAGCTTTAGGCTCGGGTACTTATGTGGCCAAATCGGCCAAAGCATCTAAATTAAGAAATTTCGCTTTGAGGTATTTGCATAGGTTTATGGCTTGCGGATTCTTTGCTCGGAAGGAGAGCCCGGGTGTGGTTAAAGTGAGTGAACTATTTTTCCTGGATTGTGCTTTGAATGCAATGCATGTTAGTGCCGGCTATTGGTTAGCCGATATTTTTGATGCTGTGGCTAACAAAAGAAAGGGGGCAATTTGTGTTGGAGGGTTGGTTACCACATTAGCAGTAGCCCTTGTTGAGGATTTTGACCCGAGTACTAGTCGCATGACTAGAATTTTGGGTAATGACTCTTTGGATTTAGCTACACTTGAGAAGATGCACATGGTGGTGCATAGGCGAGGGACTTATGTGATGCCTTCAGCTGAGCTTGCAGCACCGGGGGACAGGCAGAAGAGAGCACGGGTCCAAGAGGAGTCCGACTCGGATTCTCTTGACCTAGATGAGGATGCTCCGGTTTCGGAAAGTCAAGAGGTAATTCTGAGGATTGAGGCCCTGGAGGGCAAAGTGGATCGACTGGATAGCAAGGTGGACCGTAACCATGCTGAGGTCTTACAGCAGTTGGAACAAATTAATAGCAACCTTGCGAAGATCTTGAGTCTCCATCCCTCGGCTGCATCATCTTCACACCCGCCTTTTCCATAGATTTTGAGTTCCTTGGTTTATTTTGTTTAGTGTATTTTTGTTATAATTTTTCGTTTTTGTTTTAATGTTAACGTTTCATTTTGGATATTTTATTTTTATATATTGTACTTTTGTTTTTGAACTTTTGTGTTTGTGATGGAAAGCTAGGATTTTGCCTCACCAGGTACGATGGAAGACAGGTTGTCCTTTAACTCTTTTTATTTATTATTCTTGTTTTACATTGAGGACAATGTAAATTTTAAGTGTGGGGTACTCTTTAAGCTTTCCTTTAATTTTTGTTTTGTTTTGCTTATTGTGTCTGTTGTGCATGGCATAATTGTTGAAATCTTATTGATCTTTTCTTTGATTCTAGCATTATAGTTGAGACTTTATTTTCGGCATAGAAATGAGCATTTGAATCCATTCAGAATCAATTTTCACATTCTGCAATTCATGACATATAAATCTTTGAGAACCCACCTTTGTGAGTTTTGAGCCTTATAGATTAAATGATTGATTTTCTTTTCTTAAGTGTGCACCTTCATGATTTTGCATCTCTAGAGCTTGCTTTTGCATACTAATTGAACTCACATTATGATTTAATCTCAGGTTTTAAAATGATGAAGGCAAATTAGGTTAGCCCTTTAGCTTAAAAAGACCTCCCTTAATATTGATTTCCTTAGTGAGCCAAGTTGAGCCTTTGACCTTTTCTTGTTTGATCAAACAATTCTCAACTTAACATGTTCTTATTTTCATCATACCTGCATTAAGGAATGGAGTTTTATGATATGACAATAGGGTGGTTTAATTCAAAGTGTGGGGTAAGTAAACAAAAAAAAAAGATATTATTTGGGGGTTGAAATGCATACTTTGCGCATTGTATTAGATTAAGAGTTGATTATTCTTTTCCTCTATATTTTAAGCTAGATGTTCTATGCAATGTTATACTTTGTATATATGTATTAAAAAAAATTATATATGATAAAAAAAAAGAGAATAAAAGAAAAGTTATATATATACAAAATTCATATATGTTCCAGCATTGGTCATCAATAGAGGAATGTCGACTCATATATATTTTTCTTTAAGTATGCAAGTGTATGAAAGTATCAAGGGTTGGTGAGTATGCTATTTGAAGGAGTTATGAGTTTCTTAGCAAGAGTAGTATTTAATTTAGATACTCCATTTCTTGATGCTCCAGCCTAAATGTCTTTTCTCACACCTTTACCTTAGCCCCATTACATCCAAATGAAAGACCTTCAGATTATTTCTTGAGAAAATCAGTGAGAGAAATTGGATAATTAAGCAAGTTTATGGTAGTATGCAGTCATGAGTGGTTTGAGTGATTAACCTTTGAAATCGAGTGAAACACTTAGATGAGAGATAAGATTTGTATGTCTGGATTAATGAATGAGTTAAGAAAATCTTGATTGAAGGAAAGTGCGATTATTTATGCTGTGTCTTAAAGTATTTCATCTTATATACTAGAATTATAGTTAAGGTTGCTTGAGTTTTTAATTTATGCCATGTGAATTTGCTTGAGGACAAGCAAAGTTTTAAGTGTGGAGTAGTTGTTTTATTACTTTTTGTTATAGATTTGTGTCTTGTTTATTATGATAATTATTGTTTTATTTAGGTATTTTGTTAGTTTTTATCGGTTTGTTTTGTGTTTTTATTAATTTTGGTATTTTAGTTTATTTCAGTGTTTATGTTATTTTTGATCTAGGTTTTAGTATGTGTTTATGTTTTGTTAGTTATTGTCTATTTATTTCTTGTTTAAAGTTTTGTTGCAAGTATTGTGTTAGGTTAAAAAAGGCAAGGAAACAAATTGAAGGAGAAAGGGGCAGTGGCTGACACAGGCAGAGGACACGGCCAAGTCACTGGCCGTGTCCCATACCAAGTTAAAAAGGAAGAGCAAATCCCAGTAGCAGACACAAGCAAGGGATACGGCCAAGTCAGTGGCCGTGTCCCTCCAATGAAGCCCAGACACGGCCAAGTCACCTTCACTTGGCCGTGTCTCACTTAGTTCCAAAGCAAAAGAGAATTACATCTTCACAGAATCAAACACAGGCAAGGGACACGGCCAAGTCAGTGGCCGTGTCCCTCCAAAATAGTCCAACACGGCCAAGTCAAGCTTCAACTGGCCGTGTCACTCAACCCAAGAAGAAAAGAAGGAATTCTGAGACAGAAGCGGACACATGCAAGGGACACGGCCAAGTCACTGGCCGTGTCCCTCCAAAGACCACCCACACGGCCAAGTCACCTCCAACTTGGCCGTGTCTCTCATGAACCAAAGCCGTAGCGAGTTTTTAAAGCGGACGATTCATATAAAAAGAAAAGAGAAGCTAGGGTTTGGGACTGTTGACGATTTGGAGAGCTGATTTAGCCGTCTGAGAGTGAGCTTAGGGTTTTGACAATTGTTTTCTTTAATTTTGATCACACTTTGTTTTATCTAGCTTAGATTAGATTGTTCTAGCCATTGAGACATCCTTCTTGCAAGATTCGAACAAGAGATTCTTCAGAAGCTTCAAGGAGTTTGTAACTTGGTTTTGTTCTCGAACTTATTCTCTTTATTTTCATTGAAATTGTATTAACTGATATTATCATGTCTATTTTGATTTCTTTGAACATTAATGAGATGAATATGTTTGATTGCATCATGAACTAATTTGATCTAGTCTAGGGTTTGTATGGATATGCTATGATCGTATGAATTGGTTATTCTCTTAGCTAATAATTTCTTTAGCCTTGATTGAATGAAATATTGTTAATATATAATTGATTGGCCACCAATTATGTGTTTTAGGTATTAGATGATGGATTGAGAGATGAAGTCTAATGCTGGAACAATTCAATTAGGGACTTAGGTGAATTAGAGATATAACATATTAAAAAGATTATTTCAATTATAACAAGATTAGTTGAAAGAGGTTTGAATGCGAGAGCTTATTTCCTTGACTTGATTAATTGAGTTGTTAGAGATTTAATCTTTGAAATTAAATTAGTTAAGAGAAATAACCGTTCATACATATAAAGTAGTAGAGAAGTGCAAACCCTAGACCCTTTTATCAAGTGAATCAAAACATCAGCTCTTGTTTACTTTTATTCGTTTTAAACTTCAATCAATCTTCTTCATTATTCAGCAATTTAAATCTATTCATTACTTGTTACTTTTAATCTGATAATCAATTAGCCACTTTAGCTTCCTTGTGAGACGACCTTGGGGCGATCACCTTTGCTACAGCTACCTCGTATACTTGCGAGTGACGCTTTGTGGTAGAGTTAATTCGAGCGCAATAGCTAATTCCCTTAATATCATATATAGTCCATCCTACTGCTTTTTTTTTATTTCCTAATCAAGTTCAAGGTTTGACTCATCTGAATTTCTGACAAATTATTGTTAATAATAATAGGCAAAGTATTATTAGGTCCAAGAAATGCATACCTGAGATGAGTGGGTAGTGGTTTCAATTCTAATTCTGGAGCTTTTTCAATAGAAGGGGGAGGTAAGGCCTTACCTTTTTCAAATGTTTCAAATTTCTGCTTGTACCTTTATGGAGTTGTCTCTAAAGGCGAAGCATAAGCTGCTACTTCTTTATTTTCATTTTCTGTGGTTGGACTTTGTGTAAGATAAACTTCTAAAGGAATCTTAATGTTTTCCTCACAAAATGTTTGTACACATTCATCAATAACATAAACCAGAAAACAATTATCAAGAAATGCGGGATCCCTGGCTGCTTTAGCTAAATTAAACTCCACTTTTTCCTCTCCTACTTGCAAGGTGAGTTTCCCTCCACGAACATCAATTATGGCTCCAGCTGTAGCAAGATATGGTCTTCCTAATATGAGTGGAATCTCCACATCTTCATCCATTTCTAGAATTATGAAGTCTATTGGAATATAGAGCTTATCTACTTTTACTAAGACGTCTTCCACTATTCCCACTGGATATTTTATTGAATGATCCACCAACTGAAGGGACATTCTTGTTGGTTGAAGTTGAGTGAAGCCAAGTTTTCTACAAAAGGAACTAGGCATTATACTAACACTTGCACCAAGATCATATAAATTTTTATTAAAATCTATTTCACCAATAGTACATGGAATAGAAAAACTCTCTGGGTCTTTTATCTTTAAAGGAAGTTTATTTTGAATAACCGCACTGCATTCTTTTATAAGTGCGATCTTTGCATTTTCTTCCAACTTCCTTTTATTAGAGAGAAATTCCTTTAAGAACTTCACATATGTGGGCATCTAAGCAAGCGCATCTGCAAAAGGAATATTTATATGAAGTTGTTTAAATATTTCTAAAAATTTTTCATATTGCTTATCTAATTTTTGTTTCCTCAGTCTTTGAAGGAAAGGGATTTGAGGCTCATAAGTTTTTAGAATCTCTTTTGGTGCTCCTTCTTCTTCTTTTTCTTTCTCCTTTACTAGTTTTTGAGGTTGGGTTGGTAATCGTCAAGTTGTAAACCACTTCTTAAGGTCACTGTTTTGCAATGCTCTCTTGGATTGATTTTCATTTGGCTAAGAAGTGCTCCTTGATTTCGATTATGAAGAGAACTTGCAATATGACCTATTTGTGTCTCAAGATTCCGATTCTGAGTTGAGAGAAGATCAATTTGTTGCTCTAGCTTTTCATGTTGCTTTTCAATTCTATCAAATCTTTCTGATGTTGCTCCAATGAATTTCTCTAATACAACTTCATATGATGGCTTTTCTGGAGGATGGAATCCTTGATTTTGATTCTTGATGTATGGTGGCTGATAAGGTGCTTTTTGATTGCTTTGAGTTCCCCATGACAAGTTGGGATGATTTCTCCATGTTTGGTTATATGTGTTTCCTTGAGGAAAAGCTGGACTTCTACTCTGGTTGCCCAAAAACTGGACTTGCTCCATAATTCTGCAGTCAGCTGTATTGTGGTTTCCTTCACATCCTTCACAAGTTAGGGATGAAGTAAGGTGGACATGCTCCAATTTCTTCACTATTGTATCTACCTTGGCTGCATGCAAAGAAAAATTGTCAATTTCGTGTAAACCAGCAACTTTTTTATGAACATTACGTTCTGAAGTCCAATGGTAGTTGTTTGCTGCCATTTCTTCAATCAAATCGATTGCTTCAAAAGGAGCTTTGTTCATTATTGCACCTCCGCCTGCTGCATCTATTGTGCCCTTAATATTTAGATGAAGACCGTTATAAAAAAGTTTGAATCAAAAGCCATTTAGGGACTCCACGGTGAGGACACTTTCTTTGTAAATTTTTGAAACGTTCCCAAGCTTCATATAAACTTTCACCATCTTGTTGAACAAAGCTTGTGATATCATTTCTCAATTTAGCAGTTTTTGCAGGTGAAAAATATTTTGCAAGAAAAGCAGCGGCTAATTGATCCCATGTAGTGAATGTACCAGGTGCTTTAGAAGTGAGCCAATCCTTTGCTTGATCCCTTAAAGAAACTGAAAAAAGTCGCAAACGAATAGCATCATCAGATACACCATTAATTTTAAAAGTATCACATATTTCTAAAAAATTAGAGATGCGAGCATATGCATCTTCATGTGGAAAACCATGAAAAACTGATTTGTTGAATCAGATTGATAAGCGCTGGTTTAAGATTGAAAGTGTAATATCCCAATATATGACCTAGAAGTTTTAATACAATTGTTGTGTGATTTGAATTAAAGGTATATATGTTTTTACAAAGGAAATGATTGTGCTAATGAAATGTATATGTTGTATATATGTTAATAAATTAAACATATAAGTTGGTCAAAAGATAGTCAAGAGAAGAGAAAGGTGTGGTGGAGGATTTTTGGAAATTATAATTATTATTATTATTATTATTATTATTATTATTATATATATGTATATGTGGTTCACGTGAGAAGAAGAAAAGGATATTTTCTTTCTTCTTCTTCTCCTTTTGGTTCTTGTACGAGAGAGAGAGAGAGTGATGGAGAGAGGTGATGATCTTCATCAAAACCTTAGGGTTTTAAGAGAATTGAAGATAGAGATTGAAGATTTATCAAGATATTCAAGTAAGTACTCAATTCTTGTGTTGATTCCTCTTGTTTGAGTTTGGATTTGATATGGTTGGTAGGTGATGGTGACAATAAAGATTGAAATATAAACATATATATAAGTGTGAAATTGGTATTTAAATTATGATAATATGATTAATTGTGAGATAATATGGTTAATTGTGAGGGTGATGAATTGTTGAATTGTTGAATAAGGGTTAGTATTATGAATTGGGGAGTTGAGTAGTTGATTGATGATGATGTATATAATGAGTGTTATTATGATATTTTGAAGTTGTATAAGAGTCTAGAACCTTGATTTCATGCATTTGAATGATGCTATTTTGTGCACAATGAGTTTAAATGAAATTGAAAGAGGTTTGGCCACATTTAGGGTTTTGTTTATGTGAGACACGGCCAAAATAAGAAAGGAACACGACCAAGACTTAATATTTTTGGGAGACACGGCCAAGTTGAGGGGAGTTTGGCCGTGTTGGGTGAGTTTAGGGAGAGACACGGCCACAAGCTTGGCCGTGTCCCTTGAGTGTGTTTGCTACTGCCTGAATTTGATTGAGAGACACGGCCGTGTCCCTTGCCCGTGTCTGCCTCTGCTTGAGTTGGTGTTGAGAGACACGGCCACAAGCTTGGCCGTGTCCCTTGGGTGTGTTGGCTACTGTGATGGTCCTTTGTTCTTCTTGTTTTGTGGAGAATGAACACACATGTGATGATGCATATGATTAGGTATGAACAATGTTATGTTATGCATTGTGAATTATGTAAATGGTAGTATGTTATAAGAACAATGTGACTAATATTATGATTTGTATAGTGTGGAAGAGATGAGGATCATCCAAAGAGGTATGTCCAATACAATTTATTATGATAAATGCTTTAATAATGAATGGTGTCAATGTGTTTTGAGAAAGGATGAAATGTGATATTATCATGGTTGATAATAATGATTGAAATGTTATAAAGATACATGTGAAATGAAATTGTTTATGTATGCTCAAATAATGAAGTGTATAATGAGAATTGAGATATAAAGAGATGTAGAACTAATGTTTTGAGTTACAATGATGTGAATGAGATGATTTGAATAATGGTATGTTGTTTAGTTAATGTAATTGATGTTGCATATTATAATGAGGATTTAAAGGGATTATGAAGCCATTGTGATTGGCTATGATGAATTAAATGAGTGATGAAGCCATTGTGATTGGCTATGATGATTCAATTGTAATAAATAAGGCATGTTGCCTAAATGATGATTCAATTGTGAATGAAATGGATAATGAGATGATAAAATGAATTGTGTGGCTAATGTGTTATTCCATTTTCAGAGTTTGTTGTTGGTGGCATGCCTAATAAGTGTAACAATCTCTTGAAGTTAGGTTGGATTAAATCCTTGAAGCCTAATTGAGATGTTACCACCCTTGAAGCTAGGTTGGGTTGGTTCTTGAAGCCAAGTTGGGTTGAAGCTTAGCATGCTTTGCTCCCCTTGAAGCTTGGTTGAACCTAATCCTTGAAGCCTAGTTGGGTCTATAATAATGATAAATGTGATGATTGAACCAAAGCATTACTCTGAAAGTCGAATAGCATATTAGTGTTGTTTGGGCCCGAGTCTGTCGTTGTTGTCAAAGTGATATATAAATGTTGTAACAAATGAGTAATGGGATCTATGATTGTAATGGTTGGACATGGGGTTCATGATTGATAAATTGTGAATAAAATAATGACATGAAATGATATGTAATATGTATATTGAAATATTGATTGTGAGTATAAATGTTGGAACGATGATTGGCGATAATGTTATGCGATGTAATGTGGGTATTACTATGTTGATGGTGATTATTAGTGATGAATTGTGGTTGGTAAAAATGATATGTATATAATATATGAAATTAGTTAAGATAAATGAAAGATGCAATTTAAAAGGAAAACATGGTAAGAAACTAATGGCACTTGGAATTGATATATCATGATATGCTAGTATTTTTATAATGTATGTTTATATGTTATATTTGTACTACTAAGCTCTCGGGCTTAGCGCGGATGTGTAATCGCGCAGGTAGCTTGGTGGAGAATAAGAAGTCTTTCATTATGCCACGAGAAGAGTAAGAGTTTGTCGAGACCAACTAGAGGGTAATGCATACATGTTTAATTTTAATTATGATGTATTTTCTTGAGAGAGTATTTATATGTATAAAGGAAGTTATTGATAAAGAGAATGATTTTACTATATGTTATTTAATTAACATATTATGGTTTGAACTTTGTGACAGGTTTTTAAAAAGTAACAACAAGTGGCATCCTTATACTTTATATACTTACTGTATATATACTAGGTATATGTATAGTACTTATATAGGGTATCGGGGTGTTACAGAAAGTATTAGCTTGCACATGTGGTTTAACGATGCTAGATCTTGGCTGAGCAAATGGCATATCATATTGCTTAAGTGTCATATTTTGTGGATCTCCCATGGTTGATTCTTTGTCAAAAAAATCTGGTGGATTATCTGCTAAAATTTCTTCCACTTTTTGCTTCTCTTTTCTTTCCTTTTTATTCTTCCTAAAAAGCCATTCAATTTTTGGATTATATGGTTCAAGCGTTAAGTTAGGATTTCTTCGCATATAAACCAAAAATTAAGAATTTAACACAAAAAAAAAATAAAAATATCCAAAGCAACACTAGTCTTAATATTATCAATATTAGAATGATCGCTTCCCCGGCAGCGTCGCCAAAAACTTATTGTGGACTCAGCTTTGCTATCTTCAAGTGCACAGATCGTTAACAAGTAATATAATGATGAGTAGAGTATCGTTCCTATGAGGAAGTTTTCTTCTAAGTACTGATCAATTAAAACTAAATATTATTTGGATGATAAAATTCAATTTATGATTAAGCAAAACAAATTTATTTGAATTAAATCTAATAATATGAAACTTAGGGTTTAGTCACCTTTATTGATTTATCATGGGTTTTCTAAAGTATTAATTTAATTTAGTTTTTCTTACATTAATGGTTAAATTCTCCTAAATTAAGCTCAAGTCTCTCTCAAGTACTGGAACTCATATCAATTTAATCTTTATGTCTACTCTCGTGATCACAAGTAATTAAACCAATTCATTAGATTTTGTGAAAATTTTGAATCAACTTCTTAAGTGTTTAACCTTATCTCTAAGTGAGAAACTTCCTTAAGAATGCTACCTCTATGGACTAATGTTATGCTTCCACTCTCACTCCATCACACAACACCTCAATTCAATTAATTATTGGTCAGATAATCAAAGTATTAAGAGTAAAGATAACAAAATAATTTAAGGATAAACTAAACTAATTCAAATAAGCATTTATAACTCCATGATAAATTCAATGAAAGGGACCAACCCTAAAGAGGATTAGTTATTCATTATTGAAATAAGAACATTGAAAATATTAAAGAAAGACATTAAAAACATAATTTAAAGAACAAGAAATATCAAACTCTATTTTTTTGAAGAAGAACTTGACTTGGAACTTGAATTTCTTCTTGAACCAGAATTTCACTCTCCTTATTGAGAAAACTCTAAACTACATTTATTTCTTGAATGAATTTAATCTAATTCTTGTAAATCTTTACATATTTTGAAATCTTAGAGGAAGTGTATTTAAATAGAGTGTTTGGAAACTTCATTAGTGGGGAAAAACTGAAAAAGGTTAGGCCACATCTTGTTTGGTTCACCACCTACCCAATTTTCTGCTCAAAGTCATGAATTTTGGCCCCACGGTCATGGCTTTTGAGTACCATGGTCATGGCCTGAGTTGGATTGGACGGTTTGAGCACTTTACAGCTATAAAATGGTCGGCAGGGTAGGCCACGGTTGTGACTTTTCAGTGCCACGGTCGTGGCATTGAAGTGGAGGTTGCCAACTTTGAATGTTCTTCTCTTTCTTGGCTCGAACAATATAGAAATCAATCCCACGGTCGTGGGGTTTGAATGCCACAGTCGTGGCCTTCATTTGGCTTTTGGATTTTTGTCTTTTTGCTGTGGCAGACTTGATTTAAATCTCATGGTCGTGTCCTTGAAGGGCCACAGTCGTGGCATTTACTATTTCTTCATTTTTGCTTTCCTTTCTTCAATTTTTGCACCTCTAATCATTGAAAACTTTGAATATTGTCTTTCCAAGCATGATTATAAGAATTCTAACTTAAATACACAAAATCCATCAAATTCAATTGCAAAATGATTAAAATTATGGTTAGAATTATGCAAAATGTTGATGATAATTTCACTCTATCAATATGTTATTTAATTATAGTGTATATGTCGTATGCATATTGTATATATATTAACTTCTAAGAGAAAATATATACAAACTTTATATATTGCTTAATTATAATGTATATTTCATATATATATATATATATTGTGTTCCAGCCTTTATATATTGTTTAATTATAGTATATATGTTATGCATATATTATGTATATATATTGACTTCCAAGAGGCAAAATATCTATAAACTTTATATGTTGTTTAATTATAGTATATATGCCGTATACATGTTATGTATATGTTGCGTTCTAACATTTATATATTGCATAATAATAGTGTATATATATTGTGGACGTTGCATATAAACTATTTAACATATATATATATATATATCACTCATATATCACAAACAATACAAACACAAAATCAATCAAAATAAAATAAACAAAATTCAAAAATACTATTTTTTATTCAAGAACAAATAATAGGAAATACAAATTGAAAAGAGAAATGGAAAAATTACAAAAGAGGAAAAAATTTTCTTTAAAGGATTTTATTAAACATATAAAGTGCATTACAGTTGGAGAATGAAAAACTTCTATGTATTACAGTAGAAGAATAGAAAAACAAATAAAAACGTGCATAAAATATTTATGACACAAATGTATAAACAAATTTCCATATCCACCTCCTCTTGATCGTGGTTGCTTTCATCTTTTTTGCTTTAAATAATCATGAAATCGTGCTTGGAAAGGAAATAAAAATGAAGGAGGTGATAAAAGATAAAACCAAACAAACAAACAAACAGAGCACAAATAGGAAAAGAAGAGCAGCAGTTCCGAACCGAGAAAAAAAAAACTGAGAAAACAAAAGAAGTGTGTTAGAAACAAAAAGTCATACAATTGAAAATAAAAATTTAAAGAAAGTATAAATGAAAAAAAAAATTATAAATGAAAAAAAATAACCTTCATAAAATTGAAAAAAATAAAGTTAAACATATGTATATAGTGCAATTTCCTCTAAAGAAAATTAAAAGCTGTAAAATTTTTTTTAACTCAACTTAACTCAATAAAACCTTAATATCAAGTTAATTAGGGTAGGCTATATGAATTTTCTTTTTCCACTGGGAGCAATTATGAGTCATATCTTTGGAGAGATGTAAAACTGTAAGATTATATTAAATAACTTTTATTCAAGTTAGTTTAAGTCTATCCATGTCTCTTTTGGCTATATTTATCTTAATTTATTCAGTATGATTGACTAGTTTTTATAGAATATTTTAATGGTTCAAAATGTAATTCAATACTTTAAGGATTGAATAGTGTGGCTTTGGGTCAATTCAAAATGTATTTTTATTTTGTGTGGCTTTGGGGTTTTTTCACATGTCTGTGGAATGTTTAGTAAAGTGGGTTTTATATGGATTTTGAGTATTTTGGGTAGTTTTCAATCCACAAGTATGTTTTTCCCCATTCATAAAATTAATAATAAAATTCCTACTTCTTATAAAAAAAAAAAGGATTGAATAGTTTCTATAAAATAGTTTGTTTTTTGCTTAATGGCCGTGTTTGTTTTGCACTTTGAGAGATTTAAACATTTAAACTCACACCATCTCCATCGTTTACATGCACATGAAATGAAGTTTTTTTGTACATGTATTACTAGTATTTTTAAGACTTTTGATTCTTAAAATCAAGTTGATTAAATTTAATATGATTAATTCAGGAGTTTTCAGAATCTATAATTGTGTGTAGCAAAAATATTCTTAAAATATCAAAATATAATTGACAATAAAATTTAAATTTCTCTGTAAATTTACATGTATAATAAAATATTTAGCAATTTGTGGAAAGAGAATAAAATGTCAAATTCCAGTGGTCATGAACCAGGTACAAAATTCTTTTATTTTCTATTTATTATGGTGTTTTTAATTGTTTATTTGATAATGATGTCACTACCATATTAGACATGTAATTTAATTAGCTGTTACTGTAGTTTTCTATATTGAAGATGATGGAGAATTACAAATTATTGACAATAATACCCTATATGTTAGTTGAATTGAAAATAAGTCTAAATGACTTGATGGGTATAGTTGTGGTAGTGCAAGTGAGCCATACAAGCTATATAGTGAGTATGCCATTCAATTTTTTTTTTTAATGTTAGAAGTGGAACTACTAGATAGCATCTTTAAATTAGGGATATTTCTAAAAAAGAATATTGTTGTCCAAGACAAGGTTTTAGCTACGAAACAAATCCTCATGAAATATAATATCGTAGTTCATTAGAAACAAGAATTGGTTGAGCCGAAAACTCTGGAAGGATTATTTTTGCCATCTGATATGCTGAGTATTGATTGGAATACTAAGATTATGAGTTGGGGAATCTTTATATTTCTCATTGTGTTTCAGAGGTTGCCATGTTTTAGCAAAACTACCTGCTCCATCCTTACTTTGGGCTTAATATCTTACATGGGTTTTATTGATGAGTACAAATACAGCTGAAGCTCAAATGCTGAGAGTTATGACCTTTTTTTGAATTTTGTGGGCTGGTCTTATTGAGTTTTTTGATAATAGCAGTGGACTCAAATTGAAATAATCCCAACAATGTTGAGTTACTCCTTAGACTAATGTGAATATGTTACTGCAACATCTTAACTTTCAAACCATTTTTCAGAGGACATGAAATTTTTGCATTATATTTTGCCATAATTCTGCTCTATTAACTTTCTTTCACTTCTCATATAATGTTACTTCAAAGTCTCTTACTCTCATATGCTATTGTTTTGTTCATTGAATTACCAAAGATGCATACTGCTGGTTTGTAACAATCTGGTTCCATGCTCCTATTAGCTCGGTTCATGATAACAACATGGAAAATGCATTAGTCGTAAGTGGTAGACAAAAGTGCTGGGGTTCCTTTTTATTAGTTTTATTTTTTGGCTTGTAATATGAGGTTCTAAGGGTTTTTTTTACACATTTGTGGGTCCTTCAGTAGGTTGAGTATGTAAGGGATTCTGTCTTTTTTTGGGTAGTTTTTGCCTCACAAGTATGTTTTTCCCCTTTGAATTATGATAATAATAAATAATATAAACCATTCCTATAAAAAAAAAAAAGGAATTGGTTATGAAACTATAGTTCATTTTACTGTTAAAAATGACGTGTGAAAGATTACCAAATTTATTTCAAGCCACAATCACAAAATGATATCATCTAATGAGATTCATTTGTTCGGATCTAATTTGGGATCAACTATTCCTAAAGTTAATGTAATTGATTCAATGGTAAATACAAGCATAAGTACTAAAAATGTTTATTATTATATGTCTAATGAAGTTGGTGCAGAGTAAATATGTTGGGCTTACAAAAAGATATTGTTATAATTATGTTAATTAATAAGCAAAAGATGATAATAATTGAAGCATGTTACTGTCAAAGTCTTATAAATCATCTTAAATTTAGGAGAATCGAAGGTGATATATTCTTTTATTCAACTTAGGTTGATCAAAAGAATAGAATGACTGATTTTTCTTTTTGCGAGATGGAAAATCAATGATTGATTACAATTTTTTTTGGAGATATGGTTATTTTTGAACCCATTTATCACACAAATAGATATAACTTGATTTGTGTGCCATTTGTTGGGGTAAATCATCGTTGGCAAAGTTTTATGTTTTGATGTGAATTCCTGTTAGATGAAAGTGCGCCTTTTTTGATATAGTTGTTTAGGTCATGCCTAGAATCAATGGAAGGTAAAGAATCTGAACCAATAATAATTGGTCAAGCTCCATCAATAGCTAGTTTCATTAAAGAAAGTGTTTTCAAATAGTCAACATCCCTTATGTTATAGCATATTGTGAAAAATGCTCCTCCTCATTTGGGTATTTATAATTCAAATTCTAAGTTTTTCTTCATATTTTGAAAATTCTTACAAGGGAGTGAAACAAAAATTGAATTTCAATAAATATGAGATAAAATGATGAATGGATTTAGTGAACTTAAAAACCATAAATGATTGAATAATTTGTATGAAATTTACAAAAAAAAAAATAGTATCTTGCTTTGAACAAATATGTATTTTCAGGTGGATTTTTAAATATTCTCAACGAAGTGAAAGCACAAATAATGTAGTCAACAAAACTGCTCACTAAGTAAATTTGTGTTTTACTTTGAGAATTTTAGTAAAGGGATGACATTCAGAAGAAGAAAATAATGATTACCATTGTAAACAAGATTTGCTTCCTAGTGACATTAAAAGAAAGTGGCATATTGAACCATGCAACAAAAGTTTATACATATAAGATTTTTAAGTTATTTCAGAATGAGTTACTTAATGGGGTTGTCACTTGATTAGAAATCTAAGTCATGATAATATTTGCTCTTTTAAAATGATAAGAGAAAAGGAGAATTCAAGGACACATACAATCTATTTTGATTCATTTACTGTGGATATTAAATTTATTTTCAAGAAATTCGAGCTAATATGATTTTTATGTTAACAAGCATCATTGTAAAAAATGTGACTGAGATACCTAAACAATATATTTTAAGTAGATGGACAAAAAATATAAAGAAGAGAATGTTTAAATGTGAATAAAAAAGTCAATCTCTAAAAGATGATGAAGTTGAAACTATATTTTACAACACCATGATGAGATATGCATATGACCTAATTATGAAAAGGCAAAGAAATGAAAATACAAGACAATTGTGTCGAAGTGCTTCTCATAAAGTAAATTAAGAGGTTGACAAATAATTAATTATCAAGATTGCATTTGAGTAAAATGGGCCTTATATCAGAAAATGAGGATTTTGATGATGTTGATGAAGAGATATTCAAGGAGGATATAAAATCCGTGTTATATTCCTCAAGATTAAAACCCAAAAGTGTTTTAAATGCTATATTAAAGGGTCATTTTCAAAATCGGAGGACACAATCAAAGAAACAATAATCAAATTCATGTATATGCACTATATATATAGTTTTTTCTTTTAGTTTTATCATGACAATCTAATATTTTTTTTATTTGTATTAGGAAAAACTAAAAATTAGTGATTTATCATCTCAAATGACTATCTCCATGCCATCTTAATTGTCAAGACAATCACCAATGTTTATGACAATGCCAACCCAAATGTTAATGTATTCACCAATACCTTTGGTCATTCCATCCCAAATATCAACGCACTCATATATGGCTATGATTATGCCATCATAAATGAAAATATAATCACAAATGGCTATGGCAATGCCAACTCAGGTATGACTATTTCACTTATTATATATTATTTGAGGGAGAACTTAAAGATGATGATAGTAATTGTGCTTGTAAATTTTTTTTAGGCATATGGAGTTAATTGGAATATAAATGATAATATTCCATATATTTGCATGTTACAAAGCATTGAATCAAGAATACATTTAAGTCAAGTATGCAAATTTACAATTTATAGTACTTTTTCCCTTTTTATAATCATTTATTTTTTTTTACTTTAGCTAAATTTACAAATATCATTTCTTTTTTAAGGATCAAGTTCTAATGGCTACAAGAAATTTTAAGTTCTAAAATTTTGTTGAAGATTTTTTAAGTCCAAAGGTATATGAATATTTTCTTCTTTTGTCATTAAGTTCACAAGGATTATAATGATAAGCCTAATTCTTTCTCTTGGCCTTCTTTTTTTTCTTCTTTTTATGAAGGTGGCGTTGAGCTTCTTGTTTGTTCTCAATTCCTATTAAATTCCATTGTTAGATTGAGAAATAATAATTTTCGTTAAAACAAATCATTTATCAAATTTATTTGTTGGAGAGTTAATTTTTTCTAGTTGTGAGATTTTATTGTATATGTGGGTCTTAGTGACTCAAAGTCACAAAGGCTCTGGCCCATCTGTGATGAGCTAGCCCACTGAAGCCATCTTTTGATGCGGTGCGTTTTTGTGTGCAGAGTTGAAGATCTGCCTTACATGTGTGGTTCTCCTGTGCACGGGTTTAGGGTTGATATAAATACTCTAGTTATATTTACTGCGTTATCTTTTGTCTCTCTCTCTCTCTCAGCAGTCGGGTTTCTAGAGTTTTCTTTCTGTTTTCTTTTCTAGTTCTCTGTACTGGTTTCTCTTGTAAGGGCTTATTTTCTTTGATTTGTTTGAAGGGTGAGCTTTACAGTTTGTATCTTGAGAGATAGGGATGATCTGAGACTGCTGGCTTGTAACAGTTTCTGTCGATTTTAAAGTTTCTAAGGGATTGACTGAGGGGTTTTGTCTCCTCACCTTGGATGTAGCATTTACTGTGTATAAAGGTGAACCAAGTAAAAGATTATGTTGTTTGTATGTTTTGATGCTGTTTGTTATTCTGGATTGTGGCGATTATTGTTAGGGTTTCGATTTCCGATCGTATACCGTCACAAGTGGTATCAGAGCTTTCATCAGAAGAAGATCGAACAGGTGGTTTCTTTCTTTTCTGCTAAACTTTCTCTTTGATTTCTCGTTTATCAGTTTTAGGGTTACTGTTTGGGTAAGAGTGCCTGTTTCTTGGTAGATCTAGTTTTCTTTCCTTGTTTTTTTGTTAAGATTTGGTACTGTCGGTTGTTTAATCTTATGACAGGAAAGATCGATCGAAGGGAAGTGAACTGAGGTTCTCTTGGAAAACCCTAAGTCTGTGAACCATGTCGGTTGCCAAGATAAACGTAGAAAAGTTTGATGGTAAAGCCGATTTTACCATCTGGAAAGAGAAGATGTCCGGGATCTTGGTACAACAGAAGTGCAAAAGAGCACTTAGTGGCATCAAAACGCTGCCTGAGACTCTCAGTGAGGACGAAAAACAAGATATGATGGACCTTGCATACAGTACGATAATACTTAACCTTTCTGATGCAGTGCTCAGAAAGGTTAGAGGTATGAAAACTGCTCCTGAACTCTGGAATAAGTTGAACTCTTTGTATTTGGTTAAATCTGTGTCAAGAATTGCCTATTTGAAAGAACAGTTATTTAGTTTTAAAATGGACCCTTTAAAATCTGTTGATGATAACTGTGACAACTTTCAAAAGCTTGTTCTAGAGTTAGCTGATAGTGGTGAAGAGTTAAGTGATGAAAACCAGTCGATAATATTACTTAATTCTATACCAGAAAACTTTTGAATGTAAAAGATGCTTTAAAGTATGGTAGAACTACTATAGAAGTTGAGGATATTATGAATGCTTTGAAACTTAGGGAAATGGAGATGAAAAACACTAAAAAGAATGGTAAGTCAGAAAGTCTAGTTATTAAAGAGAAAACTAAAACCAAAAAGAAAAAGGATAAGTCTAAAACTGGAAATGGTAAGCCTAATCAATCTAACAACAGTGCTCAATCAAATAATGTAAATAGTCAGAATAATAACAATAGTTCTAAGTCTGAGAGAATTTGTTATTATTGTAAAAAGAAGGGTCACATTAGAAGATTTTGCAGGAAAAGGTTAGAAAAGTTAGGGCAAAGCAATGGTGAGGCTGGAGCAGTCAATACATCATCTCAAGATGATGATATTGAAGCTCTAACTATAACCAGTACAAGTAACACTGAAGTCTGGATCCTTGATTCAGCTTGTTCATATCACATGACCCCTAACAGGGATTGGTTTGCTAGTTATAATAGCTTAACTGGCTCCAATGTTCTAATGGGTAATAATTCTTCTTGTAATGTCCTTGGTATAGGCACTGTGAGGCTACTGTTAGATGATGGGAGGCAAATAGAACTAGGGCAGGTTAGGCATATTCCAGATCTTAGGAGAAATCTCATTTCCTTAGGGTTCCTAGAAGAGAAGGGTCTATACCATACTGCAAAAGATGGGGTTCTGAGAGTGTTTAAAGGGGACAAATGTATGTTAACTGGTCATAGGGTAAATAGATTATATCATTTAGATGGTAGAGTAGTTACTGGTACAACTAGTGCTACTGTGTCAGCAGCTGATGACACAATACTTTGGCATAAAAGGTTAGGTCATATAGGGTTCAAAGCCCTAGAACACCTAAGTAGGAAGGGAAATCTGGAAATCACACAGTTTGTGAAACCAGATTCCTGTGAGGGTTGTATCTTAGGTAAATCACACAAACACAGTTTCACATCATCAAGCTATAGAGCTGAAGAGTGTTTAGAGTATGTATATAGTGATTTGTGGGGTTCTACCTATGTTCCTATGTCTCTGTCAGGTTCACAGTACTTTGTAACATTCATAGATGACTTTTCTAGGAAAGTATGGATCTATTTCCTAAAGAATAAACATGATGTGTTTAAAACATTCTGTGAATGGAAGCTGCTAGTTGAAAACCTAAAGGATAAGAAGATTAAAGTACTTAGGACAGACAATGGTCTTGAGTTTGTGAATCAACAGTTCAATGACTTCTGTAAAACTAATGGGATTCTTAGACATAGTACATGTACCTATACTCCACAGCAGAATGGAGTAGCTGAAAGGTACAATAGGACCATTTTAAACAAGGTCAGATGTATGCTTGTTGAATCTAGCTTAAGTTCCAAGTTTTGGGCTGAAGCAGCACATACTGCTTGCTACTTAATCAATAGATCTCCATCATCTGTTCTGAATTTGAAATGTCCTAATGAGGTTTGGAGTAATAAACCTATAACCTACACACACTTGAGGGTATTTGGATGTATAGCTTACATTCATGATACACAAAGCAAACTTGATCCTAGAGCTAAGAAATGCATATTCTTAGGTTATCCTAGTGGAATCAAGGGGTATAAAGTGTGGTTACCAAAGGAAAACAAGGTTTCTGTTAGTAGAAATGTTACATTCAATAAATTGTTGTTTCCTAGTACTAACATGCAGGAGTTCAAATCTGAGGTACAATTAGAGAAGTCTCAAATTGAGGTGGAGCTTGACAGTTTTGTACAAACTGATCAGAATCCACCTCAAGTGATTAATGCAGGTGCAGGGATGGATACACAGGTACAGGGCAGATCATATGAGTCTAATCAAGAGGAGGAACAACCTGAACAGGTTCCTGAACCTGAACTGGATGACTACCAGTTAGCAAGAGATAGACAAAGGAGACAGACCAGAAGACCTGCCAGGTTTGAGGATTACATCTACAATGTTGTTAATTCTGAACTGACCTCCTTTGCTCTAGTTACTGCAGCTGCTGTTGAAAAGGATGAACCACTTGATTATAAGGGTGCAAAGCAGAGTATATACTGGGATAAGTGGAAAAGGGCAATGGAAGAAGAAATGTCTTCCCTAAGGAAGAATCAGACCTGGAGATTAGTACCTAAACCATTTAATAGAAAGATTATTAAATGTAAGTGGATCTTTAAGAGAAAACCACCTATACCTAGTCTTGAGAAGGAAAGATTCAAGGCCAGGTTAGTTGCTAAGGGTTTCTCTCAAAGAGAAGGTATTGATTACAATGAGGTGTTTAGTCCTGTTGTGAAACATGTTTCAATTAGACTGTTATTGTCAATTACTGCTTTGCTGGACCTTGAACTTGAACAGTTGGATGTTAAAACTGTCTTTCTCCATGGTAATCTGGAGGAAGAGCTGTATATGTCACAGCCTGAGGGTTTTGTTGAAAAAGGTAAGGAAAACCATGTGTGTTTGCTGTTAAAATCCTTATATGGCCTTAAACAGTCCCTTAGGCAGTGGTATAGAAGTTTTGATGACTTTATGCTTAGTTATGATTTTAAAAGAAGTAGCTTTGACCCTTGTGTGTACTATTCTGTTGTGTCTGAAAATGTGTATATATACTTGCTTCTCTATGTTGATGATATGTTAATTGCATGCAAGGATATGAATGAGATTGTTAAGTTGAAAGGTATGCTTAATACTGAATTTGACATGAAGGATCTAGGTCCTGCCAAAAAGATATTAGGCATGAACATAGAGAGAAATAGGAGTAAAGGCACACTGTTTTTAAACCAAAAAGATTATATACTGAAATTCCTAGAAACTTTTGATTTAAATAAAGGAAAAATTGTTTCTACTCCTATTGGTGCTCACTTTAAGCTGTGTTCAACCATTAAACCTTTGAATTTGGCTGAATCAAGTTATATGTCAGGTGTTCCATATCAGAATGTGGTAGGTAGTCTTATGTATGCTATGGTTTGCACACGACCTGATTTGGCTTATGGGGTGAGTCTGGTTAGCAGATTCATGTCCAACCCTTGTAAGGAACACTGGCCAGCTGTTAAATGGTTGTCAAGGTATCTTAAAGGGTCAAGTAATGTTGGTTTGTTGTTTAAAAGGTCTGACTGTAATGTGTATGATATTGCTGGATTCTGTGATTCTGACTTTGCAGCAGATCTTGATAAAAGAAGATCTTTGTCTGGCTACTGTTTTACCTTTGCTAATAATGTTCTAAGCTAGAAAAGCAGCTTGCAGCATATAGTAGCCTTGTCTACAACTGAAGCTGAGTACATTGCCTTGACAGAGGCAATCAAAGAAGCCATTGGGCTGAAAGGTATAGTTACAGAGCTGGGTCTCCTGAATGGTAAGGTTTATGTGTTTTGTGACTCCCAAAGTGCCATACATTTGAGTAGAAATAACATGTTTCATGAAAGAACAAAGCATATAGATGTTAGATTGCATTTTATAAGAAATGTGGTTGCAAAAGGTGAGGTAAGTGTGGAAAAAATTCATACTGATGTTAATCCAGCTGATATTATGACTAAACCTGTTTCTGTTTCAAAATTTCAGGATGCCTTGGGTATGCTTGGAGTTTTGAAAGCCTAAAAGTTAAGCTTCTGTTGGTGATTACCCTGAGGAACAAATTCCTGAAGTCATTCCCTTTGGATACTTGGAGTCAAGGTGGAGATTGTGGGTCTTAGTGACTCAAAGTCACAAAGGCTCTGGCCCATCTGTGATGAGCTAGACCACTGAAGCCATCTTCTGATGCGGTGCATTTTTGTGTGCAGAGTTGAAGAACTGCCTTACATGTGTGGTTCTCCTGTGCACGGGTTTAGGGTTGATATAAATACTCTAGTTATATTTACTGCGTTATCTTTTGTCTCTCTCTCTCTCTCAGCAGTCGGGTTTCTAGAGTTTTCTTTCTGTTTTCTTTTCTAGTTCTCTGTACTGGTTTCTCTTGTAAGGGCTTATTTTCTTTGATTTGTTTGAAGGGTGAGCTTTACAGTTTGTATCTTGAGAGATAGGGATGATCTGAGACTGCTGGCTTGTAACAGTTTCTGCCGATTCTAAAGTTTCTAAGGGATTGACTGAGGGGTTTTGTCTCCTCGCCTTGGATGTAGCCTTTACTGTGTGTAAAGGTGAACCAAGTAAAAGATTCTATTGTTTGTATGTTTTTGATGCTGTTTGTTGTTCTGGATTGTGGCGATTATTGTTAGGGTTTCGATTTCCGATTGTATACCGTCACAATATATTTTACAATTGGCTTAGAGAAATAATATGTACTTGAATTTGAATTTATGTAAAAAATCTCTATTTAAGATTGTTATTTCAATTTTATATTAGTTGTCTTCTTTTCTTATTAGGTGGTACTCAAATATTAAGTACTAATAATAAGTATTTATATTATCTAAAAGAATATCAAGAGGAGTAAAATGTTCAAGATTAAAAAATTATATTTTTTTTATAAATATTTGTTTAATTCATACGTTTATCTGCTTGTTCAAATGTATAATTTTTGTAACTATTAGTTTAAATGATGCCCCTTTTTCGTCCATCACCTTGTTTCTCTAAGTCACTTTTATATAGTGTAGATAAAAAGTAGAATAAATACAGAGGCAAACCAATATTATGGTGAGGGGGCCTTCCTCAAGTCAGATTTCCGAGTCGACAAAAACTACTTTTTTAATCCTGGCTTAAATGACATTTTCCTTGATGTCCTTTTCGCTAGGTCTAAAAGCATCCGAAAAAAGGAAATATTATATATATATATATTTTCGCCCCACAATTCTAAACGTTATAAAATTTAACTTAATAATTTTAAATATTCAATTATGCGGTTGATTTTTTTTAAATTCAATTATTTTAAATATTTAGTCATATAAATATTAAAAAAATATATACAATATTAATTATTTAACAACATAATTTTAAAAAATAATCAAATGTACTATTTTAATGAAAAGAAAATAAAATTTTTATCGTACTTTTTACATAATGACAACAATTAACTCTAAAAAATATTTTTTATTATTTAATTTCTTATTTTTAACCCTAATATATTATGGATTTTCTTTAAAATTGTAGCCCTAGAGTTGCTTTTAAATTCAATTGCAATGTATTTTTGTTTTTTATTGTGAATTCAATTGCAATATTTTTTTATCAAATATATATATAGCCCTCCGAACTTATAGTGTTTAGTTACTTTGTCTTTTAAATTTTATTTTAATCACTTTGTCTTTTGTATTTGTCCATTTTGTATTAAGAGATACATATATTAATGATTACTAATAATTTTGCCTATTGTATAATTTATATCAAATAGATATTTTAGTGACTCATTGTGACTCGGTGTGACACAATAAGTTTGTGTTTGTAAGTTAAAAAAAATATGAGTTTAGGGGATTATATAGTTAAATTGAAAGTTCAAGGGGCAAAGTGACTAAACACTACAAGTTCAGAGGGCTACATATGTATTTAACCTTTTTTTTAGTTATAATTATAGCCCAGTTCAAATTTAGTTCTAATTAAAAAGGCTGGATCAAGTTTGGTTTCAATAGAAAGGTCCAAACTAAATTCAGTCCAATTTTTTAAAGTTTGAATTAAGTCCGGTCCAATGTTAAAATTAAATTTAAGCCAATTCTTAAAATACAGACCAACTCGGTTTGCTTGACATGCCAAATTCAATATGAGCTATGCTCATATGGAATTGGACATCCCTATTAGATATGAGCACAAGCTCATATCGAATTGGCTAGGCCAAATTCGAGATTAGTTCATAATTTTGGCTTAATTCAGTTTCCATGCAAATTTAGATATCCTAATTGGATTTAAACTCAAAGGCATTCAAATTAATGAGCCAAAAAGTCACCCTAATTGTTACCTATAAATACAAAGCCACAATCAACAAAAAGGGGACGACAATTAATAGAGGTTACCGTGAGCAATTGGCAGATATAATTAACAACCGAGAGCCACAAAAGAAAACAATGAGACACAGAAGCAGTAGCCATTAAAAGCAATAATCCAGAAATCTTACCGGGAGCAATAATCAAATATTGTTAGAGGTAACAAACAATCTTTGGATTGTTTGAACAACAGCTGTGATTATCATTTAAACATATAACTAAAGGAAAGGCAGAAAGCTAAAACAAGGAGAATCAGTGAGCTTGGTTCAATAGACACCTTGGTGGAGCTAACAACGTAGATTTGATTTCATTAATTACTTTGAATTAATCATCCTCATTGTTAGTTGTTAATTGTTTAGCTTTTGATTCCCTTTAATTGCAACACCCAAGACCAATTCATGTAAATAAATTATTCTCTAGCTTTGTGAACTTCATGAGACATTAATTCAAAACCCTAATCCTAGATTTAAAACCCTAACTCATGTGATTACACCTTAGTTTCTAAGATCTACATGCCTTGATTTTAACTTAGTCTTAAAACCCAAAATCATGTAATTAAACTTTAGTTTGGATATTAACCCTAATTATGCATGCGTTAACCCTAGCTTGGAATATTGCAAGATTTAAAAACTAGTTTAAGATTAAAACCTTAGCTTGTATCCTAAAACCCTAATTTTGCAATCGAAACCCTAATTTAATGGTGAAACCCTAATTTTGGGATTGTTCAAGCATTAATTTATTATTATTTATTTATGATGGATAATATGATTTACTTATTTATGATGAATGATTGAATGTTTATTTATCATTATTTGGATTTTAAGAGAGATGTAAAAGGCATATTTCTACTTTGTGTGTTCCTTGTTTATTTTAATTTTAAGAATTTTGAACCATTGTAAAGGATATATTTCCACCAATTGGTGGGTATCCTATTTTATTTATTTATTTATATGGACCTTGAGACATTGTAAGGGCATGTTTCTGTCTTTTATTTAGTTCATGATGTCCAATACAGTTCCGAGTCAGTCATCTTGAAAGTCTTAGACTTGATATTCCAAAAGGAAAAAGGGTGAAATGATAAAATGCTATGTCCAAAAAAAGAGCCAAAAAAATTTTAAAAAAAGAAAAGAAAAGGGTATTGAGTTTTTGAAAAAGCAAAAGGAAAAGATTAAGATTGTCCTAAAAAAATTCATATATTTGCTAAGAAGATGGAAACACATTCAAGCTTTGCCCAGAGTTTAAGAATGCTCTCAGCTACCTATGGCTCCAACAGAAAATTTACAATATGAAAATCTGTTAGTAGTATCACATCAGCTCCAATTTAAAAAATGGCCTTCACTTAGCCAATATCCCTTATAGACCCCATTTCAAGCCTATTGAATACCTGTTGATTTCTCTTGGTAGGTGGAGTCTATTAGTGGAGAGTGTTTGAATAAGCATGCATATGAGATAGACCATATTTAATCTTAATGAGACCTTTGGCCAAGTAATGTGTATGTGCCTATCTGAAGTGCAATAACTCTTGCTCAAATAGAAATAATTCCCAAATTTAGTACGATAACTAGAGTTTTGAAGTTATAGTTGTATTAATTTGAAAGACAAGTCCTGATTTATATTGATACTAATTTGACAAAGCCAACATTTGATTTCAAAATTAAAATAAAATTTAAAAAAAATATTTTCTTGTCACGTGAGCCATCAAACTTAGGAAAGTGCGTTGCACTATTGAACCTTAAAGGACATATTGGGTAAGGTATGCTAATGAACGAATTGTTCACAAGGCTATGAAAAAGTTACCAACTAAGGTGCTGCCTCATGGTTTGAAATGGATGTATCCTTTATCCTTTATCTCTAACTATCCTGCTTGGGCCCCCTATTACTCATGTTTTCTATATCTTGAAGATGAATCTATAGATGTGACATCTCCTGATGATCCAATACAAGGCCTAAATGAACATCTCAAAGGTGCCAATGGAAGTCCTATGGCCTATCACATCAGTGCATGAGTCAGTATAATAACTGCAAGTATTATTCACACATATCATGTATACGTAACTATATCACATTGCATTCTTGTTGTCTTGTGTTGCCTATTCTTTGTTACAGTGAACAATTGATACTTTATGAAGCAAACAATGAAAAACATAGATAGCGTCAGGGGGCATGAAAGGCCCATTGCTTGAGAAAGATCCAATTACTTGGCAAAAATGGAGACACATACTTGCACAAAGAATAAGACCAAAGTATTTGTTGAAGCCTAATGAACACAAAATCATCGGTTTGAGCCTACACAGGGGGCAAAGCTTATCTTTTTAATTTTTGATTTTATGAATGTATAAAATATTTTTAGACTCTCTTTCAATGTTCTACCATGTCGGGGGGTAAAGAGAGGATATAAAGGCTAAAGAGCTAAAAAATAGCTGAATTATTTGCAAAGCAGAATCCATTAAAGAATGGAATAAGTGGCTAGAAGAAAGACAAAACTCTCAAATGAATGAAAATATAAATGATTGCTTAAAGAAAGCCAAAACTCTCAAATGAAAAAAGATACAAATGATGAGTAGAAGAAAGCCAGAACTCTCAAATGAATGTTAGAAGGTCAATCAAGCTAAAAGAGATGAAGTTGATGGCTAGAAGAAAGCTAGAACTCTCAAATGATGGAAGATTAATCAAGCTAGAAGAGCTTAAGTCGATGTAGGACGAGGGTCGATAACCTAAATCAGGATATTGCAGGTCCAGAACCCAAACCTGCTCAGATATTATGGTTTAAAACCCAACTAACTCAGATATTGTAGGTCTAGAACCTAACAACTCAGATATTTAGGTCCAGAACCCAAACCAACTCAGATATTATGGGTCCAAAACCCAAACCAGCTCTGATATTTAGGTCCAAAACCAAAACTAGCTTAGATATTACAAGTTAAGAATCCAAACAAGTTCAAGTACAGAGATCCAGAACCCAAACTAATACAAGGATCCAGAACCCAAACCAATTCATGGGTTTAGAACCCAAACCAGTTCAAGTATAAAGGTCTAGAACCCAAATCAATTCACGGGTCCAGAACCCAAATCAGTTCAAGTACAAGGGTCTAGAACCCAAATCAATTCACGGGTCCAAAACCTAATCTATCAAAGCAACTCAGATTTGTTAAGACATTCATGTTTTCCAAACCAGCTCGAAGTATCTAAGATCAACTCAAAACCTATCAAAATAAATTGCTTTTCACTCTGAATAAATTCAAGATCGTTCAAATAGGGGGCAAGACTGTAGATCCTTAATTTTGGCCTAGTTTGAATTCAGTTCTAATTAAAAAGGCTAGATAAAGTTTGGTTTTAATATAGAGGCCCAAATTATATCTAGTCCAATTTTTTAAAGTTTGAATTAAGTTTTGTCCAATGTTAAAATTAAATTTGAGTCGATTCTTAAAATACAAACCAACTTGATTCTGTTTGATATACCAAATTCAATATGAGTTATGCTCATATCAAATTGGTAGGCCAAATTCAATATGAGTCCATAATTCTGGCTTTATTTAGCTTCCATGCAAATTTAAGTATTCTAATTGGATTTAAACTCAAAGGCATTCAGATTAATTAGCCAAAAAGTTGCCCTAATTGTTGCTTGTAAATACAAAGCTACAATTAACAAAAAAGGGGCGACAATTAATATAGGTATCCGTGAGCAATCAGCAGATATAATTAACAACCGAGAGCCACAAAAGAAAACAGAGAGACACAGAAGCAGTAGCCATTAAAAGTAATAATCTAGAAACCTAACTGAGAGCAATAGCCAAATATTGTGAGAGTTAACAAACAATCTTGGGATTGTTTGAACAGCAGCCGTGATTATCAATTAAACATATAACTAAAGGAAAGGCGGAAAGTTAAAACAAGGAGAATGAGTGAGCTTGGTTTAATAGACACCTTGGTGGAGCCAACAACACATGTTTGATTTTATGAGTTACTTTGAATTAATCATCCTCATTGTTAGTTGTTAAATGTTTGGCTTTTGATTCCTCTTAAATTGTAACACTCGAGACCAATTCATGTAAATCAATTATTCTCTAGCTTTGTGAACTTATTATTGCATTATGAGACATTAATTCAAAACCTAATACTAGATTTAAAACCCTAACTCATATTATTACACCTTAGTTTCTATGATCAAACCCTAAATTACATGCCTTGATTTTAGCTTAGTCTTAAAACCCTAAATTATGTAATTAATCTTTAGTTTGCATATTAACCCTAATTTTACATCTGTTAACCCTAGCTTGGAATATTGCATGACTTAAAATCTAGTTTAAGATTAAAACCTTAGCTTGTATCGTAAAATCCTAATTTTGCAATTAAAACCCTAATTTGATGGTAAAACCCTAATTTTGTTAGTTCAATCATTAATTTATTGTTATTTTTATATGATGGATGATATGATTTACTTGTTTGTGATGAATGATTGAATGTTTATTTATTATCGTTTGGATTTTAAGGGAGATATAAAAGGTATGTTTCCACTTCGTGGGTGTCTTATTTATTTTAATTTTAAGGATTTTGAATCATTATAAATGGTATATTTTCAACAATTGATGGGTATCCTATTTTATTTATTTATTTGTATGGACTTTGAGACATTGTTAGGACATATTTTCATATTTGTATAGGTGCCCATTTTATTTATTTGTTTGTTTGATTGATTTATAATATGATGATTATTTATTTTCTATAATTGTATGTAATATGAATAGTATTATAATAATGTAAGAATTCAATAATATTTAGACATGAAAAGAAGATTGGTTCCAATGAACTGGGCATTATAGGGGTGCTGGGTCACTTTTCACATTCCCTATATATACCTAACTTTCTAAATCAAGTAGGGTTTAGGGTTTTCTTAGGAATCAAGTAATCCACCCATTTCTACCTTTCTGGCCTGTCCGGGTAGCGACTCTAATTCTCCGAGTTTAGGCTCGTATTCTCTAAGGCCTAAAACCTAACAATGTCGAAGTCTCAGGAACCATTTCAGCATGAGTGGGGGCGAAAATTTTCGCTCACACAATGGTTTAATAATGTTGAAATTAGTAATTTCTTAGCAATTGAAGATAGAAAATTGGAAATTTTCTTTTGATGATATTACTTAAATTCTCTCTTTTGGATCAGTTATTATAGACATTCATATAAAATTAATTTTTTTGAACTTAAAATATGTCTTTGCTAGTTGATTTAATATTGTGTGACTAAAGTTAAAATTATGTTATATTTAATTCTTAATACAAAATAAAGAAAAAGTAATATTGTGTATACAAGGAATATAATTGGGCTAATTATATTTATAAGTGATAAACAAAGGTTATGTAATTAAGGAATTAAAACATAAATAATTGCCTCTGTCAAGATAAAAAAAATAAACAACAACTGATTCTTTTTAATTTATAAATGACTAATTTGCTAAATTTTTTATAAACTTGTGATCAACAAAATATGGTTAAGTTACTAGTGGAATAATTATGTTACAAAATCTTTGTGTTAAGGTACGTATGTTAATGAATTTGGCTTACTCCAAAAAACCATCTAGTGAAGGAATGATTTAGGGATTTCTAATGGTGGATTTCAGATTTCAATCTCTCTCTTTCAATCTAATCATCTCTTTCTGCTTAGGTTTTGATTTAGGGATTTCAACTTACCAATTTCTAGTTTCTTCATCTATCTGATCTTAAGTTTTGAGGTAGGGATTTCAATCTAATTATACCTAAATCAAATCTAATGTTATGAGCCTAAGAAAGTTGTCTTAGGGAGTTAATAATTTTCTGGCTAACATAGATTCAAAGTCTTTCTACCAAGAAAAAATCCACCCACTATTCTTCTATTGAATTGTCAGTTTAAGGCTTATATAATCTTTGCATACCTTTGTTTCTCTTTTTCTCCTTTTCTCTTTGCTCATTAATGGGAATACCTTTATTGCTTATTTATTATTTGTGTGGGATTCTCTTTTTTACTATGTTTTTATATAACAATGTTTGTTTTTGTGGTTATTTTGATGATGCATATTGATAATAATATAGGGATAGTTCAATTTCTCATGGTGTAAGAGGTGAGGATGGGAATTAATTTTAAGAAAAAAAAAACTCTTTTTAGTAGTTAGAAGAGCTCTTATAAATTATATCATCAATATAAAAGGCAAAGGATGAGAATATCAGTATCTTACCTTTTCAAGTAGAGAGTAGGATCATTATCACTTTTCATAAACCCATTTGAACAAAAAAAGAGTATCTATTTTTTTGCACCATGCCTTGGGTGTTTGCTTTAACCTATAAAGAGCCTTTTTTAACTTGTAAACTTTGTCTTCTTTGCCACTACTGATAAACCCTTCAGGTTGAGTAACATACACTTCCTCTAAAAACTCTCCATTCAAAAATGAAGAGGCAGATTTAATTGAGCAGTAAAAGCCAAGAAAATTCTTACTGTTTCAAACCTTGTCGATGGAGATAATATATCTTCATAGTCCATGCCATATGTTTGTGCATACCGCTTGACTACTAGCCTTGTCTTAAGCTTTTGAATACCCCCATCAACATGGTACTTGGTTTTGAATACCCACTTAAACCGAATAGCATTTTTCCTTTTGGGTTGATTCACCACCCATATGTCATTCTTATTTATTGCACCTGGCTTTTATTTCTACTTTGCACCACACTTCCTCTTTAATTTCTTCTTCTAAACTGGTTGGCTTAGCTATAAAAAAGAGGCATATATGGAGTCATATATCTCCTTAAGAGATCTGGTCTTTCATGGTGGAGTCTCATATGAAGAATCAATAGAAAATAATGCTTCTCTCCTACTTAGAGATGAAGATGTGGAGCTGCCCGTGTATGGAGTTAATGGAGTGAAAGTTGTAGGAGTTGCATCCACTTCTATGCTTGAAAAATCTTTGTTTGAGATGGCATTACAATCGTTGTACCACCTTCTATTTTGCCCCATTTCCAGCTTATACTTTCATCAAACACCACATTTTCGGCTTATAGGGTTGTATAACCTATATGCTTTGGATTATAAAGAATATCTAACAAAAATACAATTTTCAAACTTGACATCTAATTTTTATCGGTTTAGTGTAATTAGTCAAAGAGGAAAAACAACAAAAAACTTTTAAGTGGCATACCCATGGCTTTATACCTATCCAAGCTTCATGAGGGGTATGATTTTGGACAATTTTTTTTCTGGTGAAATACTGAGTAAATAGACAACTGCTGTGACTGATTCAACCCATAATTCATTTGGCAATCCCTTATTTACTTGCAACAAGCTTCTTGCCATTTCTACAACCGTGCCATGTTTCCATTCAGTCGCACCATTTTGTTCTAGTGTATATAGTGCTGTCAAGTCCCTATGAATGTCATTTTCTTTGCGAAAAATATTGAATTCTTTAGATAAAAACTCACAACCGCTATTCGTATGAAGAGCTTGATGTAGCTTCCTTTTTTGCTTCTCAACAAGTGCTTTGAAACTCTGAAAGTTTTCATAACTTTTTTATTTAAGCTTAAGAAGTACATCCTACTCATGCAACTAAAATCATCAATAAATAAAAAAAATATTTACTACCACTAAGAGATTTTGTATTCATAGGCCCACACCAATCAACATATACCAATTCAAGACATGGGTATCTCTCCAAGATTTTCCTCTAGGGAAAGACTTTCTACTTTATGAAAGAGAATGAACTTATTTACCAGTATACCAACAACTTATAAGTTATTAAATCTTTAATTTTTCATATACTTATAAAATATAAAGCACAAGAGCCAACCAAGTTAAACCGGTTGAAGTGCAACTTGGTAATAAAGCTGGTTCCATTTCCAGTCAAATTTTAAAAATACTGCTTTTAATTAAGGGGAGATAGATGAGAGCATAAACAAGGGAGAAGGAAAGAAGTTTGTCTTAAGGGTTTTGGCTTAAAGGTTATTTTAAGAAATAAAAAATAATTTTTATTATTTTATTTGACTTTTTTTGATTGACTATGAGAAAAAGCACTTAAAATCTAACGAAAGGATCATTTATTTCATTGGATGAATTCAAATTGTAAGGATAATATTAAATTAATTTTTCAAATTATAAGTTATGATGAGCGTACTTCTCCCAAATATTTAAAATAGCTTATCTTATCCTAATTTTAAATTTTAATTTTAATTATATTTATTTGATGAAAATGAATTGAACATTAACCTATGACATCCATTGCCTTTTCTAACCACTAATCACTAAATTTTCAATTCTATATTGAATATTTTTGTTAATTAATTGCTTCTTATTTCTCAATCATACAATTGACTATAATTGCAACGAAAATTTGAGAAAATGATAAAATAATTTAATTTAAAAAACTTAGATACAAATATAATATATTTTCCTCAAGAAACAAAAATGAAAAGACCTATCTATTCTCAATATTTTTCGTAATAACATATAAAAAAATTAATATATTTTACAAAATAAATATATAAAATTTCATTATCAACAATTTGTCAACTAGCAATTTTGACCTCAATCTTCCATTCTTTACAACAAATATATATAATTAACAACTGAATTTCCCTTGTACAAGCATGAAAAAAAAAAGACAATAAAGGAATCAAATATATAAAAATTTCATTGGCAACTCCTTGACTTTGAACTCCCTTTCTTTAACAGACAAAAACAAGTGACTCAATCGCTCTAGAGAACTAAAAGCAACACCAGCACTGGAATGATCATGCCAATTACACCTCGTTCATGTGAAAATTTTACAGCCCCTGCATTCACAAATACAAAGCAGCCAAAGAATTTGAAATTTTAACTTTGTGGCTTCGAGTAGAATTCAAAATGCTCAAAAACTTTCTATGTTATGAAATAAGTTCTCAATCATTTAATTGAATAAAAGACAACAATTACTAATTACCTTGATTTAAAGGGATTGAATAGTTGAAATAGAATTGGAAATCATGATACCACATACTACAACTAGACCCATAAATCTCCCATCCTCTCTTATTCCCAATTGTAGTTCTAAAAGTCGTCAATAGATCATCAAAGCACCTGCCACAGTCACTTCTGCTAATGTCTCTACTGCACTGACCCATTCCATACCTTTTCCCTCTTTGTCCAACATCCAAAATCGCAGTCTGAAACATAAGTGGCTGCTCAGGAGCAGTAGTAGCAAGCTCTTTCATGAAATCAAGTCCTTTAGAAACAACATTTGGATCATCAAAATCTGTATCATTAGCTAACGCGATTGCTGATTGATCCCATACACCAAAGAAACTGACATTTGAATAACGAAGAAAACACCAATTAAGCCAAATAGTAACATTTTTGCTAGTTGAGCAGCTGCGCACGGAAGTAGAATTCTTGATGCAAGCTGCGCAGTCTGTATCAGAAATATCACCTCTACATTGCGTAAGGCCATAAATACTGTTAGTACCCTTTCTAGCTGTGGTTGTGTAGAATCCATTGTGAATAGGCCCATTTTCAGCAATTGAATTCAGTAGATTTTTGAGATGGGTTTGGTATTGTTGGTTCTCAAGAGTAGCATTATCAGAAACTGAACACTGCGATCCAAGAATCTGATTAGTGTCAGCCTGAGAAAGAGTACTAGATAATAAAAAGATTAAAGTTGACAATAAAATGAAAATCTCCATAACCCTTTATTTGAGTCTAAAGGGAAAAGAGAGAGAAAGGTCATGAAAGAGCGGAAGTGCTCTTAAGTTATATTATTATTTAGAGCATAGAAAAAAAAAAACAATCAAATCATGGCATTTTTGCTTTATGAATGGTAAAGTCAACTGATATACTTGGATTGCCATTATATGGAGGATGAATATATGCTCATCACTACAAAATTGAAGTCAACCAAATTAATCTACTTTGGTTTTAGCATAATGCCCCCATGTTAATATGTTTAGCCATTTAATTATAAAACTAAAAGTTTCTTTTTTGTTTTCTTAATCCATATAGAGTATAATAGTTATTAATTGAAACCACTTGATCATACATATATATATATATATATATATATATACTTTAGCCAATATATAAAAAAAATATTGAAATTAATTGGAAGTAGCTAGCAAGTTGCTTCTACTTAAAAGATTGATTTGATTACTTAAAATATTGGATAAGCATAAAAAGTAAGGATTCATTTATCATTACGAACGTGAATTTATTGCAACTTAATAATTTTTTCTTATGATTATAACGCATACATAAAAGCAGCAGCAAAAAAAATTAAGTGAATTAATTTTCTGTTTGAAAATTCTGAATTTATAAAATTTCAATTTAAATAGATTTATTTTATTAATTTTCTTATTTAGAAGAGATTAATTTATAAAGATAAATCCGACATAAATAAAAATCACGTTATTTAAAAAAAATAATTAATTAAAACTTAATTATAGTCTACAAGCTAAAAGAAAGTATAGTCAAATTGTACATTATTTTAATATTTTCTTAGAATTGAAAAATGAAAATGTAATATCAGTTAGGTTTGATAGTCTCCACTTTTATGTAGTATCACTTTACCATCAGGTTAAAACACTAGTAATTTTTATTCTTTAAAGCTTCATTATTATTTAACTATTGCTAAATAAAAAATATAATTAAAAAATTATTATTTTTATGATAATGTTTTACAATAATGGTTGCATAAAAATTCAATTTTATTTGATAGAGTTGAATTAAATTCAATTCTTTCATATAAATTTTCTTCAAAAATAAATGATTGGCTATGTGAATTCATTCAAAGAAAGAAGCAGATTTCAACTCATTACAATAATCATATACGGCTACATATATATTGAAATTGTAATTAATTAATAAGATTCACCAGCTTGTTGTTTTGAATTGATTTTTTTTTTAATGTTTATTATTCTTGACCATACTGATTTCAATTAATTTATAAAACGGATCAAGTTGCTATAATATAATTGCAAAGGAATCATGTCAACTTTTTCTTCTTGAGGACGAGACCAATTAGAAAAATATGATAATTCCTTTTTATAAAAGAATATAAAATGTTGGGAGTTGGTCAAATATTGAATCGAATTAATTTAACTTGCAACTTGTAAGAGCATCACTGCCTGAAAAAAAAATGCCCAAATATAACTCTTCATGAGCCAGGTGAACAGTGAATGGGCTTGTTTCACTTTCCTCAGCATCAATTCATCTCTACCAAAACAATTTTTACTACTGTAATATATATTATGAGTTTTTTTCCTAACAATTTTATAAAAAATTCAATAAGATATGAAGTATATGATAAAAAAGAAATATACATTTATATAATTTTTTATATTTTTAATATAAATCTCATTATTATATTTTGTATTATATTATTTTAAATTCAATAAAGATATAATTTTTGTATTTGTTTATATATTTTTATATTATCTAGTTGTATATTAAATATATATTTTCAATTTATTAATTATTATAAATTGAAAGTTGGATTTTTTTAAAATTTTGAAATTTAAATTTTGAGCAAATTTAGAAGAAAACAGAAAAATATATATTTTGTAATATATTTTTCATACAAAACCTATATAATAAACTCTTTCTAACATGCATAAAGAGTAAAGTAAAAAATTCAAATAAATCTCTCAAGTATAACCACCTTCTCAACTCAACCCTTAAAAATTTTTTTTGACTAAATATACCTTTTTTTTGTTTTTTTTTTCAAAAACGGGTCATTTAGATCCTTATAATTAGAAAAAAGTTAATTTACTATTAAAATATTAAGGTGGCATTATGAGACCCACTTTATTCACATTATATTTTAAAAATATTAAAAATATATTTTTAAATAATTAAAAATAAAATAAATATATTTTTATATAACTAAAAATATATTTTTAAACATATTAAATAAAAATTAAATAATATAAAACAAGGTAAAAATAAAAAAAAATGAAAATTAATATATAGATATATATCAACATATATATTAAAATTTTTCAAATAAGAAAAAGAATTTATTTTTATTAAAATTAAAAACATTTAGAATTCATAAAAAATATTTTTTCGCGACTGTGACTAAATAAAAAAAAAACATTTTCTACTATCATATATATGTGACAATTTATAAAAAAATTTAAATTTAGAGAATATCAAATCATGAATTAAAAACTATGAAATTTAATTTTTTTTATCATATAGAAATTAATATTTCAATTAAAATCATTATTTGTAATTTTTATTTTTTAAATAATATAAAATGTTTATTTTTATAATCTGTAAAAATTATTATTTTTCAAATATTTTCAAAAATATTTATTTTTTATTGTAAAATTATTAAAAATATATTTTTAGTTATTTAAAAAATATAAAGTGGATTCTATAGTGCCACCTCAAATATTTTAATGGCAAATTAATTTTTCTTTAATGGTAAGAGTCTAAGTAGCCAATTTCTAATTAAAAAAAAAGATATATTTGATAAATAAATTTTAAGGGCATATCATTGTCATATTATATGGCTTATTTAAACCTTTGGCCTAAAGAGTAATTGAGTATTAAACATGAACTCCAAGTTTTTAATTTCTTTAAAATTTGACAAATCTAATTGAAATCCGCAAAATGCAACAAGCGGATTAGAATTTGCCTAAAAACTAAACTACTAGCACAATTATTCATTGTTTTTTTTCCCATCGCTTATGATTTTCTGTTATAACAAAAGTTAATGGTTTTATTTATGCTTTTCATTTAGAAGAATAATAATTGAATGAAAATAAACTCGAAAAGGGAACAAATATTGCAACTTTCTTTGTAAAAAATTGATTTAAAATGAGATAGAAGTAAAGATTTATTGGATTGTGACAAGGATGCAGCTCTCTTCCACTTTATCCAAACACTTTGTCCTTTTAGTCATGAAGATTTGATGGGTGTCAATAAAAGAAATTAATAAACAAAAGAAGTGGATGAATAAAACAGAAATTTTATTGATATAAATTATTACTGAAATGAATTAGAATCAATTGATATCGCATTCTTATTCAACATAGCCACTGTTATTTTTGTACCTTTTAATATAAAATATTAAAGCCTCTATACTTTAATCATTTTTTTTCTAAATACTTTAATCATTTTTTTATATGAAGCACATGTACATTGATTTGATAACATTAAATTTTTATACTTTTATTAAAATCAACATCAAACTTTTGCTTGATAGGAGAGCAAACTAACCATTAATTAACGGGTAATTTTTAATATTAAAAATTAAAAAAACTAAATTATAAAAAAATATTCATAAAAATCAATATATAAAAATCAATTTTTTTAATAAAAAAAATAAAAACAGAAAGAGAAAAAAAATTAAAAATATGATATACTATTATAATTTTTAAAATATAAATATACAATGATAATAACTACTGAGACGTAGTTTGATGGCCAAAATTATATATTATTTCCGTTTGAAATTAGAAATTGAGATTAGGTATTTTTTCATGTAATTAATCAAAAGACATGATGATGATTTTTGTTATGTCTATGGATAACCAAATGCGAAACATTCTCTCTCTATATGTTTATATGCTAATTTTATTTTATTTTTAAATTTTTAGTTATTCTTTTCCTAGAAAATACTAATTTAATGTACCTTTAACTATACATATACATTTCAGAAATCAATATTGAGTATTATCTTAATATTTATTAAATAAAGATAAAATGTAATCTTAATTTTAATACAATACAAAGGTTGGATGTCAAGAAATCAATGTACATTAATTTAATGTTGAACAAAAGTATAAAGATTTTTTAAAATGTCTTTTTCTTTTATTAATTACTCCATTCTTCTCACGTTTTTGAAAAACATTTCTTGTCCCACCCAAATTGTCATTGTATAAAATTAAGATTTAATTAATTATTTTTTTTAAATTTACCTTTTATTATTATCATCAATAATCAATATTAACTCTCTTTTTTAAAAAAAAAATTACGCATTATTATTAATTGGACGAGATATTATTATTAAAAAAAGTTAAAATAAATAAATGACATTTTAGCCTATTAATAATTTTTTTTTATAAAATTTAAAATTTTTAATGATTATCTTAATATCCATAAAAACTGATAAATAATAATTACAGTTTGAATGGACAGTGAGAGTCATTTAATATATTCTTTCAATACACATCCACATTTTACGATATGTGCTGAGTATTATCTGAACTTTTATTAAATAAAAGTGCAATATTAAATTTTATAAAATTCATGTATAAAGTTGAAAAACTTTAGAATGTGTTTTAACTTAGAAAAATAAAATTAGTACGAAAGACTATGATTGTCCACATCTCAGGCCAATGGCCATCAATATTATTTTCCTGCTTATCGATAGCCATCAATATTAGTCCTAGTTTGACAAGATATAATATTATTAATTACTAGGATTAATTATAAAATATATTTCACAAAAATATTTTTATAGTGTATAAGTTAGTTTAAATTAGCGTAATTTTAATATTTATATTATTTCATTAAAATTTATAAAATTATTTAATAAATGTAAAATTTTTACAACCAAAATATTTTAAGCGGAGCTGGAATTATAATAAGAGATTATTTGAGTCGTTAGATATGTGGTAAAATTATTCGGTTAGATATATGTTAATTTATGGTTGCGAATGCTTTAGTCTTTAAATTACAGCTAGCCTGCAACAATGATTACAGAAAATTAATTCTTAAAATGGATTCGTTGAAGTCTTTAATGTTGATTTCTAATCAGAAATGTAGAAGTCATAAATTTTATAATTTAATGACTTAATATAAATTGTTGAATTTATCTTCAGAGATTAAGTTTGAGTATATTTATCGTGAAAATAATTAGGTTGTCGATGCTCTTGTAATTTGACTGTGACAAGTTAAAATGGTGTTATTGGAGCTTGACATATTCGAGATATTCTAAAATTAGATAGACAGTAAATTACTTAGCCTCGTATTTTCAATATGTAATTTATTTTTGTGTAAAAAAAAAAATTTGTGGAGCAAACATTCTAATCCGCAATAAAAAGAATGAGAAGTTCCGAGTGAAATCCGGAAACTGAAATTGCAGTAATCAAACGCACACGTGTCTTCTTCATAGCCAACTATGATGAATTCACCAATCAGTTTTTTACATGCTAGACAATGCAAAAAATTCAGACTTCTATTTTTGCTCTTTCCCAATAAAAATAAATTGTTGGATCGAGGAATTAAAGAAATTGACTGCATCTTACTTGTTTGAAACAAATTGATAGTATCTTATTACTTTCTGCGTTTACAAATAATTATAATTTTAAAATAATAAAATTTATTTAAAAATAATTATTATTTTATAAAAATTAAATTTTTTTATATTTTTATTCTAAATTTATTTTAATATAATTAATATATAATAAAATAAATAATAATTAAAAATGATACTTTAATAAAATAATTATATTAATTATAGTATTACATAATTTTTTTAATTTATAAATAAAAATTTTAAAATAATAATTATTTATGAATAAAGAGAATAATACTTATTCTATTTTGTTACTATTTTAATTAATTAATTAATTTTATTACCAAGTAATTTGTTAATAATATCATTAGAGTTGCTCAGAATAATGTTACTAGAGTTATTATATTTGCTTAGCAATAATTATTAATGATTCTAAAAGAAATAATAAAAACATAATAAACAGATGAAAAAAAAATTATATTATCCTGTTGTACTTCAGAAAAAAAAATCACTTTACTTTACAGCATTGGGTAATTATATTGTTGGTCCAAAATGCAGCCAAATAATTTTATGATTGGATTTGATCTTCATTTTAAGTTATAACTTGTCACAGGTTTGTACATTGCCCGAGTTTTAATTTTAAATTACATTTATATAATTTTTAATAAATTTTTAAATATTTTATATCATTTTCCATTAATTTAAAATTTACAATAAAGATAAAATTTTAGAATAATACAGAAGATCATATATAATACTTTTTTTTTTTAAATCAATGAACAATTCATTATTAAAAGTAAGCCATCAAACAATCTGGAATACAAAACCAAATAGCACAGCTAGCATGAAATATAGAAGCCTTTGCCAAGGTGTGAGCATCTACATTAGCTTGCCGATTAACCCAGAGAATAGATACATTATCTCTTCTAGCAAGTAAATCCTTGCAGTCTTGAATCATTGATCCATACTCAGATGAATCAACTTTACAATTATTTAAATCAAACACAACATTCTGACAATCACTATAAATAACACCTGCACCAGGAAATTCTTCAAGAATCCAACACAAAGCTGATCTCATAGCTATGGCTTCCGCTATTTTGGTATGAAACAACCAGGACAATGACCAGACCGAGCCTTTAAAAATGAACCTTCAGAATCTTCCACAACAACACCATAACTTGTCCGCCCTTGAGCTTTAAATAAAGCACCATCAATAAAACACATCCACTCATTCATGTGATCACTATTTGGTATTGATGAAGAAAAAGTTCTATGGGATGAAGAAACCAATCTTTGAGAGCAACTCGCCATGTTCCAGTCACGTAAACAACTCAAAGCAGAATTATAAACTACTATAGCTGGAATGGCCTTTTGATTCCATTTTAATTGATTTATTCTCCACCGTAATTTCCAACAAATTATTCCTACTTGTAATTTTTGCTCCATCGTGAACAAGGACCAAGCCTGTTAAAGACAATCTTTGAATGAGAAACTATCAGGCCATATAAAAGAATTCATGTCACGCCCCCAAACTCTAAATTAAAAGGATGAACTTCCTTTATAATCTATACTAATATTAATTTACTAATAAATCATCACTCATAATTTCATTGCTTAATATTTTTCGTATAATTAAGAATATAATATTATTATACAAAATTCATATTGTTATTGATAAACACATAACAATATTATTCATTACAAATGATCACACAATAATTTCAGATATTATTAAAAATAATTTTATTGGTCTAATATCTTTTACACGCTGATATAATAGAATTGAGAAGAAATCTACTGGATTATACTTCAACTGTATCTGAAAATATTTATATTTTAAGTGGGTGAGTCCAACTACTCATTGAATAGATAAATACGTAACAAGAGAGAACAAACAATGTTTAATTATATATTTATATAAATAATTGTATGTACTATCATTAATAAGCTGGATAAATAAAACTTGAAATTTCAAATATCACTTTTAAACATTTCTTAATTCTCAGAACAATACGAATAAACCAATTTAACATCATGTATATACACTCAAATATAATTTACTACTAATATAATTTCAATCCAATGGCGCATGATGACTTACCTCGCAAGTCTAAGGAGAAATAACTTCAATACACATGTGCAGAGCAATTACCTCGGCCAAATGATAAATTTATAGTATCATTAAATTTATATAAACACTCGTCATCATGGTGCGATCATGTAGAATTATAGCAGAAGTGTATATAATTATTTATCCAGCACAATAAAATCAATAAAATCACATATATAAAAAATTTAAACTATCATTATTTGTTCTCAATTTATAAAAAAATAAATAATATTCAAAAATAAATCATCACTTTGAATTTATAAATTATTTTCATTGAAATTATATATATATATAATACTTTTGAAATTCAATGTTATATATTTATCCACTTACCTTGGCAAAATACGATACTTGCTTAACCAATAGGATCTATTTAGTACTCTACGATTTTCAGCTGGGTTCATTCCTAAAATAATATAAAAATATTATTTAATTTAAATTATATCATAGTCACTATAGATATATACTATAAATATGACGTGTAATTTTGGTTTCTTAAACTCTAATAATATTTCAGAATTTTTTTAACTTTCAAATTTTCTAAAGCAATATTACAATGAGTATTTATCTTAAGGCACAATTATCTATCTAATTTTCTAATAAATATTTTCAACAATAAATTTTAATTGTAAAAGTTTACTAAGTATTTATATTTTTTCATATACAATTAAATTATATTATTTTAATTTATTTATTTTAATATTTTATTACCATTAATAATATTTATTCATTAACTAATTTATTTAATTCATATTAAATAGTATTAATTTAATTTATGATAATTATATATATTTCTAGCTTTTAAAATAGATTTATATTAATAATAATAATAGTGTTAGTCTACAGAAAATTAACAATAATATTTTTTTCTTAAATTTTCTTATTTTATTATACTTTATACTATTTATAACACTGATAATAGTAATAATAACATTAATAATATTTACTTAGATATTAATATTATTTAATTAATTTTTTTAAAATAATTACTAAATTTTTTTTAATTTAACAATAGTAATTTATATTGATTTCAATATTAATAAAAATAATAGTATATAATTTATTTACCAAATAATTCTTTATTTTTATTTCTAATAATCACTCATAATAAAGTCACTAAAAATAATAATACTATTGATAAAGTTAAAAATAATTACTCAATTACCATCATTTCAAAATTAATAATTTACGTTAAATCTAATATTTAATTATATTAGTAGTAATAATAATTTTTTTGTTTAAGTAAACTTATAATAAACTTAATATATATATATATATATAGTGACAGTAGACAAATATTAACTTATACAAATTTTATAAATTACTAATAACTATAGAACTTTAGTTATAATACTTTACTATTATAATACTAACAATATTACTAATTAATTATTACTGAGCAATATTTATATTTAAACAATCATCATAGTTCATGCTTAAATAAAATAATAGTAATCTAATTATTATAACTATAACAATACAAATCTTAATTAAATAATTAATTTTATGAATTTTTATAAATTTTTAAATCATATTTTATTTACTATCCAATTTAATTATTTAATAATTAATTAACTCAATTTAATTTATAAGTATTTTAATTATCTTAATTCATTTTACAATTTAAAACTATTATTAATACTAGTATTTAATATATCTTAATATACTATTTAATATATATTAATGTACTATTATTCATTATCTCATAATATTTTTATTTATAACTTTATATCAAAAATATCACTAATTTATATTATAACAAAATTTATAATTCAAGAATTGAACTTAATTTAACTATAAATATATTTATTCTAAAACTAATATATATATATATATATGTTATTTTTATTTTAACTAATTAATTATTAAACAACTATATATATATTAACAAAAATTCTTAAACATAATTTTGATAATATATTTCAATTTATTAACTAACAATTAGCTATTAATTTGTAGTTTCATCAATTCAATATATATGTTCTACAATCTACCAATAATCTTTAGAATTTAAATACTTAATTAATTCTATAAATAAATAATAACTAATTTTTAATATTTTTTAAAATTAACAAATAATTTATTTAAATTAATTAATAAAATAAATAATTCTAAATAAATAACTAAATAGTAAAAAAAATTTAATATATCTTAGTAACTTACTAATTAAATTTTAGTTCCACATTTATAATTTATAATTATTATTTTAATTATAATTATTATTTTAAATTAATTATTAATTATTTTAATTATATATTTATATATATATATTAATCTTTAGTTACTGTTCATGTATTTACTAAATAATCATTCTAAATTAGCAAATAAGATATCAAATCAAAACTTATGAAGAGAGGGTTTCAAAAATACTCAGGTCCCCTAAAAAAAGAGGTCGAAAAATGGTCAGAAAGTTGGTTGAAAGTTCACGCCGGAAAGTTATTATTGCTCCAAAAAAAATTATTACTCCAAAATATCTCCCTCTCCCACTTTACTGTTTTCGAAAATATTTGTTCATCCGTTCTCTCTATCCAAATCCTTGTAACCTAAGCCATAAAATTTAATCACACTAAGTTATATAGCTTAGTAGCACTTGCTTTGATAATAGGGCATAAACAATGTAAATATTTCATTTTTAATATAAAACCCATTTACCTTCAATTAGATGCAATGCACATTAATAAATAAAATATTTCATAAATCTCAATTATAATTACATCAATCATATTTATCAATCATCTCCAAACATATCATAGTTAGAATAAATCATACTCAAACAAGCTCCTATACAACATTCAAGTACCATAAACATTGACTCGGCCCATCGTGACCCAAAGGTCTCGACACTGGAGATTGAGTGTCATGTGATACGATGTATCTCACCCAAAAATGTATCAATAATATCTCCTTGATATCAAAGTGTTATGATATCGGTGTAACTCGCCCTAAGGCATATAAATATATGTGATACCAGTATATCTATCTCGAAAGCTTGCATAATGTCATGACGTATCATTGGCATACTAACTCAACGGCTCCAAATTCAATATCCCAAAATAAGAACATGTATAGGGTAACAAATCACAATAGCATTATATTAATATTTCACATTCTTATCTCTAATCATCATTTTTTATATTCTTGTAGTTCATCAGAACTCACTGTATCAATTAGAATTCATATAGAATTTTCATAACTCATCCGATGTACTTAATTATTAAGATTCAAACTCACAGTCGTATAAATGAATAACTAAATAATAACATCATACACCATCCATACATTTCAACATGATTCATAAGTAATAACAAGTAACAATTTAATTATCAAAGCAAGATTTTACCAAGTTAGGTTAACCTTCCATGGTTTTAGTATTTCTACCCTCAAAACCAACTTAAACATGTCCTAACCCCTTTCCTTTATATATGTTTCTCCATTTTTATGCTTTAAATACACAATTTGACTTTTAATTACATTAATCCCAATTATACCTCATCAAAAACTCTAATTCCAAGGCTTCACAAACCCTAATTTCTGGATTCATCTAAATTTAATCAATTCTTTTTACCATTTAAACATATTACCATTATTTTCTTTTCATTACTCAATCTATATATTTTCCATATATTTCATCTTTCACAACATAAACATATTTTCTCCTAAAGTTCTAAATATTTACAAATTCTAAACTCATAAAAACAAGTTTAAAGGATATCCACCTTTAGCAAAACTTTAAAAGCTCTTCAAGAACCACTTAAATCCTTAATTTTTGGTGAAAATTTCAGTAAATTAATAAGAGTTTTCTTCCTTTTCTTTTTAAGATGAGAAGAAGAAGAAGAAGAAGAAGAAGAAGAAAAGTTCTGCTTTTCTTTTTTCTTCCTTATCCCTTTTACACTTTTTTTCTTTCTTTTTCTTTGCTTTCTCACATTTATATATGCATATGTATATACATATTTTCTTTCACATTTATATATGCATATGTATATACATATTTTCTTTCTTCTTTTTAACTTAAGTATATATATATATGTGTGTGTGTGTGTGTGTATATCTTACTTATATATTATATGTATCTCTTTCTTTTCTCATATTGTGTTTAGCTTTCTTTCTTTCCTCTTTTCTTACTTATGTTTAACATTGTTATTATTAATATTATTTATCTTTATATATCTTTTAACATATTTAATTATCCATTTATATTATTCCATTTTAGGGTATATTAAAATTAGGGATGTTACATGTACACATCATTGCATACATCAAACTCTCTACTGCACTAGCATATTGAATCTTTACCATGTACTGCAGTTCTTCCTCTGTTATAGGATACTGATTGCCTGACAATTTAAAATGATTAGCTTGAGGAGTAGTAACTGATTTTTCTTTATCTATACTGAATCTCTCCAGTACTCTTTCAATGTAATTCTTCTATAAGAGCTATAGCTTTCTGTTTTTATATCCTTGTTAATTTCTATGCTAAGAATTTTCTTCGTAGCACCTAAGTCCTTCATATTAAACTCTTGACTTAACAAGGAATTAAGGTCACACACATCTTTCATGCCTCTTACAACAATTAACATATCATCAACATAAATCATCAAGAAGATGAAGGATCCATTCTTTAAAGACTTAATATACAGATAGCAATCATACTTACAATGGGTAAAGCTAATAGTTATCATGTGAGAATCAAATTGCTTGTACCATTACCATGGAGATTGCTTCAACCCATAAAGAGATTTCTTAAGCTTACATACTAGATGCTTATTACTTTGCTCCTTTAACCCTTCTGGTTGTTCCATCTAAATTTGCTCCTCCAATTCACCATGAAGGAAAGCTATCTTAACATCTAATTGCTCTAAGTCTAAGTTTAACTAAGCTATTATTGCTAACAATGCTCTAATAGTTGTATGTCTAACTATCGATGAGAATATTTTGTTGTATTCAATCCCCTTCTTTTGTGAGTATCCCTTTGTAACTAATTATGCCTTGTATCTAACACTTTCTTTCTTTTAAGATCATTCCTTCTTTCTATAGACCAACTTGCATCCAACTGTCTTCTTCTTTTTAAGAAGTTTTACTAAATCCCAAGTTTGATTTTTGTGTAGTGACTCTATTTCTTCAACCATAGCTTCTAACCATCTTTCCTTTTCTAGAGCTGACACCACTTTCTTGAAAAGAACTTAGTTCTCCTTCACTTGTGTAAAGGAAAGGAAGTTGAATCATTATTTTCACTACATCTAGTTGGAAGTCTAATTATGTATCTAGGTCTATCTATGCCAATATTGTGCTCATGTTGATGATGCTGAACATCCCTATTCTCTGAATCACCATTCTTGCATTCAGAGTCAACTACTGGTTCAACTGGTTTTGAAGGACTATCCAACCAAGTTTCACATCTACCGTCGAAGTTAAATCTACAACTTTTTGAGATTATTCCTACTTGTTTATTATAGCCCGCTCATAACAAACTACATCTCTACTAAGTATCACCTTCTTCGCCTTAGGATCCCAAAGTCTATATCCTTTTACCTATTTTCCATATCCGACCAAGATGTATTTCTTGATTTTGAATCCAATTTTGACCTCTCATCTCTGGGGATTAATGCATAGGTTGGACATCCAAATACCTTGAATATAAAGTAGTCAATGCATTCACCTATCCAAGCCTATTGTGCAGACTTCCCCTCTAACTTACTTAAAGGTGACCATTTTACAATGACTGCGTCTATCCAAAACTATTTATGTAACTATACTTGGAATCTCATTACTCTAACTCTCTGTAATAATATCTTGTTCATCCTTTCTGCTATCCCATTTTGCTGAGGTGTCTTAGGAACTGTGAAGTGTTACTCACCCCATTATTAGATCTTAAACAATTTACACTTTTTCTTATTTATTTCTCAACTTTAGCTTTCCACTCCTTAAACGTTGAGAATACTTCACCTTTCTCCTTCATGAAATATACTCAAACCTTTTGGGAGAAGTAATTAATGAACGTTACAAAATACTTGACTCCACCCTTTGCTACAACTTGTGCTGGACTCCAAACATCTAAGTGGACATGCTCCAATACTTACTTGCTTTTCTCTAAGGACATGTTGAACTGAACTCTATTTTGTTTTTCATAGATACAAAACTCACAAATCCAACTTCACATCCAGTTATCCCATTCAACAATTTCCTTTTATGGACTTCTTGTAAACCTTGCTCACTTGTATAACCTAATCGCATATGATAGAGCTTAGATGCATCCAAACTCACTTTTGTTAATGAACATGTAGAATTGTTATTCATAGTTGTATTGCCTTCTAGTCTGAAGAAATTATTTCCTATCCACTTTCCTTTCATCATAGCCATGACCCCTATGGTTACTTTAAGAGCTCTACTACCTAAAGCACCTGGAAATTCACATAATTTCTTCTCTAATATGCCCAAAGAAATTAGATTCTTTTTCAATTCAGGAATGTGTTTGACATTCTCCAATGTTTTGATTATGCCATTAATCATTTTGATTCTAACAGTTCCAATCTCCATTGCCTTGCAAGTGTAATTGTTACCCAAGGTTATACTACTAGCATCACTTGCCTTGTAACTATAAGACTAATATTCGTAAGCAGTGTAACATCCGTAATTTTAATAGATATAAAATTAATTTATATAGAAGGTTAATTAGTTTGTTGGAAGAGGAATATTATAACACCCTTATACCATTTATATGCATAATACATATACCCGGTATACATAAATTACATATATAGGACATAAAAAGTGTTACAGTAATTAGCGGTAGAAACACTCTCAATTGATAATATAAAAATACAGCATTACAAATATATATATCCCAATTGAATAAATTAATAAAAATATAATTTGATTAATTTATAAAAGAAAATCTCTAGAAAAAATTTGTTAGAGTTTCGTCTGTAATTTCAATAATACCAAAATCAACAAAACTCAACCTGCAATAAGAAATTACACTCCCAAATCTCATTTCATTCCAAACTCACTACCTCATTAATTTTACATCCAAAGGTTTTATAACTAAAAATGTTACTCATTTTAAGTTCATATATATATACACATAATAAACCCAAACTTGTTTAATTTACACATACCATAATTGAAATGTGCTAATGAAAATATAAAATAATCAAAATTATACATATATGCAATACCTCAAAGTTAGTCTCGTGGCAAAATGTAAACTCAAAATCTCAACCTCAATCTAGATCTCACTGCTCTGCACTTCTAATACATGTGTGATACAATCAACCACGCTAAGCCCGAAAGCTTAGTGATACATACTTTGATAACATAAAATAGTTTAAAATCAATGAATGCTTTCATATCCCACAACAAATCGCACTACTAACACAAGCAACACTCATTTACACATTCTTTAACTCATTAAATTTATCAATATATCACAAACACACACATTGAGCCCAACAAGTCTCTACACAATATACAAGTTTTAGAAATAGTAATTTGGCCTATTGCAACCTATAAATCTGACATCGGGGATCTAAGTGTCAAAACCATTTAAAGGTGCATCTCCTATCGACACTGAGAATATGTGTGTTATATCTTACTGCTAGAAGAGCATCCCCAAATGACACTAGGGTGTCTCACCCGAAGGAATAATAATAAAGGTGATACACTCAGTGTATCTCATCCAGAGGCATAATAAATATCCTGACGTATCATTGGCATGCCAATTTAACAATATTACCATCAACCTTCTAGAATAAGTAACTGTGTAGGGTTAATAAATACACAATATCTCCTTACATTTTCATATCCTCTTTTCATGTTGTTACCTTTCCACAATTTTCCACATTCCACACCTATTTTCATATTATCATTTCTTTTGTCAATTTCCCATGCTTTTCACATTTCTATCACATTGCATAACTTCTTTAATTACATTCACAATGTGTTTCACTTTCACAATGCCAACATACAAATCACATTTCCAATACATATTACACAACATTAGCATTTCTTCAATAAACCATAGCCTTTAAACCCAAACTAATACACAAATCATGTTTTTAAACCATAATACATAATAAGTAATGTCACTTTAAAGAATGTCATCATTCTTTAAAGAATGTGAATATAGATGATGCCAAGCATGTATATTCAATTAAAATGTTAACAAAGTATGTACTAACCTTTCTTAGCCTTAAAATCAAACCAAATTCACCTTTCACACCTTATTTCCACCAAACCTTAAACCTCTTCACTTGAGAAAATTTGATCATCACACTCCTAAACCAAATAATAGGTAATATTATTTCATTAAAGTCATTTTTACTATTCATTTTATTGAAAACAATCACCAGCTATACAATTTCTACCCAAAACTTCATTAAAACCCTAGTTTTCTCTACTGCCCTTCTTAAACTTCACGCTAATCAATTCTTTTCCTTCAACCAACCATAAAGTTATAACATCCACATTAAAATAACATCAAAATGAACCATTACAATAATTATAAATATCACCATCAAAAAATCCAATTTCACAAATTCATCCCAAAAACCCTAATTTAATAATTCTAGCTTAGTTCAATCATTTGATATCAAATTCAACATATACATATGTCAAACACATCATAACCATCTTGTTTTCAAACAAAGAACAATTTCTTTCTCCACCTATCACATATCATAACCCATGAATCTAAAGAAAACAAGGCTTAAAGAGATATTACTTATTTGATTCTTTGCATCAACCTCAAAACCACCCTAAAACCTTGGAAATTCTTATGAAATTTGGTGTTTTTGATGAAGAAAACTCCCTTTCTCTCTCTTTCCATGAAATTTGGCCTCCAAATGAAGAAAAAAAAGGTGAAGACTTCCTTTATAATCTCTTCTTCATTCCCATCCATATATATTAATTACTTAATTATTTAATTAAATATTTAATTATTTCAATATTTTCCTCTTTTTTCTATCCATATATTTATTTTTCTTTCTTTGACTTTTATTTTATTTATTTATTTATTATTATTAACTTGCCAACTATAAATATGTTTATATATATTTTTTAGTTATATGATATATAACCAATGTTTATAGTAAGTATATGTTATGTATATACCATGTATATATTAAATATTCAATGTATTTTTATATATATCTTGTGTATATATTAGGTATATACCATACATATCCATCTTTCAATATATTATTTAATCCTCCATATAATTTATTTAATTGTATCTAAATCACGAATGTTATAGATATGTACAATATATATCTAATGTATATACAAGATATACATACAATATATATTACATACATAATGTATATATGGTATATAACTAATATATACATTTTCATAAAAGACAATGTTAGGTTAAAAGTTAAAAATATAAATAAATAAAATAAATAAAAATTAAAAAGTAAGAAGGATATTTATGGATAGTAAATTAGGAAAAAATAAAGTAAATAATATTTATATAATAATTAATTAATACATATTTGTGGATGGGAAAGGAAGACAAAAGCAAAAAAAAATGAATTTTTCTTCTTCTTCTTCTTCCATGGTGGCTAATTTTTGAGAGAGAGAAAGAGAGAGTGCCTTCTTCATCCAATACACCAAATTTCACTAAAACTTAGTAAATTAAGATGGTTTTGAAGAAAAATTAAGGAATCAAGTAAGTATTCTTCTCTTAAGCTTTATTTTCCTTAGATTTTTAGATTATGTCTAAAATGGTTAGAGAGAGAAAATAGTTTTTAATTGAGAAAGATAATAGTTATGAAGTGGTTAGAATGTGTTTATGTTGAATTTGAGGTTAAAATGGTTGAAATGAGCTTAAAGTGTGATAGTAAGGTTTATGAAAATTTTAAAATTTAGGGGTTTGGTGAGAAATGGGTAAGCTTAGTAAAATTAATGACTTAATTTGAATAAATTAAGTATGAATATAGTTTTAATTGAAGAATTAAACTTGTTGTTTAGATTAGGAGTGTGTAGGCCAAAGTAACTCAAGTGGAGAAGTTTAGGGTTTCTTGAAAGTAAAGCTTGGAGAGTGATTTTGAAGCAAAGGCAAGTTAGTACATACTTTGATAACATATATTTGAAATATTCACATTTGGAATAATTGCATTAACATTGTGAAAGTATGTTATTTCGCTTTAAAGTGAGATTATTGTTGAATCTTAAGTAATTTAACATGCATGTGACGTGAGAATTATTTCAAGTTTTAAACTATAATGATGTGGTGAATTGAGATATTGTGAAAGAGGCAGAGCCTTAGAAGGGATTTATCAAAAGTTAGGTACTAAAGAGGGAGAAATGGGCATTTATAAGATTGCAAGGATGAGAGAAAGGAAAAGCAGAGATTTAAGCCAAGTCAAATGTATAAAGGACGAAGATCAACGGGTGTTGACAGGAGATGTTGAGATTAAGGAGAGGTGGAAGACTTATTTTGAGCAGTTATTCAACCCTGAACATGAACAAGATTTTCAAGGTCTTCATGCAACAAATGGTTATATCAGCTGGTCTAGGAGGATCTTGCATAGTGAAGTAAAAGAAGCCTTGAAGTATATGAAAGTTGGTAAAGCTTGTGGCCCGAATGGTATTCCTATAGAGATTTGGAAGAACCTTGGAGAGGTAGGAGTTGCCTGGTTAACTAAACTCTTTAATGCTATTGTGAAAGGACGTAAGATGCTGAATGCCTGGAGGAAGAGTATCATGATACCCATATATAAAAATAAGGGAGACATTCAATGTTGTACAAATTATCGGAGTATCAAACTTATGAGCCATACTATGAAATTATGGGAAACGATTATTGAACACAGATTGAAGAAGCTTACAAGAGTTTCGGAGAATCAATTTGGATTTATGCCAGGGAGATCTACCATAGAGGCTATTTCTCTTCTAAGAAGACTAATGGAATTGTATCAAGAGAAGAAGAAAGATCTCCACATGGTATTTATTGACTTAGAGAAAGCCTATGATAGAGTACCAAGAGAAGTGTTATGGTGGGTTTTGAAGAGGAAAGGAGTCAGCGGCAAATATATCATCATCAAGAAGGACATGTATGAGAATGCATCCACTAGTGTGAAAACACCTGGTGGAGACACTGAGGCTTTCCCCATTACTACTGGATTGCATCAAGGTTCGGCCATGAGTCCATATTTATTTATCCTGGTTATGGACGAGCTAACCAGAAGCATACAAGACGATGTTCCTTGGTGTATGTTGTTTGCTGATGACATTATTTTAATTGATGAGACTAGTGTTGGTGTAAACCGTAAGTTGGAAGTATGGAGAAAAACCCTCGAGGACAAGGGTTTTAAGTTAAGTAGGAGTAAAACGGAATATATGCACTGTGAGTTCAGTCTAAGGAAGAAGCAGGAACATGAGGTTAAGTTGGATGGAGTTTTCGTTCCTAAAACCAAGCAGTTCAAATATTTGGGTTCGGTGTTCCAGAATGACGGCCGTATAGATGAAGATGTGGCTCACAGAATATAGGTAGGGTGGTTGAAGTGGAAGGGTGCGACTGGGGTTCTATGTGATAAGAAAATACCTCTGAAAGTGAAAGGTAAATTCTATAGGACGGTTGTTAGACCTGCGATGCTCTATGGTAGTGAGTGTTGGGCACCAACGGGACAACATTTGCATAAGATGAGTGTGGCAGAAATGAGGATGCTAAGATGGATGTGTGGACATACCAGACTGGACAAAATTAAGAATGTTCATATTCGACAAAAAGTCCAAGTAGCGGATGTCGGAGATAAGATGAGGGAAGGAAGACTTAGATGGTATGGGCATGTTTTAAGAAGACCTCCTAATGCTGCGGTTCGTAAGTATGAGAATTTGTTGATTGAGGGGGCTAGAGGTCGTGGAAGACCTAGAACTGTGTGGAAGGAGGTGATAGTAAGAGACTTACGTGCCTTAGATCTTGATGCAGATTTGATTAATGACAGACTTGAATGGAGACGTAAAATTCGTGTCTTGGAAGGAGCCTAAGGCTGGAGTATCTTTTTTGGTGTCTTTTGAGCTTATTTTGTTGAGGATCCATACAGCCGACCCCAACTTGTTTGGGACTAAGGCTTAGTTGTTGTTGTTGTTGTTGTGAAAGAGGCAGATTATTGTTATGAGTATAATGTGAATGTGAAGATATTATGGTATATGATGAAAATGTGACAAATATGGAAAAATGATGAAAAGATATGAGAATATGTAGATGTGATATGGCATTGTGTAAATAGTTGCCCTGCAAAGTTACTTGTTCTAGAATATTGACTTTGGTACTGTCGAGTTGGCATGTCAACAATACATTATGATATTTTATAAGCCTTCGGGAGAGATATACTGGTATCACTATTAGTATTATGTCTTTGGGCGAGACACGCTGGTATCGGACACTTCTTTGTTGATGAGACGACCTTCGGGTGATATATGACACTTTGTCTCCGGTGTCGAGAGGGGATAACCTTAAGGTGATATATGACACTTTGTCTTCGGTCACAATAGGCAAAATCATTTTTTCTGGAACTTGAATATTGTTTAGGGATTTATTTGGCCCAATGTGTATGATTATGATATGTCTAGAAAATTTATGAGTTATTGAATGTTAATTGGGTATTGCAATGCAATGGTAGCATAATGCATTTTGTGCCATGAAAAGCTTATATTGTTCTTTTTAGATATTTTGTGTTATCAAAGTATGTACCACTAAGTTTCTACCTTAGCGCGATTTACTCTCATCGCACAAGGTCACTAAGAGAGGGAGCCCTAATAGGCCTGGGCAGGTCTAGGTTTTGAGATTATTTTTGAAGTTAAAGTTTTTGCCACGAGACAAAATCAGTTTGTGTTGTATTACATGTATAATTTTGTTTTAAGATACTTTTGTATCGCACATTATAGTTATCAAATGCAGACATGTTTGAAACAAATAATGTTTTGTATAGTTTTGAAAATGTATATAATGTACAGTAACTATATTTGTTAAATACTTGATATTTATGTATGGAGAAATGATGGATTTTATGAAATTAAGATTTGGGAGTACATTTTTTGTTACAGGTTGTGTTTTGTTAATTTGAGATTTTTTGAAATTACAGACAAAACTTCGGCAAATTTTTTCTAGATATTTTTATATAAACTAATCAAAATTATATTTTATTATATTTATTTAATAACTATATACGTAAATATTATTTATATGCTATTATATACCTATAATATTTACATTTTATTTATATTAATGTTGTATTTTTATATTAAATTGGAGTATTTCTATAGTTAATTATTGTAGCACTCTTATATTATATATATATAGATATATATTTTACATATACGGGGTATATATATTATACGTATATAGAATATAAGGGTGTTACAAGCAGTATAATATAATGAGAATGTTGAATGTAAAGTCTACGTGTCTGATTGTGAAGCATTGCTTATTGTTGAGGTTATTAAGAGATCTTCTCTTTCTGAGATATCAGAAGCTACACTAGCCGAACTTGAAGCTACTTCTTTCTTATCAGCTCTTTGATTCTTCAATAATGGACAATTTTTCTTCCAGTGACTTTTCTGACCACATTTAAAATATTCTTCCTTTGGCACTATTGACTTAGACTTTCCTCTTGATTTTTCTCTCTCCTGCTCTCTATTCCTTCCGTTGCCCCTTCCGTGTTCTGAATTAAATAACAAACCCTCAGCTTGTGAATTTCCCATTTCCATCTTCTGAATTGAAATATGAGACCTTAGAGTTGTCACTACTTTCTCGTAGTCTAACGTCTCCTTCACATATAACAATGTTAGAATGAATTGATTGAAAGATGGTAGTAATGAACATAAAAGTATCAATGTCTTGTCCTCGTCATCCATTTTAATGTCTACATGTAATAAATCACTAACCTTTTAATTGAATTGGGCTATGTGATTTCTTAAGTCTATATATTCTTCCATTATAAACCAGAATATATTGTGTTTAATGAATAATTTATTGGTGACATTCTTGGACGTGAACAAACTCTCTAACTTTATCCATAAACCTTTGTTTGTCTTCTCGTTGATTACACCATATACTATTGAATCCGTTAAACACACCTGGATTATACGGAAGGCGATTAATTCTCTATCTTACCCATCCTCTTGATCCATGTATGTCGACTTCAGCCCCCTTAATGACTTATGAACCTTCATTTGAGTTAACAAATCATTCACTCTCATCTATCATAGAGAGAAATTTTCCTTTCCATTGAATTTGTTGAACTTAGCATGAGTTTCAAACTCACTCATCTTAACTAAAAGCTCTGATACCAGTTATTAGAAAATCTTATATTTTTAGAATGTGCAAAATAATAAATCAATTTATGAACAGAAAAATTAAGAAGAAGAATAAGAGAAGTAATTATACAAGATACAAGGATTTATGTGATTCGGCAATTTGCCTTCTCCATATGAGGCTTCTCACTTTATTTCTTAAAGAGAAAGTACAACTGAGGTTTCTCTTTTCCCATAACGCATTGTTTACAACTTAGATTGCTCTATATATAATATTAACTTCACCCTATATATACGATGAAATCTTTTTTCCTATTCTAACCTCTTTTTCTATTCAAACTCTATTATAAAATTGATAATCATCCTCTTTGTTGAAACTCCTAGTATAAAATTGATTTGATTATGAGTTATTATTTAACAGAAGATCCATGAGGACCTAAATGAGATGGAGATGATCTTCACTGATTTTAACTTGGGACAGCTGATTCCAAATTAGTTGAACCTCACCGAGAAAATCATTCATAGGTTGTCTAGATTCTTACTATAATGAAGAATAATCCATAATTGATAACAGTGAGAAAGTTTGATAGTACGATATCGATTAGCTAAAAAATTCTGCATCTCTTTAGTAATTCCATAATCAAAAAATTGAATACGAATGGCAGGAACAATGGTTTTGCAAATCCAAGTAATGATTTGATGATTTTTGCCATCCCAATCTCCAAGATGATTAGCAAATTTGGAATCAGTTCATCTTTTTCTTGATTTGGTTTTGTGATTTTGCCAGTACAATTTCACTAGAGTTCACAATCAATAAGGAATCTTCTCATCCCTTGAACCCAGTGGCTATAGTTTGAGCCACTCAAAAGTATTACGATCGACTTTTCAATATCATATCTATCTTTTTTTTATTGGCGAGATAATTTCAACAATGCAAATCTGATTAAGAATTTCAAACAATAAAGGCGAGAAAAAAAAGAGGCAAAATTCAAAGAGAATAAATATTAATGCAGAGCCCTAATTAATATCATGTTAGAAATATGAATACTTAAAGTTTGAATGCTAGTAAACTTGAACTTCACTGATAATCTCACAAGTGTTCACATACAATTTATGAATTTGATGGACAAATAAACTTAAGAACTAAGTAAACTTAGAGACCAAATTAATCTCAAGTAATCCTATCTAATTAAGAATTGGATACTTAAAATAATAAATATATACTTCCCATAATGACATTAACAACGACTTTATATACTAATCAAATTGAATTAAATAATTTAAAAAAACCAAAACCAACACTTTCCAAGTTGATTATTTTATTCAGTATACTCGTTCATAATTTTCTTTTTAAGGGAACTCATCTATATTGAAAGCTAGACATAATAATAATAATAAATAAATAAATAAATAATGGCTAAACAATCTATATTGGTGAGTTTCAAGGCCAAAGTACTGTTTAACTAATTACCTACACAAAATTAGATATATATATTGGAACAGGTTTAGGAGATCTATTGGTTAAGAGAAATGAGATGTCTATCTTCACCTAATTTGAAATCTATAAAATGCAATAAGTGGGCACTACGTGAATGAATACATTTTTAGCAATTGGCATTTCTCTACTTGGATCATTATTTACACAAGTTTCTCAATCTTCGGCTCTTCCCCAAAAACTAAAATAACTTCTCTTCGAGAAAACATTTTATAAAATTATAATTCAAAAAGTATAGAAATATATATTTTTTATTAATTCATCAATCACAAAAAATCACAATTATCAATCACCAACTTTGTTTTTATCGATTACAGTAGACCATTTTCATCATTGATAACTGCTACAATATATACTTATTATGTATTTTTTTTTATATGTCATAGCCCAAGCCCCAAACCAATTTAAAAAAAAATCACTTTTAATCATTTTATAAAAATATATAATAAATTCATAATAAATTTATATAAATTTATATAAATATAATAAATTTAGAAATTAATTATAAATTTTAATAAATTTAAAAAATTAAAAAAATTTATAATTTTTTTTATAATTTTAGAAAGGGTTAAAACATATATATATATATATATATACATATAATAATGAAAAGCGATAACCATATTTAATGGGAAATTAGGAACTCAAATTCCGACAAATGTCATACAAATAAAGAAATTCAACAAAACAAAAAAGAAAGAACCCCACTTGTATTTCTTTATATTTGGTATGTCTTAATAATAATCACAGGAAAGCATAGAAAGTTAAGAAAGTGTTGAGAAATGAAGCTTCCAGTGGATTTCATGTTTCATTTCATTCACAAGTACTATACTTTTCACTTTTTTTGGAAACACACGATTGCATGAATATGACATACCCGCCTTCACCTCACTTGCATTTTTACTCGTTTAACCCTTTTTTTTTTCATTTTTGAGAATACAAAATTTGATTTATAAAACAAATAGTTCTGTGTTCAAATTCAAACAAGAGACTCTGGATCTTCACCGCCTTCTTGGGGCTCTTTTTTATATGATTTTTATGCTTTTATGATAACAAATAAAGTTTCATTTTGGACTTTGAATAAAATTGGATTATATATATATATATATATGTATATATATATATAAGCTTTGTATTGGACAAAGGACAATTTGATCATTAACATAACAAAGAAAGAACAAGGATTTGGATAAGATGGCTAATTAATTTAATTATTTATGTGTATAGTGGTTCACTAATTAAATGTTGAAGAAAATTGTCCTCATGTTTGAGGAAGTGTTTGTCACTTGTCATGAAGCAGTCTTTTTGTTAATTATTTTCTTATGTTTCTAAAAATCTTATGTTGGATTATATATTAATCTGAAAGAAATATGTCTTTTAATTGGACAAAATAAGAAAAATCTCTTCTTATCTTTTAAAATAATTATATAATTGAAAAAATGCACTTTGGCCTTGAAAGTTATTAAAAATGAATAAATAAATGTGCACAACTCTAAAATCTCCACTGATTTCTGACTGTATCTTTAAGCCACATTATCAGTAACTTGCTGCCCATTTGAAGTCTTAATTAAGCACTATAAATTCATCTGAAAAAAAAAACTACAAAAAATTTAATTTCTTTATTGTCTTTTTCTTCACTAATTCCATTGCAACAACCGCAGATCCTTCATCTTCATATAAAGACACCTATGCAACTTAGTGTTGGCACAACCAAAACCAAAACTTGAAACCAAATGAATTCTCTCAATATCCTAACATGTCTTACTCTGTTTCTCACCATTTTTATCAGTTCTTCCCCATCCAGCGCAGAACAAACACAACCCATTTCAAATTTCCTTAAAACTGATCTAAATTGGTTTTATAACATGGCTTCTCAGTATTGGAGTCATCATAAAATTCAATCCCAAGAACCAGAACTTAAATTAGCACCCCCTACTATGATTGCAGGACTTCTTTGTTTCATAGCCGCTTCTATATCTAGTGCAGGTGGCATTGGTGGTGGTGGTTTGTTTGTTCCTATATTAACTATTGTAACAGGTCTAGACCTTAAAACAGCTACATGTTTCTCATCTTTTATGGTCACTGGGGGTTCTATTGCTAATGTTATTTGCAATATGTTTAGTCCTAATTTTGGTGGTAAATCTTTGATTAATTATGATATTGCACTTCTATCAGAACCCTGTATGTTATTAGGAGTTAGTATGGGAGTAATCTGTAATTTAATATTCCCAGAGTGGCTTATTACGATTTTATTTGTTGTTTTTCTTGTCTGGTCTACTTTCAAGACTTGTAAAAATGGGGTTCAGTACTGGATATTGGAATCAGAAGACGTGAATAGAAATGGTTATGAAATTCTGGAAAAAGGATTAGTGAAGGGTAAGTCTAGCATTGAAAATGAAGCTGAAAACAAAAGCCAAGAGCCTCTTTTGACCGTGGAAGTGAAGAACAAATTAGGTTTTCCATGGGAGAAATTCGGGGTCTTAATTTTGATATGGTTCTCTTTCTCTGTTCTTTATCTTCTTCGTGGAAATCGCTCTGGAAAGGTATGACTTACAGCTTCTATAATTCTCCTCAGTCATTACTATTAATCGTTATTCCTTTATTGATGATTTGAATTGTTTATTTGAGAAGACAATTATTATGATGTTTATTATTATAAACCTATAATTCTGCAGCAATTAAAGTATCTATTATAAGCCTTTCAAAAACAAATATCAATTATAAGTATCAAAGCATGGTCCTTGTGCTGAACTAACAATACAAAATAGAAACAGAACTTAGTACTTATTAGGATGTGATTAAAAATGAGCAGGGCATTGCACCAATGAAGCCATGTGGAATGGGATATTGGGTGCTGTCATCACTTCAAATTCCTCTTGCAATCATTTTCACGGTTTGGATTCTAATGAGAAGAATACACAACTCCCAAAATCAAACCGCAGATGAACAGGTGCTCATCCTCACCACTTTTACTTGTGTGATAAAAATATAATTGAAAATTTTTATTTTAAAAATAGTATTATTTTCAAAAGAACAATTTCAATCTTACTATTTATTACTAAAGTCAGAATTTCTCAAACTTGACAGTACTCTGACAAGGACTTAGAAGAGTCAACAAGAGAAAGAATGCCAAAAAAGTTCATATTCCCAATTATGGCATTATTAGCAGGGATATTGGGTGGAGTTTTTGGAATTGGCGGTGGAATGCTTATCAGCCCTCTTCTTCTTCAAGTGGGAATACTACCTGAGGTAAATTCTATTCTCAATTGTGTGTCAAATCAGTACTTAATTGTCAACATAAGTTGTGTAAAGTTCTTGACATACACTTTACCTCATTCCTCAGGTGACTGCAGCTACTTGCTCTTTCATGGTTTTCTTTTCATCAACCATGTCCACGTTTCAGTATTTACTATCTGGCGTGGAGCACACAGACACCGCCCTTATTTTTTCTGTCATTTGTTTCTTTGCTTCACTGCTGGGATTGCTGGTAGTACAGAGAATGATACAAGAGTATGGCAGGGCTTCTATTATTGTGTTCTCAGTTGGTACTGTGATGGCATTGAGTACAATTTTCATAACCAGCTTTGGAGCTATTGACGTCTGGAGAGACTATACTTCTGGCCATTACATGGGCTTCAAACTTCCCTGCTGAAAAAAGAAAATAACTGAAATGGTGACAGTAGAATTCCCTCTCGGCTCTCGTACATGAATATGAAGCAGTGTTTTAATACTTAATTTTCCACTCAGCGGGTATCAGGCTTATAGGTTAAGTATATAAATGGCATCTAGAAATTAGAGGCGGTCTGCTTGGCTGTCAATCCACAGATGCATTAGATGGTCTAGAGGATTGCCCTAAATATTATTCTTGAAAGAAGCCATTTATACTTTCAAGCATGCAGAGAATCTTATAAATATAATAGTAATGATTTTCAGCGGATTTGTTCCAACTTTTGCACTTAAGTGAGCATAAATATCTTAATGGAATAAAAAATGCAAATAAAATTTATCAATTATGGCTGATTAAAATTACAAATTATCCCTTAAATAGATGGATATTCTACATTTCCTATCATATTATTGCACCCTTTGACCTACGCCGCCATAAAAATAAAAAATGAGAGAGAACACTAAACCTGAAACAGGACAAAAACTGTAAAAGTCGAAACCACCACAACCCATGAAAATTAATGAGTTAATATAAACCAAGGCCAAAAAACTCTTCCACTTGTTGAGACAATGCCAACCCAAAACTCCAACCCGTCAACTTAAGCAGCTGGAGAGAGAAAAGGATCCTCTGAGGTATCAACATTAGCAAGAGGCATAAGCTGCCACATGGGAACTCCTGGATAGCCAACAAAAGGCATCAGTTTGCTGCCAACAACTTGGCTTGGAGAAGAAAATGGAGCTGGGATGGGAGGAGGATGAGGCAGGGAACCTGCCGGAGAACTCAAGTTTTTCACTTGCTGCTCCTTGTGCTCTCTCTATCTTTAGCCTCTGCTTCTCATCACGAAGCTCATTCTTCTCAGCCTACACAGACAAAATTCACTAACATAACTGGCAAGCACTTTCGTCAATTTCCTCAAACTAATTCTCAACCCTCAAAAACACAGTAAATATTATCTATAAACTCTCTTCAGATGTATTTGTTTTTTTTAATATGACCTCCAAAAACCCAAATACAAAATCCCAGGTTTACCTTTAATTCATCAATCTTCTCCTGCATACTCGCATTTGATGCCTTCAGCTTCTGAGCTTCATCACTTAGCTGATTCACCATTTTCACAGCATCAGCCAATATAGCAGATTTGTCTATTTTAGGAAGCCTACCCGGATCCAGGAGAGCACCCAATTCCATAAACCTGGTGATAACATCAAACTAGACACATGAGAGCAAGAAAGGAGAACAGAGATATAGAGAGATGATTAAAGCACTAGAACATGCCTGTCATTCAGCCTATCCCTCCGTATTTTCTCCTTACATGCTTTGGAACCAAGTGAATTACAAGATTCAGATCTCACTCTGTGATGTAATATTAGTGTGACAAGAAAATTAGGATAAAAGGAATACAAACTTAGTAAATTACTAATAACAAATTAGTGTACACAACCAAATTCCAAGTTCCCATTCATCAATTAATATAGAAGCAATATAATACAAAAAACAGAAAGAAACTGGATGAACATATTTGCTAACTATAGAAAGAAGAAAAAACTAGATCCACCCTCCTACAGACCATCAGACCATCAGACTTGCCAAATGAGCCACCCTCCTTCAGACCACCCTCAGACCATCGTTTTCGAGATCCACCCTCCTTCAGACCATCAGACTTGCCAAATGAGCCATCAAATTCCACACTGAAAACAAATAAATGAACAGAAAACAATTTAGTCGATTCATCTACACGAAAACAACATGTCAGATTATCAACTAGACGTTTTGTAAAAGCAGTATGAACATTGAACAGACAAAAGCAAAAAAAAAAAAAAAACTCGAGCTTTATAAAAAATGGTTATGTGCAAATAAGATATATATAGTAATTAAATTCCATTACAAGGGATTGAATTAGCATCTCCCTTATTCAAGAAGTGAGTGACCCATGGAACATTTGAACATAGATGCCAGTAGCCATTGTCCCTGACCAATATTCTTGTGTCCATGAATCGCGTACTATTTTAGATTCAACAAAACGAAATTGAAATATTTTAACAATTGCCAGAACCAATAATGCATCAAATCATGTAACGTCTATCAAACAGTATCACTAAAATTTCATCATAGCATTGCAAAACTTCAAAGATAAATTTAAATTGCAATTAAGAGGAGGCAGAAGAAAAGAAATATCCATGGAAGCACCTTAAAGAGGAATTATCAGTGAAGGGAGTTAAAGAACAAAATGCTCCGGATTGATCAAGAAACGGTAGGTCACCTCCAGGAACGGTAATATCCTCTATCAAGCCATAATCAAAAACCCAATTGTCACTATCGTTTGGTGACCCCATATTTTGTTCGCCGGAATTTCAAGGCTTCCGGCTTGTTAACCCTGGCAGGAGTAGCGCCGTGGCTAAAAAAAAAAAGACGATAACGAAGCGAGTGAATTAGGTTTGATTGGTTACGATTATGCGTAGGGGAGAAGGGCAGAAGAAGAAGAAAGAAACATTTACAATACTACACCACCACCTTAAAGAAAAAAAATAAAAAATACCTCCTCCTCACCTCAAAGGCTCAAACCATATTCTACTTTAATTTTCATATTTACAAAACAACAAACACTAACAAAATTTATATAAAATTTAAAATATATAAAAATATAATAAAAATCATTAAATTTATTTTTAAATAAATTTTACATATTATACACATAAAATTAAAATTAAAAATTTTATTTTATTTTATATATGTTGCATATATTTTATATATATGTTATGTAGATTTTATATATTTTGTGTAGATATTACGTGTATGTTATATATTTATTGTATATATTGTGGACATATTATATTTGTATATCTATATTTATTGTATATATATTTCATATTTATTATATATATATATTGTACATATATACATTTATATGTTATGGTACGAGAAGAATAAAAGTATTTGTGAATAAAAATATATAAAATGAAAAAAAAATCATTTTAATGTATTAGAAAACTAAAACTGTACAAAAAAAAATTGCCGTAAAAATATAAATAGAAAATTATTGGGAAATCACCTAAAATGAACCCCCCCCCCCCCCCCCCCCTCCCCCCGCAACAGTAAAATGCATTAGTAAATTTTGGAATCCCATAACCTGATATGACTCTAAAATGATAAAAATGCCCTTGATAATGGTATAGACAGGGAATTAAAACCATGCGTACGGTTTTTCTTTTCATTTCAAAAATCAAAACCGAAGTTAACTCTCTGTCTCAAAATTTGAAACCATTAATCTCAACTTCTCGATCTTCTCTTCCACTCTGAATAGATATAGCACGTCGCAAATCGTTCAAAAGTTGTAGTATTTTCATCAAAAATCGCAATATCTTCAACAAAAGTTGCAGTATTTTCATCAATCTTTGTTCATTTCCCATCGGTTAGTTTGTTTCTCTAACTTTTTTTTTTATTTACTGCGATAATAATGGAAAATAACTTTTAAGTGGAAGAAGAGTTGATGGATATGTTGAAGCTGCTGCCTTGATGAATAGTATGTCATAAGTCAAATGTATATAAAGTTCCGTGTATAAAGTCGATGGTTTTGTATTTGAAACGATGATTGTGAGGATTAAACAATGTTTTGTTGTATTTTTTTGAGTTATTGAAAATGCGTTATTGCTTATCTAAGTTATATTATTATTTAAGTGTTTTTTTAGTTTGTATAAAATGTATCACTAACTCTGATTAACTATCACTAACTCAATCCCAAATGCAAAAAAGGGGACTTTACAACATTCTCTTAGCTAATATATGGCTTTGAATCTGAAATTGAGGAGTGTTTGTTATGTTTGATATGCAAATTGAAAGTAAAGTCACAGACAGCCACTAACTCCCAATAACTCTCACTAACTGTCTATAATTCTCCCTTAATTAAGATATGAGTAGTTTGAATTTGACAATGAGTAGTGTTTCTTCAATTGGAACTGAAAATTCTAAATTAAGATTTACACAGTCACTAACTATGACTAACTATCGCTAATTGTCAGTAACTCTGCTCTAATGTCCAATAACATATTTTGTAAACACTTACTAATTATTCCTGAGATAGTTTAAACATTTGGAAATAAATTTGAGACTCGTCTGAATGAGTTGGGATGCAAAAGGGAAATCCTAAAGTAGACAACCACTAACAGTCACTAAATATCAGTAACTGATGCGATTTGACACAAAATGTTATTGTAAATAATCTCTTTTTATTCATTAGATAGCATATGTAGCCAATCTGGAATTTAAAAGTATGTGATTGACTTATGAAATTTGGTAATTGTTAATTAATTTTTACTAACTATCACAAACTCTGACCTAACTTCCACTATCTGACTTTTTAAATACTTCCTAATTCTTTCTTAGATAGTTTATGAATGTAGATATGAATTTGAGAATCATTTGAATATGTTGGTATGCATGTGGGAAATCTTAAGTTAGACAGCCACTAACAATCACTAACTTTCAGTAATTATCACCAACCCACACTAACTGTTGTTTTATCTATCTCTTTTTCTCCCTTAGCTATTATATTTAGCATATTCTGAACTTGAGAAGCATTTATTTGAGTTTGTATACAGGTTGGTAATTCCTGGCTAAATAGTCAGTAACTATCACTAACTTTGTCCTATTATCCACTAACTGATTTTGTAAGAACTCCCAAATTGTACCTGAGTTTGTATATATATATTTGGATCTGAATTTGAGCATCATTGAATGAATTTGTATGCATGTTGGATATCCTTAAGTGAACATTCACGAGCTGTCACTAACTTTCTCTAAATTTGTCCAAAATGACTTAAATTGTTGTTGTAATCAATATTTTTTTACTTTACATAGCTATAATATGTAGCCCATCATGAACCTTGAAAAAAGCATTTGGATGAGTTTGTATGTTGTTTCTAAGTTTGTATGTCGGTTATAATTTCTTCACTTAACTTTCACTAACTGTTACTAACTGTCAATAACTCTACCCTAACTTACATTGACTTCTTTTGTAAATATTTCCTAATTCTTCGTTAGACAATACATGTTTATGGATTTAAATATGGGAATCATCTGAATGAGTTTGGATGCATGATGGAAATCCACAAGATACAGCCATTAAGTGTCAATAACAGTCACTAAATTTCACTAAGTCTATCCTAACTGAAAAACTACTATTGTAAACAATCTCTTTTTCTCCTTTGGCTAGTATATGTTGGCCATTCTGAACTTGATAATTATTTATTTGTCTTTGTATGCTATTTGGAAATTGTTGATTAAATAGTCAGTAACTATCACTAACTTTCACTAACTACCACTAAGTGTTTCCTAACTTTTACTAGCCGGTTTCTTAAACACTCATTAAATCTTCCTTAGATAGTGTATGTATGTGGATCTGAATTTGAGAATAATATGTGTGATTTGGTATGCAAGTATGAAATCCTCAGTTAAATAGCCACTATCTATCACTAACTTTCACTCACTGTCACTAACTGACACAAATTGTTGTTGTAAACTATATCCTTTAATCTCTTAGCTATTATATGTTGCCCATTCTGAACTTGAGATGCATTTGATTGGATTTGTATGCAGAGTAAAAATTGTTGATTCAAATACTCACTAACTGTCAGTAACTATAAATTTATTTTGTTCTTATGTGTAGACTTAAATTTACAAAATTTATTCCCCCACATTTTGATTGATAATTTTTATCTATAATGTGTAGATTAAATGGAATCAACAAGTGCTTCATCTTCGAGCTGTGAGAGAACACCAATTGATGCTCAACTGGCACTATTTAGTCCAGGTGAATTTTGAACTACTGGTAATATATTTGTATTTATTAGAAGATAAGCTAAGCGATCTGTAGAGGTGTCTAGAAAGAGAAAGAGAGAAGTTCAGTTCAAGGATGTTGAGAAGCACCGACAAGATGAGCAACAGGAACAACAAGAATGACACTCTCAGAATGTTTTTAAAGATGTCAAATACATCATTCCTGAATAAAGGTGGAAGCACAATACCGTCAACACCATTGGCTCTGGTTTGAAGATTATATGCATAATAGAGGATATCATTTCTAGTAACCAACAGAAGGTACGTATGGTTTATTAAATACAAGTCGTTCATTATATAGCTATATTGTTTTAAAATTGTTGATTAATCTTAGTAAGAAATTTAAACCTTTTTGCAGTTGAAATTATTTTACAAGTATAATGTGGCCCATTTGCTCAAAATGAAAGAAGGGAATATATTCCATTGGTAGGGAATGATCAATTATATATGCATGCACCTCTTAAACATTACAAAAGTTGATGAACTGTATTTTAATTTTGGAAAAGATATAGTGATTATGGGAGTAGAAGATTATTATTTAATTTCAGGATTACCATATGTTGGATGTGATGCTTAGCCTGATAGTACGAGTCCTCTAGTTTAGATGCAAGGAATTACTTAACGCCTTTATGCATTGCACAGATTTGGTTACTCAAGTAAAGTTAGGTACTGTCAGTCTCGTTGACCTACTCATATTGGAGAGGGCTATTGACTCAAAAGTATATGCTAGAATTTTGGTTGTTGTGGATGACATTGAATCTTTCAACAATGTTGCTTAGGGAAAATGAGGCTGAAAATTTTTGTGCTATAATATAAAAGAGACTATTCTAAAATTCAAGAAAAAGATGGTTGGGGGATTTTCTCTTAGTGGGTTCTTTGATGTGTTGTCTATTTATGGTATAGAGATACTACCATTTGCAGACATTCTTAAGGCTAAGAAAATCGACCTAACTGTTGCAAGGATACTAAACTGAAAATTTTTCATCAAAATTAGCTTACAATGTTATTGTAACAAGACTGTCGAGAGTGGTAATATTTTTATTTATAGTAATATTTTAATTTTATTGCAAATTCCTTGATAATTTATCCATGCTCAGTTACTCATCAAAACTTATTTGTAATGCAGGAGGAGAGAGCTAATCAGTTAAATATTTTAGTTGTTAAACTTGCTCACACCTATTTCCTTGGGATGAAGAATAAGAGACGTGTAATAATCATTGAACCCAACATTCCTAATAGATTTGAGAAATATACAGAATATAGTTCATAAGCTAGAGGAACGTTATATGTCATTTGAAAAGGAGAATCAAGAAAAAGAAAAAGTAATCCAAGAATTATGGGAAAATAATGCTCAATAAGGTGAGAAGATTGAGTACTTGATAAACAAAAATAAAGAATTGTGAAATAAGCTAAAAGAGCAAAATAATCATTCAATATCAGAGATTACAAGTCTTTCCAATAGAATAAACATGATTGCTCAGTGATAAAAAGAAACATGTTGTACTCTCCCCATTTTCCCACTTGAGCATGTATAAGTATCGTTAAACCTAATCAAGAGATTTTGCTCGTCATCAATTTAATTTTTCTATCATAGTTGTATTTTATTCCACCGGTCAAAAGGTTGATAATCCGAAAAATCAATAAGATATTATCAACTCCTCTCGAATCATTCCGTTAGGACAGAAGGAAACATGTGATATTCAGCTCATGGCCACACCTGAGAATGCGTGAGTTATTGTAGACTTAATTAATCATTTTTCCTCTCAAAGTACCATTTTCATATGTAAATGTGGTTTATTTCAGTGGAGAAAAGGTTAAAGAAGGCAAAAATCAGATGAAATTAGTAGCTCCTCCCTTATGATAGTTTCTCAGACCAAATTTGATGAAGTGGCTGCCAAAAGGGTTAAAGTTTCAAATCTGAAATATATCAGAGATGAGTAGATGGCAGAAGGGAAAGTAAGGAAGGGAAGAGATTCCACATCACAAGTGTTGAATAGAAGGCTCGATAATGATGACTATGATCCAGTGCTTCCAATTTCCCTATTTCAACTTCCAAGTGAAGATGCACAAAAACAATTCAATGATTGGTGGGACATAACATTTAAGGGATTTAAATAAGTCAACTACTTATTTGAACTTTCATTAATATGCATGCACATGATACTTGCTAATAAACTGCGTTTGTAATATAGTAACAAACAGAATGAGCAAAAGCTGACAGATAATAACTACTATGGCTTTACAATAATAAGGGTAGACACATATGATTTTTCATGGCGATTGAAAACAACAGATAGTTGGTTGGGCAACAATGTAAGTTTGCAACTTAGTTTTGTATATAGATATGATGTCTTAATATATCCAATCTTAGAATAACAATTTCATTTTGATCATATTTTACAGGATACTGATATTATTCTTTATTATGTTCGACAAAAACAATATTTTTGTGAATCTTTATTTGACCAAAGGGTAACATGCAGTGGAACACTCATCAATCAATTATTTATATGGAGGTATAATGACTTTACCAATAGTAAGAAAGAGAAGATTATTTGGGAGCCTTCAATCAACATTGTGAGATTCTTGAATGGCAAGCTCAAATATGGAAAACTTGCATGGGAACTGGCTAGAATTTACCTCCTAGTGAACCACGAGTCACAATATTGGTTTCTTATTGAAATCTTGCTAACTACTTGGACCATAAATGTATTTGACTCATTGTTTCGACCGGACTGCCACACTCCAAAGATGACATGCGTGACTCTAATTAGAGAAATGTCGGCCCATGCACTTCAGTTCATTGAATTCTTCACTTTGTGACCGGAGCTTACAGCATTCCAAAAAAAGAAACTTAAAGTAATATATACAAAGGATTTATGTCCACAACATTATAGGTAAGTCCCTATCATGGCTTTGTGTTTAATTATATTAATTTAATGTAATGTATCACTAACAACTAATTTTTTTATATTGAACAGACAAGATCATCATATGTTTTTGGCCAAAGTTATTGAATTTTATATGACCACAAGCCTTACTTTGTGTGATTGCAAATAGGATCATATGGATCAACTCAGATATATCACAACTTATTCTTTATGGATTCTTGCAGAAAATAAGAAAAGGGGTAAATATCATTCCAATGATGAGAAGGGCAGTGATTTGAACGACAAATGATTGTATATGTAGTTGTTGATTTTGATATTGTATAATATAGGCTCAATGTTATTGACAGTTTAACTTTTGTAACGTTGCAAATGGTATATATTGTTTTTGTAATGGTGAAAAGCTACATAGTTTATATTAAGATAGTTTTCAGGTTGAACAATGGATTAGTAATGGATTTTGTTCAATTTAGTTCACAGTTAGTTATAGTTATTCTCAGTTATTCCCATTAAAATACATTTTGCTCGATGAATTTTCACATCAAGATGAAGTCCTGACAATAAATATGACCTGATTGATAGTTCTTCAGTGCTATAAAATGGTGTTAGTCATAGTTAGTGTATGGTTAGTCATAGTTAGTCTTAGTCAGTAAACTATTGTGCTCGAATTAAGTACTACTACAAGCGTCACTCGCAAGTATACGAGGTAATTGTAGCAAAGGTGATCGCCCCAAGGTCGTCTCACAAGGAAGGTATAGTTCATAATAGCTTGATTGACAACTAATTTAAAAATGAGAACTTGTTGTTTGGAATGGTGTAGGAGTAATTTAAACCTAAGAGTAATGAGTGTAAGGGTTAATGTGTGTGATGGTTGTACAAGATCAAATCGATTCTTGAAAAGGTGCCCAGGGTTATAGGTCCATTCAATCAAAGCTCAATTCTCATATTATCCATTAACTTAACCTTGTAATTAATTTGTTTCTTAAGTTTAATTAGTTAATTACCAATTCATTAGTTCTCACATTCATGAAATAGCAATAACCAATTATTTTACATTACCAAATTAATAGAACCCTAGAACTTATATTTCTAATTCATTCATAGGGTAGCCGATTGCATAATTCCCATATTAAATTTCACCTCTCGGTCCTTCATTCAATATCTAGAGATTAATAGGTAGCTAATCTATCAACCTAACATTCAATCCAATATAATCAACCAATCAACAAGGTACATCAATGGAAATATTAAATCAAAGCATTCAATCAAATATACTACAAACCCTAGGCTTGGATATTTAGCTCAACATCATCAATTTAAAACATTCATTCAACTCAATATAAATCAAAATACAAATTGTTCATTGCAATATCAATTCTCTTAATACAACAAAAATAATATTGAAATGAATTAAAAGAGAGAATAGAAAAACCCCTTGTAGATGCCAAGAGTAGGATTAATAGTCTTCCTCCTAGCTCCACTTTGATGTATGATGAAGAACTCATGCCCTCTTCAATGGTGATTCCCTGTTGCAATATGGAATGGAGCTTTATCAAGTCACCAAACCTTCAATTGATTATGCCTTTGTAAGATGGAATGGAGCTTTCTCAAGTCACCAAACCTTTCAATAAAGCTTCTTCAACCCTTAAGAGCTTGTTAACTCAATTTATCCCAAAGAACCAAATTGAAGCTTGTCAATGGAAGATGGAGAAGATGGAGAGGATAGAAATGGAGGAGGAAGATGAAGGGACAAGGAGAGTGTCACTCTCTCCTCTCCCAAATCGTGTATCCTCCCTCTTTCTCTTTTCTTTTTTCTCTTTCACAAACCCTAGCCATCTCTCCCCCCTCAAATCGACCTCCTTTCTCTTTCGTGCGAAAGAACTTAAATAGATATTAAGGGTGACATGGCCAAGCTTGATTTGGCTTGGCCGTGTCTCTCATTTTTCTTTGGGACATGGCCAAGCTTGATGGCCGTGTCCTTCACTGCCTTCTTCTTTCTTTCTTTCTTTTCTTTGTTCTCAAGAGGTGACACGGACAAGCTTGTGGCCGTGTCATGTGTCATGTGGGTGTGTCACCTACTGCTTCTTCATTTTGCTTCTTCCTTGCTTGTCTTTTATTCTTGGCATGAGGTGGGACACGGCCAAGCTCCTAGCCGTGTCATGTGACACGGCCAGTGGCTTGGCCGTGTCACTTGCCTGTGTCAGCTTCTGCCCTTCTTTTCTTTTCTTTCTTTGGTTTCTTTAGTTTTGGTCTTTAAGTGAGACACGGCCAATGGCTTGGCCGTGTCTCATGGCCGTGTCAAGCTCTGCCATCATCATTCTTTGAGGGACAAGGCCAAGCTTGATTTGGTTTGGCCATGTCTTGCTTGATTCATGCTCTTTCTTCATTATTTTGATCTTCCAAGGGAGTTTTTACACTTAACCTAAAACAAACACTTAAAACAAACTTTAAACAAAAATCAAATGAAACATTAACTAAAAACACATAAAATCACACTAAAAACAAGTACAAAAATGATCTAAACATAAACGTTAGTGGACAGCATGCCTAACCAATTTTTCACATGCAGACCTAGCCAACCACACATCAGAGATGAAGTCCTGACACTAAATATGACCCGATTGATGGTTCTTCAGTGCTATAAAATGGTATTAGTCATAGTTAGTGCATGGTTAGTCATAGTTAGTCTAAGTCAGTAAAAGTTAGTGGACAGAATGCCTAGCGAATTTCCATGTGCAAACCCAGCCAACCACACGTCAGATGTGAAGTTATGATACTAAATATGATCTGATTGATGATTATTCAATGCTATAAAATGGTGTTAGTCATAGTTAGTTTGAGTCAGTAAAAGTTAGTGAACAGCATGCCTAACTAATTTCCACATATAGACCCAGCCAACCATATTGTTGTCCTAAACTAGCAACAAAGAAGGGAGGTGAATTGGTTATTTGAAGAATGATGATAAATTTTGAAGCTTAAAAAACTAAAGATGAAGAGGATGTAGATGGAGATGGAGTAGAGTTTGAGAAGAAAGAACACAAAGAATGATACTGGTTTGGATTTACCTCAATCCTATATCCACTTCTTTAATAACTTCTTAAAGTTTCACTAGTCTTGAGTTTTTACAAGCTTAACTCTAACTTGATTTTTTTCCTAACTCACACCAAACTATAACAATGATTTGAGATCAATTCTCACAATTCTTACAAGAGTTTTCCAAGGCTCACTCTCACAATCTAAGTGTTTCTAAGCTCACATTCAAACTTATATGGTGTTTAATGCTCACACCCAACACTCTAAGATTTTTTATGTTTGATCTTTTGATCTTTAGATGAGATAATGAAAAATGTTATTAAATGAAATTACAATAGCAATCAAAGTATTCTCAAGTTTAATGTGGTATTTATAGCAATTTAGCTTAAGCTAGACGTTTGAAGTGGTTCCCACACGTTTAGTGCTTGTCTTCCACTAATTATGTGTCCGGAGCTTGGTGTGCGATCGCACGGTTTGAAAGCTCTGTGTAACGGCTAGTTCCAACTGTCAGATCTCGGTGTCTAACAGAATCTCATTGCCCATATTTTGGTATCGTGCTGTCGTCCAGACAAAGAGTGTGATCGCTTAGCACAAGGTTATTGTTGAGTTCAAATTTATTCATCCACGTATCCGGTTATCATTGGTTCGAGTGTAGACCCTTGATTTTGGCCCTAACTAGTCTGATACTAATTAAAGAAAGGCCTAAGTCATAATCAGTCTATTCTTAGTAAGCTTATACCTATTTTAAGCTTTTGATTAGATTGGTATAATTCCATGAGGCCTAAAATAAGCTAGTTCAACCTTTAAAACCCTGAATAGGTTTGTTTTGAAAGTTTGGCTAGGTTTAATTCGATGTGGGCTATTAATTGCACTTTAAATTCAATATGGGTATACCTATGTTGAATTAGGATGCCCAAATTCGATATGGGACACCATATCAAATTGGGATGCCACCAATTCGATATAGGGAGGTACCATATCGAATTGGGGGTTCCTCAATTTGATATGGGGACCAATTGGGAGGACTCCATATCGAATTAGGGCAATCCTAATTCGATATGGAGCTTGTCCATGTCGAATTATGATCGCCAATTCGATATGAACTTTGATTCTATGTCGGATTAAAATTGTTTTAGTTTGACATGGTCTTGGTTTGCCTCTAATTGAATTTGTTTTAATCTGACATGCTCACCGTTTCTCTCAAATTAAAAATAATCTAATTCGATATGCCTCAGGAAACCATTTTTAAACAGGAAGTTAAAGCCTCTATTATAAGATTTTAACCTAATATATTCTACTATAAATACAGGATTAAAAGGAGCAAGAAAGGATTAGCAACACAGCATTAGCATGGGGTAACAATTGAATTAATACAGAACAACAAAACAACTAAAAAAGATTATCAAACAGAAACAAGAAGCCATCCAATACAGAGAGAGCATTATCAAACAAGGCAGTAGCTACTGTCTTGATTTTATTCAACCAAGAAGTTCAAGATTGGTTGAAGCAAAAGTTTAGATCAATATTTAATTATTGGTTGAATCAACAAACGAAGGTACATCCTCTAAACTAATTTTAATTAAACTCAGCATGAGTTCTAATGATGTTTCTTTTTGTTGATCATATTTATTTCAGTAACCTAATAGTTCCAATAACTTAGATATATTCAATTCAGGTTCATCAATACACCCATTAGTTTAAACTTGTCCAGGAAGCCATATTTCATACAAATATTTATCAAAAATCAATTGTTAAAATAGCGTGAAAGTTATTTACAGTAGCTAAAATTTTGTCAAACCCTAATTTATTTTTTTTTAAATTTCAAAACCCTAATCTATTTCTCAAACTCTAAAACCTTAATTTTATCCTAAAAATCCTAATTTAAGATGCAAACAATAAATTTATATATTTGATGCTTATTTTAAATATTAAAACCTCGATGTAATTATTTCATATTTATGATGAATGATTTATTAATTTTTTATTTGTTATGGATGATTTATTTTATTTTGTTCATGGTGAATGATTGAATGATTTAATTTGGTTAATTATTTAAGTTTTAAAAATGTAAAAGGTATGTTTTCACTTCGTGGGTGCCTCATTAGTTAAATTCAATGTAATTTAATTTATTTTGGATTTTGAATTAATGTAAAGGGTATGTTTCCACCAAATGGTGAGCATCCTACTTTATTTAGTTTTGGGACATTAGACAATTGTTATAAAGGCATATCTCCATCCTTGGATGAGTGCCTATTTGGATTGCTTTATTTTAATAAAGGTGATGGATAATTATTTATTTTGATAATTGCATGTAATATGGATGATATTTCAATAAGTTAAGAATTTTATAATATTTAAACCTGAAAAGAAAGTCAGTTCCAATGAACCAGGCGTTATGGGGGTGTCAGGTCATTCTCACCTTCCTCATACGTACTCAACTTTTCAAACCCATTAAGGGGTTAAAAACTCCTTATGAATCGAGTCATCCACCCCTTTTTATTTTCTCGGCAGATCCGAGTGGCACGTGTTCTCTAAGTCCCTGAGCCTAACGGTGTCAAAGTCGCAAGTACAATTCAACATGGGAGTGGGGGCGAAAATCTCCGCTCACAGTGGTGACTCCACTAGTGATAAGAGAAGTTGATTTCTTATATTATTTTATTCTTTCCTATTATGATATTGTCCATTGTATCATTTAGATTGTATTGTGTACGTGAGTTAGGATGCTCATTTAACTTGTGTTGTGTTATGTAAGGGATACCATACTTTCACTCAAGGTATGAAGATCAATCATGACACAACCACTCATAGCCTTATAGCTTTTGGTATATACTTTCTATGGGAGCCTAAACTTTTCAACCCAAAGACTAAAACTCATGTAATTGGCCTAACTACTTTCCTTAGGTTTTTACCCAAATACCTGTTGTTTGACTATGATTGATCTTGGTTTAAACCATGACTTATTTAGTTTATTCTTTTTCTAATATGACATACCTATATTGTAAGCTCAAAATAATTTTTCCTTTAAATCCAAAAGGCCAAAACTATTTTTTAAAAAAATCTTTAACGATGGTCTTTGGATATAAAACTTTTCTAAAATGGGTCAAAAATTCTTTCCTACCTCATAGCCCAAACTACAAAGCCCAAAATTCATTTTTAAACAATTTTTTTACAATGGGCTTAGAAATAAAATTATTTTTTTCACTTCATTACAACCATTTGAATGAGCTTCAAAATATTTAGGTCAATTATGGAATACCAAAAATCAATTGTAGGCTTAATTTATACCAAGAATTGATAATTATGATCTTATTTTTAGCATGGATCATTAGTTGCTTTTCCAAATGGGATATCTATTTATGATAAACCTTTTAATTTGGTTTTAATCCAATATAGCATAAAAGCTATCTTTTATTGGTTCAATGGATTAAGGCTTAATTAAAAGAAATTATCATGGACCGACTTCTATATTTGAAAATATGACTATTGGTTAAAGCATCCGAGGAAATTTCTTTCGAAAATAAAATATCTCATGTTGGTATTTTGTTGACCAAATACCTAGAAAAAGAGACTCGCCATTGGTGTATGAAATTTATAAGATTGGAAGAAACGTCCTAATTATCTTTGTTTACTTGTGCATACATGCATACACATCGTATTATATGTCATTAATCATTTCTGACTCACAGACTTAGAGTACAGCAATTCAAGGATATACGACAACCCTACCTATGTCAGTGACTCAGAGTTCAGTGAAGATGCAGTTAATTTCACTCCTAGAACCATGGATCCTGATCAAGTTTAGAATTTGATAAATGAAGCTCTTGCATCCAAGATGGAAGAGTTAAAGGGGCTCCTGGCTGAGACCGTGAGAAATCAACTAACTGCACTATTGAAGCATCTGTTAGTACTAAGAAGTAGAAGAACATGGGAAAGGCTAAGGTAGGTGAAGTAGCCTTTGATGATGACAAGGTGATAATTAATGATGATGATGATTGGGCTCATTATTTCTAAGATTCTCAAGATAGGAATAAATAGCCAAAGGCTGTGGAAAAATCAACTATTGAAAAGATTGAAACATCGAATGTGGATAAAAAGGATTGCTGATTTAGAAAAGAAGTTTGAAAAGAAGTTGAAAGATGAAGAGGTGTAGGAAATAGATAAGCTATTTGAGCAAGATGAAATTTTTTCTTACAAGTTCAAGATGTTTTCTTTCGCTAGGTACAATAATACAGGAAATTCTCACTTGCATGTTAAGCAATACCTCACTGCTATATAGTCTACTAGAGCTATCAAGGCTCAAACTCTAAGGTATTTCATACTCTCATTGGATCCTATTGTGCAAAACTGATTCAACACCTTAGAGGAAAGTATCCAAAAAGATTAGAATATGTTATATAAAGCCTTCATCCAGCAGTATGGGTACAATGTTGAATTGAAAGTGACTTTGATAGAGGTGGAGACTATCAGGCAAAAAAAAAATGAAAGTTTTATCGATTATATGAAGAGATGGAGAAATAAGGCTGCACTTCTCAAAAGAGGCCAGATAATTCTGACCAGATTAGGATGATTGTGAGAGGGGTACTACCTAATCTTCATGAAAGGATGTCTCACACCCTTATTAGAGATTTTAAGAATCTCCTTCAGGCTGATTTGCAAATAGAAGAATGGAAAAGAGAGAAAAATCATTTTTCTACAAGAAGGAATGAAAAAGGAAATTATTAGTCTGGCGGCCAGAGTACACAAAGTGCAGTAGATGTCAATTTTTAGGTTTACTCTTTAAAATCTAAGTCTTAGATCTAAGTTCTAGATTTAACTCAAAAAATCTAAGTCTAAAATTGATTTTAGATTCCTATGCCGACCTAAAATTGAAAAAGGATTAATTTCAGGTTCTTATGCCAACCTAAATTGAAAAATGATTGATTTTAGTTGGCATTTTAGGTTCTTATGCCAACTTAAATTGAAAAGGGATTGATTTTATATTCTAACTCTTTAAAACCTAAGTCTATGTTTGAAAATTTTAGGCTTCACTCGATAAGCCTAAGTCTAAGTCCAATTTTAGGTCCAATAGATAGTCAATAAAAATTGAATTAAAAGCAAAAAGGCTTAGGGTTTTACCTTTCTTGATACCCTTAGTGGTGGTGGCTTTAATGTGTGGTCAGATCGAAGTTCTTCATTTGCTTAAGTAAAAAGGTTTCTAAGGAAGCAATTGACTCAAGGTGATTTAAGGAAAATGAGCTCTTAAGCATGGACTAAACACCCAAATTTGCTAAAGAAGCAAATTTTAGGTGGCTCTCACTAAAGAAAATTGAACATTTTACTTAAAAATAAAAAAGGAGGGAAAAAAGATAAAACAACTAGCAATTAGGTTTATTTGGTTGTGTGATATAAGTGAAAATGAGGTGGGCAGGGTCTATTTATTGAGTTTTGGAAGGCTAAAATCGAAAAAATTTGAAAAAAAAAAAATCCAATTTCGACATAACTGCATGAAAATCGAGGGTAGGCTTGTGCATGGCAAAAGGCTCAACTAGGCTCTATCACAGCTAATTTCATGTAGTTTTCTTCTGGAGGTCCATTCAGAATTGTTCAATATTCGATTTGAGTGATTCTTATTGAGTTGGAACCATAACTAACTAAATTTTAATATTATAGTAAAAAATTAAGGGTTCACAGTTATAAAGATATTGTACATATATTGTGTATATGTTGTATATCTTGTGTATATATTGAGTGCATACTACGAATATATTTTTTGGGTGTTATGTGTATGCTTAAAAAATTAAACATACACATTGAAACAAAAAAATAACTCAAACAAATATTAAAATAAAATAAACGCAACTCAAAAAAATATAACAATATTCAGAAAATACAAATTCAACATAAACTAAATGAAAAAATTCATAAAAGAAAAATATTTCTCTTTGAAGCATTTTATTCAAGCATGTAAAATGCATTATGATTAAAAACAACAAAATATTTAACATTGCAATTGAAGAATAACAAAAAATAATCAGAATATGAAAGATAAAAATAATTTTCTACAAATAAAAAAATAAAAGAAAGGAAGAAGAAGAAAAAAAAATGGATAGAAGAGAAAAAAGAAAATAAAAGAGATAAAAGAAAGCAAAGAAAATATTAATAAAAAAATATATTTGAAAAAAAATATAAAAACAAAATTGGAAAAAAATGGGTAAACAAAAAACACAATTTATATTTGAAAATAATGCTAAAATAGAGGTAATTGGTGTAATTTTCTAAAAAAAAAGAGAAAATTATATCATTTACTTTTTTTTTAAGTTTCATTTTTCATTTTTACTACACTTTTTTTTCAATTTTAACTTTTTCTGTTTTCAATTTTAGGTTACTTTAATATTTTGTTTTCAAAAATATGATGGCCACTGGTTTCTTCTTCTCTTCTTGTTTTCTTCTTTCCAATTTTAGGCTCTTCTACCTCTCGATCACTAAGTTTAAATCCAGTTCCCAACTTATATTGATATGAGCCTCCTTTCTCTCACTCCCTCTCCTAATTTTCCCTGTTTTAGTTGAGTTTTTTCATTGAAAAGCTGAATTTTTTTAAAGAATAGATCTCTAGTTGGGCAACTTCTTCTCCTTGGGTTATTTGCAGCACCTTGAGCTGTGTTGTTTTTTGTTTTTTTTTTTTTTCTGTCTAAGCTGTGGAAAAATCGAGTACCACGGTAACTGCTTTCCTCCCTTCATTAATTAAATTTTATTGACTTTGTAAATGGCAACTTGGATGTTTAGGAGCAGCCAACTTTTATTAATTTGATTTGTATTTTGTGAGTAATAACTTGCGAGCTTGCATTGTACCAAAGGTTGCTATAATCATTTGAATTAGAGACTGCAAAGTAGAAGGCTAGATTTATTGTTGACATTCATCGATGACTAAATAGAGCAGCAAAAAATAATAATAATAATGGGGAAATTTTGGTGGTATATAGCTAAGAAGCCATAACCAGAAAGAAGAGAATAATGGGTGGCCCAATTTTTTGAAGGCAATTGGCTATATGAATTTGACGATGACATCTCTAGTTGGCCATTAATGACTACTCTCACTCACCCATTCGTGAAACAACACAAAGCTCTTGCCTTTTCCAAGGTTAAAATGATCCAGATTAAAATGGTCCGGTGACAATGTTCATAGCATGAGAGAATAAAAATGACCGATAACCTCCTGACTATAAAAAGCAATTAATCTAATTATGTTGATTCAAATCTTTTCGCTTATTTATAGATTCAGTTTTTGGTTTTCTACATACGGGTCAAGTTAATTTGGGTAACGGGATCTTATTTTGATTGTTCATTTTTTATTAATTTACTAGATGTAATATACACTTAATTTACTATGATTATTGTTTAATAAGATTAAATTTTTCTTTTTATTTAAAATTATCAAAAAAATTAATATTAATTTACTCATAATAATTGTAAAAAAATGAGGATGAAAAAATAATTTATTCATTTCACTATCATAATCATAAAGTTATATGCTGGTATATATTATATATAATAACATATATATATATATATATTAAATTTCAAAAGAATAAGAGTATAAAATAATGTATATTTAATTATATATCAATATATGATATATATAATAACATATATATGTTCAATTTTAAAAGAATATGAGTATAAAACTATTATATATTTAGTTATATGTTGATATATTTTACATATAACAACATATACTTGTTAAAATTTTAAAAAAAATAGTATAAAAGTGATTTATATTTAGTTATATGTGTCATTATATATATAACATATAACAATATATACGTATTAAATTTTAAAAAAATAAAAGTATAAAAGTGATATATTTTTAGTTATATATTGGTATATGGGACATCTAACAACATATATGTGTTAAAATTTAAAAGAATAAGAGTATAAAAGTGATTATATATAATAACATATATGTGTTAAAATTTAAAAGAATAAAAGTGTAAAATTATTATATATTTAGTTATATATCAGTATATATTACATATAATAATATATAATGTCAAATTTTAAAAGAATATGAGCATAAAAGTAATATGTTTAGTTATATATCGATATATAATACATATAATAATATATACATGTTAAATTTCAACATAAATACATACCATATGTTTTATAAAATACTTCAAAAAAATAGTTTTTGTAATTTTTTAATTTTGCATCATATAACTAGTAAACCATTAACAATATATGTGGATATATGTTGGTATATATTACACATACTTTAATAATATATGTTAATATATATTGATATATGTCGGTATGTGTTGATATGTATTGCATATATTTAAACAGTATATGTTGATATATATCAATATATATCAGTATATAATATATATAACAACATCTACTTGTTAAAATTTAAAAGAATAAAAATATAAAACTAATATATATTTAGTTATATGTTGGTATATATTGCATATAACAATATAAACATTTTAAAACTTTTAAAAAATAAAAGTATATAACTATTATATATTATGACATCCATAAATTTTTAAATACAATTAAATAATTAATTTGAAGAGTAATTGAAGTGGTGGGAGAGTAATATAGATGGTGCATACTTAATATATATGTGAAATATACATAAAGTATATATTTTACTAAAAGTAAAAATTAAAAGTCAAATGGTAAAAGTTAAAAAGCTAAAGTTAAATATATTATTATTTAAAAAAATTAAAATTATTTTTAGATAGAAAAGAAAACTAAAATATCTTATTATTATATTATTAAATTATTTTATAAATATATATATATGTCTGAAGGGTAAAATTGGAAAGCCCAGTATATGAGAAGCCATCTTCTTCTTCCTTAAACCAAGCTTGGCCGAATTTTTAGAGTAAGGGAGGGAGAGTTTTCTACACCATTCACACCAAATTTCTCAAGGATTTCCAAGGATTTAAAGTGCTTTTAAAGAATAATCAAGGTTTAGGTAAGTAATTCTTACTTTAAACTTGGTTTTTAAGATTTTGGTGAATATGTGAGTTTTCAAGTTTTGATGGGGGTGTTGAAAATTGTTAATATGGATTATTTTATAGTTATTATGATGTGAATAATATAATTTTAAGGTTGGTTAGTGGAAATGAATTAGTTTTAGTGAGGTTAGGGTTTATGAGTAGATTATGTAAAAATTAGGGTTATTGAAGGATATTTTTATAATTATGAAAATGACTTGTTTTAATGTTATATTGATGTATATGTGATTAATTTATGGTTGAATGATGAAAATAGATATGCTACGTGGTAGTTTGAAAGAGGTAGTAACTGTGAATTAGGGTTTTGGTGGATTTTTTATGAAGAACATTTGTAATTGTTGTTTAATTGATTAAAATAGCTTAGAATAGAATGCTAATGAGATATTTATATTTATAATGTGATTTAGAATTGAGTAATGTGATATTATAAAATAAAAAAGATGAAGGACATTGAAGAAGTAAGGCTTGGATGGTGAAATTAGTGGTGGAATTGGCATATTAAAGATTAGTATATGTTGTAATAATTATTGTTTAAATAATATTATAATTGGCATAACACATTGTGAATTTGAGAATGTGTTATGCCACTTTTTTCATATTGGCTTTGATACGATATATGCGTATTGTGTGAAAAGTGAATTATGTTAAATGTAATGTAAAATGTGGAAAATAAATATAAAAATGTGAAAAATAGTTAAGGCATGTGGGAAATAAGGAAAATTGATAAAATATGATAAATGTGATAGTATTAGATTTATGATGTGTATAAATGATAAATAAATGAATGTGTTGTGGTATGATGATAAGATGTATTAGAATGAGTTATATGTGATGTGTAATGTGATGTTGTGGTATATGATGTATATGAAACATATGATGGTTAAATGAAATATTTGATGGTGATCATTGTATGATATGGTCACGAAATGTATAAGAATTTCTAACAAGAAATGTGGAATGAGAAATGTGATTGATGATGAGAAATGGGATGAGAATGTAATGTAATGGAAAAGTTGATCACTTGAGAAATGTGATTATTTATGATGAGATGGAAGATTATGTGATATGTGTTGCCCTGCATAATAATATATTCTGAAAAATTGATGTTGGGGATTATATGTTGATGAGTCTGAGTAGTGTTGGGCATTGACCTGAGTAGAGCTGGACGTTGACCTGAGCAGAGCTAGGTCATGAGTTTATAGACCCAAGCAGAGCTGGGTCATGAAAATGATATGATTTTACCTTCGAGGCTACACACACTAGTATCACAATAGGTCAAATCAATTATTCTGAAACTTGATTTTTGTATAGAGAATTATTGGGCTCAACGTGTGATGTATTGTCGTGTCTTGTATAATATTGGTAATGATGTGATAGTATGATGAGGTGTTGGTGAGTTGTGTTATGTTATGTTGAAATGTCATATGTGATAGTTGAATGATACATGTATTGAATGTATGTGTGTGATGGTAATAGGTTAGTTTGTACGATAAATTTTGGTGAATAGATAAATAATATAAAAATGTAAAACTAATAATATATGTAGATGAAATTATGCAACATGGAAGAGGTAAATGGGTGATATATTGTGCTAATAGTATGATTAGTGATGATGTACGTTTATAAGGGTTAATTTGAGAAAGATGATGAAAGAGTATGCTTAAGTGTTATTTAAGTTGTTTGTTGTGTTATAGCATATACCACTAAGCTTTATACTTAGCGCGGTAATATGTATCACGCTGGTGTCAAGATAGCAGATCAAGGTGATCGGACTTAAAAATTGTGATGGGATTGAGACTTAGAAGTTGTATTTGCCACGAGACAAATTGTGTCAGAAATGCATAATTGCATGGTGGTTATTGTAATGCAAATTAGATGGTTTATATTTTCAACTTAAAATATGTATAATAATTGAGTTTTGAGATTTGTTGTAAACATTTATAAATAAGTTTTGTAATTCTTTAATATGAGATTTTTGAGTACTGTTAATTTTAAAAGTATTAAATTTCTGATGGATTTTTATGTAGAAGATTATTTTGGGAATTTAAATTTTTAAGTGCAAGTTGTCTTTTGATGATTTTGGGGTTTTATAAAATTACAGATAAAACTCTGACGAAATTTTTTTCAAAGATTTCTTTTAGAGAATTTAAATTTATTTTTAATATTTGGATAAAAAGTTGTTACAGATCATCAAAGTGACATTTTTATATTCTATATAAGTATTTTATGTATACAATATATATATATATATATATTATAAGTATATGGTATAAGGATATTATATATATTTAGTTATATATCGATATATGTTAAATATAACAACATGTACGTGATAAATTTTAAAAGAATAAGAGTATAAAATTATTATATATTTAGTTACATATCGGTATATATTATATATAACAATATATATTAAATTAATTTATATACGAATTATCTAATTTATTTTATTAAATTTAATTTAATATATATATAATGAAGTTTGAGTTTAATAGCTAGTAGTTTTGAAAAATTTTCACAATGTATCAAATACTTTTTTTAAAAAAATTAATTTTTATATATCATTATATTTTATAAAATTTAAATAAAATTTATATAAATTAATATATTCAATATTCCTTATTTATATTTAAAATTGTCATTAATCGAAATTTAATAAAATAGTAGTAATATAATTTATATGTATCAAACTATATTAAGAAAATACAAATTAATTAAAAAATTTTGTTTGAGTAAAAAATGGGAATGGCCAAGGAGGCGAGGACAACCAGTAACCACAAGCCATCAATCAGATAGAAGAAGCAGCAGGCAAATTTAATCAACTCTGGGAATTGAACGAGCCTTTTCAGTAATTTTATAAATTGAAAAGTTTGCTAATGTATAGCTGAAAAACTTATTTAAGCTCAGAAATTCACCAAAAATGACCTCTCTTTAATGACATTAGTATTTTTTAGCACTCGTTAACTTTAATTGACCCAAAATTGACTAAAATATCTTTAAACCTAAAAAATAAAAGCTATCAGCTATCTTTTCTCCTCTCTCATCTTACGTCTCCATCCAACTCTTATTTTCTTCCCATTTTTTCTCTCCTATAATATTTTACAATCTAAAGCTCAACATTATTTAGTTTCTTCATCAAATTTTAATTTTATCCATTAGCTCATTCATTCCAATGGGTTAGTTTTTAATTTTTTTAATTTTTTAAATATTCAATATTTAGTAGTAAGAATGATTGTTCTTAATATCGATCTTGATTTTATTGCACTTTAGGCCTTATAATGTTATTTTAACTATGGCATGCATCAAATATGAAGAGAAAGTTATTCATTTTCTTTTTAAGACTGATTTATAAATTGTATACTGCATTTGAGTGTAGTTAGTGACTGTCAGCGGCAGTTAGTATTTAATGCGTTCTTCAATATTTGAGATTTAATTTTAAATTTTATTATAATTCGATAATAAATATTAAGTTAAGACTGATTTATGAATTATTTGTTGTATTTGAATGCAGTTAGCGACAGTTATTATTTAATGTGTTCTTCAATATTTGAGATTTAATTTTAGATTTTATTATAATTTAATAGTAAATATTGAGTTAACTAATTTATAGATTATTTGTTTAACTGATTTATAGATTATTTGTTGTATTTTGATGCAATTAATAACAATTAGTATTTAATGTGTTCTTCAATATTTACAATTTAATTTTAGATTTTATTATAATTTGATAATAAATATTGTGTTAACTGATTTATAAATTATCTGTGGCATTTGGGTGTAGTTAGTGACTATTAGACATAGTTAGTATTTAATATGTTCTTCAATATTTGATATTTAATTTTAAATTTTATTATAATTTGATAATAAATATTGAGTTAAAGACTTATTTATGGATTGTTTGATGATTTGGGCACAATTAGTGATATTTAGTATTTAATGTATTCTTCAATATTTAAAATTTAATTTTAGATTTTATTATAATTTAAAAATAAATATTAAATTAAGACTGATTTATGGATTATTTACTGTATTTTTTGCACATTTAGCGACAATTATATTTAATATGTTCTTCAATATTTGATATTTAATTTTAAAATTTTTTATAATTTGATAATAAATATTAAGTTAATACTGATTTATAGATTGTTTGTTGTATTTTGGTGTAGTTAGTGACGGTAAATGATAGTTAGTGTTTAATATTTTCTTCAATATTTGAGATTAAGTAAACTAACTATTACTAACTATTGCTAACTGTACACTAACTACCACAAATTGTATTTGTAAACACTCACTAATTTTCTCTTAGATAATAAATATAGGATGATTTAAATTTGAGAAGTGTTTTTATTGAGTTGTTATGCAAGTGGAAAATCTTTAAATAGCCCATAACTGTCACTAACTATCTCCAACTAACGGATACAAATTCATTTCACATCTAACTAGTATTTAATTCTTACTTTTATGTAAAATTATATTTACAGTATGTATTTTCCTAGAGTTTGATTGATGTTAGTTATAAATTGTATTTAGATTAAATGGTATCACCTACTGCATCATCTTCCTGCTATGAAAGAACATCAATTGATGCTGAGGCGACAGTAATTAGTTCGAGAAAATTGTCAATGACTGGTAATAGATTTGTATTTAAAAGAAGACAAGGAAACAGGCTTCTGAAGTCTCTAAAAAGAGAAAGAGGAAAGTTACATTCAAGGATGATAAAAAGCCCCAACAATAAAAGCAACAAGAAGAGCAAAAAGAAAACATTGAGTCAACCATTCATAAAGGCAGTCAATAATTTATAAATCAGTCTTAACTCAACATTTATTATCAAATATAATCAAATTACAACAAAATGTATAATTAAATCTCAAACAGTGAAGAACACATTAAAATATGATATAATATTTCTTGGGCACTCTGCTAACTATCGCTAACTAAACTTAAATGCAGTTAATAATTCATAAATCAGTTTTAAATCAATATTTAAAAAAATCTAAAATTAAATAGTAAATTAGAGAAAAATATATTTGTCCTTAACTACACCTAAAATAAGTCAGCCAACAATTCATAAATCAGTCTTAACTCAACACTTATTATCAAATATAATCAAATTAAAACAAAATATACAATTAAATGTCAAATATTAAAGAACGCATTTTAACACTAATGATTATACAATATAAATAATAGAATACAAATAAGAACATGTCCATTTATGAGCACTTGCAGATTATGATGCAGAGATAATAGATATTGGATTCTAAAATGTCAGTCTTTTATGGCATCACTCACGGCAATGACTGCACTATGATATATTTTATCCTCTCTCAATGAAGAAATTCTTTATTTTTTCCATTTGCCAATTGAAGTTCAAACATCTGGAGGAAGAAGATTCATCTTACTGACATCCTCTAGTAATTTTCAGTTTGTTATGTGAGATATTAGATTTATGACCTCTTTATAGGTTTCAGACCCTTACGAATAATACTAACTATCACTAATTTTTACTAACTAGATCCAAATACAGAAAAAAAAATCTATAAATCAATCCTAACTCAATATTTATTATCAAATCATAATAAAATCTAAAATTAAATCTCAAATATTGAAGAACACATTAAACACTAACTGTCACTAATAGTCACTAACTACACCCAAATGCAGCAAATAATCTATAAATCAGTTAACTAAATATTTACTATCAAATTATAATAAAATCTAAAATTAAATCTCAAACATTGAAGAATACATCAAACACTAACTGTCGTCAACTGTCGCTAATTGTAACTAAATATAGCAAATAATTTATAAATCAGTTAGCTCAATATTTATTATAAAATTATAACAAAATTTAAAATTAAATCTCAAATATTAAAGAACATATTAAACACAAACTGTCACTAACTGTCACTAACTGTGCCCAAATGCGGCAAACAATTCATAAATCAATCTCAACTCGACATTTATTATCTAATTATAACAAAATCTAAATTTGAATCTCAAATATTAAAAAAATAGTAAATACTAATTGTCACTAACTACATTAAAATATTGCAAAACAATCCAAAAATCAATCTTAACTTAACATTTATTATCAAATTATAGCAAAATCTAAAGTTAAATCTCAAATATTGAAGAACACAATAAATACTAATCGTCGCTAACTGCTCCCAAATGCATCAAATAATTCACAAATCAGTTTTAACTCAATATTTATTATCAAATTATAATAAAATCTAAAATTATATCTCAAATATTGAAGAACACATTAAACACTAATTGTTTTTAATAGTCACTAATTGTACTCAAATGCAGCAAATAATCTACAAATAAGTTAACTCAACATTTATTATCAAATTATAATAAAATCTAAACTTAAATCGCGGCTATTGAAGAGCACATTAAATACTAACTGTCGCTAACTGTAATTAATTATACCTAAATACAACAAACAATCTATTAATCAGTTAACTCAATATTTATTATTAAATTATAAAAAAAATTAAAATTAAATTTTAAATATTAAATATTGAAGAACACATTAAACTATAACTATCGCTAACTGTCACTAAGAACAATCCACAAATCAGTCTTAACTCAATATTTATTATCAAATTATAATAAAATCTAAAATTAAATTTTAAATATTAAAAAATGCGTTAAATACTAACTGTTGCTAACCGTACTTAAATATAATAAACAATCTACAAATCAGTCTTAAAAAGGAGAGTGAGTAACTTTTTCTTCATATATGATGCATGCAACAGTTAAAATAATATTATAAGGCATAAAGTGTAATAAAATCAAGATCGATCATTCTTACTGCAAAATGTTGAATACTTAAAAAAAAATAAAAACTAACTCGTTGTAATGAATGAGTTGATGATTAAAATTAAAATTTGATGAAAAACCTAAATATTATTGAGCTTCGAATTATAAAATATTATAGAAGGAGAGAGAAAATGAGAAGAAAGTAAGAATTGATGTAGACATAAGATGATAAAAGAAAAGAGGGTTGACAGCTTTTATTTTTTAGGCTTAAGAGTATTTTAGTCAATTTTAAATCAGTTAAGATTAATGAGAGTAAAAAAATACTAATGCATTTAAAAAAGAGATCATTTTTAGTGAATTCCCTTTTAAGTTCCATAAAATTGAAACTGATTTTTTTTTATTTTTGTAAAATGCCAAAAAAAAAAAGCATGTCATGTAAATTTCATAATGTCTTAAGCACCTAAGCCTACCTAGTAATGAATTTGATTTTTACTAAATGGTTAAGTTTAAGAGAGATTTACAAAAACTAACCTAAATATTAAAACACTTTTCAATTATATGGCAGTTAAAAAAAAAACATTTTACGCTTTTAACAATTTTTGTTTGCAAAAATACGGAAAAAGTGTAGACCATAATACTGCATCCAAAAGACATGATATAGGTGTGGACCACAAAGTGAATATGGACAAAAATATGTTGATTGTAAAAGATATCATATGGGTGGGGACCACAACGAGGATGTGGACAAAAAAAAAATATAAACTTTCATTATATTTTATATATTGTTTGTAATTTATTAACATTTTGAATAATTAAAAATTAATTAATTAATTAACGTTGTGGACAAAAAAATATAAACTTTCATTATATTTTATATATTGTTACTAATTTATTAACATTTTAAACATTTTGAATAATTAAAAAATAATTAGTTAATTAACTTAAAATATAATTCAATTTATTAATATTTTAAATATTTTTTATAATTAAAAATAATTAATTAATTAACATAAAATATAATTAATGATAATTATTTTTTAATTTCATTTTATGCAAATGCTTTTATATATTTTATTTATTTTATATTTTTAAAATAAATTTAACAACATATATTAGTTGAATTGCAAAAAAAATATCAATATACAACTGATATATATAATATTACATAATCATATATGTTACATATAATAATATATATCAATTTATTTATAATAAAAAATTAATATACATACTAATATATACTGATATATGTGATATATATCAATATATATTAAATTATTTATAATAAAAAATAAATATATAAATTAATATATTTTAATATATGTTAATATATATTGATATATGTTATATATAATAATATATCAATGTATATTATTATAAATTAACTGATATACATATATATATCAATATATATCATTACAAATTAACTTATATATATATTACATATAGCAATATATATTATTACAAATCAACCGATATATGTTGATATATATAACATATATTAAAATATATCAACTTGTAATAAAAAAATTAATATACAAACTAATATATATTGAATTATGTAATATATCAACATATATCAGATAATTTATAATAAAAAGTTAATATACAAATTAATAAATATTGATATAAGTAAATACATATTATTATATATCACATATACCAATATATATCATTACAAATCAATTGATATATATTGTTATATGTTACATATATCAATATATATTAGATGATTTGAAAAAAAAATCAATATACAAACTAATATATATTGATACATGTCAATATATATTATATATAGCAACATATATCAATATATATTAATTGATTTATGATAATATATAAACTAATATATATTATTATCATATATATATTACATATAATAACATATATTAGTTAATTTGCGTAAAAAATATCAACATACTTTTATATGATTTATATTTTTTAATATAATTTAAACATATAAGTTAATTATTTCATTTAATTAATTTTTCATAATTTTTTTAATTTTTCAAACACAAGAAAATTTTAATTAATTGCAAATTTTTTATGATTGAAATTAATTTTATATTTATACACATACTTTTATATTTTTGCTATCTTACACCATTAATTCAATAAAGTTAAAAAAATTATTGTATTATAAAATTATAAATTTAAATTTAAACAGTTCTTTCTCATTTAATAATTTATTTTGACGTATAGATAAAAATAAAATTAGTTGCTGGCACGTAATTAGGTGACATTTAGCAACTATATTAATAATAATTAGTTGACCAAATTTATTAATTAAGTTTTATGAATAAAAGAAGAATGAAAGGTGGGTCATAATTATTTACATGGGTGTCGAGTTGATAGCGGTAACGAATAGAAATAGAAAGCAAGAGGGGAGACAAAAAAAAAAAAAAAAGAGAAAAATCCCGTAATTTTAAAAATAAAAAATAAAAAAATGTAAAAGTTAAAAAAATAAATTGTAAAATTGTAAAAAAAAATAAATACAGCAAAAAATAAAAAATAAAAGTTAAAAAATAATATGCGGTGTAATTTTCTCAATTAATTATCTATTTTAATAAATAATAAATTTAATATTTATTTATAATATTATAATCATATATAAACTCTCTAAATAAATATATTTAATAATAAATTAATCATCTTTTTAATAAATAATAAATTTTATAATTTAATAATTATAGATAATTTATTTAAATTTATCAATATATATATATATACTAATTTTGAAAACACCTCATTCGGGACGGGTCGGATGCACACTCCTACCACATTCTGCATATATAATATAATATAATGCGCTCTATTTCATGCAAAGATGGAGAGTTACAAAAATGTACGTACTTTAATATTCTAGCCATAAAAAGCAGGATAGTGTCTCCATTTCAAAACGCCTTCTTTCCATTGTTCAAAAAAATCCTGAAATCTATTCTGACCTCAACAAGAATGCAGACTCCTACAAGGTACAAACTTATCAAAAATAATTTGAGCTCATCTGATAAATTAAGGGACTAAAAAAAATTAAAAATACAATAAAGATGAAGAAAATTTGAGAAATAATATAAAAAGATTTTTTATTTTTTAAAATATGTTTTTTTAATTTTTTTCCCTTTATTTTGTATTTTCATTTTATTATTAGTAAATATATTCATAATTCAGTACTTTTTATTTTAATTTTTTTATATATCATTACATAAATTTAAAAATCTATACACATATATATTAATATTGTCTTTTATTAATTTAATTTATTTTTTGACAAATGAAAATGGTAAATCAATATATTAACAAATTTACAAAATGATGATTGTATAAAAGATACAAAAATCACAAAAATAAAAACAGAGAAGGACAATGAAGGGTAAAGCCAGTACTTCCAATAGAAATTTTGTCATCCTTTTGATGTCTTGTCTTCGCACCTGTTTTATCTCATAGATTAAAAAACATAGTAATATGCTCCATGGGGAATTTTTCTTCATTTTACACTTCATTAACAATTTGATAAATTCATACTGTAAAAGCAACAATATTTTTGTACAATCCCCAGTCAAAGCAAATAACAAAGTTGGAAACTGAAATCAACTTGATCGCACCCAAAAAAAAAAAACAGTTTGTAATTACATGATTTGAGAAAGCAATCACACTTACACCACGCATTCACCGACATTGTATCCTGTTTAAAATGCTGGAGCATCATAACCACATATTATACATGTTCAGAATACCCGCATATACAAATATATACTAGGCTACATATACACGAAAGGACTGAACAAAACCATCAATCCTTTTCCTTATCTCCTCTGGATTGGCACCTACTAGCCTGTCAACTTTAGCACCATCTTTCATCAGCACAAATGTTGGCATGGCCTTTACTTCCAGTTTAGAAGCCACCTCCTAGACAAACCACACACGCATATGCGAATGCATGTGAAATGAGATCATAAGACAACAAAACTTTAACAGGAGAAATATCAAAGACAAATAGATTTGCAACTTGATCTGAAGATTATGACAATACTGAAACATGGCTTTTAAATTAACTTGCCAATTTTGGAAGCAAAGAGGTTATCTATTACACAGTTGCAAGTACATCATGGAAGAACTTTCTATTACACAGTTGTAATCATCTAATTATTTTGACTAAGACATTCAAAGATCAAAATTTTCTTTTGGAGTTATTCACATGTTGGGAGTCTTTTGTATTTGGTTGAACAATAACAATTGATGCACATGTTAAAATTTTCATTAATGATGCAAATTAGCTAATTCATAACAACTGCTTCTACCAAAGCATTTGAAATGATCTAAAATGCATCACAAACATCCAATGGTAGTGAACTAAAAGCCCCACATCAGTAGACATTTATCAGATCATTGAAAACTAGAATTTGACATCCGATCACTCTGTAGAACCTGAAGTTCATCACTCAACCAAAAAGTTAGCACAAAGAAGACCTGTTCGCTTAACAATTGATCATACAACCATCATTTTTCACAAATATAATTTAAAAATTGGGATGCCAATCAATTGAGAATGAGTCAATTCACAATTCCTGTGGTTACAGGATTACAAGAAGAAGGCTTATTTATTATGCTTTACATTAACAGTATCATGAGAAAACTGAAAGAAGAATCACCAAGTACTCAATTCCTAGTGTTATGAATCATAATCAAGTGATGAGCTTCTATATATACCGATAAATACTTATCTTGACTTCATAAAAGATAATCTAACCAGCACATAATCAAAGGACAAGCCAACTCATAAGCCATACCCTTGCAAAGATATTTCAAACAAATCTTAACAACATCTAGATGAGAACAAAAAATATCATAAGATTCACTTTCTAAATTGCATATGCTGCAGGGGATCCAAAAAAAAAATCGTAATTCGTTCAATACAACTGTTTCCTAGTACTGCATCATTATATTGATTAATTCAGTAGCTAGCATCAAATGCAGAAGCAATGAATATAAGTTTACAGATAAGTATGACTCTTCATTTGAAAATGAATCAATTACCTTAACATCATCAACATCAACAGTGAGAAACAGGGCATCTGGATAAGTTGAGGCTAGTTCCTCAAAAAAAGGATTCATGGCCACTGAGGGAATGCACCATGAAGCAGTAAAGTGTACGATGATCTACAAAATCAATAAACCAAATATTTCACACAAAAAGAAGTTCAGATTTCAACTATAACTTCTGCTAGTAATCTATAACTTCTGCTAGTCATCAAAATCGAACGACCCTTTGATTGCCAGTCCAAAATGAAATAAACAGTATTGGCATGCGCTAAGAGAAATTTTGAATTGAACCCACAAATCAATGATCAGAATCCTTAAATGGGAAATTCAATCATGTTTGATTACAGCAACATCCAGGTTAAGATGGCATCAAAACCCTTGAATTTTCTTTGCCTAACTATAATTTTCTATTCTACAAATATGAAATGGGAAAAAAGGGTAAAAGAAAATTCCAAGTATGATGCGAGAAACTTACAGGGCAGCCTTGATTGTTTGCTTGGGTAACATAGAAGTCCCATGACTCCATGGAGTCCACCTTAACAACTCTTGACTTGGTTTGCTGGTCATGGCTCTCCATCTCTTCTTCCTTCTTCTTCTTCTTCTTCTTCTTCTTGTTTTCTAATCTCGTTTACCAACTCCCTTCAAATCATTGAGGGCTTTGAATACTCAGTTATAAGATCTAGACACTACCATTTCTTGTGATCATCAGAAGACCAGATTAACCAAAATATAAATGGGTACCTGTTGGACCCCACCTAAATCCCCATTATCCTTTTTTACTTTTTTTTAGGGCCCCTCTATAAATTCCATTAAGGCACATGCTAGCTTTCAAATAATAATTTAGAAAAAAGAAACATCTCAAATAATAATTTCATAATTAATTTTTAAGGATTTTACATAATTATTTTAAAAAATTTTTATTATAAAAATATTTATATATTTATTAAAAAAATTAAAAATATTTTAATTTTGTAATAAAATATTTTTTTTAAAATATCTTTTCTCTCGTCACAATCAATATTTTATTTTAAATTTTAATATTAAAATAAAAATATTTTAATAAAATAATAAAAATTAATATTTTAAATTATTTTTCATCATAAAAAAATTAATTTTTTTATAAAAATTAAAATTATAATTATAATTATAAAAAATAAATAACACTAAATAATAAAAATAAAATAAGATATGTAAAAATATATTAATAAAAATTATTAAATTTATTTTTAAATAAATTTGACATATTATATACATAAAAAATATACATAATTTCATTATATAGATATATAGTAGATGTGTTGTATATGTATTATAAATATTGTGCGTAGGTTATATTTTTGTTATTTTAGTTATATGTATTTTATATAAAAATTATTGAATATTGTATGAATATTGTGTGTATATTTTAAAATAAAAAATTAGATAAATATTAAAAATATTATGTAGATGTGTTGTAAATTTACTGTAGATGTATTGTTAATGTGTTGTAAATGTATTTTAGATGTGTAGATATAATTTATATTATTGAGTGTATATTTTTATATATGCTGTTTTTATTTATTTATTTATATATATTAAAAATATGATATTAAAAAAATTTTAAATAAAAAATAAAATAAAATAAATTGCAAAAATTTTAAAAAAATTCGTTTTTGAAAACTTAAAAAAAAATTATGTGTCTAGTGTAATTATTTCTAAAACATAGATGAGTCTTTTTTTTTCTTTACTTTTTTTAATTTAGTTTTTTTAAAAAAATTTGATATTAATTTCAAATTAATTATGATTTATATTTTTTTATAATTATTTAAAATTTTCTATTTAATTCTTAATTACATGAATTGAAACATCATTATCTATAATTTTTTAAAATTATAATTTAAGATTAATTAATTTTTATGACTATTTATCTTAACTAGTTAATTCCTTATAATTTTTTATTATGGCCCCGTCCCTGCTTTAATTGTGTTTAAATCACTTTGAGCTTTACAAATAAATTGTAAAATCAGGTTTTAATAATTTTTTTATGAAAATAAATTATTATATATATAATATTTTATAATATGATAATAAAATAATATTTTATAATTTTTGAAATATTACATATACAATTTAAGTAAAATAATTATAAAAAATTTTAAATATATTCTTACACATAATTTTTTTTCATATAGAATAATATATCATAAGATATGAATATTTTTTTCAATATATATTTATAATAAATAATCAAATTGAATGATTTTAATGTATTATAAGATCAATATATTTTTCATTTCAGTAAGTAATTTAAAAAAATTTATTAAAATTTTAAATTTTAAGATAATAATACTATAAAAAATAGATAAATAAATTTTAAAATGTATATATTAAAAGCTTTCTAATTTTTTATTTGTTAAACTTCATCAGTTTACTAATCATTTGTATTTATTGAGAAAAATATGGAGAAGCTGAAAGATTGTGTTTTTAGATTAAGTTATATCATGGGATGTCAAGGCACAAGCAAAGAATAGTATTTAGAGCTTATGAAAAAACTCAATTAAACTGAAAATTAAATTGAAATTGATGATTGAATTGAAAATTATAATTAATTGAATGATAATGATTTAAATTCATATTTTTAATTTTTAATATTTTTAGTTTTTTATTATTGATAAAAAGCCATTTGACTTAGTAACCATTTTCATATATATATATATATATATGTATATTGTAAATTTATAAACTTTATAAATTATATATACTAAATTTGTATATATATTAATTTATTTTAACAGATTATATTTATATTTAAATATATTTTTATAATTTAATTGTATGTTTGTATTAAGATTTATTATTGTAATGAGTTATATGATTATATATATAGATATATATATATTTGTTGAAGTTTAGATTTTTTTTATATATAATAATTTAACGGTTAAAAATTATAAATTTATTTTAAATTTTAAGATAATAATATTATAAAAAATAGATAAATAAATTTTAAAAATATAATATAATTAAATTTTATTTATTAAAATAAGTTAAATTTGACAAATAATATTAATTTATATATATATAAAAGATATATTAATAAAAATTATATGTATTTTTTATATATCATACCATAATAATATATGATTTATTTCTTAAAAATAGTGAATCACAATTGATTTTGACTTAGGTAAATTTTTGGGTTTACCTTTTATTTTTTACAAGATAAAGCAATTGTTAAATGTTTTTTCGGCTAATAAAATTTTTATCTTTTAAAAAGGCAGTTTTGTCCCTCACTTTTTACATTAATTATTTTAAAAAGCAATTGAGATTAATCAATAAAATTGGCAATAATTTTTTATGGCTGTAAATTAAATCAAAATAAATATATATATATATATGCATACAAGCATTATCAAAAGTTTGATTTGATTTGGTTTAATAACAAATTAAACATATTTTTTTATTATTTCGAGTCAATTTCAATCGAGTCAGGAGCTTATCCATTTGGGTCTCAAAAAGACTGCCACCTCAACCTTGTACGGCGATAAACATATCCTGCAGTTCCATTATGCAAATGCAAAGAATTGAAACCGATCGTAGGGTCCTAATTTTTCCGATGAAAAACGTAGGGTCCTAATTTTAGAAAAGACGATACAGACAGATATGTAAAGCTGGCAGTTCCATCAATCTCTTGTGCGTTTTCTTTAACAAGACAACCCACCAAAACCAAAAATAATCCAGCCACAGATATTAGAAAGTCGTAATGTAGCATTCATTTAAAAACGAACGCATGTATATATATACACTGCCATTGACAAAATCAGATATTGAATAAAGAAAGAGGAGTTTTTCAACCTAAAATAATTTCAGATAAATTAAAAATTAAATTCAATACTTAATATTATAAAAAAAAATTAATTTTTTATTTTTTATTATTTATTATTAAATTTTAAAAATTAATTTAAGTTTTTATATATTTTTTTATTTTAATTTTTGAATTAAATGAGAATTTTAATTTTACTCGATTCATAATAAAATTATAAAAATTTAGCATTATTTTATGTATCTAATTATAAAATTTTAAATATTTATTAATTAAAAATAGAAGTATATATAATTATATAATAATTTATATATATAAATATATATAATTTATATAATTATAAATATATATAATATATAAATTATATATATAATTTATATGGTGAGAGGAGGGAGAAGGTTCATTGCGCCTACCTGGATTTTTTGTCTCCGCTACTGTATACTTGGGCGAAATTACCATTCTTTTTTCCCAAAATATATATATATTATATTACATATATAACAAAATTTTTAGAATTCTTTGTTTTGCCTTTCTTAAAAATTTTAAATTGTCCCATGTCTAAATCACTTCTAAATAGGAAAAAAATAGAAATTAAGGAAACAAAAGAACACTTCAACTAAATATAAAAACACAATAAATAAAAAAAGGAAATTTGAGAAAGTATATAAGATTTGAATTTTTATTTTTTAAAATTTCTTTTCTTTATTTTTATTTTTTATTTTATTTTATTTTTTCTACTTTTAATATTGTTTGATGATTTTTGTTTCAATTATTTTTTAATATGTTCATGATTTATGCTTTTTTTTTCTCTTTATTTTATTTTTTAATGTATTATTAATAAATTTATAAGTTATGATTCTCAAAAATATGGCTTAATTTCACAAATAGTCACTGAATTTATAGTGTTATAAAATTATGGTCCTTAAATTTTAAAGTGTTCTAATAAAATTCATAAATTTATATTTTTTTTCCCATTATAGTCTATAATTTTATTTTCTGGTGTAGGATTGCATATGTTTTTTTCACTAAATTTAGAGACTATTTGTGAAATTAAACTTTTGATCTAATTTTATAAAATTTTTAGATATTTATAAATTAATTTAAATATAACAAATATTTTAATAAAATTTTTAATATAATTCTAAGAAATAAGTAAAAAATAAAATATTAAATATATTAGTCAAAAAATATAAAAATTGGATATATTAATGTTATTTAATATAATATTAAATAATTTAAGTTATATTAACAAATGATAAGAGAAGAATTAAATTCATTATTTAACTATTTAATTAAATTTATTTAAATATTTAATAATTTATTTAAATATTTGATTATTTATTTAAAAATTTAATTATTGAATTAGATGTAAATATTTATTATTTTTAACTATTGAATTAGATATATATATATATATATATTCATTACATAAGGTTATATGTATTTTTATATTCATTACATGTATATTTTATATAATGTTTATAGAATCTATTATATACTAAAATGGCTTCGATTTTTTTTACAATGTATTCCAATTTATGCTCATTTACATCGTATATATTGTTTATTATATAATATATGAAAATATATTTATATATTTGAATACATATCAACACATACGGGTTATATAACATACTTCTTTTTAAATTTTAAATGGGCCAATATAATTATTAACTTTTAATATATATAATAAAAAATATGTAAAATGAAAAATAATATATATTTGCATCTAATTCAATAATTAAATAATAAATAAATTATTAAATATTTAATTTAATTAAATTAAATAGTTAAATAATAAATTTAATTCTTCTATTATTATTTATTAGTATAACTTATATTATTTAATGTTATTTAAATAATATTAATGTCTAATTTTATATTTTTCGGCCAATATATTTAATATTTTATTTGTTACTTATTTATTGGAATTATATTAAAAATTTATTATATTTGAATTAATTTATAAATATTTAAAAATTTTATAAAATTAGATTAAAAGCTTACTTTCATAAATAGTCTCTAAATTTAGTGAAAAAATGACATATAATTATTTATTTTAAATTAAATACGCGGACTCCATGTGGATACTATGTGGAGTCCACATATATAGTCTCTTGCCAAAAAATGAAATTAAAAATTTTATTAAAAAAATATAAGTTAAGATATTTTATTGAAATAATTTAAAGTTTGAAAATCACAACTTAACAACAATTTAAGTTTAAGAACTATTTGTGAAATTAAATAAAAAAATATTAATTTTTTAATGTATCATAACTAAATTTTACTAAAGGTAAAATTATTAAAGCCAAAGATGTAATTAAATTAATTCTCAAATTTTTAAATATATCATCAAACAAATTTTGCTCCATTACTCTTGAAGCTTTGGCTTCTTCCCTGTACACACACACACACACGTATATATACAAATAATTTGCAATGTAGTGCTTATGGCCCTTGGTGTCAAAAGTAAGGCTACAAACAAGGAGATGAACTGTATAATGGCAAGGCCATTGGTGTCAAATAGCAAATGGTAAGGCTGCAAATCTCATGTATAATAAACTGTCAAAATGAAAATACAGTGTCAGATTATAAAGTTAAACTAATTGAACAACACAGCTCTATTTTGTCACCTGCGTTCACCAGGAGATGAATATTTTTTACATTCAGGGGTCATCCTGCTAAGCCAACAAATTGAACTCTCCTTTTATATGGAGCTAAAACAAGATCCTAATCTAAACAAGATTCCATGAATACAAATTAGTAGCTCCGACAGCAACTCTACAAACAAGCTCAACCCACTGCACTTCATTATACAAACCCGAATTGCAACAATGACCCTCGTAAAAATAACAGTTACTATGAATAACAGATTATTTGTGCCAAGATGCACGACAAAATAAATCAGAATCAGCCACAGCTCAAACGTGAATCTACAGGTCGCACAGTTGTCTGACGTCTAGGAATCCCAATTTCACAAGCATTAACTCTAGCAGCAAACCGAAGTGAGCACAGTGATTCACCAACTGAAGAAGGCTCTGGTGAGATATTAACAAACATCAAGGTTTTTGAATCCCCGCCTAGACATGGCTGCTCACATAATAAATCAAAATTAGGACATCTATATAATCTAAAGAAATGGACAAGTTAGTGCAATGAAATGGCTCTTGCTTAAGAAACATATTTGGAAGAAGGTTGAGGAAGTTATAGAAGTTGCTTCACCTGGAGAAGATATGTAAGTTTTGAGTTCCTGAAAGGAACATGATCCTCCTTCTTTGCCAAAGCAAATATTACATCACTTAAACATGATAAACTTTTATTGATGGCCTGTTTGTAGAGTTAGGACAACCACATCAAGGATGGTAAGATAGCCATATGACAGAAAAATGCATGAGATTGAACTTGGATATTATCAAAAAAAAAAACAAAGAAAATACCTGCGTTTCCTTCAACCTGTCCCCAGTTGCCCCACTCCTTGACAGTCGCTCACTTCCAGCAAGGTCAATGAGGTTTAAAACACCTTGTACTTGTTGTTCTGTGTTCTAGCATTATAAGAAAGAAAATGAATAGGGAAATCATGAAATAGGCACAAATATAAATAGAGAAACCATAGAAATAAAAAAAAAAAGCACTAGTACAATATTAAGGACATTACAAACCTCATTCACCCCAGATATTCGTAATGTGAACACAAAATGACTTCTGGATGATTGGTCATTCATTTGTGTCCTACCTACAGACCTGAAAAAACATAAGAGCAAACAAAATAAATGACTCAACATTATCTAATCACCGTTGAAATTTCACAACCTGATATATTAAGCATTACTTTATGTCACCTCAACGTTCTAACTTTCTATTAAATCAATAAAAAATGAGCAACAAAATGTAGTCTCAAAAGAAATCTACAAGCAACCAACTATAAGACACATATGATGGATTGTGATATTACCTGCTTTGTGCCGCTTGCTTAAGAAGAGAGGAAATCTCTTGGATGCTACAAACATCCACGATCGTAAGGTCAGTAACGTGTGTATTCCCATTTGCATCATGTTTTATGTTATACTGTTTTCCAGTATTTTCAGTAGCACTTGATCTATTTGTTGACAATAAATCACGAATATTTTCATTGTATATCTCCAACATTGAAGCCTATCAATATTTGAAAAGAATATTTTTTTTAAAATAGTTGGTCAAGGTAACATGTGAATAATTTAAATTGCTACTTGGATTACCTGCATTTTATACTTCCAGCCTTGTGCCAAGAGGGACTGGCTAGTTTGAAATATTTGTTCCAGTGATCGAGGAATTAGCCCCTCTTGTTCTTGAGCCTCTGTTTTACCCATCATTGTGTATGTCTTGCCAGAACCCGTCTGGCCATAAGCAAAAATGCAGAGCTGCAAAAGCACCACAATAACATTTAATTCACAACTCTACTAGGGCAATGACAACACATAATAAGTGTTACAAGTCTGAAGTGTTGCTGGAGGCTACTGCTGCTGCTGTTAAGATTTTTCAGATTTTTTTTTCAAATAAATTAGTTAAAGCTGATTCTTTATTTCCCCATTTGTAGGAGGTTAATCCTCCATTTATTATTTGTTTGTTGCTCATTTCTAGGAGAACAGCCTTCCACTTCCTGTTGATAATCCCTCCTTTATAGGGGATGGTTATTTCCTTATTTTTGTATTTAAACGGCAGCAACCATTGAATAGAGATATCAGAAAAATTTCTTAAACATAGTTGTTGAGTACTTAACTCAAGAGATTTCAGATCCTCTCCAAGTCTGTAAAAATAGGTAGAAAGAAAGGAAATTCTTCTTCTTCTATCTTTTATAAACCTGACCCTTTGTTTCAAAGACCCACAACTAGATCCCAAACCAGGGACCATAACAATTTGGTATCAGAGCCAGGAGTTATGGGTGAAACACTTCAGCAACAGTTGGACCGAGTTCTCTCTATGTTCCTAGAGGAACAAGCTGCTAACAAAGCCCGACAAGAAGAGATGAATGCAAAGCTAGAGGCTATTGCTCGTGATGTTTCAAACTCAAATTCTGGAAAAAATGGTGAAGCCAACAGTAATGAACGCTTTTCTAGAAACAAGAGCAAAGTAGGAAACTCTGAACGTTCAACAATCGTCCCAAAATTCTCCAAATTGGATTTTCAGAAATTCAATGGCCAAGAAGATCCCTTGACGTGGCTAGCTCGATGTGAGCATTTTTTCAGACACCAACACACCAATGAAGATGAAAAGGTTAGTTTAGCCTCCTACCACTTAGAGGGCACTGCTCAACTTTGGTTCTTAGAGTTAATCAACGATGAACCTAACCTCACATGGGAGGAGCTTAAGCATCAATGCAACCTGCGATTTGGACCGTCAATCCGCAGTAATAAGCTGGGAGAATTAGCCAAACTAAGGCAAGTTGGATCAGTTGCCGAATACCAAACTCAGTTTGAAATTTTCGCCTCTCGAGCAGGGAAGCTGACACAAGCCCAGAAGATTCAACTTTATATTAGTGGATTGAAGGAATACATTTCAGTGGAAGTGGAACTCCATCAACCTCCTGATTTAGCCACAGCTATGAGCTATTCGCGGTTGTACGAAAGAAAAGCGCCAACAAAATCTCCTATTTGTCCAACACTTGCCCCTATAGACAACCAAAGTAACGGAACTATAAAGAGGTTGAATCCTGCGGAGATGGAAGAGCGTCGAAGGAAGAATCTCTGTTTTAACTGTGATGAGCCTTTTGTACGGGGGCACCAGTGCAAAAAGCTTTTTTGGATCGAACTCGACGGAAGTGGCAGCGACATGGATGTAAGTGGAGACAATCCAAATGGGTGACAAGGCAAATAAGGAAGGTTCAGCTTCAGATGCTTCTTGGGAGTCGGTTGCTGTCCTACGACAAAAAAAAAATTCCCAAATTTTGCGTTTGAGGACAATCGCAATGTTGACGGAGGGAGTAATGTTACAAGTCTGAAGTGTTGCTGGAGGCTACTGCTGCTGCTATTAAGATTTTTCAGATTTTTTTTCAAATAAATTAGTTAAAGCTGATTCTTTATTTCCCCATTTGTAGGAGGTTAATCCTCCATTTATTATTTGTTTGTTGCTCATTTCTAGGAGAACAGCCCTCCACTTCCTGTTGATAATCCCTCCTTTATAGGGGATGGTTATTTCCTTATTTTTGCATTTAAACGGCAGCAACCATTGAACAGAGATATCAGAAAATTTTCTTAAACATAGTTGTTGAGTACTTAACTCAAGAGATTCCAGATCCTCTCTAAGTCTGTAAAAATAGATAGAAAGAAAGGAAATTCTTCTTCTTCTATCTTTTATAAACCTGACCCTTTGTTTCAAAGACCCACAACTAGATCCCAAACCAGGGACCATAACAATAAGCTCTACAATGACATGTAATTCGCAACAACGCTAGGGCAATGGAAGCTCATAATAAGCTCTATTTATGCAGTTGTGGCAAATAGCAAAAAGACAACTACACTTCAATCAAAAGCAATTGAACAACAATATTATTTTGACATGCATTTTTTATTATTTTGATATTGACACCTTTTGCATTATCATTCCATATAACTGTAACCAAGTATGAGTCTCTCATGCATAGCCAGTCCCCAAAATGATAAGAGTTACAGTAGATGACATTCAGCATGAGATTATGATATTATGATCCCATATCAATGCATCTCTTGATGGACATAATTACCACAAACTAATCTGTCACTTTGAACCACCTAAATCAATATTCAATGTAAATTAGATGATGTCGAAATTCCAAAAATATATAATCAATTAACGATAAAACTCCAAGTCGTATAATGCATAATCAAATCAATTAAGCGCAAAAAAACAAAAGTTGAAGATGCCATACACTAACCTTGTAACCATCCAAAGCACTTTGTATCAGTTGAGATATTTCCACAAACACATCTTGCTGAGTGGCTTCATGATTAAACACTTTGTCAAATGTGAATGGATATTTCTGCCCTGTTTACAAAAACAAAGCACTATATTAGCAAATGAATAATTCTGCCCTGTTTACAATAACAAAGCACTATATTAGCAAATGATAAGTATCCAAATGTGAAAGGATATGCTTGCCATTTTAAAATGATATTGCACTAGATAATCAATGATAAGCTTTCAATCATACAAGCAACACATATTCTATGTAAATAAAAACTAAAAAGCATTAGTCTCAAAGAAGTTTACCTATGCCACTTTGAATCAAATCAATTCCCCGACCAAGAGTTTCTACTGACGTAGGATAAGAAATAACTGGTTGCACTTCTGTACCAACACTATCATCTGGTAATAAAGGTCGCACTCTACAAAATACTCGTATATTCCCCTTTAATTCCTGTTATACAAGTTAATTCATACCATTTACAACCTTGTATGTACAACCATCTAGAGCATTTATTAAGGTTTATAAATGACAAAGGATAGAGTATTACTAAGATAGTATTATGTAACTTTTTCCTTAATGTTTCTCCTTCAATCAATCGATGTTCTGCTTCTGCAAGACGCTCTTGTAGCTCTCGAGCAGTTTTTCTTTGTTCTTCAAATTCTGTCCTTGTTTCTGCTGCAGACAAATCAGACATCTAAAGAGAACAAATAACAAAAAATAATTAGCAAAACTCAAAAATCTAGCCCACTGACTGCCAAACTTTAGATGACATAGTATGTGACTGGTGCAAGAGAAATTTAACACAATATTGAAATATTACCTTTAACTTCTCATTAGCAGCAGCTAACTGATGCTCCAATAAATGTATACGCTCTCTTTGAGCAGAGCACATGTCCTACATTGGAAAACCTCTAGACTCAGTAATGTCAACCAACACATGTATGTATAACTTAAAATATGAACAAACCTCCAAGGATTTCGATTTTGCCATCAAATTATCTATCTCAGCAAAGGATTTTCCTGTACTTTCTTTGTAATTCACTACCTCAGCAGTTAAAGCTTGTACTTGTGCTGTTTGGCGATCACGATCATCTCTCACTTGCTGCAATTCTCCCCGCAGGCATTTAACTTCACTAGCTAATGATTCTTTCTGATTTACAGCTTCATCTTGAGAAGCCTAGAAGTAGTAATAAGGAGAGATATAATAGTTAGAAGCTGAAACAAATAAAATACATTAAGCGTCAACCAAGAATAATTAGCTACTAACTGAATACCAAATTGGAGAACCTTACTCTGGATGAAGTTAATTGTTCTTGCAGTGAATTATAGTGACCTCTTAAAGTACTAAGGTTCTCCACAATAGTTGCCTTCTCTTTTTCAACTCGTTTGAGAGACTCTCGGGCTGTTTCGAGTTCAGAATGCAGTTTGCTATTATATTGTTGTAGACTCAGATTGTACTCTTGCAATCGCTTGTACATATCATCCAGTGAGGTAGCCTGCAGAATTTAACAATTTAACAAATTTATAGGCTTTTAAACATGGAAACTCAAGGAGTACATAAGGCAAGGCACAGAGAATTCACCAGATTCATGGGACACATTCTTCCAATCAGGTAACAGTAGCAATTGAACTCAATATAACAGGCACTAAAAAAAAATAGACATTACCCTTTGATTGGCTGCTAATATATCTTGTTGAGCTTTTTCAAGATCTTTTGAAAGAGAAGCCTGCAAAGTTTCGGCAGCAACCCGAGCTTCCTTTTCTCTTGTATGACAGTCAATTGCTTCCTAATTGCCAAACCACAAGATCAAAAGTAGAAAATTAACCTAACAGAACCATCACAGTAACTAAACATGGCAAATTTGTAATGAGTGCAAACTTACCAATTTATCCAATTCTTCATTTGTGAGTTTCTCTTGCAAAGAAGTATTCTGTTTCCTCAAATGTGAAATAACTGAATTATAGTTCTCCTCTTTGTTTTTCATTTCCTCCACTAAAATTGCACAAATGAACCTAAATTAACACTCAACTTTTGTTTCCACAACATCTCTATCTAAGGGTAAATAGCAAACAACATAGCAATTCAAAATGGAGGCTAAACCATAACAATGTAGTGGCAAGTGGGAAATATTTTCTTTAAACAGAAGCTATGCAAGAAAAAGAGGGAAATGTCGACTGCTATTCATGTTATTCATGGTTCTCCAGTAACTCAAGAACGCATAAATTTCTCAATAAGTGGAGATAATTGAATATATACACAATTGGGGAAGAAAAGATTACCTTTATCAGCACATTGTTTCTCAGAAATTTCCAGAGAATTTTGAAGCTTTCCCTGCGCATCAACATGTGCTTCATCTCTTTTCTGGAACCATTTGATACAATGCTTGAGCCTGCTGTTAAGCTCACTTACTAGTTCCATATTGCCCTGCCAAATTAAAAACACCAAAAGAGTGCTAAAATTTTCAAAAATATGACCAAACAAACATTTTTTGTTGAACCCATATTAACAATAAAAGGATTGAAGAAGAACCTTGTGATCAAACTTCTTCATTTTGGGTCTTTCATTCACCAAAGCTTCGACTTCTTCTTTTGTGAAATCAATGTTCTCAAACTCTGAAGCATCAGTGCTACCTACATCACCTGTTGCAGTAACATCCGGCCTTTTGTTAACTGACCCAAATGGCTTGCGGTCAGTATTGGTTGGTCCCCCAATTCTTCCTGCTCCAATCCTTCTACGCTTGTCCAATGGGATACCACCACCACCACCATCCTTCTACAAAACCAATCGAATAACTTCTTAGATCCAAAACTTTCTCTCAGTTTCTTTTCTTTGCTCAGAAACCAAACAAATCTAAAATGAAAGAATTAAACAAATACTACTTACAGCGGAAGGACTTGGAGGAGGTCTGTTCTGGTTCCGAGAAGCCATAATTTGAACTCTGCAGAAACTAAACCTAACTCAAACCGGGAGGTTATAGAGATTCCTTGTGTGGCTCATTCAGTGAGATTTAGATTCAATTGGAGCCGTTGATTTTCACAAATGAACGGCGGATGATGTGCTATAATTTGAAAATACTCAAAATTTGGAGCCTAGAGGCAGAGAGAGGGAGAGAGAGAGAATAGAAGGCAGTGTTTTGGGCGGAGAGTGAAATTTGAATAGATTTGAAATTGGGAGATCCGGGGCTACTATTTTGCTAATTGGGCCCCTCTAACAAATGTTAACGTTGTATCATCATGGGCCTAATTGGTTCGGGTTAAGCATATGAATTCGTAACCGACTCGGCCCACTTACTGTCATGGCCACATGGCGTTGCCATCCACTTTTTAGGGCAAAACCGAAAATATGTTAATAGGCATTTATTTTTTAATTGTTATTTTTAATATACAATTTTTTAATGGATATTTATTTTTAAATGTTCTTTTTCATTAAGTTAAAAGTGATTTTTTTATAATATAAAAACTATCTAATTTAGTAGCACATAAACAATTCATGGTAAATCAAAGTTTTAAAATTTTCTTTTAATTAATATTTTCTCATAATTTTAATTTGATGAACAATAATTACAAACTAACCAGAAGTTTATTGTCTCCCCCTCTCGGTGACATTCACTTTTCTCCCACAAATAATATATATATATATATATATATATAAGTGTGTGTGTCAAAATTTGAACCATTTATTCCATTTGCTCCTTAAACTACAATTAAGTTGTGTTGCTCCGTAAACTACAATTAAGTTATGTTGTTTCCGTGAGTTCATTCATCCAAACTCTAATACCAATATATATATTATATACTTAATATATATATATATATATATGATATACCCATAATGCATTCTTGATGTATACATTATATATTCACTGCATATAGATTATATATACATATGCATTAAATATAAATAACATATAAATGAGATATAAGCATATAAATACATAGTTATTGGTGGGAGATGATAATAATATTAATAAATAAATAAGGAAAAGAAAAGTTAAAAGAAGAAAGGAATGTGTGGTTCGAATTAAAAGTAAATTAATCAATTAATTAGCAAAATAATTAATATATACATATTTATGAATTGTAAGAAGAGAGAAAATAACAAAAAAGACTTCATCTTCTTTTTGGATCTTCAATGGCCGAATGGGAGGTTTAGAGAGAGAGGGAGAGAGAGTTCTTAAGTACATCAAATTTGACCAAAATATCTAAAGAATCAAGTTAGTTTTGAAGAGAAAATAATAAGTCAAGTAAATATCTTTCATTTTAAGCTTATTATTTTAAGTTTCAAGATTATATTTGAATTAGCTAGAGAGAAAAAGTATGTTTAATTGCTAAACTTGATAGAAATAAAGTTAAAATAATGATTATATGGTGATTTATTGATTAATTAGTTGAATTGAAAATAATTTTTGAAATTAGGGTTATGGGATGAATATGTGTAAAATAGAATTTTTATATAGGTGAGTATAATTATTGTAATTGGTTGATTTAGTGTTGTTTTTGTGCAGGATGTGTGAGTTCGTTGGTTTTAGGCTTTATTGAGTTTACAAACAGGATTCTAGTGAACTTTTTTCAAAGAATTTCTTTAATAAATTTATAAATTACTTTTGATATTTAAGTGTGGGTTTTATATGAAATTAATGTAGTATCTTTGTATCTTACATACATTATACATATTTTGTGTATACGAGGTATATATACTGTACATATATACAGTATAAGGATATTACATGGAGAGAGCAAAATTTTTGAGTTGGATCGAATCCGACCGAATCGAACGCATTGAAATAGATACAATTGGTCTAAAAACACATTACGGATCAATTCAATTTGGAAAATAGAAAAATTATCGAGTTTATTAGGTCAGTCGGATTGAAAATTTTTATTTAATGCAAACCATAACCCAACCAAAAGTTTAATACTTACATATAAGTAAGTATGTATACATATAAACAAAACTATGCCATTTTGTTTTTATATATATAGGAAGGAAAAGAGCCCTAGGGTTTGCTTTCAGCCTATTTTCCATATGCAACCATAGCCTCCTTCAGGTATTTTCTCTCTTCTCTTAGTTTTTCTTCTAGTTCTTTTCCATCAATTTTCTTCTTTTTTTTTTGTTGAAATCGATAAAAATTGAGAGTCTATCATTCTATCTGAACTTATCAAGCCTATTACTATTGATTGTTCATCATTGCTGCTTTGATTTTTTCTTTTATTATTATGTTTTTGTTGCATGGATCTAGGGGCAGAACGACCATGGGGTTGTGTGTGGTTACACGATCCTCCCTCATCGGCTGCCAGAAGGGGGGGACTTATTCTAGCCGCCGGTGGAGTTAAACTCAGACCCCCGTTAAAAGGGGCTGAGTTACAGACCTGCGCAGTGAGGGGTAGATGAACCCCTCGCTATAAATATTTTTATTTTTTTTTATAAATTTGTCTCATGTCTTTTCGCCAGGGGCTAATTTTTTTTTTATAAAATGACCCCTGACGAAACGGCTTCATTTTACCATGGGTAAATTAAAAAAAAAAACCAACCCAACAAAACGATACTGTTTCGCTAGGGCAGGTTTAAAAAAAAAGAGATTGCGTAAAAACGCAGCCTCTCTTCTCCTCTCCCTCTTCTTCCCTCTCCCCCTTCTCTCTCCAAGCCACCGGCAGGTAGTAGCAGCCCCCAGCTCCACCACCAGCCACCGCCGGCCACAACTCCTCACGCCGTCGATCTGACAAGAGGGAGGCAGCAGAGAGGTAAATTTTTTTGTCTAATTTTTTATAATATTTTGTTTAATAAATATTGATTTTATGTATTGTTTAATTATTGTAATGTGTTTTATAGTTTTTTTTGTTTAATTATATTGATGTGTATTGAATTTTATTTTTAAATATTGTTTATTAATTAGATTTATTAAAAAATATATATAGTTTATTTAATAATTGTTGATTTTTTTATTTGATTTAATTAATGTAATTTGAGATTTTTTTAGAAATATATAATAGGATTAGATTAATTAAAAATTAAATATAGTTTATTTAATAATTGTTGATTTTTTTATTTTTTTATTTGATTTAATTAATGTAATTTGAGATTTTTTTTAGAAATATATAATATGATAAGAATAATTAAAAATTAAATATAGTTTATTTAATAATTATTTATTGTTTAATTTTAATTTTATTTAATTTTATTATTGTAATTTGAGATTTTTTTAGAAATATATAATAGGATAAGATCAATTAAAAATTAAATATAGTTTATTTAAAAATTGTTGATTATTTAATTTTTATTTAATTTGATTTTATTATTGTAATTTGAGATTTTTTTAGAAATATATAATAGGATAAGATCAATTAAAAATTAAATATAGTTTATTTAATAATTGTTGATTATTTAATTTTTATTTAATTTGATTTTATTATTGTAATTTGAGATTTTTTTTAGAAATATGTAATAGGATAAAATTTATTAAAAATTATATATAATTTATTTATTAATTGTTGATTTTTTAAAATTTTTAAATTGATTTCATTATTGTAATTTGAGATTTTTTTTAGGAATATACATTAGAGTTTAATTTATTATAAAAGTATATATAGTTTATTTAATAATTGTGAATTTTTTTATTTATTTAATTTTGTTATATATTGTTGATTAGATTAAACTTATTTATTTATTTTTTTAATATACACTGATTATAAATTAAAACAAAAATTAATAAATTTTTAATTAAGACAAAGAGAGTGCAGAATAAATGTGGTGAGTCCTCAAATATTCCTAAACCAATTTCAACATCAAGTAGTCATGCATTTGGCAAAGAAATTAGTAATAAAAAAGGGCGTCAAGAGTTTAATTTAAATGGTATTATTAGCGATCCCACATTGCATAAATCGATTGATGAGTTTGATATTGAGATTAGATATGATGTTAGGAGAAAATATGTGATAAAGGACCTTGTCAACTAATTGCCCATAATTTTTAGCAAACAAATTTTTTAAAAATTATGAGGAGTTTTAAAGATCACTGTTTCTCTAAATATGAGTGGTTGGAATATAGTATTTCTAAAGATGCGACATTTTATTTCTAGAGTTATCTTTTTATATCAAATAGAGGCTCTAAGTGTGGGGATAATGTCTTCACATATATTGAATTTTGCAATTAAAAAAAGCAATGGAGAGGTTTAATGAACATGTTGGGGGTCCAAATAGTCCATACAATTATGCTAAAATGCAATATGTTGATTTTAAAAACAAGAGACAAAGTGTGTCTCATGTTTTATCTTCTTATAGTCATGAGATTGAGATTACTTACTATACCCGTTTGACCGCTATTGTTGATTGTATTCGTTTCCTTCTAGTTCAAGGGTTGGCTTTCCGAGGGCATGATGAGTCACTGAATTTAACAAATCGGGATGATTTTTTTCACTTCTTAGTTGGTACAACGAATGTAATATTAATGTTGGGAATGTAGTTAACTCAAATGCTATTGGTAATAATCAACTCACTTCTCCATTAATCCAGAAGTAAATAGTTAGTGCTTGTTCTATGGAAACGACACTAGCCATTGTTAATGATATTAGAGATGACTTCTACTCCTTATTAATTGATGAGACTCGTGATAATTTAATGAAGGAGGAAATGGTTATGGTATTGAGATATGTTAATAAATTAGAATAAGTGGTTGAGCAATTAATTAGAGTAGTACACGTAAGTGATATATCTATTTTGTCTTTGAAAAGTGCACTTGATGATTTCTTGGCAAAACATGGATTAAGGTGAATTCAACGGGTTAAAGACCCTCATTTTAAATAAAAATCCCTCGACAATGTACATTCATTGTTTCGCTCATCAGCTCCAATTAGTACTTGTTGCAACAATAAGGAGTAATAGATTTGTAATTTTTTTTATTATGTTGCAATGATTACAAATATTGTTGGAGTTTCATATAAAATGAGGGATGCTCTCCGTTAAAAACAACATAATGAAGTAGTTCAGCGTCTAGAAAGTGGTGATATTCAAACTGGAAGAGGCTTGCATCAAGAAACAAATTTAGCTCGACTTGGTGACATGCGATGGAGTTCTCATTATAAAATAATTGTATGTCTTCTCTCTATATGGCCTCCTGTGAAAGAGATTCTTGAGAATATTTTTGAGGATGGTTCTGATCTGAGAAATTGAGAGGCAGTTATGGGCTTGCTTGATAAAATGGGAAGTTATGAATTTATTTTTATTGCTTTCTTGATGAGAAAACTTTTAAGAATAACAAATGATCTATCTCAAGTCTTACAAAGAAATGATTAAAATATTGTTAATGCAATTCATTTAATTGCAACTGTTAAACAAGCATTGCAAAGCTTCAGGGAGGATGGATGTGATAAATTATTAGAAGTTGTTAATAACTTTTTTATAAATCATGATGTCACAGTGTCTAATATGGAAGATAATACAGGTTATCTAAAATCTAAGCGTGCTGATACTCCAATTACTTATTACCACCACTTTTGAGTAGAAGTATTTTGTCAGGTACTACTTTATTAATTAATAATATATTTAACTATTTATTGTGCTATAACCTAATATTATTTCATTCAAATTATAGGTTATTGATTTCATTGCTCAAGAAATGAAAAATCGCTTTACAAAATCAAGTACGGAATTGCTTTCATGCATTGCTTGTCTTTCTCCTATAAACTCATTCTCCAACTTCCAGCTATCTAAATTATTTCTTCTCACTGAACTATATCCATATGATTTTTCGATTGCCGATCGGATGGTACTTAAAGATCAACTTGAGACATACATTGCTGATGTAAGAAGAAATATAGCTTTCTCTAACCTAGATGACATTGGAGCTCTTACTCAGAAAATGGTTGAGATAGGTTATAACACTATATTTCCTTTAGTATATCTGCTTATCAAGTTAGCATTAGTCTTACCTGTTGCAACTGCTACTGTCGAAAGAACTTTTTTAGCAATGAACATTATCAAAACGAATTTGCGCAATAAGATGGGAGATGAATTTTTGACCGACTGCTTAGTTTGTTATGTGGAGAGAGATATTTTTTTAAAAATTAAAAATGAGGTTGTTATACAACATTTTCAAAAAATGCAGAGTCGTAGGATAGAATTATCGTCTCTTAGTCGTAGTCAATCTAATAGCACAAATTAATTATTGAACTACTGATATGTAATAGTATTAAATATTTAATTTTATTGTAAACTCGTCTGTAATTTTTATTCTGTATAAATTTTGATCATCCCCTCAGTAAATTTTTGGTTCCGCCACTGCATGGACCATGGGTATTTACTTATTGTTGTATGGGTTTTTCTCATTGTTTCCCCTTGTAAATCTCTATTCTTTCTAGGTGTTTGGCAATTATTAGTTTTATTGAGTTGAAAACCTATAATTCAATTATCAAAGACCTTCTGTTTGTGGGTTGTTTGATTTATTTATGGGATGTTATCAAATAATAGAGTAAAAATCTCAATAATTTGATGATTTGGTAATCAATAGTCTTCAATAATCCACATAAATAATCTGGTGAGGAGGAAAAATAAGATCATTGATGGAATTAGCACTATGATCATGAACCTAATCAATTTTTTGCATTCTATCATTATCATATTTGTATTTTATTTTTTAAACTTTTATTAGTTTGATTAGTTTAATTTATTGGACTTAATTAAAATCCTTTAAAAATATTAAAAATTAAATTTTAGTTGTTTTTAAAATGAAATGCCAAAATTAATTAATATTCAATTCAATGGATTTTTCAATGAATATTGAAATTATTCTGATGGCTCTTTGTTTATCTTGGAAATAAAGTTTGTTTACCTGAATTTATATTAAATATATATATATATATTATTTATTTATGCACATGCAGTGATGTATATAGAAAATAAATCACACATTTTTAGATATAAAATTTGTCGTATATTGTATTTTGCATTAAAAAAAAAGCTACTTTTATGGTGTCAGTTGAGAATATCCAATTTGTGTTTATTTGGGTGTTATATTGAATTGTATTTTTTTATTTAATTTTGTTTATTCATTTATAATTTAAAGATGTACTAATTTCTATTTGATTCGCTGGTAGTTAAAGGCTTAAGGCATATTGGTGGTTAAGGCTGAAAGTGAAAACTAAGGTGGAGGGCAAATTAAGATACTCTATTTCTATTTCTATTGTTTCATTATGTTTAAGTGTATAATAGAGTATTAGTTAAGTTTGTAATGTTATATATATTTATATGATGGAAAAAGAGAAAGAGACAAGGGTTAGTATTGTTTGAAATCTTAGAATCTAATTCAATGCTACTATAAGTAGTTTTTATATAATATATAATATTGAATTATAAACTCATTGAGAAAGAAGGCAAGAATCAAAGTTGTGAAAAAAAAAAAACCCTTTAATTAGGCAAGAGAAACTTGTAGCATGAGACAACTATTAAGTTTATCCTTGATTAGCCAAGATAAAAAAAAAAGTATGCCACTAAAGTAAAGCTTGTAATTACTGAAATGTGTAAAAAAAATCAATCTTCTGTTCTGCCTGATTAATAACTACTATATAATATGACATCTTAAATTGAAATATTAATCATATTAATTGAACCTTCTAAAACTGACATATTAAAATCATTCATCTTTACAAAAATTCATTTCTTTCCCCTTTGTTGTGTTTCATTCAACATTTTTCTCAAGTTAATTAATTGGACTTAATGTAACCATTAAATTATATATAAAAATAACCAAGATAGTTAATTAAAAACTATAAGCAAGACAACAACTTAAATCATTAAATTATATGTAAATATAACCAATATAGTTAATTAAAAACTATAATCAAAGCAACCAACTTAAATCATTAAACTATATATAAATATAAATAAGATAGTTAATTAAAAATCTTTAAGCAGAACAGCCAACTTAAGTAATTAAATTATTTAGATAATTAACTACAACATTTGAAGTTAGGTAAATATAACTAAGATAATTAAATAAAAAAAAATACAAACACACTTAATTTAGTTATATTAACATAATTTGATAAGTTTAATTAATTGATTACAAATTGTAATTTAACATTTAAATGTTGAAATTTAATTAGGTTGAAACTTATTTAATAATAAAATTTAAATGACAAATTCCTTTTTTAACTAGGTTGAAACAATTATGCATGATCCCTGACCTCTGCAAAAAGAACTAGAACAACCTGCTCAAATGGATAAACCATTGAATCCAAAGTAAAAAAAGAAAGTAACCTACAAATGGTCCAAAAAAACTTCGATAGCTTGGAAACACTTCACAAAAGTGCCAGAATCAGAAGTTGTTGAACCAACAGCAGCTTATAACTATTGTGGGAAGCGATACCTTTGTGATTCCAAGTAAAATGGGACATCTAACTTAGTACATCACTTGAAAACTTGTTCCAAGGATTCTTATACATTGAAAATAGACCCTAAACAACAAGTTTTACGATTTAAACCCAAATCAGATGGCTGAGGTGTTGATTTAGGTGCTGCACCATATGCATACAATCCGGAAGAGATTAGAAAGTCAATTATTGTCTGTCATTGTTGATGAACAACCATTTAGGGTGGTAGAAGATCACGGATTTAAGCACATGTGTAGCAAAATGGTTTCTCAATTTAAAGTACCTTCTAGGTGGACAGTTATTAGGGATTGTTCTTAGCTTTATTTGGATGAAAAAACTATACTAAAAAATTTGTTGAAAAGTCAATGTGTGAGTGTTTGTCTAACAACTAATTGTTCGACAAGTGTGCAAAACTTGAATTATATGACTATAATTGCCCATTTCATTGATAGAGAGTGGAGACTGCAAAAAAGAATTTTGAGTTTCTCTCTTATACCAAACCATAAAAGAGATATTATAGGGCAATAAGTAGATATATATTTGAAAGATTGGGGGTTGAAAAGAATATTGTGGTTGATAGCGCAAGCTCCAATGTTGGAGCCATAGTATATGTGAAAAAAAGAGTGAAAAATTGGGGTGGGTTGGTTTTAGATGGAGATCTCTTCCCCCCTAGATATTTATTGTGCCCATATTCTTAACCTAGTAGTTTTAGAGGGGTTAAAGGATATGCATTATTCCATTTTTGCCATTAGGAATTCAATTAGGTATGTGAGGTCATCTCATGCTCATCTTGCAAGATCTAAGAGTTGTATTGAGTGAGAGGACACTGAGCATAAGAATCGTGTTTGTCTTGATTTTCTCACTAGGTGGAACTCCACTTACTTAATGATTGATGCTGTACTAAAATTTCAAAAGGCTTTTGATAGGTTGCAAGAGAGGATGGGGGATTATATCATGTATATTTTGGAGGATGCAAAAAGGGGCAGCCTACCATGTGGTTTAGATTGGGCAAATAATTTGCATTTTTCAAATTTTTGAAAATATTTTATGAGGTTACTTTAGAAACTTCTGGTTCCTTATATGTGGCATCTAGTAATGCCTTCTACCACCTTTCATGATTCAAAGTGAGATAAAAAATTTGAGTGATAACCAAGATCCATTGCTAGGATTAATGGCCGTTGAAATGAAGAAGAAATATGATAAATATTGGGAAAAATAGAGAATATTAATCATTTATTATTCATAAGAATTGTCCTAGAATAAAATAGCATACATAAATTGGTTATTTGAAGACATTTATGGGAGTGAATTGACTTGAGTCATGGTTGAAAAACTAAAAACGCAATTGAATAGGTTATATGTTTGGTATTCTGAAGCATACAAATCTGCTGCCCCTATTTGTGATGATGGTATTGATGAACAACAACCTTCTATGGCTAGTACAATTGAAAAACCTGCCTTCAAAGCAAGAGCAGCAGCTTTTCGGAGGCAAAAAGATAGTATTAAAGCTAAAAATGATTTGAAGAGATATTTGAATGAGTATTGTGAGTATGGAGATGAATCAAATTTTGATGTTTTGGGTTGGTGGAAGGCAAATTCTACTAGGTTTCCTATTCTATCACATTTGGCATAAGATGTATTGCCCATTCCAATATCCACAATTGCATTTGAATATGCATTTAGTACTGGTGGTCGTGTTCTGAATGTTTTTAGGAGTTCTTTGTTTTCTAAAATGACCGAGGCACTTATAGGCACTCAGAATTGGTTGCGGCCAATGGTGATTAACTTTAACTACCCAGAACTAATGCAAAAAATTGTGCAATGTGAGCAAATTGAAATAGGTAATTCATTTTGTCTTTTACTTTATTAAATAATTTTTATTGTGTAATTTATTGATTTGTATATGTGTATAATATTTACACTGACGATGCTTTTTTTTAGAGTTCATAACAACTTCTAAAGCCCCTGGAGCAGGAAGTGCTATTAATATTGCTGAAAATGTTGAACCTTAGAAGCAAATAGGCTGTTGATTGCTTCCTCAAGTTTTTTTTATTCATTTTGGTACAACTATAGAGTATAGTCTTTTGGTACAACTGGTATACATATTAATTTTACTTCTTTTTTCTTGATATAGAATTGCCCCAGCACAACAATTGATATACATTAGTGTAGTAATAATTTTTAATTAAATTTATAGAGTGTAGTTAAATTTCTAATCAATTATTATAGGTTCGCCATTTGATTCAAATTCAATTTAGTTTTGATTATACTTGTTTTAGGATTTTTTTTTCCAATTCAACTTCAACTTTGTAAGTATAGTTTTGTAACATGTTTGGACTAGACTTTCAATTTAATTAAATTTTAGATTGTTGTCTTTTAATTCAGTTTGTATTTTATAGTTTGGATTTGTAAAGTTGTAATCTTTATTTTGATTGTATTGTTGGACAATAAACAATAGTGAGATTTCAGTTTGGCTTTCAAAGTTTGGTAGTATGCTGTATATTTCTACTGCATATTGGATTTCAATTTGATAGAATGTTGTATAATTTGAAAAATTAAAAATATGTATGAACATATTTTATGCATAATGCAACAGGTTTTTTTTTTCCCGAAATAGGTTATTTTTTTGGAAGAAAAAATAGAATTCAATTTAATGATAAATATGAAAAATTGCATTGATATATTGTTAATACTCTTTAGGCCATTTTTGGCCCAAAAAATTTAACAAAAATATTCAAAAATAATATCAAAGTGAGCCTAGATATAAAAATTCAATATCAAAGCCCAATCTAATTGAATCTGATTTCACCCGACCGAATCCAAAATTGGCTCGATTCGATTAAAATTATTAAAAACATGATTGGCATCGGATTCACATTTTTATTGCATGGTTAGGTTAGGTTAGTTCAAAATAAAAATAACCCTCAACCCAACTGAACTTGACCTATGCTCTCTTTTAGGCGCCATATTATCTTCCCGCTAAGATCATTTACAAAAAATACCATGATAAAATATATTATAACATAGACAATAGATGCATATATTTAGACAATAACCATCAACATACTTAGGCTGCAATTAAATGCAAATAAATATAAAAGGTCAAATATATATATAGTTTCTAAATTTATAGTGTTAAGTCGTTTTGTTCTCTAAATTTTTATTTTAATCATTTTACCTCTTGTATTTATTTATTTTTTAATAATAAATATTTATATTAACGGATGTTGGTTATTTTATCCTCTTATATTTGTATATTTTATACTAAATAGATACTTTAATTACATGACATGACTCGACATAACTCAACAAATATGTATTTATAAGTTAAGAAAAATATGAGTTCAATGGGTTATAAGATTAAATTAAAAATTTAGGGATAAACTAACTAAATGCTACATGTTTAAAGGGTTATATATAAATTTGGCATTAATATAATAATACTAAAGAAGTTAGTGAAATATGTTGATATTGTGTTATGTCAATACATAAACTATATAAGTTGTTATGCCAATAAGTTTATATGTTAACGTAGTGTGTGATATGACACCACGCAAATAGCTATGTCAATTGCTATTAACGAAAAATGAGGTGCGAGCTTTAATTTCGACAAAAATAATATTCTGAGAGATTTTATTTTTAAAAATTAAATTTTAAAGATGATAAAGTGCATTAATATATTTTTAAGAGATAACAAATATAATGGGTTATTTTATAATTAAAGCTTCAAGAACCCATATAAATACTATTTTCTCTAAAATTATGATACCTAAGTGCTTTCATGTAAAAAAATATAGTAGTTACACTTCTATTTTTAATTTTTAGTTTAGATTTGGAATTAGGCCAAATATTCAAATAAACTCCTAAGATATTAACACTATCTTAACTCAGCCTTTAAAAATTTTTTAGACCAAATATGTATTTATTTATTTTTTTGAAATAGATTATTTAGATTCTTGCTGTTAGAGAAAAATTAACTTGTCATTAAAATATTGAGGTAACACTGTATGATCCACTTTATTCACTTTATATTTTTTTAAATAATTAAAAATATTAAAAAATATTTTTTAAGTAATTAAAAATTAAAAAAACATATTTTAAAAAAATATATTTTTTTACATATTATAAAAATAAATATTTTATACTCTACATTGTATTTAAAAAAAAAATCAAAATTGCAAATAATGATTTTTATTAATATTAATTTTTGAATGATAAAAAATTAACTTTCATAATTTGATATTTATTAAATTTTGATTTTTTTTATAAATTATTAAGCATTGATAAATAGAATACGATTATTTTTTATCTTAGTCACAAAATAAAAAATAATCTTTATGATTTCTAAATTCTTTTAATTTTAATAAAATAATTTTTGTCTAATTTGAAAACTTTTAATATATATTAATTTTTATATTTATTTTTCTTTATATTATTTAATTTTTTATTTAATATTTTTAAAAAATATTTTTAATATTTTAATTATTTAAAAAATATTTTTTAATATTTTTTAATATTTTTAAATTATTTTTTAATATTTTTGAAATATAAAATGAATAAAATAGGTCTCATAGTATCAAATTAGTATTTTCACTGCAAGCTAACTTTTTTTTTTTAATGACAGTGTCTAAATGGCCTTTTTTATTTATAGAAAAATAATATATTTGGTCTAAAAAAAAAAATTTAAAGGGTAAGACGGAAGAGTGGTAATGCTTTAGGGGGCTTATTTAAACCTTTAGCCCAGAGGCGGAGATAAAGGGGGTCCTATGGGGCCCTGTTCCCCCCTCAGTTAAAAATAAAAAATTTTTAGGTATATTTGAGAATGAATATTACATTGGTTGAGATGGAACAACTTGGCCTTACTATGTGAGAGCACGCAACTTCGATCCACGCTCCCAACATTTTTCATCATTTTTTTCCAATCTTTAAAACTGGGCCTTTTAATCAAGCCCATTACAAACAAACAAGATTTGTCAATGACTCTGCCCATTACAAACATAAAGTTTTTCCTTTAGTGTATAAGAAATTTTCTGAATTGAAAAGAATTGGAGATCTCGCCAAAACTATGGTTGCTATAAAAAAGCATAAAGTTTTTCCTTTAGTGTATCTGTTAATCAAATTGGCATTGCTTTTACCAGTTGCTACAGCTACAGTGGAAAGAGCTTTCTCCGCAATGAAAATTATTAAGAGTTCACTTCGTAATAGCATGGGAGATGAGCTGCTAAATGATTGTTTAGTTACCTATATTGAAAGAGATGTATTTGCAAGTATTGACAATGAAACAATTATGAATAGATTTCAATCAATGAAAAATAGGCGAGGAATATTGTAATTTAATGTTTTAAATTTTCTTTGTATCCAACATTTTTCTTGTTTTATTTATTTTATTATAAATGTTATTTTTGTGAATTATAAATTTTAAGTTGAATTGGACCCCCCTTATCTAAAATCCTGGCTACGCCACTGCTTTAGCCTTTGGAATTATATTAGGTTTTGAATAAAAGAGATTGAAGAATTAGATCTTGGAAAATTCTTTTTCAACCTTGGATCTCAATTTCTTCAATTTAGAATTTATGTATTTACATTTTTAATTTTAATTTACATTGAATCTTTATTGATTTCAATGAAATTTATAGTTTATTTCTTTAAATTTATATGAGCAGCTAAATCCCTGTAGATTGGCTTTATTAACTGTGGTATTATATATACTCTTATTTTATGATGGCTTATTTGATATTAATCTATCATTTTTAAGATTATTGTTGTTTGAAGGTTTGATCACCATTTGTATAATTTAGGATTACCTAGGGAGAGTAGAAGAGGATTATTTATTTATGGGCTGATAGATTTAGAAGGATTATCACATTTAGAGGCTGACGCATAATTTGAAGTCAATGAGAGCTTAATCCTATTAAATTTATATTTTTATTAGCCATAACTTTTATAAAAAATTTTTACATTTTGAAATAACAAATTTTACACTTATTAATACATCTTAATTTTACATGACAATTATATAAATAAATAAGAGTATAAAAAAATTAAATTGAGATTATTAAAATTTCATAAATAACACAATAAAAAAACATCAAATTGAGATGAACAATTTCTAAATAATGCAATTGTAATTTTACCTATGAATTCTTAAATATAATTGCATATTTGATGTACACATATATATAAATAACAGAAAAAATAAATTTAATAATATAGGAATTTATAGATCCCGAGATAAAAATAAAGAAATTAAATTAAATTAAGAAACGAGAAACTTCTTATATCTTATATTGTTTAAAAACTACACAAAACATAGTAGTGTCAGATGAAAGAATTAATCCAAGAAAAAATTTTGAAATTGCGTATTGTATAAAATTTAACTAAAAAAGAAATAGAAGAAAAATAAAAGAATTTTAAAATATAAAAATATATTATTTATTGAGCCGAATTATCTAAACAAGAAAGTTAAAGGCATATATGTATAATTAGGGTTTTTAATAAAAATATAAAAATAATTAAAAATAATTTTAAATTTATTATATTTAATTAATATTTATCAAAATATTAAAATTTATAAAATATTTATCAAAATATCATATTTTTATTAGTTTATAAAGAGTCTGTAATAAATTTATTATTAGTTTATAAATTTTACACAGTTTATAATAAGTTTATAATAAAATAACTAAAATATATCTGATAAAAAAATAAAAATTTTAAAAAATATTGTTGAAAGTATCATTTTCTATATAATTAGTTACAAAAATTTGATTGGGGGCTTGAACACCATTGGACCCTTCATAGGTCCACCCCCTGACCATACCTAATATGATCATTCAAATAATGAATCTAAATAGCGTTTATGATAATAAGAGTAGCCATCGAGTTAAATATTAAGGGGTTTACTGCGGTTAGATTTTGCCTTTGTCTGAAGCCTGGCCCGATTTAAAAACTCTAGTCTTAATATATAATTTGTGACCTGGTCCTATACTGGTGAGCAAAAATAAATTAAAAACTCACTTTGTACTTGTGGTTGTTGTTATTGCTATTATTGTTATTATACAAACATATATGAATTTTGAAAAACAATTAAAATAGATAAATAAATTCAAAATATAACAGCAATAAAACAAAAATGAAAAATCAGCTAAAACATCATCATCATCATCATGTTGTTGCTGTTGTTATAGAAACAGATTGAGATTATGAAGAAACAATCAAAATAGATCAAACAAATCCAACCCAAAATAGCAATGAAACAAAAACGAAAAAATCAACCAAAATACTAAATAGAATTGTATTTTTATACTAATAAATGATATGAAAATAATACAATCTTACAAAAAATAGTAAAAATTCAAAAACTATATCAAATTCAAATCAAAATAAAAAAAAAGCCAAAAATATTGAATCCCACCAAAATATTAGACAACTAGAGATAGAAAAGAAGAGAAAGAGAGCAAGAGACGAAGAGTGAGATATCACAGATAAAGAAAAGAGCGAGGCTAAAACAAAGATCACTCGTTTGAGTAAAGAGAGGAGTGGGGCTAAAGGAGAGGCATGATGATTTCAAATTTCCAGCAGATAAAGGAGGAGAGCAGAGAAAGGAGAGGGAGGCTGAAGTTTCATATGTGTGTGTATACACTTGGGTCGGATCAATCTGAAACATTAAGCAAGGTTAACCGGGCGCCATGCAAGGTGAGCATAAATAACTTAGCTTAACATATGATTTTACTTAAGAGAAATTTACACTGTTTACGTTAGTTCGAGGTCTCATTTTCAGTTTTATGACTCTTAGCTTTTTGTTTCAAAACTGTGATTTTTGCTCTTTTTATTTTCTTTTCTACATTTTTTCAATGATATATTTTTTTATTTTTTTATTTTTCTTTTTTTATATATTTTATTTATATTTATATTTATATTTATATTAATAAATAATTTTTCCTTATATTCTCAACATACACACAAAATATATAAAATACATATATACAAAACATATATAAAATACACACACAACAAACTTAGAGATATACACAATATATACTAAATATACACACAATCCTTACACAATTTATTTTATATTATAATTTTATTTTTTGAATTTTATATAAACACAGTATAAACAACAAATACATAATATACACATAATATCTACATATATATACATAACATACACACAATATACATATAATATCTACACAATAAATTTAATATTTTTTAAACTTTTTTTTATGTGTATGATGTGTAAAATTTATTTAAAAATAAATTTAATGACTTTTATTAATATGTTTTTATATATTTTACTTTTTATATTATTTTTGTGAGTATTATTTCTTATTTGTAATCAAAATTTAAATTTTTTCATTATAAAAAATTAATACAATTTATATTTTGAAAACATAATTTCAAATATTAATTTTTATTATTTGATTGAAATATATTTATTTAATAGAAAAGTTTGAAAAAATGAAAATTGAAGTAAAATATTGTTTATAGTGAGAGAGAAGTTATTTAAAAAAAAAATTTGTTTTAGTGAAGAGTAGAGTATTTTTAAAATTTTGATTCAATTTTTTTTTTCTAAAAATGTAAATATTTTTCTTGTAATATTTTAAAAAAAGATTTATTTTTATGGGTAGTTTTGAAAAAACTCCTTTGCTTAATTAAGAAAGAGACATCATTAATCTATTGCATTTCTTGAAGCAAAAATAAAAGTACACATGACCCGCAAGTTATGAAAGTTAATTGAAGTCTAAGTGGATCCTAGCTAAATCTTTTTTCCACATTAAATTTCATTTATTAAGAGATTTTGACAAAGATACAAAAAAATTTAAAAATAATTTTAAATTTACTATATTTATAAAATATTTACTAAAATACCAAAATTTATAAAATATTTATCAAAATATCATATTTTTATAATTTACAATAAGTTTATAGTGAATTTATAATAAGTTTATCATGAGTTTATAAATTTTACATAGTTTATAATAGGTTTATTATGAGTTTATAATAAAATGACTAAAATTTTTCTAATAAAAAAATAAAATTTTTAAAAATATAGCAGAGGATGTCATTTTTTCTTTAATTAATCATTTACTTTGCTTGCTAATTTAATTATTATTTTAGATGTAAATAATCAAATCAATAAACCATCCATTTATTTGACTAAATATAGAAAAACTTCAATATATTGGCACTCGAATTTCTCTCTTTATGGACTTAATATCTTCTTTTTTATAAAACTATTAATAACAATTGTTCCATGTATTTAAGCTACATCTGAACACCATTCTTTAATTTTAGGTTAGATACTTTATTTATTTTGTATAGAATGAATAGAAATAGAGAATGCATCTAGCTAGATAAAACATGATAAAATTGGCACTTTAAAATCAATTATTATTATTATATATATATATATTTAATTTTAGAATTTAATTTAAAATTATCATATAAAATAATTGAATTTAATCATTTGGCATTGGTTTGTTGTATAAGGGCGTGTGTATATGTAAATTGGCTTTCAATTTCATTACATGGGCAAATAAAGGACAGGAGTTAAATTTTGATTTGATCCAATAGCGACTCAAGAATTGTTAACGTCAGAAATAAAATCTTCCAAGATTACACGTGGCATAATTCTGTAGGAGCAAGGAAGAGCACAAGCCAACATGTCAAATAGAAAAATTAGATGAACACGTGTTAATGAATGATTGGCGAAAAACCATATCCATCTTATCCTAGTGGAAAATGGCAGAAATGGTGGATGCCCCGAACCAATCTACATCACAGAAATGGTAACAGCAATCTTGTCAAAACAACAATCCAATCCCCCCAAAAATATAATTCTACATATCTTCCTTAATTATTCCACTATCTGAAACTAACAACAACTCTTAAAAAAAAATGGCACAAGCAATGGCTGGTCTACGTGGGAATTCTCAGGCCGTTCTTGAAGGTAGCATCCAACTAAGTGGTTCGACCCCGTTGAATATGGGTAGCAACACAAGGGTAGCTATGGTTATGCCTGGTTACACTGTTAGAGCTCAACAGCAGGTAGCTGCAGAGCCTGAAACTAACCGGAGGTCCATGTTGGGTATTGTTGCAGCTGGTTTGGCTTCTGGGTCTTTTGCTGAAGCTGTGCTAGCTGTTGATGCTATTCCTATTAAGATTGGCCCACCTCCACCTCCTTCCGGTGGACTGCGTAAGTTCATCATTCTTTTTCCACTTGCATTAGTTTTCCAAATAATCGGCATGTAAATTGGCGGCAAAAAAGTCGGGTCATTTCGGGTTTTTATCTTTTTTCTAATCAGGTTAGCTCGAGTCGTTGAGGGTTATGATCGGGTTTATCGGGTTGATTCTCAAAAAGGATTTTGAATCGCGTTTGGTCACTTCCAATTTTAGTTTTGAAAATAAATTTTCATTCAAGTTATTAAAAAATTATTTTATAAAAGTAAAATTTTAAATTTAATAACAAAAATACACATTATAATTTTTTTAATATATCACATACAATTTAATTAAAAAATACATACAATATTTAAAATTTACTATAGGATATACAGTTTTATACATATAAGACATTATAGCATAATAGATGAATTTTTTTTAATGCCTACACAACCAATAACATGATAATAAAATAAAACTGAATAATTCTAATATATTGTAATATTACTATATATATATATTATTATAGTAAGTATTTTAAAAAATTTTCAATGCTGTAAAATAAAAGTAGTTTAATTAAATTAATTATTTAAAAATTTTAAAAATTTTTATTACAATAATACATTAATAATAATTAAGTTTACTTTATATTAATATATATATATATATATATTGATTATGTAAAAAAAAACTTGATATTAAATAATAAATTTGGTAATAAATTGATTTAGAGTAAATTGATAATAAATTTATATATGCATTATTAAAATTTGATATAATTTTATTCAGCAATAAAATTGATATTATTATTATTATTTTACTTGTTGAGGTCAATTTCAAGTCTGATAGATTTAATCCACTAAATAACTTTGATTAGTGGAATATGACCCTAAAAGTTTTCGAGATAATTCGGATGGAATCATTTCAAATTTTGATATGATTAAAGTCCATAAAAAATTATCACCTTCACATGTGAAATTTGCAATTGCAACTCTATATAATGGCCAAAAAATATTTATATATTGGGCATGCAGCTGGGACTCTAAACTCTGATGAGCCAAGAGATTTGGACCTGCCATTGAAAAATAGGTTTTTCATCCAACCAAAAACCCCAGCCGAGGCAGTTGCAAGGGCCAAGGAATCAGCCAAGGACATTGTAGGTGTTAAAAAATACATAGACAAGAAGGCATGGCCCTTTGTCACCAATGATCTTCGCCTTAAGGCTGAGTATCTTCGCTATGATCTCAAGACTATTATTGCTGCTAAACCCAAAGATGAGAAGAAACCCCTCCGAGAACTCAGTGGGAAACTTTTCGCAACCATAAGTGAGGTAACAAATCAACTATTTTTTTTAATTTTTTTTTTCTCGTTTTATTTTGAGTTCTTCATGTAAAGAATGTGGTGTTGATGGAATTGGTTTCTTTGTTTTTTTTTTTTCAGTTGGACCATGCAGCCAAGATTAAGAGCACCCCAGATGCTGAGAAATACTATGCCCAGACTGTATCTAATTTGAATGATGTTATTTCTAAGATTGGTTAAGAGGAGATTAATTAATTTCTTGTATTTTGATGTAAGCTTTGTTAATCACTTTTTTCGGATGCTATTTGTTTGGAAGGAGTCAATTTGAGAAAAAAATAATTGCCTCCTTTTTTCTTGTCTATGAAGCTGTCATATATAGTGTGCATTCTGATTAGGGTAATTTAATTACTTCCCAAAGCAAGAAAAAAACATCGGAATAATTAATCATTAACACACTATTTTGTGGGTGATACTAATCTGGCAAGTCAAGTAGAGAAGACCCTGAGATTGAACATTCATAATTGATACTTTCTTATTTCAAACCAAACCCATTATTAGTGATGAAATAGAAATTATATTTTTGATTGTTTATTATGGTACGTGAAAATAATGTCCTCAAATAAAATCACTAAAGTGGATCATGGCCAATGCAACAAAAAGTTTATTAATATAACGACGACAAGGAACATTAAGGAAAAGTTTATTAAAGAACATGTAGGTGGATATTTTAATCTCATTATATTTTCCGAATCAACAAAAATAAAGGATAAAAATAACATATGCATTGCTCTCTCTCTCTCTCTCTATATATATATATATATAGTACTTCAGATAGATATTTTTATTAAATAGCAGATATGTGCAGACCAATTGATGTCTGTAAAGAAAACTGCGATCTTAACTAATTACAACTTGTGCAATTTGACCCAAAAAAAAAAACAACCCTTTGACGAACATCAAACTGAACTCACAGAGGATATATAAAAGAGAGCAATTTGTTAGCCTCCAAAACATCGGCGTGACAGCAAGACCATAGACAAGCAAATACACCAATAAAACACTTGAGAAAATTTTCGAAAGTTTACAAAGAAATCTGAAACATTGGGGTAAATTCAAAAAGAGTCTAAATTCATCTAATATCTGTTGGCGAATGGCGAGCCAGTAACATACTTGGCTAGAATCATGTCTATACTAGTTTGTTTTAAAATTACATAGACATTACTTATTAGTTATCTATCATAATTTTATAGAAAGATCCAAATGAAAAATTTGCATCCTATTCCTATGTTAGACAGTTAGAGAGGTGGAATGTCCATAACTACCTCCTTTAGGCAATTGTAACATTTCATTAGAAATTATAAGAACATAAAAAGTGCTGAAGATCAAGGCCATGTAATTTGTGCTAGTAAAACCTCTTTGATTGAATTAAACTTTTTGCGTAGGGCTGTAATCAAGTGGAGCCAAGTCAAGTTTTAAAAAGCTCAAACTTTATCAGTAATAAAAAATTATTTAATTTGAGCCCGAATTTAAATTTGTATCGATTCAGCTTATATATTATATATCTCAATATCAATTTAATTGAATCCAATGAGCTAATGAGCCTAACAACTTTTGATTTGAGTTTGACTTATTTAAAAAATAAGCAATTTAAATACGAGCTTGAACTAATTTTTATTAATTCAATATTTAAAGTTAAATTTAAGTAGTTTGGCTAGTTCACGGATGTGCTTATGAGTCTTAGCGTTCTTAGTTACATAGGGATGTTGAATATTATCTTATTTTGGGGAAAACAATCAGCTTGTTGTGTGATAAATAGGTAATGTAAAAAATACGTTAAAATTGAAATAAAATTTGAATATATTAAAATAATATATTTTAATTTATACATATCTATTTTTAAATTTATATTTTTCTTGTTTATATTAATTTTTGAAGGGAAGTCTTGGCGCAACGATAAGTCTTGTCGCCGTGTGACCTGGAGGTCACGGGTTCGAGTCTTGAAAACGATTTCTTGTAATTAATTACAAGAGAAGGCCGCATACAAAGATCCAATGGGTCCGACCCTGTCCTTTTTTATTGTCTATATTAGTTTTTCATATTAATTTTTCTTTTAAGTTGCTTTTTAATCATATGAAATAAAATTTTATCTATTTACAATAAAATTATTTTTATTTTAACATTTTATATATGGATTATTGGATTAAAATATAAGTTTGATATTGAAAAAATATTTTAAATTTCTATTAAATTATTTTTAAATCTTTTAAATATTTTTATTATTTTGAATAATGTTAATCTTATTTAATTGGATGAATACATTTGCAATTCACTATATTTCATCTATTTTAGTTATTTTATCTCTTGTATTTATATATTTATCAGTTTATTTATGTATTTATATATTTTATTTCAATAGACGCTTATAGAATCACATATTAATTATTTTATTTTTTATATTTATTTACTTTATATTTAACAGATATTTAAATAAAATCACATATTAATTATTTTATTTTTTATATTTATTTACTTTATATTTAACAGATATTTAAATAAAAATAATATTATATATACATAAAATGTATGTTTAATATAAAATATATAAGAGGTAAAATGTATAAGTGTCTATTAAAATAAATTGATGCTTCTTTTTCAGAGCATAGTGCGACGGGAGGGGCTATTTTGAGAGATGAATGCGGTTATTTTATTGGAGCCTTTTCTTTCCTTTTACAGGCTAATTCTCCTTTTATTGCCGAATTTAATGCTTTGTGGAATGGTTTTTGTTGGTGTCGCGATCAGGGATTTTACCCATCCAGACTTCAAATAGAAAGTGATTCCCTTTCTCTAGTTCAACAATTAAATGGAGATGCTCCTTCTTCCACGCATCTGATTGATCATGCTCGTGAAACTCTTCAAGGATGTGTTATTTCATATATCCCCAGGGAAGGTAATGTTGTAGCTCATTCAATTGCTTTTCAATGCAGGCTTGATGGTTATTCTAGACAATTCCGGTCCTTACTTTCTCTTCCTAAGAGAATTATTGGCATGATCTTGACAGATGCGGGTGGACTGCCGTATGTTTCCTTTAGATATTAGGCCCTAATTTTATCCTTATCTAGTGATGTATTTTAGCTTTCCTTTTTTAAAAACTCTGTTTCTTAAGAGGATGTAACTCAAATTTTTTTTTTTATCTTTTCTTTTATAAATATTGCTGGTGGTTCCGCCCACCTTTACAAAAAAAAATATATAAATATAAAAAATAATTTGATAAATGTATATATATATATGAGATAAAATAATCAATTGGCGAAAAATAAAATGACGCAGAATTATTATACCTATTTAATTTAGGAATAATTTAAAAAAATAATTTAAATCATTCATATAAATTGACATGATTGGCTTGGCAAAACAAATAGACCATTCACTGGTTTCAAAAAAATAGACCATTCACTAACCAAGCATGGACATGAAGTGACCAGCTATATTTCGAATTCTTCCAATCGGGCGGCTAAAAAATTCTATGCAAGTCTGACGTATCCAACGGTCAGAAAACTTTCGAGATTTTGGCATTTTATTTCTGTGCGGTTCCACCCCCTTATGAGCTCGGGGGCCTTTTTGTCTTCCAATTACGTCTTCTCGGCTCCTCTCTCGGATCCTTGAATTCGTTTCAAACCCTCAAAACCCTAACTCAGTCTCTGCGATAAATCAATGGCTCCAAAACGTTTAAAACACTTGGAATCGGCACCAGCTGTTTCTTCTTCCGAAGAAGAGGAAGAAACTTCCAGTGGGGAAGAAGAAGAGGGATCTTCCTCATCCGAAGATACTCGTGCACAGCCGCAAAAACAATCTTCTCCACCACCACAGCCACCGACCCAGACTGCAAAATCAGCACCGAAGAAGCCCAATTCCACAACCCAGCAAGGCGAGTCCGAATCTGAATCCGAGTCCGATGATGATTCTGACTCTGAGGATGATCAACCCAATAATGATGCCACTGTTAAGCCTATCGCTTCTAAGCCCATGGAGGGGACTCCACCTAAAACCACCAAACCTAGATCTAAACCCTCGGTTTCCACTCAAGCTGCCGCTAAGTCAACGGTAACGGCTAAAAGAGGAACTGAAACTGATTGGGAACTGAAGGACTCTAAACGGGCCAAGAAGAAGGATTCGCAACCTGATGGAGTTGCTGAAAAGCCTGAGGATACAAAGAAACAGCTTTTTCAACGGTTATGGAGTGAGGATGATGAGATTGCGGTGTTAAAGGGCATAATCGATTTCACTGAAAAGAATGGATATGACCCTTCAAAGGATATGAACTCGTTTTTTGATTCCATCAAGAAATCGCTGCACTTTGATGTCTCTTTAAGCCAGTTGAAGGATAAAGTCTGGAGATTAAAGAAGAAGTTTGAGAATCATGTGAGAAAGGGGAAAAAGGGTGAAGACAAAACATTTTCGAAAGCTCATGACCAAATTTCTTTTGATTTATCGAAAAAGATATGGGGTCGTGAAGCAACTGGTGGGACGGAATCTGGTGCTAAGTCGAATGGAAAAACAAGGAAGGGTGGCAGTAATAATAATAATCAAAGAGGTAAGACTCTGGCGGCATTGAAGGCAGATTTGGGTTCAGATAAGGAGACTGAAAAGGTTGTTAAGATGGAGGTTGAGATGGGGAACCATTCTGGTCTGAAACAGATGACAAAGTTTGATAATAGTGTGTGTTTTGCGGGGATGGAGGCATATGTGGCGAAGAGGGGACTGGAGGTGCTGGAGGGAGCTAAAAGGAATGAGATGGAAGAGAAATGGAGGAAGTTGCATGTGGCCGAGTTGGAGCTGTTTCTGAGGAGGAATGAATTGATAAGAGAGCAGGCAAAGCTATTGTTGGCAGCATATAAGACTGGGTAGTTTAGGCCTTTGGAAGGTATAACTTGTTATTTTGTTGACATTAATGTTGTTTTTAATGTTGTTTCAGAAAGATTGGTTAGGTTGTTATTTGTTCTGCGTTTAGGATTTGGTAACTGTGGAGCATTTTAGTATTAGCTAAATCTTTTTTGAATGTTGTGTGATTGTTTATTGCACTTCTAAATTGTTTAGATTGTCCGGTAATCTGGTGAACACACTCTGTTTCATAGTTCACACTCTGTTTCATAGTTATTTAATGCTTCTTTTTTGGTTGAATGCGTCTCCATCTTTCCCAACACGTTGATTTTGTCTATATTGCTTTACTTGTAGGCGTATTTTCCAACTCTTAATTTCTTATTTTTTTTTTGATGTTGTGATGTCTGATCGTAACCTACTTTTGAATCAGAAATCCATTTGTATGTTCGCACGTTGAACCGAAATCTATTTTATCTAAGTCATTTTGATAGAAATGTGAGAATTGGTAGTCACTATTTTTTTGTCTGTCAGGCTTATTAAACCAATGTATTTTTACAATATTAAGTTCCTATATTGTTTGGGAGATGAGGTGAGTACATGCGATGGAGCTAATCTATGTCAGGAACGACTTTGTCTCTTTAATGTTTAAATGATACCTAGCTCTGGAGTTTGCTGATGTAACATTAGAAAGAAAAGATTGTAATCCTTGTTTCTAATGCCTTCTATTCTTTTCAAACTTGTAAGAATTGTTTTTTGTCCTAACATCTGTTTCCTTTGCATTTGTGCTATAATCATCCATGAATCAGCTGACAATATACAGGGCTATGGATTGATTTTAGGTTGCGAATGTTTGCTTGATTCCTTTGAGTGACAATTTTTTGTTGTCTTTTTGATGGCTTGATTATGTATTTATTTGATCGGGGCTTGGTCTGTCACAGTTGTATGGTTGTGCTGTTCTTGTGAACCATTATATCCTGAATTTGAAAGAAGAAAGGGGTTTTAGAGATGGCCTTTCTCTGTGTGCTGGAAATTTTTTTGTTGGATGCAATCAAGGCTCCTTTGTGCAAGTTGCTCATGCTGTAATGTTAAGATGAGGTGTAGTTAGTTGGGACTGAGTTCACCAAACTTTAGGAGATCTGAAGCTAATCCCATCTAGGATGGGATGCTGTTTTTGAATTACCAGCCTTAGGTTGGTGCATTCTTTTCCCTCCCTCGTGGTTCTGGCTGTTATTATGGTTTTTATCTTGTTGTAATAAATTCGTTGTGTCATTATTTGGATTCCTTTTTTAAAATAACACTGGTCATTGATGGTTAAATGGTGACTATCAAGTGGAGGTTTTCTTGATAAGCATAGTGAGGGCAGCTGACTTGTTATGCAATGGTAAAATGAGTTTTGTGATTAATATCTGGGATTTAGCTATGGAGTGATTGGTGGGTGGCTTTAGATTTTTTATTATTGCATGGAGCATTTTTCTTTTCAAGACCCTCTGAAAGTGGTGGTGCTGCTGCTGCTTTGGCTAAGATTTTCTTCGTGGATTCTGATTAATCTGTATTCTGCAGGAGTATGAATGAAGACACATCCAAACAATGGTTTTTAAGCGAAAAAACTGCTTAAAATTTTAGTATTGGTGGTAGCAGACTGCTGTTGTAATTGCCTAACTTGTTATATTCTTAGATGAATTTCATACATTGTAATGGTAAAAATTTTAAAATAGCTAAACAATGTGCTACGGAGGGTGATTTTCTGAATTCAAATTCAAGATTAATGTCTGACATTGTAGTTTCCTACATCTTGGGTCATAAATTCTATCCGAGCCCATTCAGAAGAATCATAATATAACCAAGGATTGGAAGGCGCGGTTCTGTAGCCGTTGCAAATGGCAGTGTGTTGCCTAAAGATCCCGCAGACGACGACAACTGTAAAATTTTTAATTATGGGTTTTTTCTCTTTTGATGAATTGGTTTTATAATGTTAGCAATTGTACGTTCTAATTTGCTTGCTCTTTCTCCCCTTTCTGGATTAGTTTTCAGGACTTCATTTTTTAGGCTCAACATGGCACCTGATATTATGTACTTCTGTTAATTTCAAGAATGAATAGATTATTTCCATTTCATTCATATTTTTCCTTCACTGATTTCTGAATCAAATGTCTTGAGTAATTGTCTATTTCTAACCACCAAACTATAAATTAACAGCAATCAATCTTTCAAGAGTAATGCCTTCTCTATAGAATATAATGGTAATGTGGCGATGCAAATCTTTCAACATAATACAAGACAAATCCAAAATAAAAAAGAAAAAAAAAAACTAAAGCTTGCTTAAGCATGGCCAGTTCCATGGGGAGGTGTTCTTTCTTCTTTGGTAGTAGCAGTTGCAGACACATAATAGGCAACTATGAAGAGTCCATGAATGAAACACAAAATACCTCCTATAGAGAGCACACGGTGGTGGGATATACCGCAAGATTTTCTTGATCTTGAGCTTGCCATTATCCCAATTATTAACATAGAGAATCCTACTGCCAAAATAATCCTGAGTTGTCACAAAAACAACAACATGCATCAGAATGTAGTCTTCTCCGCATATTTTGAGGGAACAACTTTGAAAAATCATTTTGAAGGTGGATAATGATACAATTACTGAATACTCAGAATTGGCGTTAATAATTTTCAGAATGTGGTGAGCGTTTATCTGTTTGTTCACTAGTGGAGGTCACCAGTTTTTTTTCTGCCCTTTTCAAACAGTTGAGATATTAAGTATGTATGACTTAAAACCAAAGTTTGAGCCTGTTCTTTAATTGCAACAGTGGCATCGTGGTTTTTTTAAAGCTAATTTGATTGTATAATTGTCTCCTGAAAAAGTTGATCTTAAAGTTGAAAACTAAAAATGGAGATTTCAGACATACCATGAAAAGATGAGGGAGGTAACAGCTAATTGCTTGTTGGCAGAGGCCTTTGCAAAATCTTCCTTGGATCACATGCAAATGCACCCACCAAACAAATTGGCAATTATATGAGCTAGGGCCATAAGCACTGCAGCAGCCAACCCAAGCTTGAAAGCTTGATAGCTTGGGTCTCTACACTCAAAAATCCACATTCTTAAATGCTTCACCTCTCCGTCGAAGACCAATTAGTGCCATCAATACATATTAAGCTATAGCAATACGCAAAAAATTTAGTTAAATAAAATGATTTACTTTATTCTGGGCTATTTCAGCTTCAATTCCTAGTATGCCAGCTACAATATCTATGGCCATGATGAGGAGGCAAACTAAAACGCCCAAGTTCTTTGCCATTCTTTTTGGTATTGCAATCTTGGCACCTGGCACAGGTACAGTTACATAGAAGATAATGGAGGAGGAGGCAGAGGAAATCTTATAAGGAACTTCACTTTTCAACTAGCTAGCTTTATGATTGCATTAAGAGGAGAATACGAATAAAGTGGAACAAGGCACGCAGATTACTAGATATTAGGAGAAATTAGCTGTGAATTATGAGTAAAAGCTTCTTTCCTGCCTGCAATTTCCTTTATTCTTTCTTTTTTACTTCTCCTTTCCTTTCAAAATTCTGATTCCTTTCATGGGAAACAAGGAAAGTAGAGTATCACTAGCACTATTGAAACAGTGATGTGCATGTACAACCAAGCAAACACCATGTTTCAATTATTCCTCTGCAATCAACAAAAATTCATTTAAGATTTGCATTGACATGTTAATCCATCGAGCTTGTGTTTTTCTTCTTCTTAATCTTATATTAGTCTTCTTAATTTTAGAAATTTGTCAATTACCTGTAATGGAATAAGCAGGTGATTAACCTCTTGTTTATATTGGCAAAATGATTTAGTAATATATAGCACAATAAGATATCATATGGTATGATACTATAAAATAATATTTATCATGTTAGATGGTATATTATAATGTTTGATTGGCGGTGGCTCCTAACACATACGAAAATAATAATAACTAAATACAAGCCGAAAAAAATAAATTAAATTTATATCCCGCTGACTCTATCGTTGCCCTATGTTCGATAGCTACCGATTCCACTGAGATCATTTAAGTTATTAAATAGAGGAGTTAAGCTATATATATTATTATGATTTTTATATTTTATTTATTGATTGAGTTTAAGATTTCTTAAATGTAATTTTTTTATACTTCCAAAAAATTTTAATTACGTCCATATTATTATTCGCATGTTTCAACTAATAAGTCTCTTATCATATACACATTTAAAGGTTAAAAAGCAACCTATTATCCTAATAGGCTTAATATGAGGATAAAGTTGGGTTGTCTCCGATAGGGCATCCGAAAATTCTCACTCAGGCTGTTTTTAGTTATGTATTGGTTGAGAGAACTAACTAGTCCAAGTTGTAGATGACAGTGAGATGACCCATAGTTCGGGACTCTTAAAACACAATGAAATAGGGTGGATTTATAATGTTAGGAATAGAATCTAACTATTCACACCTTTAGGTAAACTGCAATAGCCTCTTCTAAACCTGTTTAGGATTAATAAACAAAGAAATCTATGTTCAAATTCTTTATTTTGCTCATTATTTTTCAAGTGATGGTATTTTTTTTCTTTTTGGATATTAATTTCTAATTTTGCATCACATGGCATTGTAATTTCATATCTTATAGTATTATAGTTTTGCATGGCACAATATTTTAACATTTGTCATATATTTGCAATAGGAGCACTTCCACACTCTTGTGACCATCCAAAATGAATCACCGTAATATGATTGTTTTAGATATATCTGAAGCAGAGGCCATGAAATAATCTAAGTCAACACAAAAAATAAAAGGGGATTGTGTTCCTATAGGAGTCATGGTCCAACTTCCGATATTAGGAAAAATAGACTTTCAACAAAATAATTTGGGGGCTTTAAAGAAAATTTGGAACAGTATGAGACCACAACAAAGATTATAATTTAATGAGCATTTTGGATGAATTGCTTACCTAATGTACACCCTGGTATTCTTGTCTATGCTAAGAGCCATGCTAAATTACTGAGACCCATACTACTGTTGTTTAATAATTGGACAATAAGACTTAATACCTACAATAGAAGAATATCACATTATAACCAATATATTAAAAAAGATAGATATTAAGCCATATGCACATGATAAGAGGGCAGTAGGTAGAAGACAATTGGCCAAGATCATAGATATGCATGCAAGTATGATAGAAGGGTGGAAAAATCCATAATCCAAGATCATTCAAGTGGAACAATTACTAGAATTCCCGAAAAGTAATCTGGATCGAAATGAAGGATTCCATAATTTGCTCATTTATGAAATGATCCTATTTCCAAGAGAATTGAACTCCATAGATCTCAAAGTGATCACCCTCTTTACCAGTGTAATAAGGGGAATAGATCCATTCATTAGTGTATTAGCATAAACAATGAGGTCTTTGAACTATTATACGAAGTAAGGAAGTGGACGATTCACGGGTTGCGCCGCTTTGTTAAGATGTGGGCTCTAACACATTTCAAATGTCCTCCTCAATTCTAGTTTTCTACTATTGAGTATGAACTGGGATACAATGCTTGAAAAATCATCTGGCAAAATTTAGATAAACAGAATGGCCTAAGACAACCCCAAGCAAAAAATAATGGTTAAGATTTCTATAACAAATAAAAGAAGAAGATATACCTTGGTTAGCCTTTTGGAAGGATAGACAACCATTAATATTCAAATGTGGTGACTTTCCATGGGATGCCTTTGATCGAAATATGGGGGGTCACTGCATATGCACCTACAGTGATAAGAAGACAATTAGGATCTTCACAATTCATTCCTCAAACAACAAGATTGTACCACATAGACTTTGATTATAGGAATGAGAAAACATATGCCAAGCTTGCAAAGTCCTGGACACATGGCAAATTGTGAGAAAGATACGACCCATAATTTATTTGGATTCAGTGACTTAGAGTTACTTAGAATAGCACCAGAAAAGGGAAAAGGGGTTTGTTCTTTATATAGTAAGGATGCACAAAGGACCTTCCATATCAAATGAGCATGTTCTTATTGATGAAACTATCATGAGAAAAATATCTTCTACAGATGATAAAGACGCAACCTATTAAATTCGAGAGACCGTAGAGGCTAAAAAAAGAGACTTTTGAGCTTCTCAAGGAAAATGAAAGCTTAAATATGAAATAACAAAAATTCAAATGCAGTTGAAAGAGTCCAACATATTGAAAGGACAATAACCATCTTAGAAGTCAAAAGAAAAGCTTTTGAAATAGAATAGGAAATTAATAAGTTAAAAGGGGAAATGTGCATACTCCAAGAGCTGTCAGAGGAGTGCAAAGAAAGGGAAGAAAGCATGAAGAGCGAGATAGTAGCTCTAGTTGAGGAATCATACCAATAACAAACCAATGTCCAAAATTTGGTATGGAAAATCCAAGCATATTAAGATCATATGGCTTAATTGACTGCTTATGTAGAATAAATTTTGGTTGATAAAAAAGATTTAGCCACATGTCTAAGAGCATATAAGGAAGATTGTATCTTTTATCAAAATAATTTTATAAGAGTATGCACACAGGCTGATCTTCTCGCCAAAAAATTAAAGGTATTAGCTCAACAAGCGAGTTGTATGGCCTAAGAGGTGAACCGCATGAAGATAATTTATATGTGAGTGGAATCACATGGACAAGAGCTCTATAATTTGCTGAAAAAATATATCGAGAGCTTTTCTATTACAGAAGATTCAGATGAGAGTCACAAAGAGCTAACAGGATTTTATTCCTTTTGTAATTTGATAAGCAAAATATTTATATTTTTTTAATGTGTTAAATGATGAATAGTTATATATATATATATATTAAAACATAACTTTACATGATTATTGCATCATGATTTCATTCATATGAAGAATTGTAAATAAATATGTTTTCTAATGTAAAATAAATATACTATCAGGAACATCAACATAGCCCGACTTTTGAAAAATAAATCTGACTTAACTCACCATTACGGAACTCGGTCAAATACTAGACTCATAGAAAACTAAGCCCAAGAAGAAATAATGCGAGATATTGACCAAATAAAAGAGAAGTTAGAGAAAGTTTTAGAAATAAGAAATCAATTGGCACAACTCATTGAATTACTCAAGGGTAAGAACACAAGAGAAATTGTGCCTAATATCTTAGGACCAGGGACCCCAATATCCCGTCCCTTTACAGGTGCCACTGGGGATCCTGCATATCCACCAGATTTTATCTCACAATATAAGCTAATATAAGGCAGACCAAGTAACAATACCTATCCAATTGAAAATGTGGATGCTTCTCAACCTTATCATGGAATGCCACAAGGGGGGCAAGTAAGAGAAGCTCAAATAAATTTTAGGCCTCCTATTTTCTTGAAGAACATATAGTAATCCCAGACTTAGATGACCCAAAGTGTAAAATAGTTTCAAAAGAGCTAGTCCTGAACCTATTTTGAAAGAATAGAGTAGTTGGAAGAGCGTTTTAAGGCAATTGAAGGAGTTAATATGTATGGAATTACTGATGCACCCTAATTGTACTTGGTACCCGACATGACCATACCAATAAAATTCAAGATATCAAAGTTTGAAAAATATGATGGTCTATCTTGTCCTAAAAGTCATCTATTGATATTCTGTAGTAGAATAACAACTTATATAAGTAATGAAAAATTACTGATTGGACCGGCAATGAGGTGGTTATGCATCCAGATCGAATTTATATTAAAAGATGGAAAGATATGGCAAATGCTTTCATAAAGCAATATAAATATAACATGAATATGACACCTAATAGGGATGATCTGAGAGCTATGGAAAAGAGAAATAATGAAACTTTTAAGGAGTATGCATAAAGATTAAGGGACAAAGCACAAGTTAGTCCCCCTCTCACATATAAGGAGATGATATCCAATTTCTTAGATACGCTGGGACAACCATTCTAAAACATACTTCTAGCCTATACAACCATTAATTTCTCATATTGGGTCCTAGCAGGGGAAAGGATTGAGCAAGGCATAAAAATTGAAAAGATTGAAGAGTGAAGTGTTGAAGAAAACAATTTGAAAAGATAATATTTGGGTAAAAAGAAGGAAAGAGAAACATACATGGTAGGAGGGCATTCGCAGCCCAATAAGACTTATTATCATCATACTCCACCATATTATTTAGCTAATGTGGGGCACGAAATATATTAGTTTCCTTACCATGTTTGCCAATTCACAAGTCCTCAAAATGCTCTATATTCTGCTCTATAAATTGCTCCTACATTTGCTCAAGGAGAAAATAATAGAATGAACCAACTTAATCATGGAGCACAACAAAATAATTGCCTTTGAGAAAGGAAGGTAGAAACATTTGACTTCATACCCATAACATATATAAAATTGTTGCAACAACTAATCCAAGGACAATAAGTGTGTCTGACACAATTAGAACCGATGAAACCACCATACCCCAAGTGGTACGATCCTAATGCAAAATATAAATATCATGCGAAGACACCTAGGCATTCTATCAAAAATTACACTGCATTTAAAAGAAAGGTCCAAAGTCTTTTAAATGTAGATGGTTGAAATTCAACCAAGAATTAAAAACTTCTAATATGAATAATAACCATGTGCCAAATCATGGTAGGGGTAAAATCAATGTTGTAATTGAAGAAGAGATTCATCAATGTAAGGAAAAGGTAGAGAAAGTTCAAATACCTATGGTGCAAATTTTTTAAATTTTGGTCAAAACTGAAATAATTCTTGAAAGTTAATCAAGAGACAAGTCTTCCCCTCAACTAGAGTATTTTTGTGACTACCATGGTGAGGTCTCAGATCATAAAATCAATGAATGCTTGCAGTTTAAGATGAAAGTTTAAAAGTTGATGGATGCTAAAATTATGATCTTCAGAATAGAAAGAAAGAAAAAGGAAGATGTGAATATGGTATCTATCGATCTTTTTATTCTAACCCCCATTGCGATATCATATTTGTCAGAAGACATAAAAAAAGAAAAATTTGATAAATCTTCACAAGTCCCAAAGCTCTTAATCAAAACACTGGCACCTTCTAGGTATAAGGATTCAAAAGCAATCCTTTAAAACTATGGGTGCAAGGAAGTGAGCCAAAATCACGGTATATGCCAAGCAAGCAACGAAACTGAATTAGTGATTAATATTTCAGAAGTAGGTGGCATAATAAGAAGTGGATGTTGTTATAAGCCAGAAGAGGTAGAGAATTGGCAAAAACAAGAAATAGAAAGGCATAGGAAATGGAAAGCTTAGGAAGGAGAATTGGTGGAACAAATTGAGGCTAGATAATTCTAAGATATAACCAATAAAAATGACTTACAATTAAAAGTAAATAAGCTAGTCTCTGAGCATGAGGCATATGAATTCTTGAAGTTGGTTAAGCAAAGTGAGTACAAGGTGATTGAACAGTTGAATAGAACTCCAGCTAGAGTTTCACTGCTATCTTTGATCTTGAATTTAGGATCTCATCAAAATACACTACTTAGGGTTCTAAATCAGGCACATGTTTACCATGATATATCTGTAGATAGCTTAAACAATATAGTTTGGAGTGTGATGACAACTAATTACATATCTTTCACCGATGATGAAATACCTAGGAAGGGACAGGGCATACAAAGGCTGTACATATATCAGTTTAATATAAAGGATATTCCATTGCCAAAGTTTTGGTAGACAATGAGTCATCTCTGAATATCCTGCCTAAAACAACCCTCTCAAAGCTACCAATTGATGAGACGTATATACAACCTAGCTTTATGATAGTACATGCTTTTAATGGAACCAAAAGGGAGGTTTTAAGGGATATTGAAATACCCATCCAAGTGGGTCTAGTCACATTTAACATCACATTTCAAATGATGAAAATGGTACTAGCTTACAACATGTTATTGGAATGACCATGGATATATTTGGCATAGGTAGTACCATCATCTCTACATCAAAAAGTCAAATTCATCATTGAAGGAAAGATGATTGAAATTTAAGAGGAAGAAGACCTTTTTATCACTAAGCTAATCTCAATCCTATATGTCGAAGCAGCAAAAGAAGCCTTTGAAAGTTCCTTCCAATCCTTTAAGATTGTGAATATTGCATATGTTAGAGAAGGATTAGTCATACCAACTTCTTGATTATCAACCATAACAATGATGGTAGCAAAAGAAATTATAAGGGCAAGTTACTCTCCAGGGAAAGGTTTAGGAAGACATGAACAAGGGATTAATGCCTTTTTTCTTCCTCCTAATAATAACAATAAAGCCAGATTGGGATACAAGATTACTAAAAAAGATAGGAGGAGAATTTGAAAAGAGAAGAATGATCATCAATTGACAAGATTGACAAATCAAGAAGCTTTAATGGAAAAAATGACGTTCCCATCACTAAAGCAAACCTTCAGAAGCATTGGCTTTTTTCATGAGAAAATAAAGATGACAGGAGATCCACAAGATGTGGAGACAATATCAGAGAATTCACTGATGACTATGGTGAATGAAAATGAGCCTCTTAATGAAATAATTTTATGTGTTACACCTTTGCCTTCAGGATAAGATCTAAATAATTAGAAAGCTTATGAATTTCCATCTCATGACTCAAAGTAATTCAAATAAATAAGTATTGTCCTATGATTTTGCCAATATCTTTAGAAAAAGTTAGCATGGGCTTCCTTTTTCTAATATTTTGAAACAAATTTTAATGAAATAAAATGCATGCTTCATTCCATTCTTGAACTCTTTTTGCTACTTTCATTCTGCTTGATTTTTATATCTTTGTAATATTTTTCTTTTATACTTACTCTACCTAGGAATGTCAGTGATAAATTAAATCTTAATGAAATTGAGTCTAGATGTAATTTTGATAACTCTGTTTTTGAAATCGTATTTGATGAAGAAGATGAAGAGGATTTTCCTCTTGAGATAAATAAGATGATAGATTAGGATGAAAAATTTATGCAACCTTCAAAAGAGGAAGTAGAGACAATAAACCAAAGAAAATAAAAAGAAAACAAGGATTATTACATTTCTGCCTCTAGAACTCAAAGAAAGGATGGTTAGATTACTAGAAGTGTTCATGGATATCTTCGCATGGTCATACCATAATATGCCGATCCTGAGTATGGACATTGTTGTGCATCAGTTACCATTAAAACTAGAATGTATTCTCATAAAAAAACTAAGAAAAATGAAGCTAGATATTTTGTTGAAAATAAAAGATGTAAAAAAATAGTTTGAGGCAAGTTTCTTAGAGGTGGCCAGATATCTAGAATGGGTGACTAACATTATTTCTATCCCAAAGAAAGATGGAAATGTCAAAATGTGTGTTGATTATCGGGACCTTAATCGTGTAAGTCTAAAGGAAGATTTCTCTCTATCATGCATTGATGTACTGGTTGATAATACAGCTCGATTCCATATGTTCTCATTAATGGATATATTCTCAGGATACAACTAAATTAAAATGAATTATAATGAAAAGGAAAAAATAAATTTTATCACTCTTTGGGGAATATTTTGTTATAAACTGATGCCTTTTAGACTAAAGAATATGAGGACAACTTACCAGAAAATAATGCTTATCCTATTTCATGATATGATGCATAAAGAAATAGAAGTATATATCGATGATATGAAAGTAAAATCTCAACATGATGAAGACCATATTGCAGTTTTGAGAATATTAAATTTTGCAAAGTGCATATTTGGAGTCTCATCGGAGAAGTTATTAGGGTTTATAGTCAGTAGAAGGGGAATTGAGATTGATCCTAATAAGATTAAGACTACAATTGAACTGTCAGCTCCTCAAACTAAAAAGGAAGTTCGAGGCTTTTTGGGAAGGCTTAATTATATAGTTCGATTCATATCACAACTAACAGCTATATGTGAGCCTATTTTTAAGCTTTTGAGGAAGAATAACCCGGAAAAATGGAATTAGAAATGTCAAATAGCCTTTAATAAAATCAAACATTATTTGCAGACTCCTCCAATTCTGCAACTGCCAATACATAGTCGTCCACTTCTCTTATAGTTGACAGTTTTTGAGAGCTCAATAGGTGGTGTTCTTTTGCATCACCATGACTCAAGAAGGAAGGAGCAAGTCATAAATTATATAAGCAAAATTTCACCAATTACGAAGCAAAGTATTCTCCATTAGAAAGAACTTGTGTTGTATTAGCATGAGCCGCTCATCGATTAAGACACTGCATGCTATAATACACTACATTTTTGATATCTCGAATGGATCCTAATAAGTATATTTTTTGAAAAGCTAGCTTCAACTGGAAGAATTGCTCGATGGTAGGTTTTATTGATTGAGTATGAGATAATATATATCACTCAAAAGGGTATTTATTTCATAATATCAAGCTGATTAAAAATTAAGCTTTCCTTAATAAATTTCCCCATTCCTTTTCTCTTATACATTTTTATGCCTTTCTAAAATAAGTAAGTATAGAAAAAAGCTAATAAAACAGCCATAAAAATTTTTGATAAACCAAAATCCCTGCCTTACCCAAGCTTTAAGGCATATATCTTATAGAAAATTATTCTTGAAATATTAAAAAAAAAAAGAATACAATGCTAAGAGATGATAAAATTGATTTGAATAAATTTGCCTGTGGGGCATATAAAAAAAATATATAAACTTGAAATTAAAAAAAAGCATACACTGTTGGGTTAAAGAATTGATGCTTGTACATGCACTGATAAACGAGGTTATTCTAAAATTCAGAGTTGTTGTCTGAACATAACCCACAAAGATATCTTGAAGATCTCGCGACCAAAGTTAAACACTGAATTTGTTCTAGATTCAGGGATTGTTACAGTTCCGATGTTATACTTTTCTTTTAAAAAAAATATTCTTAATTACAAAATGATGATTTTAAAAGAAAATTAACATTTTTCTAAATATTTGAGTACATGTGAACATGACATAAAAGTTTTAAGTATTATCAAGAAATTTTAGAATTTCCTAAATACAATCAAAAGAGTCTGTATATAGAATTGCTTTTCAAGTAATCTTAGAGTCAAGCTCTAATTTTCTCTTTATTTTTCTAAAAGTTTCTAACTGTCAAGTATTAGACACTCCTATGGTCAATAATGCTGATATGCCAAGCATTAAGCACTCCCGGAGTCAAATATTATGTTCTCTTTTTCTTTTTAAAAAATCTCAAATGTTGAGTACTAGACACTCAATGTCAATCCATAGGTTCTCTTTTTCCTTTTCAAAGTCCCTAATGTCGAGCATTAGCCACTTAGAGGGACAAGCTTTAGATTTTCTTTTTCTTTTTCAAAAGTCCTAATGTTGATCATTAGGTACTCCTAGAGTCAAATTTTAGGTTCATTTTTTCTTTTTCTAAAAGTTCCTAATATCAAGTATTAGGTACTCACAGGGTCAATCATTAGGTTTTTTTTTTTCTTTTTCCAAAAGTTCATGTAATTAGGTACTCCTAGGACTAATCCTTAGGTTCTTTTTTCATTTTCAAAAAAAAAAAAAAAGAGCCCATAATATCAAGCATTAGGTCAAGCCTTAGGTTTTTTTTTTTTAAGAAAAAGAAAAGGTCAATAATATTGAGTATTAGATACTTCTACAATCAAGCCTTAGATTCCCATTTCGTTTTTAAAAAATTCCTAAATTCAAATTTTAGATACTCCTAGTGCTAAGCCTTAGATTTCATTTTTTAAAAATTCCTAAAAATGAAACTTTAGATACCCATAGGGTAAATCCTTAATTTTTGTTGTCTATAGAAATTTTTTTTCCAAAATCAAACTTTAAATACTATTTAGGTCAAGCCTTAAGAAATATTTAATTCTAGCCTTTTATACAACTTTAATTAATTAAAGTATGCAAAAGTGGGATAACTATCGTTACCAGCTTTTTACAGAAATAAGAAAAATATAAAAGGTAACAAAATATTAATAAATTAATTAATTAATAAAATTAATAATCTCAATAATTACAAGCCAAATACACAAAAAAACACAAAAATTATTCTGAAAAATAATCTTTCTCTTCCCCTATGTGATAATCAATAGCTCCATACATGCAAGCACCAAAATGGAAAGATTAAGTACTTTAAAAAAATATAACAAGAAAAGAAGAAAAATGAAATAGAAAGAAAGAAGAAATAGTAATTAAAAATAATAAAAAATAAAAAATTATTATTAATAAAATACTTCAACCTTTCCTTATTCTTAATTCATGAATTCTAAATATATAAGGCGAAGTTCAAAATGAACAATAAATGGGGCATTTTTTACATTATCAGCTCCATACCTATAGAGCATGGGAATTGAAAATGGAGTATGGGAGGTATGGGATTTAAAAAACAACCATAACTTGCAAAGCATAAGAATAGAAAAATTAGAGACTTGAAAAATTAAAAAATAAAAAGAGGAGAAAAATTTAACAAAATATGAAAATTGAAATATTTTTCTCTATAAATAGAGGGTGAAATGAACTGAAGAGGAGGAGGCGAATAGAAAAAAAGGTAGAAAAAATGAAGATACAAGAAAATTTATACAAACAAATACAAAGAGAAAAAATCATGCAAAAAAACAATGAAAAAAAGGAAAAAAAAAAGAAGAGAAAAACAAAATTAAAAAGGAATTTCCTGATAAAGGAAATTATAGGACAAACTTAAATCTATTTAATGCAGGGATTGCATTTAATAGATTCAAAAAATTTAAGTGAGCATACACTTAGCCAGCAATTTTTCACAATTAAAGAGCTCCTCTTCCATTATGTAAAATAATTATGAGCATTTAATTTAATTTTTTTTTCTTATTTTTTAAGACTTTGTTCATTATTTTTTACTATAATTTTAAGCAAAATGCATGCAATCAGGAAGTGAGTGCATCAATTTTCTTGTTCATAATTACAAATGATAAAAGGTATGAAGTAGATGCAAAATACAACATATGTAGACACATTTTAAATTACCTACAACACTCACAAGAGTCACAAACTTGACTTCCAATCATCATTATTAAGGAAAATAAAAAAAAAAAACTGATAATCATACATATAAAAAAATTACATGAAAATATTACCCTTAAAAAGCGAAAAAAATCAATGAAACAAAAATAAACAACCTTTTCTTTTTTTCTAAAATAAGAATGTAAAAAATTAAAATGCACAAAAATATGATGTTTAAAAAAAAGAGAGATCGAAAAGAAAGAAAATAAGTAGTAAGCCCATTTACCTTGTTGTTTATTGCTTAATAATAAAATGAATTATTGAAAACATAGAATTGTGCCAAAAAGTCATGATAATGTATATGTAAAGAAAAAGGAAGAAGAAAATTTGTTCTGTAGAAGAATAAAGAGAAGAAAGAAAAGAGTAAGATTAGGCTATAGTTTTGAGTAAAATAAATAATGGTAAAATTAATAACCTTTGAAACTGTCTTTATGAGCTGTTGAGTTGTTATATGCTCGTTTTATTATTATTAAAGTAAAAAAGGAAGGCCTATCATTTAATTTACATAAATTTTGAATATTGGGTATATGCATATACTTAGCTTGGCATGGACATTTTACACTGCTCGAGGAGCCTCTCTGCTGAACATTACACCATTTCAGCTCTTTTTTTTATTATAAAATTAATGGTAGTTTGATTTGTCGAGGCACATTAAATTTAGAAATATAATTGGGTATAAATAAAATGATAGTTTACTTTACCCCATAATGGATTGTATTATATCTTTTACTTAAAGCACTCTTACTTGTTGGTATTAATTTCTTCATTATACCCATCCACTAACTATCTCCAGTTTTAAGATATTATTAAGGGGTGTTTGGTTTAGCTGTTTGATGCAGCTGATAGAGGTTTGAACCCCAAACAGCAGCTGTTTGGTAAAATTTGATGTTTGGTAAAATTTTAAAACAGCAGCTGATAGCTGTTAGGAACCCCAAACAGCTGCTGTTTCAATAAGCTCATACTCAGAGCTTTTTCATATCAGCTGATAGCTGATTCATATTAAGACTATATTAACCATATTAAAATAAAATAAAAATTAATATTTATTAGATAATGATATGCTTATTGGTAATTTTACATTCAAACTGCAACAGCTATTGTATTTTTACCAAACACTAACCCGAATCAGCTACTAGCTATCCGCCACCAGCTATCAGCTATCAGCAACCGCTATCAGCTACCGGCTGCTATGAACAGCTAAACCAAACAGGCCCTAAATGGCCTGATAACTAGTGACTAGAATGGCTAAAATTCACTTTTTATTGCTTAAATTTATTTTATATCCTTTTTTTAAAGATTTCACATTTTATATTTGAACTTTAAAGTTTCATTCTCTCTCTTAATTATTACTCCAATTTTTTAAGAGACAAATAATTTAATAAGTTTATCTTTTTCCAAAATATTTCTCTTTTTTCAAAAAATATAATTAATAGTAATTATTATTTAAAACAAAAACTATTACAAAGTTTATAATATTACAATGAAAACTAATATTGAAAAAAAATTTAAACAACTAATTGTGTTTACGTGCATTATACATAGTTGTAAAAATAATATGAATAATATAATATAAACAAGCATAAGCAATATGAAAAAAATAATAGTCAATTAGTTTTAAACTGCAGAGTTGTGTAATAATTTTTTAAAAAATAATAATTTTAATAATTATTAAATAGAGGACTAGATATTATTTTTTTCAAAATATAATAACTCATATTTTTAACTAGGAAATTTGAAAATCAAAATATTTTTGTATTTCTCGTATTCCTAAATAAAATAAAAGATCAATCAAATTATATTAGTTAATGTATTAATCTAACAGTAAATATGTATTGTATATATATTAATTGTTATATAATAATTGTAATTTTATTAAAATAATAATAATATAATTTTTATTTGATCTAATAATAACAACTTTGATATTATTATTTATATCATTATTTCAAAATATTAACAAATATCATTAAATATTTATTTTTTAAATTAAATTAAATTAAACTTACTATGTAGCCAATTACATAAATTTATACTTATAACATAGTCAATTATATTAGATTTATCCTATTATGTAGCTAATTATATGAATTTATACTTATAACATAATCAATTAAGTTAAACTAATCTTATTATATAGCCAATAATATAAATTTATACATATAATATAATCAATTATATTAAATTAATTTTTATATAGTAACTTACATGAATTTATACTTATAATATAATTAATTACTATAAATTAAACTATTATGTAGCCAATTACATGAATTTATACATATAACATAATTAATTACATTAAATTAAAACTTATTATGTAGCCAAGTACATGAATTTATATTTATAACATAATTAATTATATTAAATTAATATTATTATGTAGCCAATTATTTAAATTTATACTCATATCATAGTTAATTATATTAAACTAATTTTATTATGCAGATAATTACATTAATATATATGTATGATATAGTTAATTATATTAAATTGGTCTTATTATGTATTTAATTATTACATGAATTTATACTTATAACATAATTATTATACTTATGTAGTTAATTACATGAATTCATACATAAAACATAGTCAATTATATTAAATTAAACTTATTATAGAGTCAATTATATAAATTTATACTTATAACATAGTCAATTATATTAAATTAATTTTATTATTTAGCCAATTACATAAATATATACAAGTACAATAGTCAATTATATTAAATTAATCTTATCATATAGTCAATTACATAAATTTATACTTATATATAGTCAATTATATTAAATTAAACTCATTATGTAGCTGTCAATTATATTAATTTATACTTATACTATAGTCAATTTATTAAATTAATCTTATTATATAATAAATTACATGAATTTATATATATAATATAGTCAATTACTTTAAAATAAACTTATTATGTAGTCAATTACATAATTAATCTTACTACATAGTTAATATATATATAATATGGCAGCCCTTCATTCATTAAAAAAATAAAAAATAATTTTTAATAAAAAAATAATTTTTTTTATTAATAATAATAATTTTTTAAATAAAAATAATAATTTTTTAGTAAAAATAATAATGTTTATAAATAAATTAATATTTAAAATTTAATTATTAAAAAAATAAAATAATAAATAATTTACATATAAAAAAATAGATCCACTAAAGTAGGACTTGGTCCTCACCATTAGAAGACCAAGTCCCACTTTTATTTGAGTCCCACTGAATACCTATATTGCATTTTAGTTGGACCCAAGTTTCTCACTATTAGAGATACTCTTATCTCTTTATATATGTTTCATGCACAAAATGCAATATTTTATAATTAAATTAAAGCCTTGTTAGAAGTATTTTTTTTTAAAATGATAGCCCATTAACTCTTGTATTTTTTTTAGATTGTTTATAAAGAAGATTTTTTTACCCTGCATTTTTATTTACTCAAGTAAAGTTATCAAAACTATTGTATCTATCTAATAGATATAATAAACAAATTAGATATTAATATTTTTTTAAAAAAAGGGTATGCATATAAATAATTATATCCAGCGGTGGATATAATTATTAAACATATATATACAACACAAAAATAGTAAAAATTGAGATAATATTTAACACAAAAAAAGAGATACATAATGATGAAATATGAAATAAATATAATTATATTCACAAAGTGGATATAGTTATTAAAAGTATCGAATAATAAAACAAAGAGCAAATATAAAAATAATAATTTTTGCATCAAGGGAAAAATAAGTATGATTATATCTAGAGAATAGGTATAATAATAATAATAACAATAATAATGACAATAAAATAAATACTTCGAATTACAAGGACTTTGATTTCGTCAAGCGGATATATAGGCTTTCGAAATCGAGTTTTATATTCAAGTCCACCTCAATAAAAAAAAATAATTTTTTCTTAAAAAATAATAAGCATGCATTAATTAGCAAATAGTAAAATAAAAGATATAAAAAATATTTAATAAAAATGTGAAATTAAAATAGTTATGCCTATAGAGTAAGCAAAATTTAAAATTTAATAATTATAAATTTAACAAATATTAACCCACAAAATTATTATATTCAGGTAGTGAATTAGGAGTATTCTCAGGCTGGGTTTACCCCTAGCCTGAAACACGGCCCGAGAATATTACCGGTTGAAAAAAATAGCCCGCCGCCTTATCCTAACTGTAATAACCCAAATTTTAAATTATTTTAAAATTTTAAAAAAATTAAATTAAATTAAAAATTAAAATTAAAATATGTATAAATATGTATTTTAAAAAAAGAGAAAAAGAAAAGAAAAAGGAAGAGAAAGAAACAAAATAAGGAAAGAAGGAAAGAAAAGAAACAAAGAGAGAAGAGACAGGGGAGAGAGAAAGTGAGGGAGAGAGAAAATTTGATATTTTTTTTTCAGATCTATCACCGTCCGATAAATATTTCTTGACACCTTCCACACTATTAGAAAGTTCATCATCCGATGAGTCCAACGCAACCAAGATCGCTGCTGTCCGACGCTGGAGCAGCCCACACTCGCCGGATGAAGTTACTGGCTCTAAAGAGCTTCCAATGAAGATTTTGGCCTATTCCGACATTCTTTTTTGAAAAGGTTGGTATTTTTAGAACCCTCTCTTCATAAGCTTTATTTTGGTATATCATTTGTAAATTTTATATTACTTTTGATTTTGACTAAAATTTGGCTACCGTTTTCCGGCAGCAGTGATACTATTTCGGTAACCGTTTTTCTGCAGTGGTGACACTAATCTAGCTATCATTTTTTGGCGATGGTGATAATATTTAGCATATCATTTTTCAGCAGCGATGATACTATTTCGGCTATAGTTTTTCGGCAATGGTAATACTATTATGGTTATTGTTTTTCAGCAAATGTGATACTATTTCGGTAATTATTTTTCGGCAACGGTAATACTATTCCGGTGACGGAGGTACTATTTAGGTGATTATAAAAAATATTAAAAATATTTAATAAATAATTGAAGGTTAATTATTATAAATTTTTTTGTATTTAATTAGTAAAAAAATTTATAATTAGATAATAAAATGAATTATGAGTTATGATAGTAATTTTAGATATAATTAAAGGAATAAATAAAAAATAATAATTAATATATATAATTAATGATTGACAGTAAATAGATTGAAATTTGAATATTTTGAAGGTGTTAATTTAAAACTAATTACTTGATTAAAATTAGTATTTTAATAATTAAATTAACTAAGTTATTTTTATAAAGTGGTGTAAATAAATTATATGATAATTAATTATAATTGAGGGATAGTTATAAAATAATTTTTTTAGAATTATTTAAAATTGAATTAGCATATATCTTAAAATTTTAAGTGAATATTTTGCTAATAAATTAAATAAATAAAATTAATAATGATGTAATAAACTATTATTATTGTATTTGTGAGATGTACGTTGGACTTATATTTGAGTTATTGAGAATTATAATGGTAGCTCACATAGGGTAATTGAGTTAACGTTGACTGTTGTGAATTTTTTTGAAGTGTGTCTCCTGAAATTTCGGCAGAATCTCTAGAGTCATATTCTTCTATATTTTAATAATTTTTATTGTTGATTGAAAATACTTTCAAGTGTCTTCTATTTTCAATCAAATATTCCAAGGAGAATCGTTGGATTTTCATAAATCTGTGAGTTATATAAAATAATGTAATACACCGTTCCCTTAATATATATCTTTAATTGTATTTGCGTAATGCATCAACTATTTGTGTAATATATGTACAATTATTATTGTTATAAGCATAATGTGTGTTGCGTATGAGTTGGTTGTGCTTAATGCATATAATATGTAATGCCAGATAGAGTTAGAATGATGTGAGACCATACATGATTGAGAATACGGGTTATGATATGAGGATATTATATGATGAGATTAGATCTTACGTGATGGCGGGGGTATTTTTATGCTCAGCGCTGCTTGTCACTCTGGTAGTGCTCTTTGACTACGGCTGTGATGGTGAACCCTATGTATTGGATTCTAAGATGAATGTATTGAACTAAGAGAGCCATATAAGGGGATAGGCTCCCAGTTTAAGGTTTAGTGTGATCCCATTAACTTACTTCTATCCTTTTTTGTTTATGCGATTTGTTGGTTGATTGACATTTTTATGAACACGTTATGCATGAGATAGTTATATTATATTAATTACTATATATCTCATTGAGTCGAACGCTCATTTCTATTCACCATTTTTTTCAGGATACATGTTGAGCATATGAGTACTACTTATTCAAGTCATCCTGCCTTTTTATTTTTCAGCAGAATATTAACTGTATATATTTTATTATATAATTATGTTATAATTATTTTTTAAAACTCTATACAGTATTTCTTTTCTTGTCTATTTTCTTATTCATTTAGTTCTGCAGTTTAGTTAAATATATTTATTAATAAATGTCTGATGATGATAATGTGATATTATATTAAAGTAAAATATCAGTAGGCTAGTGGGCCCGATTCGAGATAGTGACTGCTTACCATCTATATTTATTGAAAAATGAGTTGTCAAACTTACTACGAATTTTGAAAGCCACGTACTTTTTTAGTTCTCTAGTACCGGTCATGTGTCCTTGGGTTGGGTCTTAACGCTAATCCAAACGGGTCGGGCAACTACGGGTCAGCTGGGCCGATCGGGCTTCTTTTTTTTTTTTTATACTGCAGTATTATGTACACTACAATATATATTGCATTGTATATATAATAAAATTATAAATAATATATATAAATAATATTATATAAAATATATAATTAATATAATATTATATATAATAAATACTTCGAGTCGGGCCAGGTTGACTCGAGATAAATTACGTCATACTTAAGGCTAGACCCGAGAACCTTGGAAATTCAGCCCAACTCAATCCGATGGGGACGGATCAACCGGGTTTTTTAGCCGGTTGAACAATTCTATAGTGAATGTAAGTATTAAATTATTAGCTAATAAATAAAATATGTGCTCACAATAATAATAAAATTATTAAAAATAATAAAATTTAATAAAAAATATTTATTTTCAGACAGATATAATGATCAAAAGATAAAAAAATAAGAAATTATAATTAAGATTTATATTCAGGCAATGAATATAATTCTTTCTGCAAATAAAAATTAGATATTAAACATCATACTAATTATAATACCAATTTTGGGCGTTGTATGGTGCTTTTTCTTTTCTATATGTAATCAACCCCTCGAACTCTATCTCTAAATGCATACCATATTGAGGTTCCTAATCAAATCTTATATTTGTTTGATGGTGACTCCTAACACACATAAAAATGAAAATAATTAAATATGAACAAACAAAAATAAATTAAATTTATATCTCACCGACTCCACCGTCGTCCCATGTTCGACAATAATATAATTAAATAAAATATTTGTATTTAATTTGATAGTATTTTATCAGATTTTAATATGTTATAAAAATAAAAAATTATTCATTAGCATATATTTAGTATTTAAAAAAGTTATTTTGAATATTTTTAAAATATAAAATTGTAAAACTATGAAAAATCACGAAACTTATGGTTTAAAAATTTATGATTTTTAAATCATGAGATTACCGTGAAAAATTATACCATAATAGATGAAAGTTAAAATAAACAATAAATTAAACTATACCATACTTTATGAAATCATGACAAGTCATGAAAAAAAAAATAAGGAGTGAAGAAGAAGAAGGAAAATTACTTTTGTTTTAAATTTAAATAAATAAAATATATAATGGGCTTTTGTTAACGGGTTTAGAACTGGACTATCCCTAAAATGAGAAATCAATCCCTTAAAGGTATTCTAATTTTAGAAAGGGCTTTTTACAAAACTTCTAGAAGATGCTCTTAATGTGGCTAAAATACAACCTCAAAAAACGTTTCTAAAAATATCATATTTTTTTATTATCAAATAATGTCAAACACTAAAAAGATTATAATGAGTTTATACTTAATATATATTGAGTTTATAATTAATATATATTAGATTTATTATATATAAACTACATAATTAATATTTTTTTCATGTACTATACATATATGCTAATAATTACATATCACAAGAAACAAAAATGCAAACCAATATTTTTTTTTAAATATATAGAGTTTACACTTAATGTATATAAAGTTTACAATTAGTATACAGGGAGTTTATTAAACAAAATCCTTATTTAAACACTTTATATGAACATTATAAAAGGTAAATCAATTCATGTATGACAAATCAAATAACATCAAAAACAAAAAAGTTACAATGAGTTTATGCTTTGCATATATTAGATTTATTATACATAAATTACACAATATAGTATAAAATATACTAATAATATAATAAAAGTTCAGCTTTTGCATACTTAACTTCTCCCAAGTATATTTTATACGTTCATAACATTTGTTAAAACCCACTAAATATTCAATATTGCTCACCACACCCAACTAACAAAAATTAAAAGTTAAAACAGTAGAATTATGGCATTCAAAGATTTGTCATGTACATTACAAAGAGCATTTTTCTTAAAATAATCACCAGATCAATCTCAATAGAAAATCAAACGGCAGACAACCCATGAGTAAATTTTGTACATGGTCCTTAACAAAACTCCAATAATTTGTTTCATCCTCAAACAAAATAATAAAGAAATATCAATAGGTAATAGCATAGTTCTGTATGTGTTGTTGAAAACAATCATACTCATGATAATGTATCATGCATGAATCAATTTAAGCAAGGAATTTGATCAAAAGAGGAACTTCAATATTTAGTTGAAATTGCATATTTTTCATTTTTTTTGCAGGGCAACTTATTTTCAAAATATTAAAATTAAAATTAAACTTACCACTTATAATTTATCCATTCAAGTATAAATCTTATTCTCCTTGTTTGGCCATTATAATGACATAGACTTACTACTTTCTCACTATTATGAGGGTGCTAGGTTTCTTTAAAACATGAGTTATGGACATTATTAGTCATTTAAAATGATAATGATTGATCAGTTTTATATGCATCCAAATAAAAAATTTACAATAATTTAGGGATTTAGAAAGCCCCATTGAAGAATTACAATTATAAAGACCTCAATTTGAGTAAAAAAGGGATGGAGGCCATGAGAGCGTGGATTTGTGGGCCTCCATTGGACCCCTTCAATGGCTTATTTCCCTTCTTTGATATCATCAGATACACGTCCTTCCATCTCTCTCTCTCTTTTTGCAAAATGATTGAGAGAAAGAAGAAAAAGAAATAAAATGGTAGTAAAAGAGAAAATATTTTTAGGATATCAAAAAGAAAACTACAAATAAGAAAAACTTAGAGATTTGAAAAGAAATAAAGAAAATATTATAAAAAAAAAGGAAAAATATAATATTTCTTATGAAATATGTGGATGACTACTTAGTTAAATTAAATTTATTTTATCAAGATTATGATTAGCTTTATCCTATTTAAATTAAAATTTAATTTGATGATAATTATAATCTTTTATTTTTATCTATGCTCTACTTACACCATTATATATTCCCCCATCATAGGTGGTGCAAAATAGAAAATTAATAATAAAGAGATTCATCTGATTTCTCATTCTCTATTTATCTATCTTCTCTCTTCTTTTATTTATAACTCGTTATCAACACGATAGTCTCTACAAATTATAATAATGAAAAGAGTAAAATTTAATTTTTTTAAGAGAATTTTTATATATCTTAAATTAAGATACGCTTCCGCATTTTATATTTTTTAATGATTGATCTTGATTAGATTGATAATTAGAATTTTATTTATAAATAGTATCAGAGCCCTTCATATTGAATCATTAAGAAATATTTTAAAGTTACAATATAAATAATATTTGTTCGGGATTTTACCGTATATAATTTTGTTTATGTTTGTGAAATTACAATTGTTCGTAACCATAAAATTGTTGGATTCATGAATTGGGTAACGCATACATTATTTTATTCATGTTTGTATATGTGATGAATAATGCATACATGTAAAAAGAAAGTTGGGTAACCCTGATATTGTATTTACCCATAAGGCTACTGTTTGCATATATTTATATAAAAAATAGTTGACATTTGTATTGAATTTTTGACATAGATTCACAAACTTAAATAATAATATTGACAACATATACAACATATAATGAGATTATAGTTTGTGAACATATATATAACGCATTGATTTGAGAAATATGTATTTTAAGTATATTAACAGCATTTATATACTCTTAAAATAAGGAACAAATAAAAATTTAAAATTTTATTTATGGAATTCAAATTTAATAGTTATTTTTGTTTATGGTTATATATCTAATAACATAATATAATATATGAAAATAAAAGAGATATAAAATTATGAGTAAATATTTATATATTGAAGTAAAGTTTATAAATAAATTAATATTTACTATGATTTGATATAATTTTAGAGTTATAGTATTTAAACTCTAATTATATTGTTTGGTCTTTATTTATTTGATCAGCTCTATAATTTATCTAATTTATATATTTTTTAATTTGGTATATTTACAATGTTAAATCTCATAAAATTTAAATTTATTATCCTTGATATTTTTTGAAGAAATTATCTATTTATGGATACTTGATAATTAGATTCACCTTGATATTATGAATCTTAGATATATTTGAGAAGAAAATCAAGCATCCATGCAGAATCGCTTAGAAGTAATGATATTTTTTTTTATTATTCAGACGAAAAATTAAAAATTAATTATCTTATTATTAATAATTTGTTATAATATTTTTTTGTAAATATTAAACTTTTCACGCCTCAAGTATGCTCATGCAGTAGCAATATTAAGAGTATAAATTTATAAAATATTTTAAACTAATTTCTTGTTTACCTGTAGTTAAACAAAATTATTAGTTTTTGATAAAAAATCATCAAACTCGTCCAATTGGCTTAATATCATTTCTTGAAATGAATCTTCTATTTTTTCAAGACTATGGATGAGATCTTGATAAAAAGAGTTGTGGTGAATTTTTTCTTCTACCAATTTTAAAATATAAAAGTACTAACAACTTTCATAATTATTTATAAACAGAAAATATTTGTTGTAGTTAACACTAGCAGAAATTAATATTAACATGATATCTGGTTCTGCAAATATGGTTGAAGACTTCAGAATATTTATAAGGTGAAATCTAATAAGTGTACTTTATAAAAAATAAAGAGATATTTGAGTAAAATAATATTTTGATGATGCATTATATTTAAGTAGATCCTGAAGAAATCTAATAAGCTTTAAAAAATATGTTGCAATGGATATCCTATTGAAACAAAATAAAAGAGATATTGAATTTTTATGTGTTAACTTTACGAATTTGAACTAGAAGTTCATATTTAAAAAATTCTAAATTTTTTAACCGGATTGTACTTTATAAAAAATAAAGACAGTTGAGTTACATTATATGCACTGGAAGTGCATAGATCCCAAGATTTTTATACTTTGGCATGATCGTCTTAGTCATCTAGGTTTAAACATGATGCGATATATTGTTAAGAATATAAATAGACATCCACTAAAAAATTAAAAAATTCTTTTGTCTGATAATTACTTTTGTATTTCTTGTGCTCATGGTAAATTAATTACGAGATCTTTGTTATCTAAATTATATTTAGAGTCCCTTGAATTTCTAAAAAGAACACATGAAAATATTTATGGTCATATCATTCAATCTTATGGATCATTTAAATACTTTATGATTTTAATTGATTCTTCAACTCGATGGTCACATGTTTATCTATTGTCAACTCATAAATTTTATTTTTGCTAAAATTCTTGCTCAAATTATAAAAGTTAAGGTCAATATTTCTTGATTATTATATCAAGATAATTTATTTAGATAATGCATATGAATTCACTTAAAAAGTGTTTTATGATTATATTACCATTAAACATTTTATTGCATATGTTCATACTCAAAACTTTCGATATCCATTTGGATATATGTTTGGATATATATTATAGTTTATATTGCATCTTTAATTTGTATTTAACTACTTGCACATTACAAGTTTTTCACTTTACAACTTGTGCTTATCTGACATTAAAATTTGTGATATTAAAAATTTCTTATTTGAAGTGTATCTGTTTTAATTACATTCCCTCAAAGAACTAAAATAGATTATCAACATTATCTTGATATCTATGTAGGTTTTGATTGTTTATATTCATATTATAGACCTTTAACGGTAAATTTTCTAAAGCAAATTTTTAGTGAGTTGATTTTCTCACCATTAGGGGAAGATAAAAGTAAAAGTCCAAAAGCACAAGAGATTAGTTAGAATATATCAACTTTAACTAATCTTGATATATGTACAAATCAATATAAACTGAAAGTTCAAAAACTAAATCATTTGCAGAATGTTGTAAATCAGTTACCAGATATCTTTACAGATATTCACAAGGTGTCTAAATAACATATTTCAGCTACTAATAGTCATGCTCGATTAATTGTCCCTGCAGGACATCCTATTAATATGGCATCTAATGAATCTAATATATGTCTGAAGTGTAGTAGACCACTTGGTTTAAATTATTATTTTTTGAAAGAAAGGAAAATGAATAATTTCAAAATGACACTCTTGAAAGGGTCAAAAATAACATAAATCAACAATTCATATTTATAGAGAAGTAACTCCAGAAGTGATTTCGGTACAAAAAATTATGAGATCTCATTAAAATCTATAAATATGTGAGAAAGAGATGAAATTATTGTTAATAATATGTTTACATATATTGCTATTGAAATTATCAAAATATACTCGAGCTTAAAAATATTTAAAATTGTCGATGTCGAAGTGATTGACCAAAATCGAAAGAAGTAATTCAGGCTGAGCTATATTCATTTGCTAAATGTATAATATTTAGACCAGTAGTTTAGACACCAGAAGATGTCAGATCCATGGGGTATTATATGTAAAAAAATAAATCAAATGAGATTATAAAAAAAGCACATTTTCCTCTATTATGAATGTAATTACTTTTAAAATTACTTTGGCAGCCCCTGAAGGGCTCAACATTATATTATGACAACTTACTCATATGGCTCGTAAGAGAAATGAGTTAAATGAAATTGTGAGATATAAGACACGACTTATGGTATAAGGACTCACAAAGATCTGGTAAAGATTGTGATGAGATATATTTTCTTTTCCTGGATGCTATTACCTTTAGATTTTTGATATGTTTGGTAGCCTCTGAAAGGCTCAACATATACTTAATTTTTTATTGTGACAATTTACTTATATGGTTCATTAGATAATGGCAAATATATGAAAATCCCTGAAAGATTTAAGATGTATGAAGCATCAAGATGCCTGAAGCATATAATATCTTGACAAATATACTATATTGTGCTCCAAAGATCTTGGTATGAGGTAAATCAATATAAGCAATACGGTGTAATCACTTATTTGAACACTTAGAGAAAATGGATATGAAAATAATTTCATTTATCCATATATTTTTATTTAGAAGATAAATTCATAATAAATTCATAATTTACTATAGTTGCAGTTTATATTAATATAGTGAAAACTCAAAAAGAGATCTTAATTACTACAAACTATTTAAAGAAGGAATTTGAAATGAAGAATCTTGAAAGAATAAAATTTTGTATTGGTTTCAAGTTGAGTATCTGTCAAATGAAATTATTTTTCATCAAGAATAATATATCGAAACATCTTGAAATAATTTTGTATAGATAAATATTATTCATTAATCACTCTAATGGTTCTCTTGATATAAAAGGAGATCTTTTTCGCCCACAAAAAGATAATAAAAAGATTTTTAGTCCTGAAGTACCATATTTCAGTATAATATGGATACTTTTATATATTTATAACAATACAATACTAGATATTATTTTTGCTGTTAACTTATTTTGCAAGGTTTAATTCTACACTAACTAAAATGTATTGGAATGCAGTGAAACATGTTCTATGCTATATACATAGTACATCTGATATGAGTTTACATGTAATAATATTAATATGTCATGGAGATATATGAAGCATATAATCACTGCTACTTCACCAAATCATTCAGAAATATTAGTCATTTATGAAGCTAGTCGTGAATATATATGGTTGAGAATCATAATCAAACATATTAGAGGAGCTTATGGATCACCTATTAGAAATTAACAACCAACAATGTTACATGAAGATAATGTAACATGCATTGCACTTATTAAGGAAAGCTACATAAAAAGTGACAAGACTAAATATATATCACTAAAGTTCATTTACACTCATGAACTTATGAAGGAAGAAAAAGCCGATGTTTGCAAAGTTCGTTCAAGTGACATCTAGTAGATTTATTCACAAAAACACTACTAACATCAATCTTCAAAAGATATGTATATAATGTTGGGACATGTTTGCTTAAAATATATTTGTTGGATGTATTTTTAAGGGGAAGTTACCTATGAATACTGTACTCTTTTTTCTTCTTTAAGTTTTTATCCTACTGGATTTTTCTTAGTAATATTTTAACGAGGTATATTCATAGGGGTAGTCATCCAAGGGGAAGTGTTATGAAATAAGTGGATGACTACTTAATTAGATTAACTTTATTCTATCAAGATTATGATTAGTTTTATTCTATTTAAATTAAGATTTAATTTGATGATAGTTGTAATATTTTATTCTTATCTATGCTTTACTTACACCATTATATATACTCCCTTTATAAGTGGTGCAAAATAAAAAAAAATAATAAACAGATTCATCTGATTCTCATTCTCTATCTATCTATCTTCTCTCTTCTTTTTTTTTATAATAATATTTGTGTAAATGATAAAAAAAAAATCCTGTTAAAAAAATTGAAGAAAAAAAATAGTAAGGGGGTGTAATTTCCTCTTTTAGAAAATCAAGTTTTTTGATGAATTGGGTTCATCTAATAAGTGGGAGGAATGAGTCACCTAAAGCCTAATCCAATTCCACATAATCTTCTATCACACCAGTTTTTTCAGATTGTTCAAAAACAAACTAGTTCTGTTTTCCACTATTGTTTTAAATTATAGAATCTTTATTCTTACACTCTATTTAGTTGGGGCGAAGCAAAGATTTGTTTAATGAGGGGGAGAAGGCATGGTTAGAAAATGTAAGAGAAATGTAAAAGGTTAATATATTTTGATTGAAAAAAAAGTGAAGAAATGAAAGGTAATTTTAAATTTTTTATCGACAAGAAGGAAAAGATAAGGAAAAAAATATATAAAAAGTATAGAAATATTCTTATATTTTATTAAAAGAATATATATTTATATTTAAAATAAAAAGATAAGTTTTATTCCATATATTTGTAGACAATCATATCAAAAAATATTTACGTAAATTGAAAAAAAAAGCACCATGGAGAAAAATAATAAATTAACAAAGTAAAATGTTAGGTTATTAGCTTTATTTATTATAAAGGTGGTATTAAATTTATAAATTTAAATAAAGATAAAAATAAAAAATAAAAAAATTACTTTCTCTTTCCTTACACCCCAAATTGAGGTTTAAGAATAATGAAGAAGATACTTAGCCGAATGGAAAAGCTTCCCTTCCATTCTTCTTTATTTAACTTTTACACTTCTTCTCAATTACTTTATTCCTCATTCTCCTTTCTTACTCCAATCTAAACATACTATTGATAATAGTGCATAGTTTTCTCCTTGTGAGCTTATTGATTTCTCTTTCTAAGATACATAGTTTCCCTTTGACAATGAATTTTTTAGCTGACATTTTTTAATGAAATTTGTTTCCACTACTTGACTTCTGCTTGGTATCCAAAAAGAGTTGTTTTACACAATGCTACTAGACTTAGCTTAAGTTCTCCATCGTATTAGTAAACTAATAGCATACCAGAACTCAAGTGAGTCAACCACATAACTATTTCTTCTATCCAATTTTGCTTCTTCCCAAGCCTTGGTTAGGGATGGCAATGAGTTGGGTATGGATTAGGTTTACAAAAAATCCTTACTTTACTTGATTAGAGAAATTACATGCCCTATCCATCATCCAACCCACATCAAGTAGAATTGGATTGGGTATAAATAATGCTATTATCATAGATTAAGCTATAATAGATAGGGTCGGGTCATATAAAATCAAATATAAAAAAATCCATGAAGAATACAATTATAGTGATTTTATTAGCATAAATATTTCTTAAAATATAGGCTTAATATATCAATTGCCCCATGAACTTGTAGCTTTAGTTATTTTGCCCTCCCGTACTTATGCATTTGTCAGATTACCCTCTATACTTGTCTATTTTATTCTAATAGATACTTATATAATCATATATTGGTTACTTTACCCCTTGTATTTAGATATTTTGTATAAAAAAAAATACTTATATGCACTTATAATACTATTTTTATTTAGGCGTCTATTGAGTATGAAATACACAAATACAAGAGGCAAAATAACTAATATATAATTATATAAGTGTCTACTGAAATAAAATAAACAAGTACATAACACAATCTGATAAATGTATAAGTACATAGGGCAAAATGATCAAAGCTGCCAAGTTCAAAGGGCAATTAATATATTAGGTCAGCAGTATCATTATCAAGATATAGTATAATACATTGATTAAATTAATTAATTAATTTATTTATTTAATTAAATATGTCTCACGTTTTATATCTTTTACTCAAAATAAATTAGTAAACTAATATTAAATAAAAGTTGCATAAAATTCATTGGTATAATATTTGAAATTAAATATTATATAAATATCTAGAAAGAGATATAAAATCATATCAAATTCGGGTAGGGTGATACATAATATGTATTCGACTCAAATCTATTTTGGATATAATTTTTCTATTATATATCCTACTCTAACTATAAATAGATTAGATATAACTATACCCAATTAATCTGATCGGATATGATCGAATTTTCATCGTATCAGACAAAATTATCATCCTAGCCTTGATAGCTTTTGGCTCTTGTTGAAGCATTATCAGAAGCCTCACTCTATATAAAGTAAAGACTTATTTTTTATAGGGAAATCCATGACTTTATTCAAAATTGATCTTTTTTAGATCAGTAAAATCAAATCCCAACATAGAAGTTCAACTTCAAAGTGCTAATAATCTCCAAAATATCATTAATGTAAGATATAAAAAAAATATTTTCCTCCTTCTTCTATAAATTTCAAAAGGACAAATGATTAATTTATGTTGGTGCTTTAGAATAAATATATTTTGCCGTTTAAATTTCCTTCCTTAAGTCTTAAAAAAAATCAATTTAATTCAATTTTTAAAATTAAAAAAATATTTTATTTTCTAAAAAAGTATTTTGTAGAGTTGAAATAGAATTAAGATATTATATTGATTTATATTTATTTAAAGAGTTATAATATGATTATAATATCTTATTTGATATCGATAATAGTTATATTATTTATAGAGTTAAAATAATATTATGATATCTTATTTAATATAAATAATAATTAGTTATATATATAACATAAAAAATTCATAATTATTATATTATTATTTTCTTCTTCCACAATACTATTCAACTTCAAAACTACATTACTACATTATTATTCAACTGACGTGTGGATAATATATCATATTTTTTATATTTTTGCATGTATTTTGATTTTTTTATATTTTATTTGATTTATTTGATTTATTTTTTTGTTTGATTATTATGTTTCCAATTATAATGGATATTATTATCATTCTTCCTCTCATTATCGTTTCTTTCTTTCTTGTCCTTCTCCATTGTTGGTTGATGTTCAATACAATTATTTTTTAATATTTTTTATTTTTCTCTCATCGTCGTTCCTTACTCTTTTTCTTTCCTTTCTCCATCATTTGTTGATGTTCAATGCATTTTGTTTTTACTATTTTATATTATACGATTATTTTTTAATAATTTGTCATGTTATTTGATTTTAACTTTTTTGTTATTGGATTTTTTCTTATTTTTCACATTTTTTTATTATTTGTTTGTTATATAATTTTTTAGATTGATTTTGTATTGTTTGATTGTTATATTTAATTTATATTAGAGTTTTTAAATTTTTGTAATTTAATTTTTTATTAGAGTTTTATTATAATTTGAATTACGTCAATTATTTTATTTTAATTTTTATTTAGGTTTATTAGTTGATTATGTTTATTTTTTTAGTTTATATTATTTAATTTTATATTAAGTTTATTTAATTTTTTATTAGATTTATTTTTCAAATTTTATTTAGATTAAATTTTATAATTTTTATGATTAACTTTATTTTCTGTAATATAGTGATTTGAAAAAGATATCTAATATTGTGATAGGCCATAATAAAAATATAAAATATAATTATATTATTTTTTGTATAATTTTATGTAATTTAGAAAATTTTTATTAATTAATTTAATTTTTAACTCAAAATTAATTCTTATCTCGAAACATATATTAATTAACCTATAAAATTAAATTTTATTTAAAAATATGAAAAAAAAAATAATGTTTGCAGAATTATTAATTGAAATTTTAATAATTTTAACTAAATTTTAATATTAAACGAAAAGGAATTATTTTTCCCGAAACAAACTAGTTTAAACAGAAAATAGGAGAAGGGAAAATAAAATAAAACATAGTCGTCCACGTGTCATTCCATGAGGGCAAATACATTTCTAAATAAAAAAAAAATCAGAAGCGAATTTCTAGAAACTGCTCAATTCTTCCCTAAGCATGCAGGGAGAAGCTTAAATCCACTACATCATTGAACAGCGAGGGAAACGAAATCGAACTAAGGAAACGAAATGCCATTCCGTTATCGATGGAAGACCTTCAACGACGACGACGACGATCGACCGGAGAAACCTCGCCGATATGGAATCACCGAGATGCGAGGTCCTCAGTATACTCTTTTGAGCCAAAACATGCTTCAAGTATGTCATTTTCATTAATTTTTTTCAGTTTTCATTTCAAAATTAAAATTAAAATTAATCATGTGTTTGATCTTCCTTCCTATGTATGTTTAATTGTGTCGTAGGATATTTTCGAATCGATGGGACAATTTGTTGATGGGCTCAAGTTCTCTGGAGGTTCTCACAGTCTCATGCCTAAGTCTTTTATAAAAGAGGTGATTGACATGGCTCATCAACATGATGTATATGTCAGTACCGGTGACTGGGCTGAACACGTGCTTCGTAAAGGTCCATCAGCTTTCAAAGAATATGTTGAGGTGAGGCATGTTTCGAAAGATTTCTGTTTTTTTAGCAGGTTTTTCTGGATATGGGAATTTTAGTTTTGATGTAATGATGCTTTTTAGGAATGTAAAAATATAGGATTTGACACGATCGAGCTCAATGTGGGATCACTTGGAGTCCCAGAAGATACGCTTTTGAGATTTATTCGCTTAATTAAGAGTGATGGGTTGAAAGTAAAGCCTCAATTTGCTGCCAAGATTAATAAGTCTGATATCCCCATTGGTGGTGATAGAGCATTTGGGGCTTATGTGCCTCCAACACCTCGGAGCTCTGGTAAGGAATCAGAACCTTATGGATATGATTTTTTGCAGAACTATTCATTCTAAGATGTTTGCTGTGGTAGTGTTTCTGTTTCCTAAGATTAATTTAATTATTAAAAGAAGGAAAAATAAGCTAGGAACAATAACTTATTAATTCAGAATCATGAAGCATCCTTGCTATTATATTGACATGATTGCTGTCTATGGATAATTCAACAACTTTTTAGGTGCTCTTGAAAATATATTTTTGAAATTGTCTCGCTACTTAATTAAAAACCATCAACTGCTGTGTGGTGCAGAAGCTAATCATTGGCCCTTTACTGTTTTTGATTGATTCATCGTGTAATGCTATCAATTCTTTTATAATAACCATCTTCTGAAATGTCATGAAGTTAATTAGACAACATTTTCCCCATCCAACGGAATATATTTTGGGTTCAAAGTTCAATATCTTCTACCTTGGATGTAAGCCCTGTTTTTTGTTTCTGGGATGTGGTGGTAGAGACTACCCCGTTTTTTGTTTCTGGGATGTGGTGGTAGAGACTATCTAACTACCAAAATTTATCAATTGGTAGCCTATTTTATGACTATATGCCTCAATCATCAAGAAGCCTCTGAATCTGTCCCCTCGCCTCTTACAAATTTGAGATTTTTATGACTATACTGTTGTTTTCCTTGATAAACAATTTTGAGTGCTGTAAACTTCTGGAACTAAATTTTGCAATTGTGTATTTCACATACACTGCATTTATTTTGGTCAGTTACAAGCAGTACTCCCTTTGTGAACTCTCGATGAACTCATAAGCTTGAATTGCCAAATGCTGAGCTATACTGATACAGATTGGGTGTTGTGGGTTGGGGTGGTGTTGCACAACTTTGAAAGGGTGTTTTATTAAGTTCTGTTTGGTATTAATTACCCTGTTCACTCAGTGATTCCCAATATAAGCTTATTATCTTCGACAATGAGAAAATAACTTAAAAACAAGCACACTAATTCACACGGTACCGTTTACAGGAAGATAGAGTGGGTGACTACATTAAAGTTGAGGAAACCTATTTCCTATCATTGTAGACCTCCTTTTGCTAGTATAACTATAGCAACTGTATTTCAGTTTAAAGTTGAACTTTGACCTGATATCTGCAACAGAACTTTGACCACCTAAAATCGGGTCCTATGTTCAACTTTCTCACGGAAATTCTACAGCCTGTCTGAATGATGCAAATTTCTGGATGGGTAATAGGATAAGAGGTATGCTGACTTAGGAGATGATAAATGATGATGTTTTGTTGTTTATTATAACTGTGAAATTGGTGATTTTTATGGGAAACTTTAGCACATATCCATCTAGATGCACAGTATATTGTGGCTTATTTTAAGAGTGTTAAGTCTGGACTGTGAGTTTACTGTTGCTTAAGCGTAACATAAGTGAGGTAGCATTATTTTGCACATGTTCTTATGACAAGAAGCTTTACCTCGTTTTACAGAACTAATCGAAGATGTAGATCTCTTAATTAGAAGGGCTGAGAGATGCCTGGAGGCTGGAGCAGATATGATAATGATTGATGCTGATGATGTCTGCAAAGATGCTGATTTTCTGAGGGCAGATATAATTGCAAAAATCATTGGGAGACTAGGTGTTGAGAAAACCATGTTTGAAGCATCCAATGCTAGAGCTGCGGAGTGGTTTATCAAAAGCTATGGTCCCAAGGTTTGTACTCTTATCATCACCAAAAGTCTTTTTGTGTGTTCATGACATTATTTTAGTTAATTGTCTGTTTTCTCAGGTGAACCTTTTCGTGGATCATTCTCAAGTAATTGGTCTAGAGTGCCTTAGGGGACACAATATGGGTAAAAATAATGCTTCTTTTCTTAGTTCAGCATGTTAGAAGTCAATTGGTTCTATTAACGATGTGATTTTCTGATGTTAGAATAATACTAAATGTTTCTCATATTCTCTATTCTGGAATGTTGATTTGTATTCCTTGTTGGAACTCATTGGCTGTGGAGCCATTGTTGTAATTTTGTAATGTTTATGCTAAAGAATGCTAGATGTGTGACTTGTTTGAGTGAAGACATTTACTGAGCAATTAGCAAAAGCAATTATTTTTAATAGAAAAAAGTTTATATTGAAATCCTAAAGCATTATAATGTACAAAGCAGAACAACATATATCCAATATGTACCGCATAAGCTCATTCTTACAATCATCATGTGCATCACCCGTGTTGTAGCATGATCAGGTAAGTGTTGCTGGAATTGATAGGACAATAATTGAGCATCTGCTGCAAGTCAGGTCAGAATAGTATTATGGAATATGAAGAATAATAGAAATGTCTTGGGACGTGACTTGTAATAATAAGCATAAAGTAAGTAAACTTTGTCTTAATTGGTGCCGTTTGTTACGCTTTGGCAAAGAGCTGATCTTCACACAAGACAAGAGCAAGGAAATCCTAGATTAAATATTACTCAACACTCAACATTACAAGTCGTAAATTAAATCTGGCTTGGGTCTTTTTTTTTTTTTTTTTTTAATTAGACTTCAACGGTGATTCGAATTTCTATATTACCGTCACTGTGTATTTTCCCGAACTTATCAACAATTTATATCTTATATTAGAATAATGCTAATGAGCACTAATTTTTTTAGAGGCCTTCGGTACTATGGAGTCCATCCGAAATAAATTCTGATTGAAAAAAGAGTTATTTTTATTTACTAAATCGGCAAAAATACTAAATTTATTTATTCGGTAAATTGTCCAAATTGGTATCAAAATATTCAAAAACGTAGTTCAATCATGAAAGGAAACAAAAATGGGGTCAAAGTTAATGTACTTAGGAAAGTTTAGTGCCATTCATGGTAAAGATTATTCGTGTCATTTGTAATAACAAAAATCTGATATAGATTCAAGAATTTTTACGTCCCTCGATATTATGGTCAACAGTCCCATACCAAAGATATGAGGGCGATTTCAAGACCATTTACTTAAAATTGAGGCATTGGGAGTTTGGGATCTTTAATAGGTTCTTGGTTCTTCAACTCCGGAAGCTTTAAAATAATAATAAATATTAAAAGAAATATATATTTATGGACCATTAATATATATATATATTAATTATTACTGTTCCTTGACACTTATCGTTATGGTTATGATTGGTCAAGAAAAGAAACTAGGCTACAAAAATGGTGAGTACCAAAAGAGAAACAACATGTCGATAAATGGCTTTCCTTGAGAGTCTTCCAAACTTTCTCCACTCTATAGAACGCTTTCCCATGTAAATTCTCAAAGCTTTCGGGGTATAAAGATCATAATAGGCAAAAGGGATGCCGTAGAGAATAAAGAATCGAAATAATAATGCCTGCATTTTGGTTTTCTCTGAAAAGATCATTCCAGTGCAAGTCACAGCCATCTGATGTGCAAGATCCAAGAGCGAGGAGTAATAATCCGGCCAGCATTCAGACAAAAAAGCCATGTGGGTTTGGTTGTTCAGGATCAGTTTCTAATCTAAGAGATGTTATTCATGGCAGCAAGAGACACATAGAGAAACCACCAAGTTCTAGTCCAATATCTTTAGGGAGCAGCGACTTTTTTAACCCTACAAGTCATGAAGTAGTGCTTGATGACTCCTCTTGTGAACCAAAGATTACTAGGTTCGGTGGCAATGGTGGTGCTAAGGGTGTTTCTTCAACTTTTGTGGGTACCCTTAAGCCAGGAACACCTGGTCCTGGAGGCTACCATGAAATGTCTTCCCATTTCAATCCGAGCAAGTCACAAAATTTTTCAAGAAAGATTCTTGGTGATTCCCCTGTTTTTGGCAGTGGCAATAATAGTGTATCTTCCAAGCCCAGAGGTTCCTTTGATGCAAAATTTTATGATTCTTCAAATCTGACTTGCAAAAAATGTTTTGAGAAGTTTAAGACATTGGATGCTGCTGAAGCCTATCATCTCTCCAAACATGCTGGTAAAATTCCTAAATCTATTTCCCCTGTTTTCAGATTTTTCGCATTGCCCGGTTTATCTTTTTAAACAAGAACTCAAATGCCTTCTACATTTGTAATTTCTTTTTTCTATGCATAAATCTATGAACTTGAATGGGAAAATGTGAAATTTAATTAACAACAATCATAATAATAATATATTAATTCGATAATTTTTTATCTTCTAATACTTCTTTTTTTTTTTGAAAAAAAAATCTTGGATTTAAAACAAACTTGTTTTTAGTCTTTGTTACGACTATTTGAAGCCAAAACTGTTATATTATATAAATTTTACAGTTTCTGATTCATTAAATTTCTGTTCTGTGAATTGTCACTTTGCCAATTGTTATGATTGTTACAGTTGGTTGTCGTTTCTCTCATTTTCTTGTTCATTATCACTTGTATAGCTTTATAATAATGGTTTCTTTGTTAGATTTCTATTTTTCTATTGGTCAGAGAGAACTCACACGTCGCTCTCCTTCTGCAGTTACTGAACTAATTGAAGGTGACTCATCTAGGAGGATAGTAGAAATTATCTGCAGAGCTAGCTGGCTAAAATCTGAGACCATTTGTTTCCCTATCGAAAGAGTTTTCAAGGTCCACAACATGCAAATTACCATTGCTCAATTTGAAGAACATAGAGAACTGGTTAAAATCGAAGCTAGTAAATTGCCTACAAGACACCCACGTTGCCTTGCTGATGGTAATGAGCTTTTAAGATTCCATGGCACAACCATTTCTTGTTCTCTTGGCTTGAATGGCTCTTCTTGTCTCTGTACAATGGAGAAATGTGGTGTTTGTCGAATTTTGAGAAATGGGTTTTCTAATAAAGATCTTAAAGGTGGAATTGGTGTTTTTACTGCTTCCACAAGTGGAACAGCCTTAGAGTCCATTGAACTCAGTGAATATAACATTAATTGTGCAAGAAAAGCTCTGCTAGTGTGCAGAGTTATTGCTGGAAGAGTTCATAAACCTCTGGAAAATTTTCAAGAAATGGCAACCCAATCAGGCTTTGACTCATTGGCTGGCAAAGTTGATCATCATAATTCGAGTATTCAGGAGCTCTATTCACTAAATCCCAAAGCTCTTCTTCCTTGTTTTGTTGTAAATTGCTAACTTTGAAAATTAATATTAAAAACTCAAATTAAATTTAAGCAGCAGATTTGAATTTTTTTTTATTTTGTATTTTTTTTTTCAATTTTGGAGTTTCTTGGTACAACATTTATGCACTTTCTTGCCTTATTGAAGTCTCTCTGAAATTATATCAGTAAGGTCAATTTTCACTTTTTTGTCTTATTCTATTTAGTAGGCCTTAACTGTGTCTCATTAGTCATCTTCACTCTCTGCAAGGAGTTTAACTATTTATTTTAAAATGTACTCAATTAATTATTAATTAAAAGTTAGAAATTTTATTATAAATATATATATATAATTTTTATTCTGCATAAAAAACATTAATATCGTCTTTTACACAATTGACAAGTAATTCTCAAAATGTCCGTTCAATTGTTGAGGCTGCTGCAGTAGCCAATGCGAGGAGAAGAAACTAAATTTCGAAAAACTATTATTGTATTTCGATCATTAAATCAAGCTAAATATGACTTGAGCCGAAAAAATAAGATCGAATCAAAATGGCTCCTAATGAAAAAATTATATAATATAACAATTATTTCAACTGAAAAATTAAAATGACAACTGATCAGATAATTGCATGTGTTTGTGGGAGACATCGGCTCACCATGTTTCCTCCTCTTCTCATTCTCTTGGCCCTTTTAATTGGATACTTGGATGTTGTTAATCTGTCATTTTCTCATCATGCTGCAATTACATATTTTCAGCTTTTCAAACGAATTTCATGCATATTTGAAGAATCACTTTTCTTTTTAGTGCAATGAGATCAATGGTTGTAAGTTTAGGTATCTTGTAATTGTCAACAAAAATAGCTTAATTCCAAATGGGTGGGCGGCACAAGTTGCCATCTTTGATATAAATATTAAATTTTTGTTTTTGTTACAAATCCCACATCGGAATTTTATAGAAAATTTGAAGGGAGAATTGGCAATATAAGGAAGCCAATTCCTTAGGTTTAAAATCGTTCCAACTTGTCCTGAATTTATATATTCGACAAGTTTTCTCTTTTCCCTCTTTTGTAATATTTATTTAAGTGAAATATAATTTGGTAGTGTCCGAGGACGTAGGCATAATTGGCCGAACCTCGTTAATTTTTGGTGTCTCTCTCCTTTATTTATTTAATAACTATTTGTTGGGCAAAACTCTGTTTTGGTAGTTATTGTGAAAATGGATTACATGTCTAGGTAAATTCTGTCAAACGACGCGTAAGTCTAAGAAAAGTGGGTTTTAAGTGAGACCGCTTGTGACTTCTCCACTTTCCTGAAAATTTACCTGGTGTAGTTTTTATCACAGTAATTCACAAATTATTCTTTTTAAATTCAGTGGAAAAAGCCCAATTTTCACAACAATTGGTATCAGAGCCGAGGATTTGAAGTATTCACTGTGGTTGCGGCTAAGTCTGATCTTCCACATAAAAAAGGATCCTTGGTTTTGTTTCCGTATTTTTTTGAAAATTTGATTTTATAGCTATTAAATAAATATCTGTAGCAGAAATGGCAGACGACAAGAAAAATACCACACCTGTTACTGCGACATCGTCTTCATCAACCTTAGTGAGGAATGCCGTTACAAATGCAAGATTTGCAGTGAAAATTTTCGATGGCACTGGTCATTTCAGCATGTGGCAAAGCGAACTTCTATACGCTCTCTTTTAGCAAGGTCTATATGTTGCAATTGAAGAGGAGAAACCCCAAGAAATGGAGGAGATAGAGTGGAAAATTGTCAATCGGTTGGCATATGGTACAATTCGATCATGTCTTTCCAAAGAGCAAAAGTATGCTTTCTCGAAAGAGACTTCGGCACATAAATTGTGGAGCGCTTTGGAAGAAAAATTTATGAACAAAAATAATCAGAATCAGTTGTTCATGAAGAAGAAATTATTTCGCTTCAATTATGTTCCTGGTACCACTATGAATGAACACATCACAACCTTCAACAAGTTGGTGGCTGATTTATTCAATTTGGATGTGATTTATTCAGATGAAGATCTGGCTGTATTAATGTTGGCATCACTTCCTGAGGAGTTTGAGCATCTTGAAACAACGCTACTCCATGGAAGTAGAAAAGTAACTTTCAGTGCAGTTTGTGCTGACTTATACAGCTATGAGTTGAGAAAGAAAGAGAAGAAGGCGAGAACAAGTGAAGCACAAGCTCTGGTGATTGGAGGCCGTTCACAAAGCCGGAAGAAGGGAGAAAAGAAAAGTAGATCTCGCTCGAAAGCCAGAGTTGAAAAAGATGGATGTGCCTTTTGTCATGAGAAAGGTCACTGGAAAAAAGATTGTCCGAAGCTTAAAGCTAAGGGCAAAAATGTTGTTGATTCAAATGTAGCTGAATGTGAAGATTCAGAATCATCCTTCTCATTAGTTGTCATGACATCTGCAGATGCTCCTTTAGCATGTTCAACAAGTTCTTCTAATGCATGGCTGTTAGATTCCTGATGCAGTCATCATATGAGTCCCAATCGGGAATTGTTTTTTGATTTTAAAGAACTTGATAATGAAGTTGTCTACACAGCAAATGACAATCCTTGCTTTACCGAAGGGATTGGTTCAATCCGCTTAAGGAATCATGATGGGTCAATCAGGACCCTGAATGATGTTCGATATGTACCATGTTTGACGAAGAACCTCATTTCAGTTGGAGTCCTTGAATCTACAGGGCTTAAGATTGTTGCAGAAAATGGGGTTATGAGGGTCATCTCCGGTGCAATTGTGATTTTGAAAGGATTACGGAGAAGGAATAATTTGTATTACTATCAAGGTAATGCAATTATAGAATCAATAGCAGCAACAGTTTCTGGTGATGATAAAGATCTGGAGGCGACCAGATTATGGCACATGCGTTTGGGACATGCAGGTAAAAAATCCTTAAAAATTTGGCCGATCAAGGATTATTGAAGAATGTGAAAACCTGCAAGTTAGTTTTTTGTGAGCATTGCATCAAAGGGAAACAGACAATAGTGAAATTCGGTACTGCTATCCATGATACCAAGGGTATTCTGGATTATGTTCACTCGGATGTATGGGGGACTTCTAAAACTCCTTCTTTAGGAGGCAAACACTATTTTGTTACCTTTATTGATGACTACTCTCGAAGAGTTTGGGTGTATACTTTGAAGTATAAAGATGAAGTGCTGGCAATTTTTCTCACATGGAAAAAATTAGTGGAGACTCAAACTGGCAGACGAATTAAATGTCTTTGAACAGACAATGGAGGAGAATTCAAAAGTGATCCATTTATGAAAGTTTGCGAAGATGAAGGTATTGTTCGACACTTCACAGTTAGACATACACCACAGCAGAATGGAGTGGCAGAACGCATAAACCAAACATTACTGGAGAAAGTTCGGTGTATGTTGTCTAATGCTGACAAGAAATTTTGGGCTGAGGCTTTGACATATGCATGCTATCTCATTAATCGATTACCATCAACTGCTATTGGTGGTAAAGCACCTATAGAAGTATGGTCTGAAAAACCTGCTAAAGATTATGATTCCTTACGTGTTTTTGGTTCCACTGCACATTATCACATTAAGGAATCAAAGCTAGATCCAAGAGCAAAAGAAGCCATTTTTATGGGGATAACTGCGGGAGTTAAATGTTATCGACTATGGTGTCCAGAAACAAAGAAGATAATATTTAGCAGAGATGTCACTTTTGATGAATCTACCATGTTGAAAAAGGTGGCAATGGAGCAGTCAGATGGTACTCCGCAACAGGTGAAGGATACTCCAAAGGAGGTGGAGTTTGGTAAAAAAAATTTGAGTAGCAGATTTTAAAGCTGCAGACACTCCTGAGGTAGAAGGAGAGTCAGATGAAGAAGATGTTCAAATCCAAGAACCTACAGAGCAATATGAATCAATTGCACTTGGTATCCAAGAAGAAATATAAGAAAGCCTGCTCGTTTTGACGATATGGTGGCCTTCGCATCTTCAATTGCAGATGATAGCATTCCGTCCACTTTTAGTGAAGTTGTCCAACGTTCAGAAGAAGTAAAGTGGAGGAAAGCTATGGATGATGAAATGCAATCCCTTCACAAGAATCAGACATGGAAGCTAGCAATTCTACCAAAGGGAAAGAAGGCAATTGGGTGCAAATGGGTATATGCAAAGAAAGATGGGTTTCCTGACAGAGATAGTGTTCACTTCAAAGCAAGATTGGTAGCTAAAGGCTATGCTCAGACGGAGGGAATTGATTATAATGAAGTGTTTTCTCCAGTTGTAAAACATTCCTCCATTCGAATTTTGTTGGCTTTGGTGGCACAGTTTAATTTGGAACTAGTTCAATTGGATGTAAAAACTGCATTTTTACATGGAGATCTGGAAGAGAAAATCTATATGACTCAGTCAGAAGGATTCAAAGTTGCTGGAAAAGAGAGCATGGTATGCAATCTTGTAAAGTCGCTTTATGGATTAAAGCAATCTCCGAGGCAGTGGTATAAGCGATTTGACAAGTTTATGAAAGAGCAAAAGTACACAAGAAGCAGATACGATCATTGTGTGTATTTACGCAAGCTACAAGATGATTCTTTCATTTATCTTCTTCTTTATGTCGATGACATGCTAATAGCATCAAAGAATAAAGAAGAAATTGAGCAATTAAAGAATCAGTTGAATAAGGAATTGGAAATGAAAGATTTGGGAGAGGCAAAGAAGATTCTCGGCATGGAGATATCCAGAGATAGGAAATTGGGGAGACTTTGTTTGTCTCAGAAGCAATATTTGAGAAAGGTACTAAAGCGTTTTGGTATGAATGACAAGACCAAACCTGTTAGTACACCTCTTGCTCCTCATTTCAAACTCAGTGCAGCTCAGTCGCCAAAAGATGATGTAGAATGGGAATACATGTTAAAGGTTCCCTATGCAAATGTTGTTGGTAGCTTGATGTATGCTATGGTGTGTACGAGGCCTGACATTTCACAGGCAGTTAGAGTTGTGAGCAGGTACATGCATGATGCTGGCAAAGAGCATTGGCAAGCTGTGAAATGGATTCTGCGGTATCTTCTGAACACCGTAGATGTTGGATTAGTTTTTGAGCAGGATACGGAAAATGGTCAATGCGTAGTCGGATATTGTGATTCCGATTATGCTGGTGATTTGGATAAACGTCGATCAACTACTGGTTATGTATTTACACTTGCAAAAGCACCAGTTAGTTAGAAATCTACTTGACAGTCAACTGTGGCTCTTTCTACGACAGAGGCAGAATTTATGGCAGTTACAGAGGCTGTTTGGCTTCAAGGGTTGCTTGATGAATTGGGGATTAGGCAGAACAACATTGTTGTACATTGTGATAGCCAGAGCGCTATTCATTTGGCAAAGAACCAGGTTTATCATGTAAGGACGAAGCACATCGACGTTTGTTTCCACTTTGTTAGAGAAATTGTAGAAGAAGATCAGGTGAAACTTCAGAAGATTCAAACCGCTGAAAATCCTGCTGATATGTTGACCAAGGTGGTGACAGCTGTCAAGTTCAAACACTGTTTGGACTTGATTAATATTGTTCAAATTTGAAACTGCGTTGCAAAGCGCGTTTGAGGACACTACAACTTTGCGAGAGAGAACAGAAGTTTGTATTTGGAAATTTTCGCCAAGGTGGAGATTGTCAACAAAAATGGCTTAATTCCAAATGGGTGGGCGGCACAAGTTGCCATCTTTGATAAAAATATTAAAATTTTGTTTTTGTTACAAATCCCACATCGGGATTTTATAGAAAATTTGAAGGGAGAATTGACTATATAAGGAAGCCAATTCCTTAGGTTTGAAATCGTCCCAAATTGTCCTGAATTTGTATATTCGACAAGTTTTCTCTTTTTCCTCTTTTGTAATATTTCTTTAAGTGAAATATAATTTGGTATTGTCCGAGGACGTAGGCATAATTGGCCAAACCTCTTTAATTTTTGGTGTCTCTCTCTTTTATTTATTTAATAGCTATTTGTTGGGCAAAACTCTGTTTTGGTGGTTATTGTGAAAAGGGATTACATGTCTAGGTAAATTCTGTCAAACGACGTGTAAGTCTAAGGAAAGTGGGTTTTAAGTGAGACCGCTTGTGACTCCTCCACTTTCCTAGGAATTTACCTGGTGTAGTTTTTATCACAGTAATTCACAAATTATTCTTTTTAAATTCGGTGGAAAAAGTCCAATTTCCACAACAGTAATTAATATTTTTCATTTTTAGTCTTTAATATCTTTACCTATATTTGTATATTTGGGCTATTTCTATTTCTTTTTTTTTTCATAATAGAAAGTATATTAATTTTTTTCTACTTTTTTTTTCTTATATTAGTGTATAAGACCTTTGAGTTGTATTAGCAACAAACATAATAGATGAAGTGTATAATTTTTTTTATAGAGCAGATAGTTTGTAATTTATGAACTGAATGCAAGTTTATTTTTAATGACAATTTTGATCATGTTCTATTTATTAAAATACAAAATTTTAAATTCTAATTTACTAATGAATTAGATACCATTTACATTTTTTAATATGATAATTACTAAATTAGGAATTTGTTTATTATTATTTTTTTATATTCATAGCTAGTAATTGATGGAGTTATACTATTAACCATGCATGTGAAATAGTATAGTTTTATTGTCATTCTATGGAACAATTATTTCTTTGTATTTAATTGGAGATTTATACTAAATAAATAAAAATGTTATAATAATTGTATTAGTATATTGTGTATATACTTGATTGGACCAAGTAGAGAATGGATGTTTTATACTGACTATTAAAACATATTCTCTAGGACATTAGAAATAAGATTTGTGTTCTTAATCTTGATTTAATTAATATGAGCAAATAAACATTGTCTTGTGCTTTGATTCATTAAAGAGTGAGTTTCATTTAATGGAATAATATTTCTCGGTGAGTTGAGCAAAGGCATTTTATATTTGTGAAATATTAAGTTAATGATAGAATCCATGTCTCGGTTTAGAGATTGATGATGCACTTTAAGTAAGCTTATAAGGTTTCACAGTGTAAACCCTGCAGGTGGATTTTAATCCGACACATGAAATAAGTTAAGCGACAATCTTAAAGATATATTGTTATTTAAATAAATTGTCAGTAATTTATTTAATGTAGCAGCATCTGTAATCTTAACATGGGGAACATGAATATTATGTTATGGAATGGTAATATTAATAAGGAGTTCGATCATGAATTTTTAGTGGAATAATTTATGATTAATTATAATAAGAATATACTGGTCCTGTATGTGGTCTTATCATAATTAGTAGCCTTATTAATTTTATTCCTGCGGTCCCTGCTGTGCCTTGATTATTTGGAATATATACAGATGTTTTATTTTAAATTTAAAAAATTATTATCTTCCCATCGAAGAGATAATTTTAAGGAATTTAAAATAGAATAAAACTCTAAGGGATAAAATAGAGTTGTACGTATATTTTCTGCCCACTCTCAGAAAACTATTCCAAAGAGAATAATCGAGGAACACAGCAGAAGATCGTGGGTGATTCCAAGATCTCGAGAAAGAAGACCGGTGAGCGATTCTGCGCTTCAAGAGGTCAGTCTTGATTGTTGTTTTTATGGTTTTTGTTTGCCTTCAAACGTTGTTTCGATCCGGGTTGTTTCCGCTGTTAATACCCGCTCCCATCAATTGGTATCAGAGCATTTCGAAACTCGATTGGAGGTGGCTAGTTTGCCATATGTTTTTCAATTTTTTTTTTCGTTTGATTGTTCTTATCATTCAATTGGTACATGTTTTGTATTTATGTGTACAAAATCATTTTGATTGAAAAGAGCAAAACGATTGGTTGAAGATGATTATTTAAAAAAAAATTTAAACATAAATTGTTTTTTTTTCAAACAGTTTATGTAAATTTTTTTTTTGGGAATTCACGAAATCGTTTTGTTTTGTGTATAATTGTTTTCTGTTGAAAACATGTTTTTATATACAAGAGACATTGAAATTTTTTTTTAAAGTGAACAACGATTTGGTGGAATCGTTTGTAAATTTTTTTTTTCTGTTCTGTGTTCTTGAAATTGAAGAACACAGAATCAGTATGATAAATGAAGAATTAATTTTGACAATTTTTTTTGGATTGATCTGTTAAAAAAAAAAATTTGAAAATCGTCTTCTGTGCAATTAATTATTTTCTGTTCCATTTGAAAACAAGAGTTATATGCATATTAATTTTATAATTTGGTTTTGCTTTGAAACGATTTGAAAATCGTCTGTGCAACCTTTTTCTGGTTTATTTTTATCTTTAATGATTTAAAACAAATTGATGATGTTTGTATTAATTTGTCTTTGAAATCATTATTATTTTTTTTAATTGGTTGAAATCGTTTATGGTGGCTGGAGGTTTGGGTGGTGGCTGGATTATTTTCTAAGAAAGGAGATGATGGCTTCCATAATTACCAAATAGCCCTCTAAATTTATTTACCATTTTGGTCCCTGTATAGTTTATGACTTGGTAATTGGCCCAGAAAATTTCTGTTTCTTGCAAATTAGTTCTGAAATTTTCAGTTTTTTTTCAAAACAGTCAAGAAAGTTTCTGTTATTACAAAACAGTCCAGAAATTTTCTGTTATTACTAAACAGTCCAGAAATTTTCTGTTATTACAAAACAGTCCAGAAATTCTCTGTTATTACTAAACAGTCCAGAAATTTTCTGTTATTACAAAACAGTCCAGAAATTCTCTGTTATTACTAAACAGTCCAGAAATTTTCTGTTATTACAAACAGACCCAATTTTTGCTGTTTTTGCAGAATAGCCCAGATTATTCCTGTTTCTTGCAAAACAGCCCAGAAAATTTTATTATTTTGCAAAATGATCCTAAAAAATTTTAATTTTGCAAATTGGCTTTATTATTAAATATAATTATGTTTAATTATATTCAATTATATATATTAAAATTATTTGTGAGTGATTATTTATTATTTTATAGTTGTGATTATTTGCATTTCTTCCCCATCGGAAGATGTTATGTTTAAATGTAATCACTGAACTAGTCTAGTATTGTCTGTATTTATTTATCTCTCTATCTGAGAAAATTTATTAGTGACGTGAACTAAATATAATATTTTCTCACATATTAATATTTAAGAGGCATGTTTTCTCCCATCGAGTAGTACATGTCAGTCTTATCTTACTATTATATGCATAGCATGTGATTAGTTAAATCTCCCATCGAGATTACTGATTGTGAATGTTGTTAAGATGCATATGTGAATTTTGACTTCATTGTTAATGCAATGTATGTTATAAATTTGGTATTAATTATTATAATTATGCTGATATTTTTTTTGTATGATCTTGTGATAGAAATGACATCTTTCAATCTCCTAGCAAATATCATTACCCAAAACAAGCTTGAGGGTCCTAACTATGTGGACTGGAAAAGAAATTTGGACATTTTGCTTACTGCTGAGGAGTACAAGTTTGTGCTGACTGAAGTATGTCCTGAAAAACCCGGTGAGGGTGCCTCTGAGGAGGCTACCAGAGCTTACCATAAATGGGTTAAGGCTGATGAGATGGCGCGATGTTACATTTTGGCATCAATGTCAAATGTTTTGCAACATCAGCAACAGAAGATGGACACTGCTTTTGACATCTTATAAAATCTCAAGGAGATGTTTGGAGACCAAACTAGTGCGGCCAAGCAGAATGCACTGAGGGAGATTCTTACTTCTAAAATGGAGCAAGGAACTCCTGTTAGAACTCATGTCTTGAAGATGATGAGTCTTTTGAATGACATGGAAGTTCTAGGTGTTGAGGTTGACAAGGCAACTTAGGTTGAGATGGTCTTGAACACTTTGCCAGCCAGTTTTCAGCAGTTTCGTTTGAACTACAACATGAATAAGATGGATTTTACTCTATCTAAGCTGCTGAATGAGCTGGAAGCTGCTGAGACTATTATTATGCAAGGAGCTGCACCTATTGTGCTTAATGTTGAGCGAGGTTCTTCATCTGCCCAGAATAAGGGTAAGAAGAAGAAAAATGCTCAAAAGCCTAAGCCTCAGAATAAGGGTTGTTTCCGCTGTTAATACCCGCTCCCATCAGTAATGTCAACTTTTAATTATGCATTTGTAAGCTAGGTGCATAGCCGAGTATATTTAGGTACATTTGCCGCAATATTTTTGTTATCATTATAAAAATTATTTTTTTTTATAATTTTTCTAATATCCACCTCTAGTAATTTATTTTATTTTATTTATGAATATGTTTGATCCATGGTAAATCCAATTTATTTGGACTTTATTATGTATTTTTTCCTCTTCCTTTTTTATTTTTGATTGATAACATGGATGTAATAATATAAATATATTTTTTCAATAAAATATGCTTCTTTAGGTGTAGTTGTTATATATAATATATATTTGTATTATTTAATAATTAATAATTTTAAATAGTTACAAGTACAATAGAAGAGTTATAACTCTTGATAATTAAATTTGAATAATTATAAATTGAAAAGTTGCAACTATTAAATAATAAATTTTAATTACAAGTAAAAATTGAAAGGGTGCAACTCTTGATTAATAGCTCCTATATTTGAAGGTTATAAATAGACAACATTTCTAATATAAGAAACAATCATTATTCTTCTTCTTCCTCTTCTTCATCATTCTATTCTTACAATACTATAAAAATTCTACATTCCAAACTTTCCTCTTCATTATATTGGATTGAGTTTTTGTGGCAGAAGAAATCAAAAAGTGAAAATTTGATTTCTTATTTAGGCACTATATCATTGGAATAGAATTTTCATAAACCATTTGCACCTAGTAAGAAAATTACTATTCTAAAAATAGTTTTCTAGAAACGATTTGCCTAAAATCAATTTCTAGTATTTTTTCATTCAATTCTTTGCTACTTCTATATTTTTTTCTTAAATTATTTTTATTATTTTCTATAAACTACAACAAGTTTAGATTAGTAATATCTCAAATTCAATGGAGCCTTCATTATTATGCAAGCCACAACAAGATGCGGAGAGACTTGAAATATTCAATGGGGGTGAATTACAAGGGTTGGAGTATGACTATAATGTTTCATTTGACAATTGCCAAAGTTATCTCTGTTCTAGCTACCCCATATCCACAAGATGGGAAAAGTGATGGATAACTTTCTAATGCACAACAAAAATGGATTGAAGATGATTTTGTTTGTCTTTCAATGATCTTGACACTACAAGAATTAAGCAGCTTAGAAACATAATTTTTCATTTCTAGACCTTAAATTTTTATTTCTAAATAGGTTTAGAAACAGACTTGAAACAAAAAAAAATTCTTTCATAAAATGCTCGTTTCTAATGGAACAGAAACGAAAATCATAGTTCATTTCTACCCTAGAAACGGACTTGAAACAAATTTACCGTTGTAGATTTAAAATGAAACACACATCTGTTTCTAAATCAAGTTGGCCCAAGAAACAAGATTCGTTTCAAATAGAAACAGATTTATCTGTTTCTATTTGAACCGGAAATTCAGTTTCTAGTGGAAGTGTATCTAGAGGAATTAAAGAACCATTTTTCTTTAGAAACGGAAACATCCATTTCTATTAGAAACGAATATTGATTCGTTTCTAATAGGAACGGAAAATTCGTTTCTAATAGCATATTTTGATTTAGGAAAAAACAGATTTATTGCATTTAGAACGAAATTTTCCGTTTATAATAGAAACAAAATTTATCCATTTCTGGTGTCTATTTCTGTTATTAATTATTTTATAATATTATTATATTTATTTTAATTTATTTTATTTTATATTTTATATATTTTTAATATTAAATTTATTTTATTTTTGTCCTAAGAAAAAAATGCAAACTTGAAAATAATGAGAAAATATAAACATATTTAGATAATATAAATAAAAAGTACGAATATCCAAAAATATTATGTTTGTCAAATATATCGACATAACCGTTGGCATATAAAAAATATATAATAATAATATTCAAAACATTTAATAATCTGTCCACCTATCATATGCGTCTACTAGTTGAGAAGAAGAGGCAGACAATGTTGAATGATGGTGATAGTAAGCAGTTGCGATAGAGCCCATACCGTAGACTCTATGTTTCTTCTCTTCGCTAACAACATCTAAAAAAAATTATGCCTCATCAACATCAACTAGCTCGTTAGACCCCTCTTGCAACTGAGTCTGTTGCTCCTTCATGAATGCAATGAGTAATGCCTTATTCAACGTTTTTCACAAGTGTTATCTTGCATATGAGTTATGGGCTCCTATTGAGCAAAGGTACATTAATGAGGATGCTGGTGATGAATCCTTTTTTATTAACAAGTATATTGATTTTAAAATGGTTGATTCTAAGCTAATTATTGATCAAGTTAATGAACTTAATGAAATTGCTTCACATGATGTGGGTGAACTAGTTTTTGAAACTTTTCAAGTGTTTACTATAATTGGTAAACTTCCACTTTAGTAAAGAGATTACCAATTGAAATTAAAACATAAGAAAAAAATTTTAAATTTGGATCAACTACTTCAACATGTTCAAATTGAAAATGAGGCTAGGAATCAAGATATACTTATTAATAGTGAAAAGGATAAAGTGCATAATGTTACAAGATCCACATCCTTCAAATCCTCTAATTCTAAGAACAAGTTTCATAATGGCAATAAGACTTTTTCTAATAAAAGGAAAAAGAAATTCGAACAAGTTTCATTAATGACCCTTCTTCTAGTTTAGTGGAAAAAATAACTAATCATGAAACTACTAAATTAAGGAGAAGTAAGAGGCGTAGAATAGAAAAAGATTTTGGTCTTGACATCTTTGGAAGTTCTTCCAATGGATGTCAAAACAAACTTTCTCAGTGGTGAGTTGGATGAAGAAATTTATATTCAATAACCTGAAGTTTATGTGGTGAAAGGTGAAGAACATAAGGTATGTAAGCTCAACAAATCTTTATATGGCCTTAAACAAGCACCTAGACAATAATATAAAAAATTTAAGAAGAAATTTAGATATATTGGTTTCAAATACAGTAAAGTAGTGTTTTCTATAAATGCACTGATAATTATAAAGTTATTATTACTTTATATATTGATGATTTGCTTATCTTTGGATCTAGCATGACTTGCATTGATGAAACTAAATAATATCTTATGCAAATTTTTGATATCAAAGAATTGGGTCATGTTGATGTGATATTAGGTATTAAAGCAATTAGAAAAGAAAATGAGTATATTATATTCTTACATAATCACATTATATTGAGAACGTGCTTAGAAAATTTAATTATTTTGAAAGCAAGCCTAGTTAAACTCCTCTTGATCCATGTAGTAATTTGATGCCTAATGTTGGTGATCTAGTTAATCAAGAAGAGTATGACAAAATAATTGGTATTTTTATATTCTGTTGGTATGGTTAGTAGTTTTACTAGTAATCCTAGTCATAAGTATTAGGAAGCTATTAATAAATTAATGCGATATAATCATGTAAGAAGCCTTGTGAAAAAAGGTAACATTTTGATTAAATATCTTTCTACAAATCAAATGTAAGAAGCCTTGTGAAAAAAAGGTAACTTTTTGGTTAAATATTATTCTACAAATCAAATGTTGGCAGATCCTCTCATAAAAACTTTGTCAGTTGAGAAGATTAAGAAAGTCATTGGAAACATGGGAGTATCACCATTTTAGAAGATGTAATCTTGATTGAAATCTATTCTTATATGTTAATGTCAATTTTAATTGAAAATATATATTTTAAGAGTTCAAGGAAAATTAAGTTTAGAATTATCCTAGAAATGTTAACGTTAAGGTTACATTTCCAGTGCATACATATACTTAAGGAATCATGGGGGTGTTATTAAATATACAAATTATTATTCCTTTAAAGTCTCATGTTTGGTTATATGCTTTGATTTTCCACAATGAGAAGGTTGAACTATGTTCTTAATAGTTCTCATAGCATAAGTGGAGTGATAGAGTAGTTATGGACGCTCCTGATGAGACTGCCTATGTATGAAAGTAAGAGGCCGCTTTCTATGGATTCAATGGTGAAATCCTAATGTTCTTACTAGAAAAGGATAGAGAGCAAGGCCCATATTAAAAGCATGGCCATTGCAGAACAAGAACTCATATATAATATGAATGTGAATTGTATTCATATTCATTCTAAAGGTTCAAGCTTAGCCACCTTTAGTTATATATTATACAAATACCTAATGATCCATGTCTTGTCATTTCTAATTTAGTCAATTATTAAACAATAAGTGGGGATTGTTACATATAATATATTTGTATTATTTAATAATTAATAATTTTAAATAATTATAAGTAGAATTGAAGAGTTGCAACTTTTGACAATTAAATTTGAATAATTATAAATTGAAAAGTTGCAACTCTTGAATAATAAATTTGAATTTCAAGTAAAAATTAAAAGGTTGCAACTCTTGATTAATAACTACTATATTTGAAGGTTATAAATAGACAATATTTCTAACATAAGAATCAATCATTATTCTTCTTCCTCCTCTTCTTTATTCTTCTCTTTCTACAATACTACAAAAATTCTATATTCTACGTTCTTGTGGTAGAAGAAATCCAAAAGTGCAATTTTTATTTCTTTTCTAGGCATTGTATCTTTGGAATATAATTTCTATAAACCATTTGCACCTAGTTGGAAAATTAGTATTCTAAAGATAGTTCCCTAGAAACGTTTTGCCTAAAATCAATTTCTAGTATTTTTTTCATTCAATTCTTTGCTACTTCTATATTTTTTTTCTTAATTTTTTTTATTATTTTCTATATACTACTATATTAGTAAACTTACATTTATGTAGTGAACTTAGTAACTTCCTTATGTTAACCCAAATTGCTTCCTGTTTGATTTGCAATTAATTTATTTTGATTTTGATTGACGTCTATTTGGTTTGTGTGTTCTTTCCAACTTGACTTAATTAACATTATAAATGTGGTGGATCCCACTCAATTGGTAGGACTCATAACAACAAAAATTGAAAAAAAAGAAGAAATAGTAAGCCAGCTTAGTAGGACCTACCACAATAAAAGTTAACATATATATATATATATATATATATATATGTTAGCTTAACAAAGCTTGCATTTGCAAGCTATAACTACATAGAGAGAGAGAGAGAGGAAATGCTCTATAAATAGGCCTTCCCTGATCTTTTCTTATAAACATACTATTTATTAGTAGAAGAAATTATTCGGAGTTTATCCTTTAGATGTAGTCCAAATTAAAAGGATGAACTACGTTAAATATTAATGTCTTTTTTTTGTTGATTAATTTTATTTTGCTCATATTTTATTTATTCATTGATAATTTGCCTTGAGTCCGCTAATCCCGTTGTATAAAAAAATTTTGAGATTTATTTATTTTTTAATTTTTTTAACAATTGGTATCAAAACCTTATTAACTGTTATTTATGCAATTAGAAATGGAAGAATCAAATAGTATGTTTGAATTAACTTTGTCAAATTATTCTATTTGGAAGCTTAGAATGGAAGATCTTTTGATCAGTAAAGATCTTTATGATCCTATTGAAGGTGAAATGGGTAAACCAGTAAATAAATCTGAAAATGAATGAGAGAAAATGAATCGAAAGACTGTGAGTACAATTAGGGATAGATAATAGTGTTTATCATCATATGACTTAAGAGAAAAATGTTGAGACTTTATGGAAGAAACTTGCCAACTTGTATAAAAGAAAATCCCCACAAAATAAGATATTTCTTATTAAAAAACTTGTCAATATAAGATTTAAAGATGAGAACAATATGGCTGAATACTTAAGCAATTTTAAAGATATTAAAAATCTCCTAACCAATCTAAAAGTTGTATTGTCTGATGAATTATAAGTTTATTTGCTTCTTAGTACTTTTTTTGATAATTGAAAGATTTTGTTGGTTGTCTTGAGTAATTTAGCTAATAAAGATAAACTGTTTGTGGATGCAGTTTGTGAAAGTTTGTCAAATGAAGTAATCAAGAGAAAAGATCATGACTTTTCTACCAACTCAGAATCACTAGCTACTGAAAGACAGTAGAAGCAGAATGAGACAGTCTCGAAATATAAATAGGGAGTGAAACAACTATGACAAGTCAAGGGGTAAATCCAAGTCTAGGAAATGTATCACTTGCTATCATTGTGCCAAGCCAGGACATATGAAAAGATTTTACAAGCAGTTGAAAAAAGGAGCAAGAAGAAAAGAAAGAAGAGAAAGATAAAACTTTACTTGTACTTGATGGTGATGTTGTAATTTCCATCGGAGATAATTATTTATATCATGATGGCCATAAAATCTCTTGGATTGTTAATTCTAGAGCTTATATCACCTGTCTACTAAATGTGAATTTTCACATCATATACCAGTGATGATTTTGGCTATGTCAGAATGAGGAATAAAACTTCAGCTAAGATTATTGGCATGGGTAATATGTGTTTAAGTACTAATACTGGGTACAAGTTGTGGCTCAATAATGTTAGACATATTCCTGAGATGCGGCTCAATCTTATTTTCTCTGGCATTCTTGTTGATGAGGGTTGCATCAGTTCTTTAGACACATAGAACTGCAAAATTACTAAAGGCAATCTTATATTGGGTAAAGGAAATAAACAAGACACTTTATACTTCATGTAAGCTAAATATGCAAAGGAGAGATGAATGCATTGGTAGATACTTCATCAGATTTATAGCATAAAAGGCTTCGTCATATAAGTAAGAAATGAATTAGTTTTATCACTGGGAAGAAATTTTTATCCTTGACATATATACATCTACAATTGTGTTCTAATTGTTTGGTTGGAAAATAACATAAAGTTACATTTGAATGATCTTACTCTTCTGGAAGATCAAATGTTCTTAATTTAGTTCACACTGATATTTGTTTCACGAGTGATAGAACTCTCAATGATGCTTTGTATTTTATGACCATTATTGATAATCACTCTAAAAAAGTATAGGCTTTTACTTTGAAATCCAAAGATCAGGTGCTGGATGTGTCTAAACATTTTCATACTAGTGTTTAAAGAGAAATGGGAAAGCAGCTGAAATGTATTAATGTAGATAATGGTGGAGAATAGAGAGGTCTATTTGAGACATATTGTCAGGAGCATGACATTCACTTAAAAAATACAATTCCAAAGACACCCCAACAGAATGACGTTACTAAGAAAATGAATAAAACCATTGTGGAGAGGATATGATATACGCTATCTCATACCTCCCTAAGTCTTTTTAGGGTGAAGCAATGAGAACTGCAGTCAATTTAATTAACCTTTCTCTTTCAGTTCCTCTCAATGAAGATATTCCAGAAAAAGTATGGAGGGGGAAAGATGTTTCATATGATCATTTATGAGTTTTTGGATGCAGAGAATTTATTAACATACCAAAAGATGAGATATCCAAGCTTGACTCCAAGGCCAAAGAGTTTATCTTCTTGAGTTATGTACGTGAAGAGTTTGGTTATGAGTTTTAGAATCCTGTTAATAAGAAAATCATCAGAAGCAAAGATGTGGAGTTCTTTGAAGATCAAACCATTGAAGATCTTGAGAAGTCTAAACTAGTAAAAAAAAAATATTCAGATCTCACATCATAGTCATCTTATTCTGAGCAAAGTGATGCAGATGAACAAGATGTTAGCAATGACGGTGAGCTTATTCTTGATGCTAATGATGTTGATGAGAGTGTAAATGAGCATGATGATCAGTATCCTACTTCACTGTCAGTTAAAGTCTAATTAAGAAGTTCCACCAAAAATACTCTCATGAGTATGTGATACTCACTGATGGGAGAGAACCTGAAAGCTATAAAGAGGTTATAACATGCGGTTAGAAAAATAAGTGGTTGAATGCTATATAAGATGAGATGAGCTCCTTGCATAAGAACTACACTTCTGAGCTAGTAAAATACCTAAAGGAAAGAGAGCATTAAACAATAAATAGGTTTTTATAGTGAAGACTAAAAATAATACTTCACAGCTAAGGTACAAGACTAGGTTAGTTGCGAAGTATTTTAGGCAGAAAAAAGGAATTGACTTTGAAAAAATTTTCTCACATGTGGTCAAGATATATTCTATTAGAGTTATTCTTAGTTTAGCTACCAGCTTGAATTTGGAGATAGAACAACTTGATGTAAAGATTGCTTTCCTTCATGGTGACTTGGAGGATGAAATTTTATATTAAGCAACCAGATGAATTTAAAGCTGAAGGCAAGGAGAATCTTGTTTGTAGGTTAAAGAAAAATACGTATTGACTTAAGCAAGCACCAAAGCAGTGGCACAATAAATTTGAGTCCTTATGACAAATCATGGGTATGTAAAGACAACTGTTGATCACTGTATCTTTATAAAGAAGTTTCATGATGAAGACTTTAACATTCTATTACTTCAGGTGGATGATATGTTGATAGTTAGCCACAATGCTGAGAAAACAAGTTCTTTGAAGAAAGATCTTAATAAGTCTTTTGCAATGGAGTTAGAATCTGCCAAGTAAATTCTTGGAATGAAGATTACTAGGGATAGGAAGAGAAAAAATTATGGCTATCTCAAGAGATATATATTGAAAAAGTTCTTGATAGGTTCAATATGAGCAAAGAAAAACCATTGTGCTCTCCACTTGCATATCATGTCAAGTTGAGTTCCAAACAATGTCCCTTAAGTGAGAATGACAAAAGAGAAATAAAGAAAGTACCTTATGATTCTGCAGTTGATAGTTTGATGTATACTATGGTTTGCACAAGACTGGATATTGCTCATGCTATTGGAGTTGTAAGTAGATTCATTTCTAATCCTAGAAATGAACATTGACTAGTAATGAAATGGACACTTAAGTATCTTAGAGAGACCTCTAGAATTTGTTTATGCTTTGGTGATAGAAAATCTATGTTGGATGAGTACATAGATGCAAATATGGCTAGTGACATTGACTCCAGAAAATTTACTTATGGGTACTTGATTACTTCATAGGAGGAGCAGTTTTTTGGTAATCAAACATACAGAAATATATTGTCTTATCCACCACTGAGGTTGAATATATTGTAATTACTGAAATAAGCAAAGAGCTAGTATGGATGAAGAAGTTTTTGCAAGAGTTGAGCTTCGAGCAAAAGAAGTATGTGTCATACTGTGACAGTCAGAGCGTCATTCATCTCAGTAAAAACTTTATCTTTTACTCACAATCAAAGCATATTGATGTGAGATATCACTGGATTCGAGATGCACTGGAGATGAAACAGTTTCAGTTTAAAAAGATTTATACAAATGATAATGGCTCTGATTTGATAACTAAAGCTCTATCTATGGAAAAACTTTTTGCTTGTAGGGAGATTGTTAGTATGGAAATTCCACCTTCTTAAGAGTTAAGGGGAGATTTGTGATAGTTTTCCACTTAATTGGTGGGACTCATGACAACAAAAATTGAAGAAAAAGAAAGAAAGAAGTAAGTCAGCTTGGTGGGATGATTACTGACAATCCTTATTTTTTGAAAATAATAATAAAATAATTTATCAATAGATATGTGTTTTTAGATTCCCTTTTCACTTTTACTTTAAATAAGTTTTCTTTTTAAAACAAGGCTTGCGCGGGTAACGTTTTTTCATTTTAACCTTTTTAAAATAAAATTATTTATTTTTACAATATATACATAATATATATAATATATATAAAATAAATAATAAATATCTACATAACATCTGCATAATATATATAGAATATCTACCAAACATATATAAAATTTATTCAATATTAACTTTATTTTTTAATTTTATATTCACATAATTTCTACATAACATAGACAATAAATATATAATATATATACATCATCGATCATAAATCTACATAACATATACTAAATATACATAGAATATCTATCAAATATCTATACTATATCTACATAACGTAATTACTGTTTTTTTTTTTAGTTTTTTGATGTGTATAATATATAAAATTTATTTAAAATTAAATTTAATAATTTATATTAATATATTTTTATATATTTTGCTTTTTGATTATTTTTTGTGAGTATTTTTTTAATTAAATTTAAAATTTTTCCTTATAAAAATTAATAATTTCTTTATGGTAAAAAATTTTAAAATATTAATTTTTATGATTTTATTAAAATATTTTTATTTAATAGTGAAGTTTAAAAAAAGATAAAAATTAAAGTAAAATATTGATTATAGTAAGAAAATATATATATTTTAAAAAATATTTCATTAAGGAGCGAAGAATTTATGAAATTTTGCTCTAACTTTTTATAAAAATATAAATATTTTTATTTTTTAATATATTTTTGAAATAAAGCTTTTTTTTTGTATAGTTTTGTTGATATTTTTTTGAAAATTTATTAATTGATTGAATAAAAAGAATTTCATTATTACATATTAAAAAAATTAATTAACTAAAATAATAAATTAATTGCATCGAAATATTGTTCGGTGAAATATATATATATATATATAAACATATATATGCTTATGAAACTCTTTTTAGAAAATTAAAAATCCTTATAAAGAAGAGAGATGAATGTGAGGTTTGAATTGTTAATTAATTTTATTATAAAGTAAGGTTATTAATAAAATGATTAAATATTTGACCGTTACTTTTTACAGCTACTTTAATAACTTTTGCCTACCCTTCCTTCCTGACATGTGCCAATCTACCTCAATCCATCCATCCATCCGATTATATTAATTTCTTTTACCAAAAATTACATGAATATTATAGTAAAAATAATAGTACGCAAAAAAGGGCCTGAAAAAAATAAAACCCATCATGGTCTGAGATTCCGTCCAGTCCACCTGATAAAGAAACATATCTAAATAAAAGATTTTTAAGAAAATTAATTTTTATTTTTTAAAAACACTTTATAATATTTTACATTTTTAATATATGTTTAGGATATGTTTAATATATTAGATAAATATTTTTAAAAGTGAAATATGTTTTAAATTGAAAATTAAAAAGTTATAATTTAAAAAAATATTTTTGAAAAAAAATATTTTTTATTTTTTAAAGCATTTTAAAAAAAATTCCAATATATTTTTTCAGTAAATTCTACCTAACCAAAACTTGCAGAAGTTTTACTATTGAATAATACTTGATCCTATTTGGTCTGATACATATATATTTATTTATATATATATATATTTAAAAAATTAAATATAATCAGTAAACCTTATAATATTTAAACTTTTAGATTTATTTTAACCAATAGATCATACAATTTTAAAATTCTGTCAGTCAATACGTAACTTGAGTAATTTTATTAAATTTATGTTACAAGATATTTATATTTTAAACTATCTTTCACTAAATTTTTTTATATTTGATATATTAATTCGGTATAATAAAAATTGAATTAAAAACACAAATTTGACATCCATATTGTTAAAATTAATAATTAATATTTGATAATATATATAAGAAATATATATTAACATATTAATAATGTTGTTAAATATTTATAATAAATTACAAAAAACGTTTACGGGATTTTATATTTTGAGTAATAGTACTGCTAAATCTTATTAGTAACAAAAAAGAATTTTTTTAACAGCATCATGCATATGGTGTGGGCAATTTTCGGTTAACCGTCCAAATATTCAGTTCGGTTAATTGATATTATTAAATTTGATTTGATTCGATTAAAAAATTTTAATCAATTTGATTAATGGTTAACTGATTCGATCGATTAACTGATAACTAAAATTTTTTAAAAATATAATTTTTATTTAATTATTTATTAATTTATTAATTTTTTATTATAAATATATTTTTATTGTAAAATAAAGTTATTTTTTATTTAGTTTTTAAATAAATTTTATTTTATTATTTTATTATATTAATTTTTTATATTAAATAAAATTTTTTATTATATAATAAAAAATTTTAATCGGTTCGGTTAATTATTGAACCGACCGATTTAATTTGATTAATTAACCGAACTGATCGAAACTCAAAATTGATCGGTTCGGTTGAAAAAGTTGGCTTTTAAAAAATTCGGTTAAAAATTAGTTTGGTCGATTAATTAACCAACTGACCGAATGCCACCCTTGTATATATGGAATTTATAAGGGATTATTTTCAGTAATGATGTTTGTTTTTTCTTTAAAATTTGTCAATTTTTTTTATTTAAGGAATGTTAAGCATACTATAAATCCCACTTAAAAATAGAATGTTGAATGAATTTATATATATAATTAGGTTCTCCAATTTCAATAGCTTGCTTTTGAGATTAGCTCTCCCAATAATATATAAGCTCTCAATATTTCTACACAGTATCAGAGCAAAAAAATAATATTTATATCCATCTTTTACTATAATTCAGACTGTGATTTTTCTTTCAATTTTTGATATATTTCGGGTTTAATATCCTTTTAATTCTTATCCCATGGTGAATTTTATTCGCTCGATGATAAATTTTCAAAATTTATTTTTCGTCTGGTATGAGATGCTCCTCTAACTTTCAAATCTCTTAATCTTGGGCTTATCAAAAACGTTTCTTGGCTTAATTGTCACTTGATGGGGCTATTGAGCATATATACTATAATTTTGTAATACCAATAATTTTAGATACAATTAAATAAGTAATATGGAGGGTTAAATAATGTGATAAAAGAGAGAGATATATAGTATATACCTAATATATATATAATATATACATTTTCATAAAAAGATAAAATTAGGTAAAAAAGTTAAAAGTCAAAAGTAAATAAATTTAAAATATATATAATAAACTAATTATGGGTGGAAGAAAAGAAAAATATCTAGTATTTAATTTTTAATTAATATATATATATATATGTGTGTGTGTGTGTGTGTGTGTGTGTGGTTAGAGAAAAAACTATAACCAATTTAAGTCTTTTTCTTCTTCTTCTTCTCCATCAAATTCAGCCACCATAGCAAGGGACAGGATTTTGTTTCATCACCCGCACCAAATTTCTTAAAGATTTCAAAGAATTCAAGGTAGTTTTGAAGAATAATAAAGTATTTGGTATGTTTTCTTTAAATTTAAGTGTAGGCTTTCCTTGAATTTAAGAATATGTGATTTTTGGGTTTAAGATAGAAATGTTTATAATTTAAGAAATGGGTTGCTATGAAGTTATTTTGATTTGTATGCTATGATTTTAAGGTTGGATGATGAAAATAAGTTTGGTAGAATGAAGTTTGGGAAAGATAGTAATGGAAAAATTAGGGTTTTGGTAGAAATTGGGTAGAAATGGTAAAATTGATGCTTGCTTTGAATAAAATGGGTAGAAATATGATACTAATGACATATTTCTACTTATTATTTAGTTTATGAGTGTATAAAATGAAGTTGCCCAAGTGAGAAAGGTTAGGGCTTTGGAAGAAGTAAGGGTTGGAGTGCAAATTAGACTTGATTTTGGATCTTCTAATGGTTAGTACATAATTTATCAACATTTAAATTGAAAATTCATGGTTGATATCATTCTCATTGGTGCACTTTGAAGGACTTTGTATTTCCTTTAAAGTGACATTGTGTATGAATGCATTCATTCTTATTAAAGATGTGAATTGTGCATTAGTTTATGCCTAAAGACTATAGTTTTATGATAAATGACAACGTTTTATATAATGTGTTGAAAAATACGAAATGTGGAGGTGATCATGGTTTGATTTGATCATGAGAAATATGTAAAAATTGTGAGAAATGAAGTGATAAACGGGATAAAAATATATAATATTGTTGTGTGTGTTTGCCTTGTACAATTATATGTTCCAGAATATTGAGGTTGGTACTGTCGAGTTGGCATGCCAACAATACATTAGGACATTAATTATGCCTTCGGACAAGAGACACTAGTGTCATTAGGAGGCGGCCTTCGGATGGTATGATATAACACTTCACCTTCGGTGTCGTAGAGGACTCACCTTCGGACAGTATGATATAACACTTAGATCTTCGGTGTCGGACCTTCGGATCACGATAGGCCAAATTAATATTTCTAGAACTTGGATAGTGTAGGAATTTGTTGAACCCAATATATGTTATTGTGATGTATTGGTAAGTGTTATGAAATAATGAATGTTTCAAATATGTAGCGTGAAGCATAATGAATTTTTGATGCCTTGAGAAAATATATTATTTTTAAATATTTATTGTTATCAAAGTGTGTACCACTAATTATATTATATATTGTACATGTGTCAGTACTGCAGAGTAGAGAGATTTTGATAGACCAGAGCAAGCCTAGACTGTAGCATATAGCGTGGATAAAGTTTTGCTATGAGACCAATCTAGTTGAGACTGCATGCATGTATAAATTTTATTTTCTATATACTTTAGTTTTGTACAGTCTTTATTTATTATATGTATATTAACCATGTTTTGAGGGATATTATGTATATATATATATATATGTTTATGATGGGTGTTATTTAAATTAAGAAACTTTTGGATGTAAATTAATGAAAAAGTGATTTTGAAATGAAATGTTTGGTGATAATTGTAGCAATGTTGGACGTTGAAGGAAATCATTTTTTGGGAGTGTTTTTTTTTCTTCAATGTAGGTTGTGTAATTTTAATTGTGAGATTTTAATGAAATTATAGACAAAATTCTAGTGAATATTTTTCAGAGATTTTCTTTTATAAGTTTAAATTTAGTTTTAATATTGAAATAAGAGGTTATTACAGATATTTAAGGTGACATTCTTATATTTATATGCGTACTTTATGTATACGAGATATATATTATAAATATATAGGATATAAGAGTATTACAAATTTCACATTCATTAAAAAATAAAATATTATATGAGCTTATATATAATTGGACTCTTTAATTTCAATAGCTAGTTTTTTATGTTAGCTCTCTTTAAAATATATAAGTTTTCAATATTTTTATAAAAAAATTATTGAAATCATATATTAGACTGTATTGGGTGTATGAATACTTATTTAAAACATATCCAACCTTGATAGAGATTTAAACTTGATTATTTGGTTCAAATCGAGTTTGAGACCAAGGAAATTATATTATTTATCGGATTTTTAATTTTTTTTATTTTTTCATTATCATTTTTGTTGTTTAATAAAAATATAAAATAAAACTATATAATAAACTTATAATAATTTGACAATAAATTTATAAAAATTATTATATTTATAATAGACTTATAATAAACTCATAATAAACTCATAATAAATTTCATATATACTTAAAGTTCATAAATATATCAATAATTAAAAAATTAATATATTTAATAATATTTTTTAAATTAATAAATTTATAATGTTGCGAAGATTTTATGGCAATTTTATTAAAAAAAAAATCCAACATCAAAAGTGTCTAAGGCCTGACCATACGTTGGGATGAGCAAGTGTAATGATAAATGCTTATTATTAGTTAGGTGTAGATTTAAAAATTGTAAATTTTTTTAATATTTTATTACATATTTTTTTATAAATAAAAAGAAAAAAATATACTATTAGTGTATGAACTTATCTGTTTTTTCTATTTTAGTGTCTCTGCAATTGTTTTAGCCAATTTAGTATCTATACTTCATTACTGATCAATATATAAGTGTCTCTGATAATTTTACTCAAAAATCCAGTCATGACCAACCTTTTGGATCCCATTTTTTCTGTAAAAATTGCCACGTCAGATCAATAAAGATTATTTAACAAAAATACCCTTTACTCCGAAATTCCACAAATAAAAACGAGTTCTTTCCCTAACTCAGAAAAATTTTCTTTCCTCTTTATATTTTCACAGTAGCTGAAGGAGAAGAAGTATTTGAAGAAGATTGTAGTAGATGGATGAAACTCCTAGGTGTGCATGTGGAGAGCAAAAAATAATAAGAACTTCTTGGGCACCGAAAAATCCAAAGAGGAGGTTCTAGTCGTGCAACAATTTGTCTTGCGATCGAACATTTGATTGGTTTGATTGCCCATTGAAAGATGAGAAATCAAAGAAAATCATTTATGGATTAGTGAATAGCAAATCAAGACTGGAGTTGGAGTTGAAAAGCAGTATTGAAAGAGAAAGATGATTATGGGTTACTATAGTCTTATTGGTATTAGTTATAATCTTCAAGGTAATTTTGTGATTTCTTATTGTTTAGGGTGATTTTATTTGGTTTTGGGGATGATGTAAGGGGATTATTGTAGTTGGTTGTTCTTGGCCTTTATAGTTTTATGGACGATGTAGAGGGGGACTGATGTAGTTAATTGTTCTTGGGCTTTTGTATTTTTGTACTGATGTAGTTGGTTTTGTATATTGAGGTTGATTTGGGGTCATAAATAACCTCAAATTATGAAAATGTAACTTGGATTGCTAATGTTGTATTTTGACTATTCAATGAATGAATTATATTTATCTTAACTTCACATTGATGTTTGCATTTGAATTGAATTAAATTTTAATGTTATGAAGTAATGTGATTTTGAATTCTAGAAATGCAGAAGCATAAAGAAAAAATATGTAGTTTGTAAGCTAATTCTATATTGATTAAGTTCAGGTGTGTATATACTATGATTGAGATGTAAATAGTATAATTTGGGTGCTGCTATAACTTCTACAATGTAACTGTATGTAGTCTGCAATAATTGGTGGATTTGGTGATTGAATGAGAAATGAGAAATGTAGCAACAAGAGATTTAAAATGAGAAATGAGAATGAGTCCACATTTGGTGTGAAAATACACTAGAAGCAGATCACATTTTGTTTGAAAAACAGTAGCAATAAGAGATTTGATTACCAAACTAACAACAGTAGCAATGACAACAATAAACATCTGCACTAACAACATCTGCAGTAAAGTAATCCCAATCACTACACTAAACACCATCAATAGCAGTAAGATAATAACATCTACACTAACATCAGTAGTAAACTCCACTCATATGCACTAAAGCAATAATAAACACCCATCCCATAACTCTATCGCCCATCTGCACTAACATCAACAATAAAGACTCATTCAAACCTAGCAAACCCAAATATATCAGCAGACCACATTGGTACAGAAAAATTAGTTGCAACAAATACAACCTTTGCAAGGATTATAACAGCAGTGGAATAAGAATTAAAAAATAATATAGTTGCAATATTTAATCAATCAACAATAGTTATCATTCATTAGTTTAAATAAAATCCTACATTTCATACTTCACCAATTTATATCTTGAAAGACTTAATAAGTCATGATTCTTAGTTGCTACAATGATACAAAAAGTGCAATAAGATACAAATAAACATAACACATAATGTTCCTCTACTTTTTCTTCATTTTTTAGCCCTTCTTAATTGTAGTTGTCTTCTTGTCTTTAATTTTTCATCTCTTTCTGCTTGCAATTGTCTTCTTGTATTGTATCTTTTTTCACCCTTCATAAAACCCTTCAGCTTCATTCCCAAGTCTTATATTCCCCGTGGTTATAATTCTCTGCCTTTTGGTGTTAGATTGTCAAAAATTATAGCAAATATATCACTATAATGAATTATTATTTAAATCAACAATAACACAACTTCTTTCATCTAATTTTAATAATATTAACTTACATCTAATATAATGTTAGAAGTGGATGAATCATGATACACTCCAAACACATATGGTGATTGTGTGGAAATACTAGGAGGTTTCCATCTCTTGTTCACTTGAAAAGATAGTTGTGTAGCTTGCGAATATGTTAGCTTCCTCTTTCTTATATAAACATTTTTGTATTGTTCTGCATTTCTCTCTGGACTTTGAAAAAGCTGGCTTTAAAATTCCAACAGCAAGCTGACTTGAATTTCCAACAGTGTGCTACCAAAATTGCATACCAATAATACATTAGTTATCTAATTTCAAGTATTCTTATAAATTACAAGTGGATGAATGAATACATACCATTTTAGATTCGAGTTGGTGTTTGAGCAACTTGTTCTTGGCTTCCTATTAGTTACATTACTTGTCCTTCTATTTTGCTCTAGACATTTTCTTTTATTATACCTTGGCTGATAACATAATTGGCAAGTCATTTGCCTTCCTTGCCTAACTAGCTTATGTCCACTTGGTCTCTCTCCTTCTTCTTTTCTTTTATTTTTTGCAGGTATACTAGGCATCCTCCTATCTGGCGGTAGTTAGGATGGATCAACATCAAATCTTACCCAAAATTTTTTACTATTTAAACCCCCCATCATGTGTACATAAGCTAACTTATAGGTTTCTTTTCTAAAATAACTATGCACATAATCCTCAGGATGCTGACTTATATGATGTATTTTATAAATAACATGGCATTAAGGAATTTCAGTCAATTCTCACACTCATTAAGGGCATGTTCTCTAATTTAAATCCACTACATATGTATCCCCCTTATACTCTACTTCAAATCCGCTGTTTCTATTCCATAATAGATGACAATTACAACTTTCCACACAATTTTCATACAGTTTCTTCCTAATTCTTTGACCAAAGTCAGATGGCCATTTATCACATAAATTTATGTTTTCCCTAAGCCTATTCATCACAAATTTCTTGATAGCCTCCAACATAGTATAAATGTTCAATGATCTTGCCTCAAGTATTTTTTCATTAAATGCTTCAATTAAGTTATTATCAATAATAACACACTTTACGTGTTAAAGTATACTCTGCACTATTGTCTTAGGTGTGTTAAAAGCATGTCTTCAAACCCTTGAGAAGACAACTTCTTTAGCTCCTTCACTTTAGCTTCAAAGTCAGGTATGTTGTTTGACTTACAACACCTCCAGAACACCTTCTGCAATTCCTTATTCCTATGCCTCTTTCTTCAATTGGCATACAAATGTCTTGCACAACACCTATGCTCTGCTTGTGGTAGTACAATCTCAATAGCATCCATTAAACCCTACTAATTATCAAATTAAAATACCAGTACAAATTAATAGTTTAGAGATAAATTAATAGTATAAAAAAATAAAGCAACTGGTTAGTCACACTTACCTTTTGTTGGTCAGTTATTAGTGTCCAACCACTGCCATACTTCATTTCCTAGTCTCTGGGCAGCAATGTTATAAACCATGACCATGTAACCTTATTCTCAACAGTCACAACAACCCATGCCATAGGATACATTTGGTTGTTCCCATCTCTCCCAACAACAGCTAAAATCTCTCCTTTCACTTGGCCTTTAAAAAAACACCGATCCAAACCAAACACTCTCCTACATCATTTTTAAAACCCTTTCTTTAAGGCATCAAAATTTATATACAACCTTTCAAACACATGCATTTGATCTGGGCTATGTCTACTCACTTTCATTCTGTTGTACTTTCTGAATTGGATCTCTTAATTTCAGACAAGTAATCCCACAACCTTGAATACTCCTCTTTTAAATCTCCTTCCAACATTCACATTGTTAGCATTTTAGCTCTCTTAACAATTGTAAATGGTAGCTCCACCTTCAATTCTTACTTAATAATATGTTTTAGATCTACGAGTTGTAACATCCCGAATTCCGGATTGGTAAGAAATAGACAAAGAGGATATGATTTAGGCTTAGAACAAAGGAGCTTAGAACATGACCTAAAACTTGATCTCGAATTTCATCCAAGTTAATGACAGAATTAGAGAGTCTCAAAGAAGACTTAATTGTTTATTTGTGTCTTAGATAGACATATAACTTTAAATTACCCAATTTGGAGTTGTACAGAATAAGATATGATGGATTTAGTAGACAATGTACAAGCTGCCTCAGGACAGCATAGTAGGCTTGACTTCAAAGGACCGTCAAAAATCAGATATAGCTCGGATCGACCTGAAATGTTGACACAATGTAACCCCGGATGTCTAGTTTCAGTGGGAATAAGACTTACTTAATTTGGAGTTATGAGTAAAAAGATATTAATAAAGAAAGACAGCAAGGTTAGGAAGGGATATCAAAAGGACCTAAGTGAGAATTTCTCAAAAGTTAGGGACAACTATGTAAACTTAAAAATTAAGAGTCGGAAGTTCTTAATAATGCCCATATCCGACCCCGGAAGAATATTCTAGAGATTAATCGGGTCATAACCGTGGGTTTCAATTTTTCCCGAAAACGCACGGTTTAAAAGTTACAATCGAGTAATCGCCGGAGGGTATTTTGGTCTTTTCACACCTTAGACCATAGAAATTTCAACAAAAGATGGTGGAGAGGCCAAAATATAATTAAAAGAAAGTTAAGGGCTTGGGTTTTTAAATAAATGAAAGGAGGAGACATTTGGGCTAATGAAAATTTGCCATTTAAAAGTTATAATAAAGAAGAGAGAGAAAAGTGTGGACATTTGGCTTTAAAACATTCATTCATCCAAAAGTGACCATCATTTCTCCTATATATATATCATGGAAAGAAGAGCAAAATCTCTCTCTCCCACTTCAAACCTACGGCTTCCATAGAAAAGCACCAAAGAATTTCCAACTTTTGTCAAATTTGATTCAAGTTCAAGGTGAGTTTTAAGGTTTTCAAGTATGTAGAATTCAATTCTAGTATTAATTTTAAGTATTTATATATCTATTGGAAGATTGGAAATTAGGGTTCTTATGGTGGATTTGGGAAAAATTTAAGTAGTGATGAGATTAATTGATTAAATGGAAGAATCAAGATGTATAAAGTTTAATAAGGTTGGATTAGGGTTTCGGTTGAAAAGAAATGGAGGATAACTTATTATTTTAAATTTCTAAGGTTTATATTTAAGATTGTGTTCTTGAATATCTTGAAGGAAAAACAAAGATTAAGGAAGGAGAAGAAGGAAAAGTAAAAGGGAATTAAAGAGCAAGATTTGGTACTTTAACCATTGAACTCCTTTTGAAATTTTTCTGTTTTACAATTAGTAAAATGCTGTGACTTGTATGATTTTTAATTAAATATAGAAAAATTATCTTGAGTTTAATTTTGGATATGTTGTTGTTTAATAAGTCTAGTATTTGAGAAAAATAATTTGGAACCACATTGATTGAATTTAATTTACGGAATTTATAAAATTCAGAACTGCTGCCAGGATGCAGGCAACTGGAGCAGTCTGGTTGGGTGAACTACTTGACCAAGATTTTGTGTCCAGTTTGATCTAAAATTTTAAAGGAATGATTTTAAGATGCAAAACTAAATTCTGTAAAAATTTTAGAGTTTTTAGCCAAGTGGATTATTTTATACAAATTTTCTAAAACAAGGATCAAGTTGGGTCAAGAACCAGAGTTTATTGTTCATATGGAAAATTTTCATTATTAACTTGGTCAAAAACTTAGTGTGGGCGTTTTATCATTTTATTTTTAGTATTGAGTTTAATTATGATATGAAGAATAAATTAAGATGGAAAATATGTGAATACATATGATATATATGTGAGTATATGTGATATTTGTGTAAATATATATTGTATATACATGGAGAATATGTGGTATATATATACGAAGTGAATGGGTATATATGAAATGTTATTTATGCTCTACTCGATAAATGGGTAAAATCGGTCTAGAATGGGGGTTTGGCATGCCATCCTACCGGCAGTACTGTCTTAACGGCTTCAGTCGGGATATTACTTACGCGCGAGCGGTTATATCGTGTGAGGTCAAGATCATGGCAACTAGTCGTGTGAGACCAAGACCACACAGTTATTCTATATCGTGTGAGACCAAGACCATGACAATTATTCGTGTGAGGTCAAGACCACGCGTAACTCTATATGAGGCCTCATTTCGAGATCGGTGTATTCATAATTACCTAGTGGAGCATATTAACTCGTAATTATAATGAAGTTATATTACATGTTGTTTATATACAGAATGCGAATCTTAACTTAATTAGAAAATATAAATATGATGATTGTATGAAAATAGTTTAATTATGCAGTATTCTACTTTTACATGTGTTTCAACAAACCTTCCTTGCACTATTTATATTCGGCAATGGTTAAAGTACCCACTAAGCAATGCTTAGCGAGTTTAGTTTCTTCTAAACTCGTAGGTTATTAGCAAGGAGCCAGTAGCGAGCAGAGGAGTCCTGTGATTTGTCGGTCATCAACAAACTTAAGTGGTGCTCTTTATTTTGTATTCTGGTATTAGAAACTGTCATGTACTTATTTGAATAATACAAAGAGATAACTTGATGTAACATGTAAATCTAGTAATGTATAATAACTGTATGGTTTTGAATTGAGTTGGGTTGTGAATATAGAAGTGTGAATTCTTCTTGCAGGATTGTAGTTGCGGTTATAAGGGTGGATTATTGGGAGTGTACTTGAGTTGAATTGCGAAACAAAATATTTTTCAAAAATAAGAAAAATCAGTTTTGTCGACACTTGGGACCTCCATTTTTAGGGGAGGTTATGGCAAATTTTTTTTTAAAAAATCTGCACTTAAAATTTGCTAAGTAAAATATTAAGACACAACCACCATGAGATAACATTCCGTCTTGGTCTATAAACGTAGGCTAAGATGGGGTGTTACATTTAGTGGTATCAGAGCATAGGTTTAGTCGATTCTGGGAGATAGGTAGTAAGTAAGTAACTATGTGTGCCATGTAAGATAAGGTAAGGAGAAAGTTATATGATGAATAGGTAGATGTACATGTCAGATAAGAATTGATAATTGAGTTATATGTTGATGAACTAAGCAGATAATTATTTATGTCAATATAGGATGTCTCTATATTCGTGGAACGAAACGTAGAATCACAAGCTATGTGTAATTATATGTAAGAATTATGCATGAATAAGTAAGTTTCGGGGCGAAACTTAAATTAAGGGGGATAGAATTGTAACATCCCGAATTCCGGATTGGTAAGAAATAGACAAAGAGGATATGATTTAGGCTTAGAACAAAGGAGCTTAGAACATGACCTAAAACTTGAGCTCGAATTTCATCCAAGTTAATGATAGAATTAGAGAGTCTCAAAGAAGACTTAATTGTTTATTTGTGTCTTAGATAGACGTATAACTTTAAATTACCCAATTTGGAGTTGTACAGAATAAGATATGATGGATTTAGTAGACAATGTACAAGCTGCCTCAGGACAGCATAGTAGGCTTGACTTCAAAGGACCGTCAAAAATCAGATATAGCTCGGATCGACCTGAAATGTTGACACAATGTAACCCGGATGTCTAGTTTCAGTGGGAATAAGACTTACTTAATTTGGAGTTGTGAGTAAAAAGATATTAATAAAGAAAGACAGCAAGGTTAGGAAGGGATATCAAAAGGACCTAAGTGAGAATTTCTCAAAAGTTAGGGGCAACTATGTAAACTTAAAAATTAAGAGTCGGAAGTTCTTAATAGTGCCCATATCCGACCCCGGAAGAATATTCTAGAGATTAATCGGGTCATAACCGTGGGTTTCAATTTTTTCCGAAAACGCACGGTTTAAAAGTTACAATCGAGTAATCGCCGGAGGGTATTTTGGTCTTTTCACACCTTAGACCATAGAAATTTCAACAAAAGATGGTGGAGGGGCCAAAATATAATTAAAAGAAAGTTAAGGGCTTGGGTTTTTAAATAAATAAAAGGAGGAGACATTTGGGCTAATGAAAATTTGCCATTTAAAAGTTATAATAAAGAAGAGAGAGAAAAGTGTGGACATTTGGCTTTAAAACATTCATTCATCCAAAAGTGACCATCATTTCTCCTATATATATATCATGGCAAGAAGAGCAAAATCTCTCTCTCCCACTTCAAACCTACGGCTTCCATAGAAAAGCACCAAAGAATTTCCAACTTTTGTCAAATTTGATTCAAGTTTAAGGTGAGTTTTAAGGTTTTCAAGTATGTAGAATTCAATTCTAGTATTAATTTTAAGTATTTATATATCTATTGGAAGATTGGAAATTAGGGTTCTTATGGTGGATTTGGGAAAAATTTAAGTAGTGATGAGATTAATTGATTAAATGGAAGAATCAAGATGTATAAAGTTTAATAAGGTTGGATTAGGGTTTCGGTTGAAAAGAAATGGAGGATAACTTATTATTTTAAATTTCTAAGGTTTATATTTAAGATTGTGTTCTTGAATATCTTGAAGGAAAAACAAAGATTAAGGAATGAGAAGAAGGAAAAGTAAAAGGGAATTAAAAAGCAAGGTTTGGTACTTTAACCATTGAACTCCTTTTGAAATTTTTCTGTTTTACAATTAGTAAAATGCTGTGACTTGTATGATTTTTAATTAAATATAGAAAAATTATCTTGAGTTTAATTTTGGATATGTTGTTGTTTAATAAGTCTAGTATTTGAGAAAAATAATTTGGAACCACATTGATTGAATTTAATTTACGGAATTTATAAAATTCAGAACTGCTGCCAGGATGCAGGGCAACTAGAGCAGTCTGGTTGAGTGAACTACTTGACCAAGATTTTGTGTCCAGTTTGATCTGAAATTTTAAAAGAATGATTTTAAGATGCAAAACTAAATTCTGTAAAAATTTTAGAGTTTTTAACCAAGTGGATTATTTTATACAAATTTTCTAAAACAAGGATCAAGTTGGGTCAAGAACCAGAGTTTATTGTTCATATGGAAATTTTTCATTATTAACTTGGTCAAAAACTTAGTGTGGGTGTTTTATCATTTTATTTTTAGTATTGAGTTTAATTATGATATGAAGAATAAATTAAGATGGAAAATATGTGAATACATATGATACATATGTGAGTATATGTGATATTTGTGTAAATATATATTGTATATACATGGAGAATATGTGGTATATATATACGAAGTGAATGGGTATATATGAAATGTTATTTATGCTCTACTCGGTAAATGGGTAAAACCGGTCTAGAATGGGGGTTTGGCATGCCATCCTACAGGCAGTACTGTCTTAACGGCTTCGGTCGGGATATTACTTACGCGCGCGCGGTTATATCGTGTGAGGTCAAGATCATGGCAACTAGTCGTGTGAGACCAAGACCACGCAGTTATTCGATATCGTGTGAGACCAAGACCATGACAATTATTCGTGTGAGGTCAAGACCACGCGTAACTCTATATGAGGCCTCATTTCGAGATCGGTGTATTCATAATTACCCAGTGGAGCATATTAACTCGTAATTATAATGAAGTTATATTACATGTTGTTTATATACAGAATGTGAATCTTAACTTAATTAGAAAATATAAATATGATGATTGTATGAAAATAGTTTAATTATGCAGTATTCTACTTTTACATGTGTTTCAACAAACCTTCCTTGCACTATTTATATTCGACAATGGTTAAAGTACCCACTAAGCAATGCTTAGCGAGTTTAGTTTCTTCTAAACTCGTAGGTTATTAGCAAGGAGCCAGTAGCGAGCAGAGGAGTCCTGCGATTTGTCGGTCATCAACAAACTTAAGTGGTGCTCTTTATTTTATATTCTGGTATTAGAAACTGGCATGTACTTATTTGAATATTACAAAGAGATAACTTGATGTAACATGTAAATCTAGTAATCTATAATAACTGTATGGTTTTGAATTGAGTTGGGTTGTGAATATAGAAGTGTGAATTCTTCTTGCAGGATTGTAGTTGAGGTTATAAGGGTGGATTATTGGGAGTGTACTTGAGTTGAATTGTGAAACAAAATATTTTTTAAAAATAAGAAAAATCAGTTTTGTCGACACTTGGGACCTCCATTTTTAGGGGAGGTTATGGCAAATTTTTTTTTAAAAATCTGCACTTAAAATTTGCTAAGTAAAATATTAAGACACAACCACCATGAGATAACATTCCGTCTTGGTCTATAAACGTAGGCTAAGATGAGGTGTTACACGAGTTTCATTGACTTAATGCATGTAAACTTATGTAAGTAGATACATGCTAGCCATTTAGCAGTAACTCTTCTGTTTTTCTATGAAATAGAGCAATTATGCTCATTCACAAGGGTCTTCAATTGGTAATTTTTATGGCACTGTTAAATGAGGAATACAATAACCATGGGCAATTGTTCTTCATACATACTGCTCTAATTTTCTCCTTAGTATTCATAACAAACTTAGTTTTGTGCCTTTCTTGGATGGTATATCTGGTCGCAACTTTTTTCAATTCCCTAGGACTACTAAATGTCATGTCCAAATTGAAACTGATCTTTTCAGCTTTAGTATTGAAAGATGGGAACTTGCTTCTCCTCTTAATTGCATGGTCATCATCACTGCCATCAGTATATACACAACTCCAATCTTCATCACCCGATTCAAAACATATATCCAAGCTAACCCTTCCTTCATCTCCTTCTTCTGCTATATGCTCAAACACCGGTGGCCGTTGTCCACTTACATAATCGATATTTCTAGCTTGTTTACCTGCTCCAACAATAGTCTTTCTTTTATTTTTTTTTTGCTTCCCTTAAGACCTTTCTTTACTCTTGCGGTTCATCATCATCATCATAGAGATCTTCACAAAAAATATAATCCTCAACTTCACTATCTGCACTCCAGTCGTCTCCATTGGAAGGATCATATTCATCTTCAAACTCTTGATTATCATTCAACATTGCATTTAATGTTCAATGGTTAAACTTACTGCATAAATATAAAATGAAAAATAAAAATAAATAGCTCTACAAAATAGCATATCTCCATCATTATTTGCATTCATATCCCTGTAAAATCTATTGATATTTTGACCAGATCTCCCAACTTCAACATCCCTTTCTTTAATGATGACTCTATCAGTTACAGTACTTTCTACATTAGGGCAATATTTACTAGGATCATTGCTTTGTCCCCTAAGACTCTTTTCTAGAATGGATCCTAAAATTTTATCTAGTAAATAATCTTTATAACCAAAATTACCAAATGCACTACCCAATAAAGTATTAATCTCCTCATTTAATGATGGTTGAGTAACTGCTTCCTCTCCAACAAATACTCCAGCATCTAAACCAACCTTATGAATTGCCTCACCCATCACACTCTGGTCCCTCTTAGATGAATCCTTGCTAGCCTTACCAACTTTAGTAACTCCTTTATGTAAATCACTACCTTCAATTATTGTTGAACTCCAACCAAAGTCATGCTCTAGAGAAACTTCAGCCTTATCATATTTGGTCAAAAGTTGTAGAAAAGTGTTGCTAGTCTCCTTACAAAGCAATATCAGACCCTTTGCTAAACTTGTATTGGGTTTTCTAAAATGGACATTTTCAATTTTCAAATCCCCGACAAATCCTGACAAAATCCTTAATTCTGAATTGAATTTTCATCTATTCACCCCCATGTATTTCACTTTTTTTTTCTTTATTTATCAGTTAAAAAAAGCTCTCCATAATGAACATTAATAGCTTTGACATCCCTCGTTCTACCAATAACAAACAATAAACCATAACTTGCTGTTAAAAAATTTAACAAAGTGAGAGAAAGATTCCAACTTTAAAGATTTTTTAAACAATAATGAATTAAAAAAAAAGGCCCAAAACTTGAATTACGGAGATAACGATAACAAATTACTTTCCACACATACAATAACATTTACAGAGATAACATATATTGCATAAACCCATCACCTTCGCTTTTGATGATCAAGCAATTATCACCTCAGAAAGGCCAGTCTTCCCTTTTCGATAACTTTAATTCTAGTTTTACTTAGGGTTAATCTGTGATAAAGAATTTGGTGCTTGATATGAATTGAAGCAGTTAGACAAAGTTAACAAATGAAGATGAAATTTTCAGCTCTATTACTGAAATTGAAAACGAAGCAAAAATCCATAAGCTGAAGGAAAAATCTCTAAGCTTAAGTGAAAATCCATAAGCTACGGTCTTCAATTTTGCTCAATAAATGAGGGCATTTCAGTAAGTTTATCTTTATTGATCTGACGTGGCAATTTTTACAGAGAAAATGGGACCACAAAGCTTGGTCATCACCGAATTTTTGAGTAAAACAACCAGAGACACTTATATGTTGATCAGTAATAAAGTACAGATACTAAATTAGCCAAAAAAAATTATAGAGACGCCAAAATAGAAAAAACAGACAAGTTCAGACACCAATAATATAATTTTTTCAAATAAAAAAGTTATAGTCTGACTTATCCGTGACTAACAAGCTAGACAAAACTATCAAAGTCCACAGTGTAGTTGCTCTCTCTAGTTTGTTTTTTTTAGCAAATACTTTATTTTTCTTTTATTTGCGGTATCTTTGTCCAACACTTCACATTATAGCATGGTTAATTATATAAATCAATTTGTTAAACTAAATTATAATGATTGAAGTATGAGTAATTTCAAATTTGAAAAAAAAATATAAGAATATGACTTACTTAATATAGAAATAAACTTTTTAACTTTAACAACTAGTTTTTACATCAAGCAATCCAAAATTTATATTAAAAAAATTAATATGAAAATTTAGTATGGTATTAGAATTGATACACTTATTTAGATGGTTCGAACAATGATTATAGAAATATATAACTATATTCTTAGATGATGTAGACAGTAACTACCGTGTACTTATCAAGTATCAATTAGATAGTTGACATTTGAAAAAGAGTATTAAACTATCCTATAATGATTAAAGTATGGGTAATCTAATATCTTAAAAAATATATGTAAGAATGTAACCTACTTAATATAAAAATGGGCTCTCCAACTTTAACAGTTAGTTTTTATGGTTGATTCTCTAGATCTTTATTAAAAGGGAAGAAATTAATATGAAAATTTAAAATAATTTAACCTTTATTATTATTGCTAACTATGTTTTAGACCAAAAACTAAAAAGAAATCTACTCAAACAAAGTCCATAATAAATTTTTGCAATTTAAAATCTAAAATCACTTTTGAAAGGAAAAAAGCTTATATTTAAAACCTTTTTTTTTAAAAAAAATCAACTTTAAACAAAAAAAAAAAAACGATAAAAATTTATATTATATTAACCCAAAAGTATTTTATCTAATCTCAATTAACCCAATTAAAAAGATTCTTAATTTAAAAAGCAGTTGTTATGGCTAGAAAGTTGTAATACCAAATCAATCTTTTATGGATAATTCATACTTAAATATGTTGAATGGGGAACATGGTTCAATTTGGTTAGTTTGGAGTAAATTATTCTAATTAAATTAATTATATCGGTTTATTATATCCGAATAAATAAGTTTGAAAATTACCCAAATCAATACTATTAAATTTCAATATAAATAATCAGTTTGAGCTAAAAGGCAAAAAATATTTTAAAGAAAATAAAAATTAATAATTATATAAGATCAAATTATTTTATAATACGAAATTATATGCAAAGTGGTATATGATAAACAAAAATAAGATAAATTCTATTTTAAATGAAAAAAAAATTTATATCATGTAACAAAACTCAATTTAAAAACTAAAAAAGAGAAAAATCCTAAAAGATTAATATATATATAAATTGATTCGAGTTGTTCAAGTTTGTCAAGGTATAAAACTTGCGAATCTCACATTCAAATTATGAAATTTCTAATTTCTTGAAGTAACTTTTATAGTATAGAGTGATAATAGGTAAAGTACTCCCATAATTTATTCTATTTAAATCTAGACTTATTTAAATTTAAATTACCTATATATTTGTTTTAAATCCGATTATAATTATTATTTTTCTATTCATATTAATATTAAATCTGTTTAATATTATCTGTTTAAGTATATGTTATGTATATAAATTTGAAAATATTATAAAATTATAATTTTTTAATTAAATAATTACAAATAAAAATTTAATATTAACATAATTTTCTTAAAATAATTTTATACTACACAATCTTATAATTAAAATAAAATACAATAATTATGCAATTAAATACAACTAATATGTATATAATTAGGTTCAAGCAGTAGATAACTACTAGTATATACATGACCTAGACTAAAACTCATCACATTCACATATATAAAGTAAAAATACTACTTATACTTGCCTAAATCCATTTACAAACTACTTATATTTTATATAAATAGTTGAGTTGGATAGGATATAGAATACTTGATCCACTGCCAACTCAAGTATAGTTCTTCTATACTTGCTAACTAATGTGGTGTGATTTTTCTATAATTATCTTTATTACAAATGGATTCTCTTTAAAAATAAATTTTGATAATAGATTTAAGGTAATGTACATTTTTTTACATTATTGAAATTGAATCTAAATGTATTTTTCTTTATATAATTGATATTTTATTTTTGAATTTTTTTAATATGACTTTAGTAGCGCGTTATTTAAAAGTTAATCTTGAGCTAATTTTAGACAATTAGAGTTAATTTTATAACTTTATTTAATAGTGTTCATATTTTTACTTAGCACTTTTAATTAAAAAATTAAGATTCTTGATTATTTTTTTAATTCTAAAATTTTAGGTTTATTTTTGAAAAAATACAATGCAACACTCTTGTAATATTTTTTTTTAAACTCAGATAATTCATAAAAATTTAGACATCAATATTTACTAAGTAAAATAATTAGTCTCAATAAAAATAAAAGATTTAAAATTAAATACATAGTTCATGTGCTATTTTGATATTTTTAAAAAGTTTGTGAGAAAAATAAAAAAAATATGTTAAAGTTCATGCATTTTTTTATAATTAAACTATTTTTTGTTCACTTTAACATTTCCATGTCTGCAACAAAAAGCGACATGTCAGGAATTTTATAGATCAAATTGATTTTTTTAGTAAATATGATAAAAATAAAATAAAATTTATGGTTTATATGCTCCTGACATTTTGAAAAGTTTATGACAAATTCAAAAAAGGCTAAAGTTCATGTATATATATATAAATATATTTGGTAATTAACCTTAAAAAAAACTATCTTCCATGGCAATAAAAAATTAATCATTCTTACTGTGCCTATAATAAATGTATAAAGCTCTCTTTGAGTTTCTATCCAATTCGTTCCATTTAAAACCAACCTAAAATAGCGAATTTCATTCTAAACGGAATGGCAACCCAGAAAAAGACTGCTTGTGTGATTGGTGGCTCTGGGTTTGTGGCTTCTTTGCTGGTGAAGTTGTTGCTTGAGAAGGGCTATGTCGTCAACACAACTGTTAGGTTGATTTGCTTGCTTTCCAAAATATCATTTGTAACTCAAAACTTTCTTTATTTCCCCTCCGATTTTTCATATTATTATATATAATATATGCAGAGAATGAGAAAAAGATCTCAGACCTCATTAAACTAAAAGAATTGGGGGAACAAAGAATATTTGGAGCTAATTTGAAAAATGAAGAAAGTTTCAATGCTCCCATACAAGGATGTGAAATTGTGTTCCATGTTGCGACTCCTGTTAATTTTGCTTCTCAGGATCCAGAGGTAACTTCTTTTTATTATCCTCAGTTTCTACCTAATCCTGATAGTATTTCTTATTTTTACCTTTCTGCTCTAGAGTTTCTAAATAACATTTTTTTTTATTTTAATTTTTTATAATAAGATGAAATTTTTACTGATATACTTTTTAATAGGAAAAAACATATTTATGAAATGAAAACTATCTAAAATAAACTCAATGACCCAATTAGATATATCCACCCTATAAACATCTCAAAATATGTAAAAAAAAACCCCAAAACCTCATATTACAAGATTTCAAAAAACGTCCCAAAGACAAAATTGACTATGATATTTTCTTACATTAGCAAAATACAATACCCATGAAATCAACATTTTTTATACTAATTATATATGAAGAGAATGACATCTAGAATTTGAATTTGAGATTTAAGTGAGAGTAACACATATTATTAGTCATTAAACCACACATTGGTGGTTGCTAAATAGCTTGAGTATAGATATATAAATCTATTTTTAAATTTTATTCTTTATTTTGTCACTTTATACTATGTTACATGCGATATTATGTGGTATATATATAATGTGTGAAAATAACATTATAAAATATAATATAAATATACATTAATTAAAAATTTTATATAATTAATTCCCTTAATATAAATAGAGATCAATGAATAAAAATTTTGATAAGAATTTTTAAGTAATTAGTAATTTTCACTATACCATTTATGATAGTGTAAATCTTATTTTTGTTTAGAAAATTAGAAACTCTTTAAATTTTGCCACTGTGATTCCAAACATTACAACTTGTATTTAAGTTCTCCTAAAATTTTAGTTCTATAAAATTGAAATAATAATAATACAAATAGAGATATATATTAATTTTATTTTTGTTTACTATGTTATCTATCAAAATTCAAAATCATGTTTCATAGTTTTCAGTTGCCATTGTTGTGCCTTTTTATATGATTCTTTCAAAAAAGTGTTATTTTGATAATTTATTTTTTTATTTTTAATTTTTGAAGTGTATTTATTCTTCCCATGGTGATGATGGACATACTTGCTAAAAAATTATTAATTAACGTAGGTTAATATAAACTTGAAAATTTAATAAGTAACTTCAAACAAAACATTTTCAACTGATCTTAAAAAAATAATAAGTCTAACTAATTTAGAGTGGAACAAAAAGGTTTATATTGTAGTATTTTCTGCATATGCGAAAGCTTGATAAGTTACAATAGGAAATGAAATTTTAAAAATTAAAATAATTAATATAAATTTAAAGGTTTAATTGATAAAAAATTAACATTATCTATTAATAATACATGATTTTAATTACTAAATGAATCCTTAAATAAAAAATTTATTATTTTGTTATAATTTCTTTTTCCATCATCATCAATTCTTAAGAAAATAATTTACTTGTTCTAAATAAAAAATAATTATTTGTTAATATTATCTAATAACATATTAAATTGATAATATTATTTTAATTACTTATAAGTATTATTTTAATAATAATAATACTTATTATTATTATTATTTTCAAAAAAATATATGATAATAATTAATATGTATTATTAAAAATACTAATTAGTAGTGTTAGCTAATAATAAACAATATATTATTTGATTTACCTATCAATATATATTATTCAATAATATTTGTTAGTACCTAATAAATTGGATTTATCATATTATTTCGATTCCTTATTAGTATAATTTAATGGTAAATAATATACTATTTCAATTATTTATTAATATTATATAATAATAATTAATAAAATTTGATTACTTGTTAATTTTTATCTAGCAATGATTAATATATCATGTGCTTTTTATATTCATTTACTTTTAATTATAAATAACAAATATAATTTTTTTCATTTATATACATTATAGATTAAAAATTAATACTATTCAGACTTATGTTCGAATTCATATCTTTCGATTTCAAATGAAAGAATTAGCTAATCAACATTTTAAATGGTGAATATTATATTCTTTTAAAAAAAAGTATTGACTAATCATTTAGGTCAGAATTTAGTCCATCCTAGAAAATTGACAACATTGGCAATCAAAATGAAAATATTGGATTTTTTATAATAATTTTTCCTGCTTTTTTTAATTTAATAATTTTTCTATTTTTGTTTTGGGTATATACAGAATGATATTATTCAACCAGCAACCCAAGGAGTTCATAATGTTATGAAAGCTTGTGTGAGAGCAAAAACAGTCAAAAGGGTCATCTTGACATCCTCCGCTGCAGCTGTTTCAGTCAATAAACTCAAATGGAACAGGTCTGATCATGGATGAGAAAAACTGGACAGATGTGGAGTTCTTGACTGCTGCAAAGCCATCCACATGGGTAATTCTTGTGCTTAAGATTATAAATAATTTTTAGTAAATAATCTAATTGAATTCAAATGCAGGGTTATGCTTTTTCCAAGACTCTAGCAGAGAAGGCAGCTTGGAAATTTGCTAAAGAAAATAATATTGATCTAATTACTTCTCTCATGACTGGCCCTTCTCTTACGCCAGATATTCCTTGTAGTGTAAACCTAGCCACATCTTTGATCACAGGTGTTAATTCAACTAGAAACCTGAAATATATATATTAATTACATGTGCAGAGTGATGCCCTATTTTTTTCAATGTGATAGCATTTTTTTCATTTTTTTAAATGGCAGGAAATGAGTTTTTCATAAATGGATTGAAAGACATGCAAATGCTATCAGGTTCGATCTCAATATCTCATGTGGAGGATGTTTGTCATGCCCATATATTTTTAGCTGAGAAAGAATCAGCGTCCGGTAGATACATTTGCTGCCGTTTTAATACCAGTCTTACGGAACTTCCCGGTTCCTCAAGAAAAGATACCCTCAGTTTCAAATCCCGTCTGAGTAAGTCTATCTTTATAACTTCAAAAACAACTACAAACTTTTCTGTAATTACAAGAATTACTAATGCAAAAATCAATATTTTCTTAATTCGTTTCAATTAATTTCTTCAGTTTTGGAGATTTTCCTTCCAAGGCAAAGTTGGTTCTTTCTTCAAAGAAACTAATCAATGAAGGATTCAGTTTCAAGTATGGGATTGAAGAGACTTATGACCAAACTTTGGGGCACCTCAAGGATAAAGGAGTGTTGAATTGGAATTATGCTATTGGCAATATTTACTGTAGAGTCATAGACTAAAGATGCTCTTCTTTGGTTATATATAAATGTTTAATTACATAATAACCTTTTATATTGCCACTCTGAGGCAGCAATAACATCTTTACTCTGAGGAAGCAATAACATCTTTAAGTCCATCTATTACTCGAGGAATAGAATATTCAGAACTGTTGGAGAACTTCTAATTTTCAAATAAAACTAGTGAATTTCGTTGGTTCTATTAATGTTTGCTTGAATGTTAAAAGAAATTCCAATACTTCATATAAATAAAAAGACAAATAATCAAATTGAAGAGGAAGCCACTGACATGGATTTACCAAGAAAATATGATAAAACCATATTTTGCTCATTATTTTGGATTAATCTAACTTTGTTTTTATTGTTTTAAATTAAATTTGATCAATTTCCTTTGATGAGATAGAATTAATCTTCATGTTGAGATGTAAAATTTTATTGTTTTAAATTAAATTTGATCAATTTCCTTTGATGAGATAGAATTAATCTTCATGTTGAGATGTAAATTACAAAATATGAGTTTTAGTTGCAATTTATATAAAATTGGAGGAAAAAGGCAAAAATGGTAGAAGAAAACTTAAAGCCACGCCCATGGACTTCATCTTTAAGTTACCAGAGAAAAGAGGAAGAAAGAAACGAATATCCTTAAGGCAGCTGAAAGACACAGTCATTGAATTCCAAAACTACGACAGTGGATATCGTCTGCCTACTACCTTTGAAGAGAAGAAAAAAGACTAGAAGCTTCGGTGACTATCTCAATGCTACGGTCGTGGAACTCTAGAAGCATGACTGTGGAGTCCATTTCCTCTCTACTTTGAGAAGAATTTCATGAGCCAAATATATAAAGTTAAGAACGGTCATGGAGTCCCAAGGCCATAACTGTGGAAGAGATATGGCGATTGAAAATTCGATTTTTAAGAAATTTTTTTTAAGATTTTACTTTCTATTCAATTTAAACTTATCTAAATTTGCCCTAAATCTTTTCCTACTTTGGAAAGAAGTTTCTCAAGCCCCCTAAAAATATCCAAGCCTCCTTCTTAATTGTGGTATTTAATTTTTATGTTGCAATTTTTATGATTATTCATTAAGAAAGCTTTAAAGAGAAGAAGAGTTTTGTTCAACAAAAAACTCAAGATCAAGAAGCTTTGTTCAATTCAAAGTTTTCAGGTTTGATTTTTCTTATTTACTTTTAGTTTAATAATGTCTTCTACTACTTCTTTTTATTATTTAATTTTATTTCAATTATGAGTAACTAAAAGCCTAATTAGGGTTAGAGCATTTTATTGATTTTTCTATGGAATAATTCATATTTATTTGATTTAATTAAAGTTTTTTTTATGATTATTTTATTATCTTTGCTCTTAATGCAATATTTATCTGGTCAATAAATATTTGATTTGAGATTTTGTGTGATGGAGCAAGAACGGAAACATAACATTAGTATAAGGAGATAACAATTTTAAGTTTTCACATAAAGATAAGATAAACACTTGAGAGATTAATAAAAAATTCTCACAAAATTTAATGAATTGACTTTAATTATTTGTGATCACGACAATAGATATAAGGTTAAGTTCAATATTAGGTTTAGTACTTGAGAGAGATTAGATCTTAAATTAAAAAATTTTAATCAATAATCAAAGGAGAACAAAATTGAATAAAAACCTTAAAAAATCCATAATAAATCAATTAAGGTAATCAAACTCTAAGCCCAAATATGTTATATTTAAACCAAAAACAATTTAGTTCTAGTTTTGCGCAATTTACTTAGACTTAAATTCAAATTTCTTTTTATCAAAATAATAATTAGTTTAATTGATTGGTATTTATAATAGCCTTCCTCATACGATGATACTCAACTCACCACTTTATTATTTGATTACTATTTGTGCACTTGCATTTAGCTAGCTAAGCCCTAACAAAATGAAAAAAAAAAAAAAAAGGCAGGTTGTATTTCTTACTAATCCATTAGTTTCCATCATGTTATCAATGCATATTTATTATGCTTTACACAAATTATTTATCTCCATTACCATTAGTCTGGCCAATGGAAAATGGGTTGGAGGAAAAAAACATTGAGATGTGGATCTGTCCTATGGTTAGATCGTTTACCTAACCTCCATAGTACTTTCAATGGGCTAACAAGTAAATGTGTCATTTTGCTACGTTCTGGCAATTTTGCAATCTAATTTGTGAGATGCATTGCCATCAAGGTAACCTACAAGACTCTAACTCTTGCTGAATACTTTAAAAGTCTGTAGAGAATGCTGGAATATTGTGGAAGATTGGAGGAAAGGAGGAGTTCCCACCATCTAGACTAATTGGAAAGACTTTAGGCCTATTGGCCCTCATCTTGGATGGAAAATTCTAGAATTGGTTAGAGTTGGACCAATATTCTCTATACTTATAAAAGAACCTAAAAGCTTAATATCCACCATCAATGGATTATGGAGAATTCTAGAGACTTGATCTCCACCACATATTAAGGAGATGGAACAAGTATAAATAGCATAGCTAGCTCATTTGTGCAGACACACTAAAAATTGTATATTTGGCTTTGTACTCTCATTCTCTCAAACTCTTATAAATTCACTCATTAGTAATATACTTGGCATTTTCCAAGTGTACTTGTGCTTTCTTGCTCTCAAGCTATCTCTAGCAATTCTATTAGGCTTATTTAGCAACAATATTGCTAAGTGTCATGCGGATTAGCTAGTAAAAAATCTAACTCTATAATAGTTTGTTGTACAAGGTACTATAATTACTAGTGGACTAGTGTAACTTTTAATTCCACACTAAAATTAAAGAGGAAATTCCATTATACAATTTATTTTGTTATATATATATTTTTTATTTTTATTACTGTTAATTTTTTTATTTACATTCTTTTTTTATTTTTCAGTTTTACATTTTTAAGTTTTTATTTTCAAAAATAGTACTCTTCATTTTTTTCTCTCTTTCTTTTCATCCTTTCATACTTTTTTTCTTTTTTTGACTAATATCTAACTTATGACATCATAATAGTTTTTGAGGTAGATTTTCTTGCATTATAATAATTACTAATAATAAATATACTTTTTTACAAAATAAAAATCTATATAAATGAATATCAAAATATTAATTACACAAATATTAAAATAATAATCATAATAAATTATACTTACAAAATTTAAACTTATTATAAACATAAAACCAACTTAGAACTCAAACTTAAAATTAAAGTTTTCCAATTTAAAAAATTAAAACTTACATCATATCTCTTTTTAATATTTGAAATTCAATATATACACAATATATATATGACATACAACATAATTAAATAATATTCAAAGAAATATATATATTTACTAATTGAAATTTAATATATGCAAGATATATATATATATATATACACACACACACACACACACACACACATACGATATAAGCAAAATATACCCAAACATATACATGAGATAAGCGCAACATACACATGCATTTATACAATATATATATATATATATATAATATTACATATATACAACATATACAATATAATTAAACAACATATAAAAAAAGTATATATTCTATCAATTGGAATTTAACATATACAGAATATATACACAATATATACAAGAAAAGAAACATAGAAACTCAATTAGATTCAAATATTTTTAAATTGCCTTTCAAATATAAAATCACAAATAAAGAAATGTGTCCAAAAAAATCCACTTATATTTCTTTTATATGTATTATATGTTAAATTGGTTTTAAAAATAATTAAATCGAATTTTTTATTTTGATGAATTTGTTACAAATTTGGAAGATATAAACATTACATTTTATCAAGTGGGAATGAGAAATTTAATAATAATTAATGAATTTTGATTTAATAAAATTAATACTTAATTTAAAAAAATTGTAAAATTATAAATTTGAGTCACAATTAAAGTGTAATTAATTAAAAAATTATCCAATCACACTATATTACTACAATTATAATAGTAATTACTATATTGTATAGTGTAAAAAAATATATGTAGATTTCATAGTAAGAAAAAAGTGGACCATATTTGATTAGCAATGTGCTCAGAAGAGAAGGAAAAGGAAACAAGTACAATTATAAATATTTGCATGAAAATAGTATTTTTATAATTTTTTTGTTTGAGTAATATCTTTGTATTTTTTTAAAGTTAGTTATGTAAAAAGCCCAAAATTATATGTAATATTTTACTTTTCTATTTCTCTTTTTATTTCTTTGAATTGTTTACACACACACACAGATATATATATATATATATATATCAGAGCCATCTTCTTTTAGGGGTGGTAGTAGATAGATATAGAACTGTTTACATAGTTAAATTTTTGGCTTTTAGATCTAGAAGTGGACTTAGTGTTGTCTAGGTATTGGATATGCAGTAAGACCCGTGTCAGCCGATGGATAGGCGTTTAGGGCAGTAAGTCAGTGGTCGCTACCAAAATCAACATTAATAAACTTTAAAAATCTATTTTTCAAAAATTTAAAAATGGAACCATTTCTATGTAAATCTGCTAGTACAACTAAATCAGATAGTTCTGAGTCATCAGAAGTTAAAAGGATAGTTAACAGAAATGAAGTAATTTTAGAAGATTTTAATAAAGCAATTGATAATTGGGTAATACCGAAGATAGATAAAGAACAGATTTATAAAATACCAAAATTAAACATATTTAAAAATGATTATATAATTAAAGCTGAAGAAAGAGATGTACAGTTAAGTAAACCTTTTGAGAAAATAACTTTACTTTCTGCAGAATCAATAAAGCATCATAAAAATAAAAAATACAAGTATATACACATAGGACTAGTACAAATAGGTATAAAACCTTTAACTAGAGAATGATTAAATACTAGTATTCTGGCTGTGGTAAGAAATGCTAGGTTTGTAAATTTTAATGACTCACTATTAGGAACTATAGAAACCAGTCTGAGTAGTGGTCCAATTTCATTTGACTGCTTCCCAGATATAACAATTTCATTAAATGACCCAAATATATTAAAAAGTATAGTTTTAGAAATTAAAACACATAATTATAAAATGCTTGAAGGATCTATTCCTGTAGCATTAATGTATAAAATAAATTATAAAGCTATGGTATCTGCTTTTGCTACAAAGTATATAATGTAACCTAAATTAGGAGAAACTAAATTTTTACAAACAGATTTAAGTAAAGCTAACACAGTAATTCCTAAGACTATTCAGTGGAAAGATATTAGTCTCCCTGATGAATGGGTTTTAGAGGATGCTGTTCCTCTTTCTGAACCAAAGACTATAGTTAAACCTAATATAGAACTTAGTAAAATTGAACAGTATGAAGACGGTAAAGTTAAATTAAAATTTAGTAGACATAGTGTAAGCAGTAGGTATTCAGACTCTTCCTCCTCTGTTTCAACAGTAGATATAGGTAGAGCCTCACAGTTACCTTCTGTAATATATGCTTCATATAAAGAAAATGAACCTAAACCTGTATTGCAAACAGTAGTAAAGCCTAGGTATTCTACATCAGATATACCTGAATCTAGTAATAAATTAAAAGGTGTAGATTATAGTACAACAGTGCCACATTTATATTATAATCCAATAGGAACAATGAACCCTTTGAAACCAAACCCTAATTATAATCAACCTCAAAATATAGAACACTCACCTTCTCCACCTATGTCACCTACAGCTTCTTTCATAACAGGAAATGTAGAAAGCATAGATAGAGAATTAAATGTAATTAATAAAGAATTTGTTTTTGATTATAATAAATTAAATAAGGAATTAACAACAATTAAAAATAAAGATAAATTAGAAAATGTAATAAAAAAGGTAAAAGATTTTGAATCAGTTAAAAAAGAATATGTTGACTTTATAAGAAATTATGAAGTCAATATGAAGTTCTTTGATTGGTTTAAAAGAATTTATAGAGGAAAACTTAAAACAGAAAAATTAATAAATCCAGTAACTATTAGGAATAAAAATACAGAATGGAAAGTAAAAGATAAAATCATACAGAGTGAACATCGACCTAAAACATCAAGTGTATTTTTACATGGAGATAAAGAAATAAACATAGCACCATTTAAAATAATTTCTGAAGATGATCCTAATAGAAAAATATTAGAATAGAATAATTTTAGTAATGCACATCTATTAAGTATAGGACAACAATTAAACAGAATAGAAGATACTATTAAAGAAAGTAAGATAGTAAAAGTTGAAAAAGAAGTAAAGGATAAAAAACTTAAGTCCCATGTTTTTAAACCTTTCGAAGTTTCTAAAACAGGACAAAAGGAAGTAAAATCTAAAGATTCAGATTTTGTTAAAGCAATTAAAGAACAATTAAGTAAAATTGACTCTTCTTCTGGATCAAAACAGGTAGTTCAAGAAACACCACAATCTAAAGCTTCTAAAACTATAAGTATAGTCACCCAAGAACAAGAATCAGAATCAGTTGAGGACTCTCAACCTGAATCTGAAGATATAGAAACTTTCAGTAAAGCTTTAGAACCACAGATAAATCGTATAACTTATAATCAGTCTATAGTACCTAGAATGTCTGCTCCAGACTTAGGTATAGCAGATAGACCTAATACCCTAACACAGTATAAATATAATGCCTCTTCAGTATATGAATGGAACATTGATAGCCTATCAGAATATAATATTCTGAGTCTTCTTCAACAGATGACAATGGCTGCCAATGCTTATAGAACTCAAACAGGAACTTCAGATAGAACTATAGCTGAACTTCTTATAGCTGGCTTTACAGGACAACTTAAAGGTTGGTGGGATAATCATCTCACTGATGAACAACATTTAGAAATTTTAAATGCCGTAAAAACTTATGAAGATGGAATACCTATATTAGATGAGCTTGGTGATACTATTCAAGATGCAGTGGTAGCACTAATCTTGACTATATCACTTCATTTTATAGGTGATCCTACTCATTTAAAAGATAAAAATGCAGAATTACTAAGTAACCTTAGATGTAAGAAACTTAGTGATTTTCAATTTTATAAAACAACTTTCCTAACTAGGATAATGCTTAGAGAAGATTCTAACCAGGCCTTTTGGAAAGAAAAATTCTTAGCAGGATTACCCTTCTTCTTAGGAGAAAAAGTTAGGAACCATATAAAACAGGAATTTGAAAACCCTATTCCTTATGACCTATTAACCTATGGACAACTGTTTAGTATAGTTCAAAATGAAGGATTAAAACTTTGTCAAGATATAAAACTTCAAAAATCATTAAAATATGAAATGAGAAAAACTAAACAAGAATTAGGTTCTTTCTGTAAATAATTTGATTATAGCATAACACATAAAGATTGTAATGGACAATGTTCTACTACAAGAAAATATAAGAAACCTTATAAAAAATATCACAAAAAGAGTTATAAGAAAAAATTAGATAAAGATGATTATTATAAAAAACAGAAACCTTATAAACCTTACAAATATAGAAAACCTAGTATAAAACCATATAAACAAAAAGATAAAAAATTTACATCATATAAAGATTTAACATGTTATAAATGTGGAAGAAAAGGCCACACATCAAGATTTTGTAAATTTGATAAAAAATTACAAGAATTAAATTTAGAAGAATCTGTATTAAATAAAATTTATGAATTATACTTAGATTATTCAGATTCTGAAGATTATTCAGACTTTGAAGAATTAAACCAAATAGATGATATAGGATCAGAATCAAGTTCTGAATATAGTAGTAAATCATTAAATGTATTAACTAAAGAACAAGAATCTATACTAGAAGCAATAAAATATATAAGTGATCCTAAAATTCAAGAGAAAATGTTAAATAAGATATTAGAAAATGATAAACCTAAAAACTCTATGTTACCTAGTACTAGTAAACAAACATATGATTTAACCACAATATTAAACAAGAATAAAACAGTAAAAAACAAACCAACTATAAATGATTTACAAAAAGAAATTAAAGAAATTAAATTAGAATTAAAAGAATTAAAAAATAAACAAGAACAAGATTCATAGATAATAAAATCTTTAATGAACTCAACTTCTTCTGATGAAGAAGCTGAACAAGATATTGAACAAGTAAATGATAAAGAAACTGATAATGAAATTAGTTTAATCAGTAAAGATAAAATTCCTGATAATTTAATTTTTATGTTGCATGAGATAACATCTAGGAAATATTTAATAAAAATAAAATTAAAATTTTCAGATAATTATAATATAGAAACTATAGCATTATTTGACACGGGAGCTGATTTAAACTGCATTAAACCTAGTTTAGTACCAAAAAGATTTTGGCAACAAACTAATGAAAGTTTATCTGCAGCTAATAAATCTAAACTAAATATACTTGGTAAAACAGAAGCATCAATTATAGATAAAAACTTAGAAATAAAGAATATATTTATTTTAACCAATATTCATCATATGGTAATCTTAGGAACGCCATTTATGAATTTAATAACACCTTATTCAGTAAATGATGATAGTATAAGTTTTAAAGTTAAAAAATAAAAGATAATTTTCCCATTTTTAGAAAAACCTAAAAAGAGGAATTTAAATCTTTTAAAGGCGCATTCAATAAATGAATTACAAATAAATGCTCTTATAAAAGCAAAGTCTGAACAACTTTGTAATTTAAAAAATAATTATCATTTACAAAAAATAAATGAACAATTAGATAATAAATTTACACAAGAAAAAATTAATAAACTAAAATCTCAAATAGAAAAAGATTTGTGTGCTGATATTCCAAATGCATTTTGGAACAGAAAGCAACACATGGTCGATTTACCTTATGAAATAGGCTTTGATGAAAAGTCTATTACAACTAAAGCTAGGCCCATTCAGATGGCGCCTGATTTAATTGAATTTTGTAAAAAAGAAATAAATGACTTAGAAAATAAAGGATTAATAACTAAATCTAGAAGCCCTTGGTCTTGTGCTGCATTCTATGTAAACAAGGCCTCTGAAATAGAAAGAGGAGCACCTAGATTAGTAATAAATTATAAACCTTTAAATAAAACTTTAAAATGGATTAGGTATCCTATTCCAAATAAAAAAGATTTATTAGGAAGATTATATAAAGCAAACATTTTCAGTAAATTTGATATGAAATCTGGTTTTTGGCAAATTCAGATTAACCCTAAAGATAGGTATAAGACTGCATTCACTGTTCCATTTGGACAGTATGAATGGAATGTTATGCCTTTTGGTTTAAAGAATGCACCCTCTGAATTTCAGAGAGTGATGAATGATATTTTTAACCCTTACACTAAATTTTGTATTGTTTATATTGATGATGTTTTAATATACTCTACAACTATAGATGAACATTTTAAACATTTAAAAACATTTTTTATGGTAATGGTTTAGTATTAAGTAAAATGAAGATGTCTCTGTTTCAAACTAAGATTAGGTTCTTAGGACATTATATAGAACAGGGAATTATAGAACCTATAGAAAGAAACTTAGCTTTTGGAGATAAGTTTCCTGACCAAATTATAAATAAAGCTCAGTTACAAAGATTTTTAGGTTGTCTAAATTATGTTATAGAATTTTTTCCCAACCTAAATAGGATTATTAAACCTCTACATGATAGATTAAAGAAAAACCCAGGTCCATGGACTGAGGTCCATTCTGGCATAGTTAGACAAGTTAAAGACCTAGTTAAAACTATTCCTTGCTTACATATAGCTGATCCCTTAGCCTCCAAAATAGTAGAGACTGATGCATCAGATATAGGATTTGGCGAAATTTTAAAACAAGTTAAAGAGGGTAGAGAAGCCATAGTCCAATTCTATTCAGGACATTGGAGTCCAACCCAATTAAATTATTCTACTATAAAGAAAGAAATTTTGAGTATTATTTTATGCATTTCAAAATTTCAATTTGATTTATTAAATCAAAAATTTCTATTGAGAATTGATTGTAAAAGTGCAAAAGATGTTTTGCAAAAGGATGTTAAAAACCTTGCCTCAAAACAGATTTTTGCTAGATGGCAAGTTATATTAAGTATATTTGATTTTGATATTGAATTTATTAAAGGAGAAAACAATAGTTTACCTGATTTCCTTACTCGTGAATTCCTTCTCAGGAATCATGGGGAGAAAAAAGAAAACAGCCAATAAAGAAAAGGAAACCCTTAAAGAAGACTCTCCTAAAGCTCTATCTGATCATTCAGATAGTATATTGAACCCTAAACCCATAAAGTCTTGGGCTGATGCTGTCCAAGAAGAAGATAAAGCAAAAATAGAGCATTGGGTCTCTCAGCTGGCCCAATCACCTGAAGTGATTAAAGCTCTCTTAAAGATGGGACACGAACCTCCTCCAGGGGTTCCAGGTAAAGATTCCTTAATCCCTTATTTAAAAAACCAAATTGAGATAGGAGAATCTTCTTCTCAAAAAACCCTATCTCAGAGTATTTCTAAAAATGAGTTGGATATTTCAAAACCTTCAACTCAAATTGTTTCAGCAAATTTTCCTTTAAAGCAAAAATCATTTTGGTATAATAAAAATTTTTGATTTACAGAATTAATTCCTGATTTTGGAACTGTCCAGCAGAACCCATGGTCTATAATTGAGTCTGTATATCCTAAAGGATGGTTTTTCAAACCTAAAGAATCTTCAAAGCCCCAAGAATATTATCTCCATATTCTTGTGGATTCAGGCTCCTTATTTCTAAAGCACAATTACCTTCAGCAAGATAAGGCTGTCATAGCCTATTCTTCTTTTAAAATAAAGAAAATTCTCCATCCTTCTGAATGGGGAAAACCTTTGCACATTCCTGTGCAATTTAAAACCCTTCCTTCTTTATCATGTTGTTCCTCATATAACTATTGGGATTATATAGAAGCCTGGACTAAAGCCCTGTTTTTTCAAAACCCGGGTAAAACCCATTCCTGGCTCATCTATAATGAAACCAATTTAAAGATTAATAACTTCCCATCCTGGTTCGTTGATTGGTGGCATTATTGTGGAAATGATGAAAGAACTCTTTCCACAAGATGTACTATTAGCCTACCAGCATTTTAAAGCCCACTTAAATCCTACACCTTTTGAGAGGAATTTTCCTCCTCTGCTTCTTTTTTGCTTAAATTTCAATATACCTTGGGTATATCAATGGTATTTTGACTATTCATTTCAGTCAGGTACCAGTATCCCTGTTATATTGAGAAAATTTAAAGTCAAGTGGTGGTCTGCCTTTCGCAATTCTACCACTATTGAAACTGTTAAAGAATGGCTCCTTAAGAGAAACCATGGTGGTCTTGACCCAAGGCTACAAGCCTCTTTTGGAGCTCAAAGAGCTCAGAATATTGCCCTTCTTGCAGCTGCTAAAACTGCAGAAGATTATAAAGCCTTAATGGAACAGATGGTTGGGTCTTTTCCCTCAACATCTGAGCCCATTAAGCCCAGTAGAACCTGCTCTGCTGGATCTTCAACTAAAGTCCATTCTAAAGTTTCTAAAGCCTCATCCAGAAGAAGAAAATCTCTTTCCTCTTCTTCGGATTCCTCTACATCATCCATGACATCATCTTCCACCGAGACATCTGACTCGGATTACTGTCCCAGTAATGAGGATGATTGCTATGGTATATTGTCCCCCATCAGAGTGAAAAGTAAAGGTAAAATGAAAAAGAATAAAGAAAAAGAAAAAGAGAAAAAAGAAAAGAGAAAAGATAAAGAAAAAAGAAAAAGAAAAAGAAAAATAAAAAGAAAAATAAAAGAAAAATAAAAAAGAAAAAGAAAAAGAAAAGAAAAAGAAAAGAAAAGTAAAAAGAAAATTGAGTCAGAAGTTGAATCTGACTCAGATTCGTCTGATTAAAGGCAGGAGAAACCTTATTTCTCCACTCAGATTGATAAAATCAATAAAGACGGTGCCCACTGATAAAATACTGTTCATCAATAGTATTCACCAGAGGAAAACCAACAGTAAAGTCAGAAGAACTGTTCATCCACAGTTCCCCACAGTAAAGTCAACAGTACCCTCAGACAAGGTACTATTCATCCACAGTTCCGGACGCGTGAAGGTACAGTAAAAGCAAATAGTAATGACAGGTTACTATTCCTCTACAGTGCCAAAGCATGTGACAAGAATAGTGGAATTTTAAAGCCTCTGTCTATATAATGAAACTCATTCTGAAGGTAAAGGGGATCCGAAACACTTCTCTCTCAACACAGAAGACATTCAAGAACCTCTCAGCCTAGTTTTAGCTTCTTCCTTCCCTCTCTTCTTTCACTTATTATTCTCCCATTCCTGTACTCAACACTTATTGATCTCCTTGTATAAGGTAGTTATATTTTATAACTTATATTTTATAATTATAAATTGTATTTTATTTTATTCTGTATTGTTATTTCAATTAAATAAATTTAATTTTTATATATCTCATCTCTCATTTCATTATAAGTATGCTCTGTTCTAGTTCTTGCAAGCAAAAGACGTGCAAGTTGAGATTAATCTGGAACTAAAACATCAGAAATTATATTTGCACTACTTACAGATTGAAAATGACCTCTATATTCTATCATTTTCTGTCTTTCTTCTCTCTATATTCTACGCTGTATATTTATACGGGATCCGTATAATTATACCACACATAGTATAATTAGGAATACTAAAACAAATAGACATAAGAGTGTGTTTTGATAAAACTTAAATAAAATATTTTAGACCTAAGATACAAATTTAATTAAAGATTTAATTGTAATCTTTAAAGTGGTATATAAGGCTGGAAACCTAAATATAAATTGGAGCAACGTCAGACTTGCACTTGTCTGAAGTCCTCCTTTGCACCAGGTATGAAACAACGCCGCCGTACCATTTAAAAGAGATTATAATTATTCTTTATATTCTTTATATTTTTAATATATGCTTTTAAATTATTTCTGTAATTTATTTTAATATATTCTGTTTCTTTATTCGTTTTTACTATTTCTTATTAATCTGTTTATATCTATGTTGTTTATGCTTAATTATTTATTGTTTTTATTAATTCTTTTAAAGTTATTTTATCCCCTGTAAATGGTCCTTCCAAACTATTTGCTGGGTTCCTAACTTTTCTTCCTAAGAAGAAGGGTAATCCTGCTAAGAATTTTTCTTTCCAGAAGGCCTGGTTAGAATCTTCTCTAAGTATTATCCTAGTTAGGAAAGTTGTTTTATAAAATTGAAAATCACTAAGTTTCTTACATCTAAGGTTACTTAGTAATTCTGCATTTTTATCTTTTAAATGAGTAGGATCACCTATAAAATGAAGTGATATAGTCAAGATTAGTGCTGCCACTACATCTTGAATAGTATCACCAAGCTCATCTAATATAGGTATTCCATCTTCATAAGTTTTTACGGCATTTAAAATTTCTAAATGTTGTTCATCAGTGAGATGATTATCCCACCAACCTTTAAGTTGTCCTGTAAAGCCAGCTATAAGAAGTTCAGCTATAGTTCTATCTGAAGTTCATGTTTGAGTTCTATAAGCATTGGCAGCCATTGTCATATGTTGAAGAAGACTCAGAATATTATATTCTGATAGGCTATCAATGTTCCATTCATATACTGAAGAGGCATTATATTTATACTGTGTTAGGGTATTAGGTCTATCTGCTATACCTAAGTCTGGAGCAGACATTCTAGGTACTATAGACTGATTATAAGTTATACGATTTATCTGTGGTTCTAAAGCTTTACTGAAAGTTTCTATATCTTCAGATTCAAGTTGAGAGTCCTCAACTGATTCTGATTCTTGTTCTTGGGTGACTATACTTATAGTTTTAGAAGCTTTAGATTGAGGTGTTTCTTGAACTACCTGTTTTGATCCAGAAGAAGAGTCAATTTTACTTAATTGTTCTTTAATTGCTTTAACAAAATCTGAATCTTTAGATTTTACTTCCTTTTGTCCTGTTTTAGAAACTTCGAAAGGTTTAAAAACATGGGACTTAAGTTTTTTATCCTTTACTTCTTTTTCAACTTTTACTATCTTACTTTCTTTAATAGTATCTTCTATTCTGTTTAATTGTTGTCCTATACTTAATAGATGTGCATTACTAAAATTATTCTATTCTAATATTTTTCTATTAGGATCATCTTCAGAAATTATTTTAAATGGTGCTATGTTTATTTCTTTATCTCCATGTAAAAATACACTTGATGTTTTAGGTGGATGTTCACTCTGTATAATTTTATTTTTTACTTTCCATTCTGTATTTTTATTCCTAATAGTTACTGGATTTATTAATTTTTCTGTTTTAAGTTTTCCTCTATAAATTCTTTTAAACCAATCAAAGAACTTCATATTGACTTCATAATTTCTTATAAAGTCAACATATTCTTTTTTAACTGATTCAAAATCTTTTACCTTTTTTATTACATTTTCTAATTTATCTTTATTTTTAATTACTGTTAATTCCTTATTTAATTTATTATAATAAAAAACAAATTCTTTATTAATTACATTTAATTCTCTATCTATGCTTTCTACATTTCCTGTCATGAAAGAAGCTGTAGGTGACATAGGTGGAGAAGGTGAGTGTTCTATATTTTGAGGTTAATTATAATTAGGGTTTGGTTCTAAAGGGTTCATTGTTCCTGTTGGATTATAATATAAATGTGGCACTGTTGTACTATAATATACACCTTTTAATTTATTACTAGATTCAGGTATATCTGATGTAGAATACCTAGGCTTTACTACTGTTTGCAATACAGGTTTAGGTTCATTTTCTTTATATGAAGCATATATTACAGAAGGTAACTGTGAGGCTCTACCTATATCTACTGTTGAAACAGAGGAGGAAGAGTCTGAATACTTACTGCTTACACTATGTCTACTAAATTTTAATTTAATTTTACCGACTTCATACTGTTCAATTTTACTAAGTTCTATATTAGGTTTAACTATAGTCTTTGGTTCAGGAAGAGGAACAGCATCCTCTAAAACCCATTCATCAGGGAGACTAATATCTTTCCACTGAATAGTCTTAGGAATTACTGTGTTAGCTTTACTTAAATCTGTTTGTAAAAATTTAGTTTCTCCTAATTTAGGTTGCATTATATACTTTGTAGCAAAAGCAGATACTATAGCTTTATAATTTATTTTATACATTAATGCTACAGGAATAGATCCTTCAAGCATTTTATAATTATGTGTTTTAATTTCTAAAACTACACTTTTTAATATATTTGGGTCATTTAATGAAATTATTATATCTGGGAAGCAGTCAAATGAAATTGGACCACTACTCAGACTGGTTTCTATAGTTTCTAATAGTGAGTCATTAAAATTTACAAACCTAGCATCTCTGACCACAGCCAGAATACTAGTATTTAATCCTTCTCTAGTTAAAGGTTTTATACCTATTTGTACTAGTCTTATGTGTATATACTTGTATTTTTTTATTTTTATGATGCTTTATTGATTCTGCAGAAAGTAAAGTTATTTTCTCAAAAGGTTTACTTAACTGTACATCTCTTTCTTCAGCTTTAATTATATAATCATTTTTAAATATGTTTAATTTTGGTATTTTATAAATCTGTTCTTTATCTATCTTCGGTATTACCCAATTATCAATTGCTTTATTAAAATCTTCTAAAATTACTTCATTTCTATTAACTATCCTTTTAACTTCTGATGACTCAGAACTATCTGATTTAGTTGTACTAGCAGATTTACATAGAAATGGTTCCATTTTTAAATTTTTGAAAAATAGATTTTTAAAGTTTATTAATGTTGGTTTTGGTAGCGACCACTGACTTACTGCCCTAAACGCCTATCCATCGGCTGACACGGGTCTTACTGCATATCCAATACCTAGACAACACTAAGTCCACTTCTAGATCTAAAAGCCAAAAATTTAACTATGTAAACAGTTCTATATCTATCTACTACCACCCCTAAAAGAAGATGGCTCTGATACCAGCAAATAACTATATATATATATATAGAACTATATATATATATATCTGTGTGTGTGTAAACAATTCAAAGAATAAAAGAGAAATAGAATAGTAACAAAGGAGGCTAGGGTCTCATAGTATGTTTCAAAATACAAAAAAAAAGTATAACCTAAATACAAAGAGACTACATATAGCTATATAAAGGAAGCTGAAAAGACTACTCTACCCTTAATAAACAATAAAAAAAACCCCATATTTCTTAATATCTCCCCTCAAACTTATGATGTTGAGCTATAAGTATCGAGAGTTTTCCAACTATAAAATGAAAATGGGAAATAGAATGCGAGTTGGTAAAGAAATCTACAATCTGCAAAGAAAAAGGAAGAAAGAGCAAAGTAACGGTGCCTTGCTTGAGACGATAATGAGTAAGGTGACAATCTATTTTAGTTCATTCATGAAAAAATGAGTTGTGAGCAATTTCAACATAACTCTTATTATCACAATATATAAGAGTGAGATGACAAAGAGAAACACTCATATATGCAAGTAACCAATATAACCAAATAATCTCTTTGGTAGTAGATGTCTTAGCATAATATTCTACATCAATTGAATAGTAAGAGACAACAAATTATTTCTTGCTCTTCCAACAAGAAAAGAGAATCACCCAAGAAATACAGAAACTAGTAATAGATTTGTGATCTATAGGATAATTGCCATGATTAATATTCGAGTATGCATGTAACTTCAAGGAAGAAGTGGATGGAAATAAAAGACTCTAAAAGGCTGTACTCCAAAGATACTACAAAATACAAAGAATTGCTTCCTAAATGAATTCTGGTAGGTGAAGCATGAAGCAACAGGCTGACTAAATACATCAACAACATATGCAATACCTGGATGAGTAACAATGAGATATAGTAAGAAGCCAACAATGATACAATATAAAATAGGATCTAACAAAGGTAAACAATCAAAAGAAGAATACTTTATATTAACCTCAATCAGAGTATCTACTATCTTATTATTAGTAAGTCTAGCTTGCTTAAAAATATATGTAGCATATTTCAATTGAGAAAAAAGATAACCTTTGGGTGAGTAGGCTACCTCAATACCAAAGAAATATCAAAGAGAACCCAAATCCTTCATCTCAACTTGTTTAGCTAATTCCGTCTTCAAAACTAAAATAACATCAATATCATCACCAATAATAATACAATTAACATATAAAGACAAAATGATACTGCTTCAATCAATGCACTTAACAAAAAAAAAGTAGAATCATGATTGCTAGATGCAAATCTAAGGGAAGAATTCACGATAGAAAATTTCTTGTACCAAGCATAAGGTGCTTGTTTGAGACCATATAATACTTTCTTGAGCTTGCAAACATACCTAAAATCATGCGAAAGACTAAGAGGGGGCACCATATTAACTTCTTCTTGAAGATCTCCATTCAAGAAGGCATTTTCAACATCAAGTTAAGAGATATGCCATTGACAAATCAAAGCTACTATAATAAGAGTGCAAATAGTAGTCATGTTTGCAACCGGAGTACATACCTCCTCATAATCCATACCATACTATTGAGAGTACCCTTTTACAACCAACCTAGCTTTGTACCGCTCAATAGATCCATTAAAAATAATCTTGATCTTATACATCCTATGATAAACAATAACACTCTTGCCAAGAGGCAGAGGAACCAAATCCTAAGTACATGTCTTATGCAAAGCAACGAGTTCCTCATCCATAACTTGCTGCCAATGAGGATCAAGAATTGCCTATTTATAGGAAGAGGGCTTTAGAGAGACCACGACTTGAAGCCAAAAAGGAAGTAAAAGATGAAGAATAACAAGAATTTGCAAAACCTAGTAACTTTAAAAACTTACGAATGCGTATGGATTGGCGAGGAGGTGGATCTATAATCTCAAATTGAGCTTAAAGGACTAGATTAGAGGAGGGAGCTTCAGCTATGCTAGAGAGTAAAGTGTCAGTACATGTAGAATAATTAGTACAATTTGGTAGATCATTTGAAGGGGTATTTGAAGAATTAGGAACTTGAGATGATAAACTATCAGAATCATCAGAAAAGGGATCTATATGAATAAGGTCAGGTCTATTCAATTTATGAGCAGTGGATGGAATAGAAAAGAAAGGTATATGCTCGAGAAAATCAACAATATGAGATACATAAGGTTTCTAAGTTATTGGATCAAAACAATGATAACCTTTTTCACTTTCACTATAACGAAGAAATGCACAAATAATTAATCGAGAGGACAACTTATTGCATTCAACATGAGGACAAAGAATGAAATAAGTATAGTGCACCATGTTACTTAGACTTTAAGTGGATATCATCAATTATTAGTTGATGGCAAGGAAAACCTTCTATTGAAGCATCAAATGCAATGAAAATATAGAGAAAATGGTCTTCGGTGGTACGATGGAGATTAACAATTGTCCCTAGGTCATATTACGTCAACGCATATATATATATATATATATATATATATATAGGAAGAATTCCATAAGATTATTCTAAGGTTCCTAATCTAGATTCTCATAAGCATACTCTCTTCTTCTACAAGCGAAAGTATAACTTACATCAACCCTAAATTCTCTCTACATATCATCTATCACATCTCTTGGTTTGAAAATCCTTTCAAGATTTATCAATCTCTTCTTAACACATTCGCCGACTATCTAGCTTTTTGCTTGCCTTTTTTTTTGAACAAAATCAATCGGACAAGTGTGTTTAGTGGCATATTTAGTGACCATCTAGTTCCCACATATTGGGAGATTTTTAGCCCTTAATCTTCATGAGCAACTCTTATCGATGCAATGCACAACAATGAATAAAGTATTTGACTTGAACACTTTGAACTGAAACCTTTGCCTCATTGCAATAACAGACAAGGAAGTCATTAAATCTTTCTTTGATTTAAATATTTGAAGCACTTCAACTGATTTTGTTAGTGAAATCTTACTATACACCACTTCAATATCAACCCTCAATTCAAATAAATTTGTAGTCTCCTCTTCATTAATGGATGTATTAACATATGTAGTTGGATTACATAGACTGGAATTCGATACTTGAGCCTCTGTCAAAATTTCAGCATTAGCATCTACTAAACTTAGATTCTGTATATCATCATTTTCATTAGGGAACGTGTCTAAACCAAATTCATATTCATGACGTTCATAGTTGCAGTCGTTAATTGTATCAATATCTACATGTACCTCTATAACAACATTGTTATAAAACAGACGTTGGTCTTTTGCTGTAGATTTGAGGCATGTTAAATTCTTTTTTGAATATTTGGTTTTTAGCTCAGCAGGACTATTACTCCTATGACCAAATTTATTACTCTCATGAGTTTATTTAATAATGTCGTATCCATACTTATAGGTTACCGGTCCATTTTTGTCATCTATAATATCATAATGAGGCTGCTTGTGACAACCAATAACAACTCTCAACTCAAAATTAGCTCCAATGTCAATATTTAACAACTTTCATACATCAGACCATTGAAACAAGTTGTTTTATCCAAAATCAGAAATTTATTATCCTCGCCAATATATTCATAATGATCATAATTAAAACGTCGACCGTGGTATAACAAAATTAATAATTCAATAATTCTTCCATTCCTATGAAATATATTAAACAAATAATATATATTTTAAACAACCATTCTGAATATTAAATTGTTATTTATCCCAATGATAATATTATTTAACACACTAACATTATCATTGCACACATTACAGTATGATATAAAATCATAATTGTTTTTCCATATTAATGTAATGATTTTCCACTGTACTATTATTTTGTCCATAATATTATTATTGTATGCATAAGTTTCTTATGCAATTCATACCAAATTTTTTAGTAATTTAATTTACGTTGTTATGCATGTGATAACATTGTTATGTAAATATTTATGATATTGAGTGCTTAATAACGCAATTACAATGATTCATTAGACAACTTTTATCAAATATTGAATTACATTTTCCATAAGTACATATTAACAATAAATGATAACAACAAGCAACTTACTCTAGTTCAAGCACAGATATAGAGAGATATAAAGCAGATGCAAAATGAAAGAGAAGATGTCTTTTGATGTGTATTCCAAACTTAACACATATATTTATAGAGTGTTGAAGTATCGGGTAGAGCAGACATGCAACATAAAAATTAGATCTTGCTGCAAATTAAATGTACCATTAGTATATTTTTAACTTAAACAAAAGACAGAAAGAGGATGGATTAGGGTTCTTGGCTAGGAAGGAAGAAAATGATGGATTAAAAATTTCATGTTTTATAATGTTTTCAGCTGCAAAATTTTACATTTTCAAGGGTAAAAATATCCAAACAGGGCTACTTAAGGAAAGCATAGTCTAAAATGAGTTATCACAAAATAAGGGAGTATTTTATGTATAATTTTGTCAAATAAATAAGATTAAAAATTATCAAAATCAATACTATTAAATTTCAATATAAATAATCAGTTTGGTCAGTTTGAACTAAAAGGCAAATATATTTTAAAGAAAATAAAAATTAATATTATATAGATCAAATTATTTTATAATATGAAATTATATGCAAAGTGGCATATGATAAGCAAAAATAAGATAAATACTATTTTGAATTAATAAAAAATTTACATTATGTAATAAAACTCAATTTAAAAAAAAATTGAAAGATTAATATCAACTGATTATAGTTGGCCAAGGTATGAAACTTGGTAAATCTCATATTTAAAATATGAAATGTCAATTGGAGTTACTAATTTTTTTGAACTAGCTTTTGAGTATAGAGTGACAACAGAAATAGTATTCGTAAAATTTTTCCTATTTAAATTCGAATCCGTTTTAATCTAAATTACTTGTACCCATTATAAGTTTGATTATAATTATCATTGTACTATATGTACTCATCTTAAATTTATTTAATATTACTAATTTATTTCTCATGCTCGTTTAAGTAAGAGTACAATATTGATAAATTAATAGAAAGTAATTTAGTTTATTCAAAATAATTTGTATAATATTTAAAAATTTTAATAACTTTTTTAATAAATGTGTATGAGCCGAAGATGATGATTTCAGCGGAATAAAGAGAATATAAAGAATCGCCACAAATTACATGCTTAATGAAATTTTAATACACATATGAATTTATTTGTTTATTTTCTGGAGGAAAAACGTACGCCAAATGTGAAAGACATTATTGAATTTGATGTTGCATGAATCTAAGTTTGACCATTTTCTTTATCAATTCCATAAATTATGGAAAACGGAGAACACGTGCCCTATTCATTATTGTACGAACCAATGTTATATTATAGTATCTCTTAAAAAACATGGGCATATTTACGGGGTGACTAAGGGAGCAAAATCATCCTACTTGAAATTTTTATTTTTTTTTCATATTTACTTCCTTAAAATTTTTATATCTAAAAGTTTGCTAATTAGACTTTTAATTAGTCCTCATATTTTGTATTTCATCCTTAAAGTATAGTCTTTTAAAATAAATAAGTGCTTTTTTTTTCTCAGAATAACTATTAAATTTATATTTTTAAGTCTAATTAATTTCAAGAATATTTTGATAACCAGTAAAACTTTTACATTTATGTTTGACTGTGTAAAAAAAGTTGATACTGTGAATTATTATTATTAATAGCCAAATAAAAAAAATATGCAACAAAATATTCTCTCTATCTTATGTTGAATTTTTAATTTTTATTTAGATGTAAGAATTTCTTATTTTATTTCGTTTTTTTGTTGTCAATTTTTTTTAAAAAAATCAGAATATCATATTTATTTTAAATGATATCTGATTTTTTTAAAAAATTTATATTGTAGAAGTAAAAAAGAGAGTATTCTTCAACATTTTATTTTGTATGGTTTAAACAAAAAAAAAACTTTAATGGCACCATAATAATTTTGTTATACAAAGAATTAAAAGTAAAATGTATTTAAGACTATTTAACCACTTTCAATAGTTTGAAAAAAAACCGCTTTCAATATCCTTTGTTTATATATCTGTATGTATGTATATATATATAAATAAATCACGTCATGAATACGCGAATATAAATAAATTTGCTTTAAAAATAATTAAAAATTAAAAATATAAATTATTATAACTTATCATATTTTTAAAAGTTTAATTTTAAATTTTGTAATATTTAATTTTGAGTATGGTCAATTCCTGGCACTAATAATTTCTTGCTTACAAAACTATCAATAAACTAAATTAATAAATTGAAAAAAATTAAAAAATATAGATGAATAAATTAGATATAATATATTAGACTATAACTAAGATAATTATTTACTATTATGTAACACATATAGAAAAACCTAATAATATTGATAAAATTATGTTGAATTAATCTCTGCCACTTATCTATTATATAAAAATCGTTTATTTGTCCTATTAAAAAAGAGACTGCTTGCATTATTTGAGTACGTGCAAAACAAATTATTGCTGTCAAAAAATAAAAAAAAAGGAGAGAGAGAAAAAAAGTTAAATATTTTCTTTCAATCCAAACTAATTACTATTATATATATAATTTTATGTGCTAAAAAATTTCTTTTTAGATATTTATATTTATAAGTAAAAATTCTTGACTTTTAAAATTTTCACCTATTAATTATTAATTTTTCAATTAATAATATTTTTTGAAGCAGAATTAGTCATGCATTTACGCTTTAATGCTTGAACTTCTTAAACCCTTCATTATTAATTAGGTCACTGAATTTTACAGTATTTAACTATTTTTATAATGATGACACGTGACAGTTTATATTTCCTTCTTTTTTTTCTTAGCTTTTTTAAATATGTAATAGAAATAATAAGAATTTGACAGAATATAATATTTAATTGATGAATTAAATATAAATAAATAATAATTAGTCATTTCTTGTATTTCTAATTTTTTTTATCTCTTAGATTTCCAAATTAATGCACAAAAATATATTACCCTCATTTTTTCAATAAATGCCAAATAATATTTATGTGAATAAGTAGTCATTTATTGTATTTATAAATCCCTTACATTTTGGGTTCCTAATTTTATAAATAAAATTACAAAAATATGTTATTTTTTTATTTTTCTTTTAATAAAGGTCAATAAATATTATGCTCTTTTTTTTATATTATATATATGAGGTGATAGTCTTTAATTTTTTTCATGTTCCTTATATATACAAACATATCTATATACATACATATATATATATATATAAGTTGTTCAAACACCTCCTATGCATATTTTTACTTATTGTTTTTTGCTTAACACATAAATAAATACCTTTACTTATTTAAAAGGGCCTATTAGTCTCCTCTATTTTGCGGGCATCCTATAATACATCTCTACATGCTTAAAATAATATTATTATACCATTTGCTCTGTTATTTTCCTTCTCACCATTCATCGTATGTTATAAGCGCTAAAAAAATTCAGATTTTTCTTACTTCTCATTTCTGTCATTTTTATCTCTCTGCATCGAAAATGAATTGATAAAATTCTCTAATTTTCTCTAATTTTCTAATTTTTCGTCATCCAAACCCATTTTCATCAACCAAATCTAGTTTTCATCCTAATTGAAGCTCTAATTTTTTCAACAAACTAATTTTGCTATATTGCATGTGCTTTGAAATAGAAAAAAAACTTCTGATTATTGCAATTGAAAACAATTTGAGTTTGAAAAGGATTTGCAATGAATGGGTGGAGTTTAATTGCTGCATTATAGAAGAAAATTTCGTGTTTTAGTTTGAAAGGTTAGTAATTCCTTGCATTTTATGATTTTATGTTCTATATAATTTATTTTTTTATATATATAATGAAGCTGAGTTTTCGATTATTACAAAATTATGATTGAATTTGAATGGGTTTCTAATTATTAATGGATTTACTTATTCTTGATTGAAGTTTAATGGGTTTTACAAAATTATATTAATAGAATTATGATTGGATTTTGATGAGTTTTCAAGTTATTGATGGAATTAAAAAGGGTTCTAAATAATTGTATTTACAAAGTTATAATTGAATTTTAATGGGTTTTATTGTTAATGGATTTGCTAGTTTTTTTTTTCATTGATTTTTAATGGATTTTATAAAATTTTATAGAAAATCTCCCAAATTCTGTAATTTTTCTTTTTTCATATTCATATTCACCAATTTTTTGCAATTTTATGTGTTTTGTTAGTATAGTTACTCTTATAGATCCAATCATTACTGATTTTTGTTTATATTTATGTATTATTGCTTAATATAAGTGAAATTGGGTTGAATTTGAACTTTTTTTTAATAATATGGAGATAGAGGAAGAACGGATGAAGAATACAACTACTATTCACGCATCTCTCTAATTTTTTTTTATCTCATGATTACTGTATATGCTTATAAATGTTGGAATAGTTTCATTTTAAACTTTGACAAATATGTCATAGGACGCCCGCAAAGTATAGAGGGCTAATAGATTCTTTTGAACAAGTACATATATTTATTTATGTATTAAGTCTTTTTTTTTAAATTTATCTAATGTATATGTGGGAGGATTCATATATTAAAGAACAATAAATACCATTTAAAAACAATAAATGGTAAAAAATAATAATATTATTTAATAATACCCTAAGACACATATTGGATAATTTCTTTTTATCATTTATACACTGAATCAAAATTATATAATTGAAATAATAATATCACTATTATCACTATTTCACCTGAAATAATAATCCAATAACACATCAATATGTGATAATTTTTTGAATAAATAAAAAATTAATTTTTAAAATTTTCCTTTTAGAAATGTGATCAACAATAATTTTTTTAACACTTAAAATACCCTCTCCCTCTATCATCTTACCCTCAAACTCGTATTAGCGCTAACAATTTTATTATTCTTTCCGTCCTATAAAAATAGATATATTTTTTATTTAACAAAGATTAAAAAAATTAATTATTTTTATTAAAAATTTAAATTTGTATATATGTTTTCTATTATATCCTTACTTCATCATGAAATGTATTTAATAAATAACATTAAATAGGAATATTATAAAAATTTAATATGCCAATTTATATATTAAAATGGTAATTGGTCTATAATTTGGGACGGATGAAAAAGAAAAATGAGCATATTTATTTAGGACTGAGAGAGTAGATAGAACAATTAATAATGAAATATATAGAAATAAGACTATTAATGTTGGCGGGCTATATAAATATATTACGAAACAAAACTACTTTGTCTACTCCGATAATCTAATCCATTTCATAACACATGCAAAAGTTTTAAATATTTATAAATTAGTATGAAGTAGGACGAGTATGAATTTAATAATAATTAATTAGGAAGAAAAATTTTAGGATATTAATAATTATTTATTCGTAAAATTAATAAAAGAAAATTTTAAAAATTTTATAGCTAGGCTAATGAATTTTATGGCTAAGGTTTAAATTTTTAATTATTTTAGTTTTAAAAATATATTAATACTATTGCAACAAATTATTACCTTTTCAATTTGAAATAGGATGAATGGATGAGATTACTTTGGTACCTGCTATAAAAATATGTATCTACTTTTTTTTTTTTAATATTACACAGAAGATAAGGTGAGGGAAGGAAGACTTAGATGATATGGGCATGTTTTAAGAAGACCTCCTAATGCTGCGGTTCGTAAGTGTGAGAATTTGCTGATTGAGGGGGCTAGAGGTCGTGGAAAACCTAGAACTGTGTGGAATGGGGTGATAGCAAGAGACTTACGTGCCTTAGATCTTGATGCGGATTTGATTAATGACAGACTTGAATGGAGACGTAAAATTCGTGTCTTGGAAGGGGCCTAAGGCTGAAGTATCTTTTTTGGTGTCTTTTGAGCTTATTTTGTTGAGGATCCATATAGCCGACTCCAACTTATTTGGGACTAAGGCTTAGTTGTTGTTGTATTACATAGAAGATGTACACTTATCGCTAAACTATGACTTTGCATGCTCTATATTTTTTATAAAATCTTTATTTTTAATAAATTTAAATTTCATTAAAATTTGAATAAAAAATCTGATTATTCTACATATAATTCCAATATCACGGGTTCAAAAAGCGTTTGATAATATATGTGCTTTTTAAAGTATGCGTGGCTTATATTTAATTCCTGTGACACCCTTAACATATAATTATCGCCATTTTTGTTTGGTCATTTTGTGTACCCTCCCTCGTTGCCTATAAATTAATTCCCTTACAAAGCATGTCCATCAAAAGCTAAGCATTAATTCCCTCATCTTTCATTATACTTTCCTGCGAACCATTATGGAATTTGGCAAACAACTTTTACAAGTCCAAACTAATTCTGAACCCTTTGGAATTCTGGAAGAAAGGCGATCTGCCAATTATAAGCCTAACATTTGGAAATATGATTTCTTGCAGTCTCTTTGTAGTACATATGATGTGAGATTCTACTTTCTTTAAAATTTTCCCTCACATTCTCACAAATATTTTAATATGTTTCTATATATTAATCATTTGATTTTTGGTTATATGCATGATATTGGAAATCATTTTCAAATCTATTAACTTTTGGGTTGCAACTCTATAACAAGAGCCTCCAATTGTTAAGGATGAAGTTATGGCTCTCGTGCTTTTAATTTTCACAGGATTAAGTTTATTTTTGCTAGGTTTGCAAAGGCTTTCTCAACCAGAATTCTCAAAAGTCTCAATTCAAGTAATGAAAACATCTTTTCGGAACAAATGGTTCACACCTAGGAGCTTCCATACCATTGGAGAGTGCAATGGTTTGATGTCAAATGGCAAATCAGTAAGTATGAAAGAAACAAAAACAAAAACAAAATCATACTTGATTTGGCAAAAATCAACTTCAATATTGTCCAAGCCACACTCCAAAGTGATTTAAAGGAGATTTCAAGGTATATATATTTGTCAGATTAAGTAAAGCATCATAAAAACATATAGTTGTTTTTTGCAGTTATTGAAATTATCCAAAATAATATCTTTTTTTTTTTTGGTTTTTTTTTTAAAACCGGTGGTGGAGAAATTTGGGTATAATAGAAAACCTAAACTTCACAAGAGATCGATTGGTTGAGAGCTTCTTGTGCAGTGTGGGACTTTTATTTAAACCTCAATACAGCAGTTTTAGAAAATGGATTACAAAAGTTGTCATTATGATATTAATCATAGATGATGTTTATGATGTTTATGGCTTATTGGAAGAATTACAACTTTTCACCGATGCTGTACACAGGTTAATGTTGAAATATCGATATAAAAAAATTAATTAATATTAAAAAAAATCTTCTCAATTTAATAAATTCTATTTCATAGAATTGGAAATAATTAAATTAAATTCTATTAAAATATAGAGAATTTCTAAATGGTTTCATGTATAGAAATATAACAATAAATTTTATGAATATTTTTTTCTTTTTCTCATATTCTTTTTATTTTCTTCTCCCCCTTTCTAGCTTCTCTTGTCTCTTTCCTCGCTCTTTCTTCTATTTTTTATTTTCTCTTTCTTTTATTGCCACGTGCACATACTGTCTAACATTATTTTTACTTGTTTTTCTTTCAGCTAATTTTTTATTGTATTTTATAAATTTAATTAGTTATAAATATAAACTATATATTTTTTTAGTTATTTTATTTTTAATTATATTAATTAAATAAATAATATTTTAAAAAACAAGAATAAAAATAACTCATTTATAAATTCATTTCAAACACAAAAAATATAAAATTCAATTAAATTCCATATCTTAAATTATATATATCTCTTCATTCATTTATATATAAATCAATTTACTTGAAATTCATTTATAAATAAATTCAACATTTGTAATTCATTTGTTTCAAATGAATTAAATATAAAATTTAATTTTATAAATTAAAAATGAAAATTTAATATGTGGAGATCAAATTCTAATAAATTAATATGTTAATTAAACGAATTCAGGTGGGAGACCCGGGAAATTGAACGGTTACCAGAATGCATGCAAATATGCTTCCATGCACTTGACAGTATCACTAGTGAAATTGCATTTGAGATGCAAAGGGAAAAGGGGTGGAATTAACATGACTTCTCTATAATTAAAGGTTTTTTATAATAATTAATTAAATGTCGACTTAAATAATTAATTAATTTAACAGGCAGAACAAGAGAGAGGAGATGCTGCTTCATCATTAGTGTCTTATGAAAGAAAAGAATGTTACAGAGGAAACAGCTAGGAAGTGTATAAAGAAGATGGTAAGCAAGTCATGGAAAAAAAAATAAATGAAAAATGGTTAACTGGTCAATCAGATGATGAAAAAGTAGAGTTATTTGTCCATATCAATACCAATATGGCACGTGTGGTGCATAACCTTTACCAGTATGGAGATGGCTTTGGAGGCCAAGACCAGAAAAATAAGAAGCACATGCTGTCTCTCCTTGTTAAGCCTTTCAAACTCTACTAAGATCAATTTTCTCATGTTAATTAATTTGCAATTGCTGTTTTTCCAATAATAAAAGGTTCCATTATAACTGTACAAAAAATAATTGTTAGCTTGTTGATTTAACTATTAAAAACTTATAATTTACTGCTATAAATGATAGTTATTAACTCAAAACTATTAACTCTATTCTAAATTGATAGAGTCACTTTTTTTTCATTTATCTTAAATTATAGATCACTTACCATTTTAATAATATACTGAGCATATTAAATATCTATAAAACCTTATTTAATATTAGTAATCAAAAATAATTTTTTACTTTCATTAGTTACTTTTTATTTTCTAACAATGAAGCAAGGATATGGACAAGATACATACAAAACCGTATCTAGCATGTGTCGGGCGTATATTCATATTAAAAAAATATTCGACACAAACACTTCATCCTATTTGACGTATCGATACTTCATAGTTTTTCAATGCCATTTTTACTAATATTTTTTATTTTTCAATATCAATATTTATTGATATTTTGAGAAAAATATATAAATATGAGTCTAATGTTTAGACTCATAAGCATATATGCAACTCATGTTTAGGCTCAAGAGCACGTATACACCCTACTTTTTTTGTCTCAAAAATATATAGACAGTTTATAAAACAAAGTAAATATACACAAAAATTAAGAGAAAATTACATAAGATACTACTTTTTTCTTCAAAATTTCATTTTCACAATGTGTTTTTCCAATTTACAAATATACTATTTTTTAGTTTTTTCACATTTTTAAGACATATACCAAAAATATACTCAACATATAGTAAAATATATTCAACATACATAAAAAAATATACCATATTTTGGTATATGTACAGTTTTTTTGTAATTTTTTATTGCATAATATTTTTTTTTATTTTTGTTAGTTGCATATTTATTGTGAACATGAACTTTTATTAATTTTTGAGAAATTTACAAAAATAACTTAAAAATAAAAATATTACAAGAATATTATGCAACAAAAAAATTTATAAAAGTATTATGTATATACCAAAAATTTACAAAAGTATGGTGTATTTTTGGTATATGTTGAGTAGATTTTGACATATGTTTTAAAAATGTAAAAAAAAATTAAAAAGTATTTTTGTTAATTGAAAAAAAGCACATAATAAAAATAAAATTTAGAAAAAAAATAATTTATGTAATTTTCTCTTAATTTTTGTTTATATTTTTGTTTTGCTTTACAAACTTGCCATATATTTTTTAGAAAAAAAAAAAAAGAGGTGCATATGTGCCCTTGAGCTTAAATATCATGCATTTGCATCTTTTCCCAACTTGTTATATATTTTTTGGACAAAAACAAATATAAGGTGCAAGTGTATCCTTAAATCTAAACATCAGAATCATGTTTTTCTCTAATATTTTTACAAATTGAAAGTGATATTTTCCAATGTTATTTCCTGTGCATATTAATCAATCTTAGACAATTAATTAATCTTGTTTGATGAAAAAGTTAATAATAAAATAATGAGCATATCTCACACTAAAATAAGAATATAATAAAAAAATACATATAAATCTATCTTTCTAACTAATATATCTAATTTTTCTTAATCCTTATGAAATGAAGCGGAGAGAGTATGGTAGTAGTAATATAATAAAAATATCACATTAGTTGATAGTTGATGGGAAATTAATTATGAAATGAAGCTTTTGTAATTAACTATTGCTAGAATACCTATCTTGGAAAAAAAAAAAAAACCCATTGTTAGAATACCGATAGGAAAAAGCAAGTTGGCCAGCTGCATTGTCTAAAATTTGGCTAAATGGTAGGTGCCGAGTCCACAAAAATCAATTATCTTACTATCAAGTTAAAGAATTGAAGAAAATGATGAGCAAGGTCGAAATTTACAGAGACTAGAGATTAAAAATATTATTTTTAAAAATAAAAAAATTTAATAAAATTAAATGGGGGTTTGGATTTTAAAATTTTGAATTTAGCAAATGCAGTAATTTAAAGTAGAAAAATCAATCGGAGAAATATTTCCAGCCGAAGGTCATCCTTATACTAGTTTTACAATGTTGTTCATTGAAAAAAAAAATAACTCATTAACACAATCAATAAATTAGTTATAGTTGTCAAAAATGTTTCTAACAACTTAATCTTTCCGTAATAATGGATTAAACAAGACAATGCTCTATGAATAATCCCTTACCAATATTTAAATCTGACACGTGCCTAGAATTAAAATTAATTGACAGCCTTAAAAATGAGAAAGACCCAATTCTATCTAATAAACCACATGTGTAGCCTATTCAAATAGATTATTTATCTCCTTAATATAACTTGAAAATCTGGTTCTAATCAAACTATATTAATTGCTACGATTGTTAATTCAATCAAACAATTAAGAATTTGATTTTATTAACTAGCACCTGTCACTCTAAATTAACTAAATAACTGGCCAATTTACCTAATTAATTAGAACAACAATATCCATCATAACCATTAATTGCAAGAGATAAACAAATATTTAAGAATTAAATGAGCAAAAAGAAGAATAATTCTCACAACACTTTGATAGAACTAAGCACTTGATTAAACCCTAAGCTGGAATAAAATGAACTTAGCCACGTATGGCCATTTTCGAACTTACAAAACTAAAGAAAAGAATATTGTAGAAAACTTTCATACTCCTATACCAACAGCTCCTCCCTTTTATAGAAGAAGAGAGAGGATTATTTTAAAGGAAATCAAGAAAAAATATATTTACAATCAAATCAAACTAACAAAATAAAATCTCATGATATTCTACTCTTCAAATCAACTAAGACCTTTGAATATGTCTTCCGAAAAGAATGCAGCAGCCCCTTCAACCTTGACTTAGTCAACTTTAGCCAATACTCCAATAAATTTGTCAAAACAATACCTGATATCTAATTAATTACATAGGCAAACAAACTCATCAAAAACACCAAATTATATGACAAAATAATCAACATTTCCACCGGTTATTTAATAAAATTAATAGACCCATCAAATTCCCCCACACTTAATATTTACTTGTCCTCAAGGAAAACTCAACCTACTCAAAGGAAAATTCACCCAACCCTTCACAACCCTTACAAGAACTTCTTTAGAAAAACAATCTTAATTACAAAAGCAAAGTTAAGTTGAATAAGCATATCTAAAGTCCATAGAGAATAAAGAGTTGAATTTAAATTCTTTCTAACACAAACGATAATTCTTTCTAACACAAACGATAAGGCTTGAACATTGTTATTTAAAACATGCAATTTTAAGTTCCATATAATTAAACCATTACTTGAAGAATTATTTGATAACCTGCGAGGTCACAGAAAATCTTGCAAATCACTCAAACGTTAAATAGGAGTGCTGAATTTTTATTATTTTTTAATTAGTTTTGAGCATTATTGTCTTGCCTGAGATGTCATCATCCTTTCAGCGCGAGGATGCATATTGGTGATACACATACCCGGCTACTTAGAGTCACAAACTCAAGTGGCTACTAACACTACTCTTTATCCATTACCGGATAGTGGAGTAAACCAATTGCTCATTTTATTATTTTTTTTAGTAAACAAACTCTTCCTATGCTGACCAATAGCATCCATCTCTATATTGCACTTCTTTACAGCCCAATAAGCTCGATGTTCGAATTTCATGGGTAAATGACATGGTTTTCCAAAGACCATTCGATATGGAGACATTCATATAGGTGTCTCATAGGCTGTACGATAGGTCCACAGAGCATCATCTAAATGCAAACTCCAATCCTTCCGATTAGGACTCACTGTTTTTTCCAGAATTGACTTAATCTTCCTATTCAACACTTCTGCTTGCCCACTTGTATGAGGATGGTAGGCAGTAGAAGTTCGATGAGTAACCCCATATTTCTTAAAGAGAGCTGCCATCGTCTTATTACAAAAATGTGTTCCTCGATCACTGATGATAGCTCTAGGAGTTTCGAACCTGGCAAAAATGTTAGACTTTACAAAATGTACAACAGTTTTAGCATTATCATTTCAACTAGCCTTAACTTTCACCTACTTAGAAACATAATCAACAGCAAGCAATATGTAAGTATAACCAAAAGAAGAAGGAAAAGGACCGATGAAGTCTATACCCCACACATCAAAGATTTCACAAATCAAAATAGGACTAAGGGGCATTTGATCTCTATGTCCTAAATTTTCAGTTCTTTGACAATTAGCACAAGCTTTACAAAAAATGTATGAATCACGAAATAATGATGACCAATAAAAGTTACATTCAAGAACCTTATGAGCTGTTCTCTTAGGTCCAAAATGACCACCACAAGCATAAGAATGACAAATTTTAAGAATGGACTCAACTTCAACATTAGTGACACTCCTTCTAATTATTTGATCTGAACAATATTTTCACAAATAAGGATAGTCCCAAGCATAGTATTTTCCATCATTTTTAATTTTATCTTTTTCATACTTAGTTAAATCATCAGGTAATGATCTAGTAACTAAGAAATTGACTATATCAGCAAACCAAGGGATACTATCACTTAATGAAAAGAGATACTCATCGGGAAATGCATCATTTAAAGGTAGTGTTTTCTCTATCAAAGGTGCTCGGCTAAGATGGTTTGCCACCAAATTTTCAGACCCTTTCTTGTCTCTAATTTCTACATCAAATTCTTGTAGTAACAAAATCCATCTTATTAGCTTAGGTTTAGCTTCTTTCTTCTTCAATAAATACCGCAAAGCTACATGATCAGAAAACACAATAAACTTAGTACAAAGCAAATAAGAACGGAATTTTTCTAAAGCAAATACAATATCTAAAAGTTCTTTTTCCGTTGTAGAGTAGTTGCTTTGAGCACTATCAAGTGTCCTTGAGGCATAATAAATAACATGAGGTTCCTTGCCAATTTTTTGCCCAAGAACAGCCCCTACAGCACGGTTGCTAGCGTCACACATTATCTCAAATGGGAAATCCCAGTTTGGAGCTTGAACAATTGGGGCTGATATCAACTTCTCCTTCAATATGTCAAATGCTTCCTTGCACACATCATCAAACTCAAAATCAACATCTTTTTGCAAGAGTCTACATAAGGGTTGAGCAAATTTCGAGAAGTCCTTGATAAATCGCCAATAAAAACCTGCATGCCCAAGAAAAGAACGAACTTTCCGTACACTTACGGGGGTAAGGTAAAGACTTAATAACATCTATCTTTGCCTTATCTACCTCTATACCCTTAGAAGACACAACATGTCCCAAAAAAAGCCCTTGATCAACTATAAAATGATATTTTTCATAATTAAGAACAAGGTTAGATTCTAAGCATCTTTCCAAAACTTTTTCAAGATTTGTTAAACATTTATCAAAATAATTTTCATAAACTGTAAAATCGCCCATAAAAACTTCTATAATACTCTCTACATCAGAAAAAATACTTATTATACACCGATGAAATGTTGGGGCATTGCAAAGCCCAAACGACATTCGTCGATAAGCAAAAGTTCCAAATGGACATGCGAGTATTGTCTTTTCATGATCTTCGGGTGCAACTGAAATTTGATAGAAACCTGAATATCCATCTAAACAACAGTAATGAGTCCTACCAGGTAACCTTTCAAGCATCTGATCAATAAATGGAAGCGGGAAGTGGTCTTTTTTCATTGTTGCATTTAGTTTCCTGTAATCAATACAAACACGCCATCCATTTTGAACTCGAGTAGGAACCAACTCACCATCAGGATTTTCTACCACAGTAATGCCCATTTTTTTAGGCACCACCTGAACTGAGCTTACCCACTTGCTATCCGAAATCGGATAAATCACACTAGAATCCAAAAGCTTTACAATTTCTTTCTTGACCACCTCCATCATTGGCAGATTAAGACGCCTTTGTGCTTCTCCTCTTGGCTTGCTATCTTCTTTAAGCAAAATCTTGTGCATGCATGTGGATGGAATTATGCCTTTAATGTCAGCAATGGTCCATCCAATTGCACTCTTATACTTCTTAAGAACCTGAATTAACTTCTCCTCCTCCTCCTTTTTGAGTTTATTAGAAATTATCACCGGAAGGGTTTCTTCTTCACCCAAAAACACATTAAATGTTGAGGCAGCAGCTTTAGCTCCAATTTTGGTGCCTGCAAAATAGAAGACAAAAGAGTATGGTGACATTTAGGTAAATTAATTACAAGTCCATTACTTACCTTGGGATCTTGTGCTTTTAATGCAAGCACTACTTCTTGCAACTCCTCTTTAATCATGAACTTTTCTTCAATCTTTCCAAGGCTGTCTAAATTTAAGTAATTGCAAAGTACCACCTTAAGCATATCTTCTTCACTCAAATGAAACACTTTTTTAGTCAATGGTTCAATAACATCTATGCCACAAATAGAAGAAACATCATTAGAAAATTTCATGGCCTCATAAACATTAAATTTAATCACCTCACCATCAAATTCCATGGTTAATGTCCCCTCATATACATCTATCTTAGTTCTAGCAATACTAAGAAAAGGTCTTCTAAGCAATAAATTACAAGAATTGGAAGATTTATCATCCTCCATATCAATGACATAAAAATCTTCTTGGAGGAGAAAGAGTTTCTTTACATATTTCAAAAAATGGAAATCTCTGAGGAAAAGGAGGCTGAATTTCCAAAATTTTCGGCCTCTCCAATACTACACCGTGGGACAGCTTCACCTTCTCTACTTCGTGCCAAGTCACGCCTACATTTATTTGCTGCTGGAATTTTCAGCTCACTGCCACTTCTCAAAGTAATTGCACTTGCATTTTGTTTTGGATTCAAAATGGTTTGAGATGGTAATTTACCTTAAGACTCTAACTTACCCAATAAAGTGTCTAGTTGGCTGACTTGGTTCTCCAAGTTTTGGATGCTAGTCTGCATCTCTTGCTGAAATTGCTTAGTGTTAGTAGCAAGTTATTTAACAATGTCCTCAAGAGACATACCTGAGTTTGAAGAATCATAATCTGGTGGTGGTTGCCGATTATGAAATTTTTGGAATTTGACGCTTTAGTTTCATAGATCAAATTTGGATGGTCTCGCCATCCTGAATTGTAGGTACTTGAATACGGATCATATTTCCATTGAGGACCTGAAAATTTTCCATTACATTGGCTTGTTCTTGACTATCATCTTTCAAAGTTGGACACATGTATGTATGATGTCCAATATAGGTGCAAATTTTGCAAGCCTTAACTTGTTGTCCATATCCTACAATCAAATTCTGAACCAAAGATGTTAAATCATTAATTTTATTTTCAAGAGAAGAAACAATTACCTCATTAATATTTCTCGAAGGTTCATGACGAGACCCAAATTGTTGAAAATTAACAACCATTGTGGAAATTAATTCCCTTGCTGTTTGAGGAGTTTTATTCTCAATTACTCCACCACTTGCTGCATCTATCATTTGCCTCTTCATAGGTAACAAACCTTCACAAAAATATTGAATTAAGGCTTGATCAGAAAATCCATGTTGCGGACAGCTTGCACACACTTTCTTTAATCTCTCCCAATACTCATGTAGAGTTTCATGATTCTTTTATTTACTCCCATAAATGTCTATCCTAATGCTAGCAGCCCTTGAAGCAGGAAAAAATTTATCTAAGAAGGTCCTTACCATTTTCTGTCCATGATGTAATAGATCCAGATGGCAAATAAAATAGCTATTCTTTGGTTGAATCGGCTAAAGAGAATGGAAAAGCTCTTAATTTTATTTGATCCTCAGAAATTCCATAGGGTTTCATGGTAGAGCATACAACATGAAATTCTTTTAAGTGTTTGTGAGGATCTTCATTCTGCAAACCTCTAAAAGTGGATAGTAATTGAATCAAACTTGATTTGAACTTAAATGCCGCCTCCAAGGCTGGGTATGTGGTGCAAAGAGGTGGTTGATTAATAGGAGGTGTTGCCAACTCTCTTAATGTTCTTTGATCAGCCATCTCCTCTTCCGGTTCAAAGTCACCTGAACTTTCAAAAAGTTCAAGAACAACGGTTTCTTCAAGAGGTGAATTAGCTGTAGGAAGTTCAGGATCAATCTCTTCTTCTGTTAAACGAGACTGCTTTTTTCTATTTTGCTTCTATTCTCAATCGTCTAGCAGTTTTCTCAATTTCAGAGTCGTACTGGAGATCACTTCTACTATCTGATCTAGTCATGAAAAAAATATAATTAATTAGCACTAGTCTCCGGCAGCGGCACCAAAATTTGGTAGGTGTCGAATCCACCAAAATCAATTATCTTACTACCAAGTTAAAGAATTGAAAAAAATGGTGAGTAAGGTCGAAATCCACAAAGACTAGAGATTAAAAATATTATTTTTAGAAACCAAAAAATTTAATAAAAATAAATGGGGGTTTGGATTTAAAAATATTGAATTTAGCAAATGCAGTAAATTAAAGTAGAAAAATCAATTGGAGAAATATTTCCATCCGAAGGTCATCTTTGTAATAGTTATACAGTGTTGATCATTGAAATAAAAATTAACTCATTAACACTATCAATAAATTAGTTATAGTTGCCAAAAATATTTCTAACAACTTAATCTTTCCGCAATAATGGATTAAACAAGACAACACGCTATGAATAATCCCTTACCAATAATTAAATCTGACACGCGCCTAGAATTAAAATTAATTGGCAGCCTTAAAAAAAATGAGAAAGACCCAATTCTATCTAATAAACCACATGCGTAGCCTATTCAAATAGATTATTTATCCCCTTAATATAACTTGAAAATATGGTTCTAATCAAACTATATTAATTGCTACAATTGTTAATTCAATTAAACAATTAAGGATTTGATTTTATTAACTAGCACCTGTCACTCTAAATTAACTAAATAACTGGCCAATTTACCTAATTAAATAGAACAACAATATCCATCATAACCATTAATTGCAAGAGATAAACAAATATTGAAGAATTAAATGAGTAAAAAGAAGAACAATTCTCACAACACTTTAATAGAATTAAGCACTTGATTAAACCTTAAGCTGGAATAAAATAAACTTAGCCACGTATGACCATTTTCAAACTTACAAAACTAAAGAAAATAATATTGTAGAAAACGTTCATACTCTTATACTAATAGCTCCTCCCTTTTATAGAAGAAGAGAGAGGATTATTTCAAAAGAAATCAAGAAAAAATATATTTACAATCAAATCAAACTAACAAAATAAAATCTCATGATATTCTACTCTTCAAATCAACCAAGTCCTTTGAATATGTCTTTCAAAAAGAATGCAGCAGCCTTCAACCTTGACTTAGTCAATTTTAGCCAATACTCCAATAAATTTGTCAAAACAATACCTAATATCTAATTAATCACATAGGCAAACAAACTCATCAAAAACACCAAATTATATGACAAAATAATCAACATTTCCACATGTTATTTAATAAAATTAATAAACCCATCACTAAACTAGGTAAAAAGGCAATCATACCTTTAATACAAATTTGGCTACGAAACACTTTTTTCCCTTTAAAATTCATATTAAATGCTTTATTAGAAATATAATATATTCAATTCCAATGTTTTGAAAATTTTTCTAATTACTTTATCTATCAAAAATTAATTTGAAAATCTTGCTAATTAATTGCTTTGCCTATCGAAAATTATATTAAAAATTATTTAGTTAATATACAAAAGAAATTATTGAAAAACAAAAAATAAGTTCTAAAAAAATTAGAGAAATTTGAAGGAATAGGAGACATGGATGAAAATAGAATACGGGATGAAAATAGTCATCACGATTTTCATGTGGAGGCATGGGCAGAACCAAGGGAGGCACAAGGAACCAAGGGAGGCATAGGGGGTCCATTGCCCCTTAGTTTCTACATACGTACATTGTATATATATGTATATTTATATTTTTATATACATAAAAGTAATAATACTTATATTCATATAATATAAAATTAATTTATAATATAATATGTATTTATATAATATATAATATTTATATATATTTGTGTATGTTTATATATTTATTTTTTTAAAATTAATTTTTAAATATTAAATATTTTAAAATTTAAAATTAATTTTTAACTTATTATTTTGATAATGTTATTGAGCATTATAATTATTGTTTAATTTGAAGTTTAATTTATAAGTTTTAGTTTATTATTTTGATAATTAGATTAATTATTTTGAAATTTGATTATGAATTGAAATTTGAGTTTTGATTAAGTTAATTATTTTAAAATTTGATTATGATATGAATCGAAAATTTGAGATTTTATGATTAGATTAATTATTTTGCAATTTGATTATGAATTAGGCTTAAAGTCTTGTCATTAAGTTAATTATTTTGTAAAAAAATTATATCATATAAATTTATTAAAAAATAATTAATTTAAACACTTTTTTTAAAAATATCTCAAAAAATATATAAATATTATTTAAAAAATAATATATATTATGTAAATTTTTAAAGTAAAATTTAAATATTGAAATAAAATAATAAAAATTTCAATATTTAATTATTTAACATGAAAATAAAATTGAATATAAATATTAATGCTAACTATTTACATTAGTTTTTTAATATGAAAATAAAATTGAATATAAATTCTTTTGTAATTTTTTTGTTTAGAAATTTTGTGTCTCTTTTGTCTAAATTCTGGTTTCGCCACTGTGTAGAGGGGAATATAAGAAAAAGATTGAATGATATATTTAGATTTTCAGAAGTTGATAGTATATACATTTTGTAAATGATATCTCATTGACATAAGATGTTGATGGATATGAAGATGATGGAAGTTTTGGTAGAGACTATAACGGAGATGAGTTTGCTTATTATTTACAAAACAACGAAAACAACGAGGAACATGAAAGTTACAAAGAAGATGACAATGTAGTGTATAATGAAGAAAACCATGATTTAGAAATAAGCCCGTTGACAAGTGAGCTTTGTATTCTTTTTCCTTCACATGTGAACTTTTGAATATGATTTTCAAGATTTAAGCCTTTATTTGGGTAAATTCAGTTTGCTTTTACTTGATAATGAACATTTGCAAAGCTTAATAAAAAATATAATGCAAAATTTTAAAAGTAAAAAATTATATATAGAGAGATTTTCTATGGCTAGTTAGCTGGTTACTGGTCTTTCATGCTCCTTTATATCTTATGTCAATAGAGTATCCTATTTTGCATTTGATTAAAGAGGTGAGTAAAGAGATTGACAGTCAAAAAGATAATTCGTATTAACATGCCAAGGGTATTTATACAAGTGCAATACTTGATCATCAAGGAACAAATCATAATCCTATACAGATTCAGACTTCTATGTGTTTACAAATTCTACAGATTCAGACTTCTATGTGTTTACAAATTCTAATTGCTATCAGTGAGACCCCTTATACGTATGAGTTTTTTTTTCTTAATGTGCATTTTGATTAATTAGTAAGGTGATGATTATTGTTTCTCTATTCCATTCGAACTTTATATATTTACATGGCATAAATTGAAAAAATTAAGTTATAACTTGATAAGTATGTGATATCACAACATTAATGCATTGTTCGATTTTTATAAAAATCATGCTAAAATTAAAGGATTTTGTGTTAGAAAAAGATTAGTATTAAAAAGGGAGGTGATTTTCCTAAGTACATATCATTTACTTGTGATATGGGGAGGAAGACATTCTATGTTAAGTTTAACAAAAGGACAAATTGTTCAGCTGGAATAAAGTTGCTCTAGATAATTGTTGAAGTTGGCATGTCACAAAGATAAAGAGTGAGCATACACATTCTTTAGATCTTGACATGTCGAGGCTCATGACTGGCCATATGCAAATGAATAATAGTTTAAAAAGGAGTCTAGGAGCGAATGCTAGAGCTGGTTTAAGAATTTGTAAGAGTATCAAACTCAATAAAGTTCAATCTAATGGGCAAAAAAAATGGGTTGTTGGTTATAGTATTGCAGAAATTTTATTCACAATAATAGGAGATTTAGGCTAGAAAATCACAATATTAAGTTAATTCATAAGTTTTTTTTTGTGAGATAGAAAGAAAGCATTGGGATTTCCACCGCTTAATGGATGTTGATAGTGCTGGTAGGTTAAGAAATGTTCTATAGATGCATCCAATAGGTGATTGCTTATTAAAAGTTCCATGATGTTATATATTTTGACACAACATACCTTGTAAACAACTATAGTTTACCATTTGATACATTTATTAGTGTGAATCACCACTAGCAATCAATTCTTCTAGGTTGTGCTCTAGTTTTGCATGAGGATATAGAATTTAATACCCTATATCTTATATATATATAATACATATACTCTATATATATAAAATATGTAGACAAAATACAAGAATGTCAATATTCCTATCATTAAAAAATTCTACATAATTTTAATAAAATAGATTATCCTTTATAACATAAATTTAATATGTACTTAAATATATATATTAATAGTTAAATGTTAAAAAATTCAAATTTTAAAGAAAATCTCTAAGAGAAATTTATAAGAGTTTTATCTGTAAATTAAACATTCCTAAAAATCCACAAAATACACATCTTATAAAAATTACACTCCCAATATATATATATATATCCAAATCTCCAACATTTCTCCAAAAATATCCACATCTCAAATTTTCATGTATACATGTATATATATATATATATATATTCAACTACTTTATATTACTTTATGAAACTATATATGTACATCATTGACATATACTATCATATTATATGAACAAAATAAGTTCATAAAAATAAAAGTTTACATGATATACAGGCAAACTCTGGTCTTGTGGAAAAACTTTAACTTCTAGTGCTCATCCACTAACCTATACTTGGTTAGATCCAACAGAACTTTCTGCCCCAACTTTGTCACATGCGCAATGAATAAATCGAGCTAAACTATTAGCTTAATGGTACATACTTTGATAATAACATTAATTTTAAAACAATGCTATATGTTTTCCTTTCAAACATGAAATTTATTATGTAATAATATATGAATTACTCATACGAATCCTCCAGGTATCACAATCACATGCACTAGACCCAAATAACCTTGCACAGTATTAAAGTTATAGAGATATTATTCTAGTTTATCATGATATCGGGGATCTATTTGTCACGCCAAACCATCTGAAGCTGCTTCTTCCTAATGACACTAATATGTTTAGCCCCCCGAAGAAAAATAATATCTCATCTCATATCAATGGCATGCTAATTCGATAGCACCAAATATAATTCTCTAAAACAAGATACTATATAAGGTAAACAAACATATCAAACATACACTTTAGTACATTTTGTCCAATTTCATATCTTTTTCCATATTCATGTATAATTTCTAAATTCTCAGTATAATTAATTCACATTACTCATAATCTTAGCCACATTGATAATGTGAACCCCTTTTTTCCACATACCTTAAACATATTTCACTCTTTTCATAAATATTTCATAATAATGCTATTAGTCATTCTATAATTGCTCATCCTATCACATTTTATGCATTCAATACATTTTCACTCAAAACAATGCATTTTACACATGAAAACCAAAGTTCAAGTAACATGACACACTTATCAATTAACAATGTTTCATGCCAAAAGTAATGCAATTGAAACAATAATTATTAAAGTATGTACTAACATCTAACTATGCCAATTTCCAAGCCAATTTCACCTTCACTCCTTCACTTTTCCAAAATGCCCTTCACTTCTTTAATTTTGAAAATCATCTCTACTTAATCCTAAACCAAGTTTTGAGTTTGAATATAGCATTAGAATTCTATTTTAATATATCTTAATCAATTAAATTTCAATTACACTCATTCTAACCAAAATCCTATCAAAACCCTAATTACCTTACTACTTCTCTCAAACTTCTATCAAACCTAATTATTTCAATTACCCAACCATAAAATCTTTACTTATACATTAAAATAAAATCATTACAAACCATTATTGCAATTATTGAAACCTCCTTCAAAGTCCTAAATTTCACATATCCACCCTAAAATCCTAACTTTTCCAAAACCTACTCACATTCAACTTCCAACAATAAAAATCATTATATTTATATCACAATAATCTCAAACACAACACATTTATAAATTATAGCCATCTACAACTCATATCCAAAATTCATATATTCTTGATTTTAAAGAAAAACTACTAAAATTAAAAGATTACATACCTAATCTTTGATTTATCTTCAAAATTACCTTAATCCCTTTGAATTCTTTGTGAAATTTGATGGATTAAACGAAGAAAATTTCTCCCTTCAAACTCCATAAAAATCGGCGACCAAAAGGGAAAGAGGAAGAATATGACACTTTTTTTATTTTTAAGTCTTCCTAACCACACATATATATTTATATATTTAATTAATATCTATAAAATATTAGGTATTTCATCTTCCACCCAAAAATAATTAAATTTTTATTTATTTTTATTATTATTTTATTTTAACTTTTTAACCTGTAACTTGTAATTCTTACTTTTGTCTTTTTGTGAAATTGTATATATTAGATATATGTTAGACATATACCATGTATACATTAGGTATCCAATATATATTTTAGATATTATATATATATATATATTATGTATATACTATAAATATATCTCTCTCAACACTCTAACTATCCTCCATACACCTTATTTAATTATTTATAATGAGACTACGGGTGTTATACAAAAACTTTTAAGTGTTTGTTTTCTAATTGGTTGTCTATAATGGAAGATGTACAGTCAAATGGTATATTGGTGTAATACTGTGAAAATATTAAGGCGGTCATTCATGAAGTGATGTCGATTACAACTCATAGATTTTACTTATGGCATACATTCACAAAAGTGTCTGTGACAAAATTGCTTGTGAAGTTGGGGGCTATTGATGATTATAGTGTTGCTAAGAAATAATTCAAATTATTAGTTTTTGATAACTTGACTATAAATGAGTTTGAGAGAAGATGAACTACTACTCATGCGTTAGAAAAGAAATAATTGATCAATGAAATTATATGTTGAAAGGCAAAGTTGGGTTCTGTTGGGAAAATCGCTATTTTCCCGCCCCTCGGACCGTCTTTAAGCAGGAATAAATGAGAAAATAAAATAACAATTGAGAAATTAAAGAGAATAAAACACAATGATTTAACGTGGAAAACTCCCGAATGGAGAAAAACCACGGTCGTTGTCTAACGACAACCAAGAAAAATATTCACTATGCGGCAAATTGTTACAACCACAAATTACAAAATATTTTTCTAACCGACACCCACAAAACAACCCCCAAATATTTATACTCCAATGAACTCCAAGAGATTGATTCTCTAATTCCTAATATAAACTATTTGGTATTTAATCTATAGCTCTCCTTAAGCTATATTTTGTGTTTGCTTGGTGTATTTACAAATGGAGAGAATGAGCCTATTTATAGGCTTCAAATGCAAATAAATTGTCAAACTAAATTAGGTGAAAATTAGGCTAAATTAGGCACCTCCCATTTTCACCTCACATTTTTGACAATTTCTTCATTGTTAGGCACCTTGCATTTTTTACTTTCTTTACTTTTATTTTTCAATTTTGGTGTGCTACCACCAACAATCTCCACCTTGAAAAATAAAAACACAACATTGTCTGTTACCGACAATTATAATTCTTAACGTCAAGAATTAACATACTCCACCATAAAAGAGTATCGACACTTGGAATTATTTCGCCAACTCCAAGAATTTTTCATCGGCCATGTCGGATCCCGCTAATAGTTTATGGTGCAACCCTCCTGTTGACTTTCCGAGAGTTCATTAGCTATCGACATAATTTTTCCACCACGCACCTTGCATCAACTGTCAACCAATGCAGCGCGCATTTCCGTGGACCAGCTACCAATAATCAGTCCTCTTCCATGGCATCTCAACGGGTAGCAATCATGCCATGAGGACACACTTCTCTCAACTACAGAGACAACTCATCATCTCCTTCGCCACAGGAGATCACATTGGCAGCAACAACGTTAGAGCTTCTAGCCGAATCAGCTCCACCGTTCGGGCAATCCTTCCTCACGTGTCCAGTTTGACCACACCCCCAGCAGACAACCTTCCTCTTTCCGGAGCCTTTATTCTTTTTCCTGATACCGACAGATAAAGCTGAATTCTCATAAGATTTATTTTCCATTTCATTCAGTCTTCTCTCCTCAGTAATGAGCTTACTAACCACATCCGCATACACCACTTCCTTACTACCATATTTCAGAACAGGCTTCATGTGCTCATATGTTGAAGGAAGTGACAGGATGAGCCGGAGAGCTATATCTTCATCTTCGGTTTTCACTCCAAGAGTTTCTAATTCAGAGATAATACCATTGAGGACACTCAGGTGATCGGACAGCTTTGTACCTTCCGCCATTTTCAACGTATGAAATTGCTCTTTCAAATATAACCTGTTGGATATATTTTTTCCCTGATACAATTCTTCCAGTTTCTCCCACAGCTCCTTTGTCGTGGACAATCCAAGCACATTAGCAAGAACATTTTTTGCTAGACACATGCGAATTTGACTTGCCGCCTTGATATCCAGCTCCTCCCATTCTTCGTCACTAATCTTGGATTTTTCTGAGTCTCCACTGCCACCGCCTTTTTCTGAATTTCTTCCGCTGACTGGTTTACCCTGCAAAACCTTATGTAGTCCAGACTGTATCAACACGTCTTTGACTTGCACTTGCCACAGTGCAAAATTCATTCTCCCATCAAATTTCTCAATCTCGCATCTCATTGCCGACATGCTTACTTTGTGCTTAATAAAGGACCAGAAATAAATATTACACCAGGTAAATTCCCAGGTAAGAGGAGGGGTCACAAAGGTCTCACTTAAAATCCACTTGCCTTAGACTAAATTCGTGTCGTTTGACAGAATTTACCTCGACATGTAATTATTTATCTCACCACCAATACTCAAGCACACCAAAGCAAAACGGCTCCACCTTTTCCAAAGCTCCACCAGCTTAAAAACAAAAATAATTTTTAACAAAAATCTTTTCTGATGTGGAAGATCAGACCAAACTGCAACCACAGAGCATACTAAGATTTTTGACAAAAAATTATAACACCTAAGCTCTGATACCACTTGTTGGGAAAATCGTTATTTTCCCGCCCCTCGGACCGTCTTTGAGCAGGAATAAATGAGAAAATAAAATAACAATTGAGAAATTAAAGAGAATAAAACACAATGATTTAACGTGGAAAACTCCCGAATGGAGAAAAACCACGGTCGTTGTCTAACGACAACCAAGAAAAATATTCACTATGCGGCAAATTGTTACAACCACAAATTACAAAATATTTTTCTAACCGACACCCACAAAACAACCCCCAAATATTTATACTCCAAGGAACTCCAAGAGATTGATTCTCTAATTCCTAATATAAACTATTTGGTATTTAATCTATAGCTCTCCTTAAGCTATATTTTGTGTTTGCTTGGTGTATTTACAAATGGAGAGAATGAGCCTATTTATAGGCTTCAAATGCAAATAAATTGTCAAACTAAATTAGGTGAAAATTATGCTAAATTAGGCACCTCCCATTTTCACCTCACATTTTTGACAATTTCTTCATTGTTAGGCACCTTGCATTTTTGACTTTCTTTATTTTTATTTTTCAATTTTGGTGTGCTACCACCAGTACCTTAGACATTTCTTTTGGGCTAGCTATCTACACAGAGGAGTGCTAGAATGTATTTTTTTTTTTATCAATTTGATAAGATTTTATTCAAGCTTAAAATTTTTATAAAATTAACTAGATAAATTTTTAAATAAAGTTTTACTAATGTTAAATATGAAATGTATAAATTTATTTACAAATAAATCTTAAAAATTCAATATAATTTATTTATATAAAATTATACAAAATATTCATATAACAACGAGTTTTTTTATAGTAAAGAGATTCATTTCATTAATCAAATAGAGGAGACATAAAGAAATCCTTGAATCTCCTAAGGAACCTTTCCAATCCATACCAGGTCCTCTTTTGATTTAGGTAAAAACTTAGCTAGTTCATGAGCAACAACATTACAAACTCTAGGAGTAAAAGACCACTTACGGGTAGTAAACATTTTCACCAAAAAGAATACATTCTTGAATAAGCATACCCAATTCATTTCGTAGTACAACCTTGCCTTTCAAAAGATCTATAACAATCTTGCAATATGATTATGCAATAATATCAGAGAAAGATAGATCTTATGCTAGTTGGAGGCCATGCCTCATTGCTTGAGCTTTAGCAATTGCGGGGTCAACATTTGCTTACAAGGATCAATGAGAAGCTACGAGTACTTGTCTCTGGCTACCACGGTAAATAACACCGTAACCAATAAGGTGTCTTGCCATACTGCCATCATCCATATTCGTCTTAATTATATCTTATGGAGGTGGCTGCTAGCATGTGAGGTGTGCTTCAGGTGCAAGGGAAACCTCATTTTTCCTATGGACGTTAGGCAAGTTAGTTATTTCTGCAACCATTGCTTTGGATTTTGATACAATGCTCTGCACCTGAATAGGCACATTTTGGAATAAAAAAGTATTTCACTGTTGCCATATTAAATAACAGATTATAGCCACTAATGCTGTTATTTCTTTAGAGTATGCCTGCAAAATATTTGCAAACCAAGCTCTAAACGAGGAACCCTCCATTGCTTGGACATATGGAATAGTCAACTGCCGCCATACACCTTGATACACGCTGAGGTCTCTGCACAAATGGACCAGAGACCTGCAGTTAAGGCAAAAAGAGAACCTTGTAGATACCTCTTTCATTCTTGCATGGATATTTAGTGCTTGGATATTTTTCTTCTAGTTGGGAGGATATTTAGTGCTGCTTGCCAAATGAAGTTGATGATTCTAGGTGGAACTCGTAACTTCCATATAACTTTCCAAAAACCAATCCACACATTTTGAGATGAAGTTTCACGGCTCTGAACTTGTTTTTCATTAAAACTTAATCTATATCCACTTTTTACAAGATAATTTTCAAATGAATGATAGTGCCATAGAAGTTGATATTCACTATTCAGGTCTCCCAATGAAATTTTCAAAATTCGTTCAACATCAATAGAAAGGAAGATCGAATTAATGGCACTCCAATTCCAGGATCTTATTTCTCCATCAATCAAGTCAAAGACAGTAGCTTCCATAGGTAGAGTATTAAGACTAGTTATAATCTTAAAATTGCCAGGTTCAGGAATCCATCTATCCTGCCATATAGATGTGTTCGACCATTATCCAATTATGATTCTTGATCCTTGCCACAACACTTCTCTACCATATAAGATGCTTTTCTATATGAAACTTGGTATTTGATCCAAAGAGGCGTGCATGAAATCAGATTTTAGGTAATATTTAGCTTTCAACACCTTAGTGACAAGCGAGTTAGGATTTGTTATTAATTGTCATTAGCTAAGAGTGCCTTAATAAAGCTCTCAAAGTCCCTAAACCTTAGGCCTCCTTCTTCCTTCTTCTTCCTTTGGCTTGCATAGTTCATCCCAAGAGCATGTGTAGACACCTCCTCTGAACTTTCTGACTCCATCAAAATATGCTTCTGATGTCATTACAAACACCCACAAGAATCTTAAAAATATTGCATAACATAGGTTTGTATGGCTTGAGCTACAGTTTTTATAAGAATATCTCTACCGTTTTAACAATGAGTTATTTTTAATATGTATATATTTTAAAATTTTGTACTTTAAATTTCAAAGGGATTCAATAAAAAAAATGACAAAAATAAAATAAGAAGACCAAACCTAAACGTCTCCACTGCTTGAGATTCATCTAATTGGAAGCCATCGAACCGTACAGACAGAAACGAACCCAAAAACGAAAAGCGTAAATCACAAAAAAGCCCAAATGCAGATACGCTTCGGGTTGGCCGATGATAGAGAAATAGATGGTCTGCGAATAAGAGGGCAACCCTCAAAGCTTCGGTTTTCTTCTTCCTCTGCTTTCTCCAGATATCGCTTTTACTTGCCAGGATTTGGGAGGGTTCCTTGTTCCTTCTCTTTTTCATTCTCTCTCTCTCTCTCATACACCAATCAGATTTAACTTGATTCTCTCTATAGTACACACGCGTATACTTATTGAGACAGAGGGATCTAAGAGACAGAGAGAGAGATAATGTCGAAGAAAAAAGCTTTCAGTGGCAACACTATGACTCTTAAGGATTTTCATGGCGGTTCTATCCCAACTGATCTCCCTCTTCCTTCCGCTCCTGGTGTGTAAGTCCCAATTCTTACCTTTCTCAAATTTATCTCCTTTTTCATTTCCAATCACGTTAATTGTATTTGATTTTTTAATGATTTGATGTTTCGAAGTAATCTTAGATCTGGTTTGTAGTTATATTTTTTGAACTGATGCTCAGTTTGCTTTTATTTAGTATATTCAACTGCGAATGTTAGATGATCTATAAGTTGCAAATTCCATGTTAAATTCCATTGACTTTTTTTTTTGTAGAATTGTTAGGTCTTCAGAGTGGTCTGGTTACGACCGACCAAATTCACGAGGAGGGCCAATGGGTCGACCTGATCACCGGGCTAGACCTAATTCGTCTCCTGCCACAAGACATTTCGATGATAAAACTCCGTTTCTCAGTCATACAGCTCATATTGGCCGTCACTTTGATGAGGATGAACGCAAACCTCTAGATGGTGTTTCAGCTCCGCACAGGAGAGTGAGCGATGAGAGCTTCCGGGTACAACAGAGCATGGCTGAGCTGAAACCCGAACCTGTTTTGAGTGGGAGGGGGTCTGTTTCAGCTTCAGCTTCAGGGACACAGGTTGTAAGTTCTTACTCGGGGAGGGTTAGTGACGGGATTCATGTGGGGGCTAGTATGCAGAATATGGGGGCTAATATTGGGCAGGGCGTTGGAGGATCACAGCCAAATGTATGGGCAGCGAGGAAGGAGATGGCTGTGGGTGTTAATGAGCCAGCACACTCGGCATGGTCAGAAGTTAATGCTGTTTCAAAGTTAGCTCATGCAAGTGCTCTTGAAAAGGTGTCTTCAGGTAGATGGCACACAAAGCTTTCTATTCACCATCAAACAGATATTGAGGTTATTGAACATTTGGAAACAGAAAAGGCTATAGGTTACAGAGCTCATGATGGCAGTGGATACAATAGGATAGATGCAGGGGGTGGGAGAGAGTACTCTGATGCCACATTAGCAAGGCATGTGGAAAGGGGTATGGCTATTGAGGATGGGATCCAAAATGGTAGAAAAGAGTTTTTTGATCATGAATGGGCGAGGGCTGCTTCATATGCTGAATTAAAAGAGAGGAACTTACCAATGCATGGTGACAGGTTTCAACCACCACGTACTGATGTCAGATATAGTGGGTCTGAATTGCCACGATCGGTGCAATCTGAAGCATCAGAACAACCAAAGGTGAAGTTGCTTCCAAGAATGAAGCCATTGGAAAATATTGAACCACCTATTGTTGATCATAAGCAGGTTAACCTTATGAATGTCCTATATGGTTTACTTTTTAAGTCCTCGCTCGCATATTTGTGCTTAATTATATCATTTGGGTGAATGTAGGGATACCAACAGCTCTGTAACTCAGCTAATGGTCACGTTGAAACTAGAGAATTGCATGGGAATACAAATGCTGCAAAGTATGGCTTAGCTGGTATGGATGGTGAGAATCAAGTGATAGAGCGGCCGAAATTGAATTTGAAGCCACGGTCACAGGCTGTTGAACAATCAGAAAGCAATAGGGAGAAGGGACGGTTAGATTTTTGACTACTTACAGTTTCTTATACCTTTTTAACTTCTCATAACAAAATACAAATGCAGCGAAATGATTAATGGCAGTAAATTGTTCAACATGATATTGTTTTTTCTTTTTCAATATACACAATGCTAATTGGTTTTTACGATTCCTTACTTGAAAGCTTAATATTGACTGTGGATATGAAGTGCTTTAGGGGCAATGCAATATCAAATATTCATGTGTACGTTGGAGAATATCTACCAGACTCATTTTTTGTTTGGCTATTAGTTCTTTTTCAATGGGTTTCATGTTATCTTCTTGATTTAGAAACACCTGTAACATGAACCTGGACTTTAACATGAACCTTAGTTTCAAAATACTAAGTTGTTCGCTGAAAAGAATAGAACTCTGCAACAGATTCTTATTTGGAGAATACCCTTCCAAATCAAAATTGTTATTAGGTTGTATAGACGTTCTATTATCTTTTGCTGATCCATCCCTTGGACCTGCTCTCTGTTTGAAAAGATTAACTATGGAGGAACCTTCGTCTTTCTTTTGATGGCAAAGTTCCTCTGCATGGTTCTAATCTGGCTTTTCCTGTGGTTTGTAGTTTGAGTTACAAAATATAAAAAAAATCCAATCCTTTCCTTCTCAGCTGCAAAATATCATAAGATGTCTAGACAGTTTTTCTAGTGCATATTATATGCTTCACCTTTGATTCATGTTGAGTTTCTTGTTCATAGCTTCAATCGCACAAGTAACTAGTTTTGTTTTTCACCCAAAACTTAGAGAAACCTTATGTTGATTGAAATTATTTCTAGAAGTTAATTTATTGTTACATCCGCTTTTCACTTTTAAGTTCAAATGGTGTTCTTATGCGGATAATAGTTTTGATGTTAATTGAAATGCCTTGAAATTCTTTTCAAATTTCCAATGTGCAAATGTTATTAGATTAGTAAAATTGTATTTTCTGTTTTCAATCTTGAGTTACTGGGTAATAATGTGAAAATTTTCATGAGATTGGGGGAAGTTTTTTACACCATGAGACTCATGCAACACCTAGAAACTGAAGATCATTCCCTCCCTCCATATCCCATTCTCTTTGCATAGCTATGTCCATGTCAATGGCGTTTGTAAGATTTTTCGGTATTTTATAATATTTTAAATTAATAACGTTAAAATGATATTGTCTTTCATGACTTTAATGATTTCAGCCATTAATGATCTTGGCTTGCATCATATTTGGCCTATATCCATTGGAAATTGTGTGAACTTGGTTTCCTATGGTTTTATTATGCTGGAAAATAGGACTTCTAGTTCCCTTTTCTAGATAGTTTTTTTAAGAATCCGTGACTGCTTGAATCTTATGTTCTATCTGCCAGTTGCCAATGAAGCTAGTGTGGTGCATCATGTCCAGGGCTTCAGATTAGAAGATCTTTTCAGGAGCAGCTTAGTTTTGGGAATGATCTTGTGTTTTCACTGCTGTATGATAGTGGCTCTTTCAATGTTATCAGTCCTTAATATTTGAAGACAAAAGTAACAACTTTTGTCTAATAAATAGTTGGTAGAACTAAAAACATGTTTGAACTATGCAACACAGGCACCAATCTTAAGATACAAAAGTCATTAATCTGTTCAAGACGTGGGTGAACTTGGTAAACTTGGACAGATACTGATACGGGGAATAGTGTAGGTAGTAAAACCAATAACCTGGATGAGCCATCTGACCAATGAAACAAAGGAGACGCCTATATGCTCCAAACTCTATAATAAAGAGTTAATACAGAGTGGATTTGGTTCTTCATATCTAAAGAGCCAATTTCATTCTTTACTGTCAGTTTAATTAATAAATTTTACAATTTTCTGTGCCTGTTACTTACTAGTTCTCTCGCCTATTGCTATCTATTAATTATCTCACCTATTTTATATTCTATTGAAGAGTCTATTGGACTTAAAAGAATTTACAGTTTACAGTTTTCATATTTAATAATTGATTAAGATGTTCTTTATTTATGTAAAAGAAATTCCATTGGAGGTGCTCTTATGCCTTGTTTATAACAACTTAATATATGTTGCTCAAAACCTAGCGGACTCTATTAAACTATCTGAGAGTCATTTATAAATAGCTCGTATTTTGGTTGCCTCAAACTTTGTACTAGCTCAAAAAATGCTGTAATATGTCCCAATATCCATTTTGGCTAAGGCTGGTTTTTCTTTCCTCTGCATGTTTGTGGTCTTCTCATAAATGGCATGTAATTCAGTTCTCTGTGGTTTTACTCTTGTATAATATATGCCTGTCCTTGACATGCATGAGTAATTGCTTATCATCTTGGATCTATGCAGGGTTGCATTATTTGGTGGTGCTCGTCCACGAGAAGAGGTAAGTGGATTTGTCTTATCTATATTTTGGACGTTCAAGGGCAAATTCTGGGTCAATTCTCTGGTGCTAATAAAGATGATATTATCTTTCATTAATCTTTCACATAAAATTTTGTTATAGCACAAACAACGACCCTTATTCCCCTTCTCTAAAAACATGAAATGTGTTTCCTCTCTCTCTTTTTTTTTTTTTTATGCTATTTGAAGGGGAGTCTTAATGCAACGGTAAACGTTGTTATTGTGTAACTTGAGGTTACGAGTTCGAATCATGGAAACGGTTTATTGTAACTACAAGGGAAGACTGCATAAAATTGATTCTATTGGTCTAACCCTTCTCTGGATCCGCACAATGTGGGAGTGTGCGTGTGTCGGGCTGCTCATTTTTTTTTAGGGAAGTATGAAATCTTTTTAACCCTGACTGCTTTTTATGTTTAACTTGATACGTTTCAAGATTGATGTTGGTTATCCTATCAGGTTTTGAAGGAGCGAGGAGTTGATGATACTGCTATCAGCAATCATGAGTTGGCTCCTCATTCTGATAGGTTACTATTGTCTTTCTCATCTTATTATATTATTGCTTATGATACTTTTTGTTGAATGATAGAATAAAATTTCATTTGTTTTGTATCTCATATGAAGAGTGAAACAAAATGTTTTCATGACTGAGAGAGTTCCTGAGCATGGAGTTCCTACACGCCATGGTGAAAAAACTGACAATTTTACTATTGATCAAAACACTGATAAGAAATTTGAGAGGAAGGATCGTCGAGTGGACATTGAGAGAGTTGATAAGCAGAAGAGGAATTGGCGAAATGATAATTGGAGGAACAGCAGAGAGACAGAGAGGCAGCAGCAGCCACAGTTGCTGCAGGAGAGGCATCCTTCACCGGAGACCTGGCGCAAACCAGTTGGGCAACCAAAACCAGCCTCCCCAGATTCTGCTGGTTTGCGCTATGGAAAAACAGCATCTGCCATGGAGCTGGCCCAAGCATTCTCCAAATCTTTCTCAGATCCAAAAACTGCTGATCGATATTCCGGCCAAAGGGGCCTCCCTGGCAACACCCAGATGCCTTTTTCTCGGTTGATGGGCCCAACACCAAGGCCTCAAATAAATGGTTACTAAAATTTGATACTTGATAGGTGTGTTGTGGTATATTGGATGTCTGATGGTAACGGGACTTATATCTGATATTTCAGCATTGGTTAGATGCAAGCTGTGTTGCTTATACACATCTATCACACATCAAACGGGTGTGCACTAGACATTTCAATCTCTGAGGAAATATTGAAGGCTATTTGTAATTGATTGGCATGCTTCAGCTTCTGATGGCGCCGTCGTTACTTTATAACGCCATGTCATTTTTTTTTTGGTTCTCTCTTGATAACTGTATCCTTCAATTTTTTTTTTCAGAAGAGAAAAATGGTCTGTGTTGCTTACTTGCATATTGAAAATTTAGGCATTTGTAGCACTTCGTTTTGGTATGTGCAGGTCTATTTTATGGTTTCTAATAGATAGATAGATAGATAGATAGATAGATGTGTATTCTTTTTAAAGAAAAATCCAGAAAGAGGAGTTGTTAAGCATAAATTTCATAATTGGGGGGGTTTGGGGCATTGATTCTATTGTATTTTATAGTTAGTATTTTACGTTTGATTTGATTGTATGAAGTTGACAAAATCTCTTTTTACGCTAGTATTAATTTTAAATTAGCTTATGAGTGATAATCGAGTATGAGTTTATTAATTTATTTTTTAGTACTGAGAATGGATATTTGAATACGGAGTTTATTGCGTAATCAAAAGATGTACTATTATTAAGGAATGTCTTGGAGTACAACTTAAAATCTGTTTATTTTACAGTTTTTAAGTTTCATATTTGAATTTATTCAGTTTTGTTTTATCTGTTATAGAGGGACTGCGTATTTCGCCGCCGATATCCAATAGATCAATCATCAAGCTCCCTTCCACTACTTGTTTTAGGTCAAGCCTCTTCAAAAATTGGCGGCATAAGTGACGGAAAAAGGGCAAACCTAACGTTCATTTAAGGTCAAGTCAAATTATCTCGTGGGTAAAATAGAAAATAAATTTTTTTTTATGATTTTAAGCAAAGTCAGGCTCGAAGAAATTATTGGATTTTGAACTTCTAGAGTCTGATTGCACTTGCACAAATTTCTGTGCACCTTAAGTTCATTTGGTTTTGAGAAATAATTTCATTTTATTAATACTGAGTCATAAAACTTGAGATATTTTTAAAAATTAACATATGATGTGCGAATATGAAATTAAAACTTTGCAAGGATGCAGGGCTCAATATGTGAAAAATATTTTATATTCAAAGCACATGTCTATATCTTAAATCCACAGATCACTGATTTTATCTCATTTCCTTGGAATTGTTTCTTCCATATCTTTATTACTTTGTTTGGTTTTATTTTTCTAAATAATAAAAAACAGTTTTTAATCCAACCATATTTTAAATTGTGATATTATAAAATTTAATTTCATTTATTTTTTTAATTTTTTTGTTTTATTTTTTTTATAACATATTTTTTTATAAATTGTGATTTAAATTTATAAATCAATAACTATATATTAAAAATATAAAGAGAAATATTAATTATAGTCACTTTAAAGAGTGATTATTTAACAATCTCTCTTATATTAATTAAAAAATATTTATTATAAATTTATTTATTAAGAGAGATATTATAATTAATATTTTCTTATCAATAAAAGAGAGGTTGTTAAATATTCACTCTCTAAAGTGACTGTAATTAGTATCACTCAAATATAAATATTTACATATACATATATATATAATTATATATTTTTAAAAAATATAATTTTATTATCGTTTAAAACACACTGTTTAAGTGTTGAAGCAACATTAAACCGGTTATCTTCCAAAAAAAAAAGAAAAAAAAATTAAACCGGTTAAATCGTCATTTTTTAATTTTTCATGTTTTAACGCTAGGTCTGGTTAAATTATGATAACACTGGTTGCTTCTTTCCATTTTCTCATTACTTGAAAAAAATAATAATAACTCTCCTCTCTGTGCACATTGACCAAGCAGCAGCATAATCAAAGGTGCCAATTTCTGCCTTTTCTCTTTCCCTTCTCTAAGACATGACTCTTAATTGTATCTCCTTTACTCTTTTTGGGTCAAACTGAAAAGAGAAGAAGATCTTCTCTTTCAGGCAAAAAGGCCTTTCCAGTCACATGAACTTCTGATTTTTGAGGTGGGTTTTTGACATTCTTTACTTGTAAGATGGAACTTGGCTGTGAGCTTGAAGTAGATGTCAATGGGGATGAGATTTTCATGGTGAATAAGGTATTAACACTCTTTTTACTCTGTTACTCATTTCGTTTCTCTGTGAGCTTGAATATACATCATTTGCTAGTTGCTAACTTGCCATCAATTGTCTCACTTTTATAGTTCTTGTTAAGTTTGGCTCATTAAATGCCGACTGTGCCTCATTTTTTTTGTCATTTTATACTTGTTTCTAAGCTCAATAAATGCTTCCTCTGCCTCCCATTTTATTTCCACCAATTGCATAATGATCTAGTCCTTATCTTGATGTTTCTTTCGACTTTCCACCAACTATTCTTCTCACCTGTTTTTTGATTTCTCCCTCCACAACAGGTAATTGTACCTCTCAAAACTTCTACTATTATTGTATAATTCTGTTTGATTCATTTAAAGCATTTATTATCTGAACTGTCTTCTTTGGTATGATGAACTGTTATTGCTTTCTTCTCTAAACTTTTCTTTCTCTATTAATTGCATCAATTTGTTCAATTTTATTTTTAACTTCTTGGATTTTTGCAGAAAGTTATTGCATATTTCTCAGGAAGATTCAGAAAATTGTTCAATAAATTGACTGGTAGTACAAGACACCTGAAAGTGATATTTCAAGATTTTCCAGGTGGTGCAGATGGTTTCGAGCTTGTGGCAAGATTTTGCTACAACAATGGTGTAATTGAGATAACTCCCTCTAATATAGTCCTACTCAACTCTGCTGCTTATTTCATGGAAATGGATACTAATACCTCAACAGCAGAAAATTTAATGGGCCAAACAGAAAAATCTCTTGAAGGGATCAATTATTGGACTTGGTCTGAGCTTCTAGTAGCTCTGAAACAATGCCAAGATTTATTTCCAGCAACTTCATTTCTACTTGAGAAAGTATTGAATTCTTTTATAGTAAGGGCTTCTCTGTCTACCATTGCAAGCCCATTCAGATTTTCCTCAGAGAATTTTAGTTCTCAGCTTTCTTCTGATACAATCAGTATTTGTAGTACAAGAAACAGCTGCTGGTGGTTCGAAGATCTTTTATTCTTGAATGTCAATTTTTTGGACAAAGTTACAAGAATGATGGCACCCCAGAAAGTTGACCACGCTGCCATTTTCAAATTTCTATTTTTTTACATGAAATCAAGACTTGTCAAAGTTGGGTTTGATGAGAAGCAACAAATTATAGAGACGATAATTGATCTGCTCTCTTTACTGGATAGAAACTGTTTCTCGTGCAAGGCCTTATTTGAAATTCTTCGAGTCGTTTCAGGTTTGAAAACAATAACCAAAAGCTACAAACTCAAGTTAGAGAGACTAATTGGCTCACAGCTTGATCAAGCAACTTTGGATCATATCCTAATTCTGTCACCAAATAGGAAGAATTCTATGTATGATATTGATTTGGTTTTAAGGCTTACTAAAGCTTATCTCCTTGAAGGTTGGATAACACCGAATCGATTGAATAAAGTTGCTATATTGCTTGATTCATATCTTATAGAAATAGCTCCAGATTTTGTCCTTAAATATTCCACATTCGCAGCATTACTATTGGTTCTTCCTGATTCTGCAAGACAATCAAGTGACAGACTTTACCAAGCCATTGACTTGTATCTTGAGGTATGTTGTTCATTTCATTTATAGTTTTTTTTAGTTTGTTTTCAAATTTGAGATATGCATTTATTGATTCTAATTCTCCACAGGTCCATACTCAATTAATGGAAGAAGAAAAATTAAGATTATGTTCTGTACTGAATTATAAGAAACTCTCAGCTACAGCTTTAGAGCACCTAGCTCAAAATTCCAAGTTTCCACCAAGGAAAGCAATCCAAGTTTTCAACACTCAGCATCGCAAGCATAATTGCTCAATCTTTAATCACTTGTATCCCCTCAAGATGGTAAATTGTAAGTTAAAGATGAGCAGTAGAGAAGAAGCTGAAATAGAGAAGGTTTGTGCAATGGTGCCAAATGTAACGAAACCAAGATTATGTAATTCAGGCAAAGTTAGATCCTTGCCTAAACTTTGTTCATGATATATATGAAATTGACTGATTTTAATATGTAATTGCAAAATTGTAGCTCGTGTATATCTATCAATCAGTTTTGATTTAGAAATGACTTCAAAAGATTATTATTGATACTAAATTAAGAGATTGTTAATATGGAATTGGTAAGTATATTGATCAAATATTATCTATTGCATAGACTTGAAAAGAAATTAAAATATTCAATAATATATTGGTAATACTCAAAACGAGGAAGAAAACGAATTAGACTTTGCATCATTAATTTTTTTTTCTTAGTTTTAAAATAATTAAACAAAGCAATATTGTTTGAGCTAATTATTAGACAAACTAATACAATGTGGGCATCCATCCTGTTTTCCGAAGGAAAAATGCATTTTTGAAGTCTATGTAATTTATCTATTTTTGAATTAAGCCTATATACATTCATTTGATTAAATTGAAACAATGTATTTTTATTTAAAATTAGTATTGCACCCTTATTTATAAAAAGATTAGATTATTATTAATTGTACTTTTAAAATATGTCTTGAAGCCCCTACAATTTATCTATTTTTTTTATATTAAACTCATGTGTATTGATTTGATAGTATTAAACCCCCTACACTTTTATTAGCATCAATATTGCACTTTTACTATATAGAGAATAAACTAATTATTAATTGTTGATTTTTTTATATTAAAAATATAAAAAAGAAAACAACAATAAATTAATATAAATTATAAAAAATGTTAATAATGATCAACACTAAAAATTAAAATCAAAATCAAAATATAAAAATATCATCCCAATATTTTATTAAATTAGGATGTAACTTTGACTTTAAAGAAAAGTATATAAATTCAATATCAACAAATCATTAAATCAATGTATATATATATATCTAATATATTAAAATGGAGTAAAGTACAGGGCTTTAGATGTGTTAAATGTAAAAAATGGGACAAAAAAAAAAGAGAGGCTTTAAGATGCCTTTTGCCTTTATTAAAACCAAGAAGAATCTTAGTTCAGACAGACATTAGGAAAATGAAATAGATGTTTCTAAAGAATATTCACACAGAGACTGCTGAGCGAGACAACTCAACGCCTATTGCGTCGCCAAGCTACGAGGAAAAGAGTGCAACGCATTGAGGAGCTCATTACATTTACACTAACCAAAAAATATGTTTAAACTCCAATAAACAAATGTTGCTGTAAAGGACAAATAATTAAATGCGCAAATAAAAACAAACATTATTACTGTAATTTTTCTTTCTTTTACCGATAATTAAATATCACCATTTCCAAGCTTATATTAATGATCAAGCTATCTTTTCTTGCCCAAACATCCGATGTTTTTGCTCGTTTTGAATCGTCTTTCATTTCGAGCCATTGAAGCAGCACATCGGGCTATTTTATAAGCAGACAAATATTGATTTTTTAAGAATAGTGCTTTCTTTATCTTATTTTTATAATTCATCATATTATTTTTATTTTTGATGTTTTGAATTATAGTTTACTTATAATAAATAAAGTTATTATTTTATTATTATACGCTTATTTAATATATATTTTTCTCACAATAATTATAAATAGTATTAAAAATAATTTAAAAAATATATTATATTCAATGAGAATATATTAAAAAAATAATTCTTAATTATTTTAATTATACTTTTATTAATATTTTTATAAATAACTATTGAACTATAAAAATGAAATATACGGAGTATAGTTAAGTCTATTCTTTTTAGATGATTTGAATTTTACTAATATTTTTTTATATAAAATTTGACTTATTTAATTTAATGAAATATTTAATATTTTCTATACTTAATTTTTATTACCTTTTATAATTATTAGTCATAATTATAGTTATAATCATTCAAGTTGAATAAAATTCAAATAATTATTAGTATTTGATTTTATCTTTATCAACCACTTCAACAATTTTTCTTGTAATCTATACTAACGGTGAAATCAGAAATTGAATTAACAGGGGACAAATTTTTTAAGTAAAAAAAAATTACAAACGAATTGAAGATAAAATTAAATATTTAATATTATTTATAGTAAAATTTAAATTTTTATTAATTATATCATTTATTAAATTCTAAAAAAATATGTTAAATTTTCTACACATCTTTTTATTTTAATTTTTGAATCTATTAATTTATTTAAATAATTTTATTAAATTAAATTTTATAAAAATACTATTTTAAATGAGGGCATTAGTTTTACTAAATTCATAATCAAATCACAAAATTTTAGTATTAAACTAAATATCCACTAATTAAAAATTAAAAAATATATATAATGTAAAAAAAATTAATAAGGCATATATAATTATACATATTTATAATAATTATATATTTATAAATATTTATATATTATTATATATATATATATAATTTTATAATAATTTATATATATTTATAAATTATATAAATATGTATAAAGGATGGGAGGAGGGGAAGGGGGATCCATTACCCCCTACTTCTGCCCTGATCCATACTTAATATACTCTCTTCGCCTGTGAATATGTGGCCATTTTAACTTTTTTTTTATCCATAAATAAGTGTCCATTTTAAAAAATCAAGAGATAATTACATCTTTTTTTTTTTCAAAATTACCCCTTATTCCAATTTTCAAAATATTTCAATCCTTTTTCTTAACAATAATAAATGAAGGGTGATTTAGTAAAAAAATAATACTAATAAATATTATTCTTAATACTGGTCAAATAGATAAAATGAATATTTATCTATGGACAAAAAGAGTAAAATTTAATAGATTTTAGATTCGATTTCTATCAATATTGGATTTAAATTATATTTGTGATATTGAATATTATGAAGAATTTATCCGTTCTGTTATGTCTATAAGTAAAATTCCACTTGCAAGTCATAATGTTGGCACATTATAGTTTAGGGAGTGAAGAGAAATAATAATAAGATGATAGGGTTAGTAGTCAAAACTTAGAGAGACACCCAAGAAATAAATGTCTTCGTCTATTGAAAAATGTGGTAATTAATTTCCCTGGAGTTTTGTGAGCCTCGAATAATGCCGTTTTTGTTTTTTTTTTTTTAAAAAAATTAATGATGTCAGTTGCCAAGGGAGTTAATTTTGTCTTTTAAACTTATTTAGACCAACATTCTCGAAATCACCATTGTATTTTTTCTAACAAAAACACGTTTGCTTGACATTGATTTTTTATTTTTATATATTTTTTTATTTTTATAATTTATTATATTATTTTTAAATATTTTAAATTATAGTCTACTTATTATAAATAAAATTATTATTTTACTATTATACTTTTATTTAATATACATTTTTTCATAAATAATTATAAATAATATTAAAAATAATTTAAAAAATATATTATATTTAAAGAGAATATATTAAAAAAAGTTAATTTTTTAACTAACTTAACCATATTATATATATATATATAACTACTATATTAGGAAAATGGGATGAAAAAAATATTTTCTTTTCTCAAATTTCCAAATTGTTGGAGGCTGGAAACATTTATGAGCCGCAAAGTCGAGAAGTAAAAAAAATATTTCTTCAGTCCTGTTGAGATGATAATTTAAGAGAATTTTTTTATTTTTTTATTTATAAAAATGAGGATTTTATCAAGATCTATAGAGAGATTATTTATTATTTCTTTAGTTTCTACAATTTAGATTTTTATAAAAATATCTAAAAATAATTATTTGTGCATTGTAAATTAATAAATATATTTTTTATTTAAAAAATTTTAAATTAATTATTTTTAATACAAATATAAATTTTTATTATTTTTTATTCTAATGCAAAGTATATTTATTAAATATTTGTAATAATTATAAATATAATAAAATTAATTTAAATATTAGAGGAATTTATGCTCTGTACGTATTTTCAGATTTACATTTTCAAAGTTACAGCTTATTTTTTTTAGGTGTTTGTATAACTACCATAAAAAATAACTTTTATTACATAATACTATAAAAATTAAAAATATTTATATTTTTATAAAAAGTTGATGTAAAATTTTAAAAATATATTATTTCTCAATAAAATACTTTTTTTAAAAAATATTTCTTCCCTTACTACAATAAATATTTTACTTAAAATTTTTAATTTTTTTTTTCAAACTTCAATATTAAATATAAAATATTCTAATAAAATAATAAAAATTAATATTTTAAATTATTTTTCATCATATAAAAATCATAATTTTTCATAAAAAGAAAAAATTAATTTTAATTATAAAATAGGTAACACTAAAAAAGATAAAATAAAATATATAAAAATATATTAATAAAAATCATTAAATTTATTTTTAAACAAATTTTACATATTATACATAAAAAAAATTAAAAAAATATACACAATTTTGTTATGTAGATGTATAGTAGATGTATTGTAGATGTATTGTAAATGTGTTGTATATGTTGTAGATGTGTTGTAGATGTTATGTGTATGTTATATATTTATTATTTAAGTTGTGTATATTTTATGAAAAAATTGTTGAATATTATGTAGATGTTGTAAGAATAAAAAATTATAAAAAATATTTATGTAGATGTGTTGTATATTCATTGTAGAACAATTATTAATGTATTGTAGATGTGTAGATATAGTTTGTATTATTTAATGTATATGTTGTATATATTATATATATGCCATGTATATATTATGTATAAATTTATTTTTTATGTATGACATTAATTTTTTTTAAAAATAAACATAAATATAAATAAATAAAAAATAAATGAAAATAAAAAATTGCAAAATGTTTTTTTTAAATTAATGTGGTAAAGATAAAACTGTAAATAAAATGAGCATGCCAATACTATTAAAAAGTGGAGTTATTTTCGCCTTGTACTATGTAAATTTTCTTTATTTTCAATTTTATAAATGCAGGGTCCATTTTTTTATTTTTACTTTTTAGACTTTTTATTTTTTTATTTAGATTTTTTTATTTTTTATTTAAAAATAATTTTTTTATATCATATTTTCAATAAACGAACATTAAATTAAAAAAATATATATACAAAATATACATAAAATATACACAATATATATAAATTATACATAAAATAATTAATAACATATATATAACATATACTAAGCATCCAACACATATTTACTGCATTCACTAAATATTTATCAAACATCTATCAAATATTCAAAAAGTGTTTTTAATTTTTTTATTTTATTTTTATATAACATACACTCAACATACACATAATATCTACATAAAATATATACAATATATACAAATAAATATATAACATATATATAACATCTACCAAACATATATAATATCTACCAAACATACATAACATCTATACAATATCTATATAACAAAATTAATATTTTTTAACATTTTTATGAGCATAATATATAAAATTTATTTCAAAATAAATTTAATAATTTTTATTAATATATTTTTTATATTTTTTATGTGTGCTATTTATTTTTTATAATTAAAATTAAAAATTTGTCCTTTATATTTTTTTGGTGCCTTTGAAAAAGTTTTTAAGAACACATAAGGGGCACACTTAATTATAAAAATATGGAAACATATACTATAAAACTGTCATTCCTTCCTTAGTTTTATATATCATGTATGTTTCATATAAAACTTACAAAAATATATATATAAATGTATAAAACAATATATAAGACATAAATCAACATATAAACAATATATAACATATATAACAAACAAACAACATATACAATATATAATTAACATATAAAATATATAGCCAAATACATATCTAACCATTTGAATTTATTGTGTTTAGTCATTTTGCTTTTCATTTTAACTATTTTTACCTCTTATATTTATCTATTTTTTATTAACAAATACTTATATTAATGAATACTGGTCACTTTATCCTTTATTTTTGTATATTTTATACTAAATAGATCTCCACTGACTTGATGTGACTCAACGTAACTCAATAAATTTATATTTATAAATTCAGAAAAATATAAATTTAGGAGGCTATATGATTAAATTAAAAATTCAAAGAGGTAAACTGATTAAATGTTATATGTTCAGAGGGCTACATATGTATTTAGCTTAATCAATAAATAAATTTTTGTATCCCCTTTTTATATATTAAATTACATATAATTTGTTGAAAATAATAAATTTTAAATGAAGAAGCATATATAAAATTTTATATATTGAAATTACATATGCTATATATAATTTGATAAATGTGATAAATTTCATATTAAGAAATATAAAAAGCTTTTAAATATTATTTTATATATTATATATATTATATATAATTTGATAAATGTGATAAATTCTAGATAAATATTCATATAAAATTTTTAAACATGGTTTTAGATGTTATATCACCAAAGAAAATTATAGATTTAGCGGCAAAAGTAAAATTATGGCAAAATTTGCGTCTCCATGGACAAGTTTACAAATATTATTTATAAAAATGAACAATAAATTAATAATTAAATTATCTGAAATTTTTATTTTTTTCATAACTTTAAAAAAGGATTGAAAAGTCAATAAAATGTCGGTTCATAAATTTTGTGCGAAAGTTTTTACATGTTCCTTATTGCATATGTTCCTTATAGAATAAAATCTTATTGTGTCTAGAGAAATTAAATAAAATAAAAACAAACTATGAAAAAATAAATAAATAAAACAAAAACAAACTATGAAAAAAATAAATAAAACTTATAAGAGATAGTGATATTCTTATGTCCTTTTATATTTAAACATTAAATTTATTAACATAATTTTTTGAAAAATATTTTTTATAATTAAGTAAGATTTTTACATTCGATTTATTTTTAATATATTAGACATATTACATAATAAACATTTTTGTAGTATGTGAATATAAAGGTTTTAAATATTATGTTAATTTATATTTATAATATTAATTTTGTGTAATAATTATATTAATACATAAATTTTTTTTACTTAAAATGATATAAAATATTATAAAATGCATTATAACGCAAGCCAATTATATAGTTGTTTTTTTTTTCTAAAAAAATCCATTAATTTGCTTTCCGTTTGAAAACAAATTCTCATATGTTAATTAAATATGTATAAATTTATTATAGAATTACCGAAATGGAATTTTAATTAGAATGGTTCAAATTAAAACAATTAAGGATTGATAATAAATAGAATTTATTTATACTGAAGAAAAAAATTAGTACGATAGGAGCCCATTGATGAGCAAAATTTCTGACTTGGCCATGGATTAAAATAGTCAGGGCCTGTTGGGCAAAACTATTGGAATCTTTACAAAACTACTCATAAAAATAAAGTTTCCTTTTTCAAAATACAGAGCCAACCATTTTATTTACATTTATAAAAAAAAAATGTCAAACTTTCAAAAATATATTTTCTTTTAGCTTTTTGTTCATTTTATATAGATATTTACTAAACCAATTAATATATACATATTTTACTCTCTAATAATTTTCTTATAATTCTGTTATCTAATTATTTTCTTATAATTTAAATTTAAATTTTTATTATTTTTAATTAAAAATTATATGATTCAATAATTAAAATAAATGAATACATATAAAAAAATAAAATATCTATTTAGCACCTACGTACTATCTACAAAATAATAAAATAAAATAATATTTCTTACTAATTATAATTCAATAAATATTAACTTAAATGCACAACATATACATCAGCATATACTTGCTAGTATTATTTTTACTTATTTTTTTTACCAAAGTTATAATATATGTTCAAGAGTTAAAAATTAGTCGCAACAAAACAGATAAAATTTTAAACTATTGAATATAATAATATAATTTAAATTCAATATGAATAGAAATAGAATTTTGATCGTAAAACTAGACTAAAACCTTAATAGTATGAATTACAAGTAAAATTGTTGAAATGGTTGGTAAAGATTAAATTGGATCCTTTTTTTTAAAAAAAAAAATTTCGAATTTGGCTCGACTGAAATGATTAAAGTTATAAATGTGATTATTAAAATTATGATTATGATTAGATAATAAAAAGTATAAAAAATGCTAATAAAAGTATATTTATATATATGATTAAAATTGCCTTGCTTATATAATTGTTATGTATAGATTACAGTATACATGATATGCAGCTTCCTTTTTTGTAGCAGGCTGCTGAATTGGTTCGTGTTGTCGGAGGAATCTGCTGATTTACTACTACAATTTTGGTAGATGTGGTGTTTTTGTTTTTTGGTTGGTTCCTCTTTTGGTAATAAAATTGAATTAATTACCAAATATATATATATATATATAAATCCATAAAATAGGGACAATCATTTCTTGTTATTATTCATTAACAAGAAAGGATGTTAGCCCTCTCATCCTCGTTTCTTCAGTGTCGTGATCAAAATTTGTCTCTATTATTCATTATTTTGTAGTCTCCATTTTATCTGCAAACGTTCCCTAACCAATGTTTGAATCGCAAAGGAGATAAAAATTAGAATGAGTAGATGCAACGGAAAGACTATTGCCACAGCCTAATTAATGGATAACTTGAGCTTTGTCAAATTTGCACCTAATTTTGCTTTACCAATACTTTTCCCCTTCTTTTCCTTCTTTCAAAATTTCTCCACGCTGAAAAATCCGAAATATAAGTTTATAAATTTCTATCTTGCTAATTTTCATCCTAAAAATTATTGGCAAGTGAGAAGTCTCTCGTCGAAAAAACAAAAAACAAAAGAAAAGAATGAGAATATTAACGAATTGTGTAAATGACAAAAATTACCTAAACCATTTTATCAAAAAGCCAAAATTAGAAGAAAGCTCATCAATTTAAAAGGTCCAACACTCTAATGGTCAAGAAGTCCAAGAAAAAATTGTCTATGGAATCCAAAAATTCAACAAAAATGATAACATCCTAAATCAAATAATTTCAAAATATTGGCTACCTGTTTCTCCATAAAACACGATAATGATAAAGCCACAACTAAAAAATGTACACATTAAGGCAGAATGATGTAATAATAGGTTTCAAGAAAATAGAAAATGATCGTTTATAGAAGACTGGCTTGTTGCTCGTGTCAAATAAGATAGCCAAACAATTCAAATACGAAGTAAGCCCATTAAGCAGCTTATTTGTGGATGGTATTTAACTAGCATTTAAATTGTGGCATATTTTTGGGTTCTATTCAGCAGGTAATTGATAGTGTGGAATAGGAATTAGATACAAATCATTTTTTCTTCCAACCACGCTGCCAAAATACTCTGTCATGTCTAGATTTTCTTTCTTCACACCATTGGGAAGTTCCCAATTAAAATAATATAATAATTGTGCAAGCGGAAGTTCAACATTGGCTATAGCCTGTGATAGACTTGGACAGATCCTTCTTCTAGCGCCGAATGGCAAAAATTGGAAATCTCTTCCCTTATAATCAATTGGACTGTCCAAAAATCTTTCTGTATAAAACTTCTCAGCTTCATTCCAATAATCGGGATCTCTTCCAATTGCCCATGCATTCACAAGGACTTTTATCTTTCTAGGTATGTTGTATCCTTTGATATTGCAATGCTCTTTACTTTCTCTTGCAGCTAGCAGTGGACCAGGTGGGTGATAAGTGCAAATTGACCTTATATTTTTTTATCAGATTTAGCATGTAATTAATTTGAATCAATATATTCTAAACTTATTTATATGCTTTTATTTCATTATTCTTGAATTAAGCTTAGTTTAAATTAATTTCTTGTAAGTGTGTGTAAACTGAAATTTTTAGGCAGAATTAGACCTTCAGAGATTCAAGTACAATTTTGATGGGTATAAATGCATAATTGGAAAAGTGGTCTTCATAAAGTTAATAGGGGACACCTCAAGCTTTCCGAAGAGGCCTAGTTCATTAAAATTCGAGTTCGTTTGTGCCTCCAACTTTAAAGTCAAAATTGGGCTTAAATTTCAAAAGCAGAAGTATAGTCCGAGCTACTAATAATTATTGGGCCATAATTTAGGTGTCTGAAGTCCGAATGAGGTAATTCAAAAGCCTAAAATTATCTAGTCTTCTGGGGCTATAATTTTTCTGAAGGAGTCAATTCAAGATAAAGCTTCTATCTGATAGAAAATTGGCTGGAAATTTTGAATTCGAATTTTTTAAAGAGAAGCTGAGTAGGAGTAGGAGTCTAGTTGGAAGGAGTTGGGAAAGAAAACTAGAGAGGACATGAACAGAAGGTGGAGAGGAGCCAGAGGCAATTAACTACTACATTGTTTCATCTTTCCAAGGAGATTAGTTTTTTCACCATTGGAGATTAAAAGAAGAAGGAAATTGGGCTTGAGGAGGACTTTGTCATCTCTACAAGACTTTCCATCCTTCTACTTTGAATTCTCTATTTGGTTTAGTTTTTCAAGTTTATAATTTATTTAATGCTTTTGTTCTGTTATTGATTTGAATATTAAAATTATGAATATCATGTTTAGTTTCTTATTTACTATGGTTATTATGTTTAACTTAACCATGAGCAACTAATCCCCTTGGTGGGATTAGGTAGATTTAGGATTGTGGATAATGGGTATTAATTAATTTGATTACTATTTATTTCTTGAAATTAAAGTTTAGTTGATTTTGTTCTCAGTGCTTGTGATTGACTGGCCACCAATTGTATGTTTAATTGATATAATATGATGAGTGAAAGCTAGATATGATTTTAGATTAAGAAATCAACAATTTAAAAAAATTATATTTAGAGATAAAAAATAATCTTAAGACCAATTTATTTCCTTTGAGCTTTATAGGTTGTTTTAATTTCTTATTCATGAAAATAGAATTAATAAATTACATCAATCATTAATTTTCTTGCTTGAGAAAAAGGAAAAAATAAAATTTAAAGAATTGATAATTTTGATTCAAGAAAAATTCGAATTAGTTTGAAAAGTTGCTTGTGCCCATTTGAAATAATTCTAATGAAACTTAATCCTATTGTTTATCTCAAATATTTGAATTTAATTATTTGAATTTGAATTAATAGATAATTATCTTAGTTTAATTTCATTTTGAATTTAAATTTTATATTAAATTTATAATTAAGGATTAAGTATTTAATTTTTAAATGTTAAATTGATTAATTAATTTTCAGATAATAGTTGATTTGAATTTTGGTTAGTCAAATTACTCATTTCTTGTGAGATCGACCTTTACTTTCATTATATTACTTGTTATGAACTGTGCATTTGCTGTTTAAAATCGATACACACAAATCGACCAATAAATTTTTGGTGCCGTTGCTGGAAAAGGAAAAAATTAATTTGATAACTATAAGTTTAAAGAAATTATTAATTTGAAATTTATTTTAATTGTTTTCTTTTGCTTCTCTGCAAAAATTTTATGCGCAGTAATCGATAAGCTATTTTAGAAGATTTTAATCTGAAAATCGAAAAGCAGTATAGAGAAAATAATAGAGCAAGAAGAGAGAAACTTCGCCTAGAAAGAGAAGAAAGGGAACAAATTTGGGCACATGAGTCTATAGAAAAAGAAACTAGAGTTGAAGTAGGGGAAGCTAGTGACGAAGAAGTCAGTATGGATGACCCATAAGATCAAATTCAACCAAGAAATCTCACTATGAGAGAACATGCCATGCCTAATGCTCAGATTAGATCAAGCATCACTCGACCTGCAGTGAATGCTAATAATTTTGAACTTAAACCAGCTCTCATCAACATGGCTCAACAACTTTTCTATGGCTTGAACCAGGAAGATGCTAGTGCTCACTTGACAAATTTTCTAGAAATTTGTGACACAATCAAGATGAATGAAGTCAGTGATGAGGCAATTAGGCTATGCCTTTTTTCTTTCTCATTAAAGGACAAGGCAAAGGCTTGGTTGCAAGGACAAGCTACTGAAACTTTCACCACTTGGGAAGATCTATCCAAATGATTTTTGAAAAAATATTTTTCTCCTGGGAAAACTGCAAAATTTAGAAATGACATAACCAGTTTTGTGCAGTTTGATGGAGAGTCACTTTATGAAGCTTGGAAAAGATTTAAAGACCTTTAAAGGAAATGCCCTCACCACGGGATTCCAGAATGACTAATTGTACAAATATTTTATAATGGAATAATAGGGCCATTGAGAAGTACAATAGATGCAACTACTGGAGGTGCTCTAATGAACAAAAATACAGCTGAAGCTTTGGAACTGCTTGAATCTATGGCAGCAAAAAATTACCATTGGTCTAGTGAGAGGTCTTTACCCAAGAAGGTAGTCAGTGTGCATGAAGTAGACAAAATTTTATTACTTTTAAGCTAAGATTGATGCCTTAACTAGGAAGTTGAAACATGTTAATCTTGTCACTGTAGGTTGTGAAGGGTGTGGTGGAAAGCACCAATCTTTTAAATGTCTAGCTCAAGAACAAGTGAATTTGTAGGGAATCAAAATAGAGCTCAACCAATTCCTTATGGAAACACATACAACCCTAGTTGGAGAAACCACCCAAATTTATCATGGGGTGGAAATCAAGGCAACCAAGGAAATAAGGAAAACCAATTCAACCAAAGAGAAATGTATCAATCACCATTTTCTAATCGGGAACAAGGTCAAGTTAATTACTAAGATAATAAGATGGGATATGAAGTTGCTTTAGAAAAATTTATTACTATTTATACTGAAAGGTTTGGCAAATTAGATAAGCAATATGATCGATTGGAAGGTATGATGGATCAAATTGCTAGTCAAACTAGGAACCTTGAAATGCAAATTGGGCAAATTGCTAGTTCTTCTAATTTAAGAAGTCAAGGTGCTCCTCCTAGTAAAATAAAAATAAATTCCAAGAAATATTGTAAAGCAATCTCGCTTAGAAGTGGGAAGGAGTCATAAGAAATGGTACCAAAGAAGGTTCAATAAAAAAGAGAAAGTGAAGTAATTAAAGAAGATGAGGAAAATAAAGAGATTAAGACTGAAAAGGAGCAAAGTGAGACACTCCTACCAAAGATAGAAGTGAAGCCTTATGTACCACCTGTACCATTTTCTCAGAGGCTTTAAAAGTAAAAAGTGAAGAAATAATATGAAAAATTTCTCGAAGTGTTTAAACAATTAAGAATTAACATTCCTTTTGCAGATTCTCTTGCTCAAATGCCTTCATATGTCAAATTTTTGAAGGAGATTCTTTCTAACAAGAGATCCATTGAAGAAAATGTAAGAATTGCCCTAACTGAAGAATGTAATGCTGTGATCCTGAACAAACTTCCATCTAAATTAAAAGATCCAGGGAGTTTTTTTATACCTTGCACTATTGGTGAATTTGACTTTAGTAAAGCTTTATGTGATTTAGGTTCAAGTATAAGTCTAATGCCAAATTCAATTTGCAGGAAGCCTAAATTCACAGATTTGAAGCCTATAAGGATGATGCTTCAATTGGCATATTATTTTGTAAAATTTCCTTTGGGAATAGTAGAAAATGTGTTGGTTAAAATTGATAAATTTTATATTCTTGTTGATTTTGTTATTCTTGACGTGGAAGAGGATATTGAAATTCCTCTAATTTTAGAGAGACCATTTTTGGCTACTATATGGGCAATGATAGATGTTAAGGGAGGTAAGTTAACTGTGCAAGTAGGTGAAGAGAAAGTATAGTTCAATCTTAACGAATCCATGAAAGAACCAAGATTTATGGATGATTATTTTAGAGTTGATGTTATTGATGAGTTAGTTCAAGAAGCCTATGAAAAAGAGTTTAGAACCCTTTAGAGGCTTGTTTAATTAGTAGTATAACTCAAGAAGATGACAATCAAGAGATTGCAGCTTGTACTTATACCTTGCAAATGACACCACCTATAGCTTTTAGGGGATTTAAAGAAATAGGAAAATCTACACCTTTACCACCCCCTTCAATTGAGAGACCACCTATGCTTAAGATAAAACTATTGCCTTTCTATTTGAAATATGTCTTTTTAGATTCCAATGAAAGCCTTCCAATAATTATAAATGCTCAAATATCTGAGGACCAATTAGAACAAATATTAGGTGTGATTAGACAATTTAAGAAGGCTATATAGGTTGGACTATTTCTGATATCAAGGGTGTTAGTCTATCTTTGTGTATGCATAGAATTTTGATGGAGAATGATTGTAAACCAATTGTGGATGCATAAAGAAGATTGAACCCAAGTATGAAGGAGGTTGTTAAGAGTGAAATTACTAAGCTATTAGATGCAGGGATAATTTACCCAATTTCAAATAGCCCTTGGGTTAGTTCGATACATGTAGTACCCAAGAAAGGGGGGATGACTGTTGTTAAAAATATAAAAGATGAGTTGATTCCATCTAGGACAATTACAGGTTGGCGAGTGTGTATAGATTATAGAAAACTAAACAAAGCCATTAGTAAGGATCATTTTTCATTGCCTTTTATTGGTCAAATGTTGGAGCGGTTGGCTGGTAATTCTTTCTTTTATTTGTTAGATGGATACTCAGGGTATTTTTAGATACATATAACTCCAGAAGATCAAGATAAGATAATATTTACTTGTCCATTTGATATTTTTGCTTATAGAAAGATGCCTTTCGATTTGTGTAATGTGCATGCTATATTTCAACATTGCATGATGGTAATATTTAGTGATTTTACAGAAAAATTTATGAAAATTTTTATGGCTGATTTTACTATTTATGGTTCTTCTTTTGAAATTTATCTGCAGAATTTAGCTAAGATGCTTCAAAGGTGTGAAAAAATAAATTTGGTGCTTAATTAGGAGAAATGCCCTTTTTATGGTTGAAGAGGGGATAATCCTTGGGCACAAAGTTTCATAAGCAGGGATTGAGGTGGACAAAGCAAAAGTTGAGGTGATTGAGAAGTTGCCTCCACCTACAAACGTCAAAGGAATCTGGAGTTTTCTGGGATATGCTAAATTTTATCGACGTTTTATTAAAGACTTTTCTAAAATTTCAAAATCTTTATTTGATTTATTGAGTAAAGATGTTGATTTTTATTTTTTTTAATGGTTGTTTATTTGCTTTTAATAGGTTGAAGCAAGCATTAACCACGGCTCCAATTATTGCATTTTCTGATTGGGCCTTACCTTTTGAGATCATGTGTGATGCTAGTAAGTTTGCAACAGGAGCTGTTCTTTGCTAAAGGAAGAGCAAAAGGTGTTATGCTATTTACTATGCCAGCAGGTTGCTTGATGATGCTCAAGTAAATTATGCCACTATGAAAAAAGAGATGCTAGCGATAGTTTATTCTTTAGATAAGTTTTGATCTTACATTATTGGGTTAAAGGTGATTGTATACATATACCATGCTGCAATTAGGTATCTTATGACCAAGAAGGAGGCCAAGCAATGTTTGATTCGTTAGATACTGTTAATTCAAGAGTTTAATATAGAGATTAGAGACAAGAAAGGGCTAAAGAATGTTGTTTTGGACCATCTTTCTAAACCAGAATTGGGGACATTGGCCATGGAGGAGATCCCAATCAATGAAACTTTTTCAGATGAGCAACTTTATTCACTGAAGGAAAATTCTCCTTGGTATGCGGACATTGTCAATTATCTGATAAGTAAAATTGTGCCTTTAGATTTTAATGTTAACCAAAAGAAAACAATTTTCTTTGAAGTGAAGCATTACATGTGGGAGGATCCTCTATTATTCAAATATTATAGTGATGGTTTGATCTGTAGATGTATTTCAGAAGAAGATTTCCAATTCATACTCAAGTTCTGTCATTCTAGGGAATGTGGATGACATGCTAGTTCCTCCAAAACTATATTTAAGGTATGTCAATCGAAATTCTTTTGGCCAATAATATATCGAGATGCGCACAATTTTGTTAAGCAATGTGATCATTGCCAAAGGGTAGGAAATATCTTAAGAAGAGATAACATGCCTTTAAACCCTATTTTAGAATTATTTGATGTATAAAAAATTGATTTATTTCTTTCTTCTTTGAGCAACCAATATATTCTTGTAGCTATTGATTATGTCTCAAAATGGGTAGAAGCAATTGCTAGTCCAACTGATGATTCTAAGGTAGTAATCCATTTTTTTAAGAAATTTATTTTCTCTAGGTTTGGTGTACCAAGGGCTATTATTAGTGAGGAAGGTTCACACTTTTGCAATAAAGCCTTTGAAACTTTTCTTAGAAAGTATGGAGTTCATCATAAGATAGCTACACCTTATCATCCACAAATGAGTGGTCAGGTAAAAATTTATAATAGAGAAATTAAGTGGATATTAGAGAAGACTGTTGGGAGTTCTAGGAAAGATTGGGCACTAACATTAGATGATGCTTTATGGGCTTATAGGACTATTTTTAAGACACCCATTGGTATGTCTCCTTATAGGTTGATTTATGGAAAAGCTTGTCATCTTCAAGTAGAGTTAGAACATAGAGCCTATTGGGCAATTAGAAAATTAAATTTTGATATGAATACAGTAGGTGAAAAGAGATTACTTCAATTGAGTCAACTTGAGGAATTGCGCCTTAGTTCATATGAAAATGCTAAGTTGTATAAAGAGCGAACTGAGACATGGCATGACAAGCGTATCCGGGAGTATAATTTTTATGAAGGCCAATTTGTACTATTGTTCAATTCTAGACTTAAACTTTTTCTTGTAAAATTTAAGTCTAGATGGTCAGGGTCATTTAAGATTGTTAATGTTCATCCTTCGAGAGCAATGGACATTTAAAATAGTTTAGCTCAAATTTTTTGTTAATGGACAGAGATTAAAGCCATATATAATTGGGGAACCAATTGATAAGGCTTTAGTTTATTACTTTAATGTTTGAGCTTCAAAGAAAAAGTCTACCTGAAGACTTTAAATAGAACTTTGGGGGGACAACCCAATTTTCTATCCTTTTATTTTAGATTAATATTTTGTTTTTAATAGTTTTAGTTCATTTGATTTTTTTAAGATTAAATTTTTAATAGTTACATAATTTAGTTTGTTGGTTTTGCAGGATGGTGTTTAAAGTTATTTTCTTTAATGATGAATTCTTATTTTTGTTTGTTAAATAATATATATATATATATATATAATGAAAGGGCACTGTAGCGATCACGCCAAACGGCGCTATAGCGACAGAGGGCGCGACTAATCTTTGTGATCGAACTTGACAGCACGAGCTCACCGTTCATGCTGCAGCGTCTGTCACGATCACGACAGATCCCCATTGAAAAAAAAATTGAAGGAAATCAGAGTGAGCTGTTGTCACTATCACTCGGGATTGCACGATCAAGACAGCAGGCTAAACCCCCTTCGCGCGAGCAGCAGCGAGATCGCGATGGGCTTCCTACCCGATTTTATTTCATTAAATATATATATATATAACCCATTTAGTTTCTCTCTCTCCTCACTTTTCTTTTCATCTTCTTCTTCTCTCTCACACACTCCCAAACTCTCTCCTAAAATCCCTAACTATTAATTTCTCAAATCCACACAAATCTCACCCCAAATCCTCTAAATTTCTTTCTTAATCCAACAAATCTTTATCAAATCTACTAAATCCATTCCTTAAATCATTCAAATATGGCTTCAAGAACAAAAAGTGTTGCAAGGAAAGCTTCTTTAAGGAAGGGGAAAGAGAAAATTTTAAGCTCTTCAAGGGATGAGGCAGATATATCTTCTCGTTTTGAGGCACCTTTTTTAATTTTTGATCAATAAGAAGGTAAGAAATATCTTTCTTTATGCTTAAGAAATACTACTCCTTATAGATATTTTAGCCATAGTATTTTTGAGAATTTGGGTCTAGATGATAGAATGAAACAATTATTTGGTAGATTAAGTTGAGAAAAATTGGTTCAAAAGAGATATGACACATATAAAGAACTTACTTTTGAAATTTTTACAACCCTAAAAGATTCCAAATATAAGGAAAAAAAAATTTAGAGTGTAGAATGTTTGGTGTTAATTATGTAATTGATCATGATATTATGTTCAAAGCTTTTGGCTTGCCTAAAGGAGGTGTTTATACCCATTGTAAAGAATTTAATTTTGATAAATTTTGAAAAACTTTAACTGGGTTTGATTCGTTCAATATAAGAAATGCACCTAATGGACTGATTCGTAATCATAGTTTACTATTATTGTATAAATTTATATGTCATTTTGTGTTTGGCAAAAAGGAAAGTAATAAAGTGTCAGTTCAAGAATTATTTATATTGTATTATGCTTATAAGAATAAAAAAAGTGTCTACAACATATCGTATTTTTTAAAATTTAATATTTATTGCTCAACATCCCAAGAGTACTATTGCATTAGGTCATATTGTTACAAGATTGACAGTTTATTTTAATATTTTAGATCCTAACAATACTTCGATGGAATGCATTAGTGGGGAGACATATTCATTTGCCACTTTATGTCGTGCTGATATTTTGGATGCTAACAGTAATTTAAGAGTTCCCACAATAAGAAGGTGCCTCAAGAAATTATTTCAAGGAGGTTCTAGTAGTACTGCACCAAGTGATCAACCAGCACATGTAAAAGACGACAATGAGAAAGAGGAAAGTGGTGATGAAGAAGATGATGATAATGCCAATGATAAGCAAGGATGGCGATATGTTTTAAAACGACTCGATAAAATGGAAGAAACAAATAAGCAAATGAGCACGCAACTAAACATTATGGAGGCACAACAAAGACAGTATGGTGATCAAATAAGTACCATGAATCGCAAACTTATCAACATGGAAAGAAGTCAGACTTGTCACAATTACAAGCTCATGAAGTATATTGAACTTTCAGGATTGTCTGTTCCTTCGCCGACTCCCTCACCTCCATCGTCGCCATGACTCAATGAAGTTTCTATCTATTATCTTTTTCTTAATATATTCTCTTTTTCATGTTAGATGTTTTGTTTTTTTTTGTGTTATTTTGTGTGGTTGCATGGTTTTTATTGGGGACAATAAAAAATTTTAAGTGTGGGAGGAGAGTATTTATTCTGTTTTGTTTTGTCATTTTGTTTAATTTATATTTCGTTTCTTGTCAAGTTATTTTGTTGTTTTAGATATTTAAATTAATTTAATAGAAAATTTTGAAATTTAAAAAAAATTTAATTAAAATTTTTTTTCAAGTTTTTTTCAAAATTATTTATATAAAAATATAAAAAAATAAAAAATTAAATTATTTATTAGGTTTTATTTAAATTTTAGTTAGTTGTCTTAGTTTATCTAGGATTAAGAATATATCTTTTATTTTGAATTTAATTCCTTATCCTAGTAATCTAAGAGTTTATTTTTAATTAATAAACTTTAATAATAAGAGTTTAACTAGAATTCTTTTAGTTGAATGATTTTAGAATTAGTCTTTATTTCTCCTCTATATAAGGTTAAGTTCTTATCACTCTAATTCATTATTAGCATAACCTTAGAAGAGAAAAAGATAAACAATAAAGAGAAATCATATACTTGGGGTTGGAATGAAGATAACATCTAGGATCCTGAAAAACCTTTTGTGAATCCACTTGTAGAAATGCTTGAACAACTAACTACCTTTTATACTTTTAGGCGTGCTTATCATGATCCTTATGAATTCACTATGGATCTTGATGAGATTTTGGAGAGGGAAAAATTAGATAAAGCATGAGAGAAAGTTGGAAACTAGATGATACCTCAAGTGATGAAGATGAACTTAAGCCATCACCAACAAAGAGGAAGAGAGGTATGCCATCTAAATTGGAAAAAAAAAAAAGAAGAAGAGAAAGACCTCCCAAAATCCCTATGAAAGTTCAGTTCAATGAAGAAACCATTAAGAAAGAAGAGGAAGTGCTTAGAAAAATCTAATGAACTCTTATTATTATTAGTTTGATTTATTTAATATTTCTTTTTAGATTGTCTCTTGATTTTATTTTTATTTAATTGTATGCCTTTTTAGTTTTAATTGTAGTAGATTTAAATTTCAGTTTTTAATAAATAATAAAACTTGTTCTACTCCTAATTTGAAATCTATTTGATTTTTAATCTCTACTTGTTCTTTACTTATAATTAAGTGAATTAATTATTATTATTATTATTGATTTCAACTTGATAATTGAATTCTTTTGGTTAGATTGAAATAATTTGTAGTTATTCTTAATTTAACACAAATAGGTTGGCGGATCGTATTTGTGTCAGGTTGGCATACTATAGTGACACGATTACAGTCAACATGAAAATGACCCCATCTATTAATCATATCAATATAAACATGACACGAAAATTAAACGGGTTATACGGATATAGCACGTGTTTAATTAAATAAGTTATATATAGGTCACATAACATGATACAACTTGTTTAACCTGTATAATAATTTTAATTTATAATGATTTTATATTCTAAAATAATTTATTAAAATTTTATTAATATAATAAAATTATAATCAAAATAATTTCAAAATATAAATGTATTAAAAAATTCTTAAAAATACAAAATAAAATAAAATATATAACACAAATAATATATAATAAATGATAAGTGTTTATTATATTTTAGTTTTACAACTTAGTAAAAAAAAGGTTTAGGAGATAATATATAGATGTCAATACAAATGTTGTAATAAATTTTTTGAAAAATTTATTTTATTTTCTATTCTATCTTTTTATAAATTATATTCTAAATTCTAAATTAAAAAAAGTTATTTGATATAAAATATTAGATTATTTAAATCATAAAATTATTTAATTTTTAACATTTGATTTAACAAAATAATTTATAAAATTCAAAAAAGATTAAATTTAAATTAATTAATAATTAAATTAAAAAAATTTAATAATTAGATGAAATTAATAAATTTTTAATAAGAATAATTAAAAATATTAAATAAACTATTTTTAAATAAATAATAATACATCATGTAATAATAAAATTATAATAATATAATAAATATATAATACTTATTTTTATTTTCTTAGAGCAAATAATAACAAAATAATGTAGTTTTGAGTTGTATAAAACTACATCATTTTAGTTAAATAGGTTGTAGCGGATTTGTGTGTCAACTTGCTATACTATCCGTTTAAAGTTTGACCCATTTATAATACTAACGCATTTAAGGTCAACACTAACTTTCTAATTTTATGTGTTTACCGTGTCGTATTCGCGGTCATGATCCATTTTGACACCCTTACATATAACTAAAAATATATTACTTTTATGCTCTTATTATTTTGAAATTTAATACGTATATGTTATTATATGTAATATATACATGTATACAACTAAACATATATCATTTTTATACTTTTATTCTTTTAAAATTTGGCACGTTTATATATGTTATTATATATAACATATATCAACATATAACTAAACATATATCACTTTATACTCTTATTCTTTTAAAATTTAACAAGTATATGTTATTTTATGTAACATATATCGACATATATAACTAAACTTATATCACTTTGTTATTTCTTTTAAATTTTAACAAGTATATGTTATTATATGTAATATATATCGATATTTGATTAAATATATAATTTTTTATACTCTTATTCTTTTAAAATTTAATATGTATATGTTGTTATATGTAATATATATTTGTATATAACTAAATATATATCACTTTTATACTATCATTATTTTAAATTTTAACAAGTATATGTTATTATATGTAACATATACCGACATATGTTAGGATTGAGCCGCGCGCGACGTGGAAGATCCATGTGAGATGTGGATACACTCATTTTCTCTTGCATAAGAGACATAAGATTTAACATGAAAAATCCTCTAGTTTAGAGAAAAAAACCTCGAACAAGTTTCGAAATAAAAATCACTAATCAAATAAATTAAGTACAATAAATCCTCAAGTAATCCACACTTGAGATCACTGATAATAGAGAAAATACATAAGTACCTCTCTAGCAAATTTTCACTTCTTGTGTGTATATAGAAGTGAAAGGGGGAAGGCCATTTATAGGCCTTCTAAAAAATTATTATTCTAATGGTGGCCACAACAATAAAATTGTGTTTAATATTTTTTTTTTCATCTTGTCAAATATTGCGCACTGACCAAACCCATTATTTTCATTTTAAGGTGCTAGATGAGCTAACAGTTTATAATCCCAAAATAAGCATTACAAGGACATGGCAAGTTTAATCCAAAGTTTATAATACTTATAAAACCCTAATTCTACACCCAAATTATAGTGCGTGTGATCATGATTCCAACAAAGTCATAATCGCGCAAATTGGAATTCGTTAGATTGGCCAAAACTAGGCCCGAAAATCCTTAAGTTTGAACATGAGGAAAAATCCTCAAATTTTCCCTTAAATAAAAGCCCATGTGATAATGAATCTAACACAACTTGAATAGCACAAATCAGAAGTCAAACGGGCTTAAAACGACAAAAAAGGTCTGCGGATGGGCCACGTGCGATATGCGTGCGGCACATGGCCATTTTGATCAGATTTTTTTTTTCTAATTTTTCACTATAAATTGAGGTTTTACTCTTTAAAATAGGGATCCAAAAATTTTACATACTAAAACTCTATCAAAATTCTTTCAGATGCAAAAATATAATAAATTCATCTTGGATTTATTTAATCAAATCAAATTCGATTCTTTTATAATTTTTGGACTCAAAGTCATTTTGGCACCGTACGTTCAAAGAAAATGGCTATCTAAGGTAAAAATTTCCTCACCTTATTTTTTTCAATTTTCCAATTTAAATTAGCAAAAAATTAGTTAAGTCATTTGCAATCAAAGACACAAACTACTTATAACTCTGATTTTCATTTAAACGGGGATAAATAGACACATTTGAAATATCACTCCGAGTGGCAAGCCATCACTTAAATAATTTCAAATTGTGTTTTCCTTTTTATTTTTATTTTTTCTATTTTCTTCTATTGCCTTTTTTTTATTAGATTTTGGACAACTATTGCAAATTTAAAGAGTTTTGCAATAGATGTTATTATTGTTGTTATTTGTTTTTTTCATTGTTATTGTTATTGTTTGTTTGCTTATTCTATTAATTAATTGGAGATTTGTGCTTGACCTAGAATCCATAAGAGATAAAGTCAAAGATCCCCTAAAAATCATTATTTGGTAGAGTTGTAATCTTTATTTCTCTTATGCTATATTTTATGAATATCATCATATTCATGTATTATTATTATATTATTCATAATCAATCATGGCATAAAATATGAAAATTATATTTTTATCACCACAGAATAAAATCAACCACAAAGAGAAAATTATTTTTAATTGGTTAGAAAATTTAGCCCAGAACCTATCATAATATGGTTTCTGACCAATATCCTCTTTGGGTAAAAATTATCTAAATTTTATGGAGTCAAATGATAGGGTTTTTTTCTTAAATTTTTCAAAATAAAAAAATTAAGCTGGTGACTCTCCGAATCCTACTTTCCAAAATCAAAGGCATTTTCTCTTTTTCATAACAAAAGGAAGGCAAGATTATTTTCTAAAAATAGAAAATTTATTTTTTAAACACGTGCTTATCAAACCGACCAGAGACCGTACGCAACGGTATTGTGTAAGACTAAGCCCAAATGAGTATTTCAGTTCCTTAATGGGCCGGATTGGTACTTGGACTAGACTTTACAATACTGAAATCTTAAAAATATATGGATATTAAAACTTAAAACATAAAATCTGATAATCTTTTTCCTGGGAGTCAAATAGACACCTAGAACTTGTTTTTACATAATCCAACACAAAAGTGAGTGAAATATGCGAGAAAGATAGAGCACTGTGTGAGTTAGCTTAAGGTCACACTGGTCTTTGGTGATGAGATATAAGAAGCCGCCACTTCGGAGTTCAGAGACAAAGGCTAAACAAAGAAAAGAAAAAGAACAGCAGAGAAGGCAGTGGCGGTGGTTAGTGGCCATTATGAGCATTAGTGGGTTGGATCAATGAAATTAGTGAGAAAGAAAGTGAACATTAAATGAAAAGTCAATAGAAGAAAGAGAGGAAGAGAAAAAAGAAAAGAAAGAAAAATGTTGATCTTTTTTTGAAAAAATAAAATATAAAAAAGTAAAAATTAAATGATTAAAACATTAAAAATGAAATACACTTGCAGTAAAATTGAAAATAAAAATAAAAATATAGTATATGGTGTAATTTCTTCAAATTTTTAGGGGGTTTCTATTCTCATAGTCATTCATATACTTGATAGGTCGCCTACTTCTATAATTCAATGAAAATCACCCTTTGCAGTGTTACATTAAAAACAACTAGACTATGGTGTCCTAAGAGTGTTTGGATGCCTATGTTATGCCACCAATATCTCACCCCATATGGACAATTTTGATAAGAGATCCATCAAATGTGTCTTATTAGGATATGTGCCTGGTATAAAAGCTTATAAGCTTTATAATCTTGACAGTCACGACATTTTAATTTCTAGAGATGTTTTTCTCTATGAACATTTATTTCCTTTTCAACATTGTTCTCTAGACAACACTACTGAATATGTTTTACCTCTAGTGTCACCAACTACATCCAATGATACCATTTTTCCATCTAATTCTTTTATAATCAATTGCTATCAAAATCAAGCTTCTAGTTCTTCTCTGAATCTTCCATCCATATAGTCTAATCTTGCTAATTCTTTTTAACTAGATTCTACTATCAATCCTATTCATCTTGAGTATGTTGTTCCTCTCGTCAAAATTAGTACTAGTTAGGACAAAGAATAGGCTACAATGGTTACAAGATTTTGTATTCGTGGCTACAACTTCCAATTCTTCCTTACATAGAACAACTTAAACATAGATACCACATCCTATCCTCTTGCACTTAATACCTGCCTCAGTTTATCCCTATTTAGTTAACTCTCATCTAGATTTTGGGGCAAGAATTTTACTTATTCATGAACTTAAGACTTATAGTCAGGCTAAATTAGATCCAAACTGGGTAGAAGCAATGAATAAGGAATTCACTATATTAGAGCAGAATCAAACTTGGGAGTTTACTAAGTTGAACAGAATCAAACTTGGGAGTTTACTAAGTTATCTCTAGGAAAATTTCCTATTCGTTGGAAATGGGTTTTTAAGGTGAAGTATAAACCTAATGGTATTGTTGATAGATACAAAGCTAGGTTAGTGGCTAAAAGATATAATCAAACTAATAGTGTAGATTATCATGATAGTTTTTTTCTTGTAGCTAAATTCATAATTGTGAGGCTATTCTTGGTTGTGGCTATTATTAAACACCAGGTTATCTATCAACTTAATATTAATGATGCATTTTTACATGGTTTTCTTAATGAGAAAATTTACATGTTTACATGCCGGTTACACTATTAGTGATGCTTAAAGCATGCAAGGTTAAGAAGTAATTTTCTAGGCTGAAACAAGCAAGTAGAAAGTGGAATATTGAGTTTACTTAGAAGCTTAGTTCTCTGGATGTTTTTAAATCCTCTAATGATCACTATCTCTTCATAAAAATATTTGGTTCCCTTTTCTTGGCCCTTCTTCTGTATATGGATGATGTAATAATAACTGACAATGATGAAGCTGCTATTTATACACCACTGCTACAATTAATAGTTGATTTGTTATAAGATATAACATATGTAACTAAAATTAATTTGATATGTCTTATAACTAATACTAATACACACTTTAGCTGCACTCAAATGTTGTAGCTACTGAATCTATTTAGTCACAAAAATTTAAAGTTCGTAGCAAGAATAATTACAAAATTTTAATTATAGCCATATAAATGAATTAGTGACTAATGATAATATTGCTGCATAAAATGATTGATGTGTAATGCATTAAAATTTCTAATGAATGATTTGTTGCAAGATATAACATTTTTAGTTATAATTACTTTTATATGTCTTGTAGCTAATATTACATACTTTGAAACTGTTGGAAAAATTTTAAAGATATATGTTTTCCCATTTTCTTCGACATGAAATCCACTTGTAAGTCATATATTTGAAGCGAGAAGTCTACCAAATTAGCTGAACTTTGTTTAGTAGTATCCCATTTTCTAGTTTCATGAGCATTAGGAGGTGTTGGTTAAAAGTCCATGGCCCACCATTTAACACCCTGAGTAGGTGTAATTCATGGAAAAATTGGAAATGAACAAGTTTGGCTCCAAATCTCTTATGCACACTCCTTTCACCGCCACCATATGGAAGCTAGGATATTCTTTATAGCCATCAAGTTGATACTTTTCTCTGTGAGAAAATGCTCAAATAGACATTCGTAGAACCCTTACTTTAATTAAGTTTTATGGAATCCTCCCCCAAAACCAATATATAAGAGCGACAACATATAAGGTACCCATAAAATTTGCCCTACCGAAATTTAAACCTGTATAAATTTAAATTACCCGAACCCATTTCAAACCCGATTATAGTTATAATTTTACTGCTTGTATATGTATTAAATCCTTTTAATATTACCTGTACTCATTTAACTACTCGTTTAAATATAAAAATTAAAAAATATTATGACATTGAAATTATAAAATTATAATATCCTCAATTAAATAATTACAAATAAATATTTAATTTTAATACAATTTTATTTAAATAATTCTATACCATACAATTCTATAATTAAAACAAAATACAATGAATATATAATTAAAATTTAATTAAATACAAGTAATATATATAACCGCATTTGGATAATAGGTACCTAAGTGTACGTACTCAAACTTGACCTGAACCTGTTATAAATAGTAAAAAAACTAGAAACATTTACATAACTACCTTAAAAAGAATAATTATTTTAAAAAATATGTCCCAAGCCAAACTCGAGGGCATATTACTGGCACTAGAGAACTAGAAAACACGTGGCTTCCGAAACCCACAATTAGCCTAACAAATCATCACAATCGTTTAAAACATCACATCAATTATTTGAAATATATTATCAAGTCATATAATCCCAATAATATGAAATTTACATAGTTTCTATATATAAATATAATATAATATATATTAAATTATAAAAATTTAATTAGTTTTATAAATAAATTCCATTGTCGGGAAAGAAAGACAATGTTATTGAATAATTACTCTCAGAAACTCACTCTAGTAACATGAAAAAAATAGTGAGATAGGGTAAGCATCTCAACTCAGTCAGTGATATCAACCAATATACTAACCTGATATCCTAACCTGATTCTATCTGAAAGATGCTCATGCATCATGCCAAACATACAACAAAATAAATAATTATCCAAGAATGAAAATTAGTCCACAGAAACCACTCTAAACCTCAAATTGATGAGCCAATCCCCCTATCTGGCTCTTTTTATCAAACATAATTTTTAGAATCCAATACATACAGGGTTTCTCGTCATGGCCTTAGCCAAGCAATGCTACCTGACTGACAAGTAGCGTTGAGCATAAAAAAGCTTCCACCATCACATTAGTCCTAAACTTATCATTATAATATTATATCATTTTATATTTATAATCCAAATCACATCCTATATGGTCCCATGTTATTCCAATTCCATCCAGCAACCATAAATTATATTCATCACATAATTGAGCGGTCATAAGCAAATGTTGAAATTCTAACATCCTAAATAATTCATAATATATATACATACATTTATATGTGAATGCATGAATTACATGAAAGTATATTAGAATCACTCATAGTTTAAGCGAAGAAATTCAACTCAATCAGCAACCCGACCTGGGCGCTGTAGAGTTTGGTACTGAATGGTCTACTGAATAAAATATTATAAAAATATTATGATAATAATTTTAAACTCTAGAAATAGATATTTTATGACAAAAAAATTTGACTAAACAATTAATATATTTTATTCTTAATTAGTCCTCTAAAATACTGACAACTGGCATAATTAATATTACTAAATTAATTCATTAAATTGGAATCAAACTTGAAAATTTAATTATTGTCCTCGTAAATTTTGTGTTCTTCGTGCTTGGTGAAATTAAATATTTAATACGTAATAAGTCTCATCGAAGTACTCACCGATCTCTTGCTGGAGTTTCACTGAAGAATTTTATTGGAAGGATTCGATAACAAATTGCGTACCAAAATATTCGTCTCAGAGAGAGGAGTCCAGAAATATATGTCACTTTCCCTCACTCACCAAAAATTCGCCAAAAATGGTGTCAAAAATTACTGTCTTGGCCGAATTTCGATCAAAATTCAAGTTAGTATAAAATTTACAAATAAGATACCAAACAAAAGCTTAAAAAAGAGGAGTCCAATGGTACCTATCTCTCTAAGAAAGGAGATCATAGTTGGCCTAAAAATTCAAAATTCGCTGAAGGCGTCAACTTCTAACGAGAGGTGTGGCTTCCTCCAGTATCATTTGACAATGAATTACCCCTCTTGGGATTTGTCGTTTCCAAAGGAATCCAATAGTGGGCGAGTGGAAATCATCAGATGTCAAACAGTGGAGATACGGCCGATCAAAGTTTCTATCGTTATTTTCTCTTTCCTCTCTCCTCTCTCCTCTTTCTTTCTCTCTCTTTTCCTCTCTTCCCAAGACCATACTATCACACACTAAATCTCTATTTAAATAAAACCAATCATCTTATTTATTGCTTAAAATATATTATTATATTATATTATATATTTTATTATTTTATTTTATTATTAATAATAATTTTTTATATATATTTATATTTTGTAACTTTTCCCACTTCTTTTCTTTTCTCTTTTCTTTCATCCTTTTTAAAATCCCAAAGCTAATATTCTCTCTCTACTTTTCTTGTACTATTATTATTATTATTATTATTATTATTATTATTATTATTGGATATTACAAAATACTACCATTTTTTAAAATATCAAAAATGCCACATTTGTTAGGAGATATGTGAATGACTACTTAATTGGATTAGCTTTATCCTATCAAAATTATGATTAACTCCATCTTATCTATATGATAGTTGTAATCTTCTGTTCTAATCTAAAGTCTACTTACACTACCTTAGTATGCCCATCATGGGTGATGTATGAGTTATAATTCATAATAAAAAATTTTCTTATATTTCTCTTTCTCTACCTATCATCTTTATATTTATAACATGTTATCAGTATAATAATCTCTACAAGTTATAATAGTGAAGGAAAAAAGATTTAGTTTTTCTAATCTACAAGAGAATTTTTATTCTATCTCTAAAAAATTCATTATGAATCAAAGTACATTTTTTTAATATTTATTTAATTATTTATAATATAGTAACTATGAAATCTTTCTAAGTTTTTATAAACTCATAATTTTTAATATTTGTGTATTAAAGTGAAGTTGGTAAATAAATTAATATTTACTATGATTTAATATGATTATTTACAATTTTAGAGTTATGATATTTAAACTCTAATTATAATTTTAGTCTTTATTTATTTGATTGCACTATAATCTATCTAAATTATGATTTTTATTTAAATTTGATATATTTACAATATTAAATCTCATAAACTTGAATTTATTACTCTTGATATTTTCTAAAGAAATTATCTGTGATTGGTACTTGATAATGAAAGTCACATTGATATTGTGAATCTTAGAAATATAGTAAAAAAGAAATCAAGTAATCCCGCATGATCGCTTAAAAGTAATGATTTTCCTTTTGATTGTTTATATGAGAAATTAAAAACTTATTATCTTATTATTAAGGATTTATTACAAGTTTTTGGAGAATATTAAATTTTTTGCGTCTTGAATATGCTCATATAGTAGCAATATTAAGAGCATAGATTGACAAAATATTCTAAACTAATTTCTTATTTACTTATAGCTAAATAAATTTTTTAGTTTTTGATGAAAAATTATCAAACTTGTTCAACTGGCTTAACATCAATCTCTAAAGTGAATATAATATGTTTTCTAGATAATAGATGAGATCTTGATAAAAAAAAAAGGTTGTGGTGGAAAATTTTTACCTACCAATTATGAAAGCAAAAATGCTAAAAAGATATATTGGCATAACTCTCATATTTTTTCATGATAAAAAAATATTTTTTATAGTTAACATTAGCTGACATTAATGTTAAGATGATATTTGGTTCTGCAAATATGGTTGAAGACTCTAAAAGAGTCCACATTAAATTCTAAATTTGCACAAAATTCTATATTAATAATTTATTTTATTCAAGTAGATCCTAAAAAAATATATTAAGTTTTAAAGAATACATCACAATGAATATTCTATTGTAACAAAGTGCTCTAGATATTGAATTTGTATGCATCACCTATATTAATTTGAATCAGAAGTTCATATAAGAAAATTTTTCTGGTTTTATCAACTAGATTATACTCTACAAAAAATAAAGATAGTTGTCATGCACTATATGGATTGAAACCACATAGATCCCAAAATTTTAAAACTTTGGCATAATCATCTTGGTCATCCAGGTTTAAATATGAAGCAATGTATTATTGAGAGTACAAATGGGCATCCATTGAAAAATCAAAAAATTCTTTTGTCTACTGATTGTTTTTGTGCTTCTTCTGCTAAAGGTAAATTAATTATGAGACCTTCATCATCTAAATTACATTTCGAGTCCCCTAAATTTCTACAAATAACACATGGGATATTTGTGGTCCTATCCATCCATCTTGCAGACCATTTAGATATTTTACTTTATGATTTTAATTGATGCCTAAAAAACTTTATGGTCACATATTTATCTTATATCAGCTCGTAATATTGCTTTTGCTAAATTTCTTGCTCAAATGATAAAGATAAGGTTAATATTTTCTCATCATCCTATTAAGACAGTTCATCTAAATAATGCATGTAAATTCACTTCAAAAATATTTTACAATTATTGTATGCCAATAAGAATTACAGTTGAATATTTTGTTGTCCATATTCTCACTTAAAATGGTTTAGCTGAATTTTTAATAAAGCATTTACAATTAATTGCTAGACCTATGCTTATGAAATTAAAACTTTCTATATCCACTTGAATACATGTTTGGATATATATTATTATTTATATTGCACCTTTAATTTGTGTTTGACTGTCTCCACATTACATATTTTTCACTTTATAACTTGTATTTAACTGACAAAATATATCTTATTTAGAATTTGTAATATTAAAATTTCTTATTGAATTGTATATGTTCTTATTGCATCCCCTCAATGAAATAAAATAGGCTATCAACATTATCTTTATACCTATGTAGGTTTTGATTATCTACATATTATTAGATATTTTGAACCTTTAACGAGAAATTTTTTAGAGCAAGATTTTTATATTATTAGTTTGATGAATTAGTTTTTCAATCATCAGGGGGACATAAATAAATATAGACAAAAGCATAAGAGATTAATTAAAATACATCAATCTTATTCATTCTTGATATATTCATAACATGAATATCAATTTTACAAAATAATTTATTTGTAGAATAAAGAAGTTGTTAGATATCTTTATAGAAATTAAAGGTCACTAAATAATATGTTTTGATTGCTAATACTCCTAAAAGAATGATTGTCCATGTAGGATATCCTATGAATATGATGCTAAATAAATCTCACATATGCCAGAAGTGTTAAAGACCTATTAAAATATAATTTTTAAAAGTATGAAAAGTGAATAATTTCAAAATGACACACCTAAAAAAGTCAAAAGTAATATAGATCAACAATTGCATATTTCTAGAGAAGTAACACTAAAAGTGGTTTCAATATCAAAAATTTTTGAGATATCATTAGAACCTAGAAATATGTGAGAAAATGATGAAATTATTATTGATAATATATTTTTATATGTTGCTGTTGAAATTATCAAAATATGCTTAAGCCTAAAAATATTTAAAAATTTTGATGTCGAAGTAATTGGCCAAAATCAAAATAAGTAATCCAGACCGAGTTAGATTCATTTACTAAACACATAGTATTCAGAAAAGTCATCCAAACACTCTAAGATATCAGACCCATGAGGTATTATATGTAAAAGAAATAAATCAAATGAGATTATGAAAATTGTTGAGATTGATGGACAATCAAATTCTATTTTGATCATTAACAATCAAATTGATAAAGAACTAATGATTTCAAACAAGTCTATCAAGTTTGTTCTGTAGAAACCAAGCTCCTGTGCGACTGCCTTAATTGAAGGCCAAGTGACGACACAAATGCAGCACAAGCACAAAACCAAATTGTCACACAGATCTGCCGAGCCAAAAAAAAATGAATAGACATACGCATGTGCTGAGCAGAGAACCGAACTGAAAAATAGAGTGTCGAGCTGGATTTAGAACTGCCGAGCTAAGAGAACCAAACTAAACGAGCTCAAAGTAGTTTGTCAAAACAACTAAGCTAAGCATGAAGTGTAGCTCGATATAGAGCTAAGACTGGCCAACTACGGCAACTGAACTAAGTCCATAAATTACAGAAAGGATTGCATTCTTAGTGAGCTATGAAGTAAGGACACCCGGTAGTCGTGCGATTGTACACGTGAACTGAGCGACCGCACCAGGTCAAAGTAAAAATTCATAAACTCACAGAAAGGATAATGGTATCGATGAGCGGTAAAGTCAGGACGCCAAAACTTCAAACGACCTCCCAAGAAGCCCGAGTGACTACACATAACAAAGAGGTAAAATACTAAAAAGAACAGAAGAGATAGCGGTCAGCTCTTGTGATGCTTCCTCGAGGCTCAAAACCTTATGCTACAACACTGAAGGACCGAGCTACAACATAAGTCCTGATGATTTAAATATTAGCACCAAATACCTCAGACCAATGATAACCGAACATATGGATAAAGAAATTTGAACTCAACGGTGACCTTGTGCCAAGCAACCGCACTCTATGCCTAGACGACCGCACGGCACAAAGGTATGGGCAGCTAGATTTTATCAGACACCGAGATTCGACTGTTGGAACTAGTTATTACATAGAGCTTTCAAACCATGCGACCATCCATTGTGTTGAGGGACCGTACATCGAGCTCCAAACACAGAATTAGTGGAAGACAAGTACTAAACAAGTGGAAACCACTTCAAATGGCTACATTAAGCCAAATGGCTATAAATACCACATTAAACTTCATTTTTGTGGTTAGAGAATACTTTAATTGGTTTGTAATTTCATTGAACAATATTTTTCATTATCTTGTCTAAAGATCAAAAGATCAAACATCAAAAAATCTTAGAGTGTTGGGTGTGAGCATTAAACACCATATAAGTTTGAGTGTGAGCTTAGAAATACCTAGGTTGTGAGAATGAGCTAGAGAAAACTTTTGTAAGGATTGTGAGGATTGATCTCAAACCATTGTTATAGTTTGGTGTGAGCTAGGGTCAACACCAAGTTAGAGTTAAGCTTATAAAAACTCAAGACTAGTGAAATTTTAACAAGTTGTTAAGGAACTGGATGTAGGATTGAAATAAATCTGAACCACTATAATTCTTTGTATTCTTTCTCCTCAAAATCTACTCCATCTCCATCTACATCTTCTTCATCTCTTGCTTTTTAAGCTTTAAATTTACCATCATTCTTCAAACAACCAATTAACCCCTGCTTTTGCTTGCTAGTTTGGGATAACAAAAATAAAACATTTTCCCTGTTATAAATGAAATTACCTTTAGACTTAGTGTGGAAGCCCCTGACGGGCTTGACATACATTATGACAACTTGCTCATATGATTCATTAGATAATGATATATCTATGAAAAATTCTAAAGGATTTAAGATGCATGAAGCATCAAGATATCTAAAGCATATAATACCTTGACAAATATACTATATTGAGCTCTAAAAACATATTCCTCTGTCATGGATGCTATTACATTTAGATTTTTTATCAGTTTGGTAGACTTTGAAGGGCTCTATATATATTTAATGGATGATATGATAAGATAATGACATCTATATATATAAATCCCAAAAGGATTTAAGATTCCTGAATTACATAATTCAAAATCTAAACAGATGTACTCTATTAAATTTCAAAGATCCTTGTATGGACTAAGGCAATTTAGGAATGTGGTACAATCCCTTCTGTTAATACTTAATGAAATATAGATATGAAAATAATTCTCTTTGCCTATGTATTTAAATATAGAATTTACTATCATTACAGTTTATGTTGATGATTTAAATATAGTAAAAACTCTAAAAAAATATCAATTACTACAGACAATTTAAGAAAGAAATTTGAAATGAAGGATATTGAAAAAATAAAATTTTGTCTTAGATTTCAAGTTAAGTATCTGTCAAATAGAGTTATTATCCATCAAGATCATATATTGAAAAAATCTCAAGATGATTTTATATGGATAAATCTTATCCATTAAGCACGTCAATGGTTATTGTTCTCTTGAAGTAAAAGAATATCATTTATGTCCACGAGAAGATAATGAAGAGATTTTGTTCCTGAAGTATCACATCTCAGTGCAATAGGGATACTTTGATATCTTACTAACTGTATAAGATTATATATTGCTTTTGCAGTTAAAATGCTTGCAAGGTTTAGTTCTATACCAACTAGAAGGCATTGGAATAGAGTGAAATATTTTTTATGTTATCTACATGGCACATCTTATATGGATTTATTTTTCTCAAAAGGAATATAGTCTAAATTGGCAGGATATGATAATGTTGGATATCTTTGTAATCCTCCTAAAGCTCGGTCCCAAACAAGTTATGTCTTCACATTCAACAATATTACTATTTTATGGCAGTTTATGAAGCAAATAATTATTGTTACTTCATCAAACCATTTAGAGTTATGAGTTATTCATGAAGCTAATCGTGAATGTGTTGAGAACCATAATCTTATGGATTACTAATAAAAAGCGACAAACCAATAATATTGTATAAAGATAATGCAACATGTATTGCATAAATCAATAGAGGCTACATAAAAAGTGATAGGACTAAACATATATCACCAAAGTTCTTTTATACTCATGAACCCATGAATGAAGGAAAAGTTGATTTTTGCAAAATTCGTTCAAGTGACAATCCAACAGATTTGTTTAAAAGACACTACCGATATCAATTTTCAAAAAGCATGTTCACAATATTGGAATGCATTTACTTAGAAATATATCTTAGTCAGTTATGTTTTGTAGAGGAATTTACGTATAAATATTATATTCTTTTTCCTTTGCTAAATTTTTATTCTACTAATTAACAAAGTTTTAATGAGACATATTCATAGAGATAGTTATCCAAGAGGAAGTTTTAAGATATATGTAGATGACTACTTAATTAGATTAACTTTATCCTATCACGATTATAATTAACTTCATTTTATCTATATGATAGTTATAATTTTTTATTCTTATCTAACGTCTACTTACACCACTATATCTTATCATAGGTGGTGTATGAGTTATAATTTATAATAAAAACAAAATATTTCATATTTCTTTTTTTCTATCTTATTTATATTTATAACAATATTTATATTTTTTTTATAAAAATATGTTAAACAAAAAACACACTCCTTAGCCTAGTTATATAACATATAGTGGCCAACAAAAAAACATCCCATGCTTTTGAGATGTTTGGATACTCTATTTTTTTTTCTTTCTATAGTAAATTACATATAAATTATTTTTTTAATTTCATTATATGATTATAATATATTTATTTATACTTTTAATTATGTGGCCATTATTTTTTTTGTGTTTTTGTTTCTTGTGATTTTTATCTACTTTTTTTATCTTTTTATTTTTTTGTATTTTTTTGTGTTTTGAACTTTTTTTTGTTTTATAGTTTTTTACATTGTTTCTATTATTTACACTATTTATTTTTAATTTTTTAGACAAGTTTCAAATTATTTTTTTAAATATTAAATTAAAAATATTTATATTAAGTTTTTATTTATATGTAATATATACCAATGTATAATTAAAATATATCTACTTATATAGAACATATATCACTTTTACACTGTTATTCTTTTAAATCTTAACAAGTATATACTATTATATATATCATATACCGATATAAAAATATATAATAGTTTTATGATGTTATTCTTTTAAATTTTAATATGTATATATTATTATTTATAACATATATCGATATATAATTAAACGTGTATTATCTTTATACTCTTATTCTTTTGAAATTTAATATATATATGTTGTTATATATAACATATATCAATATATAACTAAATATATGTCACTTTTATACTCTTATTTTTTTTAAAATTTAACACATATATATTATTATATATAACATATACTGAAATATACCGACATATATATAACATATAATATATATCCACATATATGTAGTTATATGTGACATATACCAACATATACTAACATATATCTATATAAACTGCTATTATTTTGCAATTTTTTTTTTATAAAGGTGGACGGAACCACCGCAAATTTTATTAATTAAATCAAAAGTATGGTAATCCCATACAAGTGTTCATACAAAACCCTTATACTAAAACGGGCAAAAAAATCAAGAAAGGTTATTGATACCTTATATAAGGCATCTCTCTACCATCAGTTAAGACCACACCTTTAATGAGATTAGGAAGAGAAAGAAAATTGTCAAAAACTCTAGCTACATTGTTAACCCGACCATAATGGGCTAAGTAATGAGCAGCCGTGTTACCCTCTCTAAAAATGTGAGCAAAAGAGATAACTCCATGTGAAGGAATAATCCATTGAAGGTAAATAGGCCATAAAGACGGACTCCCATTGAGAAGAGAAACAACATCAAGTGAGTCATACTCCACCTGAATTCTATCATAGCCCATGGATATGCACCATTTAAGGCCTTCATTAATTGCCATAAGCTCTGCTTGCAAAGGATTAGAAGCCTGCAAAATAAAAGAGTAACCCGAAAGAAAAGAACCATACTCATCCCTTAAAATAGCACCTCCAGCCGAACCTCCTATAGTAACAGAAGCATCAACGTTGAGCTTAACAAAGTTGTGCATCGGTTTACGCCAGTAAATGAGCTTGGGCTTTAACTTTTTAGTGCCAAAATTGCTAGGTAAAAATTCAGCAAAAGATGATAATGGAGAAGCAAATTTAGCTTGTGAAAAAGCCACACCCCAATGTAATAAGAAAAGGGAAACTTGCAATTCTAAATTGCCATAGAAAAACTTCTCTCCCCCCCCCCCCCCCCCCCCCAAAACATCTACAATACTCAGTCTAAATTGCATAAAGAATCAGTTGTGGAAGTAATAAACAAAGCTTACCTTTTATAGTCGATTTTTTCGCATGAAGCCACCAAGACATAAGTTCATGTCTTAGTGTAGATTGACGACCCCTATCAAAAGGAAGCAAGAAGGCTTTATAATAACTCCAAATCTTATGAATTTCCTGGCATTGACGAAAAATATGATCCAATGATGCAGGAGCCGCTGTGCAGAAAGGACAGCAAGTTGCGAGTTGGATTCCAATCTGTTGGAGTTGCTTAATTAAAGGCAAGCCATTAGAAAAGAGTTTCCAAGTGAAAACCGAAAGCCTCAATGGAATAACCACATCCCACAAAGATTTATAAACTAAGGAGGAGCTTCTCCGTGGCCTAACCAAATCATAAGCAGTAGATAGCTTGAAGGATGTATCATTACTTCCAGACCAAGAGACAGAGTTACCCTGAACATTAAGAAGGTTCGAAAATAGTGTGTAGGCCTTGCACAATCTTTTCCAAGTGCATGAGTCAGTTTGCAAAGATAGCATAGTTCCCTTTCTATTATACTTTCTTCTCATATATTCTGCCCATAATGATCCACCTGTAAAAAACATCCAAAGAAGTTTCAAGGAATAGGCATCCTGAAGTGCAGAAACTGATCTAATCCCAAGCCCACCTTCCTCTGTGGGATATAAAATTTTTGAAAAAGATACCCAATGATGACGGTTAGCGCCCCAGAAAAATTGGGTTAGCTTCCTCTCAATAAGTTTGACAATAGATTGTGGAAGAAGCATAGCTCCCATGATATGAATGGGAATAGCACTCAGAACATGCTTAATAAGAATTAATCTACCCCCAGGAGATACAAATCTTTTAAGCCAACCATTCAATTTAGAATAAATGTTTTTAATCAGATCCTTACAATAAACTGACCTGTTTATGCCCTGATAGATAGGTGCTCCAAGATAAGTGAAGGGAAATGAATTCCTTTTAATTGATAATAACTCTTCAAATTTTTTAACTGAAGCCAAACTTGCTTTTTTAGAGCAAAAGAAAGCACTTTTATCAAAATTAATGAGTTGCCCAGAAGTTGCCTGATAATCACTCAAAAATTTCTTAAAACCTTTAATGGAACGAACATCGCCATTTAAGAAGACCAACAAATCATCGGCAAATGCTAAGTGAGATACAATAGGGCAGTGACGATGTAGCTTATAAGGCAAAATCACCTTCTTGGTCATGAGAGCATTAAGACCTCGTGAAAAAACCTCAGAAGCCAAAATGAAAAGCAAAGGAGATAATGGGTCTCCTTGTTTAACACCCCTATGCGGTTGAAAGTAACCATAGCTTACCCCATTAACCAACACCGAAAGTCGTGTTGAGGACAAATGGTTCATAATGAGTTCAACTATCCTGCCAGAGAAACCAAACTTAGAAAGGACAGCTTTAAGATAGTCCCATGAAACACGGTCAAAAGCTTTTGCCATGTCCAGTTTAACTGCCATATTGTGCCCTCTGGTTTTCTTATCAATGTCATGTATCATCTCATTAGCCAACATAATTTGTCCATGAATGGACCGACCTTTTAAAAAACCCTCCTATTCAGAAGAAATCAAATTACCCATTAAAGGAGCCAATCTGTTAGCTAAAATCCTGGTACAAACTTTGCTTATAAATGTAGCTAAACAAATGGGTCTGTATTGATTGAAAGAAGACGGGTTGTCAACTTTAGGAATAAGAACAATTTGAGCACTATTAAAGCAGCATGGAATGGAAATACCAAGGAAGAATTCTTTGACTGCACTACAAACATCCCAATGAACTATTTCCCAACAGTGTCGAAAGAAAAAACCATCAAATCCATCAGGTCCCGGAGCACTATCAGGGTTGAGTTGCCATACAACATTCTTAATTTCTTCATCCTCTGGAATCTTCTCAAGATTGATATTATCCACATCAGAAACAAGAGAAGGAATGTAATGGAGAAGCCTATCAGAAAGATTAGTATCCCAAGAATCAGTACTGGCAAACAAAGATTGAAAATGCCGAACAGCTTCCTCACCCAGTGCATCTTGGTCCGTAATCCGAGCCCCATCAGAACCAAAAATAGAGACAATCTGATGAAGCTTGCATCTCATTTTAACAAAGTTGTGGTAGTATCTCGTATTCCGGTCCCCATCTTGAATCCAACCAATATGAGCTTTTTGACACCAATAGATCTCTTCCAATTTTAATTTTTGGAGCAAAAGGGATTGTTTTTCCTTCCAACGGACACAATTATCTTCTGAAGGATCAGATGAATAAGTCGCTTCAGCTTCTGCAGATGCTGCTTCAGCCTCAGCAATATCATTAAATAAGTTCCCAAAGTGAGTTTTATTCCATTCCCGAAGTCCCTTCTTAAGATCTTTTAATTTTTCAAACAAACCACGCATTCCTCCACCAAAAAAATTTGAAGACCATCGTTGTCGAACAAATGGCAGAAAGGAGTCATTAAAAACCCACATATGCTGAAATTTGAACTTCTTGGGAACTTTGTTACATACCTTTTGACAAGAAAGAAGCAATGGAGTATGATCTAAGGATGTCATGCTCAAGTGACGAGAACTCACAATATCAAACTCATTAAAGAAAGATATGTTAGCAATGATCCGATCAATGCGTTCCCAAACACGTACATTTGATCTAATACCAGTCCAGGTGAATTCCGAACCCTGAAAAGGAGTGTCCACTAACCCACATTCATCTAAACACTCCACAAAATCCTGTATAGCAAGTAAATCCGGAGAGCCACTGCCACTATATTCAGAAGGAAACTTGATTATATTAAAATCACCCCCAACTTACCAAGGAGACGAGGCAGCATTAGCATACTGAAGAAAATAATCCCACATAGCATTCCGACCTTCTCTTGAATGGGAACCATATACAGCAGATAATCGAAAAGAAAAGGCAGAAGGATGAAAATCACATCGCAAGACAGTACCTGAGACATATTCGAAAAATTCTGAAGAGAAAAAAGATGATCATGCCACATCACCCATATTTTATTACTTTGAGAGGAGAAAACATTGTGAAATCCCAATTTGGAGGCAGTAAATGACATCTTATTCGAAGCCACCATTGGCTCTATACAAACAACCAAACCAACATGATGAATAGAGCATAGTTTGTGTAAACGATTTAGAGAAGATGAGATCCCTCTAATATTCCAAAAAAGAATATTCATTTTAAAGAATTATGGTGGTTTTCAAATGAACTAGAGATAAGTTGAGTTTTAGAGTTGTTCTGTCCTTTACGCTTACGATCTCTACCCTTTTTGACTATGGGAAGAGGTTCAGCATTAGCAATCAACGCAGCAGCTTCAGTAGAAATGGATTCAGATGGCTAACCATCACACATATTATCCTCCGACATAGCTATATCACCATCAGAATCTTCAACTTGACACTCAGTGTCACTAGCTACAAGAGAGGAAATATCAATTTTGGATGGACCTTGCTCCACAATATGTTCCAAAATGTTTTGTTCGACCAAATCAACCCGAACAGTATCCTCGCTAAGCACAGGAGCCTCAACAGTAGTCTCAAAAGGTAGCTCACTAATCACAGAAGCCAAAACAGAGGCAAACAGAGTCTCATCAGATTTAGAAGTTTCATTATTAGTGGTTGCCTTAATAACGATATCAACCGAATTAATAGGAGCAGAATTAATAACAGAATCGGTAACATTTTCATGAATAATTGGATTTGCTGCAGACTCATCCAAATGAACAGTACAATGCACTTGATCAACAACTTTAGTAGAGTCACGTTTTGGTACCCATATCCGATCAACATTCTTAGATTGTTCAGCCTCTGTTCCTTTTCCATTAAAAACCTCACCCATTGGATAGGAATGACCCAATTTAGAACATGAAACACAATAACTAGGAAGATTTTCATAAATCACAGTTTAGAAGAAACCCGTTTTGCCATTTTGGATCCATACTCGATCGACTAATTCCTGAGAAAGATCGACTTCTACACAAAGCCTAGCAGCAGAAGGCCGAACAAGGGAGGATGTGGCAGAATCCATCTTTAGAGGACGACCAATTAATTGGGCAATCTGAAAAAGCGGTTTCTTATGAAATAGATGAACAGGCAAATTTTCTAATGTAACCCAAGCAGGAAACAGAGGATTATCAATATACTTTTGAAAATCTGGAGTCCAACGAAAAACCCTCATTGCAAACCCATTAAAATACCACAATTGTCTTAACCAAAAACGAAGAAAATCATCTTCAATTGAAAATCTGATTAGCACATGACAATCGTCAAGTAAACCCAACTGAATTGTATATTTATATAAAATATTCTATTTTATTTATTTTGATACAGTTCTATAAGTTTTTTTATGTGTTCACTTTTATAACATATATGATATATATATATATATATGTATATATATATATAACTTGATATAAATTGTTAAATTTGATGGAAAGATAAAAAAAATTGAAGAACTTTTTCTTTGAAACATTCTATCGAATATGTGGGGTGCATTATATTTGAAGAACAAAAAAAAAATACCCAATCTATATATTTAAAACCCAAAAACAATCATTTCCGACTAGAATAATTATATTTTTGAATTTTTTTATAAGAAGTGGTAATTTTATTATAAATTTTATGAACTTGTGGAGTGAAAACTACCTAAAAGACTCAAAACCCATACAAAATCCACTCTACTAAACATTCCATAGGTATGTGAAAAAATCCCAAAACCTCAAAAAATGCATCCCACGAAGCAGAATGACTACAAGACAATAAATTTAGACTTGCTGCAGAAAATGCGTCATGTTTCCAGCTCGACCACCTCTTTAAACCAAGAAGCTTAAGGCAAAGACACATGCACAATTCAATCACATTTAGTCTCTTGCAGAAGTACTGTCATCCCAATGCATTAACAGCCATGAATGAAAGCAACTGGAATGCAATTTAAGAAAACTCATAAAAGGTCAACTTTGTCTTCCAGCTGCAAAATGCATAACAAAACCAAAATAGGTTTGCCCTTCATTTAAATACCACGAAACCTCATATCTCGAAGCAGACCCGTAATGCACGACTTAAAATATTGAAGTGGGATTGCAATTTTTATACTGAGACAAGGATACGTGCTGAAGATTGGACTGATTCATACTCACTACGTATCACTAATATACTATGCGGACTAGCCACGCAACCTTGACGCAAGACCAAGAATCCATCTTCACCCAAACACCAACAATAAAATTGCCACCAAATATAGACTTTAATTGAGTACCCAAATTCCTAATTGCATTCTATTAAAGTTGAGTCTCCATTGTCCTTAAGAGTCAAAAGTGCAGCCATCGGATAATTCTTTTAAATATTTAGTGGGCATCGGTATCTCCTGCTCTAGCTGATTGGAATTGCCCACCAAAAGGCTGCCATTGATTCGATTCATATTTTTAATGTTGGAATCTGATATAGAGTTTTCAAGGGCAAGAATCGATGATAAAGACCCAAACCTATTGCCTTTTCTGATCTGTCTTATACTAGATATAATGAGGCTACCTTTCACAAGTGTTTTGAATTTGGGCAAAAACTTCTTTCTCGTGGAATTTTTAGATGACTCAAGGTCTGGTTCAATGATATCAAGGGTGGTATCATCTTCTGAGATTTGATCTGCATAATCCTCTAAGCTCGATGAATTCTTGGGCGTAAATTGTAGCTAGCATCGTGGATAAAAAGTTAGAGGGCTGGTTAGGAGAATGTGTTTGGGTTGGATTAGTGACAGGGCCCTGGGAGTTTTGATCTGAGTTGGTTTTGCCCTGCTCCATATCAATATCCAAAAATGGCTCGACATTCATAAAATTTCGAAGTGGGTCTGATGGAACATCTTCATGGGTTTGTGGAATTATCCTGGGACATTTAGTGGAGTGGGCTTCAGAGGTGGGGCAAGTTTGTTTTGTGTTTGAGCCAGTAGGATCCAACTCCTCCTCACGTGGCACCTTGCAAGCTGGCATAACAGATTTAGTTAGGGAACTCTCCATATTGCATGCTTCAGTCACTGGTTTAGCAATTTGTGCACGTCTCCTAAAAAGAATTATATTTTCCAAGCTTAATTAAATCTGCTACCTCAAAAGAAGGAGACGCATGCAGGCGAGGTGAAGCAGCACTAGTGATGTCCCCAAGGATTGCCGGCGGTAAGGGCTGCAACTGCAATCATTAGAATTACTAGAGGCAGGTGGTTTGAAGAGGAGATGGAGGCTATCGGCGCACAAAGCTGGAAACATCAAGTGATTAACGGAACAAATTTCCTCTAAGAGTTTGATGCAATAAGGTTCATTATCAATATTAACTTGCAAAGATTCAACAGTGATTTTTTTGTCAGTGCAAATTAATATTCTTGCGCAGTCAAATCTTTCATGTTTTGCAGTAGCAGAATCCATTGTTATATAGGAGCCCCACCGATTTGCAATTAAGGAGAAGAAGTTTTCATTCCAAGCGTGAAAGGGCACATAGTCCAGCCTCAGCCACGTGAATCTGTCACTTGATTTAAACTTCTTCTCCCATGCTTTAACTGTGATAAATCTATCAAGCAGCCAGCCCTGGTCTAGACTTAGAAAATCATTTAACAAATCCTTTTTGTCAAAAGTTACAAGAGCATTGTTTCCACCCATTGGTGCAACTTTTCACTTCAAATTTCAATTGCCATTGAAAAACTCCTGGATATTATGTAGATGCTCAAAGGAGATTACTTCCCCAATCATAGAGGCTTGGAGCCATGAATTATCGATATCCTTGGTGGAGAAAAAAGGAGCCAGTTCATTTGATGTCACAGCCTTGCCCTCAGCAGTAGAACGTATGCCTGATTTAACTATATCTACAAAGGATCGAGTAGGCCTATACATAAGGGAGGAGTCCCTTACATTACGAGTGGAAACTGCCTAAATTTTATCCTTAAATTTTATCCAGATTCTATTACTTCTGAAGAAGGAACCATTTGTGCCAATAATTACAGTTTCTGCTTCAATCACGACTTTATATCTCAAAAGCCATACTCAACATCCTAGTTTCTTCTCAGTTTTTTGGGTACACACACATCATATACCTTGTCAAATTTACCAAACAAATGGTAAAGCTCATTTGCATTAACGTCCAGTGGAAGAAAGTCCATAAAAAAAGAGATGAATCTCTTTCACTACTAAGTACCCAAACTATGACTTGAGTTCTTGCTACTATCCACAATGAGGTCATTTCTATAAGATAGAGATTTTAGGTTTGGATTGATATATTGAGGATTTTTCAGTTGTCGAGAGTGGGGTCGGGATGATTTGGCGAGATTGCGAGGTAACTGCCAAGGATTTGAGGGATTCTCGCTGGGGTTTTCTCTCATGGCTCACATAACTACATTACCACACATTTAATTCTAATTATATTTTTGAATTGAAATATATAAATTACGGGGAGAAGATATAAATATACCCTTAAAGTTATCGTGCGGGTATAATTTAGCCTTTATTCTTTATTTTGGCTTAAGTAAACACAGATTTTTATAAAAATAAATTTTTAGGCCTCTCATCTAACAATTATTTTATCAATGTTAAACTGGCCTTTTTTTAGAATAATAAACAAATGGGATGTAACATCTTTATACTCTATATATATATATATTTCACACACCGTACATATATAAAATACGTATATAGAATATCTCTAACTAATTCTCAATATTCGCTTTGATTGATTTGGTCCACTTACTCCAACACCAGCAGTATTAGGCTATGAGCAATCTCTCCTGCACCTAGTTACGGTGAAACGGTGATACGCCAGCCGGCTGGCTGGACCCTACCACTAATTCAAGATTGAGCTTGGTCTGCTCCAGAAATTAAGAGGCAATTGTTCAACTTATAAATTTACACGCAGTTCAGATTGAAGAGTTTTAGAAGAGGGTCGCTTTTGGAACCTCCCATGTTGCTCCTGTTCACAGAGTTCATTTGACCTCATCTCAGGTGTTACTGGTTCTTGGTGCGGCTGGAGGTGTTGATCTTTCTGTTGTACAAATTGGCAAGGTTTGTGGTGCCATTGTTATTGCTGTCGCTAGTTTCAGTAAGTCTCAAAGTTAAAATCTGATCTTGCTTTCGATGAAGTTCCATGTGCATATGCTCCTGTGTATTTGAATTGATAAAAGGAAGTGATTTTAGGACACGGAAAAACATGAGAGTTTCACCCCCTGCTTCAGTAGTTATTGCAAACCCATGCACATTAGCTGTTCGATAAAATTCTCGAGTGAAGTTATAAACTGAATGACTCGTTTTGGTTTGTGGGTATTGGAAATTGCCGATAAGAGTAGGAATTGGAGCTGAATACAACTAGTTTCCCAATCTGCTAGGGTTCACTTTGCTTGCGCCACGGCTCTCAATCCTTCACCGGCGGCTGCCCCTGGTGGGCCGGCTGGTCGGTATTTTGCTGACGTTTTGCGTGGAGAGAGTTCTGCGCCTCCATTGGATTCTACAATTCCGTCTGTCATTAAAACTGATGAGAATGGCTTTCCGCCCAAGCAATCTTTTAGATTCAAGGGTGCTCCTGCAATTGCTTTCACAGAGGATGAAATTTCCCATTATGCTCAGCCTTTTAAGTTTGCTTTAGTTGGGCACTTTGCTACTGGACGTCCAAACATGAAAGCATTGAAGAAAGCTTTGGATTAAATTGGATTTAATGGGGATTTTTTGTTGGGACTGTTGGATGATCAAAACGTTTTGATTAAATTTACATTAGAGGATGATTTCCTTCGTTTTTGGCTTAGACAAATCTGGTATTTTCATGGATTTGCGATGAGAGTGTTTCGTTGGACTCCAGAATTTAAATCGGGAATTGATAATCCTTTGTACCCTGTTTGGGTTACTCTGGATAACTTGCCCATTCATTTATTTCATAAGAAGCCTCTTTTTCAGCTGCTCAATTGATTGGAAGGCCTTTGAAATTAGACTCAGCCACGACCAAACTAATTCGGCCATCTGCTGCTCGACTGTGTATTGAGGTTGATTTATCGGCTGAATTGGTGGATCGTGTTTGGATTCAAACTGGCAAAACTGGCTTCTTCCAACCTGTTGCTTATGAAAATATTCCAGAATATTGCTCTTCCTATGGCAAATTGGGACATTCATATAGTTCTTGTCTTTATCTAGATGCTGGAGTCGATAATTCTCAACCGGTTATTTCTGATAATAATAAGATTGTTGGAAAAATTTGGGTTCCAAAGCGAGATAAGGTGGTGGAATCAAATGATAATTTGCATGCTACTGTTTTGCCGGCTAATACAGATGCCCACGTAATTAATGAGAACTTGCCCATTATGGCCAATGATATGGGTCCCTCTAAAACTTTAGATCTTTCGGTTAATGATTTAGATGCTGAGGGTGCTGTTAATATTCTTCCTTCTTTGAATATTGATGTGGATAATAATGATGCTCAGAAGGTGGATGATAATTTGACAATTCTGGTACAGGCTAGAGATGAGAATGACGACAGTGTTCGACAGAAGAGTGACGATTTGATAATAAATTCACAGGATGGAGGGAATAAAGTTGGGGGAGAAAATGATGTTTTATCACAATTGATGGTTAGTGACTCTGAGAAACTAGTTGAGTCCGATTCTGAGATTGTTCTTTCAGAGGACAATATTACTTTAGATAAGCCACCTCAACAAGATGGGTCTGAAACTGTGCTAGAGGGCGAGTTTAAAAAAGTTGGGCGTGGCAGAGGGCGATGTAAAAAAGGTCAGCCGAAAACTAAATCAGTGGTTGTCTTAAACTCTTTAATTGATAATACCAATTTATAATGATGAACCTTCTATTTTGGAATGTTCGGGGAGTTTCCTCCTCTATGACTCGTTTGCACAAACTTCTTTCAACTCATAAAATTGGTTTATTCATTTGTATTGAGCCTATGGTTAATGTTCAAAAGCTTATGTTTACTGTCTCAAGGCTGGGCTTTTCTAATGCTTACGCGTCTTGTGATAATAAGATATGGATTATGTGGCATGCTCATTTGTTTGATTTGTGCAACTTCAGTGATGCTGTCCAAGTGCTTTCTTATGATGTTTGCTTTCATTCTTCTGGTATTAAATTTCGGCTGTCCGCCATTTATGGGCATCATTCTCGTGCCAGTCGATCTTCTCTTTGGGATTCACTATGTGGTCTGGAAAATGATTATTCTGTGCCATGGTTGGTTGGAGGGGATTTCAATGTAGTGAAATATCCTTCTGAATATTGCGGCAATGGTTCTTTGGATTTATTGGGAATGTAGGATTTTGTGAAATATGTTAATGAATGTGGACTTATTGACATACCTTTTCAAGATTCTGAGTTTACTTGGACGGGTGTTAGGTCTAATGGGCATGTTTGGGAGCGTATAGATCGCCTAATTGCCAATATTTCCTTTTTTGACTATTTTGATGTGGTTAATAATCGTCATTTGGGTAAGACTTCTTCTGATCACTCTCCATTGCTTCTTTCTTGTGATAATGTGAATCAGAAGATTCCTAAACAATTTAAATTTCAACATATGTGGGTCTCTCATAAATCCTTTCTGCCTTTTGTTCGTGATCGTTGGTCTTCTAATTTTTTTGGTGGAGGTATGCGAGGTCTGATGGCTAAACTTAAAGATCTGAAGAAGGGTTTGCGCGAATGGAATAAATCTCATTTTGGGCACCTATTTAATGATATTGCTAAAGCTGAAGCAGACACTGAGATGGCTGAAGCGGAGTATATACAGATACCCTCGCCTGAAAATTGTAGAAAATGGCATGAGAAGCAGACTAAGCTTCTTCATAAGCTTAAATTAGAGGAGATATTCTAGCGGCAGAAAGCTCATGTGTCTTGGATTAAAGATGGGGATCAGAATAGTAAGTATTATCATAATTTTGTCAAAATGAGGCGGAAACTTCATCGTATTGTTTCTATTGATGTTGATGGTTCTCGGATTACTGAGCAAGGCGATTTGGGAGATGCTGCAGTGCGCCATTATAAGGGTCTATTTTCTTGTGATGTTAGTGATGACTTTTTATCTTCAGATCCAATTTTAAATTATATTCCTTCTTTGATATCTTCGCTGACAATCTTAGTTTGGAATGTGTTCCTGGGAATAGCAAAATTAAAGAAGCTGTTTGGAAGCTTAATCCAGATAGTGCTCCGGGCCCTGATGGTTTTGATGGCTTTTTCTTCAGGAGTTGTTGGGAAATTGTGCAATGGGATGTCTGTAGTGCAGTTAAAGAATTCTTTCTTGGGGTCCCAATTCCTAATGGCTTTAGCAGTGCTCAGATTGTCCTCATTCCTAAGGTGGAAAATCCTTCCTCGTTCAATCAATATAGACCTATTTGTTTAGCAACTTTTATTAGCAAGGTATGTACCCGTATCATAGCTAATAGACTTGCTTTGGTTCTGGATAAACTTATTTCTAAAGAGCAGGTGGGCTTCATGAAAGGTAGATCTATTCATACTCAAATCATGTTGGGAAATGAAATGATTCATGATATTGATAAAAAGACAAGAGGACATAATTTGGCCATTAAGCTTGATATGGCTAAAGCTTTTGACAAGGTTTCTTGGAGCTTTTTGAAGACAGTTCTTTTGAAATTTGGTTTTTCTGTGACTTTTGTTGATATTATTATGAAACACTTGGCTTCGACTCACCTTTCTGTGCTTGTTAAAAGAATTAATTATGGTTTTTTTCAACCTCAGCGAGGAGTTAAACAGGGTGATCCTCTATCTCCTTTATTGTTTATTTTGGCTTCAGAGGTGTTTTCTCGAGGACTCAATAACTTTATTCATAGTGGCTTAATCAGTCCTTATAAGCTTCACAGACATTGTCCTGTTATCACTCACCTCGCTTTTGCAGATGACTTGTTAGTTTTCATTAATGGTGATGTTAAGTCTATTAGATGTTTTAAAAAGTTTCTTTCAGATTATCAAGCAGCATCGGGTCAGCTTATAAATTTTGACAAAAGTGCCTTTTATTGCTCTTCTAAAGCTCCTTTGGCTACGATTAGAAAGTTGGAGGATTTGCTTGCTATTAGACAAAGTTCTTTGCCTTTTACTTACATGGGAGCTCCGATTTATCAAGGCATTAATAGGGCCAGTTATTGCAAGGATTTAATTAAAAAGATTGACGTGAAACTTATGGGGTGGTTACAGAGATTCTTATCTCCAGGAGGTCGACTTACTCTCATTAAACATGTATTAAGTTCTATACCCATTCACATTATGGGGGCTATGGTATTGCCAAAATCAGTGATTAAGATTATAGAACAAAAGTTTGCTCAGTTTTTTTGGGGATCTAATTCTTCTAATAGGCATCATTGGGTGCGTTATCAAAAGTTTTTATTCCCAACGGAAGAGGGAGGTCTTGGGATTCGGTCTATGGCTACAATTCAAGATGCTTATTCCATTAAACTTCTTTGGATGTTCTTTACGGGTACATCTTTGTGGGCTCAATACATGAAGAGAAAATACTTTCGAAAAGGTGAGATGATCTATTTGATGACTGATTCCTCTTCCTGGAAGAGGTTATGTAAAGCATATGAGCTTTATTCTGATTTTTTGGTGATTGATGGAGATACAGTTTCTTGGTCTTCTAATAATTCAGATAAGTTTTTATTTTCTGATGCTTATGAGTTGGTTAGGCCAAGGAAGAGCTCCTCTCTTGTGTACAGATCACTTTGGGATTCAGTTATCCCTAGAAAATATTCGGTCTTCACGTGGAAATTACTAAATCATGCTATCCCTCTTCCTGTTCAGTTACAGCGGGTAGGCATTCAAATTACAGCTTGCTGTTTATTCTGTTTTAATGGGCCAACAACCATCGACCACGTTTTTCATCAATGCAGCCCCATTAATAAGATTTGGAAATTCTATAAGGCATATCTTGTTCCTTTCGACAGGGGGAGACAATTGACTTTGAGGCATGAGCTTGTTACTTGGTGGATTCATGTTAATGGCAACAATACAAAGAGTAAACTGTGTTTGTTAATTCCATAAATCATTCTATATGCCATATGGACCGAATACTGTAATTGTTTTTGGGGTGGAGCATCATTCTATGTCGGTAGAATTGAAATGCAAATCTCTAAAATTATGTTACAGTGGGGTATTGCATTCTCTAATGCAAAATTTGCAAATCCTATGTCTTCTTTGACTGACTTATTGCCGACCAACTTTGGACGTGGAGTGTTAAGACCGCATCTGGTTTATTGGATTCGTCCTCAGTAGGGTTTTATCAAGCTTAATGTTGACGTGTCATATACAACTCAATCCTCTACAGGTGGTGCTATTATCAAAGACTCTTGTGGTCACTTTATCTCTGCTTATTCCTTTCTTTTGCAGGCAGATTGTCCCGCTACTGTTGAGCTATAGGCAATTAATGAAAGTCTTAAATGGTGTTTTTCATAAGGGTTTACTCATATTCAAGTTGAGAGTGACGCTGCTTCGGTGATTGCTACTCTTAGTCAACATCAACGGTTTTGGCCTTCATGCTTCAATTGGTTAGCTAGAACTGGAGGGGAGGTTTCTTTTCATCATATTTACAGGGAAGGCAATATGATTGCTCACTATCTTGCTCAATACAGTCGTATGAATAATGTTACTAGAATTTTTTATTCTTTTAATTTGCTTCCTACTATAATTAGAGGTGTCATTTTAATGGATTGTGTAGGAATGCCAAACATTAGATATCGATTTGCCCATCCTCTATAAGGGTTTTGTTCTGAACATTTGTATGGTTTGACCATACTTTATTTTAATTAATAAATATTGCGGTGGTACTGTCCACCTTTACAAAAATAAAAAAAAACGTATATAGAATATAAAAAAGCCACGTATATTTTTTTCCTTCATGTGAAAATTTCCATCATTCTAAAATAGTTATTTAGAATACTTTATATATTTCTTACTAAATAGAAAAAAATATTTTCCAATAATTTAAATATAAAAAGACATTTTAAAGAAAAATTTCTGAGAAAAATTCGTCAGAGTTTTGTCTGTATTTCAAATTTTTTAAATTTCAACACACTCAATCTGCATTTAAAATACACTCCTAAATATTCATTCAACCTATTCATTTCTCCAAAATCTTTAACATAATCACAAAATACACAAGTGTTTGTATATATATCAATATATACAACCCATCTCTCAAATTTTCAATATTAAAACTAATTTTTTTTTATAATTTACATTATATATATGCTTACAAACATAAGATACATACTTGAGTAAATATGTCAAAGTTTAATATATATATATATAATGCAGATGGCTCTGGTCCATGGCAGCTCGAAAAACTTCAAAAGGAACCAACCACATTCTAGACTTGGTGTGGTCTAACAACACTCTCTGAATCAGCTCTATCACATGCGTGATGCCATTCAATTGCGCTAAGCATAATGCTTAGTGGTACATACTTTGGTATAATAAATAAATGGTATAACATATATAATACAATAAATGCACAATGATAAAAAAATATCAAATAATTTATTTTTTTTACACATTTTAACAACACATCATTCATCCATATACATTGGGCCCAAAAGTCCTTACATATTAGTGTAGTTCTAAAAATATTATCTTTGGCTAACTCAATTATCTGTGACACCAGTGTGTCTCAACCCAAGGCGTAACAATATCTGTGACACCAGCGTATCTCATCCAGGGGCATAATAATATCTAACAATAATATTCTGGAACTAGACCCTATATAAGGTGACATGCAATTATATTTTCACAATTTTCACTTTTCACATTCTTTTTCATATTTTCAATACATCTTTGACATTATCATCATATACAATGCAAATATTGCTCATTTTTCACATGTTAGTGCACAATTTGTATTTTTCACATTTTGTACACACATCTCATTTAGTCATTCTCAAATGGCATATAATGCAATAATCATCACAAAACAAGCATTGTTACTTCAAATAATACCTCACACACACATTCATAAATATCAAGTAATAAAACATATTCAACACAACTAATGTGTTGCGCTAAAAATTAATATAATGAAACACATTATAAATCAATGTACTAACCTCTATTAAGTAACAAATGGAGTTAAAACTCCACTCCACTTTCAAAATTTTCTAATGTCCTTCACCACTAAGTTAATGAAATTATAACTTACTCAACTCCTATTGAAAATGTGAATGCAAATAGTCAATTAGTATCATATTTCTAGGTGTTTAAAGCATAAAATATAAATTTAGGCACATTTCTTCAAAAATACTAAAATGTGCCCCAACACACTCCAACTTCCAAACTTCACTCTAATCCATCCCAATTTGATTATAAAGTTTAAATATATTATAAACATCATATTTTAACACATTCTGAGCATTAAAATATAATGTACCATTTTTTCATCAAAATTCTAAAAATTTACCCTAAGCCTCTTTGATTTTAATTTTTCATTCTAACCAATTTCAAATGATAATTTGAGCACATTTTTATCATTATCAACACTAAATAATACAATTCAAATCATAAAATCAAATGCTCCATCACTTTTTACCAAAAATCCTAACTTTCATACTACCTCTTCTAAACTGTAACTAAACCTAATCAAATACAATATTTAACAATAAAATCTTTACTTACTCATCAAAATAATATTTTACATATCCATTCCAACAATTATAACACACTCTTTTAAAAATCTAATTCATACATATTCATATTTAACCATAAAACTCCAAAATAATGAAGGAAAACTTCCTTACTTGATGGAAAATTACTGAAACCCACTTCAATCCTTTAAATTTTGATGTTTGGAATAGAAAAATTCCTCCCCTTAACCCTCCAAAATTTGGCCATGGCTTGGAGAGAAGAAAGAATATGATAGAAAATTTATATTACTAAAGTTCATATTTTACCCTTAACCTTTTTACATGATTACAAAATTATTAATTAATAAAATATTAATATTTTAATTAATTATTTAGTTAATTATTATTAAATTTCAATTCTTATCTTCCATCTAAAATAATTTTATTTTTGAATTTTTTTATTATTTTTTACGCCTCCTTTTACTTTTTAATTTTGTCTTTTTCTAACTTGTTTTTGACTTTATATATAATGTATTTTTTCTTATATTTCACATATACATTACATATTTCTCACTTATAACACTTTATTTAACCATCCAACTTATTAATTTAATTTAATTTAAATTTAATTTATTTATTTTAGCAATTATGCGGGCGTTATATGGAACTCACTAATATATAAATAAAAAATCTCAACTTACAGTTTATATAACTCATATCTCTCACAACTATATGATTATTTATAATATTTATTATATCATCTATATAATTAAGGATAATCCATAAAAATTTAAATAATTTCTAAATTAAAATCAAACTAAAAATACTAGTATGTTGACTCAACCTCTTCTGCATGCAGAATAATTTCAAATATAAGAGTCTGCATTCTACTGAAATTTGTCATGTTAATCTTTAAACATATCTAAAAATATTAATAATAATAGGGTGAGTCAAACTACTCAGTGAATAGGTAAAGGTATGATAAGAGAGATCAAATAAGGTTTAATAATACTATATATAATTAATTAATAATCAGCTGAATAATTAATTCTTAAAATCATTTTCAAATATTTTTTTAATTCTTAAAAAAAATCCGAAATAATTTAATTTATGCATCTTTTATATATACTCAAATACAAATCATACTGATCCAACTTCAATCCAAGGGCGCATGATGATTTATCTAGTAAGCCAATGAGAAATAACTTCAATACACATGTGCAGAATAATTACCCCGATCAAGAATAAATTATAATATATTTAATTTATATAAACATTCATCATCAATGTGTAATCTCGCAGGATTATAATAAGAGTGTATACGAATTATTTATCCAGCATAGTATAATCAATCAGTTACATATATAAAAATTTAAACTACCATTATTTGTTCTCAATTTATAAGAAAATAGATATCATTCAAAAATAAATCATCTTGAATTTTGTAAATTTTTTTTCTAAAATTATAAATATATATAATACTTTAGAAATACAATGTTATATATTTACCCACTCACCTGTGTCAATTATTATACTTACTTAGTTAATAGAATTCTTTTGGTAATCTACAATTGCAACTGAATTTGTTCTTAATATAATATAAAAATATTATTTAATTTAAATTATACTCTAGCTACTATGAATATATGTACAATGAAATTAATGTGTGGTTTCGATCCTTAAATTTTAATGATTTTCTTAATAAATCGATAATTCTTAGCATTTCTAAAATAATACTCTAATAAGTAATATATAATTTCTAAGGTAATTATCTATCTAATTCTCCAATAAATATTTTTAACAACTTAATAAAATTTTAACTATTAAAATTTACTAAGGATTCATAATATTTCTATACATAATTAAATTTTATTATTTTAGTTTATTTATTTTAATAGTTTATCACTATTAATAATATTTATTTATGAATTAATTTATTCAATTACATATTAAGTTATATTAATTAATTTATAATATATTCTTAGCTTTTAAAAATAAATTTATGCTAATAATAATAAAAATTATAATTAATAATCTTATAATATTTTATTTTTTTTCTATCAATCACCTATAATAAAGTTACTAAAATAATAACATTATTTATATAATTAAAAATAATTATTTGACTACCATTATTTTAAAATTAATAATTTATGTTAAATTTATTATTTAATTATATTAGTAATAATAATAACAATGTAACTATTTTATAATAATAAACATTTAGTAACCATTTAGTAATAGTAAATATTGTTTAGTAAATATTTAGTAATTATTTTATAATAATAACTATTTTAATTAAATATTATATATTATACTAATTTTTTAAATTATTAATATTTATAAAATTTTAATTATAATATTTTACTACTACAACACTAACAATATTAATAATTAATTACTACTTAACACAATTTATATTTTTAACAATTATTATAATTTATTCTTATGAAAAAATAATGGTAACTCCATTATTATAATTATAGCAATATTAATTTTAATTAAGTAATTAGTTTGATAAATTTATACAAATCTTGAATTATATTTTACTTACCATCTAATTTAATTATTTGATAATTAATTAACACAATTTAATTCATAAATACTTTAATTAATTTAATTATATATAAATAAAACTCTCATTTAGATAATACTTTAATAGTAGTATTTAATACAATTTACTTTAACAAACTATTAATTTATTAGTTTTTAATTTACTTATTTATTTCATAAATATATTTATTTATGTCCTTATATCTAAAATACATCCAATTAATTTTATAATTTACTAACAAAATTTATACTTAAGAATTGATTTTGACCTTACCATAATTATTTTTATTCTAAATTTAATATTCATTTAAATATATATTTATTAATAAATTATTATATATTAACAAAATTTCTTAATCATAATTTGATAATAATTTTAAATTCACTAACTAACAATTAACTACTAATTCGTGATCTCATTAATTCAATTTATATATTAATTTGTTTTACAATTTACTAATAATATTTAAAACTCAATATTTAATTATTTTAATTATATTTAATATTAATATTTTAATTTTAATTTATTGTCCATATAATTTTAACAATATTAATTGTCTTTCATTTTTATTTCTCTTTTAACAATAATAATAAATCAACTATAATTTATAATTTAATAATTTTCTAAATTTTAACTATTCATTATTTTCACTACTTTTATTTGTATTTATTCAAAATTCATCTTTCTCTAGTTATTTCTTATTTATCATAATGTTTATATCAAAATTTAGATCATAAATCTTCTATTAAACTAAAATTTAACTAATTAGAATTTTAGTTATGGTTTGTGTGTAAAAATATATCTACATGCATATATATATATATATATGAATTTTTTAAATATTTATCTATAATTTATAAATAATATACCAAATTGAAGTTTAAAACGAGAGGATTCTAAAAATATTCATGTCGCTGAAAAATATCATCTGAAAGTGGTTGGATATAGCTTCCGAAGTTGATGCCAGCGTGAACTCCGATAAGGACTTTGGACGGCGCGTGCGGCAGTTTTCGGTGACAGTTCACGGTGGTTTTGATGATGTTGACAAGTTCGTTGAGTGTACTCTCACGATGGCCAGCACATATAGTAAATCAATGATCGAAAGACGGCGAATGGAGCAGATGAAAAATAATGTTTCTCACCTCTACAAATTTTTCCCATTTCCTTTCTCTCTCTCTCTCTCTCTCTCTCTCTCTCTCTCTCTCTCTCTCTCTTTTCTTTTCCTTTTTCCAACTCTCCCTTCTCTCTCGTTTTCCTCTCTTTTCCTTTGATTTCTTTTTCCTCTCTCTCTCTCTCTCTCCAATCAAAAACTTCTTAGACTTTTCATTCATTCTTTTTTTGTAAACATGAATATACTCATTGCAATATAATACTCTTTCCAACAATAATTATAGCTTTAAACATTTTATTCTTTTTTTCCACTTAAATAAATTGTTTTTAACTTTAATTATTTAATATTCTCCACTATAAATTATTATTCTAACTTTAATTATTTCATGTTCCCCACTTTAATTAATTATTCTAACTTTAATTGTTCAAATTTTTATTTGTTTCTTAAATTATTGTTATCTTTACATATTTGTTTTTATTATAATATAATATATATTTATATTTAAATTATTATCATCATCAACCATTCTAATTCCCTTAATAATTCTATAACATATTCATTCAATAATAAATTTTTGTTATTATTAATAATTTATATATTATCACAAACTCTTTTTAATAAATCACATTTTTAATAAACACATTTTTTTTATTTTTTATACAACCACTCTATTTATTATTATAATTATTATTTTTATACTTATCCTAATAAATATATATTACTCTTTAATTATTTATTTATTAGATTATAATTATTATCATTACTATTTTTTAACAGAACTAATAAGTTAAATATTATTTGGCTTACTAAACGAATATTACATAGTCTAATGGTAAACTAATTTGCTACTCTTTTTATTTGTCCCAAGTTCAAACCACAGTGGTGTTAAATACATTTTTTTTAATTCTTTCCCCTTTTTTTATATTTTTTTAATCAATAATTCAATAATAATAATTTAATTTTAATAATAACACACACTCATAATTCTTATTTTATTTATTATTATTATTATTATTATTATTATTATTCAACTACTCTAATTATGAACTCTAATTAATATATATATATATATATTACAGAGTATTACAAGATAATATTCTTAGTCAATCTAAAATATGCAAATATTTCTTTTCTTATTTATTTTTTATAAGAATATATAATCGAGATATTGTTTTGGCATTTTGTCTACCTCATTGAATATTTTCTTTCCATATATGTATTTTCTCATATTTTGGTAGCTTATTGTCTTTTTTTTCTTTTTATTAAGTTTTTTTTATTTATAATTAGAGTTTCTGTAATGCAAACCCTATATACTGTAACATTTTAGAAGGTGACGACAGTTTTTAGATTTCAATAAAATTTCAACGTGAACATTGTCTCTTTCTTTCCTAACTTTTGGTATTCTTTGAATAAAAAATTGCTTGTTTGTTTATATATTCCTAGGCATTCTTAGACTAAATTGGGTTATAGAAAATATTTTCACTATTTCTACTACGTCGGTTAATATCAGAGCCATGTTCATTCTTGGATGACTATGACACCACGAAGACAACCACAACAATATATAGAAGAGGCTTATGAATTTAATCACATAGCTCACCTTGAGCAGTAACTTGAAAAGATGATGGTGGAACAGATGAGACATATGATGTATCGACTAACAGAGTAAATGATGCAACTCATGGAAGATCAAAATTGGGTTAACCCTAGCTACCAGGGAAACCCTAATTCCCAGTGGATCTGATGGAGGCTCTAATATTGAAGGAGAAATTTATTATAAGGAGGTGTCACTCATATGATATAGAGCCCAAATGGAGATTTTGGAAGGCAACCATAAACTTGATCCTCTAGGAGATTTGGCAATTAATGAGTAACTTGAGGGCATGAACCCTTTTCATGATGTTAGAATTGCTAATCAAGCGGTACGAGATGGATTGGAAGCACAATTATTGCATGTTTTTGATTTAAATGATGGAAAATTAAAAATTGAGGTATTTTATTTGCATGAAAAATTACATGTGGATGATTATTTGAAGAATTATAACCAATTTTTAATAAATATAATGATGAGACAGAGAAAGGTGATGAATTACAATCAATTTTTTATGACTATTGTGAGGGGATAGAGGAACTTATTGTTTCACCAGCATTTGTCGAGTTCTTAGTGGTACAAAGAACGATGACAAGAATAATCAATAAGGAAGAGACAAACAAATTGATTGGAATGAGCTATACAAATAGCATAATCAACCAAATCAATGGAACATATTTGCTAAAATATGCGAAACTGAAAGTACTGGAATAAGTTTAATATATTCATTAACTAACCAACCCTCAAGAAGTGACCAAATTTGAAAATTATTTTAATATTCGTTAAAATCCAACAGCTATTCAAAGAGTTCAATAAGTTTGTTAATGACGATTTGCAAGACAATTTACTACCTCTAAGGAGTATTAAACATGCCATTGATTTAGTAGTTCAGTTATTGATTCTTCAGTACTACAAAACTCGAGGTTGAGTTTTTTCCTAGCAATAGGGAATGATACAACCGAAGAAAAAAAATAATATTCCTAGTCAATATAAAATATGCAAATATTTGTTTCCTTATTTATGTTTTGGTAGGAATATTTGATTGATATGTCTTTTTTGACATTTTACTTTTCTCGTTGAATATTTTCTTTATATATATGTATTTTCTTCTATTTTGGTTTTTTGTTGCCTAAAGTTTCCTTATTTATAGTTAGGGTTTCTATAACCTTAGTTCTATATATTATAATATTTTAGAATGTGACGACATTTTTCAGGTTTTAATAAAATTTCAAAGAGAATTTTGTCTCTTTCTTTTCAAGCTTTCGGTATTATTTGAATCAACGATTGCTTGTTTGTTCCTATATTCTTGGGTATTCTTAAACTAAATGAGGTTATAGAAAATATTTCCATTACTTCCGTTCTAATACCAACTGACATAGCATAAGCAATGAAAATATTTTTACAACACTGTTTAGTCTAAGAATGCCTATGAATATAGAAACAAATAAGAAATCGTTGATTTAAAGAATGCCGAAAGCTTGAAAAAAAAAAAGAGACAAAGGTCTTTTTGTTTTTTATTGAAATCTGAAAACTCCTCATCTCTTTCTAAAAGATTACAATATATAAAGTTAGGATTACAAAAACTCTAATCATAAATAAGAAAACTTAATTTTAAAAGAAAGTAAAAGGTTGTCAAAATAGAAGAAAATACAAATATGAAAAGAAAATATTTCACAAGGTAGATAAAATGCAAAAACAACACATCGATTAGATATTCCCATAAAAAATAAATAAAAAAATAAATATCTAGATTGATTAGAAATATTATCTTCTTTTTCTTTGACTGCATCACAAAGTAGAAGAAGCAATAAAGTTTCTGGTATAATATGAAAGAATGAATTGTTACAATTGAAAGTGTAGTTTATTCGAATTACATAAATGTTGTTCCTTACTAATTGCCAGTTCAACTCACTACGTTGTTTAACTAATTAACTACATAAATATCTCTAAGATACTAATAAGATTTATACCAAAAATAAAAACACTATTTCTTATTCAAAATTTTGTGATATTTATATAAAATAAGAAATATGTAATATAAGAGGCATTTGAGGGCCAATTTTGAATATTTTTAAAGTTCATATATAAACAAAACTTTTTATCCATGAAAATTAAAAGAAAAAAATATTGGTCCACCATAACAATATTGCCGGCATAGTGCTAATTCATTTCATCAAATTTTCCGAAATAGTGGAAAAAATTAAAGATGTGCACCTCAAACATGAAAAACATGTTTCTCAATTCTCCAATAATTTCTCTCTCTCTCTCTCTCTCTCTTATATATATATGCTGCACTTCACATAACCTACAAGTAAAACTCAGCAGATAGTAAGCAGATAGTAATTTCTCTCTCTCTCTCTCAATGGCCTTGTCTTCTAAAGTATCCCTTACTTCCTTTCCTACTTCATTCTCTCAAAATCAATCTCTGCATCCAAAATCTTTTAAATCAAACCAAATAGATTTGAAGGCTGCTGCTCATATTAATACTGAAAATTGGAGCATTGCAAATGATAACACTTTGTCTTCTACTTCTTCATTAACCGACTTAATCTATCTACCGGATCAACGACATCCCAGATTTGAAGTATGAATGAATATACATTTTAATTTGCTCTAATTTTAATTACCATTGGATTTGTTAATTGCAGTACTAATATATAAAAGTTATTGTGCTGCAGGATGATTTTTGCATTAAGTATCAACAGAAAAAGTTGATGGCATTTAAGCATAAGCTAAGCAAAAAGAGTAGTGAAGATGCATTTGAATGTTTGATGATGATTGATGCTATTCAACGCCTTGGCATTGAGTATCATTTCCAAGAGGAAATTGATACAGTTTTACAAACCCAATATATGATGCATATGACTACTCATAATCACAATCATCTCCATGAGGCTGCTCTTCGCTTCCGACTCTTGAGACAACAGGGTCACTATGTGCTCCCAGGTTATATTAATTGTTATCTATTTTTAATATTGTTGTTTTGGTTAAATTACACCAATGATCACTTATACAGGTAATAAATTTCATTACAGGTTTATTTAATGACTTCAAAGACAAAGAAGGGAAATTCGCAAAAGAACTAAATGATGACATTAAAGGATTAATGGGTTTGTTTGAAGCTTCGCAGCTGAGTATAGAAGGAGAAGATATACTTGATGAAGCTGAGGACCATAGTTATCGGCTTCTGGATTCATGGGTGTCGAATCTTGAGTACAATCAAGCTAGAATAGTGAAAAATACAATAAAGAACCCACACCACAAAAGCTTGGCAAAGTTCACGGCCAGAAACTTCATTAGATATTGCGATAGGCCAAATGACTGGACAAATGAACTGCAAGAACTAGCAAATTTTGATCTTAAGATGGTCCAATCTCAATACCAACAAGAAATTTTTCAAATATCTAGGTAATTAATTATCCACGTGTACATGAATATATGTTCCATTATATATTTATGTAGGTTGTGACATGTTCTTGAGTTTTGGGGGTTTTTTTTTTTCATGAGTTGGGATGCATTAGTTGTGAGTGTTTGGGGATAGTCTTTGGCTTGGGTAGATAGCATCTCCAAATCATATTTTTTCCCCATTTTTAATAATTATAGAATTAAAAATATGTCAAAGCCTTTCTCCACTTAATGTTATATCAATTTTAATATTTTAGGTGGTGGAAAGACCTTGGTTTATATAAGGAGCTGAAGTTCGCAAGAAATCAACCACTAAAATGGTACATATGGTCTATGGCAACCCTTACAGATCCAATCTTGTCAGAGCAGCGGATTGATCTCACCAAAACCATTTCTTTTATTTACATAATAGATGATATTTTTGACGTTTATGGGACTCTTGATGAACTCATATTATTCACACAAGTTGTTAATAGGTAATCAAATATGGAGTTTATGTGTTTCAAACTAAATTTACTGTGGATTTTAATATTATTGAATTAGATAAGCTAAAACAAATTAGTAAAATTGATTAATCTATTGCATCATAATTACGCTAATTAACATAACTTTTATATCTATGTAGATGGGATATTGCTGCTGCTGAACAACTACCAGATTACATGAAGATATGCTTCAAAGCTTTTGACAACATCACCAATGAAATTAGCTACAAGGTCTATAAACAGCATGGCTGGAACCCTGTTGACTCTCTACGGAAAACGGTATTATATATTTCAACAAAACTGTCTAAATTAGCATAACAATTAACTTTAGTAATTCTAAAAAATTTGGTGAATGTTGGGCAGTGGGCAAGTTTATGCAATGCATTTCTAGTAGAAGCAAGATGGTTTGCTTCAGAGCAATTGCCAAAAGCTGAAGAGTACTTGAAAAATGGGATTGTTAGCTCAGGTGTGCATGTGGTTCTTGTTCACGTTTTCTTCCTATTGGGTCATGCTTTAACCAAGGAAAATGTCGAATTCATTGACAATAATCCGCTCATAATATCTTCTACTGCTTCAATTCTTCGGCTCTGGGATGACTTTGGAAGTGCTCAGGTATAATTATAAAGTCAATCTAAGATATTATTTCGAAAACTGTTCAAAGATAGAACATAAACGAGGATAGAATAATATTTTATATCGAAATGAAGCTTCTTTAATTTGCTATAAGGCAGTTGATTATATACATATATGCAGGATGAGAATCAAGATGGGAAAGATGGATCATACATAGAATGTTACATGAAGGAACATAAAGGAAGTTCAGTGGCAAATGCAAGAAAGAAAGTAACTGAAATGATATCCAAGGCATGGAAACAACTGAACCAAGAATGTCTATTAACAAGTCCATTTTCATCAACATTCAGAAAGGCTTGTCTTAATCTTGCAAGAATGGTTCCTTTAATGTATAGTTATGACGATAACCAACAGCTTCCGATTCTTCAACAGTATGTCAAGACGATCTTCTGCGAAACTGGGTCCATGTAATGATGTAAAAAAAATTTATAACAACTGTCAAATCAATTATGTCCACAATTTTCCTTATGTGTAAGATAAAATAAAGTTGTCTTGCAATAATTCATATACTACTGTTAAATGCAGCTGTTTTATAGATAATTATATAAGATTAAAGTGATAAATTATTTTTTTTAAATGTATTTGGTAAGTTCCATAAATACTTTATTCAAAAAACAAAAGTTCCATAAATAGTTCAATTCAGTTGCAGATCCTTTGGAGTTGGGGCCACAGTCGGCTACCAATATTTTACAAAACCCTTACTGAGTAGCATCCATTATTAAAAAAAAATGTTAATAAATACCCTTAAAGTGTCATATGAGATTGTAGGAGTTTTCTCACTTTATTCAGTTCGTCATAAGTCTAGATTAATCTGGAAATTCTAAATTATAAAATACTAGGTGGTTAAAAAAATATTAGTAAATTGTCATTATTCACTTTGCAATTTTTTATTTTAAATTTCATCATGTTTCATAAAAATAAAAAGAATCATTGTTAGTTAAAAATTAAAATTTTAATTGGATTGGTGAAAGTGTATTTAAATAATTTTAATAGGTTTAAATATAATTTGTCTACATATAATTTTAAACTTATATTTATATTTAACCAATAAAGAAAAAATTATTGGTATTAGCTAGAAACAAAATCCCGTCTCATATATTAAAAATTAATAACAGAAAAAGTTCACAACTAAAATTAAATTTGTAGCCGATTAGAATTCTAAAATAGCAACCAAAAAAACACAGAAATGTCAATATATAGGTAACTTGAACAATTATGTATTGTAATTGTCGACATGTTAAGTATTTTCTGCAAAAATATTGATAAACAAATCTTAAATAATGAAAATAGAGAATAATTTTTTTATCAATTAAGTGATCTATCTACGTAGTCAATGGTATTGGTAGATAATTTAATATGAATTCCATAATTGATTAAAGAAAAGACAATACATATAAATGCACACGCGCGCGCAGACACACACATACTTTAGAATGTTTTACTTTGTTAAATCATACACATAAATTACCAAGATTTTATTTCATTATTTTAATTGAAAATATTTTAATATATAAATATATAAAAATTTATTATATGTCTAGATCATAGTATCTTGATTAATTTTTTATTAATTATTTATATATAGTAACATATTCTCATCCCATAAACTTAAGAGGTGTGATTTCTCATTATTTTAATATCCACCCTTAATTTTAAATCTAATCAGTTCAATAATAAATTTAAAGTTAAATAAATAAATTTTAGGAAAAATCATCATATCAATCTTAAACGTTGATCATTTTTTTAATTACAAATAGTTGTATTAATTTGGTATATAACTTTTTTTTTGTTATAAATCTATTCAATCTTGCATAGTCACATGAGCTTTTTGACATGTCATAATAATTGTGGCTTTAAATTATACAAATAAATTTATGACATAAAAAATATAAAAAAATTATCATATCTATCTTCAACTTAGGTCTCTTTCTCAATTCTATCATAATTTCAAAGCTATATCAATTTGAATTATTTTATGTTTATCATTATTTATTTATTTATAAAATTTAATCTAATTAATATGTTTATACTTCTATATTTATTTGTATTAACAAATCTTCTTTTATCTAATATAATTTTTTAAATGAATGAAAAATGTTAGAATGATATTTTAATATATTATAGGTCGTTATAAAATCTAGTATAATGCAATTTTTTAATAAAAACTAAAATTAAATATTAATTTTTAATCTTTCACTTAATTTGTAAAATAAATAATATTATATATTTTAAATATTAAAATATATTTTTACACAATATAAAGTATTAATACTTTAGTTTTAGTTATTGTTTGAGATGTAAATAATAATTTTTTTTACTTAAGATATAATTTTATTATATTCAGTTATAAAAAAAGAGAATTAAAAAAATTTCTTATTAATAAAAATATCTTATATTTTTAACACGAAAATTAGAATTTCATTAGCTTAAATAAACAAAATATTTTAATTATATTACAGAATTAAGTGAGTCTAATTATATTTAAAAAATCATTCATTAATTTGAGTCATATACATAATTAGACATGTTTAAGTACTTATACTATTAAATGCATTTCTTGACTAAAATTTTAAAGAGGAAATAAAAAAACTATACAGCATTTTTTAGTATTCAGTAAATATTTTTAAAATTAAATATTAAAATTAAGATAGAATTTAAAAAATGACCTAAGTTGTAAATAAATATGATAGTTTTTATTTTTTATATTATTTAAAAACACATAATTATAATATATCAGTAAAACTTTCGTGATTAAGAGAAATTAGTTAGATTTATAAAAAAAAAAAAATAAAGTTCATATATTATATTGATGCACCTTTAGAATTAAGATAAAAATGGAAATTTAGCCTAAATTGAGAATATTTACTATGATTTTCCGTAAATTTTATTTCACTCCTATTTTTTATAATATTAAAATAAAATATTTTATATGATTTCACATACTTAATTTGACATGACTTGACTTTAAACATAGATTACTCTATTTTTGTTCTTTAAGCATAAATTCTCTTATTTTTGTTTTTGTTTTTGTTAGCTAATGAATTGATCCAGGACTTGGATAAGAAAACTATGGGGCATAACTTGGCTATTAAGCTTGATATGGCTAAAGCGTTTGATAGGGTGAATTGGGAGTTTCTTCGTCGTGTTCTGCTTCAATTTGGTTTTTCCATCCAGTTTGTTAATCTTATCATGAACTATCTTGGCTCTACTCATATTTCGGTTATTGTGAATGGAATTAATTATGGTTTTTTTAAACCATTTAGAGGGATCAAGCAGGGAGATCCTCTTTCTCCTCTCCTCTTCATTCTGGCTTCCGAGTGTTTTTCAAGAGGGCTCAACTATTTAGTTTCGGCTCAAAAAATTAGGTCATATAAGACTCATCGTCAATGCCAGGTTGTATCTCATTTGGGGTTTGCGGATGATTTACTCATTTTTTCAGTGGTGATATCAGAAGCATCAAAACTTTTAAGGTTTTTCTAGACCGATATCAGGCTTCCTCGGGTCAACTGATTAATTTTGATAAATGCTCTTTCTTCTGCTCTAGAAAATACCCCAGGGTCCGTGTTCGTAAATACTCCACTCTTCTAAACATTCAGCGAAAGCGTCTTCCTTTCACTTATCTTGGTGCTCCGGTTTTCCAAGGAATTAATAGGTACCCTTATTGTCAAGACTTGCTACACAAGGTTGATGCTAAGTTGAATGGGTGATCTAAGAAGTTTTTGACCCCTGGAGGACGTCTTCTCCTCATTAAGCATGTCATTAACTCCATCCCAATTCACCTTATGGGGGCATTATTGCTGCCCAAGAGAGTTATTTGTGCTCTCGAGTCTCGATTTGCCTCTTTTTTTTGGAGTTCTGACCTTTCGGTTAAAAGGCACCATTGGACTAATTATGCTTCTTTATGCTATCCTGTTAGTGAGAATGGAGTGGGTCTGAGATCACTATCGTCCGTGCAAGATTCATACTCTATTAAGTTGCTTTGGACTTATTTGCAGTAAAAAGGAAATTGGGCAAAACACATGCACTCGAAATATCATAGACAAGGACAGTGGAGGTTTTTGCAAACTAATTCGTCTATGTGGAAGCGTATATGTAAAGCTTATCATGATCATTCTCATCATTTTATGCTCAATGCACAGCCGGTGGCATGGCGTCATGAGGTTTCCGGTATGTTTTCTCTTTCTTCTGCCTATGAGATTGTTAGAAATCATCGTTTCTCCTCTTTCTCTGCTCAAATGGTTTAGGATTCTACCATTCCCCTCAAGTACTCGGTTCTTACTTGGCGTGTTCTTAATAATATTCTGCCTCTTCCTCATTGTCTGCAAAAGATTGGCATTTATTTAGCTTCTTTCTGCCCATTTTGTTATAGTGAGGCAGCGTCAATAAATCATATCTTTTATAGTTGTCCGAAGATTAATGGTCTGTGGAGGTTTTTTGGTTCGTTTCTTAATGATCAGATCCGTGTGAGCCATGGTGTGCTTCAAGAACTGGTTTACTGGTGGATCTCCTCAAAGCCAAAGTCTATCCTTGGTCGAGTGAAACGCTTTGTCTCTCAAAGCATTATCCATGCTATATGGCGAGCTTATTGTGGCCGTGTTTGGGGTGATGAAGTTTTCTATTTCCCTCAAACTCTCTCCACTGTTTCTTCTTCGATTTTGAGTTGGGTAATTGGTTATTCTTCTGCCCGTTTTGCTAAGCCTCTGCCCAGGTTTAATGATTTTCTTCCGGTTAACTTCGGCTGCATAATCTTAAACCGGTGATTGTTCGTTGGTTGTTGCCTCCCTCTGGCCGCTTTAAGCTGAACGTGGATGCCTCTTTTACAATCTCCCATTCTGCGGGTGGAGCTGTTCTCAGATATTTGCACTGGACAGCTGATTCATGGTCTCGCTTTTCATTTGAATGCCCATACTCCTCTTGATGCCGAGCTTCAAGCTATTCAGATCGGTGTGCGATAGTGTGTGACTGCTGGTTTTAGCAATTTTTTAATTGAATATGATTCTTTACAATCAGTTGATCTTCTATGCTCTTCTCATGATTTTCACCCGGCTTCTTTGATTGATTGCACCAAGAATTTTTTGATGTCTAATAATCTCCAGATTCGTCATGTCTACAGGGAAGGAAATCAAGCGGCTCATTTTTTTGCTCTATATGGTCGTTTACATGCCACTAATTGTATTTTCAATTCATTTGATTGTTTGCCTCCTTTTCTTAAAGGCATTCTTATTTTAGATTGCATGGCCCATTATATTCGTTTTCACTAATATAAAGTTGCTATTCTGGACTATTTGTATGATTATTCCATATTTTTTATATTATTAATAAATATCTCGGTGGTGCCGCCCACCTTTACCTAAAAATATAACATCAAACGGACTAAAAAAAAAAAAAAGCGAAACGCCAATTACGATTGATCGAGTAATTTAGCATGTCGCTTAATTGTATGTTGGAATGACTTAACTTTGTCCTTAAATATAATATTACCGAGTAGTAACGTCATTTTCTCTTATTGAATAAATACTGATTATGATTGATTAGACATCACTTAGTTTTTTTTTTTTTTGAACTCAACATCACTTAGTTTTTGGAATTGACATACTCAACACACATATATATTTTAATTGAAAATATTTTAATATATAAATATACAAAAAAAATTATTATATGTCTAGATAATTGTTCCTTGATTAATATTTTTTATTAATAATTTATATATAGTAACATATTCTCACCCAATAAACTCAAGAGGTGTGATTCCTCATTATTTTAATATCCATGCTTGATTTTAAATCTAATCGGTTTAATCATAGATTTAAAGTTAAATAAATAAATTTTTGAAAAAATCATCATATCCATCTTAAAGCTACATCATTTTTTTAATTTTATCCTAAATTTAAAGCTGTATTAATTTATTATATATGAACTTTTTTTATTATAAATCTATTAAATTTTACTTAGTCACATAAATTTTTTGACACATCATAATAATTGTAACTTTAAATTATATATATAAATTTACAATAAAAAAATAAATAAAAATTATCATATTTATTCTCAACTTAAGTCCCTTAATTCTATTCTAATTTTGAAGCTATAATAATTTAAATTATTTTTTATTTTTTATTTTTTATTTATTTTTAAAATTTAATCTAATTAATATGTTTGTACTTTCATATTTATTTATTTTAATAAATTTTTTATCTAATATAATTTTTTAAATAAATGAAAAAGGTTAAAATGATATTTTAATATATTACAAGCAGGTATAAAATCTAGTATAATGTAATTTTTTAATAAGAAAAACTCAAATTAAATATTAATTTTTAATCTTTCACATAATTTTAAAAATAAATAAAAATTAATATTATATAATTTAAATATTAAAGAATATTTTTACACAATATACAATATTAATACTTTAGTTTCAGTTATTGTTTGAGATGTAAATATTAATTTTTTTTACTTAAGATATATTTTTTATTGTTTCAGTAATAAAAATAAAGAGAATTAAAATTTTTCTTATTATTAAAAATATGAAATTTTTTTAAATTTTTTTTTAAAAAAATTATATTTTTCATTAGCTTAAATATAAAAAATATTTTAATTATGTAACATAACTAAGTAAACCCAATTATATTAAAAAAATTATTAATTAATTTGAGTCATGTATATAATTAAACATATTTGAGGACTTCTGTTATTAAATATATTTCTTGACTAAAAATTTAAAGAACAAATTAAAAATTATATATTAATATTTTTTAATATTCTGCAAATATTTTTAAAATTAAAAATTAAATATTAAAAAAGTAATTTAAATTGCAATTAAATACAATATTTTTTTATATTATATATTTATATATTATTTAAAATTATATCATCGTAATATATAAGCAAATTTTTATGATTAACAAAAATTAGTTAGATTTATAATATATAAAGTTGATAGATATAATTTTACAATTAAGATTAAATTGAAGTAAAGAAGATATTTACTATAGTTTTCCTTCAATTTTATTTCACTTATTTCTTATAATATTAAAATTAAATATTTTATATGACTTGACTTCCTCAATTTAACATGATTCACATGACTTGACCTGAAGCCCACATGACTTCACTTTAAACGTACAAAGTATAAAATATTTTATACTTTAAATATTTTATTTCATATAAAATATTTACTCCATCTTATTTTTATATTCTATTATATTATTTTTAAATTATAATTAATTTATTATAAATAAAATTATTATTTTATTATTATATTCTTATTTAATATATATTTTTTATAATAATTATAAATAGCATTAAAAATAATTTAAAAAATATATTATATTTAATAAAAATATATTAAAAATAATAATTCTCAACTAATTTAGTTATATTTTATTAATATATATTTTAATAATTATTAGTATATAAAAATAGTACAGAGGGAGTAAAATATTTTATATGATATTTAACGTGACTTAACTTTAGGCTCAGATTTAACCCCACCGACAATTGTGTTTTTGTTCTTGTATAAAAATTTTATTATTATATATCATCAAAGGCTTGACTTAACCTTGCAACAATGGTTCCTTACAAGACAACTTTCTGCGAAATTGAGTCCACAAATTTATAACAATTATCAAATCAATTATGGCAATTTTTCCTTACAAGATACTTTCTGCGAAATTAAGTCCACAAATTTGTTGTTATTGTTCTTTTTTTTTTTTATATGTGTGTATTAAGTTTCATAAATACTTTATTCATAAACAAATGTTCTAGAAGTAGTTTAATTCAGTTACGGATCCTTAGGAGTTGGGGCTACAGTCGGCTACCAATATTTTACCAAACCCTTACTCAGTGTTATATATTAATTTTCTTATCAAGTGATCTATCTACATTGCCAATGGTATTGATAGATAATTTAGTAAGAACTTTCAATAATTGATTAAGGAAAAGACAAATATATATACATACGTACGTACTTTAGAATGTTTTACTTTGTTAAATCATATGTATAAATTACCATGATTTTATTTCATTATTTTAATTGAAAATATTTTAATACATAAATATATACTAAATTTGTTATATGTCTAGATAATAGTATTTTGATTAATATTTTTTATTAATTATATATATATATATATATTCTCACCCCATAAACTTAAGAGGTGTGATTCCTCATTATTTTAATATCCATCCTTAATTTCAAATCTAATAAGTTCAATAATAAATTTAAAGTTAAATGAATAAATTTTAGAAAAAATATCATACATATCTTAAATATAGATTACTTTTTTAACTTTATCATAAATGTAAAATTATATCAATTTAGTATATGAATTTTTTTTTCTAATTATAAATCTATTTAATATCGCTTAGTCACATGAATTTTTTAACATATCATAATAATATGACTTTAAATAATATAAATGAATTTATGACATAAAAAATAAAGAGAATATTATTATATCTATTCTCAACGTAGATCTCTTTCTCAATTATATCCTAATTTCGAAGCTATATTAATTTGAATTATTTTCTGTTCATCATTATTTATTTATTTATAAATTTTAATTTAATTAATATATTTGTACTTCTGTTTACATCCAAAATTAATCACTTTTTGGTGGTTAAAAAAAGGGGAAAGGTAGGCAAAAAAAGAGACTTAAATCATGAGAATTAAAGTATGGAGTATGGTAGTTATTTGAATATATGGAAGTTGATGACAGTTTTGGAAGAAGTGAAGAAGAATGCGGTATTTGAAAATGAGTAACTTCTAAAGAAAAATATTTTAAAGGAAGAAAGAAAGAAGAGAAAAAGTCTCCAACAACCATCACAAACAACTAATACTTAGTCAAAAATAAATCAAACATAGCTCTCAACATTAGAAATTAGAAGTGCATAATTTCTATTTCCATAGCAGAAATCTTAGTTTCACAGTAACAAAATGTTAACTTTCTTAGTTAATTTAATTTGTTCAATTCTTTCATTTCATGTTACTTAGTTTTATTTCTTTAATTTAATATGTTTCAAGCTTAATATTGTAATTTATTGTTCTTATTTTAAAACTTATAAATTTATGTAATTATGGCTCATTCTTCAGTCATACAGTATTTTCTACAGCTGTCATTCTACAGACCAGTTTTTTCACAGCTTTTACTACTATCATATTTTGCTATAGTATCCAAATGAATTTACTAAAAGAAGTTTAGGGACTTTAATTTCTCTTTAGTCCTTTGAGAAATTCACATAATTGTTTAGTAGAATCAAATTAGGCGTATTTTGATCAAGGACCCTATATTCTCTGGCACGCCGCACTCAAATCAAAAAGCCAAAACGTATTTTTCTCTTAATTAATTTTTTAAGGAAACAACTTCTATGTTTATTTTTATTAACAAATAATTTTTTGTTTAATGAATGAAAAATGTTAAAATGATATTTTAATATATTAATAGTAGTTATAAAATCTAGTATAATGTAATTTTTTTAATAAAAAATTAAATTAAATATTAAATTTTAATCTTTCACTTGATTTTATAAAAGAAATAAAAATTAATATTATATATTTTAAACATTAAAAAATATTTTTACATAATATACAATATTAATACTTTAGTTTTAGTTATTTTTTGATATGTAAATAATAATTTTTTACTTATAATACAATTTTTATTATTTTCAGTAATAAAAAAAGAGAATTAAAAAAGGCTTTCTTATTATTAAAAATATTAACATATTTTTAAGAATTTTTATAATAAAAATTAGATAGATATGATAGTTTTTATTTTATTTTTTTTTATTTTACAAATTTATATATTATTTACAGTCATATCAATTTAACATATCAATAAACTATTATGATCAAGCGAGATTGGATAAATTTATAATAAAAGGTAAAGTTCATATATTAAATTAAAACAACTTTAGAATTTCGATAAAATTGAAAAAAAGTGATCAACTGAGTATAGTTTCTATGGTTTCCCTTAAATTTTATTTCACTCTTATTTCTTATAACATTAAAATAAAATATTTTATATGATTTGACGTCCTTAATTAGATATTTGACATGACTTAACTTTAGACTGAGATTTAACTCTATTTTTGTTCTTGTATATAAATTCTCTTATTATATAACATCAAACATACACAAAAAAAAAAATACCAATTACGATCGATTAGGTAATTTGGTACATCACTTAATTGTATGTTGATATGACTTAACTTTATCCTTAAATATACATTACCGCTTACTAACTCTATTTTCTTCTTGATTACCGAGAACTAACTCTATTTTCTTCTTGATTACCGAGAACTAACTCTATTTTCTTCTTGATTACAGATTACTAACTCTATTTTTTTCTTGTTTACTGATTACTAACTCTATTGTCTTCCTGATAAACTCTCTTATTAAACAAACACCGATTATGATTGATTAGGCATCACTTAGTTTTGGAGTGGCCATATTAAACACCATATATATATATATATATTAGGGCGAAATGTGGAAGTAAAATAATTTTCTAGATAAAATGCAACAAACAAAATAAAAATAATAAAAATATATAAATTTATGTGATTTTGTGTTAGTCTACATATACGAACAAAAGAGAGGAATAAATTTACTAATAAACATAAAATGGTATAAAGCAATAGGGAATTAAAGAGAGAATTATCACTTTAAACTACTAGTCCAAATACACCAAATATGCTCACTGCTCACAAAGTGTAATACCTCAAACCAATATTATTGATTCTAATTAGAGATATCAAAGTCTTTAGTAGAATCAAGGGTTGGAAATGAAAATTTATGAAATGAGATAAGTGCAATCGATATGTAGGACAAAGGAACCCAATTAATATTTAGAATTTAAAGCACATGTATATGTACATGTGCAATCTCTACGACAAAAATAAAAAAATTTAATAATAAATATGAACTAATATAAACATATATAAAATATGTATAAAAACATATATATAATCAGGCAAACCATGTGTTGAGGGCCTGAAATATTTTACTTGGTATAATAGTAACTATACAGATGAGCCAAAGGTTAAGAGCCCAAAAGTTTTTTCTTTTTCTAAACAATATAGCTAAGCATGCAAGTAAAGGGCCTATTTATATATATTTAAATATTTGGTTAGCTACAGAATAAAGAAACCATGGAAGACCATTTGACCACATTCTAAATTATCATCCATTAGGTTAGAAAGTGGGTCGAGACTCTAGCAATTAAAACCCAACAATTAAAGGATTTAGCAAATAGGGAATCTCCATTACAAGAGCTAAGCATTTGACATCTACAATGCCACTAGTCAGCAATAAAAGAATTCAATACGTGCAAATAGCCACCACCACCTCCCAAGTGGCAATACCTCACAAGCCACCAATTGTTTTGTCAAAATTAAATTACAGTCTCTTCGTCAAATTGAACCGAACCTACTAAGTTAAAACAAACATAGAGAGGAGGGGGAAATGGAACATAAGTTGAAGGATTTTGAGGAGAAAATTTCCAAAGAATTAAAGTAAGAGAAAATTTATAATTATTTACAAGATAAAGATTAGATAAAATAAATTCTATAACTATTGTTGAATTAAATTACATATGAATTGTTTTGAATTTTGTTAGTATAACTAAATTCGAAGTTGTGGAAATATATGCATGTATACATATGGACTTGGACCTTGATTATGAATTGGATATCCAAGAAGCTCACTAAATCTATATGCTAGATTAAAAACAATACTTGATTAAGAGTATTAATGGAGAGGGATAAATTAAATTTAAATTTTCATTTTCCTTTGGAAGAACTAGTCATAAGAAATAGAGAATTTTAATACTAAATGAATATGATGATGTTTAGGTTAATAAATTTCGGTTATCAAGGATTCAAAAAAATGGGTTAGGTGATTAATTTCTGGAAAAATAGAGTTCTCAAAATCTCAAAATGGAAAAGAATATAAAAGATATTCAAAACTTTAATTTCAAAATTATAAATTGAAGCCTAAGTCTAAATGAAATTGTCAAATACTTAGTAAATATACACTTAGTAAACTTGTTATATATGCAGTAGATGATTTGCATGGGAATAGTCATGGCCATGCAAATGGGCCCAAAATATACATATACCAAATATATGCAGTAGACTAATGTTTTTGGAAGATAAAAATAATGAATATCATAATTAATTAGGTTATAGTAGAGTGATTATCATAATAATAATATAAAAGATATTTGAAACTCTAATTTTAAAACAATAAATTAAATTTATGTTTAATCGAAATTGTAGCCAAAATGAGACGTCGTTGTTCAAATTGAGGACTGCTAATAGGTTAAGCAAGATAGGTGAGAATTATAGTATATATATGTGAATATGGTTATCTTAATTGTTTATTGTATTACTTGTTTTCCATATTGATATTTGTTGATACTTGCCAATGGTTTGTCTTTTATTATCCATTGGTATTATTTTATTATATTATTCTTGAATTGCAATCGTTGATGTAACCAATTGATTAAGAATGACCAATGGGCCCATTTATTATAATTGTTCTACCAAACTGATACCTAGCCACAAACCTCATATGGTAGAAAAGCCCTGTGTGCACATAGGTAATTAAAGTATCAAAAGGGAAGAAGTTACTGTCCCTAGATATAAATAATTGAAAAAAATGATAATAGGATTGCATTATGTTTTTCTATCACAGTGAGTATATGATTCCTTAATTGAATTGTATTGTAATGTTAAACCAATTGTTGCCTTATTATTAATTAACCCCCCATATTTATTTGTATATGCTATATTCTCACTGAGATAAAAACTCATTCCATAAAATTCTAATGCAGGACTAGAGTAACGCAATAGCTTCTATATTCTTCCTTCGGAAGCTAAATTTTGTTGTACAAGTAAATTATGTCATCTTTTGTACGGCTCGATAGTATAGTATGCATATAAATAATGTATCATGTGGGATAGAAAAAAAAATACTATGCAATGAAGAAATATAATGTAAAACATATTACAAATAAAATTATATTGTGTGTAATATAAGTACCTTTAGTTAATAATGACTAATTGGAAAATTAGAGTAAGGGCTCATTAATATGATAATAGTAAAGTGGTAGTGGATTCTACGAGGTATCCAACGACTTTAAGTCGACCTAGACCTAGGACAGTCATGTCCCTAAAATTTGGGTGTGACACAAAGTTACTAAAGAAAAGAGAAAACACTCACAAAAGGTAGAATGGCTAGGGTAATTCTCTCACAATATGCTCTTTTTTAACGACTTACCCTATTCACCCATGAGAGCCCTATTTATATTGAAGTATAGAGGAGAGAGAACATACTTCCTCAAGAAGGACTTAATTTGATTGGCTAGATAAAAATTGCCAACCATGTTCTTTGAACTCAATTAATAAGGCCTAGAGTAGTATAATGTACTTGGAAAAATTCAAGCCACATTAATAAATATCCACATTGACTTGAATTCTTTTGTACCACATATAAAAAATTAACTCCAGTTTCTCCAAATAGCCCCTAAGGGCAGAATCAAAAGTTAACACTAGCAATCAAGTTCAAGCAATTCTTGAATTTGCTCACTAAAAGAGGCTTAGTTATCATATCAGTTGGATTATCCGCAGTACCAATTTTCTTAACTACAATATTACCTTGAGAGATAATATCTCTGATAAAATGGTATTTCACATTAATGTGCTTTGTCCTTTCATAGAACATATGATCTTTTATTAATTGAAAAACACTATGACTATCACAATGGATGGAAGTCACCTGCAAATCCATATTGAGCTCATTAAATAAACCTCTTAGCCAAATAACTTCTTTTACAGCTTCAGCCATTGCCATATTCTTAGCTTTTGTGGTGAATAATTCCACTGTATGTTGTAAAGTAGCTTTCTAATTGACAGCACAATCACCAAGGGTAAACACATAACCAGTGATGGATCTTCTTCTATCAAGATCATCTACATAATTTGAATTAATATAACCAACCACATTTCCCTTGCCTTTTTCAAATTCCAAACAACTATTAGTAGTGCCACTCAAGTATCTCATTATCCCTTTCATAACTTGCTAATACTCTTTACCCGGATTAGCTATATATCGACTAACTACACTAACCTCATGTGCAATGTCTGGATGGGTGCAAATCATAGCATACATAGTACTACCAACAGCACTAAAGTATGAAACATGTAATATATACTTAATATCTTTCTTAGATTGTGGTGATAAAGCTGCTAAAAACCTAAAATGAGTAGTAAGTCGAGTACTCACAGGCTTAGCATTATTCATCCCAAAATGCTTTAAAACCTTTTTAATAAAACTCCTCTAAGTTATATAAAGTATTCCTGAAGATATGTCCTTACAAATTTCCATACTAAGAATTTTCTTAGCTGCTTCTAAATCTTTCATCTCAAATTCATCACTTAACTCTTCTTTTAACCTATTGATATAAGACATATCCTTGGCGGCAATAAGCATATCATCAATATATAGCAACAAATAAATAAATGACCAATTACCGGAATTTTTAAAATACACACAACTATCATATTGGCCCCTAAAATAGTTGTGCCCTACCATAAAGAAATCAAATTGTTTATGTTATTGTCAAGGAGAATGCTTCAAACCATATAGTGATTTCTTTAACAAGCAAACGTGGTCTTATTTGTCTTATATCTCAAAACCCCCAGGGCATTGCATGTAAATTTTATGCTCAAGTTCACTATGCAAGAAGAGTATCTTGACATCTAGTTGTTCTAACTCTGGATTATGTATAGCAACTAGAGTAAGAAAGATGCAAATAGAGCTATGTTTGACAACAAGAGAGTAAACATTAAAGTCAAGTCATTGTACCTAACTATAGCCTTTAGCAACCAACTGTGCCTTGTACCTGGCATCCTCAAAACCTGGAATGCCACTTTTTTTCGAAGACCCATTTGCAACCAACAATCTTCTTGTCTTTAGGCGGTTTTACTATATCCCAAGTTTTATTTTATGGAGAGATTTGACCTCCTCTTCTATAGTAATCAACCACTTAGTAGAATCATTATAAGAAACAACTTCTGAATATGTTAAAGGTTCATTGGTTCCTTTAATTTCTTATGCAGCAATGCATGCAAATGTAACATAATATTTATTTGTGAAGATGTCTTCTCCACCTCAATCTCAACCTGTACCTTCTTCTTTGAATTTTGCACGACTGTGTCAAAAGAAATAATCGACTCTTTTCGTGAATAGAGCATGGCAGACTCATTAAATATAATATTCCTACTAATAACAGCTTTGGGTGATTTTGGATTAGGAAGCCAAACTTTATATCCTTTTACAACGGATGGGTAACCAATAAATATGCCCTTTTTAGATCTAGGTTTAAGTTTTCCATCATTAACATGAACATAAAAAGGGCAACCAAACACTCACAAATTAGAATAATTAGCAGTATTATCAGACCATACCTCCTCTAGAGTCTTGCATTCAATTGATGCAGATGGAGAAAATAGCAAGCTATAGAAGCCACTTTTACGAAAAACTCTTGTGCAAACCTAAATTAGACAACATGTATCGGACTTTATCTAATAAAGTTCTATTTATGTGCTCGGCTATGCCATTTTATTATAGAGTTCCTCTAACTATGAGATGTCCCACAATACCCTTATTTTTTTAAAATTTATTAAACTCACCATCACATAACTCTAACCCATTGTCAATGCGAAGATGCTTCAATTTCTTGCATGTTTGCTTTTCCACCAAAGCCTTCTATTGCTTAAAAGTAACAAAGGCCTCATTTTTTTTTTTTTGCTCAAAAATAAACCCATACCTTTTTAGAGTAATCATCAATAAAAGTAAGCATATATTGAGCACTACCTTTTAAAGGAGTACGTGTTGGTCCCCAAAGATCTAAATCCAAAGTACCTTTAGTTTTGTGAACTCATGTACTGAAGCTTACTCTTTTATGCTTGCCAAAAACACAATGTTCATAAAACTCCAACTTTGATGTATATTGACCATCAAGAAGACCACTTTTACAAAACATTGTCAAGCCTTTCTCACTCATGTGTCCAAGTCTTATGTGCCACAACTTGGTCACATCTAAATATGGCATAGAAGAAGAAACCACATTTGATCCCATGATAATAGATCCATGCAATAAAAATAATTTACCAACTAGGTTCGCTTTCATTACAACAAGAGCAACTTTCAGAACCTTCAAAACTTCACCTCCACCAGAAAATATGCAGCCAAGATTATGCAAATAAGATAAGGAGATAAGATTCTTTCTCATATCATGAACATACCAAACATCAGTCAATGTTCTGATCACACCATCATGCATTCTTATTTGACACTACTAATTCTGGAAACTTTACAAGGATGATCATTGACCATCAAAATAACTCCTTTGTCTGTAGGTTCATAGGAGGAAAACCAATCTCTATGGAGACATATATGAAATGAGTAAGCATAATCTAAAATCCATCTTTGTTTGGATTTGGCATCATCTTTGGTCATGGTGTAGACATCACTAACTTTAACCTCATCTTAAACAACACTAGCTTCAATGGATTTCTCAACTTTCTAATTCCTTTCTTTATTTTTGTTCTGGAGCTTGAAAAACTTAACTTTAATGTGCCTTTCTTCTTATAGTAATTGCAAGACTTCGATTTTGATCTCGATCGATTACTACTGTTAGGCTCTCTTATAGAGGACCTTCCTCTAACAATCAAATTGTCATAATGACTAGTGGAGAGTTCTTTGTTAAAGAGATATTTAGAATACAAAGATGTTTTCACGTCCTCCAACTTTAGAGACTTATTATTGTAAATCAATATTTCTCTAAAGTTCTTATATGATGGAAGTACTGAACGAAGCAACATAAGCACATGATCTTCATCTTCATACCTAATCTCCATATTTGCCAAGTCTAAAAGAATGGAAGATAATTCATCAATATGAGAATTGATATATGTACCTTCCGCTATAGAGAGGGTGTACAAATAATGCTTGGCAATCAGTTTAGTGGTGAGACTCTGTGTGATAAACAAAGACTCTAACTTGTCTCATAAATCCTTAGTTGTTTTCTAATCAAGAACTTCATGTAATACTTCATTGGACAAGCATAACAGAATTGCAGATAGAGCCTTCTTATCAGTCTCTGCCGTTTTATCTTCAACCATTATGGTGAGCATCTAATCCTTACTCAATAGCACTTTATGCAAACCTTTTTACGTCAAGATTGCTTTTGTCTTGACTTGCCACATAGCAAAACTCATATTGCTCTCAAATTTCTCAATATCAAATTTTATAGTCACCATAACTAATCTCAAATAAATATTAGCAAAGCTTTGATACCAGTTTCTTAAGGTGAAATGCGGAAGCAAAATATTTATCTGAGCAAAATGCAATAAATAAAATAAAAAGGAAAAATTATACCATTGATGTCTGAACTTTTTGATATTTTCTATTTTGGTGTCTCTATAATTTTTTCTGGCCAGTTTAGTATCCAAACTTCATTAAATAGCTATATTTCAGTGGCTCGGGTCATTTTTCCTATCATCCAATGATGACTAAGATACTTAGGGCCCGTTTTTAGCAAAAAAAAAAAAGGCACATCATGTAACATTGTTAAAGTGACGAAAATGAGCTTTCTTCTTTTTCTTCTTCCTACGAAATAAAAAAACTAAAGGTGAGATTTTTTATGGGAAGTTGGGCCTCAAATTTTTCTGGTATTGTTTTTCCTTTAAAATTTTAATCATTATTCTTTTGCCTTCTCATCACCTCACGCTCAATTACAAGCTAGAGCATAAGCCAAATGAACCAATTAAAAATAAACACCATAGCAACAACAACCTACAAACCAACATAATTGTCAAAAAAAAAAATGGACCTAAGACTCCACGGTGTAAATTGCAGCAACTATAACATTAATTATAGAACAAAAACTGAAGGACACATTATTGCAACCAAGATTCAAAACTCTAACATCCACATGGGACAAACACCATCACTGGGAATCAAGAACCAAGACACCAGTGACACAAACTCAAACTTGGAAAAAAAAAAAAGAGAAAAAGCCTTGTTGCGATTCAATCCTTGAAATGAGCATTGCTGGAGAAGAAATTCACAGTGCAAAGATCTTTAAACTATACCCCACTGTCGACTAACATGCGGTAAAATGCTGTCAAATAAAGCCTTGACTCAGGGTTTCTTGAAGTGTTGTATGAGTTCCATGGCCGTCGGAGTCTCGTAGAGATCGGTACTCCATTGATTCATTCATTTTCCCATTTATAGCCTCTCCTAAAAGTTTTCTATTATAAGAAGATGAACTAAGTTTTCTATGAGTAAAAGATGAGGTTGTTACATAAGAAAGAAAAGATTTATACCAGTGCTTGTGAAGAGTGAAAATAAGTGGTTTAGCATCGTACTGACTTTAACAATGAAGGTTATTGGTTGGTAATTAGTAGAAGAAGAAGAAGAAAAGAAAAGAAAGAAAGAAAGGATAAGAAAATAAAAATAGCCATTGAAGAGTATTAAGAGAGAAGAGGTTATGGTTGTTTGTATCTGATTAAGTGAGGGCATTTTAGTCAATTTAACATTAAAAGATGACATGACATTTTTTTAAGCTGAAAATGAGACCCACTTAACCTAGTCATCACCGAAATTTTAAGCAAATAACTTAAGACACTTAAATATAGCCTTTTAATGATGTTTAGACGCTAAATTGGCTAACAAAATTGTAGAGACTCCAAAATAGAAAAAATGATTAAGTTCGGATACTATTGATATAATTTTTCTAAATAAAAATAATAAGAGCACATAAATTTACATTGTTCAACTTTAGCCTATATCCACGGGCGAATGAGAGAAGAAAATTCACTAATAAACAGAAAAGTGATACAAAGCAATAGAGAATAATCACTCTAAACCCTAAATCTAGATACACCCAATGTGTTCACTTGTCACAAATTACAAAAGAGAAGAGAAAATACTCACAAAAGGGTAGCATCAAATGGCTAGGGTAATCCTCTCACAAAACTCTTGTTTTAAAGAATTACCTTATTCACCCATAAGAGTCCTATTTATATTGGAGTATAAAGGAGAGAGAAAATGCTTCCTCAAGACGGATTTAATTTGATTGGCTAGACAAAACTTGTCAACCAAGTGCTTTGGACTCAATTAATAGGGCTTAAATAGTAGTATAATGTACTTGGATAAATTCAAGTCGCATTAACAAATTTGATTTTAACTAATTACTTTTGAGACAATTTTAATATGTAGTAATAAACAAAAAAGCTCAATATCAAAATGCTTATATATATATAGCACTCAATATTCAAATTTTAGATTTTTTTTTAAGTTGTAAATAGTATAATACCAGAAAAAATTTTATAAGTTTATTGTGATTCACAGTATATAAATGAAACACATTATTAAAAAAACAATTAAAATTAAGTCAAATAATAATATTTACAACTAATATTCATAACTAAACATTTTTTACCTAAAATATTATTTCAAAGACTATTTAAAGACTGAACATGAGTGAATAAGAAAGCAATATTAGTTTATACTAAAAAACCCGCACAATGCTACGGATTGACTTAGATTTGTAACTCTATGATATTATCATAATAGTCCATATAAATAATAAAAATTATTTTTTAAACCAAATGAACCAACACTATCAATAACAAACCAAAAAATAAAACTTATGGTAAAAATTAAAATAGCAACATCAAGAACTAAAACTCACCAAATCCAACAACTCTAACAACTAAAAAACTATGAAAAATATTTAAAAAAAATAATCTAATATAGCTAGCCCAAATAAAACAAAAATGGAGAATAGAAACTGAAAAAATCATAGTAATATACAAATGGTCTCAAATGTGTCATGGCACGAAACTAAGAGTACGTGATCAGCACTAGGGAATGGGTAAGTTTTTAGAACCTGTAGTTAGGTTGACAATCCATAAATCAAAAAAAATACTATGATAGCCATGATTATTATAAAATCAAGGCTATGAGCCCACCTATCAAATTAAACCTTTACCAAAAATCACAACCATATGAAAAACAAAATCAAGTTCCTACTTGATAGAACAGCACATCAACGACTAACTATTAAAATTATACAAAGATGTATACGATGAAAATAATATTTTGAAGTTCTAGAGTGTGAAATTTAAAATAACATATAAATAATTACATATTAAAGTAAATAATTAAAAAGAGTTTCTTGTTAGGAGTAAGAGGCAAGAGTAACTCGATAAAATTTACTTTTACGTTTAACTTGCAACCTATAAGAAAATGATGAATAAGGATAGATGTTTGACTTAATGAGCTATATGGTTATCAATATAATATAGCTCATTCAATGCAAATCATACACATACATAATGTCAAAATACAACTAAATACATAATCCAACCAAGGATGAGAATTAGTCCATAGGAACCACACTTATCCTCAATTTGGGAAGCTGATCCGCCAAAGCATGTTTCTCTAAGAATCTAATACACAAGATCCATCATCACAGTTGTAGCCTAGTGCGCTACCTAATTGGCAAGCAACTCTGAGCATGAGTAAGCCCCGCTGTCATGCTAGTCCTAGGTTATCATCACATAATATCATCATATCTTATCATATACATAATCCGAATAATATCTTATGTGGTCCTATGTCATCGCAATCCCATCCAACAACCACACGAAATATGCAACATTTACAATCACTGAAACTTATATACCAACATACATCACGCTCTTCAAATCAATTATTGATAATGATAGTTATATACTTAATATAAAAATAATCAATTCAAGTATACAAAATATAAATAATAAACAAATTAAGAGAATGAGAAATTAAATTAAACTATGTAACTCATGAATTTGATGAAAATCAGACAAGCTCTCCTTGAAAATGATGGTCAACTAGTAAATAAAAAAAAATACACGACATATAAATTTTAGGCAACAAACAGTATTAGAATAAAGGCAAACCAACGACTTCAAAGATTTTGCCGAAAATTCAATAGTCTCTCTTATAGTTAGAACATTTCCTCTTGAAACAAAATAATAAAAAAAACTAATGCTTCTAAATAATCCACAAAATTTTTAATAGTACATAATAATTTAATTGCTCCATCTTGGCCTCTTCAACAAGATCTTACAAGTTAAAATTATCATTAATTATTAAAATATCACAATTTCATCAAATTATTTGTAAATCCTCTTTATTCTAAATAATAATAATAACAACAACAACAACACTCAATTGGACTTCAATATTATTTCACTAGGTTCTGTTATAAAATAATTACTTAATTTTTAAAACATATTCTAAATTAGTTTGATTAATCTTAAGAAAACAATTTTCTAAATGTCCTTTAAATAAAAGTAAATAATATAAATTCAATATTTACATATACAATTTATTTGTTTTAATTTTTATTAATCATTTTTGTGAATTTGAATTTATACTACAAATTGATACTTTCATTAATTTAAGGAAAGAACAAACAATTACTCTAAGAATTAGATTAACTAGTTTTCTATTGACATAAGGCTCACATTGTGGGTCTAATATAATGATTTCTTTTAACACATAATTACCTCTAAGAAGATTATTAGACAGTCTAGATGATATTCATAACTTCATTCATAAATTTTCATAAAACAATTAGATTTGAGCATTGTTTAATGAATCATAAACTAAATTTCATAATTTCTCAACAATATAAATTAATCATATCAAAAGTTCAAAAATATGATTTCAAATTTCCTTCCAAACAAGCAAGTAATTAGTCCATAATATACATATTTAAGCTAAATAAGTAGGTTTTAAAAATATAACAAAGGATGCATAACCTAAGCTCACTTTAACTCTTACAAAAATTTTAATTTCTTCTACCAAACTATCGTACTCACAAAAATTAAACTTTAAATTAATATTAGTATACATACATATTACTAACCTTAAATGATGAATAAAAAATGAAAGAAGAAGAAATAACCAATGCTCAAGCTCTCCAATGCTTCTTCTTTCTCATCCGTTCTACTATAATGAATCTCTCTCTCTCTCTCTCTCTCTCTCTCTCTCTCTCTCTCTCTCTCTCTCTCTCTCCCTAATTTCTTTCGCATTTCTTTGATTCTTCTTCTTTCGTTGTGCCTTTTTTTTTATTTTTTGAAGTTGCAAAGGTTGCTACTCTTCACTCAAATAGAAGAGTGGGACTACCCCACTTTTTTATTTATTATTTTTTATCTTTCTCTTTTTCTTTTTTTAATATTTTCATCTACTTTATTATTTATTAGAATAAAGTCCTCACTTCGCTTTGGGGATATATATATTTTATTTTTTAAATAAGATAATCTTAATCATTAGTTACACAAGAGGAACATTTAAAATATATTATAATAGTTAAGAGTAAAATTAAAGAGTAAATAAAACATTTAAGAGAATGGGTGTCAATATTATATATAATTATAGAATTATATGAAGTACAATTGAGTGTCAATGTAAATTGATAGATTGATCGATATGTTATGTGATTATAGTAATAAAGAGCTCAATTTTATAATTAACGATACACTCAAAATATAGACAAACTTCACGTGATGAGTGTTACATGAATTAACAAAAATGTGCAAAATTTATATTTTCCTTTTCATTTGTCAAAATTAAAAGTTCGTGATAATTAAAAATGGTAAATTTTAAAGTATTCTTTTGTATTTTGGCCTAATATATATTGTAATAAAGTTGTATAATATTGATTTATAACCATATTTCTAATATTATAATAATAATTTAATAAATAATAATGACAACAAATAAAAAATTCGTGCACTACTCCTAGACCTACTGTAAGTGCATAGTATTACATACAAGTAATATAAAGTGAGTAGAGTATCGTTCCTATAGAAAAGATTCAAAATCAAGTACCAAATAACTGAAATTGTTTATTATTTGAAGAATCAATTAAGTTGAGAAAAAAAAAGGTAAACTAAATTATCTAAACTCAAATTAATTATTTTCTATACTAAAGATCACGGGTTAGACTTCTTCAATTGATTTCCTATGGTTTATCTAAATTATTAATCCAATTTTATTTCCTTTGATTATGGGTTAAATCTTTCTAAATTAAGTTCTTCTCTCTCAAAACATAAAACTAATATTGATATCAATTCTTATGTCTACTCTAGTGATCACAAGAATTAACTCAACCCTTTAAGATTTGTGAAGATCTTTAAACAATCCCTTAAATATTTTTCTTAAGCAAAAATTTATTAAAGTTATTATCCCATTGAACTAATATTATATTTTCACTCTCGCTACATCGCATAATATCTTAAATCAAATATTTATTTATCAGATAATCATAAGCATTAAGCATAAAGATAATACAATAATCAAAGAGAATGAAAACTGAATTAAATTAACATGAAATTCACTAAAGGATAATCAAAAGAAAATATTTAACCTCAATCCAAGGTTTTAGTTACTCACAAAGTCAGTTGAAACAAAAAACTAAAAATAATGAAGAGTTGAACTTGAACACTAAAATTAAATCTACTAGAAAAAATTAAAGAGAAGAAAATTTCAAGTATATCACTTAAAGGACTTGGATTGAATGGAGCTCTTGGAATGCTTGAATCGCTCCAAACCTAACCTTCTTCTCCTTTCTCTCTAAAGAAAGCTCAAGAAGAATAGAAAACTTCTATGTATGAAGGTAAGGATGATTGAGAATAAGAGTTGGAGACTGCTTATATTGAGAACAAGAGTTGGAGACTGCTATAAAGTGGCTTTGTAGAGTCCCAAGAAGAATAGAACTAGAATTAGAGTAAATTTTGGATCAAAATTATGTTTGACCGCATCAGTATGATATGCACAGGCATAATAAGGTTCATGTCATGGCCGTTTTCAAATACATTTTGGACTTCATGATTTTTCTCTAACTTGACATAGTAGAGGCATCTTTCAAAATTAGGATTGTGCTTTCACCAAATGCAAGGCCCTGATTTTCAATTTCTCTTTCGATCTTTGAGTTCATCAAGTCTTTCCTTTGCCATGATCCTTCATCTTCTTACTTTTAACAATTCTTGGCTAGAAAATATCCATTTCTTGAACTTTAGCCAAATTCCTCAACAAAAGTTATTTAAGCTTTCATAAAATAATAATTCAATTGATTAAAATATCAAACTATAGCTAAAATTTCTAAATTTATGCTCATATATGACTTTATCAATCTCCCCCAAACTTTAGATATTTACTTGTCCTTAAGCAATAAGAATAGTTTTTTTTCAATGCAAGCCTTTAATCAAATGCTTCATATTCTCAGAAATTGATATACAAAAATTTAAATACTAAAAATATCAAAATTTAATTCCAGATTAAACTTTGAAACTACAATTACTTCAATCTCCCATCCTCAATTCAAAATTTCAACTAATTGTAATTAATTGTTGAACTTCAAATAGATACATATTTCCTGCATTTATTCAAGATTTCGGTTGAGTTCATGAACTCATCTATCTTATATGCATGTTCATTTAAATTTTCTCCACTAATTCAATAAAAATCAATAGGTCTTTATAAGCTTGTAATATGGTCTTATAGGGTTGAGGCTAAAGTAATGCTAAGTTACTTTTTACATAGGTTTGTCACTTATTGAAAAATTTCCAACTATAAAATCTTCACTACAGCACTTCTATTATTACTTAGAGAGTTTCTTATTGCCCCTATTTTCTTGGTTGCATTTTTCCTCCTTTACTTTTGTACACTTTATTTATGGGGTTAATTTTTTTTTCTTTAAATTTTTCTTCTATGCACTTTTGGTTATTATTTTTTTCCTTCCCCTCCCCCCCCCTAAAAAAAAAAAAACTTTGTTTCTTTTAAGGAGGTTTGCATGTAAGGGCTTGGAAGTTGATTTATTACTTTTCTTTCTCCTCTATACTTTCTTCTTCATGTTTTATTTATTTTTTATAATAAGAAAATTTTCAATAAACAACATACCTAAGTAGGTAGTAGTTAGGGTTATTTTGAATAAAAAAAAGAGCAATTCTAAACTCTATTTTGGCTTAAAGGGGACAATTTATGGCATTAATTTGACTAAGGTAAGGGTATATATATGAGTTTGACTCAACAAACAATACCTTAATCATCTCCTTCTCCATTAAGCAAGGGTCAATTTCACCTCAAAAGTTTATTTAAGCATGTTATAGGCTAGGATAAAATAATCTTAAATAAATAACAAAAGTGTAGAAGCCCTCTCTAAGTAAGCACCCACAATTAATTACTTCCAACCAAAATAATAAACTAAATCCATAAAATACATATCATTATAAATATTTTGTCTCAAATTCCAACATTTTATATGAAAATTTTAAGCATATTAGTTATATCATCACTAATAAACAAAAGAAAATAAGCTTTTAATGAAATTAGACCATCTATGTGCAAGATTTCAACCAATTTTAAAATAATTCAACCATCCCATGAAACATGTCACAATGAGTAAAATATTATCCAAGATAATCATAAAAATTAATATCCATAATAAAATAGAGATTCAAAGTAAATCCAACAAGATTAAAGATATTTCACTGCATAGGGGATTTAAAACTCCCCTAAACTTTAAACTTCACCACTATCCTCAGTGGCCTCATGCATCTAGTGGTGGTGGCGATGTGCACACCCGTGAAAGATGAGATGCACACTCGTGTTCTAGAGTTTGATTTTATTCCATGTTTACTCTGCAAAGAAAATTTGATCAAAGCTCATATTAGTCTAAGTTTAGCAAAAATAAAAGTAAATACAAATAAAATTGGAATAAAAAATTAGGTTGCCTCCTAATAAATGCTAATTTAATGTCTTTAGATTTACTTTTGTCCACTTCCCTGTCTCATAGGGTAGAATATGGCAAACCTCTCTCTTGTCAACAAATTTCACCCGTGAAGTATGGTTTGAGGTGATGTTTTCCTAACTCTTTAAAATCATACTTCTTTTAAGATGGAGCTGATGGTAGGATCTTCAATACTAAAGTGTTGATAACAACTTCTTTGTTTTCATCCTTGAGAAGTCAAACTCTGCTTTAAACCTTCTCAAGTGCATCCTCTTGATTTTCCTTCTCAAAACCATCTTGTTGTAGCCTATCAATGGTGTCCACTCGAAAACAACTCCTCACAAGATTTGGGCCTCTCACATCCTTGGCTTAGTTGATATATATTCTTTCATTACCTACTCTCAAATTTATCATCATTTCCTTTACATCTATCGATCCTCCAATTATTACCAACAATGGTCTCCCCAATATCAGTAGTATTTCTACATCCTCATCCATGTCTAAGATTAGAAAATAAACATGACTGTAGAATTTATCCACTTTAGAAAAGACATTTTCAATGATTCTCATAGGGTATTTAATAGAGTGATCTACGAGTTACAACATGATTCTTATGGGCTTCATCTCTGTTAATCTAATTTCCTGTAAATGGTAGTAGGCATTAGGCTAACACTACTACCAAAATCACATAACGCTATTGAGAAAATAAATTCACTTATTTTACAATGGATATAAAAATTCCTTGGATATTTGAATTTAGAAAGAAACGTGTTTTGAATAACAACACTTTACTCCTCAATAAGTACAATCTCAGCATCCTCCTCTATTTTTCTCTTATTGGATAGTAGCTCCTTCAAGAACTTCATAAATGTTGGTATTTATGTGAGAGTATCTGCAAAAGGGAATTAATTCAAAATTACTTGAACATTTATAGAAACTTTTCAAATTGCTTGTCCTACTTTTGTATCCTTAATTGTTGAGTAAAAGGAATAGGTAGTAGATAAGGCTTAACAATTTGCTTAATAGATGCCTCCTCTTTTGTCGCTTCATCATCAATATTTTTAGGGAGATAAGAAGAGGGATCATCATCATTAATTTGACTTTCATTAATTTTTGTGGGGTGTGCTCTTTGCGATAGTAGGTCTACAAGTTGCTTTTCATTCTGCAAGGTAACAACATTACATTATTCTCCTAGATTTATTTTAGTTTTGCTTAGAAGTGCTCATTGAGGGTGAATATTTAGAGAAATTATGATTTGACTCACTTGAATTTCTAGGTTCTTATTTTGGCTTGCAATTTGCTCTATTCTAGTTTCCAATTTGCATATTACCTTTCAAAGTTGTCAAACTTTTCAGTAGTATCCCTAATAAATTTCTTCATGGCCAATTTATATGAAGGTTTCTCTCTTGTGTGTATGCTTGATCTTGATTTTAGCTCCTAGATTGAAATGGAGGTTAATAAAGTGCTCTCTATCTGTTTTGGTTTCCCTAAGATAAGTTAAGATGATTTCTCCAATTTCAATTTTAAGTGTTTTTATTTTTGTGGTCTATTTTGATTACCCATAAATTGAACTTGCTCTTGTCTTTAGTACTCTACAATTTTATGGTTACCTCCCTAATTTTCACAAATATAGGATGAGGTAAATTTGTTTGTTAAAGTCATCAAGCAATAGCATCTACTTTCACCGTAAGTAGCAAAATAATGCCAATTTCATATAATCTTACTACTTTCCTGGGAATGCCACATTTAAAGGACTAATGATAGTTGTTGGAAGCCATCTCTTCTATAAGCCCGTATACATCATCAATATTTTTATTCATCAAGGCTCCTCTAGTTGTTGCATCAATGTACCTTTTATAGTTTTTGTTAGTCCATTATAGAAAATTTGAGTAAGCTAATCAGAAATACCATGATGATGACAATTTTTTTGCATATCCTTGAACATCTCCCATGCTTTATAAAGTATTGGCTTAATATATCCCCAGCCCCTTCAACTTGGCATCATTAGTTAATTTGCCCCTTCAACTTTCACTTTAACCATTTACATACTTCAACTCATATTTTTCATGCCTATTTCACCTTTATTTGCTGAGTTGGCACAAGGCGTGTAATATAAATTCTTACCTCACATGAATAAAAACAATTCACTAATACTAACCATAAAATTATGTTTATAACCTTTGTTCGTTCATCTTCTTCCCCAAAATCACAGATATTGAACCTAATCTTTCATTTTCATTAACCAAAAGTATTTTTAATCTTATCTAATGGTTTAAAAGTGAGATTAAGTTATTATAGCCAACCAATTAAGGTCCATTTGTACAGAAACAAAAAAGAAAAAGCTCTACAATTTACGTTGATCAACATCACTTTCGCAACTATCAATCTTTGCATCTTCATTATAATGGATCAAACCCAAAATCAGAAATATCATTGACCTATGATTTTGTTGATGTACATGATTGGTCTTCAATATTCATCCAAGATCTTCATACTAGATGAGTTTTTTTTAGCTTCAGTGGATAATGATTGTGGGCTATGCATTGTCAGTATAATATGCATAGGCATGCTAAAGATCATGGCACAGCTGTGTGTGAACCCCCAATATTTTCCCCTTAAGCAAAACCTTCAATTTTACTTCTAAATGAAATCTCATATGATAACGAATCTAACATAACTGGAATCGCATGAGTTGGAGATCGAACGGGCCAGAAATTACAAAAACAAGTTGGGCCTCTTGAGTTGTCATGAGATGGTTGCACAAAAGGTCGTTCGGCTACTGTGTAGGTTGCCATGAGGCTGGCCACATATAGCCCAACAATTACACTTTAGCTTGCATGGCTACCTAATTTTAGCTTAAGCGGCTGCCATGCAAAACCTCTAAATCCCATATTGGAAATTTGATTTTTTCACTCTTATTGGCTTCTCTATAAATAGTAAGCCTCTCCCCACTTCTAAAAGACACTAAAAAAATATTAACCACTTATTCTATTATTTTTATTTCTATTTTCTATTATTCTATTATTTCTATATTTTCCTTAAAGTTTTGCGCCCAAGCTCAAGCCAAGTCAAGTTCAAGGTCCAAAAGTCCTTCAAGTCAAGCTTAAAGATCCAAGCCTTCAAGTCAAGCAAGAGAAAATCTTCAAAAGTAACATATCTAAAATCAATGTTTCTCAAGTTCAGTAACATAACCAACTTAAATTAATCAACACAAGCCCTTTGTAATCAAAGATATGAACTACTAAGGATCTTGATTCACCTTCAAAGAGATATATAGGTACATCTTGAAATTTCACTCCAAGTGACAGGTCTACTTAAAAGCTACAAATTTTGTTCTTTTCTTTTTTTTTTCTTTCTCTTCTTTTCCATCATCTTCTTTTATGTTATGTTATGGATATTATTTTCTTTTGGGGATATGTATCTAACCTAGTATTCCTAAGGGCTAAAGTTAAGATTTTCCTTTGATTCGAATTTTGGAGTTGTACCTTAAATATTTTCTTTAATTGCTTTATTTAGCTGTTTTATCTATATGACTTATATGGATGTCATGATATTGAACTATTCATGCACATATATTAATTGCCATTCTGTAATAACTTATAAATAATAATAATAATAATAATAATAATAATAATAATAAAGTAGGTACAACAAAAAAAATAAAATACAATTGAAAAAAAGCATGCAAGTAGGTGAGAGTAGGTGTGTGCGGGTATGTGTTATTATTGGTTTAAAAAAGGAAATTTAAAAGAAAAAAAAAAGAAGAAAAGAAAATGGAGAAAGAAAACACAGAGGAAGAGAGAGAAAGAAATGAAATAGAGAACAAAGAAGGAGAGAGAAGGGAGGAGAAAAAATAGCAGTGTTGATTTTGCCTTCCGTATGCCATCTTCCAACCGACGAATGGCAACACGCGCCTGCTAGGGAGAATCATCGCCCGGAGATGAGTAGAACGTCATCAATTTTGCCATGATCGGTTGCCGGACAGAGAAGCACGCGTCGTCAAATCGTAACTCCTGCGAGATTTTTCAATCTACTTTTCATCTATTTTTTCGGTGAGTCAGGTATTTTTGAAATCAATTCTTTATGAGCTTCAATTTGATATCATATTTGCTAATTTAAAATGAGTATTTAGAAAGTACATGAATAGTAATTAAAAATAATATATATATAATAAAAATAATAAATAATTAATTTAGAATAATAATTATAATTAAAATTAATAATTACAAATTATAAATATTAAACTAAAATTTAATTATTGAGTTATTGAGATAGATTAAAACTTTTATTACTAGTTGATTATTTATTTAAAATTACTTATTTTACTAATTGATTTAAATAAGTCATTTGCTAATTTAAAATTGTAATTATTGTTACTATTTATTTATTTATAGAATTAATTCAATTAGAATGTAGAATTAAAATAATGAAGACAATTAGATAATAAGTATATGTATATGTATTAAGTTTAAAAAGGAAATATTAATACAAATTATAATTTATTATTTAATATTTGAGTGGTAAATATTTATTGATAAATTTTAGGATAAATTAATTATATTATATGAAATTGATGAATTGTTAGTTAGTTGTTAATTAGTAAATTTAAAGTTATCATTAAAATAATATTTTTAATTATTAGTTGAGTTAAGTAATTAATGAATATTTAAATTAAATGGTAAATATTTTATGTTCAAAGATTTACAAAACTAAGTATTTGAATTTTAATTATTATTTCATAAAATTAAATATTTAAGAATTTTTAAGAATTTTTAAATTAGTAAGTAGCAATTACATTAGAGAATAATTGTATATATATATATAATTATTTATTAAATCAATAAGAGTAATTAAAGTTGTTTAAATTATTAGGATTAATTAATTAATTATAATTAATTATTTAGTTAAATTTTATATTATTATTATTATTATTACTACTGTTATTATTTACTATTGTCAATATTACTACTGTTATATTATAATTAATACTTATAAGTTTACTTATAGTTATTTTAATAATTACTATTGATACTATATTTAATATTTTATGTTAAACTTAATAAAAAATAATATTATTATTTAAAATGAAAATTAAACTAGTAATGTTATATTTTAAGTAAATAATAATATTATTATTAATTTTATTAAAGATAATTATTAGAAATTAAAATTTAGATTTGTAAAGTAAATAAATTGTATATTATTAATATTATAAAACTCAACAGAAATTTTTATAGTTAAAATTAAAAGTATGTGACATCATTATGTAGTATTAAATTTAATATAAATTATTAAATTTGAAATAATTGTGATTAAATAATTATTTTTAACTACCTAAATAATGATATTATCATACTATCAAAATTATAAATTTAATATAGGAGATTTCTAGAAAATAAAATATAAATAAAGCATTAAAAAGCAAATAAGATTGTATATTATATTAATATAATTAGTATTAATTAAACTTAATATAAATTATTTTGGTCAAATTAAGGATAGTTAAGTAATTAATTTAAGCAATAAGAATTAATCAAATAATTTTAATGTCTAGGTAAATATTATTAATTATTACTATAGTGAATATCTTAAAATATGATAAATAAGAAAAATTAAAGTAAGTGATATTATTTTAATAATTCTTATTATAAATATTATTATAAACATCAACTTATTTTTAAAATTAAATTAAATAAATTTTAAATATATGAAATAAAAATAAATAAGATTGTATTTTATGTCAAAGATTAGATAAATAATTAAAAATAAAATGAAATTAATTAATCAATATATATATAGAATTTTCATTACTAAATTATTAAAATAAATAAACTAAATTGAGATATCATTAATAAATTTTGACATTCAAAAAAAAATATTAAGTCATTAAAAATTAAAATTGATTTAAAAATTAGATAATACTCATTGGAGTTTTATCTTAGAAATTTTGAGGAACATTGATTTAGTAGAATTTCGTTAGAATTTAAGAATTTTATCCACGCGTCATATTTTTAGCATACATTTATAGTAATTGATAAATTTTAGATTATAAATTAAATTAAATATTATTTTTATATTATTAGGAGCAAATCCAGCAACAATTGTAGAATACCAAATGGATCCTATTAGTTAAGCGAATACAATCTCTAGTCCAAGTGAGTGGGTAAATATGTAATATTATATTTCTAAAGTATATTATTTATATATATATATATGATTTTGAGAAAAGAATTTACATAATTCAAAGTGATAATTTACATAATTTTTATAGAACTAAGTATTTGAATTTTAATAATTATTTCATAAAATTAAATAATTAATAATATTTAAAAAATTTTGAATTAGTAAGTAGCCATTATATTAGAGAATAATTGTATACATAAATCATTATTTATTAAATCAATAGAGTAATTAATATTGTTTAAATTATTCGGATTAATTAGTTAATTATAATTAATTATTTATTTAAATTTTGTATTAATATTATTATTATTATTATTATTTACTATTGTCAATATTAATACTGTTATATTATAATACTGATAAGTTTACTTATGGTTATTTTAATAATTACTATTGATACTATACTTAACATTTTATGTTAAACTTAATATAAAATAATATTATTATTTGAAATAAAAATTAAACTAGTAATGTTAAATTTTGAGTAGATAATAATATTATTATTAATTTTATTAAAAATAATTATTAGAAATTAAAATTTAGATTTGTAAAGTAAATAAATTGTATATTATTAATATTATAAAACTTATCAGAAACTTTTATAGTTAAAATTAAAAGTGAGCAAGTAACTATTATTATTTAATATTAGATTTAATATAAAGTATTAAATTTGAAATAATGATTATTAAATAATTATTTTAACTACCTAAATAATGTTATTATCATACTATCAAAATTATAAATTTAATATAGAAGATTTCTAGGAAAAAAAATATAAGTAAAATATTAAAAAGTAAATAAAATTTTATATTATATTAATATAATTAGTATTAATTAAACTTAATATAAATTATTTTGGTCAAATTAAAGATAGTTAAGTAATTAATTTAATCAATAAGAATTAATCAAATAATTTTAATCTCTAGATAAATATTATTAATTGTTAATATAGTAAATATTTTAAATATAGTAAATAAGAAAAATCGAGGTAAGTGATATTGTTTTAATAATTCTTATTATAAACACCAACTTATTTTAAAAATTAAGTTAAATAAATTTTAAATATATGAAATAAAAATAAATAAGGTTGTATTTTATGTCAAGGATTATACAAATAATTAAAAATAAAAAGAAATTAATTAATTAATAAATATAGAATTTTCATAACTAATTTATTAAAATAAATAAACTAAATTGAGATAATAATTAATAAATTTTGATATTAAAAAAATATATTAAGTCATTAAAAATTATAATTGATTTAAAAATTAGATAATACTCATTGAAATTTTATCTTAGAAATTTTGAGAGATACTGATTTACTAGAATTTCGCTAGAATTTAAGGATTCTACCCATATGTCATATTTTTAGCATACATCCATAGTAATTGATAAAATTTAGGTTATAAATTAAATTAAATATTATTTTTATATTATTAGGAGCGAATCCAACAGTAATTATAGAATATAAAAGTGATCTTATTAGTTAAGCAGTATAATCTCTGGTCCAGGTGAGTGAATAAATATGTAATATTGTATTTCTAAACTATATTATTTATATATGCATGATTTTAAGAAAAGAATTTACATAATTTAAAGTGATGATTTATTTTTGAATAATATTTATTTTCTTATAAATTGAGAATAAATAATGGTAGTTAAATTTTTTATAACTGATTGATAATATTGTGCTGGATAAAAGATTTATATACACTCTTATTATAAACATGTCTGATCGCACCTTGATGACAGATGTTTATATAAATTTAATGATATTATAAATTTATCCTTTCACCGGGATAATTATTCTGCATATGTGTATTGAAGTTATTTCTTCTTAGGCTTGCGAGGTAATTCATCATGCGCCATTAGATTGAAGATAGATCAGTAAAGAATGATATTAAGTGTATGTAAAAGATGATTGATTTGAGTTATTTTTAAATTTTCTAAAAATTATGGAATTGGTTAAGATTTAAATTATATTTATCAAGCTAAACTACAATTGATGTTTATATATATATTATGTATTAGTAAATCTTATTTGTCCTCTCTTATTATATATTTATTTATTTACTGAGTAGTTGGACACACTCTTATATATATATTTATAAACATTTCATATATTAAAGAATAGTCCATATAAATTCTCTACTTTTATTCTCATCGGTGCATAGAGGAGGTTGAGCCAATATATTAGTAGTTATCGTTCGGTTTTATTTAAAATTTAATTATATTATTGTGTTAATAATAAAAATGTATTAATATTTACTGGATAATATAAATGTGTGTACTTGAAGAATATTAAATAATTAAATTATGAGTGATTATCTTCTAGTAAAGTAATATTATATTATAATCACATAAGAGTTGGTAAAAGATTTAGTTAAATTAAGAGATAAGTCCACCTTTAGAATTAAGAAAATGTGGTGTGACACATTCATCTTGTTATGGCAATCATGAAAATAAATCTTTTCAAAAGATAAAGTTTCATTCAAGAGAAATCAATTTTTATTTAACTTGAAAATTTAGTCCAAGACCGATTGTTATTGGTTCAAGACTAGTACATTTTGGGTTTAACCTTTGAAAATATTTCATGGAGTCCAATCAAAATGAGTTTTTTCTTAATTTTTTCTTATAATAAAATAAATTAAAGTGGCGACTCTCAATTAAAATTATTTTCAAAATAAAAAGGTATAATTTCCAAATGTGTAGTACTTGCCAAACTGAGCAAAGGCGGTATGCGGCAGTTTTGTGTGGGATTTTAGCATACTAGATTGGTGTTTGGATGAGGCTTCATAAAATAAAAGGTATATTTTTATCTTTTACAACTATAAAATTCATGAGATTTGATTACTTAAAAATATCAAACTATAACTAAATTATGCTGAAACATGGCTTTATAAAAAAAAAAATATAAATCATACAATGGACAATTTAAAAAAATTAAAAAAAATCAATTTAATCTAATAAATCATTCAGCAATTTGCAAAAAAATTAAAAAAATCAATTTAATTTAATTCATAGAATTGAATTGATTTTAGTAAATAATGTACCTATATATATAAATAACAAATATAGTTTATTTTATTTTTATTTAAATTTTTAATAAAATCCTCATAATATTAAAATTTTAGAAAATTATGTTATATTATATAACTTTACTATAAATCAACTTTTAATTAAATTAAAATTATCACTTATGATTTTTATTTGTTTTAAAATTATTTATTTCACTAAAAGAATTAAACTTTACAAATTATTTGCTTCCAATAAAACAAAATTTATTTGAATTAACTCTTATAAAATGGGAGTTTCCAAATAAAAGTAAAAATATTTGCACCAAGCTTGAAATTGAATTCAACCAAAAATAAATAAGAGAAATTTATAAAAAGGAATATAAAATACTGCACAAATAAAAATTTATAAAAATATTATAAAAAGATTTCTAAAAATACAATCTATGTTGATTATATATATATCATAAAAGTAAAAAATAAAAAATAAAAAATAATATTTTGTAAATAAAAACTATACAATTGTATAAAAAATAATATAAATCATATTTTGAAAGACAAAAGTAATATTTCATGCATTTTTCTCATTATTTATTAGAAGGAATTGTATAAAATATTGCTTTTTTCTTTAAAATTTTATTTTTACAATTTTTTTAAGTTTACAAAAATACATTTTTGAATTTTTTTACTACATATATAAAAAATTTACTTAATATTAGTCAAAATTATACTAAAAATATACTATATTTTTATAACTTTTTTATTTATATACTATTTTTATAAATTTTATATTTGCAAAAATATTTTGTAAACTTTTTACTTTTTCAATTATTTTTGTAAATTTTCCATAAATAATTGAACAGGGGCTCGTTCAATATTATAACCAGCCCAATTATACATTGACTGCCCTGGCCTGTTTACCATCCCAACTGCAATGTGTACAAAAATATTTGAGAAATTTTACAGTCCACTGTGTTAAAATTTCACTTTTCAAGAACGTATGCCACTCATTTTTATTTATAAATTTACGGAAAATTCTTTTTTTTCGACTTTTTTTTTAATTTTTTTTCTATTTTATTATATTTATATTTTTTTTATTTAAATTTTTTTAATATCATATAAATATATACACAAAAAAATAAATATATACATAATATATACAAAATATACATTAAACAACACAAACTATATCTACACATCTATAATACATCTACAATAAACCTACAATATATCTACATAATATTTTTAATATTTATTTAATTTTATTTTTTCAAAATATCCATACAACATTCATAAAATATTTATACAATATTTAATAATTTTTACATAAAATACACATAATTTAAATAATAAAAATATAAAATACACACTACGTCTATAACACATCTAAAATATCTATAATATACCTATAATACATCTGTAGCACATCTACTACACATTTATATAATGAAATTATGTGTATTTTTTTTTATTTTTTCATATATATAATATACAAATTTTATTTAAAAATAAATTTAATATTTTTATTAATATATATGTTCACATGTCTTCTTTTATTTTTATTTTTTTTAAGTGTTACTTATTTTTTATAATTAAAATTAAATTTTCTCTTTTATAAAAATTTGTGATTTTTATATAATAAAAAATAATTTAAAATATTAATTTTTATTATTTTATTAGAATATTTTTATTTTAATATTAAAATTTTAAAAAAATAAAATTTAAAGTAAAATATTGATTAAAAAATATATTTTATTAAAAAATGAGATTTTTAAAAATTTTATTTTAAGTTTTTAATAATAATAAAAATATTTTTAATTTTTATAATATTTTTATAATAAAAATTATTTTTTAAGATAGTTACTAGGGCATCCCAAAATATTTAACTAATTTGTTATACTAATTTTTTTAAAGGGTAATTTGTAAAACTAAAATTTTAATTATATATAACGGTCATATCACAATGCCTTCTAAATTAAAAATCATTTCGTAAACTTTAAAATCGTAATTCCAAAAACGCTCTTCTTCGCTTAAGCAACCGTAAATAAAGCAGGAGGACAATGTCCTCATCTTGTCGCCGTCTTCACAGCATCTTCACTACTCCCACAACTGCTACCAGCTTGACTTCTACTACACCCAGAAAAAAACGCCAGCTTCAAAAAATGGTAGATGAATTCAAAACATTATCAGAGTCACCCGAGTTTCGTGCCTGCTATGGCAACTTTTTGACCATTGTTCGTCGTCTGACAGCTGCCAAAAAGTTCTCCATGGTAGAAGATGTCCTCGAACATCAAAGGAATTTCGAAGATATTACTGACGAGCAATTCAGTGTCCGCATTATCTCTCTTTATGGTAAGGCTCACATGTTTGATCACGCCCAGAAGCTGTTCGATCAAATGCCTGACTTGAACTGCACACGCACTGTGCGCTCCTTTAATGCGCTATTGTCTGCTTGCATTGACGCTGGTAAGCTTGATAAGGTTGAGGAAATTTTTAAAGATTTTCCGACTAGGTTTGGGATAACCCTGGATGTGGTTTCGTTTAACATTGTTATCAAGGCCTATTGCGAGATGGGAAGTCTTGATTCTGCTGTTCTAGCTCTTAATGAGATGGAAAAGAGGGGTTTAGAAGCTGATTTGATTACGTTTAACACACTTTTAAATGGCTTTTATGGGACGGGCAAGTTTGCTGATGGAGAAAATATATGGCGTTTAATGGCGAGCAAGAATGTTTTTCCTAATGTTAGGAGTTACAATTCAAGATTAAGAGGATTGGTGATGGAGAACAAAGTGATGGAAGCAGTTGATTTGTTGAAAGAAATGGAGAGCAAGGGAACTAAACCAGATACCATCAGTTATAATGCGGTGATTAAGGGGTTCTGTGATTATGGGAATGTAGAAGAAGTGAAGAAATGGTATAGGGAACTAAAAGACTATAGCTATATGCCAGATAGGGTGACATATGTGACAATGGTTCCATTTCTTTGCCAAAAGGGTGATTTTGACATGGCTCTCGAGTTGTGTACTGATATTATCAATAGGAGTTTGCCTATTCGTCCAACCCTGTTCGAGCCTGTACTAGATGGGTTGGTTAAGCAGTCCAGGGTTAAAGAAGCAAAGAATCTCGTGGAACTGTGCAAGTCAAACAAGCAATTCCCTTATAAATTAAGTTTGCCAACAGTTAAGTAGTTCAATATTTTTCACCTAGTTTTGTGTTGAATGTTGAAATTTTCTGAGCTTGTTTAGTTCATGGAATAGGAAAGCAACCTTAATTTAGTGTGGAATGGTTATTCTATGGAATATCATTATTATCACAAGTGTTTGCTATAGTTTTAATCATGCAATAATTGATTGTATATTTAAAATAAAATAAAGGCCTTAAAATCTTTCAAATAAACATTAATTCCTGGCTCTCTATTGGAGCAATAATTCAAGAAGTTTCAAGCATTTACGTCATCACGTGGGATTGAGTAACTGATTTAAGCAAATTTCTTTCTTGAAGTTATTGTACAGTATGATTAAATGGTCCATTTTATCGCAATATCACAATGAGCACTTGAATTTTAGAATGTCCAAATCCTTATGTCTATTGGCCCAATGAGTTTAACTTAACAAGGGTGAAAGACCAATAACATATTGAACCTCACTCGAGTTGAGATGAACAAGAGTTATTCACTTATAAGATATCAAATTCCTAATAACAATATGCAATTTGAGTGTCTTTGGTGATTTTATAAGAATTCATAATATCAATTTGAGGGATTTTGATGTCAAAATACCTGCTAGAATCCACCCTAACAAGATTTTGTTTCTTTGGAAGTGTGGGATTCGCCAAATTAGTAGGACCGTTTTTATTAAATACCAAATTATTATAGTAATTATTTCATTAATAGTCATCTTATTCTACGCAGAAATTTGAAAAATGAACAAAGTAGAATTGCTAGATATGAGATGTCTAAAAAATTATTCCATGTCAAGATGCATGAAGGCGAAAATGTAGGTTCACATATCCATAAGATGAAGAAATATTCTTTCACAATTGAGGAATATTTCTTGCACATAAAATATGAAAAAGGTCTCATTTTAAGTTGCATTAGGATTTTCAATCATAATATCAAAATTCAATGATTAATCTCGACCTTGACTCAAAATGTCGCACTTATAATATAATCTTCAACAATTCTAATAACCATCATAATAATTGCCTCAATATTTCTTACTCTAATAACCTTCACATTGCCTCAATGTTTCTCAATCATGCAATCTTCAAATCTCTATAGTGTTCAATTATATAATTTTCGTGTGTTTGATTTAAAGCTTCGCCTCAATATAAAGTTTCAAATTTATGCAACTTATCATTATTGTAATACAAGCTAATCATATTAGTTGAAGAGCACCATTATCATTAATTTTTGGTTTGCCATTCATCTTCTCTTGCGATTTTTAGGCTCTTCATGTCATCTTTCAATATAGAGATCGCTTCAAACTTCATCCTCACAATCACATTTTAAATTAACTTTTTTGAATCCTAGACCAACAATTTGGATCACATTTACTAAGGAAATCAAAGTTATATTTGCAACAGCGAGAGAGAGAGAGAATACAAGGAAATTTTATGCAATCCAGACTCCCAAATAATGGATCTATGTCCATGGTCTCTTAATGTATGTACTATAAACCATTTCATAACATTATCAAAAAGACACTCTTTACCAATGCATTTTTTGCCACAATACTTCAATAATTATTGCTGCTATAATTTAACTAACGAACGGGCAAAAAGTACAACTCAACTATAGGTCAAAGCCAAAAAACTTCTCATATAATATTTATATTTATTATGCTATCCACTATTAGTATTAGTTCTCACTCAACTAGAAAACAATATTAAAATAAAAATAATACTTTATATTGGAAACGATCTTCTATAAATTCAAAATATTTTTCACATCCAAAATAGGAAAATTCTCCTTCTGAATTCCATTAGAATTTTGAGTCATTATAGAATTTAAGACCTTTTTCATATTTACCTTAAATGTTTCTTATTTAATTGTATTAGAGCCTCTAGAGTTCTCTACGTCCTAATTTTGAACTTGAGAGACAACTTTGATTCCATTGGAGCTTTCATTACTCTTGAAACAATAGTTACTTACAGCCTATAGTATTCTTCGACTAAACAAGGCTGTACACAAGGACAGACCCGTGCATATGGTGGGAGCGGCCATCCACCCTCCAAATAAAATTTTTTCAATTTACTTATAGAGTATTTATGGAGACATTTACAAAACCACCTTTAAAAAAATTCATTATATAAAAAATTACATTTTTTAAAAAAATTTACAAAAATACTTCAAGTAATTTTTTTAACAAAAATATCTTACTCTCTACTTTAAATAAAGTTTTTTTTTTAAAAAATATATATATATTTCCACATCAAATAATATTTTACTTTAATTTTTATTTTTTAAAATTTTACTATTAAAATAAATATTTTAATAAAATAATAAAATTTAGGGGGTAATTATAATTCTAACCTAAAATAAAATTATATTTTTAAAAATACTGTGCTTATTTTTTTTTTTTTCATTTTTATGGAAAGTTTAGCCTCAAACTTACAAAAATACGGTATCTCTATTCGCTGGAAATTCAGCCCTTTTAGATTTTACTTTTGTAAGTTTAGTCTTAAATATAAAAGTATTTGGGCTTATCCACCAAACGTCAATTTCATTTCATATATTAAATTTAATATATGATATGACATATTTATATAAATTTTTTATTTAATAAAAAATAATTAATTATAAATTAATTGAACTCTAATTTTATATTTAAATAAATAAATTATTATTAATTCATTAATATAATTTCATATAAATAAATTGATTAAAATATAAGAGTAAAATAAGTATTAATTTAAAATTAAATATTGTAATTTTATTTTTATTGATGATGATTTAATTAAAATAATTAGACTTAAGATGTTTAAGTAAAAAAAAAATCATATCTAAATTATATTATAAAAATAATTTTCAAAATAATTCTTATTTAATTTATATTTTTTAAAATAATTTAACATATGCTATAAAAATTATTTAAAAATATTTTTTTAATATATAACATAATTCATACTCTTGTACACATATATCTAGTTATACGTAATATATACCAACATACACATATATTTATTATTATTCTTTAATTAAAATATATATAGCATATACCGATATATATCAACATATGCTGACATATATCATATATTGTTATTCTTTATTTAAAATATATGTAAAATATACTGACATATACTCATATATCAACATATACACATATATAAAATTGTTTTTTAATTAAAATATATGTAACATATACTCATATATATCCACATATACTTTTATTCTTTAGTTAATATATATATAATATATATCGACATATATCAATATATACCGACATATACAATATATTGTTATTTTTTATTTAAAGTACATGTAACATATACCAATACATACTCATATATATCAACATATACTCATCTATAATATTATTTTTTAGTTAAAATATATAAAATATATACACATATATAGCCGCATATACTTTTATTCATTAGTTAAAGTCTATATAACATATACCAACATATACGCATATATACTATTATTTTTTAATTAAAATATATGTAACATATACCACATATACTTTTATCCTTTAGTTAAAATATACATAACATATATCAATATGTACCATATATTGTTATTCTTTATTAAAATATATGTAATATATACAGGTATATATTTACATATATCAACATATACTCATATACTTTCATTCTTTAATAAAAATATACATAACATATATCCATATATACCTACATAACATATATCCATATATACCTACATATATTTTTATTATTTAGTTAAATTATATATAATATATATCGATATATACTCGCATATACTCAAATATACTATCATTATTTAGTTAAAAAATATGTAACATATATTTATATATACCCACATATATTTTTATTTTTTAGCTAAAATATATATAATATATACTGATATATATTAGTATATATCCATATATATACCCATATATATTGATAAATAACTTTATAATTATAATTGTAAAATAAATAAATTATCATTCTATCCTTATTTTTTTACGATTATATTAAATCATACTTAAAATTTTAATATGAGTAAATTAATATTAATTTTTTAATAATTTTAAATAAAAAGGAAAATTTAATCTTATTAAACAATAATTCTAATAAATTAAGTGTATATTTCTTTCTTGTAAATTAATAAAAAAAAATTAAAATAAGACCCTATTATCCAAACTAACTTGAAACCTATATATAAAAAATCAAAAACTAAAAACTGAAACTATAAAAAGGTCAAAATACTTGACAAAATAGAGCAATTAAAATAAAACACGTGTATTAGTGTTATTATTATTTGCAAGTTTTAAATCTATTTTATTATTATCCTCATGACGTCAATTTGGGCCACTTTTGACTAACTGAAGTTGATAGTATTGACCCTTCTCATAGCGCAGATATTAATGGCCTTTCATCATCACTATCTTCTAATATTTTACTGGTAGAATAGAAGCGTAGAGAATATTACTGCTGACAACAACAATAATTATTCCAGCGAAAATAAAAACATCGTATATCTGAAAAATTAAAAATAAAAAAAGAAAAGTTAGAAGTGAAATAAAAAAAATATGTGTAGTAAAAAAAGGAAAATAAAGCTTAAAATTTAATAAACTATGTAATTTCCTCTAAAAATTAATATCTTAAATTATATTTTTAACATATAAAATATATTATTTTTTATAACTCACAAAATTTATATAAAAAAAATAAAATATATAATATATATTAATAAAAATCATTAGATTTATTTTTAAATAAAATTTATATATTATACATATAAAAATTAAAAATTAAAAAATATTATTTTTTTCATATATATTTAGTATATATTGTGGGAAAATAGCATATATATAGAATTTTAAAAAAAGTTGAAACTATTAATATATTATAAATATATTGTATAGATCAAAGGCAAAGCTACATTATCCCCCTTTATTTTTTAAAAATAAAAATAATATATATTTATTAAAATTTTAAAATATTTTATTTATCTCATTCAATATTTTAAATTATCTCTCAATCTAAAAAGAGAAAAAAAAATTTCAAAGATTTCAATAAAATTACTTTAAATTTTAACTAATTAAGAGATTAAAAATAAATTAAAATCACGGTAAAAAATTAAGAAATTGAGAAATAATATAAAGTTAATATTTTATTATTTTATTTTATTTTTTTAATTTCATGTTTTTACTTTAAATTTTTATTTTATTATTTATACTTAATACTCTTTGATATTTTTTCATCAACTATATTTATTTAAAAAAATTCAGATTTATTTATTTTTTTGGTAAATAAAGATGATTTACTAATAGATTAATAATTTTAAAAAATAATTATTATATATGTAAAGTTAAGTACGATGATAAAAAGGGATTTTAACAAAAAAAATTTGTTCCCCTTTGAATCAAATTCTAATTTCGCCCTAGATACAGATATTATTTATATGTCTATTTTTATTATATACATATTATATATATATATTATGTATATATTTATGTATTTATATCTATATTGTGAATATGAGCAGAATAAGATTATTTACGAATAAAAATAAAATATAAAGAAAGGAGAAAAATAAAGAGAAAGAAACACGTTATTGTAATGAAAAAAAAAATAAAAAGGGAAATTGTAGAAATGAAAAAAAAAAACAAAATAAAACAACGCCCGAATAAATGAAAATCGAAATTTTTTTCGATATCGACGTTATTTTCCCTTTACTATATGTATTATTTTTTAAAATAAATAGATTTTAATTTTCTTTTTAAAATAAATAGATTTTGATTCCCTTCAAACTCTGAAAGCCGTAAATATGCCTCAATAATTTGCGTTTTTAACTATGTGATTATAATTATAAAAAAACTTAATAATCTTAAAAGTTTAATAATATGATTATTGAAAAACAAAAGTCTATTAGTATTAATTATTCTGTTATGTGATTTTAAAATAATAATAAAAGATATTATTTTCAATAAAAAGAAAATAAAATTTTCTTTAATTTATTTTATATAATAGCAAGAACTAACTCTAGAATTATTTTTTATTATTTCAATTTGTTACTCTAAAGCCCTATAAATCTAGGATTACTTTAAAATTGCAGATTTAAAAAATAACTTTTATATTTAATTGATATGTGTTCTTTTTTTTCTGTGTGTGTTTCATGAATTCAAGTATAACGTCATTTTTATTTAACAATTGCATTGATTTAATAATGCTAGATTTAGTTATTTATTTTGGTTACATTAATGTACTCTTTTTTGGATTATTTCTTCAACATTCATATAAAATTAATTTTTTTAACTTCAAATATGTTTTTGCTAGTTGATTTGGTACCCTTTAACTAAAATTGAAACTCAGTAGTTAATTTTGATACTTTGTGACTAAATTGAAATTCTATTGTTGATTTCATATAGTTTTGCTAGAATTGGGAATCTGTCTCATTTGATTCATGAATGCAAAAAAATAGATTTTTATTTGAATTTGACAATTATTAGACAAAATAAATGAGGAATAACATTATGTTTATAGCAACTAAAAGGATTATAATTGGATAATTACAATTATGAGTGACTAGAAAAAATTCGTGTAGTTAAGGAATTAAAATATGGATAATTATTTTTGTAAAGAAAAGAAAAGAAATAATAATTTATTATTTTAATTTATAAATAATTGACTTGTAAAATTTTTGTTGGCTTTTGATCGATAAAATATAATTAACTTTCTAGTGAAATAATTGTATTGCAAAATTTTCGTATTATAAAGTATGTATATTGGTATTAGTTAGAAAGCATGAGAGAAAATCCAAGAGAGCTCCTCAAACCACCCTATCAATCCACCCAGCATCACCCTAAATCTGTTGTACCTGAATGGAGAAAACGTTTTATTTCCATTTTCATCGACTACCTGCCTTAGACACTACAGTGGAGGATCTTTCTGCCATATTCAATAAGTTCGGTGAGTGTTCGACATTTTTATTCCTAAGAAATAAAGACTCAATAAGCCTTTCAGGTATGCTTTAGTCAGATATAAGTCGTTGTATGAAGCAGTCGTGCTGTCAATGAGCTCAGCAGTAGCTTTCTCAATGGTCGAAGAATCTTTGTTAAGCTAACTAATCAAAATGCTCCTACAATCAATAAAATCATTCAAGCTAGCAAATCTCACAGGGTCCAGGTACTGTTCCAGCTCAAGGGCGTTCTTACGCCGAGGTAGTTAGGATAGCACGAGTTTTGACTGTGAAACTTCAGATGAGAACACTAAATGGTTAAAACATTGCCTGGTTGGAGAAGTCATTTCGGTTGCAAGTCTTCAAGGTATACCTGTTTTCCTTAAAGACAATGGAATTAAGATCCATGACAAAAATTTTAACTTTTTCACCATTTTAGTGTAAAAGTTGCACTATTTTAGTGTTTTGAGTCAAAAATTCTCTAAAGTATGACTTAAATTTTCTCATTCTTTTCATTTTAAAATTACTTAACATTGATTTTTTTATATAAAAATATATTATAAAACAAAAAACAGAATCATCTTATTGATACATTATATATACACAGAAACCATGTATAGTTCAATGCTTCTTATTCTAATTTAACTTGAAATTTGAATCGATTTTCGACCCAAATTTAGCCCCAGACTTAAGTTATAAGCCTAAACATAGATATGTTCACTCATATATAGTTAACAAGGAACATACAATACAATAAATGGTACTTGAATTTAAAGCCAGCAAGAGCCAAAATAAAAATAAAGATAATCTTAAACTCGTACTTGTTTTCTCTTCTTTGATATTGAGCCCATACATAACACTCAAATTCAATTCCCAATTTCCGCATCCCACGCTCATATAAAAGCTCACTTTGGACCACATTACACATTAACACATATTTAGCATGGCCATTGATGCTTCATAAATAAATTTGTACATTGACTGTAACTGAACATTATCGCCTTCCCTGTTAACTCATGCTTTTTGTACTTTCCAAACAAGACCAAACAACACAATAACTCAACTGTAATTTTAATGTCCCAACTTTGCAAGGGAGACACATATTGGTATAGTTGCATTCAAATAGTTTAATTCTAATCAAATTTCACAATTTTTTTCTTTTTGGCTAGTCCAAAATTCAGTAACTCATTTAGCAAAATGGATTAATAAATAGAATTCTAGTGTTAAATACACATACAAGTCTTATATGTATTTCCCAATCCAATTTAATAAAATTTGCTTGATTCAGTTAAAAAGATTTGAACAAATAAAATCTCAACAGACCTGAAAAATGGTATTAAAAGTTATTATCTTTTAACACAAATGAAAATTAAAATCAGTGGAATTGTACGAACATACAAAACAACCAAAGATTCTCTCTCTCGTGTGAGTAACTTCTTTGTAACCCAGTTTTAGCATTGGCAAGAGCTCTCTGTCTGTGTCTTTTTCTCTCATTTTTTTAGACTTAGACCAGTCTTTTTCAAGAATGGAATTTGCGGTGTCTGCCATGAATGAGTTACGCATTATTCAAGAAGGTAGCAGAAGAGGAAGATTAGGTAGGAGAAGGCTGGATTATGATGATACCAAAGAGTACAAATCCACGAACCTTCATGCTGAGAGGAGAAGAAGACAAAAGCTTAGTGATAGGCTGCTGGCTTTACGAGCAATGGTTCCTATAATCACCAATGTATTTTCTTCTTAATGAAAGGGGAAGAAAACTTGATTCCCCTAAAACATAAAATATTCATAGATCACTAGATTATTCAAATTAAATTGCAAAAGGGTAAATTGCGTACCTGACATCATCGTATGTTGAAGCTGAAGACGATTATGGAGTTTGTCGCCTTCCAGGGGATACACATTTTAAGTTTAGCGGAAGCACTACTGAAGGAATGTAATGTTCTCTTAAAATTGTTATGTTCCCCTGGAGACCACGACCCCTTATTTATAACTGATGATGATAGTTTCTATTTTGGTCCTTCAACAAAATAGAAACTCTTATCGGTCTCTACACTTATAATCCTATTACGAGTAGGACACCTCAATAATCAACAATCCTTATTTGATCATAACTTTAATTTGACTATTTTAATTTGACTGCAATACATATTTAATATTTAAATATATTTAGCCCACACTTATGATTAATTAGAGGATTAATTTTAACAATTTAAAATTAATTCTAACAATCTCCCACTTGGGCTAACATATATTAAATATAAATGTATATACCTTAATGAGCTCATAAAAGCAGTCATACTGAAGGTGCCTCAAACAATCTCGTCCATTGATTATATCGATAAAGGACTGAAGGGCCAGTCGCCACATTCATCGTGACTCAAACCACCATCAATCACATTACCAATACTCTCAAATGACATAGATCAATAATAGGAGTGTAGCATGGAAACTACATGTAATATGATCTAATCATGTCTGTTTCCAATTGGTCATACTTTAGTGAGATCAATCAATAATAATACAGAGTGTAACAAAATAAATACTTTATTTTCTGCAGAAACTGAATGTACATAACAAAATATATCCATTACAAAACAGAGCATACACAAATATAATGTAACCATAATGAACAAACTCCCACTGAAACTAAATAATCTCAAATAATGTGACACCCATATGAGCAGTGTGCTCATGAAAAACTTTCGGTATCACAGCCTTAGTGAGCGGATCCGCAATCATGGAGTTCGTTCCAATATGCTCTATGGATATCTGTACTCTCTCCCTCACAGCCAGAAACTTTATCCCAATGTGTCTCGATCGAGAAGAGCTTCTGTTGTTGTTGGAGAATAAAACCGCTGAGTTATTATCACAGTATAACTTTAATGGCTTTTCAATGCCATTCACAATGCGCAGCCCTGTGACAAAGTTCCTCAGCCAGATTGCCTGATTGGATGCCTCATAACTTGCTACAAATTCTGCTTCCATGGTGGAGGTAGCTACTAGAGTTTGTTTCACACTCTTCCAAGAAATAGCACCACCAGCCAAGAGATATATGTAGCCTGATGTGGATTTTCGACTGTCTTGACATCCCGCGAAATCAGAATCAGTATACCCAATGATCTCAAGCTGATCTGATCGCCTGTATGTGAGCATATGTCCCTTAGTTCTCTGAAGATACCTCAAGACTCTTTTGGCTGCTTTCCAATGATCCATTCCTGGATTGCTGAGATATCGTCCTAACATGCCAACTATGAATGAAATATCTGGACGAGTGCAAACTTGAGCATACATCAGACTCCCAACTGCTGACGCATAAGGAATCTTCTGCATCTCCTGAATCTCAAGTTCACCCTTTGGACACTGATCAAGACTGAATTTATCTCCTTTAGCAACTGGGGTATCAATTGGTCTACTATTGTGCATACTAAATCTCTTGAGCACTTTCTCAATATAGCCCTTTTGTGATAATCCAAGAATACCTCGAGTACGGCCTCGATGTATTTGAATCCCTAATACAAAAGAAGCTTCACCTAAATCTTTCATCTCAAAGTGTTTTGAGAGAAAGACTTTGGTCTCGTGCAGCAAGTCCTTACAGTTAGTAGCAAGCAATATGTCATCCACATATAAGACCAAAAAGATAAACCTACTCCCACTGAACTTGTGATACACACAATCTTCCACAGCATTTGTCTCAAAACCAAAAGAGACAACTACTTCATGGAACTTGAAGTACCACTGACGAGAAGCTTGTTTGAGTCCATAAATGGATTTCTTTAATCTGCATACCAGTCGCTTTGGGTCTCCAGACACAAAGTTTTCTGGCTGCACCATATAGATGGTTTCATCAATGTCTCCATTGAGAAACGCAGTCTTCACATCCATTTGATGAAGCTCAAGATCAAAATGAGCAACTAGAGCCATGATTGTCCTAAAAGAGTCCTTCGATGAAACCGGAGAGAAGGTCTCTTTATAGTCAATCCCCTCTTTTTGAGTGAAGCCTTTAGCTACAAGACGTGCCTTATATCTTTCCACATTACCTTTAGAATCCCTCTTGGTTTTAAATATCCATTTGCAACCAATGGATTTCTTTCCTTCAGGTAATGGAACAAGATCCCAAACTTGATTGTCTTGCATAGATTTATATTCTTCGCTCATTGCCTCAATCCACTTATGAGAGTTGGAATCCTGCATGGCATGATGAATGCTGATAGGATCATCTTCCACCATGTCTACAGTGTCCTCATGTTCCTGAAGATATACTACATAATCATCTGGAATAGCATTCTTCTCTCTCTAGTGGACCTCCTTAAAGGCACAAGTTCTAGCTCAAATTCTTGAGGTTGTTGAGCTTGTTCTTGAGGAAGAACAACTTCTTCATCCTGATGGGGAAGTTGATCAACATTGTCTTGTATTGGATCGGAATTGCTTCTGGAATATTAACAAGTCTAGGAACCTGAACAGTCCCAGGAGCAACAATAGGAATCGACACTGAGTGGTCCTGACTCGATCCCTCCTCAAAGACAATGTTTCTAACCTTATTTCTCCCCCCAAACTCAACATCCTCAAAGAATGTTGCAATTCCCGTCTCAAAAATAGATCTGGAAGTAGGATTATAGAACTTAAAACCCCGAGATCGCTCAGAATAACCAAAAAAGTAGCTACTAACAGTTTTGGAGTCCAATTTTGTTTCATTAGGCTTATAAGGCCTAGCCTCAGCAGGACATCCCCAAACATGAAGGTGCTTTAGACTGGGCTTGCGTCCAGTCCAAAGCTCATAAGGTGTTTTTGTAGCTGCTTTAGTTGGTACTCTGTTAAGAAGATAGACTGTTGTTTTTAATGCTTCTCCCCACAGAGACTCAGGTAAAGAAGAATGACTAATCATACTTCTAACCATATCCATAAGAGTCCTGTTATGTCTCTCAGATACACCATTCATACTGGGTGTACCAGGCATTGTGTATTGAGGGACTATACCACAGTCCTGTAGGAAAATAGCAAATGGCCCTGGACGTTGTTCACCTGAACCGTCATATCTGCCATAGTACTCACCTCCACGGTCAGATCTAACATATTTAATCTTCTTTCCAAGTTGATTTTCAACTTCGGCCTTATAAGATTTGAAAACGTCCAGAGACTTAGATTTCTCATGAATAAGATATAGGTACCCGTAACGTGAGTAATCGTCTACGAATGATATAAAGTATCTTTGGCCATTCCTTGTTGCTGTAGGGAATGGACCGCAGATGTCCGTATGTATCAATTCTAAGACGTTCGATGATCTGTTGGCACCTAATCTCTTTTGTTTAGTCTGTTTACCTTTAATACACTCAACACAGGAGTCCAAATCTGTGTAATCAAGTGTATTTATGATACCATCTGACACAAGACGCTCTATTCTAGATTTGGATATGTGACCCAAACGTCTGTGCCATAGAGCAGCTGAGTTATCCATATTCAGCTTCCTTTTGGTACCTATAGTACTAACTTGCATGGTCTCATTATAAGAGGCATCGATATCTAACATATATAGATTATGAAGTGCATACAAGAAACCAGTACCTAAAATTTTTGAATCCATAGATAAAGTAACTTTATTGTTTCCAAATGAACAAGTAAAACCAGATTTGTCCAAATGGGAAACAGAAATTAAATTCCGCCTAAAAGACGGAATAACAAAAGTATCTACTAGATCCAAAAAATTTCCAGTTCTTAAATGCAATCTAAAATGTCCTATCGCCTCTACTTCTACCGGTTCGCCATTTCCCACATAGACGTATCTTTCACCGTCAGTTGGCTTTCGGTAGCTCAGGCAACCCTGCAATGAAACACTTATGTGACTAGTAGCACCAGAATCTATCCACCAAGTGTTTCTAGGTACCGAAGTTAAATTAACTTCAGAACAGACTAAAACCAAATATTTTTCCTTATCAGCAGTCTTATTATCAATATTTTCATTCATAGGGACAAAGTTGGGATTACACGGCATGCTAGCTGAATTCAGAGAAAATAAATAATAAATAAATGACATAAGCTCACAATCCACAAAAAATTGAAACAAATCACAGAAGTAGAGTTTAAATATTGGAAACAAGATACCGGACGCAACATTAATATTCTCATCTTTGGACATAAAATATTAACTGTAATTGGTATCTCAACGCAGTAATCAAATATTGACAATTCAGTCCTGTCAAATAATAAACCTTCCTTTGGGCCGATTTATTATCCACATGGATGAACACATAATAATTATCACATATTTATTACCGCAATGTATTCTCAATTCAGCCAGATAGCAACCTTCCTTTGGGCCGGTATACTACCCGCAATGAATTTTAATACACCTGTCTAATACCCAAATAAAGTAATCTACACAATGGAGGTCACTTTGGCGACATATTGCTTCAACCAATTTATCCGAAAATATTAGACACAATCAGGACTAAAATTCCAAAATTTAAACTCAATTGAATTAAATTTTAAATTGAAATTTTAAAATTAAATGATTTTTTTATTTACGATTTAATCGAATATCAAATCAAAATTTCATAAAGATTTAATCAATTTATTAAAATCCTTAACTGTGTTCTTCTAAACCAAAACGAAGAACAACATCACTGTTCACGAAACAATGTTCACGAAAACACTGTTCACCAAAACACTGTTAACCAAAAAACACTGTTCGCAAAAACACTTTTCACAGAAAACACTGTTCACCGAAAACACTGTTCACGAAAAACACTGTTCGCACGAACGCAGTTAACGAAAAACACTGTTCACGAAAAACGCAGTTAACTAATTAAAACGAAAAAACAATTATGTGAACAGTATTAATTACACAGTTAATTAATTAATTACATAATTCAAAAAACAGTCAACGAAACAATTACAGTTTTTTTTTAATCTTTAATTAATTAATTTACATAATTAATTAACCAAAAATTAATTAATTCCAGAAAAAATCACAAACCAAAATTCAAGTCCAGAAATTCGATTTTTTCAGAATTAATTAAATAATCTCAGTAATTTAATCCAAAAACAAATCAAACCAAAATTGATTTCAGATTACCAAATTCGATTCCAAATTAATTCTAGAAAATTACAATCACCGAATTAATTTTCTAGAATCAAAACAAAAAATAATTTAATCGAAAAATCTAGCAACCTAGCACAAGCTCTGATACCAATTGAAAGGGGAAGAAAATCTGATTCCCCTAAAACATAAAATATGCATAGATCACTAGATTATTCAAATTAAATTGCAAAAGGGTAAATTGCGTACCTGACATCATCGTATGTTGAAGCTGAAGACGATTATGGAGTTTGTCGCCTTCCAGGGGATACACACTTTAAGTTTAGCGGAAGCACTACTGAAGGAATGCAATGTTCTCTTAAAATTGTTATGTTCCCCTGGAGACCACGACCCCTTATTTATAACTGATGATGATAGTTTCTATTTTGGTCCTTCAACAAAATAGAAACTCTTATCGGTCTCTACACTTATAATCCTATTACGAGTAGGACACCTCAATAATCAACAATCCTTATTTGATCATAACTTTAATTTGACTATTTTAATTTGACTGCAATACATATTTAATATTTAAATATATTTAGCCCACACTTATGATTAATTAGAGGATTAATTTTAACAATTTAAAATTAATTCTAACACTTAATCCTTGATTTCAAATTCATTTTCTTTGAATTCTTGACTTACTTTTATTTTTCATTTTTCATTTTTTTTTTAATCTTGGCTTGGCAGATGAACAAGGCTACTATAATTGAGGATGCTATTACATACATTCAACAGCTGCAGAGCGACGTGGAGCTTCTAAAAGACCAGATTCTTCAAATGGATGCATCATCAGAAGAGGCAATCAATACAATGAATGATGAAATTGATGCTGAAGAGGAAATGAAACAATTTGGAATAACGGTTCGATTAAAAGAATTTTAGAATTTGGCTTTTTAATTACTGGGTTTTATAAAAAAAATAGTGTTGAGAACTGCTATAAATATTGAACTTGTTTGTAGGAAGATGTTAAGGTGACTTACATTGATGGGAATAAGCTATGGATTAAGATAATTTTGGGGAAGAAAAGAGGCAGATTCAGTAAATTAATTGAAAACATGACTTATGTTGGTTTTGAACTTAGTGACACTAATGTTACTACCTTCAAAGGAGCTATTCTTGTTTCATCCTGTGTTGAGGTAAAAGACAGAAGAAGCTTTTGCTGTAACATTTCCTCTGTACTTTTATGTACCTGTTTTTCTACAGTTAGAGCGTCTAGAATAAGCAAAATGTACCCTTATAAGCTTTTTTTTCTTTAGTTCTGATAAGCTAAGAATGTATTCTTTTTCAGGGTACTTATGGTGATATCCTCACAGTTCAGCATACCAAGGACCTTCTGCTAGACATTGTCAGCAGAATATAGAAGACCACTTTTTTAAGTGCATTTCATCACACTTGATAATTCATAAATTTTGGAAGAGAACAGAAAATTGATTTATATATAATGATTGTCTTGGATTAATTGATACATTAACATTAATATACCTCAAGCTGCAGTTCTTTTAGTAATATCTCAATCTCAGACATTGTTCTTTTATTATCAAGTGTGCTAATTAGCTTTGATGCTAGAAAAAAAAATTGCTGGCGGTAGCTTTGATCGGATTTCTAATTTCTTGGTGTTGTTAAAAACCTATAATCTATACCTATTGTATCTAAAATTATACCATTCTGAGCACTAGCGTTCTGCAGATGGACCATAAGCTAAATTGCAAAACGATGCAGTTCCATAAAGGAATAAGTGCAATTAACTTCACTAGTTCCCTAAATTCTTGCTGATTGCTTAAATTATGCCACCTAAATAATGTCCAATTAGTTTCCTCTTTTCAGTTGAAAAAAAAAAAAGACTTTCCTTTTGAAATTCAGCAAAATATTTGAAGATAATTAAACAGACACAATAATTAAAAATCTACTATCAGTTAAAAGAAATCCAAAAGTCTATCATTTGATTCCACAAATGTATCCCCTCAGTTTCCATTGCTTTACAAACCCCCCCTTATATAGAATCTATGCACTTTACTCCATGTTTTTCCTTTTCAAGTTCGAATTAAAGAAAGAAAAAGAGAACCCCCAAAAAAAGAGAAAGAAATCAAAAGATTGGAAAATTCCATTTGAACTGAACATTGTTGTCTTTCATCTCTCAACTGCAAAACCCTTTGTCCTTCCAAAATTCTCCAATAAGGCTCCTGCATTTCAAATTATTTCTCAATTAATCATATAAAAACCAATATAAAAAAAAAACGACAACAATCTTGAATTAAATTGCTAATTCACGACTGAGAACCGAAGAATGAAAAAGCTTTCGTTCTTGATTTTCCCAGCAACCAAACAGATTAAAAGAAGAGAGAGAACAGAGCAGTAAACAAAGAAACTCAACTATTACTTGACTAAACAAACAAAAAATGAAAACCCACTAAATCTTATCAAAAACAAAGCCAACCCAAACAAAACTAATCACAAATCAAGACTTAAAAGAAAAAGAGAAAGATAGAGAGAAAGCGTACCTTGAGGCTTGCAAACAGGAGGATCTTCAAATAAAGAACGAGAAAGTTGCTTATGAGCAAGACCAATATCAAACAAGATCAAACCAGAAGATGGATCACTCACAATAATCCCTTTAACTGGAAGCCAAAGAAAAAGCTCTTCTTGGGAAAGACCTTCAAGTCCTATAAGCCCACCATAACTAAGATTAGCTCTAACAACACTATCAAAATATACTCTGGTCTCATATCTGGCCATACAAGGACCATGTAGCTCCACCTCCAGCCGGCCATTCTGATCAAGATTGTAGGATTTAACATTATTCGGAAATAGACCACCAGGAAGGCCTTGGCTTTGAAGGAGACTTTGTAAAGAGGAGGAGGAGGAGGTGGAGAAAGGGAGAAGATAGAGAAAGAGGAGGAGGAAAATAGATTGAGGTGTCAGAGACATTGTTAAGGTTAAGGTCTAGAAAGAGGGATCTGACTCTCTTAAAACATAGAAATGGTATAAACTGTGTGAGTCTTAAGTGACTCAAAGTCACCTGTGATGATTAATGCCTTTCTTATTCCATACGGTGCGTTTTGTGTTTGTGCAGTATTGAAGAGCTGCCTCGTGTGGTTCTCCTGTGCACGGGTCTAGGGTTGATATAAATACCTTTGTTAGTTGTGTGCTGTGTAATTTTTCTCTCTCTCGGCCGTCAGTGCGTTCTAGAGTATTCTTTTGTTTTTCCTTCTCTGGTTTTTTTCTCTGTACTGAGCTTTGATTTCTTGATCTGTTTTGCGAGTCTGTTTCTCTGTGATTTCATTAGAGAGGTGAGCTTAACAGTTTGTAAACCGAGAGAGAGAGAGCGAGGGTTGATCTGAGACTTTGGCTTGTAACAGTTTCTGCCGATTCTAAGTTTCTAAGGGATTGACTGAGGGGTTTTGTCTCCTCGCCTTGGATGTAGCCTTTACTGTGTGTAAAGGTGAACCAAGTAAAACGACTCTGTTTGTTTGATTGGTTTGATGCTTGATTGTGTTCTGGAGTGTGGCGATTTCTGTTAGGGCTTCGATTTTAACTCTTATTTCGTCACAAGTGGTATCAGAGCCTTCATCAGAAGAAGATCGAACAGGTGGTCTCTTTTCTTTCTGTTAAATTTTTTCTTTGATTTCTTGTTTATCTGTTTTAGGGTTACTGTTTGGTTAAGAGTGCCTGTTTCTTAAAAGATCGAGTTTCTTTCTTTGTTTTCTGTTTAGATCTGGTACTGTTGTTGTTTGTTTTTTTTGTAACAGGAAAGATCGATCAAAAAGGAAGTGAACTGAGGCTCTCTTGGAAAAACCCTAAGTTTGTGAAGCATGTCTTTTGCCAAGATAAACGTAGAAAAATTCGATGGTAAAGCCGATTTTACCATCTGGAAAGAAAAAATGACCGCGATCCTGGTACAACAGAAGTGCAAAAGAGCACTTAGTGGCATCGAATCATTGCCTGAGACTCTCAGTGCGGATGATAAGCAAGATATGATGGATCTTGCGTACAGTACAATAGTACTTAACCTTTCTGATGCAGTGCTCAGAAAGGTTAGAGGTATACAGACTGCTCCTGAACTCTGGAATAAATTGAACTCTTTATATTTGGTTAAATCTGTGTCTAGAACTGCCTATTTGAAAGAACAGTTGTTTAGCTTTAAAATGGACCCTTTAAAATCTGTTGATGATAACTGTGACAATTTTCAAAAACTTGTGCTAGAGCTAGCTGACAATGGTGAAGAGTTAAGTAATGAAAACCAGTCTATAATATTACTTAACTCTATACCAGAAAACTTTCAGAATGTTAAAGATGCTTTAAAGTATGGTAGAACTACTATAGAAGTTGAGGATATTACGAATGCCTTGAAGCTTAGGGAATTGGAAATGAAAAACACTGAAAAGAATGGTAAGTCAGAAGGTCTAGTAATTAAAGAGAAAATGAAAATCAAAAAGAAAAAGGATAGGTTCAAAACTGGAAATGGTAAGCCTAGCCAAACTAATAACAGTACTCAATCTAGTAATGTAACTAGTCAAAATAACAACAATAGTTCTAAGTTTGAGAGAACTTGTTATTATTGTAAAAAGAAAGGTCACATTAGAAGATTTTGCAGGAAAAGGTTAGAAAAGTTAGGGCAGAGTAGTGGTGAGGTTGGAGCAGTCAATACATCATCTCAAGATGATGATATTGAAGCTCTAACTATAACTAGTACAAAAAATACTGAAGTCTGGATACTAGATTCAGCTTGTTCATATCATATGACCCCTAACAGGGATTGGTTCTCCAGTTATAATAGTTTAACTGGTTCCAATGTTCTAATGGGCAATAATTCTTCCTGTAATGTCATTGGTATAGGTACTGTGAGGCTACTGTTAGATGATGGGAGGCAAATAGAACTAGGTCAGGTTAGGCACATTCCAGACCTTAGGAGAAATCTCATTTCCTTAGGGTTCCTAGAAGAAAAAGGTCTATATCATACTGCAAAAGATGGGGTTCTGAGAGTATTCAAAGGGGACAAATGTATGTTAACTGGTCATAGAGTAAATAGATTATATCACTTAGATGGCAGAGTTGCTACTGGCACTATTAATGCTACTGTGTCAGCAACAAGTGACACAGTTCTTTGGCATAAAAGGTTAGGTCATATAGGGTTTAAAGCCTTAGAACACCTAAGTAGGAAGGGAAATCTGGAAATCACACAGTTTGTGAAACCAGATTCCTGTGAAGGTTGTATTTTAGGTAAATCACACAAACACAGCTTCACATCATCAAGCTACAGAGCTAAAGAGTGTTTGGAATATGTACACAGTGATTTGTGGGGTTCTACCTATGTTCCCATGTCTTTGTCAGGTTCACAGTACTTTGTAACATTCATAGATGATTTTTCTAGGAAAGTATGGATCTATTTCCTAAAGAATAAACATGAAGTGTTTAAAACTTTCTGTGAGTGGAAGCTTTTAGTTGAAAACTTAAAGGATAAAAAGATTAAAGTACTTAGGACTGACAATGGGCTTGAATTTGTAAATCAACAGTTCAATGACTTCTGTAAAACAAATGGGATCCTTAGACATAGGACATGTACCTATACTCCACAGCAAAATGGAGTAGCTGAAAGGTACAATAGGACCATTTTAAATAAGGTCAGATGCATGCTTGTTGAATCAAGCTTAAGTACCAAATTTTGGGCTGAGGCAGCACATACTGCCTGCTACTTAATCAATAGATCCCCAACATCTGTTCTGAGTTTGAAATGTCCTAATGAGGCTTGGAGTAATAAACCTATAACCTACACACACTTGAAGGTATTTGGATGTATAGCTTATATTCATGATACACAAAGCAAACTTGATCCTAGAGCTAAGAAATGTATATTTTTAGGTTATCCCAGTGGGATCAAGGGGTATAAAGTATGGTTACCAAAGGAGAATAAGGTTGCTGTTAGTAGAAATGTTACATTCAATGAATTACTGTTTCCTAGTACTAACATGCAGGAGTTCAAATCTGAGGTACAATTAGAGAAGTCTCAAATTGAGGTGGAGCTAGATAGGTTTGTCCAAACTGATCAAAATCCACCTCAAGTAATTAATGCAGGTGCAGGGATGGATATACAGGCACATGACAGATTAGATGAATCTGATCAAGAAGAGGAACAACCTGAACAGGTTCCTGAGCCTGAACTGGATAACTACCAGTTAGCAAGAGATAGACAGAGGAGACAGACCAGAAGACCAGTCAGGTTTGAGGATTACTCTTACAATGTTGTTAATTCTGAACTAACCTCCTTTGCTCTAGTTACTGCAGCTGCTGTTGAAGAAGATGAACCTCTTGATTACAAAGGTGCAAAGCAGAGTATATACTGGGATAAGTGGAAAAGGGCAATGGAAGAAGAAATGTCTTCCCTTAGGAAAAATCAAACCTGGAAATTAGTACCTAAACCATTTGACAGAAAGATCATTAAATGTAAGTGGATCTTTAAGAGAAAACCACCTATTCCTGGTCTTGAGAAGGAAAGATTCAAGGCCAGGTTAGTTGCTAAGGGTTTCTCTCAAAGAGAAGGTATTGATTACAATGAGGTATTTAGTCCTGTTGTGAAACATGTTTCCATTAGACTGCTATTAACAATTACTGCTTTGCTTGACCTTGAGCTTGAACAGTTGGATGTTAAAACTGCCTTTCTCCATGGTAATCTGGAGGAAGAGCTGTATATGTCACAGCCTGAGGGTTTTATTGAAAAAGGTAAGGAAAACCATGTGTGTTTGCTATTAAAATCCTTGTATGGTCTTAAACAGTCCCCTAGGCAGTGGTATAGAAGATTTGATGATTTTATGCTTAGTCATAATTTTAAAAGAAGTAGTTTTGATCCTTGTGTGTACTATTCTGTTGTGTCTGAAAATGTGTATGTATACTTGCTTCTCTATGTTGATGACATGTTAATTGCATGCAAAAATATGAATGAGATAGTTAAATTAAAAGGTATGCTTAATACTGAATTTGACATGAAGGATCTTGGTCCTGCTAAAAAGATATTAGGCATGAACATAGAGAGAAATAGAAATAAAGGCACACTGTTTTTAAATCAAAAAGACTATATACTGAAATTCCTAGAAACTTTTGATTTAAATAAGGGAAAAATTGTTTCTACTCCTATTGGTGCTCATTTTAAGTTGTGCTCAACCATTAAACCTTTGAACTTGACTGAATCAAGCTACATGTCAAGTGTCCCATATCAGAATGTGGTAGGTAGTCTTATGTATGCTATGGTCTGCACACGACCTGATTTAGCCTATGGGGTGAGCCTGGTTAGTAGATTCATGTCTAACCCTTGTAAAGAACACTGGTCAGCTGTTAAATGGTTGTCTAGGTATCTTAAAGGGTCAAGTAATGTTGGTTTGCTGTTTAAAAAGACTGACTGTAATGTGTATGATATTGCTGGATTCTGTGATTCTGATTTTGCAGCAGATCTTGATAAAAGAAGATCTTTGTCTGGCTACTGTTTTACCTTTGCTAATAATGTTGTAAGTTGGAAAAGCAGCTTGCAGCATATTGTAGCTTTATCTACAACTGAAGCTGAGTACATTGCCTTGACTGAGGCAATTAAAGAAGCCATTTGGCTAAAAGGTATAGTTGCAGAATTGGGTCTTCTGAATGGTAAGGTTTATGTGTTTTGTGATTCTCAAAGTGCCATACATTTGAGCAGAAATAATATGTTTCATGAAAGAACAAAGCATATAGATGTCAGGTTGCATTTTATAAGAAATATAATTGCAAAAGGTGAGGTAAGTGTTGAAAAAATTCATACTGATATTAATCCAGCTGATGTTATGACTAAACCTGTTTCTGTTTCAAAATTTCAGGATGCCTTGGGTATGCTTGGGGTTTTGAAAGCTTAAAAATTATGTTTCTAATGGTGATTACCCGTGAAGAGGCAAATTTCCTGATGGCATTCCCTTTTGGAGACTTGGAGTCAAGGTGGAGATTGTGTGAGTCTTAAGTGACTCAAAGTCACCTGTGATGATTAATGCCTTTCTTATTCCATATGGTGCGTTTTGTGTTTGTGCAGTATTGAAGAGCTGCCTCGTGTGGTTCTCCTGTGCACGGGTCTAGGGTTGATATAAATACCTTTGTTAGTTGTGTGCTGTGTAATTTTTCTCTCTCTCGGCCGTCAGTGCGTTCTAGAGTATTCTTTTGTTTTTCCTTCTCTGGTTTTTTTCTCTGTACTGAGCTTTGATTTCTTGATCTGTTTTGCGAGTCTGTTTCTCTGTGATTTCATTAGAGAGGTGAGCTTAACAGTTTGTAAACCGAGAGAGAGAGAGCGAGGGTTGATCTGAGACTTTGGCTTGTAACAGTTTCTGCCGATTCTAAGTTTCTAAGGGATTGACTGAGGGGTTTTGTCTCCTCGCCTTGGATGTAGCCTTTACTGTGTGTAAAGGTGAACCAAGTAAAACGACTCTGTTTGTTTGATTGGTTTGATGCTTGATTGTGTTCTGGAGTGTGGCGATTTCTGTTAGGGCTTCGATTTTAACTCTTATTTCGTCACATAAACGTTTGTTTGGGGAGTTTTAAGGTACTTATCATATGAAATCACTTTCTTTATTTAAAAACAAACGATAAAATAAAATAAAATTTGTCTACTTTGCCTCGGGGACTGAGTTTTGACGATGAAGAACAGTGGGGCCTAATCAGATAGTCCAAATTATTTGCTGGCAAAGTTTATTTATTTACCAAAATATCTTTTTTTTAAGCTATTATTTGAAATTTTTTAATTAAATTTACTTACATGGCCTTCATTCAAATGATGAATTTATGGCTATTATAAGACAAAAAAAAAACAACAATATGATTTTGTTCCAATTATATCACGATTCATGCGTGAATTACTTATCGTTTTATTGAATTAAAAAGTATTTTATATAATATTGTATTATTATTATTATTATTAGTTACATTATGAACTATATTTTATTTTCTTATATGATTTTGTTTAAGTATATTACCATTTATGGTATACATATTATTTATAATTTTATTAACATTAAATTAAAATATTTATTTAAAATCTACATTTTCAAATTTATTGTTTTAATTTTAAAGATAATTTTAATGTAATCTTCTACAATTATGATATATATATTTATTATATCAACTACTTGATGACATTTTATTATAACAAGATGTTTTTATTTTAAAAAATAATTTTACTTGATGATATTTTATTATAACAAGATGTTTGTATTTTAAAAAATGACTTTAATTTGTAATATATATATATATATATTACAAATGAGAATGGAGATATTTAGAAATTAAAATCTCAATTGGAGCAACGCATACTCTAATCATCAAGCCATTATAATTTAATTAGTACATATTAAGTACTCATATAAATTTTTAATTAAATTATTATTGTTCTTACTATATATATACATATAGACTATCGAAGCCTAAATGCTAATTAATGAACACTTTATATATATTTTTTATTTAACCGCTAATTAATGAGTTTAAGTTATAAATGCAATGCTTAATTATTTTAAATTTATTAAAATTTATTTAAATATTTTTTATAAATATATTAAAACATAATCTAGCGATATGAGTAATAAATTGAGATCGATTTTTTCTCTTTCTACTATAATATTTTAAAAAAATTATATGATGTATTAAAATTTAAATTTGTAGCAGGGAGAAATTTCTTTTGATTTTTGAGGAACATTAAAAAAATTTTAAAAATATTTGGGGGTTAAACTTCGTAAATGTTACAAAAAAATTTCAATGGTATAGTTTTTACATATTTTAAGGGTTTTTTTCCAAAATGTTGTGAGAAAAAAGAAATATAAGATGGTAAGATTAAACGCAAAATCTTTGTTTATATGCTCCCATTCCCATCCATTACGAAGTTTATCGAAGGGTAAATCGGAGAACAAGGACGAGATCCAACGAAGGATAAAATTGGTAATTTAGTAATTTTAGAAGAAGAAAGGATCCAAACACTTGTCAGACGCTCAGCAATCATAAATCATCAGCATAAAAACAATTTGTTGTTTCACCATCACCCCGGTGATAATTACAATGATTTTCTTATTGTTTTTTTAAAACTATTTTCAATTTCAAATGATAAGAATATTTAAATATTTAAATGTATATTTATCAAGCAAGACAAAATTTGCACATTTATTGATCTTTTTACACCTTTTGGTGCATGTTTTTGACAAATTCTTTGAAAAGAAAAAAAGAGAAATTCTTTGTTTTTAAAAAGTATATATATATATATATGTATTTTTGCAAAGTACACATTAAATTAATATTAATATTAACATTGCTTAAAAAAATTATTAATATTAACATAATATACCAAAATGATATAAATAAATTCATTAAAAAAATTGGTAGAAACGGAAATATTGAATATAGATGGCAATAATTCGTTGGTTGGGATATGGATGAACAAAATGGTGAACGTAATTATAACATGAGCAAACCACTTCCCTTTAATACTTTTTCTACCTCTCTAATGATATGCATTGATTAAATGTCTTCTGTCCTTTTTTGACCTGACCCTACCCTACCCTTTTTCGCTTTCTATTTTTCTCCCATAAATTGGCTTTGCAGATTTATCGTGGATTAATTATTTAAACCCAATTTGCATACTGTATCAAACTTCATAACCTTCAATTTTCATTTAATTTTTTTATTTCAACCAAACTAGCTGCTAAATTCAAGCTCAAAAAAAAAAAAAAAACTAGCTGCTAAGTAGCTGTTATTTCAATTTGATATGTAATGATTAAGCTTTTCTCTTGAATACAGACTTTTTAATTTTGTAGAAAGTTAAGAGTGCAAGAAAAAAAAAAGAAAAAAAGACAGAGGTGATGTTGATGCATTATAAGTGAGAGCACACACTCTAAAATAGTGACCTAGTCACCACTTATTCTTAATATTATTAGAACAATTCTCATTCATGCCAAATTGATTACTCATAATCTGGAGTGTCATTACATTTCAATTCTCATTTCTCAACAGCAATCAACATTCATAATTGAACAAATTCCCACATGCAAACTTTTGGAATTTGAAAATGAAATCACCAATTAATTCTTCAAATACATGTACAATTATTTTATTAATCCTGGATTAATTACCAAAAGCAATTTCAGATATTTCTACAATTAAGCAAACCATGATTCCTCAACATACTCAACTTGTTGCTGATTTTGCCTTTGAATTTGATAGCCATAGATGGCATCTCTACCATCTCTTCTTTCTCCATATGGAGGGCGGAGGTAAGGAGATCCTGGAGGGCAATAAATCTCCCTTTGTTGGAGTCTAAAAACTCTCATAGGATGAGCTTGTGCTCATCGGACTTGCAGATGTGGGAGCGCATCCCTCCCTCAATTCTCTTATCTAATTTATCTGCTGCACGATGAAGGAGACGACGTTTATTTATTTATTTTTTTCAATTGCCTTGGCTAAAACAATGACGTTTCAGCCAAGGCAATTAAAAAAAATAAATGTCAGAACTTACATAAGCGAGCAAAAGCAGAGAAAGAAAGGAGAGGGAGGAGAGACCAAGAGAGGAACAGGAGCAGCCGACCACTATCCACCGAGCAAGCCGTCGTAGGGAGGAGAGGCGCCGGAGTCCGTCGACGGCAAGAGGTAGGTTATCTTTTTTTAAAAATTTTTTTTTTAAATTATTACATATTTTAGGTATTTTTAGAAATAATAATTTAAGTTTAGATTTTTTTAAAAAATACCAAATTAATTTTTAATTTGTTGTTGTTATGTTGTGTTATTTAATTTATTGATTTTAATTTATTAGTTTGATTTTATTTGAATGTTTATTAAAAATTTATTAGTTTAGGGATTTGATTAGTATTTTTTTAAAATTAGTTTTTATTTAATTTTTTTAAAGTTATATTATTTAATGTGTTGATTTTAATTTATTAGTTTGATTTTATTAGGTGAATAAATTTGAATGTTTATTAAAAATTAAGGTTTAGGTATGTGATTTGTATATTTTTGAAATTAGTTTTTTTAAGTTGTATTGTTTAATTTGTTGATTTTAATTTATTAGTTTGATTTTATTGGGTGAATAAATTTGAATATTTTTTAAAATGTGGGGTTTAGGTATGTGATTTGTATATTTTTGAAATTAATTTTTTTTAATTTTTTTTTAAAGATGTATTGTTTAATTTGTTAATTGTAATTTAGTAGTTTGATTTTATTGGATGAATAAATTTGAATGTTTATTAAAATGTGGGGTTTAGGTATGTGATTTATATATTTTTAAAATTAGTTTTTTTTTTTAGTTGTATTGTTTGATTTGTTGAATTTAATTTTGTAGTTTGATTTTATTAGGTGAATAAATTTGAATATTTATTAAAAATTGGGGTTTAAGTATGTGATTTGTATATTTTTGAAATTAACTTTTTTAAGTTGTATTGTTTAATTTGTTGATTTTAATTTATTAGTTTGATTTTATTGGGTGAATAAATTTGAATATTTATTAAAATGTGAGATTTAGGTATGTGATTTGTATATTTTTGAAATTATTTTTTTTAATTTTTTTAAAGTTGTATTGCTTAATTTGTTAATTTTAATTTAGTAGTTTGATTTTATTGGGTGAATAAATTTAAATGTTTATTAAAAATTGGGGTTTAGGTATGTGATTTGTATATTTTGAAATTAATTTTTTTTAAGTTGTATTGTTTAATTTATTTTTAATTTATTAGTTTAATTTTTTGGGCGAATAAATTTAAATATTTATTAAAAATTGGATAATAATTCAGGGTAATAATTTTAAAATTCTTGAAATAGATATGGATAAATTTTTTATCAAGACTAAGAGAGTACGGGGTAAATCATCAAATATTCCTATCTTAGAGCAGACATTAAGTAGTCAAGCAAGTGGTGGAGGGGAATCTAGTGATAGAAAATGGAGTTAGGAGTTTACTTTCGAGGATATTATTGGTGATCCGGTATTGCGTAAACCAATTGATAATTATGATGTTGAAATTTGGGATGATGTTAGGAGATAATATTTAGCCAAATGACCTTGTCAATCTTATGGACATAATTTTTCACAAAGAGAATTTAAAAAAATTAAAAGGAGTTTTAGAGATGTTTAGTTCTCTAAATATGAGTGGCTGGAATATAGCATGTCAAAGGATGCAACCTTTTTATTTTTGGTATTATCTTTTTAGCTCGAATAGAGGAGCTAAGCATGGAGATAATGTATTCACAACCATTGGTGTCAATAATTAAAAAAAGACATTAGAAAATTTTAATTAACATATTGGCGGGCTAAATAGTCTACACAATAATGCAAGAGTGCAATATTTTAGCTTCAAAAATCAGAGACAAAGTGTGTCTCATATGTTATCTAATCTCAGCCAAGAGCAGGAGGCTTTTTACCGGACTCATTTGACTGCTATTGTTGATGTTATTCGTTTTCTTCTATTACATTAATTGACTTTTCGAGGACATGATGAGTCGAAAATATCACTGAACAGGAGTAATTTTCTTGGACTTCTTGATTGGTACAGTGAACACAATATTGATGTGGGAAAAATAGTTAATTCAAATGCTCCTAAAAATAATCAACTCACTTCTCCATATATCCAAAAGCAAATAGTGAGTGCTTGTGTTTTGAAAATGACACGAGCTATTATTGAGGATATTGAAGATGATTTTTACTCTTTATTAATTGATAAGGCTCGAGATAGTTCAGTGAATGAGCAAATGGTTATGGTATTAAGATATGTTAATAAGTTGGGATAAATGGTTGAACGATTTATTGGAGTTGCACATGTGAGTGATACATCTGCTCTATCTTTAAAAAGTGCACTTGATGATTTCTTTACGAAACATGGGTTATCACTCAGTAGAGTTAGAAGTCAAGATTATGATGGGGCTTCTAATATGCGGGGTGAATTAAATGGGTTAAAGACCTCATTTTAAATGAAGATTTCCAAGTAAGGTATATTCATTGTTTCGTTCATCAACTTCAATTGGTGCTTGTTGCAGCAGCAGAGAGCAATAGATATGTAATTAATTTTTTTTATTATACTTCAATGATTGTGAATATGGTTGGAGCATCATGTAAAAGGAGGGATGCTCTCCGTAAAAAATAATATGATGAAATAGTCCAACATTTGAAAAGTGGTGATACTCAAACTGGAAGAGACTTAAATCAATAAATAATTTTAACTCGACCTGGTGTCACGCATTGGGTTCACATTATAAAATAATTATCCGTCTTCTCTCTATGTGGCCTGCAGTGAAAGAAGTTCTTGAAAACATTGCAGATGATGGTGCTGAAAGAAAAAATCGAGGGACAGTTGTGAGTTTGGTTGATAAAATGGAAAGTTATAAGTTTATTTTCATTACTTTCCTAATGAAAGAAGTTTTAGGAATAACAAACTATTTATCTCAAGTCTTACAAAGAAAGGAACAAAACATTTGCAATGTTGTACATTTGATTGCAACAATTAAAAGACAGTTGTAGAACTTTAGGGAGAATGGATATGATGAATTGTTAGAAATTGTTTATGACTTTTGTATAGATCATGGTGTGACTGTGCTTAATATGGAAGATATTGTTCTAGGTCGTCTGCTTTTCTAAGTGTACTGATCTTTCTATTTCTTATTATCATCACTTTCGAGTTGAAATATTTTGTCAGATACTCTTTTCCTTTCATGAATCATTTTTCTAATACTCAACTATTTATTATGCTATAATCTTATTTTCTTTCATTCATTACTAGGTTATTAATTTTATTGCACAAGAAATGAAGAGTCATTTTTACGAATCAAACACGGATTTACTTTTGTGCATTGATTGTTTTTCTCTTAGAGACTCATTCTCCAATTTCAATCTATCTAGATTACTTTATCTTGCTGAACTATATTCACATGATTTCTCCAATAACGATCAAATGATACTTCAGGATCAACTTAAGACCTTTATTGTTGATGTAAAATAGAATGAAGTTTTCTCTAATTTGCATGATATTTGAGCTCTTGCTCAGAAAATGGTTGAGACAGAATACGACACTGTGTTTCATTTGATATATTTGCTTATTCAGTTGGCGTTAGTATTGCCTGTTGCAACTGTTATTGTTGAGAGAACTTTTTCAGAAATGAATATTATCAAAACGGATTTGCGCAACAAGATGAGAGATAATTTTTTGACTGACTGCTTAGTATGTTATGTAGAGAGAGATATTTTTATAAAAATTAAAAATGAAGCTATATAATTATCGCATCATAGAAATAGTCAATTTAATAGTATAAACTAAATATTAAATTATTATTATATTAAATATTAAAATTTTATTTTAAATTGGTCTATAATTTTTTTTCTTACAAATTTTATTCTTTATCTGTATTTTCCTAATTCTGTCAGTGCTCACCATAATCATCCTCCATGTAATTGCTGGATCTATAGTAGCAGAAAGATCAAAAGCAGCCAGAATTCGAGAATTTACACCATACAGTTACAAGCCTTATTTGATGACAGAGATACGGTTGTGATGCGACTTTCACCTAAGAACCCACCCAACAAGATTTGACGTTTTGTGATTGTAGGATATGAATCAAATTAAGACAATTGCGAAGGAACCAACCTTTTTGCTCGGTGCCATAATGAAAACAAGAAGCAATAGCATGTGCTTTGCCTTTATTAGAGAGAAAGGACAAAGTTTTTCCGAAATTTTAAAAAAAAATTATCATAATATTTTAATAATTTTATTATATATTTATAATAAATTCATTATAAATTAATTATAAAATCTTTATAAATTAATAAAAATATAATATTTTAATAAATATTTTATAAATTATAATATTTTAATAAATATTTTATAAATATAATAAATTTAAAATTATTTTTAATTTTTTTATATATTTTTATCCAAAATCCAAGTTTTCCACGAGTAAGTGATTGATTGAATTAGACACTAGAGCTTATTAAGCTTAGTTTCAAAGTTATTTTCTAAATTGGTTAACGCAAACAAACCACAGTAATGCGACTCAAGAGAATGATTACAAGCCGCTGGTTTATTCCTTCTTTGCAGGTCAACAATTACAGCAGCAGGGAAAATGAAAGGTAGGATAGCTGATGAGATCATTATTAGTCCAATTGATAATCTTGTATCTCTCTAGTTAAATTTGTTAATTAACCTGCCAATTTTATTATTTTGGAAGCTATCCCCTCTCTCACAATTTAAGAAGAAGCTCAACACGTTCCTTTCTTTTACAACGTTTACATGTTAAACAAACAATAAATTTTTTTATCAGACCAATATGTCAAGCCATTTATGGATGTGATTATATAATACACAAGCCATGACAATATCTTAAATCAATCCCAACTAGTAAGAAGGGCCAGGATTCCATTTGGAAGCCAAGTCTGGTTTGACCAGCTTAAAAGGGCACAAATGAAAAAAAAAATCTGGTTTCACTGCTCAGAATTTATTTCACAAACTAAATAACGATACATAAAAAGACCATGATCATGAACTAGGTCAAACCAGTGGCACATGCAATAACATCTTATTGAAGACAGAGAAGCTTGGCCTGCCAGGAAGCGAATTCTGAGGAACAAAGAATTATGATCACAGACCGAAAGGTCTAAATAGTAGTACAACTGAATGTATTATCCATAAGTTGCAAGTCCATCTCTATTTCCACATTCAACACTATTACAGCAACAATTCATGTTCCTCAAGATGAAACCACTAAATATTAAGTATGCATTGACCAGGCTGCTATATAATAAAATAATTCTTAATATCAAGTTAAATCCCCACATGTAATTATCCACCCAATATATGGTTGGGATGATCAGCGCAAGCTCCAAAGAAAAGCCATCCACATTGAAACCAAAATTAGAGACCTGCAAAACAACACTATCAATAGTAGATCTTCAAGTAACTGAACAAAATAATGATTGACAAACGAGAACAGTAAAAATCTGGTGTTCACATGGAGGGAAAAAGAGAGCTACAATTGTGTTAATTGGAGATTCTATAAAAAGGAAACTCATTAGCTAATCAATTCATCATGCCTAAAACAAATATTAAGAAAGCTAGAATCAAACACCAAAATATTGAATAAAGAATCAGATGGTATATTCATACATTCCACTGACTCATCCGGATGTGGAATCTGATGAATTTGCCCCTTGTCTTGGTCTTCTCCGTTCTGGAGGTGGGCCATCTCTCCGTCTCTCATATCTTCTATTCTCATACTTTGAACTATTTCTCTGTTTTGGTTGATAAGTAGGGTAAGTGCAGGGAATTATCTCTCCATTTATGTACTTGTCCCCTGAAAAAAAAGTCCCAAAAGTGCATGAAGCAATCAATATAAATTAACTGATAACGTAGATATGCACAAGGGGAACTAATGCAGAATTCAAGAAAATAAAGAGACCTCCATAATCCTTGTTTTTCACATCTATGTAAGAGTCTGGCAGTACCCAGAGGACCCCTGGTAAACCTGCAGTACATAAACAAACAAATAAATTTCCAGGGAAGCAAGAAAATATATGTAGAAACCTGCATTGAACAAAATGTGGATAGAACATACACTTAACATGTTCACTCACCCTTAAATTTCTCAGAGGTTGCTTCATCAACAGTACATTGGAATCCAGTGTATGTGGTAGTACTAAATGCATACATATTCTTCTTCGCTTCTTCCATGCTGATATAAAAGTAGAGTACAAAATCAAAGGCAATACCAGGTAATATGTTAATGAAGTCTTTCATGTTATTGGACAAAATAGGAAATAAAGAACAAGTTTAACAGTAATTCAGCACAGCATTGATTAAAAAATATAACTATTTTATTTGGGTAACACTCAACTCAACTCAGCCTTAATCCCTAAATTAATTGGGGTCAGCTGTGTGGATACTTCGTTTCCTCTTTAAATGACTTTGCGCTAACTTTATTCAGCTAAATCATCCAAAAAAAATTAAAACTCTACGAAAATAATCCAAATACTCAAAATCTTCTCATACTTTCTTCAATTCAAGAAACCATTAGAAAGAAAATAAGAGCATAGCAATAAAAAAGAAGTTATAATTCAACTTGAAATAAACAAAACCTTCAAGAAATATTCAATTACACATCATTCCAGTAAAAATACAAAGAATTTTCTACCAATTAAACAGGTAATACACCTGATAAATGAAAAAAAAAAAAAAAAGCCCACAACAACACAAAGTAAAGAACCTACCTGCCCAAGACAGTGGCAAGGGTGTTGAGATAAGTATCAATCATCTGCTCCCTAGTAGGTGCGGGGTCCTTGGGAAATTCCATCACAATCAACCAATGATTATAATCACAACCAGGTAACATTATTGTCTCTCTTGTCTCCCCACTGCTGCTCCTCTTTGCCGAATAATCGGAATCCACCGCCGCTCGTGTCATCAACGGCAGTGATTGCAGCCGGACGTTGACACGTCGACCCCATGATTGGGTAGTGGAATTAAAGAATGGATTGAAGGAAGGTTTAAGGTGGGAAAGGGAAGGGGTTAGGGTTTTAGAAGTGAAAAAAGAGAGCGTAAATGTTGCCATTGGATGCAGCACCACTCGAGAGACTGGCTATAGTAAATGGCATTTTGAAAGATAAGGCAGCTAGGAGATATTTTTTTTAAGGCTAAATAATTATGGTGTTACTAAGGTTTTATAAATTATACTAATTAATTTTTGTATATTTTAATATTTAATTTTAATATTTTTATTTTTTAAAAAATTAAATTAATTAGTTCTTTTATCAATATTTTTATCTTAAAATTATTATTCAACTATTTTGATATTATAAAATAATTTATTTGCTCTTTCTTTATATATATTTATTTTTATTATTTATTAAATTTATTTTATTTAAATTTTATTTTATTTATAGATCGTCTATAAAATAATAAAAGATATTATTCATATTATTTAAAATTATTTTTTAGTAATATTTATAAAATTAAAATAAATGATATATATATATTGTCTGCAAAATAATAAAAGATATTATTCGTATTATTTAAAATTATTTTTTAATAATATTTATAAAATTAAAATAAATTATGTGTAAGAAATATAAATAAAATTAAAAATAAACACGACTTAATAAATAAAAAATAAAAATATATATAAAGAAAAAGCAAATAAATCATTTTATAATATCAAAATAGTTGACTAATATTTTTATGATAAAAATATTAATAGAATGACTAAACAGTTTAATTTTTAAAACAGATGATGTAAAAATTAGATGTTAAAAATACAGAGACTGACTAATATAATATACAAAATCTCATAGATTTTATAATTATTTAGCTTTTTTTTAATAGGTAAAATTACAAAATAGTCATAAGAGATTTGCCAAACTTCACATTTGAGTCCTTATTTTCATTTTTTTAATTTCATAATTTTTTAGGTTTTTTTAAATAAAATACAATGTATTTTAATTGTTAATTTTTTTAAAAATGAAAATTTTAAAATGGTAAGTAGACAAAATATCATTTAACTTCAGTAGTTAAAATTATAAAATAAAAAAATTATGTAAAAATTTTAAAAATAAAAACTATCTTGTAATAAAATAATTAAAGCAGATATATGATTTTATTTTTTTAAGAAATATTATTTTAAAGTAAAAAAAACTATTAATTAATTTTTAAAAAATAAAACCATTAAAATGTAATTTGATGGTTAGAAGCGTGTGTTACTCTTGTTTAGATCTCATATTCAACTCGACTTTTAAGTTTTTCATTTTTCATATGTAATTAATTAAAAAAAATTAAAAAATATGATATGTGTGGGAATCTTACCAAACATATCTAGAGATTAATTAAATGACAAATATTTATAAAGAGTATTTACATAAAGTTGTTTTTTTATATAAGAAGAAATGAAGAATGTGCAAATTCACTTTTGAAATATATGCACAAAAATATATTAGTTCCTAAATAAACTTTTAGCATGACCATATAAAATTTCCTCACATGGATTATATTAGGTATATGATATGCTCTAGCTCTAATTTCTCATGTAATAATTGAATATATTTTATTTTAATTAATATATGACATTTGTATTTTGATATCATATTTAATTTTATTAATACGATGTTGTCTTAATTAAAATTTAAGACTTGTCATCAAGATGAAGATCTTAATAATGATATTCAAGTCTTTTATAATTTAATCTAAAATTATTCTTGATCATATAATCATTAAATAGGGCTTTAATGATCCAATTAAATCAATATATATGTGATGGTCTCTATAAGATAGAGATTAGTTGTTTTCATGAACTAAATCACATATATAAATAGTGCACATAGAGATATGACAATTGAATCGACTCAATGAAAAAATTTTAATAGTTAAAATTATCAATAAACCATCAATGAGATATTCTTTTGACGAATATAATGAAATAGTTTCCTTTGACCTGAGATCATCATAGCAATTGACAAGTTATTTATTATACTTTGATACTGCACACCTATTAATTTAAAGCAATAGTTGAAAAGATATTGAGTATAATTAAATACTTATAGAATTAGTGATTGATCAAAAAGAAATCTGTCAACTTTTGGTAATGAGTTCAAGCTCTATGTTATCATTAATTATAAATGGCTTAATTAAAGCCTTGGCCAGGGTTGATGAATAAAAAAGAAAAGAGTTTCTTAAGTCTTTCACTTGTTGTTTATAATTGACATGAAACATAATTGATAACCTATATGATTTGACAGGTTAATCATATCCTAGAATTGACTCAAAACTATAATGACAGAAGAAAATATTATATTATTCTTCTACATGTTCTTGAAAGTAATTATTTATTTCATGCTATTTGGTCATTAAGGAGTATTGCTAGACGCTAACCTTGATTAGTAAATTGATTTGACCAATTTACTACCGATTTAGTATTGAACCTGTGGAGTCACACATTAATGAGTGTTCTGGGCTTTACTAATTGATTAATTATATTATCATTTAATAATTAAATTAAAATTTTTAATTATTTAAATAAATAATATTTTCAGTCTAAATAAAATATTATTATATTTTCTGCTAGCATCGATAATATAATTAATATTATTAGTGGCAAATAATATTTTTTCTATTTAGAATAGAAAATTAATTAATTAATATTTTTGCGGATAAATTTATTATATATATATATATATTAAATTACTACTTATATATTTGATATATAAATATTTAAAATTTAAAATATATATAATAAAATAATAATAATACTTAGTTAATATTATTATTATATATTAAATTATTATTTATATATGTGATATATAAATAATTAAAGTTTTAAAAAATATATTATAAAATAATATTAGTGTTTGATGCATTAAATCATTAATATTTAGTGTATGGTGCATTAATATTAATGCTTGGAGCATTAACATTTAGTGCATTAATATGACATATGACACTTAAGAGTTGTAAATAGTTACAACTCCATGTTTATAAATAGGTTTATGGCCAAGACATTCAATACAACATAAAAGAGAAAAAAATTTACAAGTTTAAAAAAGAAATATTTTTTTTTACAAGTTTAATAGAGAGATAAGTTAGAAAATTAAGAAGTGTCTTAATCTTATAAAATATTTTTTCATCAGGAGAGAGTTGGAAAATTAAGAAATTTTTAATCTTATAAATATTTATTCATTTTTAAAGCTAATATTTTAATAAAAATTTTAGCTTAAGATTTTAATTTGCTTACAAGTTTCATTTATCAAATGGTTGATAGTACAACTTAGTCTGTGGATACACATAGAGACTTCGTGCAATCGAAGTTTTTAATATCAAGAACTCAAGTTTAGATAATTTTAAATATATTTTCAACATATATATATATTTTTAAACGCAAATAGATCTATTATAGATTGTTTCAGACTTTTATTGTGTGTTATGAACACTGTAAAATCCAACAGTGATATCAGAGCCATGATTTTTTGCGTTTAAATTATATTTGAAAAGTTCAAATATAACTCTAATTACTAGTAAAAGTATATTTTGTTTGGATATTCTCTAAAATTTTATTTTATTGTGAATAAAATGAAATAATATAATATTATTTTATTGAGAATAAGGTAATAATTAAAAGATGATTTTGAAATAAATATTTAACATGAGATGTCATATATATGTATATAAATATACCTTTATGGTTTAAATTATTTGGAGTTAAATAATTTTAGTATAATTATTTTGCATAATTATTTAATTTTCAAAAGGTAAAATAAACATATGCTATTATGGATATTATTTATTTTAATAAATCCTATTTATATGTGATATAAGAATTTATTTATTTCTACATATACATGGTTAAAATAAATAATTAATATATTAAAATTTTGTTTAGTTGTTACATACTTATATTATATGTTATATGTGATATAAATTAATTTTTTTTTAAAAAAAAAGTAATTCTATGCAGACAACTCAAACTAAATTCATATATTATGAGTGATTTGATCACCATGTTATTATAAAAAATAATTATAATTTTTTTATTTAAAAATTGAGTCCTTAAATAATAAAATATAAGATATTGTGTTATATAGCTTTTCATCAAAATAAATATTTTTTATTTATTTTCATTAACAAAGAGCGGCTTGACAACCATGAGACTTGTAGTTAAAATAATAAAGTAAAATTATTTATTGCATAAGATTATATGAAAGAATTATTCAATATTGTACTAAACGTCTAGATAACCTAGAGAAGTATAAAATTTGATAAATTTTTGGACATTATTTGATGGATGAACTCAACTATACCAATAGGAGTGATCGGACAACCAAACAACTATTGAGTATAGAGCTATTTAAGGTTATTTCATAAAGATAAAATTGGTAAGAGTATCTACATTTAAAATTTGTATGAGAAACGACTCGATTATCAAGGGACTCATTCATATTATTAAGGGATTTTTCTACTCCAATAAATAGAAATAAAGATTTCTTAAATTATCACAGGAGTATATAATTTGGTATATCATGCCTTTATGATATATATATATATATATATATGTATTCTTATATTTTCTTTTCTTATCAATTTTAGATTGCTCAATATGTCTGCTATGTCACTGCAAGACTGTAAAACCCTTGGTTTTTGGATGATTTTAAGTCTAGGGGCAAAATGGTAATTTTGCACCTTAGGGGCAAAATAGTCATTTTGTGCCATTTGAATGTCTTTTTGATACTCGGGGCGACGAGACGGTCGTTTTGAGTATAATATTGTGTTTTTGGCTTCGGGGGGTATTTTGGTCATTTTGGCGGTCGGAAAATTTTCGGGTTTCGTTTTGCTGTTTTTGATGTCATTTTGGTGACCGTGATGTTGTTACGGTTATTTTAAGTATAATTTTGCTAGGGGTTGTGTTTCGGAAATTTTTCGGATATTTATTAATTTTTAATTAAAATAAATTAAATAAATTAAATTTGGGGTTAGTTGTAAATTTTTATAAGTTAGTTGGGTGTTTTTTTGAATTTTTAAAGAGTTTTAGGGTATTTTTAAATTAAAAAAATTAATTTAGGGGTATATTGGTAATTTACCAATTAAAAATCGTATAAATAGGGGTGTTAGGGCACCCAATTGGGTGTTTAATTATTTGTGCCGCCAGAGAGAGAAAAAGAAAAAAAAATCAAAATTTTTCTTCAAAATCGTGCGCCTGTCGTTTCGTCAGTGGGCGTGCCAATTGCCGGTGTCGTTTGGCGAGCTGCGGGTGTCGTTCGGCGAGGCGAGTCCTGTCGTTCGGCGAGCTGCGTTCCGTCGTTCGGCGTGCTGCGGGCTGGCTCGCCGATGTCGTTTGACCTTTGTTCCAGCAACTTCAGTTTTCGATTTTTTTTGGGTTTTTTGAGGTTTTTCTTGATTCCTTTTGCATTATTTCGACTTCCATTTGATTAGTTCATATTAATATCATATTTGTTTGATATTTTTCTTAATTAATTTTGTTAAATTCGATTTATTATTTAATTAAATTGATTTTTACAAAATAGGTTAGGTTTTGAGTTTTTTATTATTTTGATGAATTTTGGTGTTGAATTAAATTGATTAGGTTAGTGTGTGGGTTCTGGAACTTGATTAATATATTGAATTAAGGTTTGATTGAATTGATTTGGGTATTAGGGTTTGTGAATTAATTGTTTTCTTTGAGTTTTTGGATGAATTAATTCTCTGCTGAAGTTTGATTTTAGTGCTGTATATTGCTCGATTTTTAATTAAATATTGGAGCATGATAAAAATCTGAAATTTGGATATGTGGCTCGAAATTGAGTCTAGTTTATGAGAAAAATAATTGTTGGGATTTTGGAGCATCGTATATTTCTGGAAAATTCAAGTTTGCTACTATTGTCTGAAGAACTGTACTGTTGATGCGATTGCATCATCTGTAACTTTCGAAATTCATATTAAAATGTGTATAAATATTTTAGATTTGATTTTCATATATGTTGAAGTTCTGGAAGTCTAATTTACAAGAAAAATATTTTGAAGTCTGGATCAAATGGTTGTGTTTCGAAATAATTAGATCTTTCTACTGCTGCCAGTATGGTAACTGGTTGTATGAATCCGATTTAAGAATTTAATTGAGGGACTTAGAGGTTTGTAAAAATTATGAAATTTTGATATGTTGTTTATTAGGATGTTGTGAATCTGTGAAAAATAATTTGGAGTCTGGTTCTAATTTTTAGGTTCCAAAATAAATTAAGAATTGACACTGCTGTTGGTTAAGGGTTTTCTGATGATGTCTGATTTGAGGATTAATTTGAAGGTCTTAGATGTCTTCATAAATTATAAAATTTTTATATGTTGTCCATCCTGATGTCTATATATGATAAAATTATTTGGATAATTTTGTGGTATCGAAATGTGAAGGATTTAAGATGATTTTTGCTGTACTGATTTTTAGTGGTTCAAACAGAATCAGAATGTTGTAAAATATTTTTTGGAGATCAAATAAATTTGGATTAATCTGAAATTTTGCACACATGTTATTTGAATGTTGGAGAAGCTACTGGAATGTTTTCAGAATTTTTGGATGATGGAATTATTTTTTGAAAATTTTTGAATTATAAGGACTACTTAAGAATTTTTATCGGTTTTGAGTGTTGGTAAGAATTATGATTTTTGCATAGGGAATGATGTGATTTTATTTGATGTTGAGTTATAAAAATTGAGTTGAGGTTCTGGTTCTAATAAATTTTAGTTAAGTAGATGATTTTGTATTTTTGAGGTGCAATCGGTTTAACCATTTGGTTGAACTATGATTTTGAGTTGAGTCGGTTGTTTTTTTAATTTTGGATTATCTTGGTTAATTGTTGGTTAAGTATTGGTCTTTTTGCATTCATAGCATGCATTGCATCCCTCATGATAGATGAGATAGTAGGATTGATTGTTGGACTATGTAATTATCTTTCCATAGGCAATAATCCGGCTGAAGCTCGAGGTCAGTAGGTTGTGAGGATTGGGCTAAGCTTTCTTTGGATACCAGGTAAGTTCTATGGGTGTATGTGATTATTTGTGTTGTGATTATTTGTGTTGTGCTACTTGCTAACAACTTATATACATATATAAACCCTTCTTATATATATTATCCTTTCTATATATTCACTATACTATTCTTTCGAACCCAACCTCGCATGCTTTAGGAGACAGAGAAACTTGCATGTGATTGTATTTATGTGATAATATTGAATGTGATATTACTTGTGCTGTGTGATGGTGTGTCATGAAGGGGAAGGAGGTTACTGAGGCTTAATGCCTATACTGTTACTGAGGCTTAAAGCCTATACTGCTACTGAGGCTTAATGCCTATACTGTTTACTGAGGCTACATGCCTAATTACTGATTACTGTACTGTACTGAGAAGTTATAAGGGCGGATGTGACTGATATGATTACTGTACTGTTTATTGATTGGTGACCCCGACACACCATCTTGTTTGCTTAATTTGTGATTGTATTACATGTACTGCTTATATAACTGTTAGATGTTTCTCTGTCTCTCATAGACTTACTGAGCATCTATATATAACGCTCACACCCTTACAGATTGTCTTGCAGGTTTACAGTGATTGCCTTCGTCTATCTTCTTTCTCTTCTTGGCGAAGTCGATCAGGTTTTCTGTTTGTGTTATTGGTCCTTCTGCTTAGAGATTTCCGGATATTGAACTTTTGGGTGGATTGAATCCGAATCCCTTTTTGTGTAATAAGTAGAACTTGTCTGCATTAGATTTCCCGAATGATTTTATTGGGATTTGATTATATTGATGGTTTGCTTTTGAATTAGGATTGAGGATTATATAAGTATTGAACTGTTTTGCACTTAGACTGTTATGAATGTTTTTATAGGCTTATGTGGTCGGACTTCGGTTTGGCTGCATGCCGGTCATGGCCCCCGGGTTGGGTCGTGACAAAGACATACTTGATGCCAACAAGTTGATTGGATCAAATTATGATGACTGGTACCGAAATTTGAGAATTGTTCTCATGTATAAAAAACTTATTAATACAATTGATAAGCCAGTTAAAGAACCATCAAAAGATGATGTTGAAACTACCAAGAATTACCAAAAATACTTAAAAGAATGTCTTACTGCTAAATGCATCATTCTTGCTTTTATGAGTTCAGAACTCCAGAGGAAACATCAGGATATAGATCCACATGCAATCATTGATCATTTTAAGAAGATGTATGATGTTGAATGCATGATAGTAAGATAAAAATTATCTAAAACATTGTTTGGATCAAAACTGACTGTGAACTCTTCAGTGGGATCCTATATTCTAAAAATGATTGATCTTATTGAAGAACTTGATAAGTTGGGATGCAAAATGGGCAAGGAACTTGCTCAAGATTTGATTTTATAGTCATTATCCGAGTCCTTTTCAAGATTTATTATCAACCTCAACATGAATAAAATGGATTGTGAACTTCATAAGATGTATAATATGATGATTAATTATGAGAATAAACTTATATCTGAGAAGAAGAAAGGAAATGTCATGGTGGTTTGCAACTCTTTTAGTAAGAAGGGTAAAGGTAAAAATAAATGAAAAGGAAAGAATATTTTGTCCAAGGGTGGTGTGACCAAACCCAAACACAAAGTAGACAAAGCTAACCAATCAAGTGTTGAGTATTTCTTCTATAAGAAGAAAGGACATCGGAAGAGAAATTGCAAGGAGTATCTTGCATCTCTTAAGGAAAAGAAACAAGGGACTATAAATAAGTAAAAGGTTGAAGAAAGAAGAAATCAATCTTCAAGTTGGGAATGGTGCAAGAGTTGTAGCTCTAGCCGTAGGAACAATTTCTCTAATAATGCCTATGGAAAAAATATTTGTGTTGGAAGATTGTTATTATATTCCTAAGTTTGTTTCAAATATTATATCAGTTTTTATGTTAAATAATTGTGGTTTTCATATTGTTCTAGATAATAACATTTTCTCTATTTATCATGGCGATATTTTATATACAAATTGTTATCTCCAACATGGTATTCATATCTTACCTAATATGAGTGCTAATTCAATTATGCATGTTTCTAATCTTAAGAGAAAAAGATATGATCAAGTAAATCACATATACCTTTGGTATTATAGGCTTGCTTATATTGGAGAGAAAAGAATTCATATGTCGCACAAAGAAGGTTACCTTGACAAATATGATTATGAATCATATCCAACTTGTGAATCTTGTTTCAAAGGAAAAATGACTAAATCTCCATTTATTAGAAGTGAAAAAAGAGCCTCTAAATTATTGGGTTTAATTCACACAGTTGCATATGGCCCAATGAAAATTCAAGCCAGAAGAGGATATTCTTACTTTATCACATTCACTGATGATATGTCAAGATATGGATTTGTGTATCTTATGAAACATAAGTCCGAGTCTTTTGAAATATTCAAAAGATTTATTAGTGAATGTGAGAAACAGACCGGTAAAAATATCAAAATACTAAGATCTGATAGAGGTAGATAATATTTTAGTGATGATTTTATCGGATATCTCAAAGAGAATGGGATTCTCTCACAGTGGACATCTTCAGGAACACCACAACACAATGGTGTGTCCGAAAGAAGGAATTAAATTTTATTAGATATAGTGAGATCTATGATAGGATTCACTGATCTTCCAATAAAATTATGGGGATATGCTCTGGAGACAGCAGCATACTTACTAAATAAAGTTCCCATTAAATCAGTCTCTACAATACCATATGAGATATGGAAAGGACTTGAGCCAAGCCTTATACACAATAAAGTTTGGGGTTGCCCAGGTTATGCTAAAAGACTTAAAACAGATAAACTTGATTCAAGCTCTGATAAATATAGATTCATCGGATATCCTAAAGAAACAATATGATGCTATTTTGTCACCCTTCTAACCATAAAGTGTTTGTGGCTAGAGGTGCAACCTTTTTGGAAAGGAAATTCCTGTTAGAAGAAAGTCATGGTGAGAGAATTGAATTTGACGGAGTTTAAGAGAATGATGAATTAGCATTGGATTAGGAATATGAGATACAAGATGAGCAATCTTTACTGGATGTTTTAAAGTTGACAAGGAAGTTACCGACTTTGACAGTTGATGTCCAAGAACCAATTATACTTTAAAAGAAAATTAATGAATCTGTTCCACTTATAAATGAATAATAACCAAGTTTATTACAAAGTGATCCAGTTGTACACCAGCCTCTTAGAACTTCTTCCCGTTAACATTATGCACTAAATAAATTAAATCAATGGTATATGAAGATGTGTCAAATGAGATTAATCATATTGATGATGATCCTAAGACCTATGAAGAGGCTATTCAAAGCTCTGATAAGGAAAAATGGCAAAGATCCATGGAATCTGAAATGAAATCAATGAAGATAAACAAAGTATGGACTTTGATTGATGCTTTGAAGGATATAAAACCTAGTGGATGTAAATGGGTTTACAGGCTGTTAGCCAAACCATTGGCCTCTATTTTGATCTTAGATAATCAAATTGAATAGGATTAATATTTGTACCAAGTAACATTTTGTAGGACTTTAATTTTTTAATAAATTTTAAAGAGCCCAATCGGACCAGAATCCAGGCCTATCGAACTTAGCAGAAGTTAGCCATACAAAGCAAAAGTCTGACCATACCAATACCGAGCTGACGAGCATTCTAAGAACGATGTGACAAGCATGATCATTTTAAATTTGAGCTGACCGGACTGGAGTATGGTATGACCATACCGAGCCTTAGCTGCCAGAACAAAGTATGAGCTGAGTGGACCGAGCTTGAGCAAAAAATATCCAGTAGAGCTCACCCTCAATGTCAGTTCTATATTATGAGCAAAATATATGTCACGACCGGACCTCCAAGCAGTCCGACCATATCAAACCAGAAACAAAATCCTCATAACTTCTAGTAAAGCTCACGAGCACTGGTACTCCAAAAACGTCAGCATATCATACCTGATGCCGTCTGATCGGACCGAGCCAAAGCAAAAAATTCAATAAAGTTCTAGTAATGTTCACAGTCACTAGTACTCCCCAAATCTCAGCATATCAGGATAAGACTGACCAGACCGAACTTGTCCCTCATACCGGTGGAATGGGGTTTAAAAAGTATAGCCTTTACTTATCCACTCAATTATTGGATGTCATATGTACTAGCCGTTGAAGAACTTTTGTCAGAAGAATGGAGAGTACGACTCGACCGAACTCAGTCCGACCGTGCCGAGTAGGAGCTAACCGGACCAAAGTCAGTCTGACCATAAACTTACTCTGAAAAGTGATTAAAGTGAGAGACAATAATCAAACATGTTGGCTCCCACCTGAAACGGCTAGTTGAAGTCTTGAAGACTATAAATACCCCCCAAGAAACTTCATTTTTCAGTAGAATTGTGATTGTAATTGCCAAGATTAACAACTTTCATTTATTTGCATCAAAATTTCTACTTGTATTCCTTAAGTGTTGGGTGTGAGCAATAAAACATCATTGTATATTTGAGTGTGAGATTTGAAACACTTAGGTTATGGAGTGAACCTGGTAAAACTCTTATTTGGGTTGTGAGGGAATTACTCAAACCTTGTAAAAATTCAGTGTGAGCTTGTGAAAATGCCAAGTTAGAGTTGAGCTTGTAAAAACTCAAGATTAGTGGAACATTAACAAGTTGTTAAGGAAGTGGACATAGGATCGAGGTAATTCGAACCACTATAAACTCTCTGTGTTTATTCTTCTCTACCGACTCCTTTCTTATTATTGTTTGTTTTTAAATTTTAATTTATCATCACTTTTTCAAAAGAACCAATTCACCCCCTCCCCCCCCCCCTCTTGGTTGTCATCTTGGGACAACACAAGAAAAAGATTGGAGCAGACGGTAAGGTAAAGACCTATAAAGCCTGTCTTGTTACCATGGGATATCCTCAAAAAGAAAGAATTAACTATGATGACACATTTTCTCCTGTGGCAATGCTCAAATCCATTCGGATTCTGCTTGCTATTGCAACTTATTATGAATATGAAATATGGCAGATAGATGTGAAAATAACTTTCCTTTATGGTGAGCTAGAAGAGAATGTGTATATGATATAACCTCAAGGATTTCATATTGTAGGCTGATAATAATAAGATTTTCAAGCTATAAAGATCTATTTATGGACTCAAGCAAGCCTCAAGGAGTTAGAATATTCACTTTAGCAAGAAATTGAAAATTTCAATTTTGTTATATGCGAAGAAGAACCTTGTGTGCACAAAAAAGTTAGTGGGAGCACAATTATCTTTTTGGTATTGTATGTTGATGATATTTTGCTTATTGGAAATGATATACCGACATTACACAATACCAAGATTTAGCTATTTGAACAATTTTCTATGAAGGACTTGGGAGAAGCAACTTACATTTTAAGAATAAAAATTTGTAGAGATAGATCTAAAAAGTTGCTTGGACTTTCCCACCATGAAGGACTTGGGGATAGCAACTTCAATTTAATAAAAATTTTCATATTTTCTCAATCCTCTAAACATTTATACAAATATATATATATATATATATATCAAAATATATAAAACCTCACATTACTCAATTATTCAAAACATTCTTTATAATTTACAATATATATATATTTATACTCTAAAAATATAACATAATATACATAATATCAAAAAGTACTACGACATAAAATATATACATCCTGGCAAAATGACTCTAATCTTGATGTAGAAGAAATGCTTCAAGCTCAATAAACGCTCGCCTAGACCTTATCAAGTCTAGTATAACTCTTCGGCTCTACCAGATCACCCCTATCACCTGCGCGATAAATTACAATCGCGCTAAACTAAAAGCCTAGTGATATAAATTTTGATAATAATAATAATTTAAAAATAATACCAATACAAAATGCTTATATGCTATGTCACAATGTGGCATCCAAGCTCACTATTAAATATATTTTTTCATCACTTAAGAATTCACATAAACACATACACAAGCATGGGCCCAAACAACTAATACATCATTCAATTTCTAGAATTACTGTTTTGGTCTGTAATGACACCAAGTGTCTAACCCCGAAGACAAATCAAGTAATGCTCAAAAGCTAATCCCGAAGACAAATCATATTACAGTGACACCAAGCGTCTAGCCCTAAAGGCAAATATTGAGGATAACCTCATAGGCATGCCGCCAAACACAGAACTCTGAAAATTGAATAACATACTAGGCACACAATTAATTCCCATTTTTCATCATCAATTTCTTTCTCATTTTTCTATTTTTTTTCTCATTTATATCAATATCATTTCATTTCAACATTTCATCACAACATAGGATATTTCATAACAAAACCACATTACTCAAACACTTTGGGTTATTTTCACATTTTGCACATAATTTATATTTTATTCAATCTAGCCATTAATAATGGCTTTTCATAATGCATATATAACAATTTACATACCATAACACAATGTTCATGTATCAAGTAGCTTAACACATTTTTCATCTAAAATGTGTTAAACCCAATTTAATGTCAACATATTAAATTTATAAAAAGTTTGTACTTACTTTAGAAATCACTCCAAAACAAGCTTCAAAACTCTCTCTAACCTTCTCTTTCAAGTTGCCCTTCAACACTAGGGTTGGGCAAACTACTCTCTCTCAATGCCTACGCCAAATGTGATCATAAACAACCATTTAATATCACATTCTAAGGCATTTTCAATATTAAACCATTTAAATTAGGAATTACAAATAAAAGATAAAGAAAAGAGTTATTTTGGACAATTTTCTCAAGTAACACGCCCAACAAAACGGGCGTGTTAATGACTGTGTCATTAACCCACTCCTACAGAAGTTTTGACACGTCTAACGACATGGATCTATCACTGTCCGTGCCATTAATTTTGTATTACAAAAACTTTGACATTCCCAACAACATGGGTGTGTTACTGGCCTTGTCAATTATTTTGCCTTACAGTAGCTATGACACGCTCAGAGACATGACCGTATTACTAATCGTGCTATCAATATTGAAACTCAGCACCGTTGATGCGACATGGCTGTGTCAGGCAAAATTTCTGCATTTCGCACACTCATCCATTCAACACAACCACTTCCAAACTCAACTTAAATTCAATCACTTCTTCAATTTAACCTTAAAATTATTATTAACTACTCACAACAACTTCATACATACCCAAATAAGTTATTGAAACATGCTAATACACAATCTCAAAATTCACATATTATTTTCTTCCATAGAATTTCAAAGAACTTACAAAATTGATAAAAAAAAAAACTTACCAATTGATGAAGAATCATCAAAAACTCCACTTGAATTTTTGAAATTCCTTGTAAAATTGGTGTATGGTAGGAAAAAAAACTCCTTTCTCTCTAAGCTCCTTAATCTCTCTCTCTCTCTCAACTCATGGCAAAGAAGAAAGGAAAAGAAAATATCTTACCTCTTCCTTTTCAAACCCATCCTTATCTCTCTCTCTCTATAATAATAATAATAATTATTAAATAATTAAAATCAACTTTCCTTATAAATAATTATACATAATATATATGTGATATATATCTTAGGTATATGTATATATATTGTATATGTCATATTTATTTCAAATATATTTCAAATATACATTCTACTTTATCACTTAAAATCCTTTCATTTTTCATTTAAATCATTTATTTAATTTATCCAATTTAAAATTTTTTGATTTATTTTATTTAATTTCCAAAAATTAGGAGGTGCTATAATTCTCTCCCCCTTAAGAAAATTTCGTCCCCGAAATTACCTGCTGCTAACTCTAGAATAACTGGGGATACTGACTTCGCATCAATTGCTCACTCTCCCATGTTACCTCCTCAGTGGCATGATTCCTCCAAAGGAATTTCATAAGTGGTACTTTCTTGTTCCTCAACTCTTTCATTTCTCGTGTCAAAATCGCTACTGGTTCCTTTTCATAAGTCAGATCTAGGCTCACCTCAATGGATTTCACTGACAAAATATGAGATGAGTCTGACATTTACCTTCGAAGCATAGAGACATGGAAAATATTATGTATCCGATATAACTCAGGCAGCAAAGCCAACCTGCAAGCTACTGGACCAACTCTCTCCAAAATCTCATATGATTCTATGAAATGAGGACTCAACTTCCCTTTGTGACCGAATCTCAAAATCTTTTTCCATGGAGACACCTTCAAAAATACTATATCTCCCAAACTGAACTCTATATTCTTCCTTTTCAAATTTGTATAGGATTTCCGTTGGTCCGAAGCTGCTTTCAGATGACCCCGAATTAATTTTTCTTTCTCTTCTGTTTTCTTAATCAAATCAGGACCAACTAGTTTACATTCTCCAACTTTATCCCAACACAAAGGCAACCTGCACCTTCTAACATATAAGGCCTCATAAGTTTCCATCCTAATACCGGACTGATGACTGTTATTATACACAAACTTAATCAATGGCAAGAATCTATCCCAGCTCCCTGTGAAATCAATGATACAACTCCTCAACATATCCTCTAGAATCTGTATCACTCTCTCTGACTGCCTATCTGTCTAAGGATGAAAAGCAGTACTAAAATGCAATCGAGAACCCAATGCATTCTGTAAACTCCTCTAAAATCTCGATGTAAACCGGGGATCTCGGTCTGATGCTAAAGAAGTTGGGACTCTATGTAATCTCACTATCTCATTGACATACAACTCAGCCAACCTCTCAATTGAGTAATCCATTCAAACTGGAAGAAAATAAGTTATCTTTGTCATCCGATCAATAATCACCCAAATTGCATCATGCTTTTACTGGGTTAAAGGTAGTTTAGTCACAAAATCTATCGTCACTCTCTTCCATTTCCACACTGGTACTGACAATTACTAAAGCAACCCTGAAGGAACTTGGTGTTCAGCTTTCACTCTCTAAAAAGTGAGATATCTTGACACAAATTCTACTATGCCCCTCTTCATACCTGACCACCAATAATACTGTTTCAAATCTTGATACATCTTGGTACTACCAGGGTGCATAGCATAAACTGACTGATGTGCTTCCTCTAATATCATCCTCTTCAATCCTGCATCGTCAGGAATGCACAATCTATCTCTATACCATAAACTTCCATCTTCTCTTATATGAAAGTCTCGACTCTCCTCCTTTTGACAATCTAACACAATCTTCTAGATCTTCTCATGTGCCAACTGGGCTTTCCTAATCTGATCCAACAATACTAGCATCCATTGCAATTGAGCTATCAATGCACCATCATCACAAGACTCAAATATGGCATGTAACGCTCTCAACTCAATAAGCAATAAGAGTGAATAAGTAGTCAAGCCTAATAAAAACTTTCGACTTAAGGCATCAGCAACAATATTTACCTTGCCAAGGTGATAATCAATCAAACAGTCATAGTCTTTAATCAACTCTAACCATCGTCTCTGCCGAAGATTCAACTCTTTTGGAACACCTAAATACTTCAAACTCTTATGATCAGTATAAATGAAACACTTCTCCCTATACAAGTAATGTCACTAAATCTTCAATGTAAAAGCTATGGCTGCTAATTCCAAATTATGAGTTGGGTAATTTAGTTCATGTAGCTTCAACTATTGAGATGCATAAGCAATGACTCTACCCTCCTGCATCAAAACACAACATAAACTACTATATGAAGCATCATTGTATATCACATAAGATTTACCTTACATGGGCAGGGTAAGAGTAGGAGCCTAAGTCAACATCTCCCTTAGCTGCTCAAAACTCATCTAACACCGATCTATCCACATAAATCTAACTCATTTCCAAAGTAATTTGGTGAGTGGTGTAGCTATCATAGAAAAACCCTTCACAAATCAACGATAATAGCCTACCCAAACCCAAAAAACTTCTAGCCTCTATCATAGTCTTAGGTGGACTCCAATTTAAAATAGCCTTAACTTTACTCGGATCAACTCTAATACCCTCTACTGATACCATATGATCGAGAAAAGTTATCTCATTGAGCCAGAATTCACACTTAGACAACATATCATACAACTGCTTCTCTATCAAAGTCTGCAATATAATCCGTAAATGTCTGGCATGATTCTCCTTATTATGCAAATAAACCAGAATATCATCAATAAAGACCACTACAAATTGATCTAAGTATGGTTTAAACACTATGTTCATCAAATCCATAAATGTTACTGTGCATTCATCAATCCAAAGGGCATCACCAGAAAGTCATAATGCCTATACCTCGTGCAGAAAGCTGCCTTAGGTACATCCATATCTCTAACTCTCAACTGATGATATCATGATCTCAGATCAATCTTAGAGAATACTGCTGCTTGCTTCAACTGATCAAAGAGATCATCTATCTGAGGTAATGGATATTTGTTCTTAATGGTCACCTTATTCAACTATCTATAATCAATACATAATCTCAAGGTGCCATCCTTCTTCTTCACAAATAAAATAGGTGCTCCCCAAGGAGATACACTAGGGCAAATAAACCCTTTATCAAGCAACTCTTGCAACTACACCTTTAACTCCTTCAACTCTACAGGTGCCATCCGATAAGGGATAATAGAAATGGGAGTGGTACCAGACAACATATCAATACCAAACTCTGCCTCTCTCTTAGGAGGCACCCTCGAAAACTCATCAGAAAAAAATATCTGAAAACTCGGCAACTGTAGGTATATTTTCAATCTGGGACCCCACTACTCTGGTATCTATAACATGAGCAAGATATGCCTCACATCCCTTTTGAATCATCCTCCTAGCTAATACATCTATAATAAATATAGATGAAAGATGTCTCTGCTCATTAGATACTACCACAACTCTACCATCACGTGTTCTCAGAGTAACACGTTTCCGCTGGCAGTCTACCATAGCCCCATGCCTGGATAACTAATCCATACCCAAAATCAAATCATACTCCCTAAAAAGGTATCTCAATTAGGTTACCGAGAAACTCTTCATCCTGAATAACAACTGGACTATCTCGGTGCACCCTACTAACCACAACACTCTAAAGGATTTGTAACTAAAACATAATATCCTAAGCACTCAAAATGCAAATAACTCACAGGCAGTATGGATGCACTAATGTATGAATGAATAGACTCATGGTCTATTAATACAAGAATTGAAGTACCAAATAAAATAAAAGTACCGGCTATAACAGCTGAAGCATCTGGCTATCTCTACATCACATAAACCCATTGTGATGCTCCTGCATCCTCTGGTCTACTTCTTGCTGTAGAATCTCCTCTTCAACCAAACCCTGATCGACTACCTCTACTAAAATCTCTGTCACCACGACCCTCTCTGACACTGGGTCTAGAAACTGTTGTATCTATATGTCTATCATCTGGTGGCTCTAGAAAATCTCTGAGAAAAATAGTCTAGTGATCTACATTTGTAATACACTTCTGGTGCACCTGTCCTCCAGCAGATGCCTTCATGTGCCTTACCACAACGAACATAGGTAGGTGGAGCATGCCTCTGAGTCACTAGGGTCGGAGCACTAGCCACTGAGGCTGCAGTTCTCTGCCTCTGCTGCTGTTCTGACCTGCCATGTAACACCTTTACACCCTATAAACATATAATACACACACTTTCAGTATATAAAATATGTATATATGATATAAAAATATTACAATCTAATCTAATAAAAACTTCCATATTTCCTTATTATTTAAAATATTTGTATTTATACCGATATATATGTATCAAAATATATGATACCTCACATTACTCCATTATTTTAAAAACTCTTTATAATTTGCAGTATATATATACATATACTCCCAAAACATAATATAATATACATAATGCCAAAATATACTATAAAATAAAATGTGTACATGCTGAAAAAGTGGCACTAATCTTGCTGTAGTACAAACACTTCAAACTTAATCAACAAAAGCCTAGACTCGATCTGATCTATTGAAACTCTCCGGCTCTACCGGATCACCCCTGTTACCTGCGCGATGAATTACAATATCATTAAGCCAAAGCCTAGTGTACAAACTTTGATAATAATAATATTCAAATACAATGTCAATGAAGAATATTCATATGTTATGTCATCATATGATATTCACACAAACACATACACAAGCATGGGCCCAAACAACTAATACATCATTTAATTCTTAGAGTTACTCTTTTGGTCCATAATAACACCAAGTGTCTAGCCCCTAAGGCAAAATATCAATGTATCAGTCTAACTAGGCCTGAGCTTATGACCCAATCTTTTCACCCAGCCCAGCTTCAAGGACTTATTTTTTGAGGCTTATGACCCGGTCTTTTCACCTCAAAAATATTTTTATAGTGACATCAAGCGTCTAGCCCTATAGGTAAATATAGGCATGCCATCAAACACAGAACTTTAAAAATTGAATAACATACTATGCACATAATTATTTCATATTTCCATTATTAATCTTTTTTTTCTCATTTTCTCATGATCAAGCTAGGCATATTGCCTCATTTATCTTATTTATATCAACATCATCATATAATCATAATGTATCTCATTTTCATTTTTTGCACATAGTTCACATTTCATCAATTTAGCCATTAACAATGGTTTTTCACAATGCATAATAATGCATATATAGCAATTCACATGTCTTACCATCATTTTCATGAATACATAATATATCAAGTAGCTTAACACATTTTTCATCCAAAATGTGATAGGCCAAATGTACTGTAATCACATTTCATTTATCAAGAGTTTGTATATACCTTAGGAAACACTCCAAAACAATCTTTAAAACTTCTAATAACCTTCTCTTCCAAGTTGCCCTTCAACACTAGGGTTGGGCAAACTACTCTCTTTCAATGCCTAAACCAAATGTGATCATAAACAATCATTTAATATCACATTCTAAGGCATTCTCAACATCAAATCATTTAAATAGGAATTGTAAATGAAAAACAAATAAAAGAGTTATTCTCAAGTGACACGTCTAACAACACAAGCGTGTTACTGACCGTGTCACTAATCTAATCATACAGAAGCTTTGACATGTCCAATGACATGGGTGTGTCACTGCCTATGTCATTTATTCTTCCTTATAGAATGTTTGACATGCCCAATAATACAGGCGTGTTAATGGTCATGTTAATTATTTTGCCTTACAGAAGCTACGACACGCTCGGGAATATGGCCATGTTAATGATCGTGTAATCAATGTGGAACTTAGCACCCTTTGACACGCCTAACGACATGGCTGTATCACTGGCCATGTCAGACAAAATCTGCATTTCGAACTCTCAACCATATAAACACAATTATTCCAAACTCAACAATACAACACCCTAAATCATCATCTTAGTTTATATCCAAAATTCTCCCACAAATTTAATATTTATATAACTCCAACATATCATAACTATCATCTTATTCAACCAATCATCGCTTTCTCTCATAACACATTCAAAAAAGAAGAAAGAAAAAAAATCCCTTCTCTTTCAATTCAACCTTAAAATCATCATTAGCTATATACAACATCTTCATACATATTCAAATAAGCCATCAAAATATCTAATACAAACTTCCTAAAATCCAAATATCATATTCTTCAATAGAATTCAAAAGAACTTGCAAAATGATGAAGGAACTTACCAATTGATGAAGAATCCTCAAAATCTTCACTTGAATCCTTGAGATTACTTCAATTCTTTGATGAATGGAAGAAGAACTCTCCTCTAGACTCTTTCCCTCTCAAACTCACGCCAAAGAAGAAGGAAGAAAAGAAAAGACTCTTCTCTTTTCTTTCATCCTTAATAATAATAATAATAATAATAATAATAATAATAATAATAATAATAATATAATAATAATAATAATAATAATTACTATGCACTTAATTATACAATATATATATATAATGTATATTTTGAATATATGTATATATCTTACATATATATCATATTTACATCAAATATATTTCAAATATACATTTAACTTAAAATTTTTTTCATTTCATTTAAATTATTTATTTAATTATCCAAATTTAATTTATTTTATTTAATATTCAAAAATTAGGGATATTACAATTCTCTCCCCCTTAAGAGAATTTCGTCTGCGAAATTATCTGTTATCAACTCTGGAACAACTGATGATACTGACTCTGTATTATCTGTTCACTTTCCCATATTGCCTCCTCAGTGGCATAATTCCTCCAAAGAATTTTTATAAGTGGCACTTTCTTATTTCTTAACTCTCTTACTTCTCTTGTCAGGATCGCTACTAGTTCTTTCTCATAAGTCAGATTTGAACTTACCTCAATAAATTCCACTGACAAGATATGAGATGGATATGACATGTACCTCCGAAGCATAGAGACATGAAAAATATTATGTATCTGGTCCAACGCAGGTAGTAAAGCTAGCCTGTAAGCCACTGGACCAACTCTCTCCAGTACCTTATATGGTCCTATGAAACAAGGACTCAACTTCCCTTTGCGGCCAAATCTCAAAATTTTCTTCCAAGGAGACACTTTCAAAAATACTTTATCTCCTACACTGAACTCTATCACTACAAGAAAACTGTGAAATAGCTACGGACAGATTCCGTAGCAACATAGCGACGGAATTGCTATGGCATAGCTACGGAATTGCCTTTTTTATTAAATTATATATTGCCATAGCAAGTCCATAGCTATTCCGTAGCGACGTTAGCTACGGAACAGATTTCTGTAGCAATTATTTTCGCGCCACAGTGGCGCGCCTTTTAGCTACGCAGGATTCCGTAGCCATTCTGTAGCAAACATATTACTCATTCCCTCAGCTGCGGTTTAACTACGGATTTATCCTTTGCTACGGAATTTCCGTAGCGAAAAATATTTGCTACGGAAATTTTTTTGCTATGGAAATAGTGGTGCTACGGAATATTCGTAGCTAAATGTTGTTGCTACGGAATTGCTAATTTGCTTGCTACGGATATTCCGTAGCGAATTGCTTTGCTACGGAATGTTTTGTACAATACGGCGCTGTTTTGGCTTTTGTGGGAAAAATTTAGTTTTTAAGTTCTTATACAACCTTAATTTCTACTTTCTTCTCAAAAAAAAAAAATTTCTACTTCCCTCCTTTGCAAATTTCAGAATCCCGCTTTCCTCTAAAAAAAGGGGAAAAAAAAATTCAGAATCGTGCTTTGATCTGCCTTTGCTTTGTTCCTTCTCAGTTTGCTTTCCATCTTCCCCTTCACGTTGCAGCCTGCTCTCCTCAATCAATCTCTCTCTCTCATGACTTGCGAACCCAAGCCATAACCAACCACAACCTCCATTCGCCGCTTCCATCGCTGGTGTCTCAATCTTCAACCACTTTCAATTTGGCAGAAGAAGACAACATAGATGAGACAAGAGAAAGCTCAAAGGTTCTGATATCTTTCTCCCTCTAACTTTCATTTTATTGTTGTTATGCTTCAGTATCTTAGGATTTGGGGTTTTTGATGTTTGAACTCTCAAGTTAAACTGTAGAACTGCTGCTAGTTCTGGTACAAGCCCGATCTAAATAATACTCAATGTCATTCAAAAACCATGTCATACATTCACAATTCAATGCATTTGCTATTTCTGATGATACATTCAATCTACTTCCCTTCACCCAATTTTGGTTGCTTTGCAGATTATTTACTATTTCTGAGAAAAATTCATTTTCGGATCTTTAATTCCTAGCAGCAAATAATGTACTTTTCGGTCAGTTTGTGTAATTTGTTCTGTTTGATGCTTTTGGGTGCTTTTGGGTTTAAGTCACATTCTACTGCTGCTTTGATCCATGTAGCTGCATTTTTCTTTCTATCCAATACAAGTTTTAAATCTTCTGTTATAGAATCAGGACAACTTGAATCTATTAGAGATTCAAAAATTACTTTGGTTTGAGATAAATCATTTTGAAGATTGGAAAATTTGTCTACAAGTTTCCGCTGTATATTATGGTTCCATTTATTGAGCCATGAGGTAATGTAAGTAACATAGAATATTAGAGTGCAGTAAACGATAGCGGAAACAGAGATAAGAAAATGGCAGGAATGCATTTGATTAATAATGGAGTGTGTACACAGATGAGTACGGTAACTAGACAAGAGAATGAGAGAGAAACAAAAATAGGTAATGAATAACCTCCTAGGTACAAGCCTGATTACAGAGAGAATAATTCCCCTGCCCAAAATGACTGAATGCTAAAAGATGCCTACAAATTGCTACTGCTTTCATTATAAATGATTGCCTCTAACAGAAAGGGCTGATGTGTCCAGCTGTGTTGGTAATATCTCAGCTGTCCTCAGCTTTTTTGATTCTCCTAGAATACACCTTGAAGGATCTTGGGCTTTTCTCAACAACTCTATAATTGCCTTTACTAGAGTACTGCTTTCCTCTGAACTTCCTTTGGAACTTTTGCCTTAGTAGGCATTGCATTGTTACTTGATGGTAGGATTTTAATCAACTAGCCAATCTTTCTATCTAGTGCAAGATATGATCATTAAGTTTCTGTTGCACCAACATACAGCCAGTGTTCTGTCTTGAAGGGCAACTCATGGAATTTCTTATAATTGCTTCTTGCCTAATCAACTCTTTTCCTCTTCATCATTTTGATTTAATGGTTATTGCAGGCTATATATTATTTGGAGAAGGGAGAATCTGTTTTTATGGCAGCTCACACCTCAGCTGGAAAGACAGTTGTAGCGGAATATGCCTTTGCTCTAGCTTCAAAAGTATGATATTCTGAATCAAGTGCATGTGATATTATATTTATATTTTTTCCCTGAGACTATGACTTCAGGTTTTCCCAATTCGCTTCTCGTCATAAAATTTATACCACTGTAGTTGATTGTTGTCTTTTCATGTCATGCAGCACTGCACTAATGTAAAAATTGAAATGAATTGTTGAATTCATTTGCTCTTATGAACATAAGAAAAGAAAAAGAACTCACATGAACACTTGATCCGCTGCAATCTGTTTTGGCCTTAGGCTTGGCAAATGTAGTGTCTGAAATATCCTTTGGTATTCTTGCAACATCCTTCCCACTCCAACTTCTTCTTTTGAAAATAAAAGATGTGGTAGAAGCAACTGAATTTCTGTTTCCTGCTGCAGTAATAGTATCATCATTTCTCCTTAGCTTGTTTGATAAAGTTTGATTTTTCTTTTTCTTGTTGATGATAGAAAATGACTAATTCTATAGAATAAGTGAAACTCATATTCTAAAGTTCAGTCTACATTCAGAAATCAACAAAATTTATCTGTATTGTATCATAACATGTCCTGGCTGGAATAAGAAGAAATTCATTTAAAGATGGAAGTAAACATAATTAATTCAAATGTTGTAATTTTATAAATGAATGATTTACTTCAAAGTCAGTCAGTCATATGATGCTTGCTGGAAATTGAGCTTTTGCATTGCTTTCTTACATTAAGTGTTGTAGTTTGCACAATCAGACCTGGTTTTATAGTTTGGCATGCCATGGGAAACTGAATTGTCTTGTTTATAATTTCAGGTAGCTTGACAAAGCTTAGTTCTCTCACATTTTTAACCCCAATGTTTGCTTCAGTTTTCGGGTAAGATTCTTCAGTAAAGGCAGTAAAAATGTATGACAATTTCATTTAATGCGTGGACCTTTGCAAACATTGAACTGAGGCTAGAACCCTTTAGTAGATTATCACTGAAATCTCCAAACATTTCATGATTTGACATATTCTAACAACAGGTTCCTATATCTTGGTGAGACCTTCTCATCCTTACAGCTGGTGGGGGTTCTTGTTACTGTGGTAGCAATATACATGGTCAATTACCGTAAAAGTATTGACTGAAGCATTTTGATTTAAGATTCTTATGGGGAAGGAAATGCCAATGATTTGTAAAATTGCTGAAAAGGCTTAAGGAATGCCATTTGTTGTGTAGTAATATTTGTGTGCATGCATGCGTTTAGAAAGCAAAAGACAAAATGGCCTGTTGTATTTCCATTTTTTGTAAAGTCTTAAAACATTTGGACATCTTTTGTTTTCTTATCTGGTCATTTCATAAAATAATGCTGAAATAAATAATCTCTCTGTATTTCTAGTGCTATTCCTTAATTGCAATGTAGCTTAATAAATTGCTGGCTAAGTGTTTTTACTGTCATATATAAATGATATTTTTTTATATTTAATAGTAATTGGCTGTCTTAATATTCTATTAACACAAGAATATGAATCCAGATAGAAGTTGGATGTATCGTAGGCTTAGTGGAGGATTTATTACTCTAGAATTTGTTAGGGGAACTGAGGAATTTATTAAATTTGCAACTTCTCATCCCGAATGCATGGATGGAGATAAACTGAAATGTCCTTGCATTAGGCCTAAATGCCGTAATAAGATTTTTTTACCTGTAGAAGTTGTTACACAGCACTTGTATGAAAGAGGTTTTATACCAAATTATTACAATTGGTACTTACATGGTGAAGATGAGGAAGATGTTATAGAAATGAGTGTGGACCACTCGGAAGGAGGAGGAGTCCGTGTTGATGAAAATGTTTTTGAGCATAGAGATCGATATTACAACATGGTAATCGATGCCTTACATCAACAAGGGGTGTCTAATGAAGTTGAGGACATGGAAGAAGAGCCAAATAGTGTTGCAAGAAAATTGTATGACATGCTTGAAGCAGGAAATCAAGAACTATGGCCTGGTTGTAAAAGACATTCAGTGTTGTCAGCAGTTGCTCGAATGTTGAACATTAAGGCAGAACACCATTTGTCTGAAAAATGCTTTGACCAATTGTTAGAGTTTATAAAAGAAGTACTCCCTGAAGGCAATTTAATGCCTGAATCCTTTTACAGAACAAAAAAGTTAGTTGAAGGTTTAGGTCTTCCGATGCAACAAATAGATTGTTGTGATAATAATTGTATGATATATTGGGGAGAAGACATTGACTTACAAGAGTGCAAGTTTTGCCGTCATCCTAGGTATAAACAGTGTAGGAATGAAATTACAAATAAGGTGGTTTATAGGGATATAAAAAGATGTTTTACTTCCCTTTAATACCGAGATTACAAAGGTTGTATGCATCAGAAGCCACAGCAAAGCATATGACATGGTATCATAAACATTCATCGAAAGAAGGTGTTATGCAACATCCATCGGACTCTCCTGCATGGAACACTTTAACACTATTCACCGCTCTTTTAGCGATGAAAAAAGAAATGTACTTCTAGGATTGAGTACCGATGGCTTCCAACCTTTCGGTCAATCTGGAAAACAATACTCTTCTTGGCCGATTGTTGTCACACCTTATAATTTACCTCCTTGGATGTGTATGAAAACGGAGTACATGTTTCTATCTACTATAGTGCCAGGTCCAAATAATCCAAAGTATAAGATAGATGTCTTTCTGCAGCCCTTAATTGCAGAGTTGAAACAATTGTGGGAGGTTGGGGTGGAGACGTATGATGTCTCAAAGAAACAAAATTTTCTCTTGCGTGCGGCTCTATTATGGACTATCAGCGACTTTCCCGCTTATGCTATGCTATCCGGATGGAGCACTGCTGGTAGGCTTGCTTGCCCATATTGCATGGAGAAAACATATGCTTTTACATTGCAAAACGGTCGAAAACAATCTTGGTTTGATTGTCATCACAAGTTCTTACCACCAGACCATCCATGGCGGAGAAATAAAAATTGGTTCAAGAAGAATAGAGTTGTCAATGACAATGCACCTCGGATAAAGACTGGTGAAGAGATACTTAATGGAATTGAGTCATTGGGTCTTATGAAGGTAACAGAACTAGGGGCTGATAAGAAGAATGCTCTTATAAGCGAGAGTTATGGATGGAAAAAGCGTAGTATTTTTTGGGATTTGCCATATTGGAGTTCCCTTTTCATTAGGCATAATTTAGATGTTATGCACATTGAGAAGAATTTCTTTGATAATCTATTTAATACCATTATGAACATTGATGGTAAAACAAAGGATAATTTCAAAGCAAGAGAGGATATGGAAAACCTTTGTCGTCGTAAGGAGTTGGCAAGAAATCCAACAACTGGCAAGTTCCCAAAAGCATGTTACGTATTAGACAAAGATGGGAAAAAAACTGTTTGTGAATGGTTAAAGACATTGAAGTTTCCAGATGGTTACGTCTCAAACATAGGACGATGTGTGGATTTAAAAAAATACAGAATGTTTGGGATGAAAAGCCATGATAGTCATGTTTTCATGCAACGGTTATTACCTATTGCTTTTCGGGAACTACTACCAACAAAAATATGGGAAGCAATTACTGAGATTGGGAGTTTCTTTAAACAATTGACAACAACAATTATTAGTACAAATGACATGTTAAGGCTAGAAGAAGAAATTCCCATTACACTTTGTAAGCTCGAGCGATACTTCCCACCTGGCTTCTTTGATTCAATGGAGCATCTTCCCATTCATCTTGCGTACGAAGCACGGATTGCGGGACCAGTCCAATATCGTTGGATGTATCCGTTTGAGAGGTAAGTTTTAATAGATTTGTTAACATACTTTATTTATATTATTGTGTCTTACGGTGGTCATGTTTTTTAAATTAGGCATAATGGTAAAATAAAGAAAAATGTGCGTAACAAAGCAAGAGTTGAAGGCTCGATTGCTAATGCATATTTAGTTGAAGAGGCATCATCTTTTTGTGCATATTACTTCGAAGACCATATATATACAAGGCACTGTAGAGTACCTCGGAATGATGATGGCGGTATTGATGAGTGTGATAACATGGAAGAGACATTGTCAATATTCAAAACTATTGGCCGTCCATTGGGAAGAGGGAAAAAAAGGAGATTAACAGAGGTTGAAAAAAAGGCAGCCCACTTATATATTCTATTAAATTGCGAGGAACTTTCTCCTTTCATTAAGTAAGTACTAATACTCTTTAAGTTTAATTGATGTATTATAGCCCTTTTAATTAATTTTTGTCATTTTAATTTTTTTTAGTGTGTTTACCAACTCACTTCGGTCCTCCTTCCCCAATCTTAGTGAGTATGAGGTTGAAAGACGATTAGAGATTGAGTTTCCCACCTGGTTCAAAGATCATGTAAGTTAGTCAATTAAACAATATCTGCTAATGTTGTTAATTGATTCGAGATATATATCTTACTGCATTTTCCTTTATAGGTTCATAATCCAAAAAATCATGTGGATAATCAATTCATTAAGGATCTAGCTTTGGGTCCTTTATACACTGTTCATGTGTTTACAGGGTATTTCATAAATTGTTACAAATTTCACACAGAAGGACGAAGCTCAAATAGAGTTACATCTAATAGTGGTGTGTGTATTAGAGGTACAAACTACTCGGAAATATCAAGTGATTATTATGGTAGGTTGATAGAAGTTGTAGAGGTGGAGTATCCGGATTTACCTATAAAACGTACAGTTTTGTTCAAGTGTGATTGGTATGATAATAACTTACATGATCTTTTCAATCTTGTTCAAGTTTTTGTGGAGCATTTGCTAATAATAATAATATACTTATGTAATGTAATTATTGATCAATTATTTTTAGATGCCACTCAATGCCTATCTGAAGCTTGTTGGTAATGTACTTGAATTATTATTCTCAAATACTATTAATTTTTATTCTCAACTCAGTTGCTATTTCACTAAATATGCCAGCAATTACCCTCATATTTATTACTGCTTCATGTTTGTTCAATTCATGTTTCTTTTATAGATTGATTTTAATGGTTGTAATAGTTTTAGCTCCTCCAGTTTGTTTTCTATGTTTAGAATCAATTTCTCCTTTTTGCAAAATCTGCTTGAAATCTGGTTGTAAAGTTTGCAAAATATAACCAGATAGAAGTACTCAAAGTTTGCAAAATATAGCTAAACATGATAAATGGTTAATGTGTATGGATAGAAGTACTCAAGGTAAGAATTCTGCCACTTGTTTCCATATTTTTGCTCATAATTGGAATTTTCAAGGTCTACTTGTGTGAGTTGATCTTTGACTGTACCTCCTCCTCTCTATCTTAAATTTCTTTTCCAGGTGCTAACTATTTGTATGTGAAACAGGCTATTTGCAGCACTCTAGAAGATTCTTGTTTTGGCTAATTAGCTTAGGTAAAGAGTTATAAGATTGAAAAGCAAGTAGCAGCAACACTCAGCCTATAAGATTGAAAATCAAGCAGCAGGTAGTAGTGTCTATATTGCATCTCTGTTTTTCAGATTGTAGCACTAAAGTTGTTTATCTACTTAGTAATATGTTCTAATGCTATTATGATAGCTATGACTAGAGGAAAAGGGAAAGGATTTGTTGGTACAGGACGTGGGATGACTAAAGGTCGAGGATTTGCATCAAGCAGTCAACCATGGGATGGAAGTTTTTTATCCCGTCGAACTAGAATTCTCTTAAATTGAGATGAAGTTCCCCCTTCCACTCCACCAACAATAGCCCCTACCATTGCACCTAACATGACAAACCAAACATATCCACCTGCAACAGCCCCTACTATTGCACCTAACATAACTCCTCATGCTTCTCCACCAGCAACAGCCCCTACTGTTGAACCTGCTGCTGACAATACTACTTCTACTCCAATAAATAACAATCTAGGGATGGATGATAGTAATGGTACACCTAGGTCTGATAGTGTTAGCTTTCATGGGAGGGCAAGTGCACAAAAAATAATCTTAATCACATATGCTTCGACAGAGGGAGAAGGAGAATTTTATCCTTCAGAGATTTCTCATAAAGTAAGTGAGGCAATTACAAATAGCTTCAAAGAAAAGTTGGTGAAGGAGGGTTGGCGATGGAAATGTGTACCAAACGCGATAAAGGCTTTCTATTGGAAAGAGTTCAAGGTCTATGAGTTAATTTTATTATTCAACTAATAGCTAATTGTGTTATCTTTGTAAATTTTTAATACTTTCAATTTAACTTCTTTTTTTTTTAGAAACAATTTCGATGGGAAGCTGAAATTGAAGGTTTAGTTAGAGGTGCATGGCTTAAAAAAGCGGCGGCGCGCTATAGAGACATGATATGCAAGTGGAAAAGGCAACCTCGAGCAGAATTCATTGAGGAAGATGTTTGGAATGCTTGGCATGAAGTATGGAAGACTCCAGAGTATGTGAAATTAGCCACCCAAGCATCTATAAATCAAAAATCTGAGGTAGCAGGGCAAGGGACTGGTCTTTCTAGGCACACTGGTGGATCAATTTCGTTCACGGAGCATGCAAGACGCATGGTAAGCCTGTTATGTTGCTGCCATTTAAAATGGTTGTTGTTGTTTGTGTTGCTGCCATTGTATATATATATATATACATATGCTGAATCTGATATATTACATATTTGATTCCTTATTTCTTTCCGCTCATGCATTTTAGTTTGTATTCCTCTTCCATATAACTTGCCTCTGCTGTTGTGCACTACTAATCCTAATTGTTGGCTAGTGTGTGACTATTTCCCTTTTATTTTGTTTTGTTTTATCCTTATTTTTGGATCGCCGTGTGGCGTGATTCCATGTTGATATGCTGCTGACATACAAACACACCACATTGAGCTGTGAATTAATTTAGATATATTCTTGTGTTTACTTTGAAATATATGTTGTGTGTAGTTCTTATGATACCAAGCTGAATAGCATGTTAATTGAGTATGAAATACTGTTTCGGTTCAGTTTATATTGTTGTTCATAACGTTTGGCATCAAAACTCTGCTTGATGATTCTGTTTCCAAACTGAATTGAACATTTGATATACCCAGCTCCATATCTGCTGAATTGGCATCAAAACTCGGCTTATTATCTATGTGCACTTTGAACTTTGAAGATTTGTTATGATTTAGGCATACAACCAATCCGGCCACTATGGGAAAAAAAGGAAATGCAGTTTATTTTGGTTATTTCTTGCTACTATGAAAGATAATTTGACTTGTAATAACCTTATCAAATGATGCCTTAAATGAGCTTTAATTTGATAATATAATTGTGATCAATTTACAATTATTTTATTTTGTATTGAATATAAAAAAGGGTACAAGAATCAACAGTAGCAGAAGTGATAAATAATAAGATAAGAATAGTATGTATCTGTTGGGTTAGATATGAAATTGCATAGTTGGGTATAGAAAGAAGAAAAAAGAAATGTTGTGTTGTGACTTCTCAATTTTCTATGGTTGAAAACTTAGAACTATCCAAAATAGTGTAAAACACAGAATGATAGAAGTGGGGTCTTCTCTTTTCTTATTTCACTGGATCCAAAAGAAAGAGTGCTGCTCTGTTTCTGTTCTTCCATATTGTAAGAGTTTTCAGCTTTTCCACAAACATTTTGCTACACAAACACGTAATACTATAACTCATATAATTCATAACTTCTACACTTCCTGCCTTCTCCCTCTCTCTCTCTCTTACTTTTGTACTTTAACTTTAGGTATATAACTCTCTTTTCTTGCTATTTTTTCTGTAAATTACAGGCTATATTTGCTGCTGATTGTGATTTCATAAATTCATACATTTCATAAACCTACTGATATATATATATAATCCTAGTTGTTGGCTGCTGTGTGACTATTTCCCTTTTATTTTGTTTTGTTTTATCCTTATATTTGGATCACCGTGTGGCGTGATTCCATGTTCATATGCTGCCCGTTTGTGCATGCAATACGTTGTAATTAATTTATGTTTCAATGGTCATTTCAATTTGGCAGAAGGAAAAAGATGTCGAAAAAAGAGAACCTTCAAAAAGTGTTATCTTTCTTAATATGCATACTAAGAAAGATAAAAGAGGGGATCCAGCTGAGTTCATCGATAAGCGTGCTGAAACTGTCTATGTAAGTTTGATTTCTTTTGATTCATTATAATTTTAAAATTTTGAAACAATTTACTTTAATTGTACATTTATATATGTTGTAGGAGAATTTTAAGCGACTTAAAGATACTGTTGTACAAAACTCGGAGATGGATTCTGAAGAAGATAATAGCATTCATCTTGATGAGGACCTGTTATTCATCGAGGCAGCTGGAGGAAAAAAAAAGAATCGCATTTATGGCCTTGGATCAGCAAAGGGAGGGTCATATGCTTCAAGTTCCTCATCAAATGCACCAACTACAACTGCTCAACAAGAAACGCTTAATAACTTGAATGAACGACAGTCAAAGCTTGAAGAAATGATGGTTAATCTTATCAAAGAAATAAAAGAAGACCGAGAGGAATCAAGGCGATGGCGGGCATCATTTGCACCACCTCTTACAGATGACTCTGCTGATATAGGTTCACCAAATGACAATTATTTTGATGATTAAATATTAAGTTACGTTGTTATTTCTATATCTTTAGGTATAATATTATATGAATTTTTAGGATTTACATTTGAGATTAAACACTTATCCCCTGTAGTACTTTGCATTAATGTGGATTATATGAACTTTTATGTTATAAAATGACTTTGGATTTTTTTTTAATTATAATTGTTCTTTGGAGTTTAATTTTAGCAGGTTTAATAAAAATATTATTTTGCAAATGCTATGGAATTTGCTACAGAATGTGGTATTATTGGCTACGGAATTGCTTTGGAAATTAGCTACATAATTGCTACAGGCATTTAGCTACGGAATGGTAACTACGGAACTGTTTCGTAGCAAACAACCTTAGCTACGGAAGTGCAACTACGGAACTGCTACGGATTATGTTTCCGTAGCTAACAAACTTAGCTACAGAATTACTACGGAAGTGCAACTACGAAATTGCTAATTTTTGAACAAAAGTTTGAAGGGTTATTGCTACGGAATGTCAGTAGCTAATCCGTAGCTATAGTTGCTACGGAAACAGTTTCCGTAGCTAAAAAAGCTTTGCTACGGGTTTTTAGCTACGGAAAATTTTCCGTAACAATTCCGTAGCTAAGCCGGTAATAGCTACGGACTTGCTACGGAATTGGCTGTAGCTAAACTGCATTTTTCTTGTAGTGTATGTCTCTTCTTTTTAAATCTGAATAGGATTTATGTCGATCTGAGACTACTTTCAGATGACCCAGAATCACCTTTACTTTCTCTTCTATTTCTTTAATCAAATCGGGACTGACCAATTTACCTTCACCAACTTCATCCCAACACAAAGGTGATCTGCATCTTCTGCCATACACAGCCTCATAAGGTGCCATTCCATTATTAAATTGATGACTTTTATTATTTGCAAACTCAATCGATGACAAGAATCTGTCCCAACTTTCACTGAAATCAATGATACAACTCCTTAACATATCCTCTAAAATCTGTATTACTCTTTCTGACTACCCATCTGTCTGAGGATGAAAAGTAGTACTAAAATGCAATAAAAAAACCCATTGCATTATGCAAACTCCTCCAAAATCTCGATGTAAACTGGGAATCTCGGTCTGACACTAAAAAAATCGGGACTCCATACAACATCACTTTCTCACTGATATACAGCTCAGCGAATCTCTCAAGAGAATAATCCATCCGAACTGGAAGAAAATGAGCTATCTTTGTCATCCGAACAACTATCACCCAGATCACATCATGCTTCTTTTGGGTTAAAGGCAGTCTAGTCATAAAGTCCATCGTTACTTGTTCCCATTTCTACTCTGGTACTGACAAAGGCTGAAGCAACCCTGACTACCAATAATGTTGCTATGTGCTCAGCTTTCACTCTTTGACAAGTGAGATATTTGGAAATAAACTCTGCTATGTATCTCTTCATACCTGACCACCAATAATGTCGCTTCAAATCCTGATACATCTTAGTACTCCCAAGGTGCATAACATAAACTGACTGATGTGGTTTCTCCAAAATCACCCTCTTTAATTCAGCATCTTTAGGAATACATAACCTATCTCTGAACCATAGACTGTCAATATCACATGAAAATCTCGACTCTCCCCCTTAAGGCAATCCAATATAATCTTCTAAATTTTCTCATCTACCAACTCCCTCATTTGATCCAATAACACTGGCCTTAACTGCAACTGAGCCATCAAAGCACCATCATCACAAGACTCAAATTTGACATGCAACGCTCTTAACTCAACAAGCAACAAGAGCAAAAAAGCAGTCAAATTTGTCAAAGACTTCCGACTCAAGGCATTAGCGACAACATTTACCTTGTCAGGGTAATAATCAATCAAACAATCATAATCTTTAATTAACTCTAATCACCATCTCTGTCAAAAATTTAACTCTTTATGAACACCAAAATACTTCAAATTCTTATGGTCAGTATAAATAAAACACTTCTCCCCATACAAGTAATGTTGTCAAATCTTTAATGCAAAAACTATGGCTACTAACTCCAAATCATGAGTCTGGTAATTCAGCTCATGCGGCTTCAATTGTTGAGTGACATAAGCAATGACTCTACCCTCCTGTATCAGAACACAACCTAAACCACTATATGAAGCATCACTATAAATTACATAAGGTTTGCCTTCCACATGCAAAGTAAGAATAGGAGTCTGAGTTAACATCTCCCTCAGCTGCTCAAAACTCGCCCGACACCGATCTGTCCATACAAATCTAACTCCCTTCCAAATTAATCTGGTGAGTGGAGTAGCTATTGTAGAAAAACCTTTCATAAACCGACAATAATAGCCTGCCAAGCTAAAAAAACTTCTAACCTCTATCACAGTCTTAGGTGGACTCCAATTCAAGATAGCCTCAACTTTACTCGGATCAACTCTAATACTCTCTGCTGATACCACATGACCGAGAAAAGTTACCTGATCAAGCTAGAACTCACATTTAGACAGCTTAACATACAACTATTTCTCTCTTAGAGTTTGCAATACAATCTGCAAATGCCTATCATGATCTTCCTTATTACACAAATACACTAGAATATCATCAATAAATGCCATCACAAACTGATCTAGATAGGGTTTGAATACCCTGTTCATCAAATCCATAAATGCTGCTGGTGCATTCATAAATCCAAAGGGCATCACCAAAAATTCATAATACCCATACCTAGTGTGAAAAGCTGTCTTATGCACATCCACATCTCTGACTCTCAACTGATGGTACCCTGATCTCAGAGAAATCTTAGAGAATACTACTGCTCCCTTCAACTGATCAAATAGATCATCTATTCGAGGTAAATGATACTTATTCTTGATGGTCACTTTATTCAACTGTCGGTAATCAATACACAATCTCAAGGCGCCATTCTTCTTCTTCATAAACAACACAGGCGCTCCCCACAGGGACACACTAGGGCGAATGAACCATTTTTCCAGCAACTCCTGTAACTGCACCTTCAACTCTCTCAACTTAGCAGGTGCCATACGATAAGGAGTTATAGAGATGAGAGTGATACCAGGCAATAAATCGATACCAAACTCAACCTCTCTCTCAAGGGGTATCCTTGGAAACTCTTCAAAAAAAATATTTGAAAATTCGGCAACTGTGGGTATACTGTCAAGCTGGGACTCCACTACTCTGGTATCTACAACATATCAAGATATGCTTCAAATCCCCTCCAGATCATTTATGTAGTTGAAACAGCTAAAATAAACATGGATGAAAGATGTCTATGCTCACTAGATACCATCACATCTCTACCATCACGTGTTTTTAGAGTAACACATTTCTACTAACAGTCTACCACAGCCCCATGCCTGCATAACTAATCCATGCCTAAAATCAAATCATACTCCTTAAAAGACATCTCAATCAAGTCACCGAGAAATTCCTCATCCTAAATAGTAACTAGACTATCTCGATTCACCCTGCTAACCACAACACTATGCCCTAAAGGATTTGTTACTAAAACATCAAATCCTAGGGACTCTAAATGCAAATTACTCATAGATAAGATAGATGCACTAATGTATGATTGAGTTGACCCGGGGTATATCAATGCAAGAACCGAAGTACCAAATAAAGAAAAAGTACTAACAATAATGGCTGGATCATCTTGCTGCCTCTACATCACATAGGCCCACTACGATGGCCCTGCTTCATCAGGTCTACCTCTAGCTGTAAAACTTCCTCTCTGATCAGACCCAGATCTACCACCCCCTATCAAAATCTCTACTACCACGACTTCCTCTAACATTGGGTCGAGAAGCTACAGTATCTGTCTGTCTATTATCTGATGGCTTTGGATAATTTTTAATAAAATGATCTGGTGATCCATATCCATAACATACTGCCGGTCCATCTATCCTCCAACAAACACCTCCATGTACTTTACCATAATGAACACAGGTAGGTGGAGTAGATCTCTAAGTCACTGGGGTCGGAGCACTAGCCACTAAAATTGCAGATCTCTATCTCTGTCTCTGCTGCTGTACTGACCTGCCAGATTGCCCCTGGCTCCTACTGAATCTTTAAAAATAGCCCCCTCGGCCTCTCTTCACTGATGAAGACCCTGCCTCACTCTGGGGTTTTCTAACTCTAGTCTCTTCAATCCTAGCAGCTGCTGCAAGACTTTATGCTCTCTCGACACTCCTAGCAACTGCAACTAATTGAAAAAAATCCTGGTACCATGAACCTGCTATAATGCACATGATAGAGGATCTCAGCCCCTCCTCAAACTTTCGACACCAATCAATCTCATCAGAAATGATCCCACTAGCATACTGACTCAACCGAGTAAACTCTATCTCATACTCCGACACTGTCTTGGTATCCTGCCTTAAACTCAGGAACTCTATCTTATTTGCATTCTTATACTCCCTTGGAGTATACTTCTACTCGAATTCCCGCAGAAAATCATCATAGGTCAAGATTGGTGGATCATCCAGAGTATGTGGAATCGTTTTTCACCAATCATATGCATCCCTCTGCAAAAGAGAACTGGCATAATCAAACTTCTCCTCTAGAGTAGCCTGCAGCTGAATGAACACTCTCTGGACCCTGTCTAGTCATTGTTCTGCTACAGCAAGGTCTATAGTACCAATAAAATTCTCAACTCTAAACTTTCTCAGCTTATCATATTTTCTCGTCGACAACTGCGGTTGCGGGTGTGGCGGCGGCGACTGCTGAACTGGAGCCTCCTCAACAGCTCCACCATATGTCGTACCCAGACCGGTGGAATCTCATCAATTGCTGGTCTCTTAGGCACAGGAGCAGGTACCTCTTCAGCAATCTTAGCTCTAGCTCCATCTCTACCCTCAACAGGAGCCACACTCTCTGCACTACCCTCCATAGACTGATGCGTCTGAGATGCCATAACTACCTATATCTGCAAACACAATAAAAATTGTTACATCAGAGATCAGAAACCCACTACCAATGCATGTATCATAATTGAAAATCATATTTAAAAATCTCTATTTCCTTTCTCTCATAACTCACCAAGGTTGAGAACCTCAAACCTATGCTCTGACACCAAAATAAATGTAACACTTTTATACCCTATAAACATATAATACACACACTCTCAGTATGTAAAATATGTAAATACGGTATAAAAATATCACAATCTAGCTTAATAAAAACTTCCATATTCCCTTATTATTTAAAACATTTATATTTATACAAATATATATATGTATCAGAATACATGATACCTCACATTACTCCATTATTTTAAACACTTTTTATAATTTATAGTATATATATATATACTCCCGAAACATAATATAATATACATAATGTAAAAATATACTACAAAATAAAATATGTACATGCTGGTAAAGTGGCACTGATCTTGCTGTAGCACAAACACTTCAAGCTTAATCAACAAAAGCCTAGACCCGATATAACCTGGTGGAACTCTCTGGCTCTATCGAATCACCCCTGTAATTTGCGCGATGAATTACAATTGCGCTAAGCCAAAGCCTAGTAGTACAAACTTTGATAATAATAATATTCAAATACAATGCCAATGCAGAATGTTCATATGCTATGTCATCACATAATATTCACACAAACACATACACAATAATGGGCCCAAACAACTAATACATCATTCAATTCTCAGAGTTACCATTTTGGTCTATAATGACACTAAGTGTCTAGCCCTGAAGGAAAAGTATCAATGTATCAGTCCAACTAGGCCTGGGCTTACGACTAGATTTTTTCACCCAGCCCATCAAGGACTTATTTTCTGAGGCTTATGACTCAGTCTTTTTACCTCAAAAATATTTTCACAGTGACGCCAAGCATCTAGCCCCATAGGCAAATATAGACATGCCGCCAAACACAGAACTCTGAAAATTAAATAACTTACTAGGCACACAATTATTTCATATTTCCATTATTAATTTTTTTTCTTATTTTCTCATGATCAAGCTAGGAACATTGCCTCATTTATCTCATTTATATCAACATCATCATATAATCATAATGTATCTCATTTTTATATTTTGCACATAATTCACATTTCATCAATTTAGCCATTAACAATGGCTTTTCACAATGCATAATAATGCATACATAGCAATTCACATGTTGTAGCATCATGTTCATGAATACATAATATATCAAGTAGCTTAACACATTTTTCATCCCGAATGTGTTAGGCCAAATGTACTGCAATCACATTTCATTTATCAAGAGTTTATACATACCTTAGGAAACACTCTAAAACAAGCTTTAAAATTTTCCCTAACCTTCTCTTCTAAGTTACCTTCAACACTAAGGTTGGGAAAACTACTCTCTCTCAATACCTATACCAAATGTGATCATAAACAATCATTTAATATCACATTCTAAGACATTCCCAACATTAAATAATTTAAATAGGAATTGTAAATGAAAAACAAAGAAAAGAGTTATTCTCAAGTAACACGCCCAACAACACGAGCGTGTTACTGACCGTGTCACTAATCTAATCACACAGAAGCTTTGACACGTTCAATGACATGGGCATGTCACTGCCCGTGTCATTCATTCTTTCTCACAGAACATTTAACATGCCCAACAACACAGATGTGTTAATGGCCGTGTCAATTATTTTACCTTGTAGAAGCTACGACATGCTCAGGGACATGGTCGTATTAATGGTCGTGTCATCAATGTGGAACTTAGCACCGTTGACACACCCAATGACATGGCCATGTTAGGCAAAATCTGCATTTTGAACTCTCAATCATATAAACACAATCATTCCAAACTCAACAGTATAACACCCTAAATCATCATCTTAGTTTATATCCATAATTTTCCCACAAATTTAACATTTATATAACTCCAAAATATTATAACTATCATCTTATTCAATCAATCATCACTTTCTCTCATAACACATTCAAAGAAGAAGAAAGAAAAGAAATTCCTTCTGTTTCAATCCAACCTTGAAAATCATCATTAGCTACATACAACATCTTCATACATATTCAAATAAGCCATGAAAATCCAAAATCCAAATATCATATTCTTCCATAAAATTCCAAAGAAACTTACAAAATAATAAAGGAACTTACCAATTGATGAAGAATCCTCAAAATCTTGAGATTACTTCAATTCTTTGATGAATGGAAGAAGAACTCTCCTCTAGACTCTCTCTCTCTCTCTCTCTCTTTTAAACTCACGCCAAAGAAGAAGGAAGAAAAGAAATGACTCTTCTCTTTTCTTTCATCCTTATATATATAATAATAATTACTATGCTCTTAATTATACAATATATATGTAATGTATATTTTGAATATATGTATATATCTTATGTATATATCATATTTACATCAAATATATTTCACTTAAAAATTCTTTCATTTCATTTAAATTATTTATTTAATGTATCCAAATTTAATTTATTTTATTTAATATTCAAAAATTAGGAGTATTACATGCCAAATTGTCCCTAGTTCCTAATAAACCTCTAAGGATATCCCCCCCGGCCTCTCTTCAATGATAAAGACCCTGCCTCACCATGGGGTCTCCTACCTCTGCTCTCCTCAACTATGGTTACTGCTGCAAGTCCCTATGTCCTCTCTACATTCCTGGCAGCTACAACCAACTGAGAAAATTCATGATACTGAGAACCTGTCACTAAACACATGATAGAGGGTCTCAGCCCCTCCTCAAACCTCCGGCATCTGTCAAACTCATCTGAAATAATTCCTCCAACATACTGGCTCAGCCAAATGAACTCAATCTTATATTCAGTCACTGTCCAGGTGTCCTGCCTCAAACTCAGGAACTCCATCTTCTTAGCATTCTTATACTCCCTCGGAATATACTTCTTCTCGAATTCTCATAGAAAATCTGCATAAGTCAAAACTGGTGGATCAGTTGTACCATAGAGAACCGTCTTCTACCACTCATAGGCATCCCATTGCATAAGTGATCTAGCATAATTAAACTTCTCCTTTGGACTAGTCTGCAGCTGAATAAATACTCTCTAGACCATGTCCAGCCACTGCTCTGCTACAGTAGAGTCTGTAGTGCTAACAAAAATTGTGGCTCCAAATTCTCTTAGCTTTTCATACTTTCGCGTTGGCAACTGCTGTTGTGGTTGTGGTGGTGGTTGCGACTGCTGAACTAGAGCCTACCTCAATAGCTCCACCATATGCCGTACTCAGCCCGGCAAAATCTCCTCAACTACTAGTCCAACGGGCACAGAAGTAGACACCTCACTAGCATATTCAATACCAACTACAAACTCTACCATCATCAGGAGCTATACTCTCTACACTACCCTCTACAGACTGATGCTTTCGAGATGCCATAACCACCAATTTCTGTAAATACAGCAAAATCTGCCACATCAAAAATCAGAAAGTGTCAGTGCCAAAGCATGTATCACAATTGAAAATCATATTTAAAATTCTAATTTTCTCTCTCTAATAATCCACCTAGGTTGAGAACCTCAAACCTAGGCTCTGATACCAAAATAAATGTAATACTCTCACACCCTATATACGTATAATACATATACTCAGTACATATAAAATACACATATATGATATAAGAATGTCACAATCCAATTTAATAAAAATTTTCATTTTTCCTCAATCATCAAAACATTTATACAAATGCATATATATATATATATCAAAATATATAAAAACCTCACATTACTCAATTATTCAAAACATTTTTTATAATTTACAATATATATATATTTATACTCTAAAAACATAACATAATATACATAATATCAAAAAGTACTATGACATAAAATATATACATGCTGGAAAAATGACTCTGATCTTGATGTAGCAGAAATGATTCAAGCTCAATAAATGCAAGCCTAGATCTGACCATATCTAGTAGAACTCTCCGGCTCTACTAGATCACCCCTGTCACTTGCGCGATGAATTACAATCGCGCTAAACTAAAAGCCTAATAGTACAAACTTTGATAATAATAATACTTTAAAAACAATGCCAATACAAAATGCTTATATGCTATGTCACAATGTGGCATTCAAGCTCACTATTAAATATATTCTTTCAACATTTAATAATTCACACAAACACATACACAAGCATGGGCCCAAACAACTAATACATCATTCAAATCCCAGAGTTACTGTTTTGGTCCATAATGACACTAAGTATCTAGCCCCGAAGGCAAATCAAGTAATGCTCAAAAGCTAGCCCCGAAGGTAAATCATATCATAGTGACGCCAAGCGTCTAGCCCCGAAGGCAAATATTGAAGATAACCTCATAGGCATGTTGTCAAACACAGAACTCTGAAAATTGAATAACATACTAGGCAAACAATTAATTCACATTTTCCACCATCAATTTCTTTCTCATTTCCCCATTTTTTCTCATTCTTATCAATGTCATTTCATTTCAACATTTCATCACAACATAGGATATTTCATAACGAAACCACATTACTCAAACACTTTGGGTTATTTTCACATTATACACATAATTCACATTTTATTCAATCTAGCCATTTGCATTATAACAATTTGCATGTTACAACACAATATTCATGTATCAAGAAGCTTAACACATTTTTCATCTAAAATGTGTTAAACCCAATTTAATGCCAACATATCAAATTTATCAAAAGTTTGTACTTACCGTAGAAAGCACTCCAAAATAAGCTTCAAAACTCCCTCCAACCTTCTCTTCCAAGTAGCCCTTCAACACTGGGGTTGGGCAAACTACTCTCTCTCAATGCCTAAGCCAAATGTGATCCTAAACAACCATTTAATATCACATTCTAAGGCATTTTCAACATTAAACCATTTAAATTAGGAATTACAAATGAAAGATAAAGAAAAGAGTTATTTTGGATAATTTCCTCAAGTAATACGCTCAATAACACGAGGGTGTTAATGACCGTGCCATTAACCCACTCTTATAGAAGCTTTGACACGTCCAATGACATAGGCATGTCACTGCCCGTGTCATTAATTCTGCATTATAGAAACTTTGATATGCCCAATAACACGGGCGTGTTACTGGTTGTGTCAATTATTTTGCCTTACAGTAGCTATGACATGCTCTGAGACATGACCGTATTACTGGTCGTGTCATCAATGTTGAATCTTAGCACTGTTGACACGCCCAACGACATGGTCATGTCAGGCAAAATTTTTACATTTCGCACGCTTAACCATTCAACACAATCACTTCCAAACTCAACTTAAATTCAATCACTTCTTCAACAATAGAAGTAGAATATATAGGGACCTGCGAAGCTGCTAAGGAAGCAGTTTGGATAAAAAAGTTATTAATTGAACTTAGTGTGGTTCCATCAATAAAAGATGTAGTTCCACTATTGTGTGATAACACTGGAGCAATTGTTTAAGCAAAAGAGCCTAGATCACATTAGAAATCTAAACATATTCTGCGAAAGTATCATCTGATTAGAGAAATCATTGAATGAGGAGATGTTACAATCCAGAAGATCGATGGAAAAGATAATGCAACAGATCCATTCACTAAAGTGCTTAGTGCAAAGGAGGTTGATAAGAATAAGTAAAAATTAGGATTGCGATACATGACAAATTGGACCTAGTGCAAGTGGGAGATTGTTAGGTATATATGATATGCCCTAGCCCTAATTTCTCATATAATAATTGAACACATTTTATTTTAATTATTATATGATATTTGTATTTTTATATCATATTTAATTTTGTTAATATGATATTGTCTTGATTAAATTTTAGGACTTGTCATCAAAATAAATATCTTAATAATGATAGTCAAGCGTTTTATAATTTAATTTAAAATTGTTCTTGACCATAAAATCATTAAATATGGCTTTAATCATCCAGTTAGATCAATATATATATGATGGCCTCTATAAGATAGATATTAGTTGTTTTCATTAACTAAATCACACATATAAATGGTGCACATGGAGATATGATAATTGAACCGACTCAATGGAGAATTTCTAATGGTTAAAATTATCAATAAACTGTCAATGAGATATTCTTTTGAAGAATATAATATAATAGTTTTCTTTGATCCGAGATTATTATAGTAATTGAAAAGTTGTTTATTATACTTTGATACTGGACGCCTATTGCTTTAGAGCGATAGTTGCAAGGATATTGGTTATAATTAAATACTTTTAGAATTAGTGATTAATCAAGATGAAATCTGTCAACTCTTGGTAATGAGTTTAAACTCTATGTTATCATTAATTATAAATGGCTTAATTAAGACCTTGGCCAGGATAAATAAATGAAAAAGAAAGGAGTTTCTTAAGTTATTCACTTATTGTTTATAATTTACATGAAACGTAGTTGGCAACTTATGGGATTTAATAGGTTAACTATATCCTAGAATTGACCCGGAGCTATAATGACAGAATGAAATGTTATATTATTCTTCTATAGGTTATTGATAGTAATTATTTATTTCATGTTATTTGGTTATCAAGAAGCATTGCTAGACGCCAACCTTGATTAATAAATTGATTTGATCAATTTTCTACTTATTTAATATTGAATCTATGGGGCCACACACTAACGAATGTTCTGGGCTTTGCTAATGGATTAATTATATTATCATTTAATAATTAAATTAGAAATTTTAATTATTTAAATAAATAATATTTTCAGTCAAAATGAAATATTATTATGTTCTCTGCTAGCACCAATAATATAATTAATATTATTAGTGGCAAATTAAATTTTTTCTATTTTGAATAAAAAATTAATTAATTAATATTTTATGGATAAATTTATTATATATATTAAATTATTATTTATATATTTGATATATAAATATTTAAAATTTAAAATATATAATAAAATAATAATACTCAGTTAATATTATTATATATATTAAATTATTATTTATATATATGATATATAAATAATTAAAATTTAAAAAATAGTAAAATAATATATTATAAAATAATATTAGTGTTTGATGCATTAAAGCATTAATATTTAGTGCTTAGTGTATTAATATTAATGCTTGAATCATTAACATTTAGTGTATTAATGTGACATATGGCACTTAAGAGTTGTAAATAGTTACAACTCCATGTCTATAAATGGGTTTATGGCCAAGACATTCAATACAACTTAAGAGAGAAAAATTTGTACAAGTTTAAGAGAGATATGTTTTTTTACGAGTTTAATAGAGAGATAAGTTAGAAAATTAAGATTTGTTTTAATCTTATAAAATATTTTTTCATAAGGAGAGAGTTAAAAGATTAAGAAAGTCTTAATCTTATAAATATATATTCATTTTTAAAGCTAATGTTTTAATAAAAATTTTAGCTTAAGATTTTATTTTGCTTACAAGTTCCATTTATCAAAAAGTTAATAGCAAAGTTTAGTTTCGGTGTGAATATATATAGAGACTTCGTACAATCGAAGTTTTTTATATAAAGAGCTCAGGTTTAGATAATTTTAAATATGTTTTCAATATATGTATATAATTTTAAACACAAATAAATCTATTAAAGATTATTCTAGACTCTCGCTGCGTGTTACGAATACCGTATAATCTAACAGATTACATACATTTTTTAAAGATGTTAACGATTTAGTAATTTAAACTGTTAGTTTAGAAACTAAATATGAATCTATATGCCAAGTTTAAAAATTTTGTTAACCTAAATTTGAACCTAACGAACTTAAAGATTCCGTTAGTTTATTTTCAAGTTTATGTTTTCGATTAACCAAAACTTATTCTTATTAGTTTGTATAACAAAAATATTTAAAAAATCAATTATTAGTAATATTTATGAAGCATCTATGTAAAATCCATTAAAATAACTACAATATTCTTAAAAATAAATTCATATCAAATTCAAAATATTTATATAAATAAATCAGTCGAGAAACAAATTCATAAAACTTATATTAACTTCATCCAAAACTACGAGTCTACGTGTTTTGGACATATGAAAAAAGTTACTTAATTACATAATTATATATTTATTTATTTACCTATTTTTAAGTTAAATTAGTTGATAAATTTAAATTATATATAATTTAACAATTAATTATAATTTTTGTGTATTTTATTTATTTTTAAATTAAATTAAAAAAATATTTTAATTATTTATATAATATTAAATAATAAGTAATAAATTAATATAATAAAATACAATTTTACATTATTAATACTGGTAGGTTATGAATTACTTTTTGCTATTCTACTTTTACCCTTTAATTTTATATATATAATAATTTATATTATTAATTAAATAATTATTTACTATTAACAAAATATTTTTTAATTAAATCAATTAATTTTATTATATTACTTGATTAGTAAACATTAGTTAACTTATCATATGCATATTTAATTACCTTTATCTTAATTATTTATCTACTACAAATTACAAAGTACGAACCATTATATTATTACTTATGGATACTACTCACTAACTAATAAGTATTTACTAAGTATTAATAAAAAAATAAGATATATATATTATAAACTAAAACATAATTAACTCTTATTATACTAAAATTAATCATAAAATTGTGTACTGCTACAAGTTTTTATTAGAAAATTTATTTAAATTATATATTCTAATAATATTTTAAAATCCATAAGTTATTGTTATTATTATCATTTCATTAGTTTTAGTATTAGTTTTTAATTTTGATTGCTGATAAATAAAAAAATATTAAATGTGATTTAACATAATAAAATTGTATTATTAAATATTGTTGAATTAATCCACTTTTATATCTTCTTATTAATAAAAACATTTTTATATATGACAATATTTACTATTCTCTCCATCCCAAAATTGTAATCACATTTCTATTCCATACTATTTAAGAAAAAAATTAGTTAAATTAGTTTAACTATAATTTTTTTTTCACATCCTTCCATATATACCTCTAATTAATGAACAAACTTGATTTATTGAAATAAAATTATCGCAGAAATATTATTATAGAAATAACAACTAATTTAATAGACACACATTTATAAGAATGAGAAAATTTTTTTTAAACAAAAATAGAGTAATATTCAAAATTTTATTTATGTCATTCGTCTTCCTTAATTAATGATGATAATATTTGAATTAATAATTTTATAGAAAATACTTCTCAACATTAAGCACATAGGCTAATTAATCGATGAGCATAATTTGAAACACATATAATATTTAAAATCCAAAATAGAAAGTAGACTATTATTTTGAGGCGCCCAAAAAGAAAAATAGAACTATAATTTTAAGATTGATAAAATATATGTTCATTATTTATACATAACTTATATTATCATATAATTTTTTAAAAAAATTATATCACTGATCACATTTCTATTTCACTATGGTTAAACTAATCTATTTTTTCATGCATTATCAATAGATAAAACTCTTTTTTCATATAATAATTTTTATTATCTATTTATTATTTTTAAAAAAATTATATTTACTTGTTGATAACTTTTCTTACATATATATCTTAAAAATTAAGGTTATAATTAAGTGTGACTTAAAAAAGTTGTATGATCATTAATACTTTTTTTAAAAAAATAAAAATATTTTTAATTTTCATACTATTTATTCAATGCTCAATATTTATTATTTGCATTAATATATATTAAATATTTTAAAAATGTGTTTATATTATCTAATTTTAAATTTTATATATTTTTAATGAATATGTTTAAAAAAAATTGAGCGTGAGAGCTAAATGAATCAAAAGATTTATGTTTGGTTTGAGAAGAAATTATAGAAATTTTTCAATGAGTGGAAAGATAATTTATTTTCAATAAGTTATTCATTAGATAATCGAAAACTAAGAATTTTTTATACTACTTGAAATTCAGAAGAACTACATGAGGCGGCTATTGAATGGCTGAACTATTAAATACTTTATAAGAAACACAAGACAACTAATAAAAAATGTCACTAGATCCTTTACTCTTGGGGGATATCCTCAATGCCTAGGACCATGAACTAGGGTGTATGATGTCTACCCTTATAGGTCTTATATCTCTTTTTTTTTCCTATTAAAATGTCCATACAAATAGGACTTTCCTTTTTATCTTTAACTAGTCGCTTGCCCGCGTAATGTGTGGATAATGTGTGGATGTGATTTTTTTATCGTGTTATAAAAATTTTATTATACAAATGATATTTTATACTTTATATTAATAATTTATTAAATATGTAATATTTTATCTACACATATTAATAGTTTAACTTAATAAGTTTTAGATTTAATATAATTAGCAATCATTAGTATATTTATAAGAAGTAAAATTAAAACGCAATCTAAATTTTTATCTTTATTTATTAATAGTTTCATATAAATAATAATTATTAATTTATAAATAATTTATTATATATATAATATTTTATCTTAATTTATTAATAGTTAACATATTTATTAATAATTTATTAAATTTATTAAATAATTCATATTTGATATTTATATATTTATATTTTTAATTATAAAATTTATATTAATAATTTATTAAATATATGTGCCTTTTATTTTCATGTTTTAAAAATCATAAATATTAATAATTTATTAAATATTATTTTTATCTTTATAAATTAATAATTTAATTAAAAATATTATTAATAATAATATAGAGTCTTTATATTCATATATTGATAAGTTTTTTTTTTACTAAATGTAATAAATATTAATTTTTATTTTTTTTCACATTATACATATATGTATTTTATGGCACCATATAATATTTTTATTATATATATATATATTATATATATTAGAAATGTGAAAGATCATATATTTTATTGTTTTATTTTTAAAATTTTGAAAACATATAAATTAATTATTATTAGAAATAAATTATTTAATTTATAATTAATTTATTATGAATTTTAAACATTTTATATCTTTTAATTTTATAAAATTTTAAATAAATATAAATATATTATTGAATTATATTAATATGTTATTAATTTATAGAAGATTAAAAGTTATAAATATAATTTATTAATTATTAAATTTTAAAATTTGAAAAATTACTAAAACTCTATAAAAATTAATTAATAAAGAAAGAAATGTGAGTTAGTCTTTTTAAAAATTTAATGATTTGTGTGTGTATATATATTAGGAATGTCAAAAATTATATATTTTATTATTTAATTTTTTTTAATTTCTAAAATATATAAATTAATAATTATTAGAAATAACTTATTTAATTTATAATTAATTTATTATGATGGTTAAGAGTTATATATTTTTTAACGTCTAAATTTTTTTTAAAAAATATAAATATATTATTAAATTATATTAATATGTAATTAATTTATATTTTATAAAAAAAGTTATATATTTTTTTATTTAATTTTTAAAATATATAAATTAATCATTATTATGAATTAATTAATTAATTTATTAGGAAGATTAAGAGTCATATTTTTTTAATTTTTTAAATTTCTTAAAAAACATATAAATCAATAAATAATATTTAATTTTATCATCGTGTAATTAATTTATAGAAAATTAAAAGTTACAAATATAATTTACGTAATTAATATAATAAAATTATATTAATGTGTAATTATTGAATAGAAGATTATTAGTCACAAATATAATAAATTTTAAATTTTATATAAATTATTAAAATTAATTAAAAATTAATTAAAAGGAGAAAAAATAAGATAATATTATTTTAAAATTTTGATGATGTGTCATTCTTTCAACACTTCTTCCATTCTTTGCTTTTATATAATAGAGATATATTTGCCCCCCCCCCCCCCCCCCCAACACATGTGCAATCTAACGTTTAGTCAACAAGGGTTGCCTCTCCTCTGATTCACCTCTCATGAGGGATATGTTCGAAAATCAATAATTTGAACATGAATAGTGAATCTAAAAATTCATATTTGATTCATATTAAAACTAAACTTGGATTTGTTTAACTTATTTTTCAAGTTCTACTCATGGGATCAAGTTGGATTTACCTCTTCTTATATATTTTTTAACACTCTTAATGTCCTTTCATGAACAATCTTTTCCTGGAAGAGTCATGTTATTTTCTATTAACCGATATGATATTATTGATTAGTCAAATACCGATGGTCGTGAATTCAAATATTAATATATTTTAATTCATTTTTCTTATTAGACATCTAAATAAACATTAAATTTTAAATTTTAATCAATTAAAAAATAATTTTAAAATTTTTAATCATGTGAAAAATAATTTTTTTAAGAAAAAACAAAAAAATATATTTTTTTAAACCCAACCCTGGTAACCAGCTATGAAATCCTAAAGCTAACTTTCAAAATCTCTTAAATCAATTACAAAATCTTCTATTGCCGTTCAAATGTCCATTTTCTCAACACCGGCATATACAAGTAAAGTTTTCTCTTATATGAAAAGCTTTTTTATGTCGTAAGCCCCCTCAAATATCAACGTACTCATTCAAAATTCAATATCTACTTTATAGCTCTCTCTACATTGTTGTCTTGCACATAATTTTCATCTCTTTTTTTAATTTAAAGAATAAGTTTTTAAAGAATTAAAAATTTCAAAATTAGATAAAAATGAATCAATCTACCCATTTAAGAAAGATATAGAGGTTGAGAAAGAACTTGCACCGAGATAGAAGTAGTGATCTCAAAGAAAAATGAAAAAGAGAATAGAGATAAAACTGAAAAAAGGGAAATGAAAGGAGATGGGAAATGAAATACATCGAGTAACAATGATGGTTAGCATTACAGGAGATTGGAGCAAATCGAACGGCACAAGTTTATTTTTTTTTTTTGGATTGCAATTGTGTTTTTTATTTTTTTTTACCACATTTCTTTGATTTTGGGATTGCAATTGGGATTTGTTTTTCTCTTTGATTCTTTGATTAAATGTTTAATAGTTACTTAGGGTTTGAAATTTTGAGATTTAAATTTTTGATGTTGGTTTTGAACGACAATTATATGATAATCATTTTATGGTATTTTGAATTTTTTGATCAATTCTAAGGTAAAAGACTCTTGATGTTGAATATTTTTAATAGGACTAAAATTCAATTTAGCCCCTTGTACTCCAGCGAGAAGTCATAATTGACCCTTATAGTTTTTTGAACCAAATTTGTATTTTTTTTAATTTAGTCCAAATTACTTCTTTTTTAACAGAACCATTAAACTAGTTAACTGTAAGGCCTAATTTGAACTCCATTTAAATATCAAAGGGCCAATTTGATTTTTTTTAAAAAAATTAAAATAATATTTTTAAAAATTATTTATTAATTAATATATTTAATATCAATAATTTTTAATATTAATATATATTTTTATAATTTTATAATTTATATTAATTTAATAATGTATAATTTAACAATCAATTAAAGGCTTAATACATCTGTTGCTCCTCGAACTTGACAACTTTAGTCATTTTACCCTTTATACTATTCGATTAATCAGTTTGCTCCTTACACATATATTTTTTATAACAACTGAACCCTTCATCGTAGATGTGGCAGAACGCGTGATGTCCCTTTCTGAAGCACGCGTGAATGGAACATTTCATGCTGACATGTAACTAAAATGACTAATTTACCCTTATCAAACTGACAAATATCGATCCCGTTCATCATTCCTCACTTCTTCCCTAAAATTGACGTGAAGAACTTAAAATCCTAATCTTCCTCTTATTTTCAATAATCAAAATGGAATCACGCTCTGCCACTAATCCTCCCTCGCAAATCGACTCTGTCTATAGTGAGTTTATAGTACTTAATTGCTATTGTGGAGAGGCAGCATTTTTGAATTGTCGACAACCCACGAGGAGAAGGTTCTTTGGGTGCAATAAGTATGGGGTAAGTATGTAGGAACCAACTATCAATCGATTTCTAGTGTTTGTGTTTTGTAAATATATGTTCTCATTGAGTTCTGTATGATTTTAAGTCATGGGCCACTTCTGTGCTCTCTATTTGCATTTCTACAAATCCAAGGCATGCGTCTATGTGAATTCTTTATTTGGTATGAGTCACCACTACCAGAGTATGTGAATAGGTACGTTGTGAGGCTACTAAAGAAGATGAAAGAATGTGAAAGGTAAAGGGATTCAAATTTCAGGACTGTAATTCATTTGAAGTGGACGATAGTATGTATGGGGGTGTTGATGGTTGCTTCCTGGGTTGGAAACTTTGTTTGAATTGGGCGATATTATAATTTGTGGTGGTGATAGTTGCTGTTTAGGTTGAAAAATTAGTGTAGGATTGCTAATTTTGTGTAGAAATTGCACTTCTAGGGTTGATTTTGTATGGGGTGGTGATGGTTACTATTAATGGGTTGATTTTTGGCAATTACACTTTTGTGATCAATTTTGTTTATGCTTTTAATTTTGTTTATCTCAAAGCCTAAATTTCTCATATTTGTCTAATGTAACCAATTAATTCCTATGAATGCAAACAACTTAATTTGATTCAATTTTTGGATTTGTGTTTTGATTAATTATTCTCAATTTCTTCCTGTTACTAATTTGTATTGCATCAACTCTCGAGCAATCTGTATAAAACAATTACATATTTGCAAATAAATAGAGATTTGTCACAAATAGACTCTAACTAATATAACTAACACTCATAAACACATACCTCCATAACATATAAACACATACAACCAACACAGCAATAGCCTATAACATCCCAACAACCTGTATTAACTCAAAACAAGCACCTATAATAAGAATCTACAATAACAACAACCTTGCAGTTAAGCAAATTATATAGCAACCTGCAATAAGAATTAATAGCAACAACAACAACTACCTAAAATCTATAAGTCTTCTACAATCCTTGCAATTTCCAACTATACACAATCAACAATAACAATTCTGCAATCACTCACTAACTTCAACTGCCTACATCAATCATTATCAATTCTAAAATTTTTATATCCTCAACTTGCATTAAACTAACAAAACAAATTCAGCATTATAGTTGTCCATGTCATAGCATGTTTGCAACTACAAAATGCAGTTAAATAAACATAAAATCCTAAGTGTTTGTTATTACAACTTCCACTTAATTAAACATGAAAAATCTTCTAATTCATGACTTCTTTGTCCTTAAGTCTTGTTGAACGCCTAATAGAATTGCCATTGCTCCCTTCACTAACAGTAGCTTATCTTTTTTGCATTTCAATGCTAGCTCTCTGTTGTTGTAGGTATCTTGAGGTAATTGCTTTTTTGCCTTTGAATTTGAGACCAACAGGCTTGAAACCTATATCACCAGTGACCTAAGCTGAGCTTCTAACATTTGAGCCATGAAGTATTTGTTGCACTCTAATTAACACTACTAGAACTACACTCGCAAGTAAACGAGGCTTCTGTAGTATTTTGGTGAACACCTCAAGGTCGTCTTACAAGGAAGCTAGATAAGCTAATTGTTTATCAAATTGCAAATAACAAATTATTAATAAATTTAAATTGCTAAACAACTAATAAAGACAGATCGAGTTGAATTTAAATCAATGAAAGTAAACTGAACAGATATATTGATTCACTTAATAAAAAGGTATAGGGTTTGCACTTCTCTACTAACTTATATGTATGAACGGCTATTCCTCCCAACCAATTTAATTTCAAAGATCAGATTTCAAGCAACTTAATTAATCAAATCAAGAAAATAAGCTCTCGCATTCAAACCTCTTTCAAATAATCTTATTACAATTGAAGTGATCTTTTTCTTAGGTTTATATTTCTAATTCACCTAAGTCCCTAATTGAATTGTTCCAGCATTAAACTTCATTTCTCAATCCTTCATCTAATACCTCAAACACATAATTGGTGGGCAATCAATTATATAATAACATTAATCCATTCAATTAAGGATAAAAGAAATAATTCAGTTAAGAGCAATAACCATTTCATACAATCATAGTAGATCCATACAAACTTTAGACTAGATCATAATTAGTTCATATTGATGCTATCAAACAAATTCATCTCATTAAAATTCAAAGAAATTAATTTAGACATTAGAGAATTCATGAATACAATTCCAATGAAACTTAAGAGATAGAGTTTGAGAACAAAACCAAATTACAAACTTCCTTTTGCTTCTGAAGAATCTCTTGCTCAAAGAATAATGCAATGGCTAAAACTAATTTAATCTAGAGTGTTTGCATGAAAGTGTAATCAAAATTCAAAAGAAAATGAAGAATAGCTCAAAAGTTTATGTTAGATGGCTGAAAAAAATGTGTAACCCTTTCAAAAACCCTAATCTTCTTATTTATACAAAACCCTCGCTCAAAATCCACGTCTCCTTTCTTTCCTTAGCCCCATGGAGTGACACGGCCGAGCTTGTGGCCGTGTCATATGACACGGCTAATGGCTTGGCCGTGTCACCTGGGTGTGTCACCTTCTTTGTAATCTTTCTTCTTTGCTTCTGTAGAAATGAGTGTGACACGGCCAAGCTCCTGGCCGTGACACTTGGGTGTGTCACCTACTGATCTTCTTCTTTCTTTGCTCTTCTTTCTTGGCTAAATATGGGACATGGCCAAGCTTGTGGCCGTGTCATGTGACACGGCCAGTGGCTTGGCCGTGTCACCTGCCAGTGTCAGCTTCTGCCAAATTTTCCTTCCTTTCTTGGTTCCCTTGGTTTTGCCCTTAAGGTGAGACACGGCCAGTGGCTTGGCCGTGTCTTGCTGCTTCATCCTATTCTTTCTTCCAAGGAAATTTTTTGCATATTAACCTAAAACAAACACTTGAAATAAACTTTAAACAAGAATCAAATGAAACATTAACCAAAAACACATAAATACCACACTAAAAACTAGTACAAAAATGACATAAACACTAGAATAAATTAAAACCACCAAAATTGATGAAATCACTAAATAAACAGATTAAAACTACCAAAATACCTGAAGAAAACAATAGTCATCATAATAAATAAGATACAATTCTATGACAAAAACTAATAAAACAGTATTCTCCTATTTGGTCTACTAACCTGGAAAACAAACACTATCTAGTTAATATTATGAAATTAAAGTATTTAGGCACTATTTAGCATTTAGGTCACTTACATTCTTTATAGCAACACCAATAACTTGGTTAATATAAACTCCAAATTCATAGAATCTTATCTTCTTCTGTTGGCTATTTTGGTTTTGACTAGGTCCAATAGCTTTGGTCCTTTCTGTCCTCTTTTTGTCACTGGTTCAACATCAAATGCATAAGCATTAGACACACATGACATTTTATAAGAGCCAGCACTACCTTGTGAGACAAATGCATCAGTTGCACTTAATTGTGAACCTATTGATGCAGGATTTATTTATGACAAATTGGGTACAGCACCAGATTGTGATATATGCATAAAATATCAATTAAATAGCAATAAAATCTAAAATTGAATACAAAAAACCATAATTATACATGATTATCTCTGTCCTTATTAGGGCAACCTCTCTTGTTATGATTCTGCTGGCCACACAATGAACAAGTCATTATGGCACCACTTCTTGAAAACTTTTCAAGTTTTTTTACCTCATCTCTGGACTTCCTTTGAATTCTCTTAGGCCTACTAGGAAGAGCTTTTACTTTAGGTGGCTGGATTATGGGGTAGCTTTTCTCTTTCCAAATTTTTATCCCAGGGACACATTGCAAGTAGTGAGAATAAGCATTTAAATAACTTTCCTTCCTATACCAATGACTAATGTAATCCTTTGGATTCAAATTTCTAAAATGCATCACACAAATGGCATGTGGACATGGTATCCCTTTCAGCTACCAAGACCTACATGAGCAAACTTCTTTTCTAAGGTCAACAATTTGACCATATTCCCATTCCTACATCTCAAAACCTGCATCTCCATTCCACAATATACTACAATTCATTGCCCTATCTTTATGAATTTCTAGTCTATCCATGGCCATAGGAGCTATGTCACATATCCATGTATGAGCAAAATTCCTTATAGTCCTAATTCTTGCCATTACTTTGGTCCTAATTTTTTTAAGCATAATAATTATACTCTTATGCCTAGCTGTTAAAATCCAAACATTAAATGTTTCACACATGTTGTTTTCACAATAATCACTCTTTGTTTCAATCCCAAAGTAAGCCCTACATCAACTCTCCTTATTATAATACAACAAATCCTCCGCTATACCCTTATCCAATTTGCTCAATTCTTTTAAATTCTCTTTAAGATCCACCTCAAATGTGAACTTAGCATATGCCCAAAATTTTCTTTTCTCCTTTCTTTATCTTTTCATTTCTTAGCCCAATTAGCTAAGATATGCCTTGCACACATCTTGTGCTCAGCATTTGGTAGCTCATCTTCTATTGCTTGTATCAATCCCTACCAAGATTAGAGTTTAGGTCAGGTTCAGATAAATAAAAAAATCAAATAACAATTACAGTGGAATGAAATAAAGCATTATTACTAATCTTCTGCATGTCAGACATTATTACTAGACCATCACCAGTTGCAAGCTCCAAATCTTGTTTAAGAATTCTCAAAAACCATTTCCAAGTCTCTTTGTATTCAACATCTACAACTGCCTAAGTAATAGGAAATATTTGCCCATTTCCATCTTTAGATACTGCAATTAGAATCTATCTTTTGCATACCCCTTTAAGGGAGCAACCATCCAAGCCTATAAGTCTTCTACAACCATTTGTGAAACCTTATTTTAGTTTATAGAAGTAAATGTAAAACCTATCAAACAAAATTCTTCCTGTTCCATTCTCATCAACTTTGGTCTTCACTACACATGTGCTTCCCGAATTTGACTCAAATAATTCATCCTTATACCATTTTAGTTTTCCATATTCTTCTTTATAATCTCCCATGTGTTCAGTCAAGACCCTCAATTTTGCCCTTCTCCAAATTATCTTCCCAAGATTACCCTTCAATTCCTTCTTCAATAATTCCTGTAACTGCCAAATCTTAATCCTTGGTTGGGAAATAATTTTGTCCTTATACATCCTTGTAACAAGCTTGGAATTGCACAACTTATTTTTATTCTTTATATAACACTTATGAACAGGATTATATGCCTTTAATACAAAATCTTTTAAATATCCTTCAATGCTACAAAAAACTACCTTTTTACAGCCTTCTCCGAAGCATCTTGCATGAACTCTTCTAGCTTCATTTGGTCTGATCTTTAGTTATACACCTCTTGAAATTGCATACTTGATTATAGCCTCTTTAAACTGCTTCGCACTCTCAAAAACCATCCCAACTTTCCAGAAAGGCACTTAACAGTTAGGATCATGCCCCTTTTGCTAGGGACTCTGTTTGGTAGCTCATCATCTTCTTCATCAGCTTCATCCTTACTTTCTAAACTACCTTCATTAGAACTACCAAAAAACTTTTCATCCTTACCCACTTTGTCTTAGAATCTGTCAGATCTAGACCCCTCAGCTTGATAACCTTCATCAATCCCAGCTTCTCCTAACTCAATAGTGACATTTTCAACTTCTGATGCTCTCTTATTCCCCTGAATTTGTTTGTAGAGCCTTAATTGCTCCCTAGCATCTCAAATTTCTTCATTGTCTTTACTTCCTTCATTATCAGTTTCCACTGTGGGAGGTAAATCAATGTCTGATTCACTCTCTTCCTCACTTGATGAATCTGCATCTAACTCAACATTGTCACTATCTTCATTTACTTGTTCATTTATAGATTCATTGACAGTTTCATCCTCAACTACACAATCATTTATTCTATCTCTGTTCCCTTCATTTTGACTAATAGATTCTGCCACATTTACTCCCTCAATCCATTCACCAACAGAGGCTGCCACATTTACTCCCTCAATCCCTTCACTAACACAATGTTTTCTATTTATATATGCCTTGTCACTTGCCACATTAGCCCTACAAACACTGTTTTATCCATATGGTGGGACCACACTCTCTTTTTCAATAACATTATCCTCCGAAATCACATTACCATCTTCTAAAAAGAATGGATCGCCTTTGTACAACTTAGGTTTATCAACATGATGCTTCACATACAAGTCCAACACCTCATTCTGTTTAACACATACAACTAAGTCATATAATATTTTGTCACTTTTAATTGCTTCAAATACCCTACTTTTTCCTTTTCTACAATAGACCATTTTTGCCCCTATATAACCATGTTGCTTAATATCATCATTCAACTCAGGGATAGAAGTCAAATCTGGATCATAATCATTATATTTAATTTCACCTCCTATATAATTTTTCCTACCATAAGAATCAACCCTAAAATGCCCCTAAAATTCCATCTCACAGTAATAAGAGATTCACCCATTTCGAACCCATATTTTTTGACCTAAAATATGTATATAATTGCACTGACCTGCAGATCTTTTTCACGGCCTTCCAAAGTTATCCCAATCTTGAAGAATTTACAGTCGCTCAACTATTTCCACAATAGGAATTGACTTTTGTGAGAATCAGACACTATACGAAATGATTTTAGTAAAGATTCAGTTTTCAATCTTGATTTGTTTCTGACTCCATCCACTATATACCTTCACTGGCATGAAGGAAGGAAAATTTCATAAGATGGAGTTAGGGATTTTAGGGATAACTAATTAAATTTTGATGTGGATGGCTTATAAATTATATGGAACCCATGTGTTAAGTATATGCTGAAGTGATACCCAGGTCAGACGCGTCCAATTCACGCCTATGAGCTCTCTCTCAAACACTGCGATGAAGGGTTCAATTATTATGAAAAATATAAATATAAGGGGCACACTGGTTAATCGAATAGTATAAGGGGCAAAATGACCAAAGTTTTTAAGTTCGAAGGGCAACAAATATATTAAGCCTTAATTAAATTATTCCATATGACATCTAGGTTATCTTTCTCAAATTATTCCATTATTTGAGGGATAAAGCCTTCCTTCCCTACATTGATAGCAACAATCTCCTGGTTACTGAACCGAGTTGTATCTTTCACTAAAATTTTCTTTAGAGGCATCTCTGTAACAAGTGTCCCATTAAAGATGCCAAAAATTATTCGCCTGATGAATGACAAATTTTGGTATTTAAGGAGTTCATATGTACCAGAGGACTTTATGGTTCCTCAACCAACTCGCCAATCTGACTTCTAACTAAATGATCGTGTAAAAAAATCTTTAAAAGGACCAATAAAAAGGATCAAGTCATCAAGCTTACTTCTATGGCTTGCCTTATTCTAAGAGAGAGACCTTGGATGAATGAGAGATATAAACGGATTTTGAATAATGGTTTTAATTGAAACTAAATTGGACAATGAATTACCCTATTTAGCAAGAAAATTAAAGATAATTATAGTTGTTTGCTTAAGAATTAAATGCTAAGAAAGTAACTGAAAAGATTTGGGATCTTTGAAAAGGTAAGATCTTATTTTGGTTGTTGGGGTTTTAAATTGATTTGATGATGCCTTTGTTTAACCATTTCTACTAAATATATTGCTATATTGTCAATAGTTTCATCTTTTTTTTCTCTCCATAAAGATGTGCATCGATTGGGTTGGTCAATTTTTAGGAGCCTGCCAAACCATAGGAATGTGTAATTTCTACACCATCTACTAAGTCAGAGTCTACCAAATTTAATAGCTAGGGAATAATCATCTTGTCACAATGATCCCAAAGAGCATAATTATTGGGCTCCTTGATAGAAGATGCTCATTTGATGGAGCCATCAACAAAACCAATCTTGTTCTTGGTAGTGAGAGCAATAATCATAGAATGTTGCCAGGTTGCATAATTTTCACCATTAAGTGTCTTGGAAACCAACAGAAGTCCTAGGTGATCAGAAGAATGAATAAAGACAGGATTAGAAGAATCCATAACTGTATTTTTGTTAGCGAAAGAACTTTCCTTTTTATCCATGAAAATCAATCAAAAGTCACTAAGATGGTGCTCTTATACCATATAAAATAAAATATGAATGATATTTTTTCTATTATTGAAGAATAAAGAATATAATGGATGATACAATGTACATGCAAAAGATATAGAGGAGCTATTCTAGGTAACTAATTAATCTAGACAATAAATATAGTTTGACTGGCATAATTAAAAAAATTAAGGGACTTCTTTCTTAATACCCTTTAAAATATGCAACCCTCTTCTTGATAATCTTTTTGGAGAGAAGAGAAACAACAATTATCTCTATTACACAAACAGTTAGTTACAAAATAATTTTTATATTATGATATACTTATAATAGGTTAAAATACATAAAGCAGTAGCCCATGATTTATATCATTTTCAACACAAAATCTTAAAAGAATTATACAATAAGCAAACCCAAAAAAAACTTCTAATATGAAAATAATTCTAAAATATTAAAAAAAATGATCGAATCACTCAAAAATATTGATGAAAGCCATTACTAATCTTAACATAATATATACATACATAAGGAGGGGGAAAATCAAGAAACAAAATGTGGATGCCCCACAAAGCTACCGATCATTAATCCATAAGCTCAAAAAAACGTAATTAACTCACCTATAAAATTTAACTTTTCCCTTCACCCTATTTTCTCATCTAACAAACAAACATTTATCTAAAATTAAGGTAATAATAATAAGAAAGAGATATAAACTTATAGGATTAGAAGCTATAGAAGTTCAACCAAAAGCAATGCTCTTTAATCGACACATCATATTCATGATTTTTGTCTCGTCCAGAATCAAACTCTAATTTTCCTTGCAATCTCTAAAATAACCAATTAAAACTCAAAAAATCCAAAAAAAATCAATCACCTCACATGCAGAGGCTAGAGAGGAGAGATACTCAACCATCTCTCCTCATTGATTTTAAACAAAGTGAAAGAGAAGGAATTTTTGAGATCTTTAAAAAAAATAAAAAAATCATAGAAAAAACCAAACACCAACTCTCATTGAAAACTCTAATTTTATTTTCTCTATGAATGTTCTCTTTCTACAAAAAGAAGATATTTCATTTATGAAGAGGTTCGATAGATCTATATAAATTAAAGATCCAAATTTATTGTGCAAAAGTAAAAAATGAAAAAAAAAAGAATAAATGAATAACATGGAAAAAAAATCACAATCCAATAACAGAAGCATTATCCTAATTGACATAAATAAAGCAAAAATAAAAGTGAATAAAAGTTGGCAACAACAAAAGAAAAAAGAGAAAGGATCAAATAATTAAGGAAAAGAAAATGGAAAAAAAGGATGCATGATGGAAAAATGCATCCGAAAACGTGAGAGGTTGCATATCAAACCTAATGGAACATATGGAGCGTTAAGAATGTGTAAAGACAATATTAACCCTTAAAAAATATTTAACGACATCATTTTTGCTATGAATTTTATAAAAAGATAGACTCAATTTAGTAATTTTAAATTTTTTTCATTGTAAGTGGATCTACTCATCACATAAAGACTAAAAAGCCCTCTAAAATATAACTACTCTATGTTAAAAAATATAAACAATCTAGGGACAAAACTGACTTTTAATAAAAGTTAAGATCAAATTGAGATTTACTGTTCATAAGAATTATGTCCGATATTGTGATGTCTATGATGGTGCAATGAAATGTTTTGTTTTTATGCATCATAACTATTTAAATGAAAATTATAAATTGGAATTCAACTAATTAATTTATTTTATAAAAATGAAAACACTTAAATATTATTATAAATAATCTATCAGCAACCTTGATGTATTTATAGATCCAAAATAATTTTTAATCATTTCTCATACCAAACATATAATAATTAATTTTCATAAAAAATTGAAATAAAATACGAAAAATTCATTTCCTTAATTTAATTAAATCATATTATAAAATTAAAAGAAAAATATCAAAAGGTTTAAAATTATGAGAAAATTTCAATTATTTAGTTTTAAATATTTTATAATAAAGATATTTATAAGGTTTCTTATATTTTTAAATAAAAAAATTCAAAAGTTCCTACCCATATTTATTTAAAAATTTAATCATACTACAAATACATAAAATATTTATATTTTCATATAACCTAAAAATAATTTAAAATGCAATTAAATTTCAATTACATTTTATATAATATAGGATATTAGAGGATAACACTTAAATTTAAATTTTATTTTTTATAATTTATCTAATATTTTATCAAATTAATTATTTTTAGAGGTTAATTTTATTTTTCAACTCTATATATAAATATTGAGAAAATAAAAATAAAAATATTTGAAGGAAAAATATCATATTTTTAGTATATATATTATAATAACACTATAAAATTTATGAATTTTATTTTGTGCTTTTTACATCAATAATTAAAAAAGTAAAAAGTATTACAAAATATGGAAATTAACAAAAATAATTACAAAACTAAAAATGTTAGTGCTAAAATGATAAATCTACGCTAAGTTAACATTTCCACTTAAAAACAAACTTCCTAGTTCCTATTTCATAAAAACCTAAAATCTACGCTAAAGTTAGCAGAAAACCAGTAGATCTATCATTTTCATCTTTGTCTTTATCTTCTTTTTCTTTTTTTAACAAAATCTCAATCTTCATGTTTGGTTGTTTAAAACTTGGCCTTCTTCTCAACAAAATAATCTTCTTCGTTTTTCTTCAATAAAATTTTTATCTTCATCTTTTTCTTTAACAAATATTCACATTATTCAAAAAATAGATCTAAAATCATCAAATTAAAACTCAAAAATATATTGAAAAAGAAAAATCAATAAAAAATAACTAAAAAAATCAGATCTAAAAGCAAAATTGAAAAAAATATTGCTATTAGATTCTTAAAAATACAAGTTTTAAAAATGATATAATAATATAGAAGAGTGCATAATAAAGTTAGATATTCTCTGTATTAGAAGAATACAAAATAAAGTATTGATATATGGTAGATATTTAATATGTATTAGAAAAATACATAATAAAAAATGTTAATATATTATAGATATTTTGTGTATGTTAGAAAAATATAAAATAAAAGTTGAAAAAAATATTAATTTCGATATATAGATGTTAGATAGATGTTGATTGTATATTAAGTTTTTATTGTGCATATTATGTAAGTGTTATGTAGATATTATGTAAATATTGTATAAATATAAAATTAAAAAAATAAAGTTAAAAATATTAAATAAATTTTATAAATATTTGATAGATATTTTATCTTTGTTTAGTAGACGTTTGATAAATATTGTAGATATTTAGTAGATATTATAGGTACATTATATTTTTATACGAATATAACATCAAACAAATACCTATGAATAAAAAATTAATAAAAAGAAAACAAAAAAAGAAAAAAAGAAAAAAGAAAATAAAAATAATACGAGGAAGCGTGAGGAACTATTAAAATTCCGTAAAAATGAAAAAAATAAAAATAAAAAGACACATGAAAACTAAAAGTAAAAAAAAAAAAAAACAGTTATATTTGAAAAAAAAAAGTGCATAGATTTAAAAAAAGAGTAAATGACATAAATTCCTGTTTTATTTTTATATGAAACTAGTAAAATTGGCACTAATCTGATGGTTTTGATATTGGATTATGAATGCAATCTTGAGTATGAGACTGAGACCAATCTGTTAGTTACTGGGTTCTAATTATTTTTATTTTCAACTTCATTTCATACTTAAAATGGCTTGGCACTTGACTCACAGAACTGGGTTGGGCTTTACCTTTGTGGGATTAATTATTGTCTTCATAAAGTACTGTTGCACTAATTATATAATTATGGCTGAAAATAGTCAATTTCTCCAATAATTAAAAGGAATTTTGCATTGGCACTCTTTAAGCCTAAAGTAGAAATTATAGTAAATCAGATTCACGAATTTAAAATTGGGTATTTGATTTATTTGATTGAGTATACTTGCAAGATTAGGTGCACATTAACATCACCAATTAATATATTTATACACTATCAAATCCAAAGTTCAACAAAATCAAGAAACGGCCTAACTACATACGTCCATCATAATTTATTTAAATAATAAGATCGTTAGATTTTTAATTAATTATTTCATTTTAAAAATACCATTTTTCTTTATATTTTATTATTAATTTTTTGACCAAATCTTCTATTCCAACAAAACATGAATATTTTGGAGGATATGCAGAGAATTAGGAACAATAAAACACTAACAAACACAGAACAAAAACTAACCAAACCTTGTACTTTCAAATATAGATTAATATTTCTCAAGATTAAGGGTATATTATTATTTGATTTATTTTTTAGATTATTAATTAATTTTCTTTCTACTAATTAATAATTATTAACAACCGTAATCATACATTCTGGTTTCTAGATTAATTAATTTAAATAATAAAAATATTGTTTTATTATATGATCGAGACGCCATAAAGTTGACTTGGTTTGGCTTTATAAGTCATTTAAATTAGCAAGTTTTAACCTCTTAATAAAGTCTTTAATTAATATGTACCTATTTGACTTGTTTACTTAGAGTGTTTACCTAAGGGAAGAATGCAAAGCTATTTCATTAGAAACAACTAACATTTTTCAAACTCATCCCTGTTTGATGTATTCATTAACCTGAAAATCCTGTGGAACTAATTCACTTAAATTCATATCTTTTATATTAAATTGTTTGACTTTTATACATTTATTTATTTAATGAAAGATTTTTTTTAAAAAAAATTCCAATTTTGTAGTGAACATAAATACATATGAATAATTTTATTTGTAGCAGCTTAAATTTTTTACCTTCTTTGAGAATTTAGTGCTTGGACGAAAGCCATATTGACCATTGGAAGGATAAGAGGTTTTGTCATGTTATGTTTGACCTAAATTGGTTAATTAATTTATAAAATATGGGTAATGTAATCTCAATTATGTTTCCATAACCGCAAATACTTGATATATATATATATATATAATGTTAATAAAAAAATAAAAAAAATAAAAAATATATATATATAATGTTAATTTCTATGATTAAGCACAAATAGGGTATTAATTAAAGACTTTAGAATTAATGTATATGATTGACGATCTCTTTATATATTTCTTTTATGTGTGCATGTGAGTGTATTGTGATGGAGTAGGGTAATTAACTATCCTAACTTCCTCACCAAATTCAACAAATTAGTCGATATTGAAGTGGGAAAGTAGTCAAAAAGTATGACTAATATGAGCTTATGTGTATCCCCTCTAAGATTAGTTTTACATAAACATTTTATAATTTTAGAAAATTAATTAACATTATTTTGATACATTATCTTGTTAAAATTAATTATTAATAACAACTTGACAGTGTTAATTTTATTGTCCGATATTTATTTATTTTTTAAAAATAATTGGAATGAGAGAGTGAAGGAATCCATATTGAATTTTTTCATTAAAAAAAATACATTTATCATTAATTTTTATTAGAATCAAATTTTTTATATTTAAAAATATAATTTCACATATTATTTTTACCCAACCTAAAGTAGGTATGTGTAAAAGAAAGCTGTTCTAGATAATAACAAAGGAACTATAATAAGGCAATTAATAAAGAGGGGGGAAATGTAATTAAATTGTATGTGAAAAAAGAAAATATATAAATAAGGAAATAATATAAACTGTAATTATGAGAAAATAGAAAGGGCATGAAAAGTAGGTCCATCCCACCCAAAAATCTTAACTCCATTCTTTCATCATGAAACCCTTAGCTAAAAACCTTATTTTGAAGTTCATGGCTTTGGCTTTTTTTCAAAGTCGTTTGATCAATTACAATAAACTTGACCCATTTCAGTTTCGTTTGTTCTCTGTTGTGTAATGATGACTAATGGTGTGGGACTGTCTAATCCCTCCATTGGAGTATTAGAGGAAACACATTCATAACCAAGTGAATTTTAATTTTGAAATAGACATCGATCATTGAATTATGCAAAGTGAAAAATTAAATGTCAGTTGGTTGGGGATCTAATGAACCTTCGCCTGATCCATGTTTGGTTTTTTGAATCTATTGTACCAATTTATCTATTGATTGCTAATTATTCACATACAACTCGATTATTAACATGAAAAAAAATATATATGCATGTTTACTCAATACTTATCTAACACTTTTAATTTCATAGAAATTACTTTCAATGTTAATTAATATCGAAAATGTTTTATTTAAAAGAGAAAAAAAATAAAATTGATTCAGTTTAATAATTATATATATATATATAACGATTAAAAAAATTGAATAAGTTAAGATATATATAACTAGAATAAACAGAAGTAAGTCTAAACTAACTTAGATAAAAATAGTTTAAAATGATTTTACCGTTTTATATCTTTCTGAATATGTAGTTTTAAATTTTGCCGAGTGAAAAATGAAAATTCATATAAACTTTATTAAACTAAATTGAGTGTGTGTGTATGTATATATATATATATATATAAGAGAATATATCAATTTCTCTAGAAGAAAAGAACAATGAAAGAAAATCATCAATGACAATTTACACTTGTTCCTATAAGATAAAAATTAGATGTTGAAATTAAGCAGATATGATTTGAGATTTAGAGTAATTAAGGTGTATGTTTAAACAAATTAATGTTTCAATCATAAATTGGAAATACATTAGAAATTGTAGAAAAAACAAATTTCAAAATGAATTTGCAAAGAGAAAACCTTCTAAAAAGTCAAGTGAAACCACTTAAATATTAACTAATAAAAAGCAAACACAGATTTATATCTAATCAAAATAATCAATTAAGAAGATCACTTGTCTAGACAAGGAATGACCCATATCTCAATCAATGTCCTAATTAATTAAATTGAATTGATAAAACCCATCTTATCTAAAAAGAGTTTTAATTAAATGGTTAAATTATAATTATATATAAAAAAATGGGACCCAAATGTAAAGAAAAGGTTTTTCAAAATGGGTCAATTATCGATGTCAACCCCACAAATACAAATCAAAGAGATCAGAGACTTAATTTTGGTGACATTTTTCATAAGTCTAAAAATCAAATTAGTAGTAACTTGTCATTGTTCGGAATTTAGGAACTCTCTTTTTTGGTGTGGAAATTAAGTTTTCTTTTAAAAAATATTCAGAATTCACAAGTCAATCTTAGATAGGGATGGCCAATTAATTGGCCGTGGAGACCATATAACATCATACTCTTTAATTATACATTCTAGAGAAAGGTTTGCAAATTTACAATTGGCTTGATTTATTTATTAAAAAAAAGAGTAGGTAAGGCCATAAGAGAATTTGAAAAATAAAAACAAAAAAGAAGATGCAAAATTCAGTATTAACCACCCACGAGTCATGACACAAACCTATTGACATTCATTACAACTCCTAAATTAATGGAAAATTAAATAAATAAAAATAGGACGGCAATTAAAAAGCATGTTTAGAGCTATTTAATCATTTTTTTCCCATTAAGCATGCCCTATCCACACATTAATTTAATATTTTAATGCCTCTCAATTCTCACCAACCAAATACATCGTACTCTTGTTAAAATAATTAAATTATTACAATTCCTTCATATCTCACTTTATCTTTATTCTTGTTAAAAATAAAAAATATATATTATTATAAATCTTATTTTTAATATTGTCACATTAATTTATAAGTTAATTAAAAATAATTTTTTTTAAAAAAATTAATAGAATGAAAAAAGTACTTGTGTTTATTAATTAACATGGGTGGTTGAGATATAAATAGGTTGAAGACATATGGCCTAGCAAACTCATTAATTCTTAATTTTATACAACATGGGCGGAAAATATAATAATATTTCCTAAGATTATAAACTTTGTATTATGATTTTTGGACCTTTGGAGAAAGTGGAAGTTATCTAATCTGTAAAATATAATTAAAATTTTCTTTAATTAATCAATCTCCAATACATAGTATACAAATTCCACAGGCCTATTGGTCATTATTAAATCTATATCTATTTGACCAAGGTGTCAAAAGTCTTTGACACAAACCTAAAGCCACATTTCAACTACAAAGCTTCAACTTTGCTCTATTAATCCTCTTGTTTTAAATAGAGGAAAGATTATCTTTGGTCAATGAGAGATTATACCCTGCATTACACTCCACCATTGTGAAATTTTTGTGAGATTAATTAGTAATTAATCATCCTATAACATAAGCTCCATCATTAATAAACTATTAAAATATTAGTTTGCTGGACAAATTAAAAAGAAAAATTAATTCATTTTTCCATTATTCAATTGTTTTTAAATTTGCTATGTATTTTGTATTAAAAGAATTGATTATTATTAACACACTCAATGTTTTATTTATAAATAGTTTAAATACGGACTATAGATAGATATATGTATATTTCATTTGTTTCACAAGGAAATTCCAATAAAAATATAAAATTGTATGAACATGAAATTCAAATTTATATTTAGCTTTCAACTATATATAAAGCTAAACTTTATAATTGTAAGATTTCAGCTAATAATAATTCAAATACATATATGTATATGAATGTATAGGAGCTAATCGTGATATTTTCTTTGATTACATCAAAACATGTAATCTAATCTAACAAAGGAGAATACACAAGAGCACTCACTTGCATGTGTGAATGCATGTACACAATTATTGTATTTTAATTTATTATTTGAATAATAATTTATATGATAATAATTAGAAAAAAAAAGGGTATTAATGGGCGGCTCGAATGGCGCGTATTTTACTCAGTTACGGGTTGACTAAAACAACAATTGCACGTTGCTTTTCCAAAACACATGGTCAACCCATGTCCACAATTTTTTTTTTAATGATTTATATTTTCGTTTAATCTTTTTTTGTTTTAAAAAATAAAAAAAAAATGTATGTTGTTGTTTTCCTTAAAAAAATATTTTTTTGTTGGTCCGTGGCCATGTGTCATTTGAATGCTAATTGCCACGTGTCGCTCGTGCTCATTACTGCCACGTGATCACATGGTAACTTTTACATGGACCATAGTCCTCTGTGTCCGACTACGTGCCTCTGTTTTGTCATCTTTTGCACCTCAATATTACCTCATATTGACATCATTTTTGTGTAGTATGTATGTACACACGTCGTATACAATTTGAACATATATACGGTTACATTAATATACCATCCATTAGTTAATTTTCGTGGTCATTAGTCTGTTAATGGTCATGCAGTTTGCTTCAAATTAAGGTTAAAGGCATTCCCGTCAATAGATTAAGTAGCTGATCCTCTTCAAATCAAACTATATATGTATATGAGGTAGTTTGTGTATAATATTTGAATAGTTGAATATGACATTAACATAATGTATAAAAGACTTCAATATCAAAATTGAACATTTAAAAAAATGGAAGTGGGTTCGAAAACAAAGAGAAAGTTTATATAATGGAAAACAAAGAGAAAGTTTATATAAAGGAAGTATGAAGTTAATTGTTTAATAGGGAATTAAGTAGTTTTTGATAATTATGAATATGAATTAATTATTAACTATAGAATTAATTAACTATAGTAATAATTAATTAACAAGGTTAATAATTGAACAAAACAGGTGGTATGTAAGGTATAGGAGCCATAAGAGATGAGATGGGGAAATAGAAGAAAGTACAAATTAAATGGTTATATTCAAGAGAGAGAGAGAGAGGAGAGAGAGGAAAGAACATCCCATAAGCAAAAAAAGACAAGAAGAAAATCCAAAGGATGGATGGGGAATGACCTAATCAATCAACTCTCTAATTAGAATAGAAAGTGACTTTTATTTTCTTCTTATAATTATAATTATATATATATATATATGACTTCTTAAGTCAGAAGTCTGCCTCCGCCTATGACTGCCTTCTTATTCCGCGCGCTGCCTCTGCCTAATTTTAGAACCACCTAAAAAATATTTTGTTTTATTTGCAAATTTTACTATACTCATTTTAATTGATTTGGTTTATATTTCTGGTAATTTTGTGAGATTATGTTATGTTTTTTTTTGGTGCATTTAAGTTAAAAATTTTAAGAGTTTTTTTTTATTTTTATATATTTTAGTTTATTATTTTACTCTTTATTGTGTATAAATATATGCTTAAGCTAAATCATGTTAAATTTCTATTTGCTATATTATTTTTATTTTTTTAATTTCTATTCAGTTATTTATTTTATTATTCGCATCAAGTCAATTCATATAAATATTTTTATAAAATTATTCTTAATAAATAGTATCAGAGTCAAATTTATTTATTACAATAAAATTTAAAATTGAAAAATATGATCGCATTATTAATTTTACTCTTTAGCAAGTTAAGATGAAGATAATTTTAATATATAATGAATTTCATAAAGATAAATTACTTGAAAAATTAATTAAGGGGCATAAATAAAATTTGAAGGAGATTTTATATGAAATTATTCATGAAAAAAATATCATATAATTGAATTTTTTTATATATAAAGAAAAATATCACCGGTAAATTAGTTGTGAGTACGGCATTCATATGCTTAACATGGCACAAGTATATTTGAAAATCCATCTTAATGAATTTGCCACATTTGAACTTAATAAATGTATATATGAATAATATGTACAAGTATTAACCGTGAGAACATAGAATGGGAGTGTAATCCATGTCCGTAGCACACAAAAACAAAGTAAATATTTTTATCCTGTTCCTGTCTTTATTCAAATTAATTTTTCTTATATATTATTAAGATGAAAGTATTTTATTGTTTAATGAGAAATACAAAAAAAAACAATATTTATTGTGTAATTCATTTAATTTGCCATGACAGTATGGGAGATAGAGTGTAAAATAAAGCAAAGGGAATTTGACAAAGTGAGGGGCACATAAAAGTCAAATTAAATATAAAGAAGAAGAAGAAATTGTCAATCGGGGCTTTGACTTGTGTCTCGGAGGCCCCAGCTGCCGTCGCACGCGCGCTCGCCGCGTGGGTCCTACGTTGACTCATAAATGTCTTCCGATTAAATAAGAGTTCCCACTTCTCTCCTAATCATCACTTTCGGTTATAAAACATGACATCTTTTATTTTATGGATCCATATGGTCATTAATTAAATTGCTATCACTTATTTTTGCTAATTATGTTTATGTTTTTTTAAAAACAAATGAAGAATATGAATATTGAATATTGAACATTAATAGTTAATTGTTTGAGATAATTGGATCATTTAATTTCATATTATATACTTCACTATTTTGTAGCATGTTAATTATTAAATATTTATTTTCCCATAAAATTTAGTATTTTAATTAAGTAGCAATGTTAATATAATAAATTTGATGCCTTCTTAATTTTTTAAAAAGAAAATTTTAATGAGAATATGGTTGATATGTTAAGTATAATAAATTCCACATGGATTAAATATAGAATATTGAATAAATTTATATAAAATTAAAAATTTTAATTTAAATAGCTAATTTTTAGAGTTGACTCTTCTACGAATATATAAACTTTCAATATTTTTATATGACATTAAAGCAAAATGATATTTATACTCATTTTCTATCATAATTCGTATTGTGATTTTTTTTTTTGAAATTTCGGTTGTTCCTAATTCTTTTATTATAATGTAGATTGTGATTTCTCTTTCATTTTTTGGTATATTTTGGTTTTAGAATCATTTTAATTTTTATCCTATGATGTGTTTAATTTATCCGATACTGAGCTTTCAAAATTTATTCTTCTTCTGATATGAAATGTTCATTAAACTTTTTAATCTTTCGTCTGGTATGAAAAACTTTTCAGGTTACAAATTTTTTTATTTCAATATATATCATAAATTTGCAAGTGTTAACTATGTCTATAAAAAATTTTTTTTGACCTAGCTGCCGCTTGAGAGGGGATGTTGAGTATGATACAATTCCATATGAATTAAATATAGAACGTTGAATATGCTTATATACAATTGGATTCTTCAATCTTAAGAGCTAGTTTTTAAGATTGGCTCTTGATAAATATATATACTTTCAACATTTCTACACGAATATATTTAAGATTACACGAATATAAAAAAGCTATTTTCTAAATTTTTTAATCTTTCTTTTTTAAAAAAAAAATAAAAACTCTATTTTTTTATATCTTTGAGAGGTGTAATTAAGATATATATATATATATTTAAAAAAAGTAACTAATTAGATTCTAATTGAAGTATTGCACTTGTATCCTTCTCATAATAAATTTGGAAACAATTTCATGCGAAATTTCTAGATACTAGTAATATTTGGGGAAACTAGAGTTTCAATAAAACTTCTCACAGTTGTTTTTGCTTGTTGAAATCTTACAAAAATTATGTATTTTTATAATTAAATTTACCCTAAAAACTCAAAAAGAATCTTCAAATTCAGAACCTCACATCTGAGATTGGTGATTATTACTAGGCTGGGGTCCATGAAGGATATAATTATTTTATTTTAGAGGGACATGGATGATATTTTTTATTACAAATATATATATGTGCATACAAATTTAATTTTTTGATAGGTATAGAGTAACATATGAAATTGAATAAACATATAATAAATGTAAGAAAAGTCACACGTGAGTGTCTGACAAAATTCTTAGAGTTGATTCACATTGCAGACCATGACTTATTAGTCATATAGTTAATTAAGCGTCTGAAATATAAAAATATCAGCATCAACTAAGTTTTAAAGTGTTGTTGAAGATTAGTTTCTTGCCATTTCCAAGAAAACTAAAACTCATGCATCTCACCTAACTTACCTGTTTTATTCTTCTCTTCTCTCCAAGTCAACTGCTCTGATCTTTTTTCTTTTTTGGAAAAATCATGTGTGGTAATTAAATAATTAATTGAGCAATTCTATGAATATATTCATTATTTTATTTATTTAGTATAAAAATTACTAATACTTCATTTATTCCCACATGTAATTTTTCCATCGGAAGTTGACACAATAGTTTAGTTAAGTCTTTAATTTCCTATTTAACTTATTGTATATTAAAATTAATTAGAATCACAAAATGCATCAGTGAGGAATGAAATTGAGATATTATTTATATTTCTATTATTCACTTCATTACTTGGATTTGTTGAAAGCCTTAACTTGTATTTGGACTCTTGCTTGCTGCATTAGTTGTTGAACCTAATTTTCTGGTTACGGTTGATTTAATTGGACTGACAATCATATATATATATATATATGTATTCAAGAAAATAAAATTTTTATCAACATGATACCTTAAATAATTTATGTGGATTGACCATATATGAAGATTTTTGTCAAAAGATTGTCAATTCGCTGATTTCATTGCTTAACAAGATTAGATGTGTTACCCCCAGAAAGATAAAATGAAAAATAAAAGGTGCTTTAACTTGTTTGGTCAACCGCGCCACTGAATTGGCTTAGCTAGTATGCCTACAAGTTTGTCATCATTTTTCTTAATTTAAATAAAGTTTTGCCATTTTTTCTAAGTTTTTGGAGGAAGGGTATATTTTTTTTTAAAAAAAAATTCATGTTGCCCCACCAAAAAAAAATTAATTGGAAAACTAAAATGAGTAAAACTTTAAGGACATATTCGTTTACATTGTAAATTTTAAGTTTTTTATTTTTTAAAAATTAAAAATTAATTTTAATTTTATATTTTTTGAAAATCTGTTCTATATTTTTCAAAACTATATCATAATTTTTTTTATTATACATACACAAATAAATATTTTATTCACATAGATAATTATTAAAATAAAATAAAATAATTAAAAATAAAGGAAAAAATATTAAAAAAAGATAAACCTCTTATTTTATAATTGAATTTGAAAAATAAAAAAGAGCAAAAAATATATACCGAAAAAAAAAATTGGAGAGAAAAAATTATTGATATGAATATGTTTCTTATCTAATTATAAAAACATAAAATTCAATGATATTACCAATTATGTTTTTGTTTTTGTTTTTTTTAAAAGCTAAAATAAAAATCATCTCAAACGTATCCTAAATTTGCAATTTAAATTAATTTATTTCAGAAAATAATTATAAAATAAAAATAATGGAATATTTTGATTATTTGAAAAGAAAAAAAAATTCCTTGTTGTTTATACATTAAAAATATATAACTTATTGTGATTGATGATTTTAAAAGTATTAAATTTTATTTTAATATGTATCCTTTAAATAACAAATTTAAAACATTAATTGCACTTAAATACTCTGCTCAGCACTTTATTAATTAAGCTTCAAATTTTGTATGATAAATTATAATTTTTTTTATAAAAAATGTAAATTGAATTGAGAATAGTCCATATTGAATAAAAATAAAAAGAAATTGTCGTCATAAAGGTATTATTACCATTGACAGTCTCATTACATAGCACTAGTTGGTTGGTTTTTTCTTTATTGTTTTTTGTAGTGTATTCATATATATAGGAGTTGCTCATTGTATATGTATAATTATATAGCATACGTGCGGGAAATATTATAGAATTGTTATTTGGCACACGAAACATGATAGACTTTGATTGCTATGAAAGTGACTAAATATTGCTAAATGTTTATATATATATATATAATTAAGAAATATTTGTTAGAGAATGTACTAGCATATCATAATTGTTCAAACATTAATTATGAGATGAGTTATAAATAATAATAATAATAATAATAATAATAATAATAATAATAATAATAATTATTATTATTATTATTATTATTGTTTAGCATATCAACAATAAGATATGTTTAGCCTTCAGAATTTCAACTATTGTTTCAATATCCTAGAAAATGTGCATGACTAATTAATAATGCACATCAATGTATGTTGTTTTGACTTTTGAATGAAATGGGCTACTATTGAAATAAGATTAATTGTTGTATTAGTATGCTGAAATAAAATTATTTTGTTAGAAAATTTAACTCCATTGATGTTTGAATTTGGGATTAATTTTTTCAATTATTTTTGAACTCTCTAAATTTTCCATTAAATTCTTAATTTTACTTTTTTTAATAAGAGAATGTTTACATGGGCGCTACATGAAGTTTACGTGTCACTATGTGGAATTTTTTTCAGACAAGTGATATTTATATGGACTCACATAGGCTTTTCGAGCATGTGATGCAACGTATATTTTATGTGGCATCCATCTAAGTATTCTAATAGATTTTAATAAGAAAAAATAAAATTATTATTGTGACAAATTAAAATTTTAAAACTTGAATGCAATAAATTTTATTTAAAGACTATCCTTGAATTTGAAATTTTTAAATCTTAAAATTGATTAGTACTATTAAATAAGAAACTCTTTGAATATTAAAATGAGTAAATATGCTCCTTATATATATATAAAAGATATTTTAGTAATATAAGATCCAAAAACTAATGATATGAAATATTTTAAAACCGTAAAAAATTAAACTAAAATTAAGAAACTAAGGATTGTTTAGTTATGGAAAAAATTTTCTATTTTCATTTCTCTAGTTTTCTTTCATATTTCTTAATTCTCTAAAATTTCATTTTTAATTATTTTTCAAATAAAAAAAATAAAAAATGAGTTTATAAAAATAGAAGTGGGAAATAAATACTTATATTTTCTTTAGAGCATGTTTTTCATTTAGAAAACAACTAAGGGTAATCTTTTAAAAATTTAATGATTAGCTAATAAAACTAGAAAATTATTTTCTAATTTTTTAAGTGAAAATATTTCTAACTAAATAATAAATTTTTTTTTAAAAAAAAATTCTGAAAATTAACTGGAATTATTTTCTATAATTAAACACTTCTAAATATCTTTAGTTCTCAAAAAGAAGATATTTAAAAAATTTCTATGAAAATAAAAATACATCTCACCCAATCAAAATGCATAGCCTATGATTCTATCCTTAAAGATATTATGACATTGATTTTGCAAAGAGCTTTGAATATTGTGGATGTAAATGAATTGAAATAATGCATAACAATCATATTATTTTTATTATATTTTAATTTGTGCATATTGTATACATATATTTTCAACAATTTTTATCAAACTTCCCTATTATATAATTTTGGAGAAATTTTTTTTTAATAAAATTGACTTCAAGTAAAGGTTTGAACTTGAACTCTTTAAAATTTTAGAGAGGATTTTAATTCATACTTGTTTGGATAGTAGATGATATATTGGCGTTTGCTAATATGAGCAGTGAGTTTCACGGGCTATGAATTAGAGTATAGAAGAACTAAAAAAAAAATCACTTCCTCCTCGGCGAACTGCTATCATGTATATACACTGAGCCGGGACCAGCAAACTCCAAATCCGCATTACTTTTCTTATTAATTCTCAGGTTTATGTAAATTAAAGCCTATTATTGTATGTCAATAAAGAATTAATACCAGCCATTAGATTTTATTTTATTTAACATAAAATTATAATAATAACAAACTATATATTATACTTAAAAAATTAAAAAGATAGCATCTTTGATATATGTCATTATCATCATCACACCATAACCCTTTACTTATAAGGAAGAAGAATTTTCTAAATAAATAAAATAAATGTAATCAAATAATAAATTAAACAGAGAGAATAAATTTTTATATAATTTAAAAAAGAAGAAGAAAAATTTGATTAACCTCTCTGATTTGTCCAATCATCCCCTTTGATTTGTCAACTTTTTTAAGTATCTGGTCATTTCCACTGTCCGTACCTTTCTCCTCAGAAACCGTTTCATATATAAATTACACTCTTCACAACCACAGCCCTTATTGTTATTCAATACATAAACCTTCATTTACATATACTCAACATAGAGAGAGTTCTCAAGAAAAAGAAAGAAAGAAGAAGATAAACAGAAACATATATATTAAGAAGGATACTAACTGAAAATTCAGCTTATTAGCCATGGCAGAGGAATTTCAGACAGGTATTTGCGGTGGGAACTGGTGGAATCTGCCGAGAAGTCATGTGTTGTTCATGGGTGCTGCTGGTTCATCACCTTGTTCTTCTACTGATATTAACGCCATGGGTGATATGGGAAGTTATGGTTCATGGCTAGTTACTGATGTTGTTGACTTGAAGCCAAGATCAATATCATGCAAGGATTTTTCTAATACTAATAATAATAATGATAATTCACCAGTCTCTGACACCTCTGTTGTTTTTCAAGATTCACAAATGCCTCAACAACAACAACGACACACCGATTCTGATTGTGGTGGTGGCTCTATTTTGATGGATTCCACTTTACAAATGATGGGTTTTGGGATTTCTTCATCTTCTTCTTCTTCTTCCTCCTCTGATTGGACCCAGACTTTACTGTAAGTTCCTTTCTTTCTTTTCTTTTTTATGATTCAAAAATCTTTGTCTCGTTCCAATAATTATGGTTGAAGTTCAAGTACTTTAAAGGTTTTTAATGAATCGGGAGTCGTTTTTGTTGTTACAATTACAAAAATACAAGTTAGAAGAGAACATAGCCAAATATATAGCTTTGCTTATAGTTTTTGTTTTGAAAGTTTGATACAAATTACATATGAGATTTGGTTTATTTGTCATAGCTGCAGTCGCGGAAATGGAAGAGGTGAGAATAGTTACAATTCGATTTGTCAAATCCAAAAAGATTGGAGTCCAAAGACCTATGCAAGTACAGGGGAAGATTCATCCATTAATGCTTTTAAAGTAATAAATAATAACAACAATCAAGATTTCAGTTTAGAGCAACAAAGGTTAAATTCTTTAACCAATAATTCTCCAACAACCACAACCACAACAACAACAACTGGAGGCTTTTCAATGGGGTCAGCATCTTATGGTTACCCCTCAACGTTAATACAAAGTTTATTCGAGCCTGATCCACAAACACAGCTACAACCACAACCACAACTACAACAATCTCTTTTCAACAACCGGACCATTAATAACTACTCCTCGCCGCCGCCGGCACAAAATTATGGGACCATCTTGAATGAGTTATCCCCTTCTTGGCCCAAACTTGCTCCCCTTCTGAAACCCTCATTGCCAATCAAGCACTCTCAGCCTGCTGGTGGCTTGCACTTCTCTAACAACACACCTTTCTGGAATGCTTCTGCAACTGCTCCAAATGATATTAGACCCACTTTTTTAACCTCTTCTCAACCTCAATTTCTTGTTCCTACTTTTGAAGATAAACTCACTTGTCCCAACCTTACAGCAAAGGTAAAGATTGTGATTTTCTTTATTTTTTGTTAATTAGGCTGCTACTCATGAGATTTGAACATAATCTCCCACTCCTGGAAATGACTACCTATTAGTCTCTGAATAAATTTAATTTTATAAATATGGTATAATTTGAATTAAATATTTTTGTGGGTTTTTATATTTCAGTCTAATAACAATGAAGTTCGAGACTCAGGATCAGTAGTTAAGAAAGGAAGTGAACCAGCATTCAAAAGGGCTCGAATTGAAACGCCATCGCCATTACCAACTTTTAAGGTATAAAATATATGTAGATATTTATATTCAATTAGGCTTTTGATCATTGTGGGAATTTTAAGCTTTTCCTATCAATTTTTGTTTTGTTATACTTCAAAAAAAAAAAGTGAAAATATTGATACCCTTTGTTATGTATGATCATCAGGTCCGGAAAGAGAAGCTAGGGGACCGAATAACTGCTCTTCAGCAATTGGTTTCGCCTTTTGGAAAGGTCAGTCTTTGGATTTTTTATTTATCCGTTCTTGCAAAGATATACTATGCTTACTTTGTAGTTTTAATTCAAAGTTCAACTTTGGTTTAATTTAAAAATGAATGTATCTTTTAAATCTAATTATATATAGTGTCTGTTTCTTTCAGACTGATACTGCATCTGTTCTCCATGAAGCCATTGAGTACATCAAATTCCTCCATGATCAAGTCAATGTAAGTTCCCTTAATTATCTTATTAATTCTCAATACTTAAAATATTAATTGATACAAAAGAAAATATAAGGGAAACCCTTATTGATTTAAGCAATTAATGTAACATGCTCTGATTAATTTTGCCATTAATGCTTGTAGGTTTTGAGTACCCCATACATGAAAAATGGCAATCCCATACAACATCAGCAGGTACTAACGTTATTTTGTTTCTATATTTACAGTTTAGGCTACAAATATATCAATATTAATTCTAAGCAATTGGTTCAGTGGTACTAGTCAGTCATCTTTTATAAGATCATGAGTTCTAGTTGTAATTGAAGCTAAAGATTTTGCTAATTGTGCTATTCTACTAAGGGCTTCCTAAATATTGTTTTTTATATAGTATATTTGGTTAGTTAACCAAAAAGATCATTCTTTAAGAAGTTTAATTAAATATAATGTAGGCTGCAGAAAACATGAAGGAGCAATTAGGAGAAGGGTCAAAACAAGATCTAAGAAGCCGAGGACTATGTCTAGTTCCGATCTCAAGCACATTTCCTGTAGCTAATGAGACAGGTGATTTTTGGACGCCAACATTTGGAGGCAGTTTCAGGTAGATTTGTAGACCAACGATCGATGATGGGATATTTGGTATATAACTTAAGTATAGAAATGAATATTAGGAGCTGAATTGTGGTGCTAGCTGTGCCAGTCTTGAGCCAAAAGCTAAGGAAACAAAAGATAAAGAAAAAAGAGACTAATTTTTTTTTTAAAAGAAGGAAGTGACCCTTCAAAAATGGACAGCCAATGCTGGGCCATCTACAACCAGAATGAATATGTAGGGTTAGCAAAATCATTAGGGGACTCTCTTGAAGACATATAATATATATATATATATATATATATATAACTACCCAGCTAGTGGTATTTGTTTTTATTATATGTAAATGAGTAATTAAGAGGTGGGTTAAGCACAGGAACAAGTGCTAAATTTAGCTAAAATGGTTTAGAAATAATTTGTAGTTAATTAAGAAGCTAAATTTAGCAGATGTGGTATTAATATAAAAGCCTTTTGTTCCTGTTATAGAGCTGGCATTACCACCTTTTATTATTGTTGTTATTGAAAAAAAAAAAAAGAAACAACAAAAAGAAAGAAATGAAGAAATTATTATTGTTATTATTCTTACTCATTGGATTGTTATTGTTATTGAAAAACAAAAGAAAAGAAAAAAAGAGAAGTGAGTGGAGGTCATTTGATTGGTTTTGTAACTTTTTCATTTGTTTATATGTTTGTGAATGCGCAAGTGGAAGTCAGAGGTCGGCCCACTGTTCCTGTTTTTAGGGTTTCTGCTTCTTTCTTTCTTTCTGTACTATACTATGAAGGAGATAGTGCATGCCAGCGCGTGCATTTCATGCGAGTAAGATACATTGCTTTCTGTTGAATTACTGTAATGGGTGCATTACAGCCATTTCTAGCTATTTTATATATTTTAATTAATTATACGAAATGTTTGATTCGTGTTATCACTAATATGATATGTATATATCAAATAATTCTTAAACCGCATTAATTTTTAAATCATAATATTTTTTTCTTTCAGCAGCCTATTAGCAATATTTTCAAATTAAGTTATGCATAAAATCAAGATCAAATAGTTTTTTTTTTTTAATAAAATGACTCGTGTTGATCTTTTATATTAAACTCTCATCATATATATATCTAAAAATTATTTTTTGAATGCAATAATTTATTATAATCTTCTGCAATAATTTAAAGTTAGTAGTAGTTGGATCCTTAGTTGCTGCTAAATACCAACTTAAATGATAATGTCAACTTAATCATTTGTGATTTTCTGTTAATTTATGCAACAAGTTTTGATCAAACAAAGGATTATAATTATAATGGTGTACAACTTTATCCAGCATGAATCTTCCTCCTGTTTTGCTATAATTACTGTTGTCTTGGCCATTGTTGTCTTGTTGTTTTTATCCTGTAAGGGAAATGATAACTAATAATGTAAAGCGGTGCAACATTTTTTTTTCCAAAAAAAAAATCTACATCTTATTTAATTTTCTGGTTCTAAGATGTGAATTAAAATTGCCCACCTGCTTATATTCTTAAATAAAGCATTATTCTGTTTCATCAATTTATTCTTTAAGGGAATAGTAAAATTATTTTTTACTTTGTTACAAATTGCAAAGAATTGATAAAATTTGTGAAGATTATTATCTCGCGAGTTTTGATTAATTATGTTTATTAAATTATGTTTTTTTTAAAATATTTTAATATATATATAAAAGATAATTATTTTTTAATTAAATTTAAATATTACTTTATGATAATTTTGAATATTAGTATAAAAATATATATGTGAGCTAATTAAAAATAAAAAAAAAACTATTAATTTTTTATTGGTACTTATATGAAATAAAATACTATGAAATAATATTTATAAAGTGACTTTGTGTAAATTTAATTTTGTTGGATATGACAAAAAAATTTCTTAAATAATTTCAAAATTCAGCTTTATGCATATATATTACATAATTTTTATATATAACTATGCATATAAAGTACTTTTGTTTTATCTCTGGTTTTGTTTGGACCGCTGGTCCTTTCTCTCAACCCTAAATTTATATCTTGGGTCACCAGTTGTCTCAGTCCTATATGCTCTTTTTCTGTTAGTTTTCTTAGATTTTAGTGTGTTTTTTATTGGATTTGACTTTAGATTTGTTAGATACAGTTTATTTTCTCTAGGTATTTTAGCCCTCCACTGCTATGGTGTTTTGGATTTCCGAGTTAGTTTGACTGTTGGATAGATCTCTTGGTTCATAGAACCTCTCTGATTAAGGGTAACCTTCCATTTTGAAGGTGTTTTGGCGTTTAAGGTTATTTCAAGTTCTACAGAAGTTTCTCTCTCTCCTCCGACCAATATCCATATTTTCCGATCAGCAAAGCTCCCCCTTAGTTGCATTTTTAGATCTTCTCTAGAAGAAGAGACAGCGATGCATGGTGGCTGGTTCTACCACTATTTTTCAGCGCAGTTTCTCTTTATCTAAACTATATTTTCCTATGGAAAAGTTTTAACATTTCCTTTTCCTCAATCTTTGTTGTTTTTTCTGAAAAAGTGCAAGTCTCGTGAGCATGAAGAATGTATCGTGCATTATCCTTTTGCTCTGCCGGTGATCGAGAACCCTTTAAGGGTCTCGGTAATCTTTTTCTTTGTAGGCCTTTTTTTCTTTCCATCTATGGCCGAGGGTGTGTAAGGGGTTATCTTGTTTTTGCATTGAAAGTAGGCTTGCCTTTGTAAAATTTGAAAGTGTCTAATCTGAGTGCCTTTTAAGCCTCAAGTTTCTGTAATATTTATCCGGGTTTAATAATATTTCTCTTTCACTAATAAAAAAAAAAAAAAAACCTATGCATACAATAAGTTTCAAGTAGTTCCTTAAAGATTTTCAATATCTTCATCTTTACGATAATGCAAAAGAATTCCTCAACAAATTAATTAGTCCAAAATAAGTAATTAAATAGCCGAATCTTTTTCTTTAAACCTTTTCTTGGATGGCATAGAATTTATTTAAACAAAGAGAAGACCTTTCATCTATTAATTTATATATATACATATATATATATATATAGGTATGATTTGCTCGACGAGAAATGAACATGTCCTCTTAATTGAGAGTAACAATAGGTGGCCAGCTGAGTTATCCCAGCTGGTTTGCACTTATATATATATATATATTACTGCACATATATCTATATATATGATTATATTTCAATTCAAGAGGTCATATTATACAGTTATTAGTCATCTCGCAGAAGATTGGAATTTTTTTTACACATTTCATTTTCGTATATGGGATAATATATAAAAATCTTTAATTAAATTAACAAGTACAATTAATTAGCAATAATCAAATAAAGTTGCATATATGAAATGAAAGAAAAAAGAAAAGAGATACCGCAAGGCCTGTAAAGCAAACATAAGTGAAAGAAATAATGAATGTAGAGCTAAATCAACCATCAAGGATTGCAAAAAATTCAAAGAAAGCTTAAAAATGAAGAATCCATTGACAAGTGACTAATCATGAAAAAGCACTTTAAAATAGCTAATATCTTCAAACACTTTCTTTATTATATCATCTTTTTTGTGACTTTCAATTTGATCGATCGGCTGATGGGTATTAATTTATACCATTGCCTTCAAGCATCAGTATCAATACCCGTTGCTCTCGAATTCAATTCTTATTTAATTTAATTATCATTTTTTATTTCTTAAGGTAACAAAATCATAATTCAAATTTCAGTATAAATATATTATATATGAATACTACAAAGGAATTGAAAAAGCTATAAGGGCATCATTGTGATGTCAAAATAAAGTGAGTACCAGCAAGCAATTACAAGCTTTACTTTAATGGCATACTTTTTTTTTTTTCTTCTTGTTTTGGCTAATCAAAGGACAAACTTAACAGTTGTCTTATGCCCCAAGTTTCTCATGCCTAAAAAGGCTTATTTCTTTTCACAACATTTGATTCTTTAGTCTTTTTGTCAATTAAAACTATTTATTAATTTAGTAGCATTGAATTCGTTTCTAAGATTTCAAATTTAAATTGCAGTCCATATATATAAAAGAAATGAAAGAATCTAATCTTGCAATCCATTATCAAACAAATACATTTATATTTGGCTTAAGCTAACCCTCTCAAATATGATTGAAAGTACCTATGATTGTTGTTTCATATGGCCAAGAATATAATATATATGGTGAGAGCTTTCTGGTCATAAACTTTTGTATTATTGACATTGTTACAAATTCAAAATCATATATTCTCTGCTATAATTGAAAGAGTTCAATTCCAAATAATCCAAAACTCACTGTGTTTTATAAATGGTAAAGAAAGGATATATAGTTTGTCTGGTACATCACTTTTAAAAAGTTAACACACCAATAAAAGGAAATGAGAATTTCTAGTCACAGTCAAAGACAGTTTATGATATTTTCTCATTATGATTTGCAATTTACTCATATATATCCTTTTGATTCTTTATCCTAATTTTTCTAAAATAATATTGTTAATTTTGTATATCACAACAGTTTAATAATAAATGCATATTCTCTTAAATAATAGATCTAATATCAATCTTTTTTCCCCATATCAGTACTATAAAAAAAATCTTAATTTTATATAATTAAATAGTATTTGAAAATAGATAAATAGTTATGAAATTCAGAATATAGAATGCATGATAAATCTAATTTCTCTTCTTTTCTTTTTTACTGTTCTCGGTTACTTCTTCTATTGCTTTCCTTCCATAGTGAGAATGAAGTTGATCACATTCAGAGTTCATGACAAGTATCTATGGAGATTATGTTCACCAATACAAACAAGCTGTGTAGTATACATATATATTAGGCTTAATTTTACCTGTAGTCCCTTGTACTTATTATTATAATATCAATATCCTTAAACTTTAGTTTATAATTTTAAAATCATTCAACTTATAAAATTATAACATTATTGTCATTTTATCAATTTTCCATCCATTCTCATTAACTAAAAGTTAAATATGCTATGGTTTGAATACTATATATTATGTATTTTTAAGTCATTTCTTACCATTGAGCTACACCAAAAATAAAGCTATTAATTTTTTTTTACATTTTATTTAACTATAGTTGTTAATATAATTTATAATTTATAACATTAACTAATAAAATAACTTATAACATTAATTAATAAAACAATTTATGATATTAATTAATAAAACAATTGATGATATATACCACTAAAATGTTAAAAATGATAATAATTATTATTACATTTATTAATAATTTTTATATAAATATATATAAATATGTAGTATATTAAAAATATATATTTAATAAAATAATTTATAAATTATAAATTATTAAATTATACTAATAATATATATAATTTATAATTTATTAAATTATTCTAATAATACATATTATAAATTATGTTATAATCAAAATTATAAATTATTTTATTAATTAATGTAATAAATTATAAATTATATTAACAACTATAGTTAAATAAAATATAAAAAAATTTAATAATATTATTATTAGTGTAGGTCAATGGTAAAAAATAATTTAAAAGTGTAAAAGGTATAGGGTTCAAATCTTAGCACCTTTAATATTTTTTTTATTTTAACTAATATTAGATGGGATGCAGACGAGAAGCCTTATTATATTTTCATCATTGAGAATGTTATAAATTTATAAGTTTAAAAATTTTAAAGTTACATATTAAAGTTTAAATATATTAATATTATAATAGTATATGTTTAGAGACTACAAATGAAATTAAACCCACGTATTAACTTAAAAAAAGTTTTAGTAAAAAGCAAATATCTACCTACCTATGATTAATATTGTCCTTGGTTATATCTCACAATAAGGGATAATATCTTAAATGTGAGTTTTTCCTCGATCAATATAATGTAAATTTTGACTTTTACAGTGAATGCAATAAAAAAGATATTTGAGTATTTTGTTCTTCCTGGCCTCATAAACAAATAAACATTGACCTCTCTCTTTCTCCCTTGTTTTTACTATGCCTATGCATATTATTGACTGAACTGACTACTGACTATTCAAAGATGCTTTGACATTTTTTGAAGTGAGGCCCAGACAATTCTTATAGATTTAGCTTCTCCATAAAAGTAGGCTACCTGAAATTTTGGGCCACAATTTGTTTAATAAACTTCTAAACCAATGATTGAATTGCCTGCACAGACCAATCTCAAAGGCGTAAAGGAGTGACGCAAGATGGAAAAGAGTTGGATATAACAATCCAAGAGTCCATAGCAAAAGCACATATGACTAATATTGCCCATAATCTGTAACGTTCTTTGCATTTTCGGATTTATATGTTGTCAACTGTCCTGCTCTTTATTTATTTATTTATTCTAACAGGTGAAAGAACTTGGAAAACAATGAGATTTGTGATCATCATTTTGCACTAGAAAATGCCTGTATTATGATGTAAGGAAAATAAGCTCAAGGCAACAATATAAACCAAAAGGCACATTATTTTTCATAAGAACGTGAACTGAAAATCTTCTTCAGGAATGGAATAGAATTTTCAACGGCTAGTTCAACATGATCTGAATGAGAGAAAATCAAGCAGTTCCCTTGAATTTCTTTGTAATGCCAGCAAAGTATTTCCCTTGGTGGAAAGCGTGCTCAATCTCTAGCTCAGAAGGCTGTCTGGAGCCATCCCCAGCAAAGGTTCCTGCACCGTAAGGACTACCACCCTTCACAGCTTCCATCTCAAACATTCCAGCTCCAAATGTGTGTCCAATGGGAATAAAGATCATGCCATGGTGAACAAGCTGAGTGATGGCAGTCAAACTGCATAGGTTTTGCATTTCAAAGGAAAAGGGGGAGAAAGCGGGTAAAAGATTTCAGAATATGCAAAGTAACCATAATGCTTTTTTTTTTTCATTAGAAAAACAAATGGAGCAAAAATCAGGAAAAGAGGTGGGAGACTTGGTGAAATGAAACTTACGGAGTGATCTCCTGTCCACCTCCCTGAGAACCAGTGCTGTAGAAAATTCCTGCAGGTTTGCCTGCAAGTGCCTGTGTCCGCCATAGTCCTCCAGTTGCATCCATAAATGCTTTAAATTGTGCAGCCATCATTCCAAATCTAGTAGGGAAACCAAAAAGAACCCCATCAGCCTCAGCAAGCTCATTGGGTGTATTGTAATGATAGGTAAATCACTCTTTGGTGGTGCCCCCATTTTTCCCAGAACATCTTCTGGAAGTGTTTCAGGTACCTGTTGATGTGACAAATGTATTCAATCAGGTGAATCTTATTCCTACTTGAATGGGAGAACAATGGTAAGGAGATGGAATTCAATGTGTGATTTCCTATGATAGTTTGAAAGTTTTTACAAGCAAGCAATGAACATTCTTAAAGAACGTAAATGGGGAAACTAAAAATGGGATTTGCATCATCTCATCCATAAACAAAAATCAACTCTGTTCTGTATTCTTGATGAATAAAAAAAATCCCCTTCCAAAGAAAATAAAAATTGATCTCCTTTCGAAGTTTCCATAAAACAAAACCTCGTTCAGCACAAGAAAACCCTAGAATAAGTATATTGAAAAGCAAGCAAGTACCCAGTTATGAGTTCCACTCAAGAGAGGTAATGGCAGGGGAAAATCTGGAAAGGATGCCCCCTTCATTTACATGAAGTGGATGCTTTCCAGAGTTGAATCAGTGACCTTGCACTTGTCTACCACAGATTTCTATTATTGCATTGCACCGGAACATAATTATGTTACACTGGTGAAACAAATTATCTTGGCAAAATGGAAAAGTGAATCCAGTCGTCTCTCTACAAGGTCTAAAATCTCAGTCTAGCCAACTAGCTAAAATAGAAATCGAATCTTTCAAACTTTATTTTTATCAAATTGAAAGAAAATCCCTCAAGTATAAATGAAAGAAGATATGCTCAAACTGATTCAATGGTCAATGTATTTTCTTATGTTCCAGTCATTATACAAACTGAGAACTGTCTTCATTCAAGTGAACTTATCCAAACTAGTTGGCATCATTTAGACTAAAAAGATATATTAATCAACATGGAAAATAAACTTCTCAAATCGAGAGTTCAAATAGTTGAGATTGCAAACAAAGTCAAAAACCTGCCACAGTTTCACTTCCACTCCTTCCACAGATGCAGCTCCTTTCTTTATTTCTTCAGCTAGTTTTGCAACATGCCCATACATAGAATAGTAACTGCAGAAGTCACCAAGTAATTTCCAGTGATCAATCGCAATAAAGATTAAACATAGAAATGTTCAGGGGATAACGTAAACTATATTTATTTTCCTGGCTAGATTTCTTTTAATTGAGCTTTCAGACTGTTATCATTGAGATAATCCCTCAATCCATGATAGTGAAAGGGAAAGGATCTAAAAGTTACCTCAACGCTCAATAGTGAAAGGAAAAAGAAAGATTTGTATGAAAATAACAACACATATGGAAACAGTGTAATGGCTATACAGGCCTATATCATTTAAAGACCACACCATGTAAGGATGGTATAATCACCATAATTGCATGGATGTAGTGCTTGATAGCAGAGGAAAAAATTTGCATGGTACCACGTCTTATGTTGCCAGGATATCATGGCTTCACTTGAATAAATCTTTTCCTATCTAGGAGTAGTTTGTTCTCTAGATTATAATATAGAAGAATCATCATATGCTAAGCCTTGTGCATTCCAGGTCCAGCCCATGACAATGAAAGCCACATGTGAAGTTTTATTCATATTATATAAAATTACATGCCATGAACTAATTTCAATAATGACATGGGCCAGTGGCGAAACCAGCGATCGATTAAGGGGGCCAAAATTTTTACCGCCGTTGCCCGAAGGGGGCTCTGGGAAAGAGATCAACAACGGTGCAAAGCTTTTCTGATTGGCTTCCCCTCCCATTTGTTTTCGGCAGGCCAGCCAGGGGAGTCGTGCAACCCTACACGACCCCACCTGGTTCCGCCACTACCTGGGGTCACATGCTCTAAAAGCATGGTAATTCTTCTCTCAATTATAATTTCAAAGAGTAGGTCCAGTTTCACAATCACTTTTTTTCTTGGTTAATACCTAATTATGAGCTATAATGCCCACAAGCTTTGTCAATCTTATTGTTTAAGTCACTAACTACATTTATTACACCTAAAAGCTTCATGAATTATATATGCTTGAATTATTGTCATGTATCACTATGAGTGGCAAACATTGAAAAACATGATTTTCATACTTTAAATCCATCTATTTCTTAAGTGTGGAAGAGAACAAAAAATTAATGACCCTAGGATATAAAAAGAAAAACAGGAAAAGAAAAAAAAATTATTTAGGCCCCTGGTTTTTTAAATATTATCATATTGATTATAATATATAATCAATCCTTCAAAATTGGTAAAAAGAAACATATTTTTTGTTATCCAATCTCCAGGAATTTTCTTTTCCCTTTTAGATTGTTATCCATTGAAATATTCCTGGATTGTACATGAAACAAAAAGGAAGAACAAGACGGTAAATTTAGACCCCATGCCACTTGGTCAAGCACATGTTGTAACTTGAAATCATTTAGAAATCAATTGAGAAGCTTCTAGTTTGTCTTCATTTATTACTTCCCAAAATAAAACAAAACCTATCGAACTGTCCCGCAATAAATGACCCACTGAGAATACAAAAAGAGCAGCGCTTCAAGCGATGAAATTTGATTCCATGAATTAAGGTTACATGTTTAATTTTCCATCAAATTTAGTGGTGAAAAAAAATCCAATTAACAAGATCAAATGGAGCCTCATCACATAATTTCGTTTAAAGAGTTTTGCAGGAGCTATTCCCCATTCAAGAAAAAAAAAGCTATCCCCAACTCAAACAAACAAAAATGAATCATCCAAAACAATAAAAAGAGCCACACCCATTAATAATCCAGGTAAAATAATAAAAATAAATCAAGAGATGAGGAGCTAAAACATTAATGCACTAAAAGAAACCAATTAAGAAACAGGACAAGAAAAAAACCGAAAAGAGAAGGCAGAGATAATATAATGCTTACACAACCTAGACTTTTGTAGCCATTGATAGATGTCTCTGTTTCTCTCTGTTGCTATAGGTTTGGCCAAAACGCTGAGATGAATTAAGATTAGAGAACGTATTGAGAAAATGAGAAAGAAAGAGACCGTGCAGTGAGAGGGAAGGAAAGAAGGGGCCCCTTTTTATTTCTGTATGTTTTGAATGGCTAATGCCTGATGTAATATTGTTCTTTAAAAGCTTCTTTTACACACACACATATATATATATATATTATTTAATTAGAAGCTTTGATTAGTCACTAATTGCATCATTAGTGTGGTCATTGTTTATTTTTTTTTAAGTTGTGATTCGAATGTCAATCAAAAACAAAAATAAAAAATTGTGGCCGATGCAAAATGCAAATTACCAAATTTTACAATTTATATATAATTTCCTATTTCTAAATTTCATTGAAATAATTAAAGATTCATTTATAAGGTGTAATTTTACAATCAACTATTTAAAAAAAACAAACAGAGAGAGAGAGAGAAAGAGAGAGAGAGCAGTTGACAACTTAACATCATCAATTGAGTTGTAATGAAACTTTGCTGCGTAAAATTACTTTTACCATATAAAAATTTCATTTTACGTGAGAATAAATTTCAATGTATGTGAGAATAATCTTATTTGTAAACAGTTAATGGTTATAATAAAAAATAAATAAAATTTAACCATTAAAATATAGTATATTAGTCATGAACATATGTTATCTCTATTTAAATTTTATGTTTGAGTCTTAAATATTTTTTCTCTATATATATAATTAGGAGTGTGTTAATCTTATATAGATTTCAGATTTGAATTTTAGGTGTTTTGTTACTTCATATATAATTAATAAAAAAATAAAATTTATAATAAATCTTAGTTTTTTAATTTAATGATAATCTTAAATTATTAAAAATCAATGTTTAAATTTATCATTATCATTATTTAAAATCAAATGTTTATTGACACAATTTTTTGTTGAAGCATCTCATCACTTGTTAGAAGGTCGAGTTCATTGACTTTATATAATAATAATAATAATAATAATAATTTGGATAGGAAAACAAGTTTAATTTTAAAAATCCTTTCGTTAAAAAATAAAAATAAAAATAAAAATCCTACTAATAAAATGACTTGAAATATAAGGTATAATATATAATTGGTTGTAGTGTTTTCGAACCTTCAAAGGGCGTGAGAGGATTATCAGCATGCCACATATATGTAATGTAATACATCAGAAATAATTAATTGAATCCATTTGTTTTGATTTTGACTTTGACTTTGACTTTGACTTTATGAACATTTAAAAGGAATCTAAAAGTTTTTTATTTTTATTTTTATGAAAGAATCTAAAAGTTTTTGAATCGATTTGCCCCCTTAAAAAACTTTACCAAGTTCTGATAAATTGTTACGGGTCCATCTTTGTAATAGTTACTGCAGTCCTTTTTCTCTTTTAATACTCGCGTTCCAGTAATGTTTCATTTTTTTTTTTCATATTTCGCTCGTAAAGCTGTGGACCCCAGTCCGGGCAGGGCCTTAAAATTATTTTTAAAAAATTATACTCTATAATATATTTTTAATTTTTTAAATATTTTATATTTTTAATATACTTAATATATATTTTTAAAAATTAAATATATTTTTAATATATTAAATATATATTAAAAATATACCTCTAAAAAATATTTTTAAAATTAAAAAATAAAAAAAATTATTTTTAAAATTAAAATTTAAAAAAATATTTTTATTTTTTTAGGTATTTTTAAAAAAACTCCTTCAGAAAATTCCGGTTTTGCACATGTGAGAATTTCTCGCTGGGCAGGGCAGCTTGATAGTCTTTTTATCAACCCATGTTTGGTTGGATAGGGGTAAGTTAAAAGGTCAAATTGAATTTACTTTAACGAAAAAAAAGGGTAATATAAAAAAAAGTCATTTTAAATCACCTTTCATTATTTGATAGGTTAAATAATAGAGAGAATAGTTTAAAATTTTCTCTTATAATAAAAGTTTATTTTAGAGAGTTATAATAGTCATTTTATCTATTTAAACAGTAATTTATTATCTTTTTTTTTAATTATTATTTTATAGAAAATATTTAAAAAGTTAGAAAGTAAATTGAAAAAATAGATTTTCATCTAGTTACTCTTTTATACTCTGTTATTGTATATACCAAACAAAAAAAGTTGAATAAATTCTACTCGTTTCGTCTCAAAATAATAAAAATATTTTTTTATTTATTTAAAAATATAGTCTCGTTATTTAATTTAAATTATAATTATATTATAAATTAATCATTACATCCCTATTTAAACATTGTATAATCAATAATATTATATTTAATTATTTATATTTTTTAAATTATAATTAATTTAGCTCAATCAATAGTTATTTTAATTTTTAATTTTGATAATAATTAATGGTAAAATGGATAAATTATAAAAAAAATTATTCATTAACTAAATAACTTAATTTTTTTTTAATATGTGTGACATATAATGGGTTCCTTTCATTTTGAGATTGAGAAAGTATTTATTTTCTCCTCTTTTTATTTCTGATCACTTTTATCCAAATATGGTGGTAATGTGAGTCAGTTTTTTTTTACCAATAAAATAAGTAATATATTAAGGTGCATTACTCTTTATAAGACAGTCCAATATGGAGAATATAGATAACCAGTCAGTATTAAGATGACCCTTACAAATAGCTGAAGCTACTCAGTCAACTTTCATATTACAATTCTTAGGAAAAATAAATAAATTTCCAGTCAACAAAATCAACTTTACTGCTAGTATATTCGGGAAAATGTGAGTCAGTACAATATATAATGAAGGATTAATTTAATTTAATTAAGGAAGAATGTACAAATAGACCTCTTAAATTTTTATTAAGGTATACATTAATCCTTAAATTAATTTTAAATTCAATTATGCACAAGTTTTAAGAAAATAAAATTTTTAAGCCCCTTATTAACAGTTATATGTTAACACCGTTAAATTTATATTTTTTTTTCTTTTAAATAAAAATTACAAAAAATTAAATAACACTAAGAACATAAACTCTCTAACCAGAAAATTCATCAATCTAAAAAACAAAGACACAAATAATAGAAACACATTAAAATCTCAAACCCATAAACATTAAACTAGAAAAGAAAATGAAAACTCATTTTTTATAATAATACAGTATCATCATATCAATGAAAAATCAGTCCCAACCTATCTTATTTTCTAGATTTTCTTTCTTAGATTGCAAAATTTGTTGATAACCCATTTCTTGAGATTCTACTTATTGTTTTTTCTCTCTGAGTTTATAACTCTTTTTGGCTATTCTTGATTAAAGAAAAAAAAAGGTGGAGTTTTTACTTCTTGTATTCCATAAAGAGACGAATCTGAAGGAGAACAAGTTCTAGCTGCAATATAATACTGCCTCTACTAAAACTTATTACACTTGCTCTGTTCGGTTTCATTCTTGCCAAAATACCATTTCGTCCCTAAAGCTATTTTAAAACTTCTTAGCAAGCTTGTTTTTGTTTACCCTGTTTGATATTCACTTAACTTGTCCATTAATTACTCCTCAAAGAATCATTCACTGGTGGTTCATTCCCGTAATTATAATTATTACCCACCAATTTCCTACCTTTTTTGGTTGATTTCAATGGATACTTGGACTCCAGTGTAGGTAACGCCGTAACGGCATGCTTGACAGCGATGATGTTATTGACGACGACGATGCTCCATTGTTGCATTATAATTTTAACTGAATCAGGCATATATGACCCATTTATAAATTGGATATTGCTGAGTTTATCTTCCCCTATGGCTATCATCTTCATGTTTTGTGTAAAAAATAAAGAAGAGTAAATGATTATATGCAGAAAGAGCTCCTCTGTTTCAAAGAAAACAAAGAAATATTGAGAGGAATTGTAGAGAGTGTATTAAGGTATTGGTTTCATAAAGGGAAATGATTGCAAGATTGTTGGTTTTCTTTTCTGGATTAATATTTATGGGTTGAAGATTTCAATATGTTTCTATTTTTGGGTTTTTGTTGTTTAGATTGATGAATTTTCTGGGTGAGAGATTATGTTCTCTGTTTAAATTTTTTGCAATTTTTATTTTTTAATATTTTAATTATTATTTTAAAATAAAAATTATCATTTTAACAGTGTTAATGAATTGTTGTTAGCGAGAGGCTTAAAAAATTTGTTTTGTTAAAATTTGTGCATAATTGAGCCTAAAATTAATTTAAGAGTTAATGTATACCTTGACAAAAATTTGAGGGGCTTATTTATACATTCTATCTTTAATTAATTAAAAATAAATGACAAAAATACTTTTCAAGGATTTTTACATGCATCCTTAACCCCATAAAAAAAAAAATTATATGCACGTCTTATAAATGTTTTGGTGAAAATATTCAAATATCTGTAAAGAAACCCATAACTTATGTTATCTTATAATTACTTTTTTTATAAGTGAAATTAAAAAAAAAATAATTATGAGTCGTATTAAATTAATTTAATCAAATTTATATTGAGAAATTAGTAATCATAAATATATCGCATATCAAATCATCTAATAATAAAAGAATATAAAATAAAATGATATTTGAACAAAAGTATTCAGGGAAAGAAAAATGATCTGAAAATATCTCGTATGTTTTACTCAATGAAGAAGAATGGTATTTATATCATATGTATATAGTAAGAGAAGTAGCTTCTTAAGTAAGCAACTAAAATGACAGCACACTAACTAACTTCCAGTTATCTAAAAACTGACTAATTAACTAATCATAAATTAATTACAACATATTATTCTTCATCCCCCTCAAGTGGGACTTTGGTAAGCATCTACCATAGCCAACTTAGGAAGAATATTAGAGAACAAAGAAGCAGACAAAGCCTTGGTGAAAAGAGAGCTGATGAAGGCAAATGAACTGTTGTAAGGAGGCCATCTTTCATCTTTGCCGTAACAGATGACAATCAATATCTATATGTTTCATTCTTTTATGAAAAATTGTGTTTAGAGGCGGAACGACTATGGGGTCGTGTGGGGTCACACGACCTTCCCTCACCGGCGACAAGAAAGGGAGGTGCTTATTTTTGCCGCCGGTGAAGCTAAACTCAGCCCCCATTGAAGGGGGCTAAGTTGCAGATCTGTGCAGCGAGGGGTAGACGAATCCCTCGCTGTAAATATTTTTTTTTTATAAATTAGTCTCTGGCGAAACGGCGCCAAAAGCTAATTATTTTTTATAAAATGACTCCTGGCAAAAAGCGTCGTTTCGCCAAAGGTAAATTAAAAAAAAAAAACGCCCCAGTTCAAAAATAAAAAAGGGGCTGCGTTTTTATGCAGCCCCTCTACTCTTCTCCTTCTTCCCTCTACCCCTTCCCTCCCCAAGCCACCAGCAGGCAGCCCCCAATCCCACCCCAGCCGGCCTACCGACAGCCACCGCCGGCCATTGCTCGGTAAATTTTGACCCCCCCCTCAATAAATTTTTGATTCCGCCACTGACTGTGTTTGAAGCAGTATGGATGCCTTTGCTATCATCACGATGCAACAAAAGAGGAGAAGCCAATGGAATTTGTAAATCTTGCAGTATATAGCTTATCCAAAGAAGTTCACAAATTGTCGAAGCAATGGCACGATGCTTAGCCTCGACAGAACTCCTACTAATTGTGCTTTGCTTCTTAGTCTTCCATGAAATGGGAGAGGAGCCCAAATAAATGCAAAAATCAATTACCAACTTCCTTGTTATAAAGCAAGCTGCATAATCACTATTACAAAATGCACTAGGTTTTAAAGAATTAATTACTGGGAAAAATAACCTAAGAGAAGGCTATTGTTTCAGATAATGAAGTAGATGATGTGCACACTTTAAATGAATCTCTCTAGGATTTTACACATATTGACTAAGTTGCTGAACAATGTACATTATGTCTGGTCTTGTAAAACTTAGATAGAGCAACTTACCAACAATACTTCAATAAGGCTAAGGATTAGATACAAAAGATGAATCAAAAGCATCTAGTTGAACACCTTTAGGCATGGGAATAGATTTGGGCTTTAAAGCATGTAAATCGGCTTCTTTTAGCATGTGTAAAGCATATTTTCATTGGTTTACTTAAATCTCCTTAGTAATTCTGATTATTTCAAGACCCAAAAAGAATTATGCCTACCCAAGGTCTTTAATCGTAAACTTCACATCCACTTTAAGTTTCAACTGTTCAATTGTGGCTTCTGAATTCCTAGAAATTAGCACATCATTGACATATACCAATAATGCCAAGAAAATCTCATTTTTCTGAAAAATGAAGAGACAACAGACTGAATGAAACCAAAAATAAAGTAAAAAAATAGTGAATTCAATATTCCATTGATGTGAAGCCTGCTTCAAACTATAAAGAGAACGTTAAAGTTTGCAAACCTGACCATGCTTAACTCCACTGTAATGTTCTGGAGAAACCATGTAAACTTTCTCATCCAAAAAACCATGAAGAAAATCATTGTTTACATCTAATTGATGCAAAAACCAATTTTTAGCCGCTGCAACTGCTAATAATATCTTCACTGTAACAACTTTAGCAAAAGCTGAGAAATTCTCAACATAATCAATGCCAACTACTTGATGATACCCCTTGGCCATTAACCTGGCTTATGCCTATCAATCAAACCATCAGGATTAAGTTGAGTTTGAAAACCCATCGATAACCTATTGCAGATTTCCTAGCTGGTAGAGATGTGAGTGTCCATGTTTTATTGTTTCCTAAAGCAAACAATTCTGCTTCCATGGCCTTTTGCCATTATGGTGAAGATTTAGCCTCATTATATGCCTTAAGTTCAGTTAAGGATTGTATATTAGCAAAAAAGTAATGTATGAGGAAGAAAAAGTGTGAATAACCTCATATGGGAAAGTATGAGGAATGTAAGGGGAGATAAAATTGGGATTAATGACAATATTGGCTACATAATCTTGAAGCCAATTAGGTTTCTTTTTAATCTAAGAACTCTATCTAAGTTTATTTTCAGTGGTTTGGACAATGGTGGAGAAGAATTAGATGGAGAAGGATCGAGTCCAGTAGCTGGGATAGACTCATCATGTGAAATAGGGGCAAACAGAGGAGCTTCTGTGGTGCAAGGCATTATAATATCTTTTGAATGATCAATAACATCATTATAAGGGAAAACAATCTCATGAAAACACAACATCTCGGGAACAATTCATCTGCATATTATCAACATCATAAAGCCTATATCCCTTCTCGCTAGACAAGAAACCAAGAAATTCACACTTGGAAGCTCATGGAAGAAACTTGTCTTTTGATGGTTGTGTGTTAGTTGCATAACACAAATAACCAAAAACCTTAGAATCATAGTCTAGCTTTATATTCATCAACACCTTATAAGGAGATCACCACCCAAATACTGCAGTAGGTAATCGATTTATCAGGTATGTAGCATGCAAAATCACCTCTATCCAAAACATAGGAGTAAGAGAAGCCTGAAATATCAGTGCCTTTGCTACTTTTAACAGATGGCGATGTTTTCTTTCCACCCTCTCATTTTGCTGAGGTGAATAAACACATGGTTTGATGAATGATCCCAAATTCTTCAAAAATCAACTGACATGATCTCGCCATGAGCTCAGCCCCATTGTCACTCCTTATTATCTTAACCATACCATTGAACTGTTTTAATCATTTTGATAAATTTGGCTAGAATACTGCTAGTTTGTTCTTTTAATTGCATAAGAAACGTCTAGGTGGACCAACTATGATCTTCTACTATTGTTAAAACATAAGAAGCACCGGAAATACTTTACTTCCTATAGAGACCCCAAATATCCACATGTACCAATTCAAACAATTGACTACTCTAAGTTGTACTAATTGGAAAAACACTTCTCATCCGCTTGGCCTAGCATAAACTTCACAATTTGAATCAGAAATATCACTAATTTTATTCAACTTGTGCAACAATTATACTAAAGGATGGCTTAACCTTAAAATCCAATCAGGTAAACTGCTCATCACATTATTTATACTACATTCAGTAGCTAATGAAACCACAAGAGATCAATATTTACAGACAGTCTCTTGGCTAAAAGAAAAGGAATCAAGGTAATAAAGGTTTCCAATCACCTTACCTATAGCAATAGTCTGTTCAGTCTTCTGGTCTTGCAACAAGCAGAAAGTTGGGTAAAAAATGAATATGATGGTAGTATGTTTGGTAAGCTCACTCACTAAAAGCAAGTTATACTTAAAATTTGGTATATGCAACACCCATGTGAGAGTCAAATTCTCATACAGTACTTCACCTATCCTATTCACATCCAAATGGCTTCATTAGGTAAATGCGCAATATTTAATTTGATCTCTTCTCTCATACATCAAAACAAATCAGCATTTGCACAGACATGATTACTGGCCCCATTATCTATTATCCAGCATGCATTCTTAGCTAATTGTTTATTTTTATTTGTGTTGGAAATTGTACCTACAAAATCTTAAGCAAAGCCAACAAATTCTTGTTCTGCTGTAACTTGCTTGCCTTTGAACATCTTCAAAAAGCTTCTGCTGAATCATCTCTTGCATGGAATTCATCATGACAACTGTTTCTTTCTTTGTATATGTAGTATTAAAATCTTTTAACTCGTTTAGTGGTGTTTTAGCTGGATTAACCCTTACTCTAGAGCCATTTTCTTCTCGTTTATGCCAGATTCCTTCCTCTTCTCTCCTTTGCCTTAATTCTTTGAACCAATCTGGATAGCCATGAATCTTGAAGTATATATCTCTAGTATGCCCTTCCTTCTTATAGTAGGAGAAAAATTTATCCTCCTTTGACTCTGTGATCCGGTAATTGGATTTTGTGGGTATTGCTCATTTTTTTATTCCCTCCTAGTGCTAATAAAGTTGTTGCATCAAGCGATTCAGTAAAATTATTCACCACCTGTCTCTGCTTCTCTATGTTTAACACCATCGAATAAACCTTATCCACATTTGTCACGGCATCATAGGATTCGTTGAGACCCATAAGAAATTACATTGTTTTATCTTCTACATTCAATTTAACAATCTATTAAAAAATGTTAATGTGCATTTATCACAAGCACACCAAGGAATTGTAACCAAACTAATTAATTCATCCCACAATTTGCATAATCTCTTGAGAAACATTGTAAAGAAGAATTTCCTAGTGTAATTCCCTCTTTAATTGATACTGTAGTGGACCAGTCAATTCTCCAAAGCATTTCTCTAGTTTTTCCCATAATTCCTTTGCTGAATCGACACACAGAAGTGAATCATGGAGTTCTTTAGATAAAAAAAATTCAGAATCCAAGAAGCTAACATGGAATTATTCCCAAACCATCCTTTACATTCATCAAAATCTTCTGATGGTTCCTTCAACTTGCTAATGATGATCCCTGATTTCTGTTTTACTACCAAAGCAATCTTCATGGATTTACTCCATGAACGATAGTTATTTCCATTCAATGATATAGTAACCAACGTCAATCCTGGATTATCTTGAGTAACCACTGTGACCAGATTCTTTGATCTAGTAGCTCTTGCAATCGCTCTTCATTTGTCGTCATTGTCCAAAAACCAATTCAGGCACAACAAGTAAACAAAATAAAAAACAAAGTTCTGTAGATTATCTTTCAATAAGAAAATCTTCAATCAGAAAAAAAAAATGTATGAATCCAATGATTAGATCATGCTCTGATACCATAAACAAAAGTATTCAGGGAAAGAAAAATGATCTGAAAATATCTCGTATGTTTTACTCAATGAAGAAGAATGGTATTTATATCATATGTATATAGTAAGAGAAGTAGCTTCTTGAGTAAGCAACTAAAATGACAGCTCACTAACTAACTTCTAGCCATCTAAAAACTAACTAACTAACTGATTATAAATTAATTACATCATATTATTCTTCGATATTTGAATTTGAGAGTTAGCAAATATTTTATATTATTTACTCAAATAACATTTTATTCTTTGACAGGAAAGTTATGCGTATCATTTCAATGCAAAGTTTGATACAAAAAATTAGAATATATTTTTCAACTATATATGAAATAATATAAAATTCTCAAATTGGAATCTACCATACCATTAAATTAAATCTTGATCATAGAAATTGATACAATTGGCAAGATCATTTGATTAAGGAAAGTAATTGAAATTATTAAATTAGTAAATATTTTAATCAAAATTTCAAATTAAAAAATGTATTTTTTTTATTTGTCTTAAATTATAGTTTAGTTACCATTTTAATAAATTAATTATATATATTTAATTTTTATTATATTCACATCTAATGTTATTTATTAACAATTTTAATAAATATATTTATATTAAAATAAAAAATATATTAGAAAATATATTAATTTTCAAAAAAAAAATAATTTTTCTTAATTTGTGAAATTAAAAAATAATTTTTCTTATTAATTGAGGTAAATGTTTTTTAATTTTTCTCGAGCCAGCCATGTGTAATTTGGAAGATTAATTAAAATATATATTTACTAAGATGCTAAAATAATAAATTACAACTTGTAGTTATTTCTTTATTACTTAAATAAAATGGTTAATATGATATCGATGATGCAAAAAATCTTAGAGATCAAATAGGTTGCTTGGTTTGTTTGTTATGCAAAATCATGGAACCAAAGATGGCAGAAAGTTTTGAGTATGAATAAGGAAGCCTTTTGCTAGATTAAGTCTATGGATTTGTCTAATCTTGTGTTGGAATCAGATGCACATTCAGTAGTTTTGCTGTCAATGATGAACTCAACTTTTGGTTGAATCGTTGAAGATTTGTGGAATGCTTTGGGCTCAAATTCCAAATTTATCTCTTAGCTAGCTTTGTGAATGTTGAAATTTATTAAGTGTGAGAGAAATTTTAAATTGAAAAGGAAGATAAATGAGGGGTATATAAGTAAAAAAGACCCATAGATTCAATGTCTTAAGATTTTGAATTGAGACGTGGTGTTAAGTTTACAAGTGTATTTATTCACTAAGATTTATCAACTAAATCTCTTAGGTAATTGGGCTTTCTTGGACCCAAAAAGTGATATCAAAATAGATAGTTTGACGGGAATGAGTATAGAGACGGTGGTTGTATCTCGTGGTTATTCATATCTCTTCACGTAGAAGAGCAAAGGTTACTCTCAGTAAATGTGCAAGCCAGTAGAAGTATAGAGGGCACTAGATAATACTGTATACTCAGGCTTGGATTCAGAAATAATTTCGCTTGAGGGGTAGTCCAAGCCCAATGTGAGAGCTCATATTTGAAGGGGAGATTATTAAAATTTATCGAGTATAAGAAGAATCCTATATTGAAAATAAATGAAATTAATGAGAAATATATAAATAGAATGACCCATAGATCCAATACTTTAAGATTTTAGATTTAAATATAATTTCAAGTTTATAAATGTATTTCCTTATTAAGATCCATCAAATAAATCTCCTATTTACTCAGGCTTCTTCAGATCCAACAGTAACCAGCCTGTAACTCAAGTGACTAGTACACTATATACAGGCCCGGCTCTTGGGGGGAGCACCATGAGCAGTTGCTCAGGGCCCCCCAAGGCAAGCCATCAAAATTAAGGGCCCACCCAAGGCATCATAACAGGAGATTGCAGCCCATCAAAATTTGGAGTTAGACAATTTGGGTATATAACGACTGGAGTTAGACAAATTGCATGGAATATGCCAGTCGTTATATACCCAAGGAATTCTTCAAGGAATTCTTCTGTTTCGCTTGATGGGCAAATTGTCGTTATATACCCAGTCGTTATATTTTATATTTGTCTAACTCCAGTCGTTATATGCAGGAGATTGCAGCCCATCAAAATTAGTGTTATGAGTAATTTGGGTATATATATAACGACCCAATATATTCAGAACTTGGTCATTATATTCCTGCATACCCAATACTCATAAAGCTATATATATATATATATATATATATCCGACACTGTTTTTTAGGGGCCCATATCTTAATTTCTGCTCGGGGCCCCTAAAATGTCCAAGACGGCCCTGACTATATATAGAGTAATAGATTCTAAAGAACCTATATATATGTTTCTTTGTGATGTTCTGAGTTTCTAATTTGCAGTATTAAGATTTCTTTACCAATAAAAAAAAAGAAAAAAGAAAATAACTATAATGCCAATTATCATTGGGAGGTGAGAAGTCAACACAATTCCTTTATTTATCATTTGAATTTCTTTATAGTGAATTTTATACATTAAAGCATGGAAAGAGATTTATATGGTGGTCACTTCCTTATAAATACTGATAGGCTTAATACATTCATAGTCACTTACACTTGCATGGTTTATCATTTTATTCCCTCTCCAGATAAACACTTCAACTTAACTTCTTGCTTTTTCATTTGACCCTTAATTTACTATAACGCGATAATTATTTGCGCTTGATATATAATTGCTCTGACAACATCAACACATGGACAAAGAATTAATTAAAATACAATTATTCAAAATAATGGGACACGTGCCACTTAAATAGAAAAACAGTTATGTCATCACATGAGGAGTTTAAATTCGTATTTAACGAGCATATGAGGCCATTCAACATGCAAAACACACATATGATTGTCATTTATCAATGCTTTCACATTGCTTTTGAACATTAATATTTTCTTGCCTAATGGTTACAGCCTTAAAAATGAAAAGTTTAATAATAACTCACTCATTCTTATTGTCTAAATATTTATAGTATCACTCTGGATATTGACCGTCTATATTAAAGCATATTGAAGCATAGACGAAAACACAAAATTCGTGTGGTTGTCTATAGAGTTCTTGTGGTTGGCCCATGATATTTTATTTTAATCTAAATTAGCAACTGCCATTAATTATTTAAATGTTTTGTAAAAAAAAAGGGCAATTTGAACCACATTTAAAAAAAGTACTTATTTAATAAAAAAAAAAATTTTAAAAGCTAATTTGGATAATTCGCTATAGGGGCTAAGTTGAACCTTTGTCCGTAAATTTTTTGTAGTTGTGTTCTCTTGTTGCTATTTATAAATTATGATGACTTGTTCCATAAGAGTTCATTTCCTTATTTTCGTTATTTTTATTTATTTTCATTTATAATAAATAAGTTAATATATTAATAAATATTTATTAATTATATTTATAATATTACTTACTAAAAATATTCAAATATTCAACTAACACATTTCATATTAATATACGAGTATAATATGAAAAATATGTGTAAATTTTATATTTATAAATAATATAAAATTTAAGTGATTGAAATTAAGCCTTATGTTTGGTTGATATTTAGATTTTTAAAAAAAAAAAAAACTTAGTGAGTTTCCTACACAACACAAATTGTAAAGGTTTCTAGTAGTATAATATGTTTTTGGAAGAAATAGTCTTCAAATTATTTTTAAATAAAATAAATATTTTTAATAATTAATCATTTATCAATTAATTAACAATAACTATTTATATCATCAAATAGGATATTATAATTCTATTTGAAGTCTTTAAATTAATACAATTATTATTAATATTAAATAAAATATTATAATCCTATTTAAACACTTTAAATAAAAATCTATTATAATAAATAATAATTTAATTTAAAATTTTAGGACAACAATACGTGGCATAAATATTATACCAATGACAACCATTTTATCATAATATATACATGGTACAATATTGTATCAATGACAATCATTTTAATATAATATCTAAATAGATGTTATAATTTTTATTAATTTGCAATAAATTAGTAAGTTCATACTACAAATTGCTATTGTTAATGGAAATGAAGAGTTTAAAACTAATATAATTGTTTGAGATTTAATATAATTAAATTAAAACTATAGGCTAGAGAAAATTAAATTAAGTTAATTTTGTAAATAATTTAATATAATTGTAAAATAAATTTAAATATAAATAATTTTTTATAGATAATAAAAAAATACGGGCAAGAAAAAATTATATTAAATTTATTTTAAAAATAATTTATTATTTTAATATAATATTATAAAATAAATTTAGATATAATTAATTTTTAATAAATAATATAAAAATATGGACTAGATAAAATTAAATTAAATTACCTTACTAGTGATATAATAAATATAATTAATTTAAATATAATCAATTTTTAATAAATAATATAAAATATTATCTAGAGAAATTTAAATTAAAAATTAAATTAAATTAATTTTACAAGTAATTTTATAGAATATTATAAAATAAATAAAATATAATTATATTTTCATAAATAATATAAAAATATGGGCTAAAAAAATTAATTTAATTTAATTTTACAAGTAATTTAATACAATATTATAAAATAAATTTAAGCATAATTAATAAATTATATATAAAATAATTTTGAAATTTAAATAAAAAGATAATAATAGAATAAATAGATAATGCAAATTTTAAAAGTAATATTTTTTAAATAACAATGAGAGAATTTCAAATTTTAATATTTTTATCACTAAAACATTTATATATGGCCAACATGAAGATAAATGAGAATTAAATTAAAGTTTAATAGTATAAAATATGAAGAAAAAAAAAGGACTAAAGGACGATAAAGACTAAGTGGGCCTTACTCATTTAAAATGTCAAAAAAATTAAAGTAAACAAATAACTCCATACGCTACAACTACAAGAAACAACTTGTTATGTCAGTTAGTGTAAAAGAATCAAATACATAAGCAATAAATTAAGTTGAAATGTCTAAATGGTTAATCTAAAAGTAAAAGAAGCAAAGTGCCAAATCTTACCAAGTACGAGAGGCTATAAGTGTATTAAGCCAAATTGATAACCTTATAAATATAGAAATGTCTTCCTATTTATTTGATAGTATATATTAACTTCATATGTAGTGGAGAAAACCTAATTTTCATTTATATACAGTGAAACCCATAATAGGACAACAATTTATGTGTTAATGTTCCAAAATATCTATAATAAGTGTGATACATGTATAAATCTTGATGGTCGTCTCAGACTTTTTAAACTTTAATTCTTATGTTTATTTTTTAAAATTAAAAGATATAATATTTAAATTTCCTCTAATTTTGAGTTGCATATGTTAATTTCCATAATAATAGTGAGGCAAACATTTTTGGAGCAAAGGAAATGAGATAAGAGAGAGACACCTTGTCTAGAGGGTTTCAATTGGAATGATTTTTATGTGATGACACCATATCTAGTATAAAATAATATTAAAAAAGATCTAATACATCCATCGTCCTTAAACTTTGCATCTTTGTTTCTTGTACTATTCGATTCACCACTTTACTCCTCAGACTTGCATATTTCATAACTGTTTAACCATTCATATAACAGTTTGAGAGATAGCTTACACTTCAACATTCTATTAAACACGTGAAAGCCATGCAGGAAAAAAAAAGCATCCATGTAAGTATAATTGATTATGCACCAAAGTCGCCACTGTAAGCGGAGATTTTTGCCCCCACTCTCATGTGGAATGGTTCTTGCGATTTCGGCATTGTTAGGCCCAGGGCTTCAAAGAACACGTGCCTAAATTCGGAGAAAATTGAGTCAACGCCCGGACGGGCCGGGAAGAAAGAAAGGGGGCAGATGACTCGATTCCTAAGGAATCTCCAACCCCTATTGGATTCGAAAAGTTGGGTACATATGGGGAATGTGAGAATAACCCAGCACCCCCATAACGTCCGGTTCATTGGAACCGGCCTACTTTTCAGGTCTAAATATTATTAAATTCTTAAATATTATAATATTATCCATAATATATAAATTATCAAAATAAATAAACATCCATCACTTTATTAAAATGAAACAAACAAAATAGAAACTCATCCATAGATGAAAATATGTCTTTTACAACGATCAATGTTCAAAAATAAAATAAATAAGATAGGGCACCTACCATTTTGTGAAAATATACCCTTTACATTAATCCAAAACTTAAAGTAAATAAAATTACATTAAAATTTAACAAATGAGATACCAACAAAGTAGAAATATACCTTTTACATGTTTAAAATTTAAATATTTAATCAAACTAAATCATTCAATCATTCAACATGAGCAAAATAAAAATAAATCAATCATAAAAATAAAATATTAATAAATCATCCATTCAAGACACAAAATAATCACATCTAAACTCTCAATAAAAAAATATACAAATTTAGGGTTTACATCTTAGATTAGGGTTTCTTGGATAAAATTAGAGTTTTAGAACTTTTATAACTAAATTAGGATTTTGGTTTTAGAAAAATAGAATTAGGATTTTTAGGATTTTAATTTAAAAACTAGGGTTTTGGTTCTAAAGAATGGAACTAGCGTCTTGGTTTTTAGAAATAGAATTAGGGTTTTGGATTTAGAAAAATAGGATTAGTGTTTTTGGTTTTTAGAAAATAGGATTTTTGTTTTGGTTTTTAGAAAATAGGTTTTCTGTTTTGGTTTTTAGAAAATGGGATTTCTATAACTATATTTATAAATTTTTTATCATTAGATTATATTTTAATTCAAATTAATATTGCATGAAATTAATTGTTATTGCTACTGCTACTGTGATATTTGAATTAATGTTATTATAATATTGAATCAAAATTAAATAAGCCACCGTGGATAAAGTAGGTTACTAGACATTCAAAATAAGTTTTATAGACATAGGTTTTCATAGCAGTTTACTGGATATTATATATATATATATATAAAAAGAATAGAAGAACAAAGTGAAAAAATTCAATGAAATAACAATAGATGAACTACTGAAATTTTAAAACATATTAGATGAGGAACTTTAAACCTCCGTTTTTTTGTTTCACCAATATTTCACATTAATCCAAGCTTTGTGTGTTGCACCAGTTATAGAATCTCAGTTGAATAAAGCAAAGACAGTAGCTACTACTTTGTTTGATAATGCTTTCTCTTTATTAAATCGCTTTTCGTTTTCTGTTTGATAACTGTTTAGTCGTTGTGTGATACTTCAATGGTGCTGGAGGTTGTTTCTTTGCTTTGTGTCAAATTACCCCGTGTTGTTTAATGGTTGCTAATCCTCTCTTCCCTCCTTAAATTTGTATTTATAGAAGAGTATATTAGGTTAAACCTTTTAAAACTTTCAGTTTTAAAAATAGATTCCTGAGGCATATCAAATTGGATTGATTTTAATTCGACCCAAACTGTTAGCATATCAGACTCAAACTCATCTAATCCAATATGGAATCAAAATCCATAAGCTCCATATCAAATTAGGATTGTCTTAATTTGATATGGAGTCCACCAAATCAGTTTTCATGTCGAATTAGGGTCCTATATCAAATTGGGGAAGGCCTAAATTGATATGAGACCTCCCCATATCAAATTGGGGCATCCCATATCGAATTGGGAAGCCCAATTTGACATGGATACTCCCATGAAGTGCAATTAATCCCCTACGTCAAATTAGAGCTGACCAAACCTTCAAAACAAACCTATTTAGGGTTTTAATGGTTGAACCATCTTATTTTGGGCCTCATTAAATTATACCAATCTAATTGAAGGCTTTAAAAATAGGTTTATGCCATTAAAAGTGGACCAAACTTGATTAGGTCTTCTTTATTTAGGATCGGATTAGCTAGGGCCAAAATCAAAGGTCTACAGAGGGTCAGTTAAAACATTTTGCTGCCACTACTACCAGGCAAAGGTACCAAGTTGAGCAAAACATTAAGCCCACCAGAACTTCAAAAAAGGCCCTAACTGGGGTGATATATGTTATTGTAGAAGGTGAACACTATGATGTCGTAGGCACTTCAAGAACGTATAAAGCCAAATAAATCTTCTTTGCGACAGAGATACCCAAGTCTAGAAGCCTAGTTGTTACTTTTCACCCTGAAGAGTCACAATAGGTTACTGGCCCTCAAACTGATGCACTGGTGGTCGAAGCTATAATACAAGACTACCTAGTTCAGTAAATTTTGATTGACACAAGTAGAACCATAAATTTGTTGACCCTAGATGCTTACAAAAAGCTTATTTTGTCACCTAATACCTTGAAGCCTGTTTCTGCGCCCTTGGTCGATTTATCGACACATACAGTACCAATGCAGGGTCCATTATGTTAGATGTATAGTTGGGTAATGATTCAACAGTAAGAAATTAATTATTTTTATGGTAGTGGACATGAATCTGGCATACAATGCCAATTTTGGAAGGCCACTGCTAGTTGGAGTGGATGCATACATTTCGATGAAAAACCTACTTATGAAAGTCCCAACCCATCAAGGGGCGGCGATCTTGAGATGGAATCAGCAGATAGCCAGGGATTCTTATGTGGTCCTGCTTAAAGAAGTAAACATGGTGCTCCTAGTAGATTCCCTAGATCTCCCTACTGACTCAGGGTCCCATGCCGAGCCAGTAGACATGTTAAATGAAATACAAGTTGGAGCAAATTGAAGTTTCAAGATCGCGAGCTCCTCGTGGCATAAGAAAGATCTCGCTTTAACTCAAGTGTTAGAAGAGCACCAAGATGCCTTTGCTTGAGATTCTACATGTCATAGGTATTTCACCAGAACTTATGGTTTATGAGCTTTACATGAACCCTAAGGCACCACTATAAAATAGAAGAGAAGGAATTTGGGACCAGAGAGACAAGTGGTTGTAGACTAGAAAGTTGAGAAGCTCTTAAAGGCAGGCTTCATCAGAGAAATTTTATTTCAAGATTGGTTGGCCAATGTTGTGCTAGTGAAAAAACCTAATGAAAAGTGGAGAATGTGTGTATATTTCACAGATCTGAACAAGGCTTGCCTTAAAGACTCATACCCACTTCCCAATATTGATCGGCTTGTTAATTCTACTGTGGGCTATACAAAATATAGTTTCATTGATGCATGGCCACCAAATTCCTTTGAAAGTTGAAGATCATAGCAAAACCTCTTTTATAACAGGAAAAGGCACCTATTGCTACAAAGTGATGCCAATCATATTGAAAAATGCAGGAGCCACATATCAGAGACTCATCAGCACGCTTTTTAAGGACTAAATAGATCGGAATGTGAAAGTATATGTAGATGATATGATCATCAAATCCTGACCTCCAGCTGAGCACCCCAAGGATGTTGCAAGGTCTTTGCCATCCTCAGACGGGTGAATATGAAACTCAATCTAGAAAAATGTGCATTTGGAGTTTAACCTAGAAAATTCTTAAGGTTTGTAGTATTAAAAAGGTGAATATAATGCTTGGCTAGGAGATGCTTTCCATTCTATAAACTCTTAAGGAATCTTAAGCACTTTTAGTGGACTGCCGAGTGCCAACAAGCCTTCAGTGAGCTAAAATAATTCTTGAGCACACCCCTTCTCCTTAGTGGACCTGTTCATGGCGAGACTCTTTAACTATACCTCTTGGCCTCACCTGCAGTTATGGGCTCGGTCTTGTTCATGGAAGAAGATGGTCAGCAATATCCAGTCTATTGCACTAGTCATGCCTTGAAAGAACCTGAGCTTAGATACACTTCGATAGAGAAATTGGCCCTGACATTTTGAACTACTTCAGAGAGGCTCCTTTCTTACTTTGATGTGCATACAGTCATTGTATGCACTAATTCATGTATGAAAAAAATCATCCAAAGGCTAGAAACTTCAGAATGCCTCACAGAATGGACGACACACCCGAGAAAATTTGATATTAGATATGAGCCCAGGCGGGCTATGAAAGCACATGTTTTGGTAGACTTTATCACAGAGCTGTATAAACAACCTTTTGAGTCCGCTTCTAAGAAGGCTTGGACCCTTAATATGGATAGGACGTCAAGTGTTGAGGGGGCTGGTATTGGGGCAGTCCTTAGAAGCCCAGGTAAAATAATGATCAAATATTCAACAAGGCTTAACTTTACAGCCTTTAACAATGTGGCGGAGTATGAATCCATTTGTTTAGGGTTGAGACTCAGTTTAGAAGTTTGACAAGAATCTTTGCAAATTTTCTCAAATTCCCAACTAGCAATCAGTCAATTGACTGGGAAATACGAAGCTCGAGAGCCAAGTATGCTTCATTTAAAGAACATATAGCTTATCTCCTTGTAGTTTTAGAGAAAAATGGTTGTTCATGAGAAATTCATCAAATATTATGGGTTGAAAATGAACAAGCGAACAAGGTAGCTAAAGATGCTGCTACCAGGAAAGGTGCTACTGAGCATGGAACTCTCTTCAAAACCATTCAGAGCCTGAGCCATGAGACTTTGCTTGTGATGGTGGCTGAGCCTATAGGAGGGTGGAGACTCCCGATTTATAAGTTTATTGATTCTATTGAGTTTTCAGAAGACTCGATAGAAGCCAAAAAGATCATTAGGAAGTCCAGTCTCTATGCCATCCATGAAGGACTCTTGTATAAAAGGTCTTTCTCTCATCCTTAGAGTAGATGTGTATCTGAGGATGATGGTAATTACATGTTCAAGGAAACTCATGAAGATCTATGGAGTTCATGAAAGAGCCTGGGCAATAGTTGGGAAAGCATTATTACAAGGTTACTAATTTTGGCCCTCTATGAGTGATGATGCAAAAATCATAGTTGAAAAATGTGAAAAGTGTCAGAAGCATGCCAACTTGCAGCACTAGCCTTCCATAGAACAAAGACCCATTAGGAGCCTATAGCCCTTCGCTCAGTGGGAGATGGACATCCTATGGTCCTTCCCCAAAGCCACAGCTCAGAGAAAATTTTTAATAGTCACAGTTGATCATTTCACCAAATGGGTAGAGGCAAAGCCCCTAACCTCCATCACCTCAGTTGAAATCATCAAATTCTTCAATAAGGCAATCACAACAAGGTTTGGCATTTCTCATAACCTAATTATAGATAATGGCAAAAAGTTTGATTGTAGATAGTTCAAGGAGTACTATGCTAAGCTAAAGATTGAACTCTGATTTACTTCGGTCTATCACCCCTAATGCAATGGGCACACCGAGGTCACAAACCGGACAATCTTGACGTCTTAGAAGAGATCGGGCTCCTATCAGCCAAAACCCTTAACTTTTTAGAAGAGCAGGACTCATATTCTATATATAACCTTAACATATTAGAGTTCAAAAGAGAACAAGCAGGCATCAAAGTCAAGGCTTACAAAAGCTCAGGTTGCTAATTTCCATAATAGACGGATCCGTCATAAATAGCTTTGTAAAGGAGACTTGGTCTTGAGAAAAGTCATATCCACTCACAAGTCAGTTGGGCTTAGGAAGCTCAGGGCTAACTGGGAAGGACCATACAAGATTGCAGAGGTACTCAGAGGGGGCGCATACATATTGTACACTATAGAAGGTAGAGAGATTCCAACAGCCTAGAATACCGACAATTTGAAGAAGTACTTTCAACAAGCCCTTTCAAGCGACAATCTTTGTTGTAAATCTTTTTGCTTCTTCACTTCCTTATATTCTTCATATACATGAGCAATATCCATATTTGTACATATACAAAACAAGTAAGTGAAAATGGACACCACAAGAACGCCTATATAGTAATACTTTTTAATGCATGATTTGAATAAATGCACATGTATGAACATACAAACACCAAACTACGTAGCTCCTATCAAACAAAAAAGCATCTAGTCCTAATGAGCACCCATGCTTAGTTAGTGAACAAAACAACACTTCAATCATGCAAAACAGCGCCCTAGTCATGCACCAAACTCTAAGCACTCAATCATGCATAACTGTGCCCTAGTCGTGCACCATACTCTAAGTGCTCAATCATGCATAACAGTGCCATAGTCGCGCACCGAACTCTTAGCACTACGATTACATTATCATCAAACTCCAACTATATTATAAATCATAACATGTTATTATATATCACTGAACTCTGATTACATTATCAATAATTATCATTAACTAACAAAAAAATAAAATTAAGTTAAACAAGCAAAAAGAAGCATTTCATTTCATTCAAAAAGTTTAAAAACATATAGGCAATGATTCTCATCCATACATAAATCTTGGAATGACATCAATATAACCTCATATATTCATGAAAGTTGTGCAAAAACAAAAGTATTTTAGCTCCATACTAAGTAATCAAGCTCTTCTCTAATCTAACTAGGCTCTCTATCAAGCTACTAAAAGCAATTTAAAGCGTTGTTGAGCTATACAAGAAAAAAGAGAACCCAAGGCAGACGACCTTGTCCTACGCCTAGTCCCCGTAGTCCTGAGCTTTGCCTTCCTCTTCTTCATCCTCTTTCATTGGATTAAGCTCTTGAACCCAATCCTAGTCAGCTTCGGGATATTTTTTCTTCAATGCCTCCCTGACTTGGTTTTGATATCTAACGATACCCAAATCTATCCTATCTTCTTATTTGTCCTGAAGATGGTTGCAGTGGCAAACTGTTGTTCATCCTCAGTAACCCATTTCTCTATAAGCTTCAGCTGCATTTTAGCCACATTAGCCTCTTTGTTTGCTCGGACTGCGTAAAGCTCGGTATCTGTAGTTTGAGCAGCCTGATGTTCAGCCACCTGAGCTAGGTTTTCCATTTTCTTCAATTTTTCTTTCAAAGTAGCAACTTCCTACTTTGGATCCCTATAGCTGTAGTTCATCCCATTAAGATGATCTCCAATATGTTGGCAGAGAAGCGCATACTATTCACCAATCAAAAAATTAAAAACAAATAAATTTTATAGCAACCTTATTAGATTTCACAACAAGAATACTTGTACAGAATCAGCTCCAAATTTCTCCAAAAGAGCATCTGTACTCATCTTTAGGTACGCTTGGTTCTCATAGTGACCCTCTTAGGAGATCCCATAAAAACAACCCAACCTCGGGTGCACTAACAGAGAAGTTATCACCATATCGAGCTCTAAACTCATAGTAAAGAGCCTCTTGGTCATCGAGAAGCTTTAGTATGGGCCTGCGACTCTCAGAATTTCTATTTCCCCCAGTAAGCATTTGTGCTAAGGGGTCACTGGCAGCAGCATTAGGTGGGACCATAATCTCGTCCCTTGCTTCAACTAGGTCCCTAGTCTCAACCCCCGCTGCTACAGCCAGGTTAGTTGTAACCCTTTAAACCTCGATGGACACCTCGGCCTCTTTCCCCTTCCTATTTCTCTTTAAAGGAACCTCCTCTATTCTCTAACTACCGAAGACAGCAGTAGCCTTCCACTTGCCCACCTCCGCTTAGCTTTTTGAGCCTTCTCTTCTGCCTTTCGAGCTTTCTCTTCTTCCTTTGCTCTCATTACTTTATCTGTCAAGGTCGATTTTTTGTCCTTTCCTTTGTCTTTATTCATTTCTGCAAAAAAGTAAAAATAAAAAAAATTACTAGCGAGCAAATAATGTAAACTGTGCACAGATCATTACCAGCCCGGTCCTCTGGACTCAAGACGATTGGGTCCTTCCAAAGTGAAAAGTATCTTTTTATCAAACTCACTACATTTAATTTCATTTTTGAATGCTTTGTGCAATAACATCAAAAAATTCTTTGTTGGAGGGCCAATTCCTACCCTTACTCCACTGAGTTAAATACTTAAAGCCCTCTACCTTTTCTAATATAAAGAACCTATCATTCTAACCCTTCATGAAATTGGGCTTCCCGATAAAGAGCCCAAGTTCAAGGTGAGCTTGAAGAAATAGAAAATCCTCATCTGCCTTTGGTTGAACCTTCATGAGGTAGAGCGCTGCTAAAACCCTAGGCAAAGGTTTACTCCTAATAGTTTGCTCAACAACTTAAACCCTACAACGTTTCACCATGCGTTTGGGCTTAGTTGTCTAAGAGATATACCATTTTTAGATAAAAAAATTCCATAAAAATGGACTCAGTGGAAATCGAACCCTCGCTCAAAAAATCCTCCTCATACATTATTAGTTGATCCTTTCCCGGGGTGTCATCACCACGAACATCCTTTTTTGGCAGGATCATCTGATATTTGTTGGGAATCCTATATTTTTCTCTGATCCCTTGAAGATCCTCTTCTGTGAGGGCACATGTTATATCCCTAACTTGGGCTCGATCTATAGAAACCCAAGCTCCTTCACTTTCCTCCTCATCATCTTCATATTCATCTATCAATGTTGAACCAGTAATAGACACTCATCCTACTTCCTCAACCACGTTAGCTTCTGCCATACCACCCTCTACTACCCGACTGAACCACGATATCAACACTTGTCCTTCTGACATAAATGTCATACAACTTGGGGGAAATAGTGGGACCATCCTCTATTTTACCCGAGCTCAGACTCCTATTACCAAACTAGTAGGCCAAACCTGGCACCTTTGCTACACCACGATCGAGCACTTCCCGAAGGTCGAGCCTTGGTTCCGAGCCTTTCTTGCATACTAAGCTCCTTGGTATTCAGCAGATAAACCTCCGATATAGTAGGCATATGGCACTAACACATCAGAAAAAATCCACTGACACGTGCAGAGTATGTCCCCTACCCCTCAGCTATAAATAGGGATGGATCCCCATCGGTTAAGAATTCTTTTCCCACTCTCTAAGCTCTTCTATTTGGCAGACAAATTGAGTACTGACTTAAGCACCAGAGTCTTGCCACTGCAGCTTGGTCCTTTCTCTTGTCTTACAAGTAGGAGAGTTGATCGTTATAGAACTTGAACCCAAACAGGAGTCCTTAGAGTCCACCTCGTCATCAATAATAAATATTAATTGTATTCTCTAAAAATATTGATTGTATGATATGTAAAAGTCTTTTAAATCTTAAAAAATCATATTGTTATTTTTTTAAAAAAATATATAACCCAATAGTTTATATATACTAATTAATACTTATTATATGGAAACTTATTTAAAATTATCGATAAATAAATATTTGATAAATTATTTTCTTTTTGTAAAACTTACATATTTTTTCCTTTTATTTATATATTGATAGGAAAAAGTTTTTATTCATTCCGATCGAGATATATGCTTATCATCATATTAACCTGTGACTGTATTAAACTGATACATTTAAATTGAAATTTCAAGCATAGTTTATTGAACATTGATCCACTTGAGAATAGGTAGAAGTAGGGGATTAAGGGTCCAAAGATTAAATTGGGTTAAATCAAAAGTAATATAATCTATAATTTAAAAGAGAAACAAAATTATTGTAGATAAACAGTAATTTTACTTCTCTTTTTCTCTTTTTCCCCCATTTAAAAAGAGCATAAGACAAATGAGAAATTAAAATAGTTCGAAATTTCCACCTTTATTTTTTTATGCTCTTTCATATGTGTCTTAAAACAATATATTAATTTAATCTAAAAAAGAATATATATTTTAATTTTTTTTAATTTTTTGATAGTATTAAATTGACATCCTAAAATCACTTTAAAACTTTTATAAATAAGAAAAATAATACATAATTTCTTCACATGAAGCTACAAATGCACCATATCATAAATTTTAGAATTAATCACTATTTTATCTATCTAATTAAATAAAATATAAAGTATAGCTTGATGATTAGAAGTATGTGTTACTTTGGGGATATATATTTTTTAGTTTTTTTTATAAATAATACACAAGGTGATTAATATTTTTTTAAAGGAGAAGAAAAAGTGTTTCTTGCATATATTTATAAATAATACAAAAGGTGTAATTGTTTTGTGATTTTTCAAATACTATTTTTATTTCTTATATAGTTTATTTGCTCCCCAATTTTATTTTTAACTGTTATATTATATTTTAAATATCCTCATGTATAACTAAATGATTAAATTATTTTATAAAAAAATATGTATATCCTCGAAGTAACGCGAGGGAGTAATTTAGATAAATTTATAATAGAAATATATAATATATGTGATGAACTTGTATTTTCATTTTATTTTATACTTGAAACAAGTTCATCTTGCATTAATTTTAGGTTTTTTTTTTATAGAGTTTTGCAAAAGAATATGTTGTTCTTGGCATGTTAAGTATATTTTAGCATTTGGAGAAAGAAAAAAGCAATATGGGTGAAAGAGGAGCAAATTTGGAGTAGAAAAGTTCAACATGGGTGATAGAATGAAATTTTGATTAATATTTTAGATAATTTTAACCATGATTTTAGTTATTTTCTAATTGAATTTGATGGATTTTGTTTATTTGAGTTAGAATTCTCTTATTTTAGCTTAGAAAGGCAAGATATAAGGTTTTTTAATGTTAAAGTGATAAAAATTGAAGAAAAGTATGCAAAAATAAAGAAAAATTAAAAGCCACTCCATGGCTATTCAAGACTATGACCTTGGGATTCAAATTAAGTCTGCCACATAAAAAAAAAATGAATTCTAGACACAAAATGAAACCTACTGTTGTGGCAATCTAAGGCCACACCCGTGAGATGAGTTTGCCTACTATCCAAGTAAATGGAAGGAAGTAAAGTTAGAGTTTCCAACCTATGTTCAAAAGCCACGACCGTGGCATTTAAATACCACGACCGTGGCAAGCTTAATTGTCATTTATAGCTGAAAATTTTCTCGAAATAGTCCATATCCACTTAGGCCACGACCATATTACTCAAATGCCACGACCATGGGGCAAAATTTCATTACTTTAAGCCGAAAATTTGAAAAAATGAAGAACTAAACAGCCGTAAATAGTCATACTCTAGCATTTGCAAACTTTTCTCCACCAAGAAGCTTCCAAGGACTCTATATAAACACACATTCTCCCAAGGGTTGAAGGGGGAAGAAAGCTTGAAGTGAGATCTAAGATTTCATAAAAATTAGATTAAAAATTGATTGTAGTTTGTATTAAGGACTCTAGTCTTTCTTTGGAGAGAAGAGTGAAACTCGATTCGAGGAAGAAATTTAAAGTTTCAAGTGGAGTTCTCCTCTGATCCAAAAGAAATAGAGTTTGATCTTACTCTTTAAATTATGCTTTCAATTATTATCTTTAGTGATTGTAATATTTTTATTTCAGTTATTAGAAACTAAATCTTATTTAGGGTTAGTCCCTTATATTGAATCTATTATGGAATAATATATACTTATTTGATTTAATTAAATTTATCCTTGATTATTTTATTATTTTTTATCTTAATATTTTAATTATTTGGTCAATAATTAATTAAATTAAGATGTTGTATAATGAAGCGAGAGTGGAAGCATAACATTAGTCCAAGGAGATAACAATTTTAAGCAAGTTTTTACTTAGAGATAAGGTTAACACTTAAGAGGTTTATTTAAGATTCTCAAAAAATATAATGAATAGGTTTAATTACTTATGATCATAAGAGTAGACGTAAGGATTTAATTGATATTAGTTTTAGTACTTGAGAGAGACTAAAACTTTATTTAGGAGAATTCAACCATTAATCAAAGAAAAACTGAATTAAATCAAGACTTTAGAAAAACCATGATAAATCAATAAAGGTGACTTAACCCTAAGTTTGAAATTATTAGATTTAAATTCATTTTAAGTTTAGTTTAATAAAAAAAATTAAATTTTGTCATACAAATAATAATCAGTTTAATTATTTGGTACTCAGAATTACCCTCCTTGTGGGAACGATACTCTACTTATCACTTTATTACTATATCATGATCTGCGCACTTGCAGTTTAGGCATATAGTACCATACGCCTAACAATGGGCATGTTAGATTTTTTAACATGTCCATGTTCAAAATTTTGAAGGTGTCATTTTTTTAAAATTACTAAACAGAAAGTTTTATTTTAACATGACCATGTTAAATTTGCCCAACATGCCCATGTTAGACTGAAGTGTACAACTTTGATCTATTAAGGTGGCAAATGACTCTTTAACCATATGGGTATTTTTGAAAAATGAGAAGATACTATAAAAGTATCTTTTTATGGAAAATTTAAGCAGCCAACATTAGCCATTCTTAGAGCAACTCCTCTCCATTTTTTCAGTTTTTCTCTCATAATCTTCATCCACCAATATTGAAGAGAAGAAGAGGTTTATGCTTTTGGGAGGATTCCACCAACAAGGATTCTTCCAACAAGATTGAACATTATATTCGGTTTAGAATTTCAATTTAAAATTTCTTTGATTCTTTTGTTATTTCATTGAATTGCAAATTAGAGTTATGAAATTCATGTTTGGTTTCTTTATTTCTATTGTCTTTTTGTTTAATTTAGTTATAAATAACTAATTTCCTTAGTGAGATTAGGTGAATTTAAGATTATGCATGATAGGTATTTAATTGATTGATTGATTGATTCATTTCTTGAATTAAAGTTTTGTTGATTTTATTCTTAATACTTATAATTGATTGACCAATAATGAGAAGATACTATAAAAATATCTTTTTATGGAAAATTTCAGCAGCTAACATTAGCCATTCTTAGAGCAACTCCTCTCAATTTTTTCAGTTTTTCTCTCATAATCTGCATCCACCATTATTGAACAGAAGAAGAGATTTATGCTTTTGGGAGGATTCCACCAACAAGGATTCTTCCAACAAGATTGAACATTATATTCGATTTAGAATTTCAATTTAAAATTTCTTTGATTCTTTTGTTATTTCATTGAATTGCATATTAGAGTTATGGAATTCATGTTTGGTTTCTTTATTTCTATTGTCTTTTTGTTTAATTTAGTTATAAATAACTAATCTCCTTAGTGAGATTAGTTAGATTTAAGATTATACATGATAGGTATTTAATTGATTCATTCATTCATTCATTTCTTGAATTAAAGTTTTGTTGATTTTATTCCTAATGCTTATGATTGATTAACCAATAATTACTTATTCTATTGAAATCATATGTTGAGTGACAGCTTGGTATGATTTTAGATTATGAAAAATAACAACTTTAGAAATTCATTTTAGAGATAAAAGAATTTTTTAGAGACCAATTTTTAATTCCTCTAAGCTTGGTTGATTGTTGAAGTTTATTGTTAATAAAAATAGAACTTATAAATTTTAGCAATCATTGATTTTTTTGCTTTAAATTTTAAGGAATTAGTAACTTTGATTCAAAAAAGATTTAAATTATTTTGAAAGTTTGTTTTTGTTCCGTTTGAAATAATTATAATGAAATATAATCCTACTTGTTAATTTAAATTTATTTAAAATTTAAATTTGAACTTTAATTTGAAATTGAATTTGAGTTTTTGAATTCAGTGCATAGTTAATTTAATTCAATTTAAATTTGAATTTTGAATTTTAAATTTTAAATTAGGAATTTGTTGGTTAATTTTTTATTAAATTAATTAATTAATTTTGTAATAATAGTAAATTTGAATTTAGATTAGTCAAATAACTCTTTCTCTATGAGAATGATCTTTACAATCACTTGCTACTTGTTACAATCCGTGCATTTGGCGTATAGAATTATAGCACACATAATTAGTTGAACAATATGTAATATAAATATTGAAAGTAATTAAATAATTTAAAAATGAATTTGAGTAAAATGGAATTTTTTAATAAATAATAAAAAAAATGAGTTTAGATTCAAGATGATAATAGAATAAATAAATTGAATTTTTTTTTGGATTAATAAAATTAGAGAAATATATTTTTTTAGTGCTAAAAAATTGAACTCATTTACTAATAATTTTTATTTGCAAAAATATAAATTATGTAAAAAAAAATATATGTGTAACCCATGATCGATTTATTCTTTGGACTTTTGGCGAGTTTCATAAGAATAAATTTTAGTTACAATTCATTCAACTTATCAACTGATTTTCAAATTTCTTTGTTTTTAAATCATCAAGAACAACTTAGTTAAGAAATTAAAAATGGGGATAATGATATTAATTAATTAATTAAAGGGGCCAATATGTTTGTGAGACTTGAAATTATGTGGGTTTAGGGAAGAGGAATTTAAGAAGGTATGAATGGCGTTTGGCATGAAGAGCATGCTTGGTCTGGCCTGCAGCTCATTTACCAAATGCAAAAGCAACCACACCCACGAATTCCACCCTCTTTACTACTCATTTGTAGTAATTATTATAATAAGACTGCCTAATCTCATTATCATCACTAAGACCAATAAGTACCATTATTATTATTATTATTATTATTATTATTATTATTATTATTATTATTATTATTATTATTATTATTATTATTATTATTATAAGTAATTTTTCTCTTCTGTTTTTAGGTAGATGAGATCATGAATTACTGTTTATTGTTTCGTCATATATTTGCATTTTACATGAGTGTTATGTAAGCTTGTCTCAATTCTCAAATTTTCCATAATTAGTTGCATTTACCAACTTAGTTTTGACTTTAAACTATAATGACTCAAAATCTTGATTTGATATGTGTAAATTTTATAAATTTAACATAAAAAAAAATTATACCTTATATATCACTTTTAAAATTTTTTTTATATAAATATCTCATACTTTTTTATATATATTTTTGATATGCTAAATATATATTTTTAAAAATAGATATAATGCATATTAGATATATATGGGTATTTTTTGGCTAAAAAGTAAATATTTTTAATTTTTTAGGATATATTTGAAGAAATCCCAAAATCAAATCTATCTGTGTTGAAAGAATGAATGATATTCTACTTAATATAAGAGGTTGAATAGAAACTTATTCATCATATCTAATATATATAAAAATATGTAATTTGATATGAATGGCATGGCCCTTCCTCCCATCATATCCAACAAAGCATGAGGGGAGACCAAATGCATGTCTTCCTCAATCTTTCATTCTTTCTTGTTAATACAATAATATTTACTTAAATTAAAAATCTGAAGCTTCTTCTACTCTATAATCATAACTTTAATATTAGGGTTTTTTTTGGGTTGGTGGTTGGTGTTGGCCTTTGAGAAGATACCATTACGTTAGCTTTTCATGTTTCTTTATGGCTTCACCACTAAAGCACATCATCCCTCCATAACCATTCTTACTTTCCACTCTAATTTTTGCCACTTCCCTCTCTATTTATTTTCGATAAAATCAAGAATTTAACACTATTTGGTCAACAAAAAAAGAGTGACCCAATCAATATATATAGTGGAAACCTTTAATTACCAAAACTGCTCCAATACCACAGAACAGTAGCACAGTACAGAGGAACATAAATGGGGACATTTGGGCACATAACATAATCAAGAGGGAATTACACGGATTTTAATGTCCCATTTTTAAATATACGGCCCCACTTTTAAATATATTTTTTTTTCAATTTTATTGTACACGCTTTTTTTTCATTTTACGTTAAAAAACGTGATTTTTTTTATTTTTTTATAAATATTTTTATATTTTCATATTTTCAATACTCGCATATCAATACTCGCATGATAAACAGTGAAATATACACAATATATTATTTATATATATTAATTTTATACTTTTATTCTTTTTTCATCTCAACTAATACATATTATTATATACAATATATATGAACATATAACATAATATATTTATTTGTATATTAATATTTTTATCTCAATTAATATATGTTGTTATATGTATAACAATATATATTAATATATAATAACATATTTATTTTATTTGTTAATATTTTTTTTCTTATATATTGATATATATATATATATGTAATTATATGTAAGATATATAATATATTAATTTGTACGTTGATATTTTTATTGCAAATTAATTAATATATATTATTATATATAACATATATGAACACATAACATAACAGCATATAATATTTTATATTCTTATATTTTTTTTACAAATAAATTAATATGTATTGTTATATAATATATATATATATATAACAGCATATAACACTTTGTATCATCATATTTTTTTTTCTAAATAATGTGATATATGTTGAAACATGTTACATATATCAACATACAACACTTTGTATTTTCATATTTTTTCTTTAAATTATCTGATATTTATTGATATATGTTATATATATCAACATATAACAGCATATAATACCTTATATTCTTAAATCATGTGATATATGTTACATATATTAATATATAATAATATATAACACTTTATATTTACATATTTCTTCTCTAAATCATTTGATATACGCTGATATATATTGCATATATCAATATATAATAGCATATAACATCGTGTATTCTCATATTTGTTTTTTAAATAATGTGATATATATTACATATATCAACATAAATTAGTTTTATAATGATATTTTTTTTACAAATTAGCTATTATATATAATATATATGAACATATAACAATATATATTTATTTACATATTATTATTTTATTATAAATCAATATATATATATATTTTTATACGTAATATACATTAATATATAACAAAATATATTGAGTTATTATTGCAAATCAACTTATAATATTGTTATATATAACAAATATGAATATATAATATGTATTAATTATATATTGATATTTTTTTTACATATCAATTAATATATATTATTATATATAATATATCAATTGTACAGTAAGTTTTTCTTTTATAAATCAACTAATATATGTTATTATATATAATGTATATCAATATAATTATAATTAACTGATATATATTATTATATGTTTATATATATATAAACATATAATAATACATATCAATTTTATACTGATATTTATTTGCTAATAAATTATTTTAAATAATTTTTATAATACATGTTAAAATTATTTAAAAAAATATAAATTAAATAAGATATATTAATATAAATAAAATTTTAAATTTTATTTTCAAAATGAGAATATATGTGGACATATATAGGTATTTAGTACATATAAATAAAAAATTAATATAAATATTTTTAATTTAATATTTTAAAATAAAAGAAAAAAGAAAAGCGAAAAAAACAAATGGCCACTGTTTTTTTTAAATAGTGGCCATTTGTAAAGAAAGTGGCCAATAAGACAATAAAAGCCAAGTTTTCATAAATTTGCAAAAAAAAAAAATCCGCATTCATATTTTTGTAAATTTTTTTTCTTACAGTGTATTTGAAAACGATTTTCTTTTTTAGGTTTTTTTTTATAAATATGCCATAATCAAATAAAAGATCCAACTCACTATCAAAGTTAAGTAGGCCTAGCAAAGCCTAGAAAATTTTTTTTATTACTTTTTAGGCCTATCAACCAGTGGGCAAACTGCAGCCTATTCAAGCCCAGAATAGCTACTGCTATGTGCAGTTTGTATTTTCTTGATTCAACAATCAAATACAAAAAAAAGGGTAGTTAAATTTCCATTTCAGTAAGATTCCTAAATCAAATATTAGAAACATAAATTAAGACAAGACAACAATACTAGTGATCCATATATATTTAGTCATATGCATATACAGAATCTTAATATAGTTTTCACTCCCATTATTAAAGATATATGAGAGGATCAAAATTTTTAAATCACTTACTAAATTGGGTAATTAGTTGAGAAATTAATTTCCAATTCATTAAAAAAAAAAAAAAGAGTTTATCTGGGGTACACCACTACTGAGGGGACAATAACTTGCATTTATGTCCAAAGCCTTTAAAAGCCTCCCCCAGAAATATTTTAACCAGTCTCTTTCATTGCTCTTTCTTTCTTAAATGATATATAGATTATTTTTATTAGTCTGAAGAACGTCTTTGTCAAATAAAGAAAAAAAGAAAAAAGAATCATATGCCATTAAAATAGAGATAAGAGAAGAAAGGGTGAAAATTTAAAAAATATATATATCTAGATAGAAAAAAAAAAAAAAACTAGCCTTTGGACAACTACACTATAGGCCCATAGGCTTTTAAAAAATAAATAAACAAATTCTATCAATACCCAATAATAGCATGACAAAAAGAAAGTAACAGCATGAAACTTTACTTCTTTAAAAGAGACATTAACTTCAGCTTGATGCTTCTTTATATACACGTTTATGATCGTATCAGAGTCTGTGAACCATAGTAATTCAGATAAACATAATGTACATTGAGATAAACTTATAACTAGTTGGATTTTACAAGCGACAATAACTTATTAATTTATAGTTGGATCGACTTTCTCAATATAAGCTCATTATATTTCATATAACTATAAAATATAAGATTTAACACATTAAAAAAAAAAAGAGTTCAGCTTTCCTAACAGTAATTAACGAATGTCACTCTACTAAGTTTTAACTGTTTAATACATTTAAGCATTATCCGTGTTCACATTTATAAGAAATAATAAATAGATATGCAAACAGAACATGCATATATTTGACGCTTCCAATTGAAATTTAAAGGCCTTGACTTACAGTTACAGATGCATCAGCTAATTTCGAAGGCAGCAACTTATTTAAGAGAGAATCTAGAGAGCAGCCACTTTCAAAACACAGGTATAGCAATCAGTAGAATTCAGAAAAAGATAGCAAAAAATTGCCCCGCTTCATACACAAAAATATCAAACAAGGGGGAAAATCATAACTTACAAAACCATGAGAAATTTTTGCAGGGGCGACTGATGATGCTGGTTACCGCCGTGCAGGTGTTGCAGAAGCTTCCAATACTACCTCCAACCATCCTCACCATCATAAATAACTTCATAGGTCATTAAGGCATCCATGTCAATCGCAACTCAAGATGGCTTTTATCACAAGGGAGACTGCCTCCTTGAAAAAAGCTTTTGCAAATACAGAGCAGTTCAAAATATGTAGACATGCAAAGTGCAACATAGAGCCAATTCATCTAGAAAGAAATTTGCAATCCACCAGCCACATACAACATATAGTAACAGTGGTTACCACAAAGCAAGCAACTAAGAGGCGTGAGCAAGTTTGTGATTGAAAGACAGCAACTAAGAGGCGTGAGGAAGTTTGTGATTGAAAGACAGCAACTAAGAATGCACAATGCAGCAGTAACTAATTTAGGGTTGACGTGCATCAGTATAAAAAGTAAAACCAGATCAACCAGCAGAAAGCATTCATTTCAGACATTCACATACCATTGTATATCAAATGCTCAATTATTTCAGTCAACAAACCCTGTCTCAGGAAAGCGATAGTATGACAACTAAAAGAGAACAAAATTATCATTCAGCATATGTTTTGTACAAAAGCTTATCATCACTTACATTAAAATGCAATTCCTACTAATTAAAAACTCAATCCCAACTTATAAAGCTCTATCAATAGATGATCAGATATATATATATATATATATCTACAATTGATATTAAAATAAGTGACGCAGAGTAAAAGTTATGAAGGAAAACTCTTAGTGGGGAACCCATGAATCCCCATGGAACACAAAACGCGCGATAATATTCTTCAACAGAAAGGAACAACAGCAGCTACATGATGAAGTGAACTAGTTGACCATAAACAGAGATGATGCTCATTCAATGGCTGTAGAGCTTTCTCACTCACAAAAGCTTAAAAAAGGAAAGAATGAAATGCGATTTCCTGCTTTTTCCAAATTTCAAGATCTTACCGTCAGATCCTATAAAATTTATGATTCAGATACTATTTCTCCTACCTCCTAATGGAAAAACAACATTTAATTAATGAAAAGCAGGGAAACAAAATCTAAAATGGTTCTGAGACAAAATTTTCTAATTCTTGACAAATTACAATTAAAAGGAATAATTTGAAGCTTTTTTCAACTTGAATACAGATATTGATTTATTGAAATGTACAATTTTCTTTTTTTTTTTTTTTTCAAAAAAAGGAACATATCTCCCATCAAACTTTAATCTTTTCTTTCATTTGTACACAAAACTATAGAGAAGCCATACCAAAAACTTAAAAATCCCCAACTCACTTCCATCCATAACCGACAGCGACCCTCCATCACTCAATCAAGCGACACCCACTAAGCGTTTGCACCAAACTTGAAGCATTCCTCCTTATCTTCTCATTGTCTTCCTTCACCAAAGCCGCACATATCTCCAAAACTCCTGCCCTCTTGGCTTCCCAACACATTCCCTCATTGTAACAACATAGAGAATTCAAAGTGAATAGCCCACACTGAACCCCTCTTTCACTCCCATTCTTAATCACCTTCACCAAAACCCTTAAACACCCACCAAGCCTCCCCATTTCCTCTCTCCCTTCTTTGCACTTCACCAACACACTTAACACCTCGACTGCTCTCTCCAACCCCATGCCAGCTATCCTCACCAAAATTGGCACCGCCCCACATTCCACCGCCCTCCTTCTGTTATCTGGAAATGAACAGATAGCATACAACACTGTTGCTGCTTCTTTCACCTCTCTACCTTTCCCATAATTTAGTAGCGTAATCAACGCCTGAATTGCATTCGGATACGCGCCGATTGTCCCTTTGTTCACTTCCACAACAGCCAGACTGGTCAAGATGGTACAGCCTATGGCACGGCTATCAGGCGACCCACCTCGGAGAACCGTGACAACACGGGCAATTGCACCTTCAGCTACTAGGCCCACCTTGTTATCGTCGTCAAGGGAAATATTGAGTAATAGAGAGAGGGCTTTCTCCTGTAGGACAGACTCAGGCGAATTGACACAGTTGAGAACAGCAGACACGGCTCCAGACTCGGTCAGCTGACGGCGAAGGGCATGGTCAAACTTGGTGAGTTTAGCGAGCTGGGAGAGTGAGTCAAGCTTGGAATTGAGAGAAGAAGTTGGACAAGTGAGGGTACATATTAGGGTTTGAGGCCGTGGTTTGAGCGGCGGTGGCTCCGGTGGTGGGTTAGGCTGGGATTTCGGAGGAGAGAGGAGGGTATAATTGGAAATCAGACTTCTAAGAGCATGGTTGGGGATGAGAGGAGGGTGTTCGGGAAGGGGTAATTTAGTAATCGGACAAGTACGGTGGCCTGAGTCAAGCCACCGTTGAATAGAAGCACGGTCAAAGGTGTGACCTGATGAGAGGATTACCGGGTCAGACATTATCTCGAGGGAAATCGGACACTTGAAATCGTCCGGGAACTGAGTCGCCATTCTTCAACTGGTCAGTGTTTATCTCTCTAGAAATGGAAATTTATGGGTGTTTCTCTCTCTAAAACTTGGGAGAGAGGGGTTTTATGAGGTTTTTGGAACTGCTTGCAGGCAGGAAATGGTGAAGCTCAATAGAAAATTCGTGCGCCCTTTTTCTTTGCTTTTTGTGAGGCTAACCGAGCGAGTGAACCAATTGACTCTTTTACCCTCAATCTCCATCCAAAATTTTTTCATAATTAATTATTTAAAAAACATAAACGTTGTTGTTTCTTTCATTATCTATATATTAATTATATATTCAATGAATATATAAATTTTGAGATTTCATCTCTATTTACATAATTATAAATTCTATTTTGATTTTTAAATCATTAAAATATCAATTTAAGTTTGCATGTAATGATACTAAAAAAAAAGTAAGCATGCAACAAAATAATTAAGAATTTATAAAAAAAAAAATTCATATTCCCCTCCTTAATTATGTAAATGAATCATATTGTGAAAATGTATGGTATATGATCAAAAGTTAAAATTATATAATTTTAAAATTTTATATAATTAACACATCAAAATAAAATAATTGATCAAAATAAATAAAAAATAAAAAAATTAGAGGTTTTTTTTTAATTATTTCTTGTTCTTGAGATTTAAAAATAATAACTTGAAGAAATGAGTAACTATATTTTAAAAATAAATATACTAATTAATTTTAAATTAAATAATGACATATGATAGATTATTGTTTGATGAGAAGATCACATAAATCCATCTAGAGTTGTTCAACGGGTTGGATTTTTAATCTAATATGAATTTATTACATCTATAAAATAAAATACTATCTATTATTTTTATTCATCTTAGTAAAATAAAATATATTATTATAATTAATTTAGCCTGATATCTTGATTTTTGAAATATATTATAATTAATGAATAAATATATTTTTTTAAAATTTAATAATATAATAAAATCTTGAAAAATATATTATAAATTAATAAAATATTTTAAATATATAATCAAATATGGTGAATACAACATGAATATAATATGATTAAAATTATTCCAAATTGGTATTGTAATTAATTTATTTAAATCATTATAAATATGTTGCAACTAATTTATTTTATTATCATGCTATATTCACTCTATTTGACTATTATTTAAAATATTCTATTAATTTATAATATATTTCGAAGCGTTTATTATATTATTAAATTTAATAATACATCTATTTTGTTAATTTAATATAATTTTAAAAACTAAGATATTGGAAGAAAATTAATAATACATTACATTTTATTAAGATGAACAAAAATAATAAAATGTTTTTTTTTTATTTTGTGGATCTAATTAATATATGTGGGTTAAAAGTTCAACCTAATGAATACCACTAGATTTGATCACATATCGAACTTCAAAAAATAATTAATGAAGAAATTTATGGGTGAACGGGCTAGTATTTTAAAATTTTTAATATTTTTCAAGCTTAAATTTGGTAATTAATTATTTTTTTACAATTAATTATTTTAAAAATAACGTTGTAGGTTCTTTCATTATCTATTAATTAATTATATAATAAATAAATATATACATTTTGAGATTTAATATCTAAAAAAGCATAGATCTTTTTACATAATTATAAATTCTATTTGCACGTCCAAACATTGTCTATGGGCAAACATACTTTTCTTAGAAACACTCAAAATCAATTTTCTCTTTTCTTATTGTAATACTTTAAAAAATTATAAATTGTATTTTTGATTTTTTTTAGTCGATGTATTTTGATTTTTAAATCACTAAAATATTAATTTAAGTTTGCATGTAGTGATATTAAAAAAAAAAGTACGCAGGCAACAAAATAATTAAGAATTTTTTTAAAAAAATCCATATTCTTCTCCTTAAATATGTAAATGAATTATATTGTGAAAATTTATTGTATATGATCAAAAGTCAAAATTATATAAATTTAAAATTTCATATAATTACCAGATAAAAATAAAATAATGTTTTTTAATTATTTCTTGTTATTGAGATTTAAAAATAATAACACTGAAGAGATGAGTAATTATATTTTCAAAATAAATATACTAATTAATTTTAAGTTAAATAATAAAATATGATAGATTATGGTTTGATGAGAAGATCACATAAGATTATGGTTTGATGAGAAGATCACATAAATCCATCAAAAGACGTTGAAGGGGTTGGATTTTTAATCCTATGCGAACTTATTAGATTCATAAAATAAAACATTATTTATCATTTTAGTAAAATACAATATATTATTATAATTAATTTAGGCCCGATAGCTTAGTTTTTGAAATATATTATAATTAGTGTATAGAGATATATATATATATATATAAACTTAATAATATAATAAAATCTTAAAAATATATTACAAATTAATATAATATTTTAAAATAAATATATACGTAGCTTCTTGAACTTATAATATTTAGTTAATTTACCTACTAAATTTTTATTTTAATCACTCTACATCATGTATTTATCTATTTTATATTAATATATGCCTATTCTAATGAATACTGATAACTTTATTCATTATCTTTATATAATTTATATCAAATAAATATTTTAGTACCTCGGAATGATTTGACGAGTTTATATTTATAAGTTAAGAAAAAATATAAATTTATGAGATTATATGATTAAATTAAAAATTTAAAAAATAAAGTGACAAAATACTATAAATTTAAGGTCTATATATATATTTAGCTAATGTTTTAAATATATAATCAAATATGATGAATATAATATGATTAAAATTATTATAAATTTGTGTTGTAACTAATTTATTTAAATTATTATAAATTTGTGTTACAATTAATTTATTTTATGATTATGTTACATTCACTCTATTTGACTATATATTTGAAGTATTCTATTAATTGATAATATATTTTAAAGATTTTTATTATTAAATTTAAGAATACATCTACAACAACAATAAAACTTTAATTTCAAGTCAATTAGGATTGGCTATATAAATTTTTTTTTTCACTAAAGTCGATTTAAGGCTACTTCTGTTGATAAATGTAAAACAGTAAAATTATTTTGTACTACTTTTATCCAAGTTAATTTAGGTTTACTTCTACATTTCTTAGTTGCTTATACTCTAGCTAATTCAGTTTTTCTGATAGATATATTTATTTTATTAAATTTAATATAATTAAAAAAATTAAGATATTGAAAGAAAATTAATAATATATTATATTTTATTAAGATGAATAAAAATAATAAAATATTATTTTATTTTATGGATCTAATTAATACTGTAGATTAAAAGCTCACCATTAGATCTGGCCATAAATCAAGTTTTGAGCCATACTTAATAAAGAAATTGATGGATGAATGGATTGAATTTTTAAAAAATTTAGTATTTTTCAAACTCAAATCTGACCATGGCCAAATCTAGACACCCCTAAATTCATCAATTCTTGAAAGATAAAGTAATAGGGGAAAATCTTTTAAAATCGTAGAGGATAGAGAGGGCATTTTGGGAAATAAAAAGAGAGGTGACGGTTCTCGGCGTTGATATGGTGGAAGTTAATGAGGGTTACTTTCGCCATAAACAGGGGAGGAATGAAATCTTTTCAAAGGTGAAAACTCATCACTCTCTTTTTCCTAATTTAAGGGCATTTTCGGAATCTCAGATTTCACTTTTTGCTACCTGTCTCAAACGGTCCATTTGCCTTTTAAATGCCTTTAACGTAAATTAAAAAGCAAAACCCAACACAAAATCAGCATGTGGTTTCACTTTTGAAGCTCAGCCTTTAGCGGTTCAACGAGTTAACTAAAAATGAAAAAGATAATATTATATATTTTATTTTTTAGATTTTATAATTTAAAATTTTTATTATAAAATTAAAATTTATGATTTTAAAATTAAAATTAATATTTTTAAAAATATTTCATTTAAATTAAATAATTACAAAATACTAACCATTAATTATTTTATTTATACGTTACATTTTAATTTTTATATATTCAGATAATTAAATAATAAAAATTTAAATATTCAATTAATAATTTACCATACAAATACAAAAACATAGCTATTTTTTCCTTGTATATACAAAACATAAAATTTTATAAAAAAAAAATAAAAATATATATAATTATTTTTATTATGTATTTCATATGCATTATTAAAAACATTTATTATATATAAGTAAAAAAATGAATATAAAATATATAAAATACATACTTTCAATAGAATTATAATGCAATTACAACTTCAACCATTAAAATTAAATTATAATTGTGATTATTTACTGTTAGTTGCTCACTGCTCACTGCTCATAGTTTATAATTACCCGTTGTCGTTAAACCAAATATACTTCATGGCAGCTACAATCTATCATATTCATATCATTATTATTTTCATTTTTAGGGGTGCCATAGAATATTAGATTATTAAAATAATAATTATTGGTTCAATTCTATCAAATTGTTTTTGAAATGGTGATATTTTAAATAAAAAAAAGTGCTGTCAATGGAAATAATTATATATTGATATTGAAATATTTATTTTAGTTATTCAAATTAATTAATTATATATAATTTATTGCTTCAATTTTAATTTTTTATCAACCAAATGTAGAAGCAAATAATTTTTTTCAATCAAATGCATTTATCCAAATTTCTCACTGAAAAAATAAAATAAATCTTATTTACTCATCTAATGATAATACAAATACATTGGATTTATTTTACTTATCTTTTTTTTGTTTTATTTTTTATTCTATTTTCTCCCTTACTCTTTTAAAAAAAAAATTCTCTAATTTTAAAAAAATCTTAAAATTTTATTTTATTTCATTTTCTCCTTAAAAATAAAAAATGTAATAAAAATGAAAAAATTAGAAGATATGAATGAAATATAAAGATCTATAAAATAATATATGTGAAAATTTTAAATATAAATTTCAGTTAAATAAATATATTTAATTACAAGTTATGCTTTATTCTAAAAAAATAAATCCAATCTATCAATTAAAATAAGCCCAAAAATAAAAATTTTGGTTAGTTTCAACACTAAATTTATAATTTTGCGGAGGAAACGGAGCTATGTTAGAACCATAACATAAGATCACAATATGGTGATGATAACGTATGTGGAAAAGTAGAGTAGGGGGAGGGTGCAGTCAACTGTACAAAATGTCAAAACCTCATCGTTGAGGTGAAAAATACTCGGCACGTGTCCTCCTTCTTTCCCATTTAGTATTCAGTCGACCTCTTAGACAAAATATTTGAAATTAGTTTTAGACTGTCGGTGTTATACGAAATTAATAATTATTGTTGAATTATTTTATATTAATACATTAAATATAATAATTTTAAAAATTTTCATTTATATAAAAAAAATTTGATGGTATTTTTTTTATATAGAAATTTGATTAGAGGAAGCAAACTCCTCATTTTCTTGTTATTTTTTTAATATAAATTTAAAAAAGTCAATTTCATAAATTAGCTATTAAGTTTAAAAAATACATTTCTATTTTAATCAAATTATATACTTATATCTAAGAGACGTGAGACATTTTCTCATTAATTATATTATAAATATCTAGAAACTGGGTAACATAATTTTTTAAAACTTAGTTGATACTTATAAATTTATAGTTTTAAACTAATCTAAAAAAGTTTTTAAAACTGAAGGGCATCTTAAATCATGCAAAAAAAATTAAAAATACGAGGAACACTCATACGAGATGGAGAATAAATATTTAAAAACTTATCAACAAATGAAAAAAAACCCAACATGAGGTAAAAATTGAAATTGCAATTCAAATTTATAAGATAAAGGGTTTTATAAGCATTAATTTTATGTTTTGATACCATATTGATTTTTTTCCTTTAAAAGAAGGAAAGAAAAACCTCAAATCTAAATGATCATATTTCTTTAACAAACTACACTCAACAAATCGTGCTTTAGCTAGTGTAGAGCTTCGAGAGGGAGGATTTGCAACTTTAAACACTCCTACTGGAAATCCCCCTACATGAGAGACAAGAAAGTTTGCAAGATTATTTGCTTCTCTATAGATGCAATACACATCAATCCTCTAATCACAATGCAATAAATCTTGAATTCTATGAACCAGTGCAAAATTGGAGTTTGCATTCCTTTTAGATCCAAGAATGAGCTCAACCACATATTTGTTGTCCACTTCGGCCTTGACTCTTCTAGCCTCCGCTTGCCAAGTAAACTGCAACCCATGATACACACCCCAAAGCTCAGTTATTGTAATGGTGCAATAATCAATGTTCATCACATAATCTATGCTCAAGTTCCTCTATCATCCCTTAAAACACCACCAGTAAAAGCTCTTTTTGTTGTTGATTTGAAAGCTCCATCACTATTCAACTTGAACTACTCTAAGTGAGGTAAACTTCAACCAATATAAACCTCTTTCCTCTTCTGCGTTGTAACACCCGACGCACCCCTTTATACTAAATTACATCCTTTATTGCTTTTACTTTTATCTGAATAACAAAGTAACATATGAAAGGCCCATATGATTCCCAGTGAAGAGTGCTTCATTAAGTACTTCATTCCTTATAAACCAAAGCATCTAACAAGTAACTCCAAAAAGAATATTACCATGCTTTTAGACTTTGCCAATCATACTTTCAACAAGGTTAGCTATAATCCAACCCCTAATCTCTTAATCAAAGAAAGAGTCATCCCAAGGAATCCTAGACTCATTGATCCAAACTTGTTTAGCAAAAAGGCAATCCTTAAAGATGTTCAAGACGGATTCCAATTGCCTACCATATCTAAAACAACTACCATTATCTGTAAAGTGCCTCCTCTTTTCATTCTTGATTCGTCATTAGCTTGCACTTAAGAGCCAACCAAAGAAACATGCAATTCTAAGAGGATCAGGCCACTTCCAGATTATATTCCATTCCATATTTTCCTTGACCTAATAATGTTGCATATCTACCTTATAAGATGGCTTAACTAAAAATTCACCATTGGCTTCAAGATCCCAACAATTTTTATCTTCCTTTTCAAAATTATGGAGAGGAGGGAAAGCTATTAGAGAGAGGAGGATATTATTAGTTAGCAATACTTGAAACACATCTCATAACATTATTTAAGACCATGTCACTAATATTCCAATGCTCAATTTATGAAGGAATAGAACTTATCACACTGTCAGCAAGAGGCAAAGCATTGTTAATCCATCTATCTTTCCAAAACTTCACAAATCTCCCATTGAATCCCATCCGAAATTCTCTACAAGGCATAACCCAGAGCTCTCTAAAGGTTACTGCCCATTTACCTTAATTTGTTTAGAATATTGTCTAAATCAATATTACATATAGCCAATAAGACTCTGGCCCGAAGCTAGTCCCTATTATGAAGCATACTCCAACCCACCTTGATGATCTAAATACAGAGTTTATAGTAACCAGATTTTTAAGCCCAAGACCGCCATAATCCTTAAGTTAACACATATCCTCCCACTTTACTAAACATTGGTACTTATGCTTCCTTGATCTTCCCCAAACATTGAGCTACTTGATTCCTCATACAGGCTGAAACATTCTTGAAGAGAAAAAAACTTTACTTTTGGTCTTCATCATCTTTTCTCTTGAAGCAAAAATCTTTTAATAGTTACACAGAGTTTATAGCTTGCTCTATAGAAGCTTTAGTAAATAAAAAGATAATGTTGGCAAAGAAGAAGGGAAAGATATAAAAGGATCCCTTTTTTACAATTTAATAAGCTTCCAGGTTTTACTATGTATTTGTTCTTGAATGGCTTGGCCCAATCTGTCCACATACAAAACAAAATCGTAACGGGAAAGGAGATCCTTCTGCCTAACTCCTCTAATGGGCTTAAAAGAATCAATAATGCTACCATTCCAGATAATTTGCATTGCGCTTAAGGTGATAATGCTAATATAGTAACACATATTCATTAACGAAGCTCTAAATTCATCAGCATGTCATAAATGAAACTCACTTTAGCCTATCATAAGCCTTCTTCATGTTAATTTTAATAGCTATGCAATCTTTACTATTCTTCATTTGCCTCATTAAGTTGATAATCTCTTGTGTGATGATAATATTGTTAGTGATATACCTTATAGGAACAAAACTAAATTTATTTGGACTAACACAACAAGTCATGACCAATTTCAAATAATTTACTATGGTTTTTGATAAGAGCTTCAAGGTAATATTACACAAACTAATAGGCCTGAACTGAGTAATATGTTTTGGTCCCTTAATTTAGAGATGAGGACTAACAAGGTTTAAATTATATCATCAGAAGCACAACCCTAAGGACACCCTTAATAAATTCACACACTAACACTCTCACCACCTTCCATTAACTTTGAAAGAATAGAGTAGGCATTCCATTAGGAGCAGGAGCCTTCAAAGGCTTCATGTCCATCAGTGCTTTGTTAATTTCCTCATTAAGAATGAGATTTTTTATCTTATTGATTGAATCTCTATCAGAAAGAGAAAATAATTTTTTCTTAATATAGATTTGAGAAAATCAATCTAAAAAACTAACTATTAAGGTTGAATAGTTGATTTCTATATTAATCGGATTATGTTTTTATATTAAAAAGATGTAGGACTTTTTCTCATTTATATCTTTAATAGTTCTATTGGGCTACAATTAGTTTGTTATATATTTAAATTAATGAAATAATAATAGTTATTTATATATGTTAAAAATTAAATAAAAATATAAGAAAAATATGGGTAAAACCTATATTATGATTAATTGTTAGTATTATTTGATAGTACTAATAACATTATTATTATTTAAATTGAATTTTGTCAAACTATACTAAAACTTATGGTAATTTTTCATCAAACATCAATGACGATGCCCTATATTTGTAAAAGCAATTTTCCTTCAAGGGTAAATGCAAGTTGATTTTTATAGGAAAAATTACACTTTTTTTGTCAAGTTTTATAATTTTTTTTTATTTATTAGAATATTTTAGTCATTTTATAATAAACTCATCATAAACCAATAATAAACTTATAATAAATTATGTAAATTTATAAACTCATAATAAACATATAATAAATCTAAAATAAACTCATAATAAACTATCTAAATTTAGTATTTTTGTAAAAAAAAATTATAAATTATGGTAAATCTAAAAATATTTTTAAGAATGTGGTAAATTTAAAATATTTTTATTTTTTCTGATATTTTTATAAAGATCCCATTTTTATAAAAAAAATTATCATTGTTCAATTTTGGTGGTAGGTAATTGATACTAGATCTTGAGAAAGTTTAAAAGTTTCAGGTCCATAATAAGTATGAATCATCAAATCAAATAAATGAATGAAATATTACACCATCATATGCCATATATTTGGCAAAATTATAAATTCATAATCACATAATTTTCACTACTATAATTACAAAAATTCTATAAATGATAAAAATATAATATGTAGGAGTGATAACGGGTAGGGTATTTGTAAAAATTACATTATCTAAACTTTAATCTGTTTATTTTTTAAACTATCTGAACCCGTTTATATCTGATTATAATTATATTTGTACCCGTCCCTTACCCGTTTACTATTCAAACTCGATTAATTATCCGTTTAAATATAAAAATTTAAAAATATTATAAAACTTAAAATATAAATTATAATTTTTTTAATTAAATAATTATAATTAAAAATTTAATATTAACATAATTTTTATTAAAGATAATTTTATATCATATAATTTTATAATTAAAATAAAATATAATTAATATATAATTAAAATTTTAATAAAATATAATTAATATATAGTCAGATTCAAATAATGAGTACTTAAGTGTCTATACCCGAAGTCCGAACCCATTATGAATAGTAAAAATATTACTTATACCGCTCAAATCCATTTATAAAATACTCATATTCTATATAAACGAATTAAAACAGATCGAATATTCAAAAACATCTTATCTGTTACCACCCATAATAATATAGTATATAATTAATTACATATTCACTTTAAGGAAAGAGAGGCGGGGACATTCAATAAAATTCTTACTCTACGAAATTCACTTTTGACCTTGAAAAGCAAATATAGAGATATAAATAAGTATCACAACTCAACGAATCATAATAGTTAATACGAAAACATGGTGTTTTGAATCATTCTGCCAATAAGAATGTTCATGCAACATATCAAATATAAAACAAATCATGTAATAATTTAAGAATGTAAATTAATCCATATGAATCATAATAAATCTCAATTAGGAGAGTCAACACTCTTAATTAAAATATTTCTCTTAGATCCAATACATAAGATTTCAATATTGTCACAGCCAATGCTAAGCATCATTGATCAAATCGGCACGCAGCGCTGAGTGATGAGCAAACTCTGCTGTCACTCTAGTCATAAGTCATCACTTATCAAATTGATATCATAATCAAAATCCATGTTAAAATCCTATATGATTCCACATACCAATCCTACCTAACATCCACAAGTAATATGCATCACCCATTATAATGGACATACACAAGCATATACAAAATGCATGTGAAACATATAAATGTATTAAAATATATCAAATAAACAACTCGGCTAACCAATTAATCAGTCCAGGAGTGACAAAATCTGGTTCTAGACAAGCTAAGGATAAAACATCATAAAAATGTCAAAATAATAATCATGAAAGTAAGAAGATATGTACACATTCTTATAAGACTGTAGAGAATTCTATTGAAAATTTAGTAGAATTAGTTATAGAATGAAACTGGTTCACTTAAAACACAGACAACCAACATAATACAAATTAATTTTCTATGTCATACCCGAGCTTCAATATTTGATCATAGTCTTCCTAAATTCATATCAATCTATATTTGATCATAGTCCTCCTAAATTCATATCAATCATAATGTAAACTTAAAAACCCTATGCATATCTAAATTAAAATTTAAAATTTCTGAATTGCATTCATCGATTTGATACTAAAACTTTTATTAAAAAAATTTCTGTGTCAATTAGGCATCAACGCGCTTGTCTTAACGTAGAGATTCTAAAAATATTGATCACTCTTTATCACATATGATTTATTTTTAAATCCCTACATTGTTCATGATATTTAAACTCCCTAATAAAAAAAGAGTTTTATTGATATAAAATATTTTATATATAAAAAAAAATTATTGATATAAAATATTTATCAAAATTAAAACTCTCAAAATTCTATTTTATGGATTCATATTTAGGGTTAAAATAATTTTTATTTAATCAGAAAAATCTAAAATTTAGTAATAATATCGTACACGTTTTAATATTTTTCCCAAAAAAAAGCTAAAAAAAAATATTTCAGGATTAAATTTTAGGTAATTGCAAAGATGTTTTATGAAACTTACTGTTGAGAATGTGAATCCCACATCGGTAAGGAATGAGCAGCTCCAGTCACTTATAAGACTGGGCAATCATCTTCTTGTCAACTCGGGTTTTCAAGTTGAGTTAGGCCCAGCTCTACTATGGTATCAGAGCAATTAATGCCCAAACGGGCTAGATCCTGAGCCAAACCTCCACATGACTGAAGCTGATGAAGAGATGTCAGCCGGTCCGCCCAAACGGGCTTGTGTTAGCAAGTGTCAACCGAAAGGTCCGGTTGCACTTGAGGGGATGTTGTGAATGTGAATCCCACATCGGTAAGGAATTGAGCAGCTCCAGTCACTTATAAGACTGGGCAATCATAGTTTGCTTAAAATTTAATATTTAAATTCTTATTTTGTGCAATACCATAAAAATAGTGAATTTTATTTTATTTTTTTCATTTTAGAAAACTTATTTTTTCTTTTCATTTTATCCGTCACATAAAAATGAAAAAGATATTAATTACATTCTTTAATTTGTTCGATAAAAATGGCAATTTAGTCAAATAATTAATTTTTTTCTATAATTATGACTCTTAATTTTTATATAATCACTTTAGGAGACAAATAAAAAGAGACGCAATGAATTAAAATTTAAAAAAAATGTAGAAACTATTCTTTAAGAGCAAGCTAATTAGGAAAGTAATCGAATATGGTATTTTGGACCAATATTAAGTATATATAGTTAAAATGGAGAGTAATTAATTTCCCAAAAAAATTAATGTCCAAGAAAACATCCTTGTTGTGGCTTGTTTTTCATAGTAATTGGTAATTTTTAGTCATAATTACTGCTCTCTACAACATAAGGACTATGAAGATTTGGTGACTCCGAAGTTTTGATGCTGAGATCACTCTCGCTTAACTTCTGACATTTTCCCTAGCTGTGGTTTTGAGCAAACTCCTTATGCGGCCCCTAAAGATAGAATTATAACACGTTTTACTATCATTTATTGTTGATCTTTTTATATTTTCCTTTGACAAATATACTAGTTATGTTTTGGAAGATTTTTATAAATCTGATTTCTAGGTGTTAAAAATTCTTTCTTTTAGATTGTATTTTCTTTAATGAAAAAAAATAAGTTTTAACACACATCTATACATTATTTTACATATTTAAAAATTATTTTATGAATGGTGATCTCAAAAATCAAAGCCTAATAAAAAAAAAATACACATTTTTATCTTTCTGTCTGGCTAACTCTCAAATTTAGGGTGTTAGTAATACGATAGAATCCAAGGTTTTTTTTTTGAATAATTCATATATAAAAATTCATTTCAGTTAGATTCTATTAGTAAATTTTAATTTAACTTGTAATAAAATTCATATGTTAATGAATTTCAAATGATTTTTATCATTCCGAATAATTTTAAAATAAAAATAATTATATAATTTTTATATTTATATAGGAAAATTAAATATAATTTAAATGATAAAACAATGATTAGATAAATTGAATTTTATAAAAATATGTATATTTTTATATGATTTCATTTATTTAAATGATTTAAAAAAAATAGAATTAAATTCAATAAGTTATAACCTTTTACATATAATAATTGTCATAATTAAATTAAATAAAATTCTTACAAAATTTAAAATTTTAATTGAAATAAAAGGTTCCAGTTGTATATAGTCGATTATAATAAAATGTGAAAAATAACCAAAGTTACTAAATTGTAAATGTAATTATGATTTTGGCACAAGAATTAACAAAAGAACTAAATTCATAATTTTAGAATATTGTTTTTATTGCTAATATTGTGTTTATTTTGTGTTATATGTGCTTAATACGGGAGTTTTTAGTTGGATTCTTGTTTTTGTGTTAGGATATGTTGGATTTGGTGAAAAGGAAGCAAATAGGAGCATAATGGAAGAGTTTTGGAGCAAGGATGCAACTGCTGGAATTTCAGAGTGGAAAATCAAGACTGCCAGGCCTTACTCTTGGGCAAGACTAAGTGCAAAGGAGCTGTTGACGGGCAGCATTTAATTGGACAGCTGGCCCACACGTTTTAATCACGTTTTATGCTTATTTTGGAGCGGAGGAAGATGTTAAAACACTGTGTTTTGGGTCTTTATGTGAGATATTTAGTTTGGCCCCACTTTTAGCAATATATAAGTTAAAAATTAGGTTTTGAGAAGACACTTTTTGGCCACCCTAGGAATTATTACGAATTTCAGAACAATTTTCAGAATTTGACGATGTTTTCTTCAACAGCCATGCGTGGCTAATCATCTTATTCAGTTAAGGTATAATCCAAGGCAGAAGTTTGATCATGATTGTGAGATTGAATTGAACTTAATAGAATTCTTTGATTTACATTGCATTTATATTCTTTCTGTGGTTTATTGGGAAAATATATCCCTTAGTGAAATTCTATTGAATGATTTAACAGGGCCCGTTATTTGTTTGATAGCAATTTCCATGACTATTCAATTGAATCAAATCCGTAATTGTTTGATTAGATTGATGTAGTAGTGATTGGTATAATTTAATTGGGTAGAACCTTTTAGGTTATATTAAGAAAGAATATAATCTAATTTAAATGGATGCTCGTAGTTTCTATTAATTAGGGCAAGGTCTTACTAGATTTTAAGGCTGTTAACGGTTAAATCCTTCGTCGTACTTAGGATTGCTAGTTAATTAGGGGTTGTTATTAGATCGTATCTTAGCAACCTATTAATACGGTAGGATTGGTTGGGTCGACGTTCCTCCTGACTATAACTTGTCTGTAATCTGAATTAAAGGATTATTCTTGAATCAATGATCAATCAGTTTAAACTTCGAACCACGGTATGCCTTGACTGAATTCTTCCCCATCGTTTCAGGTTTTATATTATTTTTGTTGCTTTCGTTTTTAATTTTAATTAATCTCGTTCCAATTTTAAATCCCCCGTTTTAATTTTTAGTTTTATTTTCAGTTCTGGTTAACTTTCGGCAAGCTAGTCCATAGGGTTCGACCCTTCTCACCCTATTTACAAGTTTTCTTTTGTAGAAAGAGCAGGTTATTATTTTTGGTGGATTCGACACCCATCAAATTTTGGCGCCGCTGCCGGGGACTAGTTAACTTTATTGTTTGTTGTCTTTTTGGATGACCAGGTCTGAAAATTTGCCTATAGAATTTGATCCAGAGATAGAAAAGACAGCTCGTGCATTAAAGAAGAAAACTAAGGAACGAAGGTGGGCAGAAGCAACTTCCACATCTGGTTTGGAAGGAGCAGCTGCTGATTTGGTTGATAATCCCACAGAAATTGAAGAAGGAAGTCTAGTGCAAGAAGATTCCTCAACAGATTCTGATAGAGAAGAAGTGATGGCTGATAACCGCACAGTTAGAGAGCTACAGGCAGCCCCTGTAGACTAGCAGCCCCTGTGTATTGCTTATCCCAACTTAGATGGGCCGTTTGAGCTGAAATCGGGTTTGATTCATCAGCTACCTACCTTCCATGGAATGAAGACCGAGAACCCACATAACTTTTTGAAAGAATTCCATGGAGTTTGCTCTAGTATGAAGCCTCAAGGGGCGACGGAAGAGCAAATTAAGTTGAGAGCATTTCCGTTTTCACTTAAAGACGCTGCTAAAGAATGGTTGCTTAACCTACCACCGGGTTCTATAACAACATGGCCCGAAATGGCTCGTGTATTTTTGGAGAAGTATTTCCCCGCTTCTAGAGCTGCCATTATTCGAAGGGAAATATGTGGTATTAAGCAACGAGTTGGAGAGAACCTTTATGATTACTGGGAGAGATTCAAGAGGTTATGTGCAGCTTGCCCGCAACACGGGATGTCAGATCAGTCTTTGATCCAGTACTTTTATGAAGGAATGATAGATATGGAGAGGAAAATGGTTGATGCTGCAAGTGGGGGGGCAATTGTGAATAAAACTCCAGCCCAAGCTAGAGAGATCATAACTACTATGGCAGCAAATTCACAGCAATTCGGGCAAACTGAAGAGCCTTCAAGAAAAGTCTACCAGGTAAGTAATTCTTCTGTAGATGATAGACTTAATGAACTAACATCTATGTTTAAAACCTTTACTGCAGGATTCAATGCTCGTGCAAATATGTGTGGATTGTGCAATTTGCCTGATCACCCGACAGACTTGTGTTATCAAATACAAGATGATCAGGAACAAATCAATGCAATGGATGAATTTTCCGGGCAGCCCCGAAGGCCATTCCCTAATTCATCTAATGAAGGATGGAGAAATCAGTAGAATTATGGCTATGGGAATAGGCAGAATTTCCAGCAAGCTAGACCGCCTCTTCAACAAGCTTCCAACTCAAGTATGTCTTTGGAAGACATTGTTAAAGCTCTTGCCACTAGTACGGCCACATTTCAGCAAGAAACTAGGAGGGAATTGAGCGGGATTACCACCAACATGAATGCCTTACAACAAGAAACAAAGAGGAGCTTGCAAAACTTGGAGACCCAAGTCAGCCAACTTGCCTCTTCCGTGAGCAGGTTGGAGAATCAAGGAAAGTTACCATCTCAAACTGTTGTCAACCCGAGAGAGAACGTAAATGCTATCACTTTACGTAGTGGAAAAGAGCTAAATACAACAGCTCCAAAGAAAGGCAGCAGTGGGTCTAAGAAAGAAGCTGAAAAAGAGGTAGAAATTCAGCGGAATGAACCTCCCAAGCGAGTTGAGAAGCGCCAGCCCGAGATGTTTGTTATGCCGCCTCCTTTTCCCGAAAGGTTGAGGCAATGCAAGAGGGAGAAAGAAGAAAAAGATATCCTTGACATTTTTCGCAAGGTTGAGGTAAATATTCCTTTGCTCGATTTAATTAAGCAAATACCTCGATATGCAAAGATTTTGAAGGAATTTTGTGTAAGTAAGAAGAAGCAAGCTGAGGTTGAGAAGGTAAGTGTGGGGGAGAATGTCTCTGCGATTTTGCAAAGAAAACTTCCCCCAAAATGCAAGGATGAAGGTATGTTTTCTATCCCTTGTAGAATAGGCAATGTGCAAATTAAGAAAGCTATGTGTGATTTAGGCGCTTCAATTAATGTTATGCCATTGTCTATTTTCTCTTCTTTGAATATAGGTCCTTTAAAGAAAACTAGCATTTGCATTGAATTGGCGGATAAGTCCGTAATTTACCCGGAAGGGGTGCTAGAGGATGTGTTGGTGAAAGTTAATGATTTAATTTTTCCTGCTGATTTTTATGTGGTTGATACGGAGGATGCTAAATCTTCAAATTCTAGTGAAATCATTTTAGGAAGACCTTTTCTTAGGACAACTAGGACTAAAATTGATATTTTTGATGGTATTCTTACCATGGAGCTGGACGGTGAAGTTGTCAAATTTAATATGTATAGTGAAGTTAAGGATGTTAGTGTTGTGTCAAATGTGAATGCTATATCTAATGTTGAGTCTGGTATTGAAAACTCTTCTCAATTGAATGATAAAAATGAGTTAAATGTGGTTTCTTGCAATAATTCTGATATTGTTTGTGCTAATAAGTTCAAAGAAAAAGTTTTGTTTGATGAGAAGTTGCAGGTTGAGAATGAGAAGAAGGCAATGAAATTGGGTTTGAGGCGATTGCCGAATCGCTTAAAATATTTGTTTATTGATGATGAAGACCCAATTGCTTTGATAGTGCCCAAAGAATTAAGTAGTGGGCAAGGAAAGAGGTTAATTCAGGTGTGCAAAGAGTACAAAGATGCGTGTAAAAGGGCAGGACATGCTGCCTATGGAACCTGGACAGAATTCGGTTGAAAATTCGGAAAAGTCTAGCCTAAGACGTTAAACGAGGGCGCTTTTTGGGAGGCAACCCAAGCCTAATAAATTTTGTGTTTTCTTTTTATTTGAATTTTCTGCACTTGTTTTTATTGATAAAAAAAAAATTGATGAACAGTGTCGTCTTCTTCCTTGTTTTTGAAAATTATGAGTGAGGGTTGAGGTTTAAAATTTATTTCAATGGTTAATGGGTTTTATTGGAAGAAAAAAGAGTGAGTGTCTTATGGTTGTATTTAAAAGAGCTTAGTCTTAATATTTATAAGTGAGGTATATTTTCTTCCTTTTCTGAGAATTATAAGTCAAGGCGGAGGATAAAATTGGTCTTCAATGGTGGATGAGTAATGTTGACAATAAAAGCTTCAATTTGAATATATTTACTGCACATTTTAATGGGTCTAATGGAGCTTTTATAATATTGTTTTTTTTACCACCAACTTTGTTCTATTTTAATTTACTCTACTAATATTTCTTTTTATTTTACAGCTAAGTAAAAGGAAATAACTTCACCCCTCTCTCTCTCAAGGCACGATAGTTGGCTCTCCACACTAGGGGTCACAGCTACTCACCATCGACGCTACTCCACTGCCGATCACATCTCAACCGCCGTTCCAGTCTAGCCACCTGCCGCCGGTCTTCCTACTGAACCCTCCACCAGCCACCATCTTCTCTTCCCCATCTAGCAGCCCCAACAAACCCGAAAATCCAGCAGGCCCTTTTCCCTTTCAATCGAAAATCCAGCATCTCTCTCTCTCCCTCTCTCTCAATTTCGAAATCCAGCATAGCCACTTGCCACCGATCTGGATTCAGATCGTGGCTGCACCCGCCACAGTCCGCCGCTGCACCTTCAACCACCGATTATCCCCATCCGAATCACACCGCCATCCAGCAGCCCCTTTTCCCTTTCAATCGAAAACCCAGCATATCTATCTCTCTCTCTCTCTCTCTCTCTCTCAAACCCAGAAAACTCCACCAGAAATCGCACCAGAAATCGCAACCACCAGAAATCGCAAACCCAGAAATCACAGCTCACTGCTGCGTCCCCACCCAAATCGCCACACCACCACCTGCACCAGTTCCGCTGTCTAGGCTTACCTCGCAACATCAAACTTGCGATTTCTCCTCTGCCGTTCAGAAAAGTGGCCACTTTCCATTCACTGCACTTCCAATTCTGGTTTCACAACAGAAAAGAACTTCCACAGTGAGGTATTTTTGAACTCAATTTCAATTTCGCAGTTCAGATCAGGTAAGTACCTTTCTTTGAATTTTTCATTGCATTTAAAAAATTTCTGATATGCCATGAAATTGCGAATTGATTGAATGTTCTGTGAATTGGTGGTAAACTTTGAATGGTATTGTGATAGCATAACTTTGGTGATGAAAGATTGGGCTTTAAATTGAATTGAGAAGAATGTGTTTTAAATTGAATTGATGAGCTTGCAATTTTGATTCTGTTACCTTGACTCATTTTGGTAAAGGCTGGATAAGTGTTGTGAGAGATAGTTTGGAATTGAGTTTTTGTTGTGCTAATTAGTAGCAGTGAACACGGATGTGCCAACTTGGGTTCGTAAATTGAGATATTGTCTTCATATATACTGCTGGAATTTGGTTTTCAACTTGTCAAATTAGGTGTTTTGATTTTCTCTGGGATTGTGCGACAAAAGATTAAAAAGTTTTAATTGTTTCCATCGATTAGTTGCATTTCTAATTTTGATTGATTATGTCGCTCGATGCGCTTTTGAACTGTAACTATTTGCAATTGAAGGAGCTTCAAATTCTGTTCTAATATTCACTCTTCCGTGATTATATTGCAAATTGGTTGATTGATTGAGTGTTGTTGGTATGCCTTAAATTTGATTTTGAATTGAATGTTGGGTGTTGAGCAGAAAATTCAGATTGAGTTTTAGTAAGAATGATGAGATGTTAAGTCCAAGGTGCTGATGATTTATAGCTTTGAGATGCCAAATAAGTAATTTTAATTCTCTTTAGGTTAGTACTGAAGTGAATTTTTGTTTTAAAATTAAAATTACTTTTGTGATTACTAAAAAAAAAAAGAAAAAAAACTTGAGAAACTTTGGCATGAGAAGTTAATCTTGGTGTTAATAAAGTTCAATATTGCATCTTAGTGACAGGTTCAGTTGCAATTTGATTTTGATTGGTTATATTGCTTGGTATGGGAATTTTGAACTGTGATTATTTGCATTGGAAGAGATTCCAAAATCTGCTTTAGTCTTTGTTGCATCTTAGTGTTTTGCTTTGTGCAAGTAAAAAATGTTGATCAAATTTTGATAATATTTTTGTCATAATTTGTTGTCAATTGCTCGTTTGCTTGTATTGTTGCCTTGGGTTGCGTTATTGGATTCTTTTGCAGGTAATGATTTTGGTAAATGGATTGGTTCAAAACCAACTCCTCACCATGCTTAAACAAGCAGGGAAAGTTTATGAGCAGATTTCTCCGAACAGGGCAGCCTTCTTATACTCACTCTCTTTAATTTTATTTGCTTGTGACCCTTTCTTTATGTTTGATTATGATTTGTCCACATTGAGGACAATGTGTGAAATAAGTGTGGGGAGGGGATTTGGTATGGGAAAATTTTTGCTGAAATTTTTAATGTTTTTGCTGCAATTTTTGGGACTGATTTATGTGATTGAGCAGCTGAAATTTTGATGTTATATTGCTGAAATTTTGAGCTTGCTATTGATTAATAGCTGCTGCCATGTTGCTTGTTTGATTGTTATGCTTTATAGTTCCTTATTGTCAAGTTTTACCCTTTTTAATGATGGCATTTGATGATATTTTTGTGTGATTCTGCTGCTGCCATATGCTTAATTTCTGGTATGAGACTTGATTCTTGAAAAGGTGATTTTGAGTTAGGAAGTTAGATGCTTATCCCATGATATTTTGAGTAAAATTTTTGCAATTTTGATGTGTTAAACTGATTTTGGGATTACTCGTTGGGCTGTTTATGTTTTTAAACATGATTTTGAACTCTTAGGAAGTCTAGAGAGGAGAACTTTGCTTTTGTGACTTAGTTTGACCGTTGTGAAAATCTTGGACGATAAGACTTAGCGAGCGGAAACCATAGCCTGAGATTGACCGTCATTGCACTCATGAGTCTTAATTTAAATTGTTTACACTTTGAATTCTCAAAATGGTTTTCAAAACTTAGTTTCTTTGGATAGGTGTTTTTGAGAGCAATTTCCGAAGCCAAAAAAATTAGGATAGCTTCCGAACACTAGAACCTTCTTCTACGTTCCTTTGAGGCGAAATCCTAGGCGAGTCTCGACTTTGGAAATGATTTAGGCGTTCTTTTGGCCGATTCATTAATCCTTTTATGTTTTTCCCACCTTTACGTTACCATTCTTTTACCCCCTTCTAGCCTACGAAGTATGATAAATGCGTACTCTAAATTTTTTTCATAACCCACGATATAACCATATAACCGAAAAAGCCTTCGCTTACCACCCTTTTTGCGAGAAAATAGTCTTTTCAATTATTTGTTGAGCAAGTGCATATGTTAATAATTTGGGATTGACACAATTGCATTTTGTTTAGTTTTTAGAATTTGATATCTTGCTACCCATGCTTATTAGATGTAAATTTTTCTTGGGTTCAATTATTGTTGTAAATAGATTTTAGGGTGTTCTTTATGAGAAAAAAAAAGAAGAAAAAAATATTCAGAAAAAAAATAGAAAAAAAAACAGCAAAGAAAAAAAAATGAAAAAGAAAAAAAAAGAAAAGTTGAGTTTGTATATAGAATTTTGTAAGTCTTGTTGTTGTAGTTGTATTCGTAAAGAATTTTTATTTTGAGTCGCATTTGTAGTCATTTGAGCATTAATTAAGGGTAAATACATTGTGCATTGCTCGTTTGAGATTTAATATTGGAGACTTATTTTCTTGTTATTCTTTATCCTTACATTATCCTTTCTTTTGTAACCATCACTAGCCTAACCCGAGTAAAGACCTATTGATCCTTTGTTGAGACTTGACCTACATTAGTGGAGAGGGAATTTAGATGAGAGCTTATGGTTGTTCATTATTTGGTTTTCTTGAAGCTGTGAAAATGTGTTTTATATGCTTTGTTAATTGCTCAATAAAATGCCTATCGATTCAAACTTCGTATGTGTGCGTGTGTGTTTTAAGAATTCTTAGTGTAACCTTTTTCGATTGAGTTCATGACGATGGAATGATATTGACGGTTTGGTATCCAATTGCGAGGTTGAGTTGTTTGCGGTTTTTGCATATGTTGGATTGAGTTTCATGGTGAAGTTGTGGTCTCCTATATGGATTGATTTTGTGTTTTGAGTCATGCTTGAGGACAAGCATGGGATAAGTGTGGGGAATTTTGATAACATGCAAATCCAACTTGTTTTTATTGCTAATATTGTGTTTATTTTGTGTTATATGTGCTTAATATGGGAGTTTTTAGTTGGATTCTTGTTTTTGTGTTAGGATATGTTGGATTTGGTGAAAAGGAAGCAAATAGGAGCATAATGGAAGAGTTTTGGAGCAAGGATGCAACTGCTGGAATTTCAGAGTGGAAAATCAAGACTGCCAGGCCTTACTCTTGGGCAAGACTAAGTGCAAAGGAGCTGTTGACGGGCAGCATTTAATTGGACAGCTGGCCCACACGTTTTAATCACGTTTTATGCTTATTTTGGAGCGGAGGAAGATGTTAAAACACTGTGTTTTGGGTCTTTATGTGAGATATTTAGTTTGGCCCCACTTTTAGCAATATATAAGTTAAAAATTAGGTTTTGAGAAGACACTTTTTGGCCACCCTAGGAATTATTACGAATTTCAGAACAATTTTCAGAATTTGACGATGTTTTCTTCAATAGCCATGCGTGGCTAATCATCTTATTCAGTTAAGGTATAATCCAAGGTAGAAGTTTGATCATGATTGTGAGATTGAATTGAACTTAATAGAATTCTTTGATTTACATTGCATTTATATTCTTTCTGTGGTTTATTGGGAAAATATATCCCTTAGTGAAATTCTATTGAATGATTTAACAGGGCCCGTTATTTGTTTGATAGCAATTTCCATGACTATTCAATTGAATCAAATCCGTAATTGTTTGATTAGATTGATGTAGTAGTGATTGGTATAATTTAATTGGGTAGAACCTTTTAGGTTATATTAAGAAAGAATATAATCTGATTTAAATGGATGCTCGTAGTTTCTATTAATTAGGGCAAGGTCTTACTAGATTTTAAGGCTGTTAACGGTTAAATCCTTCGTCGTACTTAGGATTGCTAGTTAATTAGGGGTTGTTATTAGATCGTATCTTAGCAACCTATTAATACGGTAGGATTGGTTGGGTCGACGTTCCTCCTGACTATAACTTGTCTGTAATCTGAATTAAAGGATTAGTCTTGAATCAATGATTAATCAGTTTAAACTTCGAACCACGGTATGCCTTGACTGAATTCTTCCCCATCGTTTCAGGTTTTATATTATTTTTGTTGCTTTCGTTTTTAATTTTAATTAATCTCGTTCCAATTTTAAATCCCCCGTTTTAATTTTTAGTTTTATTTTCAGTTCTGGTTAACTTTCGGCAAGCTAGTCCCTAGGGTTCGACCCTTCTCACCCTATTTACAAGTTTTCTTTTGTAGGAAAAGCAGGTTATTATTTTTGGTGGATTCGACACCCATCAATTATCCAGGAGTGGAAGAGTCATGACTTGTGGAGTTTACAAGTCTCAAGGACATAATAGTAGGGGCTCCCGAGGAGAAATGTAAGTCATTATACAAATGCAAATTCATATATGGCTTGATAAAACATTAATTTTATATGCCTTTTGCATTCTCAGGATGTACAACCAAAGAAGAGAAAGAAAAATATAAGTCAAAGCTAGACAACTAATGCTTCACACGTACTTGAAGTTTTGGAATTTATGTAACATAATATGTTATTTTGATTTTAACATAATATATGCATATAATTACAGGAGTCTACTGCTTCTAGGAGAGTAGAGCCAACAGAGATATTTAGAGAATTTTTCACATCTAGAAAAAGGACTAGTGAAAATACTAGAAAATCTACACTAGGTGCTGCCACTCAGCCAGTTGCAAAGTGAACTAGAAAACAAACAACATATAATCAACTAAGGAGGGATGAAAATTCTAACTCTCAAAGAAGATGCAATCACCCACAGATGAATGCTTAATCATCAGGCACAACAACAACCTTGACAACTATAAGTCAATCAAGCAAGAGAGTCTGGTCTAATAGTAAGATTATAAAACAATGATTAAATGGAATGGGCTGTAACGTTTCCATGGAAACTAGAGTTGGAACTTGGCATGTATGTAATTTAATCTCAAGTGTAATTGTTTTACAAGTATTTATAATATAATCCATTAACAAGAAGCAATCAAACTGATAAAGATAATCACGCAAAGCCAATATGGAAGATTTAGATCAAATTCCGATGCATGATTGATTGGCTATGTCTTTAACAATATTTTGTGCTGCATGGAAGAAGTAGATGTAGAATATTATGGATGATGTTTTTTTGGATATTAAGAATATTTTGTATTGCAATTTGTTTTTGCAATATTTTGGTAACATGACAATGTTGTTATGACTGGTTTTTTAACTTATTAACGATGATTGACTTATTTTGAAAGGTTGAGAATGGTTTTGACAGGTTTTGAATAGTGTGGAATGGTTTTAAGTTGTTGTGATTGGTTTTGACACGTTTTAAATGGTTTTGAGTTGTGTTCAATGGTTTTGAATATTTTTGTTTTAAATGGAATTTAATAGTTCTGTTTTCAATGGATTTAAGTGCTTATGTTTTTTTTTTTTACTGCAAATGGAACTTGTATTATTTTGGTTATGTTGAATTTTAACTATGGTTATGAATGGTTCTATTTTTGGAATGTTTTTGATAAGTTTTGAATGGTTATGAATGGTTCAACTAGGTTTTGAATGGCTTTGGAATGGTTTTGGACAGGTTTTGTTGAGTTTTTTCTGTAATTTTAACATTATTAACAAACAAAATCAACTGCAATTTGTATGTAAATGGTTCTATCTTGTTTACAGCCCACAAATGGCTTAAGATAAGAAGTTCTATCTCCTTTACAGTTTACAAATGGCTTGAGATAAGAAGAATGTAATGCAATTGCACATAACTGGTAAACAAACATAATTCAAGAATTTAATTGCACTTAATAAGAGAATATCCAACAACAGTTGCAATTTTCTTGAATTACAAAATAACCTAATACCTACAAAATAGTCAAAACCTGCAAGAGTTTGTTATCAGCTGTGTTTTCTAACACATTCCTAACTAACATTACATGAAGATATAAATTTACCTACCACAAAATCACCTACAACCAATATAGAATACCTAAGTACTAAACCATGTAAATAACATAAAGCCACCAAAATAAGCCAATGCCAGAAGCTTAAATGTTGTGCACCTAGCTTCCATTTCTTGCAGCTTTTCTTTAAGTTCAACAATTTCAACAATTAATCCTTGCTCATACTCTCCCCTTGCATGAACTATGGCATCTGCATATGATCGTTTCTTTCAATCACCAACTCCTCAATTGTGTCTTTCATCGCATTCAACAATAGCTCCATATACTCTGACTATTTATCATCAACCCACTTGAAATAATCATAAATTGAACCCTGCATTATTCAAAAAGTCAAATAATGATTTTCAACAAATAACAATCTACAGATTCAACTTCATCTACAAAAAATTACAACAAATATAAGATAGCTAAAACTAGATATATATATATATATATAGCAAATTAAAGATTTGCGACAATGAATGAATTCAAAATTACACTTCAATAATTATCAATGAGCTTTGTATTTAACTTACCTCTCTAAAGGAGCAACCCTAAAAATGTCTACCTAGGTTTCTAAATATCCAAGACATCCTCAAAACAGGCATCCTACCACATTTGCAAAGCTTATTCGAATAGGCAAACACAAATCTTTGAGGTAGACTTCGCATCGATGGGAGTTTATCTCGCAATAATCGTTCGTTTCTTATCTCTATCTGACTAGCCAAAGCCGACCCATTGTCATATGTTTCATACAATATTTTTACTCTTAGTTCGATCTCAGGTGGGTGGGTGCTTCTTCTTTCAACCTCAGTTGTGTCTTCGACATAGGAAGTTGGAGATTGAAATGTAAAATTTGGGGATTTTATCTCCATTTTGGCTAAATCAAAACAAAACTCACCAATTTCATTTGAAGATTGAAACTCACCATTTTGATTAAGTGTCACTAACATGACATATTTAATGTTTCACACGATTTTAACAAAGTTTGAGCCACACGCGTTTAATTGGTGTCAAATAAAGGGTCAATTTCATCATCCTGAAGAGTTTTGGGCTTAATTTAACCAAATAGAGGTTGAGGGGCTTAATTTACAAGTGAGAAGTTGAGGGCTAAAATATGCATTTTTCCTACTTATAAACTAGGGTGAAGGGATCATCCAAACTTTAGCTATGGAATAAAGTCGCGTAATTTTTAATAATTTCAACCAAGACTACCTCAGCAACAATAGCTATTTTCATTAAAAACATGTATGTCTCTTGAAGAAATAGTTAAATCACTTACTACTACCAACCAACAATTTCAATAGGAGACATGAGCGAGTATTTAAAACTTGGAGAACCAATGAGCTAGTTAGCAACATATGTGAACAAGTTGAATTCTCAAGGCAAATTACCTTCTCAAATGATTGTCAATCCAAAGAAAAATGTTAGTGCGATTACCTTAAGGAATGGAAAAGAATTGCTAGAAATCCCCATAAAATAAGACGTGGGCAAGGCTTAGGGAAGGAGACAGAATCTAAAGTTATTGCTTAAGATGATGGGCAACATGATAAGACTGATTTTAACAATCCAAAATCATATACAATTGAACCTTCATTCCTAAAAAAGTTTGCTAAATCTAAGAAGGAAAAAGAAGAGAAAGACATTTTATAAGCTTTTCGTAAAGTTGGGGCAAATATTTTTTTACTTGATGCTATTAAACAAGTACCTCAATATGGTAAGTGTTTAAAAGAAACATACATCAACAAAAGAAGCTTAATGATAATGAAAAGGTAAGTGTAGGAAAAAATGTTTATGCTGTAATTCAAAGGAAACTACCTTCCAAGTGCAAGAACCAAGGTATATTTGCTAGTTCTTGTAAAATAGGTAATTTAGGCATAAAATGAGCTATATGTGATTCTGTAGCAATGATAAATCTTATGCCATTTTCTATCTATTCATCTTTGCATGCTAGTGCATTAAAGGAAACTGGTGTTGTGATTCAATTAGCTGATAAATCAATTGTTTATCTTGAAGGAGTCTTAGAAGATGTTTTAGTTTAAGTTAATGAGTTAATTTTTCTTACAGATTTTTACTTACTTGACATGGGAGAAGATAAATCTTGTAATTCTTATGATATTTTTCTAGTAAGACATTTCTTAGTATAAATAAAAACAAAGAAAGATATGCATGATGGTACATTCACTATGGAATTTGATGGAGAATTTATTAAATTTAATATTTATGAGTATAAGAAATATCCTAGTAATGTGTCTTGTGTGTATGGTGTAGATGTTGTAGGCTCCTTGAATTAAGAAATTTTTGCCTTAAGTAATAATGATAAGTTGAATTTTGTGCTTTGCAAGAATCAAAATAGGGACAACTTGATGAAAGTAGGTACGACAGATGCGAAGGATGCCAAGTGCATACTATTGAAGAAATTACCTTGTTACATCCATTAGAGAACCCTTGAAGAGAATAACGATATCCAACCTAGGACAATAAACAAAGGCGCTTGTTGGGAGATAACCTAATTTTTCAATATTTTTTTAGTTTTTAGTATAATTTAATTTATTTTGTTTTCTTTTTTCTTTTTATTTTTTTTTCATTTTGTTTCATTTCATTTTTTTGTTTAATCTTATTTTGTTTTATTTTTGTTTAATCTTATTATGTTTTAATTTTGTTTTATCTTATCTTATCTTGTTTTGTTTTGTGTTATTTTTATTTTTATTATCTTCTTCCTTCCACCTCATCTGCAATTTTAATTTTACCATAACTTTTTTTCAAGTCAAATTGAACTCAGTTAATGGAGGGATGTGCAATCTGTTGTTTTTATTTTCTTTTAAGGGTGAAATTATAAGCCTTCCCTAAGGCTTAGGTGGGGATCTAGCCAAATGTCCTAAATACCCTTAATAAAACTAAACCCTAGCTTAAACATTCACTTACCTCTTTTATTTTTAATAGCATAACCTCCATCTTCCTCCCTCTCTCCCACACATCTCTCTTCCCTCTCATTCATCTCTCTCTCTAACACCCATAACAAAATCATGAGAACGAGGAGCAGCACAAGGCATACACTATGACTCAATTCCCCATAAAGCCTTGCCTATTCGATGAAGAACACACCGATTCGATGGCAACCTCACAGCTAAAGACAATTGGCACATCTCCACCAACATCCAAGAAAAATTCAAGTGAGTCTTGTTGTTCCTAATTTTTGTATTATATTTATATTTACACATTGAGAACAATGTATGAAATAAGTGTGGGGGAGGGCATTTAACATTTTCATATAAGCTTGTTGAGTTTTTCCCTTAAAAAAGTTTTTTCTAGTTAATTTTTGCTTTTACTGCTCTCTTTTTCATTTAATAGTTCTAAGTCAGAAGTTCCATCTTGTCTTTGAATTACTTTAGTTGTGGTTTCTTGAAAAACAAATTGTTATTGCAACATTTTGTTAGCATTTTTAGTTTACTTTTCATTTTTTCTCATTTTTTCACGCACCATGAATGATCATTTTTTATGGATGTCTTAAATATGACATGTTTGAGTTTTGCCCTATAATAACTAAGTAATTAATTGGCGCTAACTGAAAAATGCATACTTAGAATTCACTTGTTTTGGAAATACGAACTACTTGTATAAGGATTTTTATTATTTTTTCCTTAATAAGTTAGGATTCCTATTTAGTTATTATTTCTTAGGTCTATATAAAGATAGGGAGGCTTTTATTTTTTATTTTTACCTAGCTATCAAACAGTTTTATTTTCTTTTTTCACATGTTTTTACTTTCAACACGTGGAACTAATTTTCTCTTCTGTTGAAGATTTAATTGATTGAAGATTTAATTTGTTAAGGATTGTGAGATCAAATTGCTAATCTCTTCTTATTATTTATTTTTACCATCTATATATTTTTTGTGCTTATAAAAACTATTATTTTGTTTGATGTTACAATAGGGCCCATTGTGCATTAGCATGCTAATAAATTGCCAATCAGAATATTTGAATACGTAATTATTTTAGTTGTTTGGATAATTAGTGATAAATTAGTGTTTTACTAAAAAAATATATAATCTGATTTAAATAAATCATGCAGTTTAGTTTGTTAGTTTGAATCATATATTTCTAATTCTTAATGTTATAGATGAACTAAATTCTAAGAACATTTCTAGAATTGTTCATTAGCAATATTTAATTAACGAGCATCTCTTAATTAATTCAAAACTAAGAAAAAAATTGGTTGTTATCTATTAAAAAAATATATTAATTTATACTAATGATGCATAATAATATTAATTAGATATTAAATATAACAATAAAATAAAATTATTAAAAGATAAAGAAATAAAAAATAAAATTGTCGATTTCAAAAAAAAATTAAAAAAATTAAAAATGTCAATTGCAACTTTTATTTCTGGATTTGGAGAAGAATAGAAGAAAATATATAGAAAATACATAAAAAAAAAAAGTATAAAGAGTAAAATTATACAAACTATAATGTACAAAGAAAAAAAAAAGCTTTGAACTACGAAGGAGAATGATGCAAGGTGAATAAAAAACAGTTTTGTAGATAGAAATTTTTGTTAAAAATCAAAATCTTCAAAACTATATTTTATGCATTCCGTATTTAGTGTGAAAGTGTTTCTTATTTGATGAACAAAATCTAAAATTTAGTGTTATTACAAAAAAATTTTGATTTTTTATTTTCATGAAAAAAGATGAGACTAAAAAATAAAAAACCTTTTGAACGCAACTTTAGAGGGTGTTCATTTAGATTATAGATTTGTAGTTTTTTATTTTTTAAATCAAAAACTATTTTTAGTTTTTATTTTCTATTTTTAAAAATTTATTTTATATTTTTAAAAATATATCACAATTATTAAAATTTTAATTATTAAAAAATAAAGAAATAAAAAAATTTAAAAAACAAACATAAAAAATTGACTTTTGGAGTAAAAAAGAGTTTTATTAATATAAAATGTCTTATATTAAAAAAGAGTTTTACTGATATAATTTTTTGAAATCAAAAACTATTTTTAGTTTTTATTTTATATTTTTTAAAAACTTATTTTATATTTTTTAAAAAACTATTTTATATCTTTAAAAATTATATCATTAATTTTTTACTTAAAAACACATTTCATTTACTATTTGAAAATTATATTATTTATTCTAATGATCCATCATAATATTAATTAGATATTATAGATAATTATAAATAAAAATAAAATTATTAAAATAAAAAAATAAAAATTTAATGTAAGACAAATTTCTCATTTTATAATTGAATTTGCAAAAAAAAAAAAAGAGTAAAAAAATATAGGTAAATAAAAATAGTAGAGAGAAAAAAAAAATATTGATCTATATCTCTTCTCAAAACTAAAATATTAAATACCATATTTAGCTAATACCGTTTCTTACCTAATAAAAAAAAATATAAAACTCAGTGATATTATCCAATATGTTTTTATTTTGTTTTCTTTTTTTTTTAAATTAAAATAAAAAATAAAAACCATAACAAAACGCATTCTTAATTTTTTTCCCTAAAAAAAGGTTAAATAAAAAAGCAAAAAATATTACAAACGCAACGTTTTATTTTAGTTTTGGTTCATTTTGTTTTAGACTAAAACTGATGGTTTTTTTTTTTTCTCTTTTTCTGACGACCATGTTAATCAAATTGTCATCACCTTGGACGATGAAAAAGGTAATAGCTAATTAGAAATTAATTTTGGCTTTTAAAATTTCAGTTGTAATTTTGAAGTACTGCTGCAAAGAGAGAATATTGGATATTAAACATCAGAAATTTAGCTATAATTTTGAAATAATATTCAAAATCTTTTTGTTTATCTTATATTTATCAAACACTTTCTTTTTTTAGCATTACAATGGGGAGGGGATCTATTCAGAAAAGGGTGCACTTGCCGAGTGCATTTATCAAACACTTAATATGAATGATTGAGAAATCAAATGGCAAACTCTAAATTTGAACAGCTGAATCAAATAAGCCTTGATCGGCGTGCATTTATCAAACACTTAATATTAATAATTGAGATCTCAAATGGCAAACTCTAAATTTGAACAGCTGAATCAAATAAGCCTTGATTTCATGATAATTCAATGTTGCACTAGCGAGCTTCAAGCAAAGTGACCGTGGCTTTATTTACAGAGACAGCTCCTTCACTGGTAGATGGATCACCACTATTGTAACTTCTCTTCATAATGAATGCAGGTTCTTTTGGAGATGGAAGAATTGTATCATTACTCAACATGAAAACAACGGTAGACATTGTTGGCCGATCCATTGCAGATTCTTGCACACATAATAGCCCAATTTGGATGCATTTTACCATTTCATGTTCCAGGTACGAGTCACCCAGTGATATATCAACTATCTCTAAGGACCTGCCTTCTTTCCATAGCTTCCAAACCTAAATTAAACCATTAATTTTTGTACAAAAAATCATAAGTTAAAGATTAATTAATTAGGACTTAACTAATGTGTAATACACTTACATATCCAACCAAATTTGAGGTAGACTCCTCGTAATACTTGCTATTTTTCCGGCCAGTGATTATCTCTAGCAGTATTACTCCAAAACTATATACATCAGACTTCACAGAAAATAGGCCTTGCATTGCATATTCTGGTGACATATAACCACTGCAGTAGTACAATGAAAATCGCAAGTATGGAGAGGTTCGATTTTCAGTCAAACTAATAATAAGAATAAAAAGAGTAGATTTTAAGAAAGAAATTACTAAAATTCATCAGCTGTTCTTTTTTTGTTTCTTTTTTAGACGGATAGTGCTCACTATGTTCCAACTACGCGATTTGTGTTTGCTTCAAGTTGGTCAACACCAAATATTCTAGCCGTGCCAAAATCAGAAATTTTTGGATGCAATGATGCATCTAGCAGAACATTACTAGCCTTAAGATCTCTATGAATGATTCGTAATCTTGAATCTTGATGAAGATACAAAATTCCTCTGGCAATCCCACAAATAATATTGTAGCGCATTGACCAATCTAACAGTGATTTTTTCTCTTCATCTGAATGAAAACATTTTAATTATTTTTTATCAAATCGAGCATTGACATAAATTAATTATTAACTACTTCTATATAGTTTCTAACTGAAAATGACATACCAAAAATAAAAGAGTCCAAGCTTTTGTTAGGCAGATATTCATAGATTAGCATTTTCTCTTGGTCTTGGATGCAATAACCTAGCATTCTCACAAGATTTCTGTGTTGCAGCTTTGCTATTAATGCAACTTCGTTCTTGAATTCATCAGTCCCTTGTCCAGAATATTTTGATAGTCTTTTAACAGCTATTTCCTTTCCACAATGTAGTAGACCCTGAGAAATATAGTCCAAATGCGCTTTACTTCAAGTTTACATATATTTAGTGCAATCTTTTGTTCGATATAAATGAATTGAAAGATATAAAAATAAAAACTTTAATATTGTTAATTTCAATATTTTGTGCAGTGCATGTGTCTACCTTATAGACAGAGCCAAAACCACCTTCTCCAAGCTTGTTAGCATGTGAGAAATTATTTGTAGCAGCAGCTATTACACTCAAATCAAAGGATGGTAAGTCCCTCCCATTTTCACTTTGAGAGTCTCTAAAGTATGTTGCACTTGTGCTGAAACTAAACAAAGATTTTCTTCGCGCATCTCTAGCTGTATCAATTATAATGAAAATTAATTACTTAGTTTCCTTAGTTAAAATTTGAATTTAATTAATGATCAGATGTGTGGAAAAAACAGGACCAAGAAGTAATGAAAAATTTGTATGGCAATTTATACAGAAAAGTCAAGAAATTTGCTTACCTCTTTTCTTCTTTCTTATCAAATCATATGAAAGGAAGAGTACAAGAAATAATGTGATCGCAATAGACACTACCACTACTGCTTGCAATCCTTGATTTGCAAGAGGACCTTTAGACTTCCTATATTTAGCTGTAAATCAAATTAGTGAAATCAATTAGGTAGAAACATTAATTATATGCCATGAAAAACTGTGAAACATCTATTTTGTATTAGTCAAAGTCACAATATGTCGAATAAAATTGTCAACAACAACAAAATGAATTTTTACAACTAGCTTAGTATGAAATAAAGTCACGGAATAATCACTTCCATTTCCCCCCTCCGCAATGAAGCTCTAGCTATTCTAATGGCATTACAGAGAGCAATCAATCTCATATTGCAAAAGTGTATATTTGAATCTGATAACTTGATCCTAAGTCAAGCTATTACATCTCCAGATGGCTGCCCATTCGAGATAGATACAATGGTACAGAAAATTAGGAGGTTAACCTCAACATTAACAGAGTTCTCCTCTGTCTTTGTGAATTGAAATGGTAATAGATGTGTAGATTGGGTTGCTTCAAATGTAAAAAGATGTAATTTGAGAGTAGACTGGATGTTATATCCATCGAGAACCCTCTCGGTTCTTTTGTACCAGGATTCTCAATTGATCTCTTAATAGAACCATATAATTTTCGTTAATAATAATAATAATAATAATAATAAAGTCAAAGAAAGTTCCAAGAAGCATATGTTTAAATGCAAAAGCAACAGGAAATATTGCTATAGACCATAAACGAAGGGATCCTGGCGCTTATCATTTGTTCAAAATACTGGTACACGACCTTTTAAGCAGACAGTGGAGGAGCTCGAGGGATATTCTGTTAACATAGAATCAGGAGATTGGCATAGGCCTTAATGCCATACTGAGAAAAAATATGTTCCTCTCCCTATGAGAGAAGAGGTGAACGAAAATAATAAAGCAACCAATGGAAATGGCAGGCCAAATTAAACCCAATAAATCTTCGGAACGATCAATCCCCATATGCAACCACAAGTTTATGACAAACTTTCACAAACATTTACCTAAAGACCTCCACAGATGCCTCCTCAGGAAAACAGGTACATGGGAACATTAATATGGAAGTTGTGACAGAGCTGCTCAAGAATTATATGGGCTTGGCCTGAGATAGATTTTCCAACTAGAATTTGTGAAACCTTATTCTGAGATAGTAGATAGAGAGAATTGTTATCCAAGGGGGTATCGTATCCCTAATTTTTCTTTATTCTCTAGGGAGGATGGTTAGTCTTCTATAGAGCATATTGCTAGATCTACTATTTAGTGTGGTGAATTAGCCAATTATGATAACTTTACATTCTATAAGCTGAGGTTGTTCCCTAATTCATTAATAGGGAGTGCCTTCACCTAGTACACCACACTCTGTAGGAATTCTATTCATTAATAGGAAATGAAATGTAAGTTTCGCATCCAGTTCTTCAGAGCTGAACCTGAAGTGTGCATAACTGAGTTGTCTAGTATTATCCAGATAGCTAGAGAAACAACCACAAATATATTGCTAGATTCTAAAAAATGAGGAATCGATGCAAGGTGTATTTGCCTGAGACATAGTTTGTAAAGATAGCATAGAGGGGCTTAGACATGGAATTGAGGAAGAAATTCAAGGGGATGTAATTCAGAGATTTTTATGAATTGACCGCTAAAGTAGTTGAATATAAAAAATTGCTTCAAGAAGTGAGACAAAGGAGAAAGAGTGCAACAGAGACTTATTTCCAGGAAATTAATCAACTAGAAGTGGCGGTGGCTGATCTGCTGGTAAAGACAAAGAAAAGTTCTGAAAGAATGAGAATCCATAACTTAAAGTTAAATCCATTGAAGTGTGCATTCAGAGTATAGGTTAAAAATTTATTGGGATTTTTGGTGCATTGAAGGGGTGTGGAGGTGATAAAAAAAACAATGGCAATAATAGAAGTACAACCTCCACAAAAAAAAAAAAAAAAAGAGTTACAAATGTTTTTAGGCTAAATTAATTATTTGAGGAGATTTATCTCCAATTTAACCGGTAGAACTAAAGTTTTCTCAGTGCTATTAAAGTTGAAAACATATGAAACATTTATTTGGGGTCACCACCACCTAGAAGCATTTGATAATATCAAATAATACATAATGAATCCTCCAATTTTAGTGCCTCCTAGAGAGGGTTTTCCCTTGAAAATGTACATCTCTGCAACAAAGAATTCTATAGGTTGCTTGCTAGTGCAAGATGATTCTCAAGGGAGTAAGCAGGCTATCTATTATCTCAGCCGCTTATTAATTGCTACAGAGGTAAAATATTCTCCTATTGAGAAATTGTGTTTGGCCTTATTTTTTGCATGCATTAAGCTTCATCATTATATTATCAAGAGCATAGTATATGTAGTGTCAGCAACAGATTTGATTAAATATATGCTAAATAAACCTCTCATTACTGGAAGGACTAGGAAATGGGCTATAACATTAGTAGAATTTTCTTTGGTATATTTTTCTTAGAAGTCTGTAAAGGGTTAAGCAGTGGCAGATTTTTTAACTGATCACCTATCTGTCTTGCAGCTTGATGAAAGTGATGATTTGCCTATATTATATGTGGAAAGTAACACATGTATTTTAAAATTTGATGGATCTTGTACAAGCACAACCCTGGATGGAGTCAAAACTGCATTGTCATTCAATTTGGATTTCGAATGCACTAATAACCAAGTTGAATATGAAGCATTGGTGGTTAGATTAAAAATACTTCAGGATTTAAAAGCTAAGAATGTGATAATTATGGGTAATTCTCAGCTGGTATTAAAGAAAGTGGTTGGAGAATATAAGTGCAATAGTATCCTTTTAGCCCTATATTTTACAGCAACAATCCAACTGATTAATAACTTCGAAGAAGTAAGTTTTATGCATATTCCACGAGAAGAGAATTGGGAGGCAAATGAGTTAGCTCAGGTGGCATCAAGATTGAGAATAACTAAGGAAAGAGGAAAAATCACCCTTTAATTAAAGATAATGGAATATAGGTGGAGTCCTTCTCATTGGATACTAAGGTGGCTAGGAATTGGAGGCAGAAAATCAAGAGGTATTTAGAGTGCCCCAACAAGAGAACTTTGCATCGGATCAAAATTCAGGCATTGAATTATGTTCTTTTGAATGGCAAACTATACAGAAAAGGGCAAGATGGGCTGTTGATGAAATGCTTAGCTCAACCTGAGGCTTTTGAAGTAATAAAGTAGGTGCACGAAGGAGTATGTGAAGCTCATCAAGTGGGGTAAAGATGAGATGGTTGATTCGAAGGTATGACTGTTATTGGCCATCAATCTTGAAATATTGTATTGCCTATGCTAAAGACTGCCACTAATGCCAAAAAATATTGAAGTATTCAAAGAGTACCAGCAGAGGATATGCATGCAATAGTCAAACCTTGGCCTTTTCGTGGATGAGCTGTTGATTTTAGGGGTGGCCAAAAAAACCGAAAAAACCGAACCGACCGAGAAACCGACCGAAAACCGACCGAAAAATCGGTTAATCGACTGGTCGGTTCGGTTTTCGATTCTAAATTACATCAAACCAAAAAGATTCGGTCGGCCAGCGGTTTCAGTGCTCAGAAAATTGAACCGACCGAAAACCGACCGAATTTTTTTGGTTTGATGTAAAATCGCTGGTTTATAATGAAACCGACCGATTTTTTTTGGTTTAAACCAATTTTTTTGGTCTAAACCGAAACAAACCGAATTGTTTTGGTCTAAATCAATTTTTTCGGTCTGAACCGAAACCGACCGAAAATTTTCGGTTCAGTTTTTTTCGATTAATCGACTGGTCGGTTCGGTTTCGGTTACTAATATTTTTGGTCGGTTTTTGTTCGGTTTTTGCAAATCGGTTCGGTTCGGCGAACCGAACCGAAAATGGCCACCCCTAGTTGATTTGATAGGAAAAATTTATCCAACTTTATCTAAAGGACACAGTTTCTTGATTATGCCATATATTACTTTACAAAATCAGTAGAGACAGTACCAATGAGAAAGATGCAATAATAGGATGTCATACAATTTATCAAGGAGCATATCATCAACGAGTTTAGTATTCATAAGACCATAACCACTAATTAGGAAACAATGATGCAATTTGAGTATTTTATTTAATTGGACAAAAGAAAAGGCAAGTAGACAATTTTTATTTTTTAGTTTTCAATTTTAAAAAGGAAACAATGATGCAATTAATCATAGTAAAGATTAGTAGAAATTAGTTAGTTATTATGAACTAGTTTTCTAATGTTGTGTATAATAGAAAAACTTTATGATATTATAATATTAATTAGTAAGTAGACCAATTAATAATTACAATTCTTTTTTGATAAATAATTAAAATTAACAATCCCGCAAACTATAATCTATTTTTAATGTCTTTTCACATTTGATTGATTCATTATGTATTTGTCGCATATGGGAAGCACTTTATAAGTATTTTTGTTTGTGAATTGTGAAGAACTTATTATTATTATTATTATTATTATTATTATTATTATTATTATTATTATTATTATTATTATTATTATTATTATTATTATTATTCATCTATTGATAATAAAATAAAGAATTATAAAAACTTTATAATATTATATTTTTAAAATCTATATCAAAATGAATGAAAAAATAAAAATAGTAATATTTCAACTTGAAAATTTTAACTATAATTCACGGGAAAAAAATAGTAGCGACTCTTTTGATAATTTTTTTAGCCAATCTAGCTATATATATTATCATAAATTTATAATCACTAAAAGTATATTATACCACGTGTTTTATTGTAATCTTTATCACATATCACATTTTTAAACTAATAATAATAATAATAATATTTTGCTTATATATTAAATTAAAAAAATTCAAATTAATGTTTAAATTTCAATTTTTAAAATAAAATTCTTTAAATAAATTATACAATAAATTAAAATAAGAAATTTCAAACTAAAACATTGAAATATTAATCTTAAACATTCTTATTAATCTAATTTTTAATTTTAAAATTTTAATTTTTTGAACTAATAAATTTTAAAACTAAAAATTATATATAATTTTTAGTATATATAATTTTATGTGTATTAAAATTATATATATTAAAATATACACATATTTTTAGAATATATTATTTTTTTATTTGGATGATTCAGGCTCTAAACAGAGGCGGAGATAAAGGGGGTCACATGGGGCCCTGTTCCCCCCTCAGTTAAAAATAAAATTTTTTTAGGTATATTTAAGAATGAATATTACATTGGTTGAGATGGAACAGCTTGGCCTTACTATGTGAGAGCACGCAACTTCGATCCACGCTCCCAACATTTTTCATCCTTTTTTTTCCAATCTTTAAAACTGGGCCTTTTAATCAAGCCCATTACAAACAAACAAGATTTGTCAATGACTCTGCCCATTACAAACAAACAAGAATAACTTAATTGTGACTCTTTCTCTTCTTTCTCACGTTTCTTCTTCGTTAATTCCTTTTTCTTTCTTTTTTTTTTCTTGTTTTATTTATTTTATTATAAATGTTATTTTTGTGAATTATAAATTTTAAGTTGAATTGGACCCCCCTTATCTAAAATCCTGGCTACGCCACTGGCTCTAAACCATTTGTTATTCCAATTCAAAAAACTCTTCGGGTTTTAAATAATCAATATATTTTATTTCATATTATTAATTTTTGAAATTTAAAATTGCATGGAAGGATTTAGAGGGGCCATAGAAATAAATAAATTTACAAATTTAATTATTGTGTCATGATAATATTAAGCATTTGTAAATCTTTCTGCTATTTATAATTTGATTATTATAGATTATTTATTTAAATTTGTCAATATATACATTCATTTGTTTTTTTTATTTATAGTTGTAAATAAATAATTATTTATTTAAAATTATTATAAAATTTTAAAAAAATAAAAATATTTACAGTTAAAGAGATACAAAAATAAACATGTACCTAACTCAATTGCATCCACTCGTACGTACAAGTCCTGCCCCTCGCCTAAGAATGTTCTTGTATGAACCAAATCTCCAGACCAACTCAAGCATCCAATTCCCCTCTCATCTGCACTTGTGTATGCCGTGCAAGAACAGTTCTTCAAGCACTCTTCTTCACATTCCTTCAAGCTCAAGTTCATGTTCACACGTGCCATTGTTGTATCAGGCACCTTTACATGTGCCAACTTTACAAATCCTTCCCCACTGTTACACGTGGATACCCCAGTTTTTCTAATGCACCCATCTGATCCATCTCTCAAGTACCAATCATGCGGTGATTTAGGTTCAAATCCTGGCAAACACTTGCATATATTAAAATTATCTGAATCGTACGGATCACAGTTACCATTTACACCACATTCTCCGTAATTATCGCATTGTTCTTTCGGAGCAGAATAATACACATTCCATTGATGTTCACGAGCATTCCACGTGGCACGTTCTACAACTCCAGATTCGTTGACCGTCATTCTTGAAATCATTGAGGCATCAGTGAGACTATCCATGATTGACACTTCATCGTTATTATTTATAAAAGTAACTTTGAACATGGATTGACGTTTCATTTCGGGTACACCGCTCCATCTTTGTCCAGTCCATGGCCCTCCTCGCCACAAGATGGTCGAATCCTTGTATAAAAATAACTGAGGAAACCCATATGGATCAATTCTAAAAACAACACTACCAGTTCCAGGGTCATCTTTTGATTTCCAAGACGAAAGAAACCAGTAGTTTCTTGTTCTTCGGTTCAGCCCAAGTTTCATGTCAGGAAGCCAAGTTTCTGTCGGGTAATCAAAGCTTTGCCATAAGTTGCGATTGGTATCTTTTTGAATTAAAACAAGATTTCCTGAATCAAGAAGCTGAGCTATGGAAATGGAATTATTGGAAGTTGAAGACGAAGTAGAGTCACTAAAATTGGCGGACCAGACAGGAACATGAGTTTGGTTATGTTGGTGGAGAATAAGGTTACCTTGAGAGTTGATAGTAAGCACACCGGAGGTATCATTAATAGGATTATCTCTGTTTGCAACCCAAACGACAGTTTTTTCTGAAACTTGGTGATACCAAATTCCAAGGTAACGACGAACCGGAGTAGAATTGGTAGGACTGAAGAAGCCAAGTGCGAAGCGTTCCTTACCAGAGACTAAAATATCGCCATCTTTAATAGGGCGTGATGGAGTTATTGAGTCATTAATAGATTTGCAGAACTGGAAAATTAAGAAAAGCAGCAATATGGTGAGACAGAGTTTCAATTGGTTGTTATTATTCATGATCATAGTTCATGATGAAGGGCAACAGCTAGCAAATATATTTTTATATTTCAAGTGTAACGACTAACCACCTATTATTTAATAAACATACTCGAGTGTTAAAAGATACTATATTCTCACTGATAGCAACAGCTAACAATATATTTTTATGGAGTAAAAGACTTATCTTTCAAGTGTAGTCGGACTTAAATGAGTGCAACCAACTATTAATTAATAAAATTAAAGAGATGTTGCACAAAGATGTTTACTTTTTTTTTTTTTTTTGGGAAAAAAAGAAACCATATCAAGTGTTAAAAATTATTAGAATGACCATTTATCATTAAATCAGTTGGTAAGTGATTATTTGAGCTTAATCAAAGGCCTCGAAATTGATTTCATAGATATAGAGTTACATTAAAATTTGATAAGGAGGGCTTCATGTATCAATATATATATATATATATATATGTGTGTGTGAATGTGATCTAATTAATATAGAAATAAAGTATTCAATTTTAATAGCAAGCTTTTGGAGTTAGTATTTTAAAATTTATATTAAAAAGAAAATTTTAACATAATATCATAGATATTCTTGCTCTTACTTGAATGGTCTGAACAGTAACTATTAAAATGTAAAATTATATTCTTAGGTAGCCAGAGCGGTGGCTATAATATATTTTATCAATTGAGTAGTTGACATTTGAGAGAGAGTGTTGAACTACCATATTAATGATAAAATGTGGGTAATCCACATTTAAAAAATATTATATTACCTAATTAATATAAAAGTAGACTCTCCATCTTCAATAACTTGTCAATAAAAATTTAAAATGGAAAATTTAACATAATTCCCCATAATTTTGCTAATTATTTAATTAATTCACACTTAAAGCGTGTAAATATTAAACAAATTAACCAAAGATTTAGAAGAAACAAACCAATAGACTTATTCCGTTGACTAGGACTGGCCTGTTTGGGGTGGATAGGATTCCTAATGCAGTGGACCCAAGACATTATGATGAAGGAAAATTTTGAAATGAAACTAAGAACAAGTCTACTATAAGAATTTTTCTGCCTTGCTAACAAAATGATGAAGGAAAATTTTGAAATGAAACTAAGAACAAGTCTACTATAAGAATTTTTCTGCCTTGCCAACAAAATGATGAAGGAAAATCTTGTTGACTAGTGACTTATAATTGTACATCGCATCATATATTTTGTGTCCATCATAAAAACATATGCCATAAAAATTTTAGGGACAATTACATAGTTTACTACGTTTGCTTTCGTAGTTTTCAATCATAGTTTACTACGTTTGTTTTCGTTGTTTTCAATTTTACGTTCATTTACCTTTTCTTTTCATACATATTGAAGTTAACCTTTTTTTTTACTGTCAACCTATTAGTTTTTTTCACCATGCATCAATATAACAAATGTAGGAAGACAAAAGAATTATAGAGTTTGAAGAACTTAACATAATTTTATTCATAATACTTTAAACATTTATACTAAAGATTTTAACAACCAAAATCACGTGCATCCTAAAAATCTGATAACCAAATCATAATATCATAACAATAGCAATAAAATAAAATTTAAACATAAAATCCTAAAAAAAATCTTAACTATCATTTTTTAGAATTTGATTTATTCTTATTTGATTGTACCACTTAACTCAATTTCTCAAGACTTTCCGTCGGGTCAAATGTTACAAATATTTTTTTTTAGCATATGATTTTTATGGTCATCCAAAGTCCATGGTTATGTGGAAATAGGCATGGCATATTTTTATTTTGTCATAAGCATTGGCATGATATATATATATATATATCCATATATATATTGTTCTAGGCATAGGCATAATTTTTTTTTTTTATCATAGACATAGGAATATATTTGATAGATTTGGAATAAATCTCCCTCCTATTATTCATTCATAACTGGTTTGGCTTCATCTTCATCTTAATTTTGAGACGTGCTAGTCTTCATCAGATTTTATTTGAAATCTGAAAAGAAATGCAATGAAATAAAAAGAAATTCAAGATTTGAATTTAAAAAATAAATTAAATAATTTTTATTTGATAAGTTAGTATCAGATTTTGTGGATTTTGTTTATTTATTTACCTTTTTTTTTTGTTACAATTCATGTATAAAAGGTCATTTCATATAGCTCCGCTAAAAAAAATAACAGTAGTATCATAGCTTAAATGATCTTTAAAAGACCTGTGAAGTCTCTGCAGTCATATCCATAGCCATACTCATAACCATACATATATCCATAACCATAATTGTAATAACAATCATAACCATGATCACAAAAACATAACCAAACCCATGATAAATACAAATACAAAAAATAAAATGACTAGCATGTCTATAAACTACAATGAAAAACAAAAAGAAAAATGATCAAGTGATCGGTATATCTATAAACTGCAATGAAATGCAAAAATAACGAAGGATAATATGAAATGAAATTGAAAGGACCTAGAGCATGTCCTTAAACTGTTGAAATTTTATGTTGTAATGCTATGAGTTGTTTGATTTATGTGGTTTTTTTTAGAAATAAAAAATAGAAGATTTTGAATGTTTAAGGAGAGGTACTATCTCCATGAAGGAATCAAGTTTTAGAAGAGTTTCGAGTTTGTAACAAATAATGCAAAGAGCAATATTGAAATATGCCTCAATTACTATACAAAATCAAGCAAGATCAAATAAGAAGCTTTAAATTTAAAAAATAAATTAAATATTTTTTATTTGATAAGTTAATATCAGATTTTATGGATTTTGTTTTGATTTTTTTTTATTACAATTCATATATAAAAGACCATTTTCAAAGAAATAAAATTGAGCCATTCTATATAGCTCCACTAAAAAATCAACACAACTGAGACCAAATTTTACTTATCTAAGAACTGAGTTACAGTTGCATTTGTTGCTTTCACATAAAACTTTGGAGACCATACAAGAATACTTGGTTCATGATTGTACAAAATAAGATTGTCCAAATTGGTTGACCGAAAGAATTACTGAGGTACCATTGATTGGAGTGTTCTTATTTTTTTCTAGTACTTTTGAAACCAAATTTCAAGATGTCTATAGCTAGAGTTTCCAGGGCCAAAAAATTATTGGTGTTGCTAAGATTTTTTTTCATTTAATATTATTATTAATTATGTTGTTGTAATTTATCTTTGCTTTTAGGTGTAAAAGGAGTGTCTATCCTTATTTCAATCAATCAAGTGTGGTATTAGATTGTACTATTTTTTTGACTAAGGGAAGCTAGCCTCTCATGTGAAACAAAGGCTGCTAAAAATGTAATGAATTAAAAAAAAAAAGAAAAATTACATGTAAGGAAACTAAAGAAAATATCAGATGAGTAGTGAAGAAGATGATGTATTCATTCAACCGAATTAGTTACAACTATTTTAACTATACAAAGAGATTGATGAATTTAGAAGAAGTTTGTTGCAATAAAAGCTTCTTAACCTTCTATTGATACTTTCTACTAGCTAATATTCACGCTATTCTAGAATTTGAAGCTAACCAACTAAACACTGCGTGTTGATGTAAATGCCCTTTACCAAAATGATGTGCAACATGTTGGAAGCTTTTAGTTGAAATGGTGTGTATTGCTTTGTGTAAAACACTGTGTTTCTTCACATACCTTAATGGTTTTACATGCACCTCATCCCCCTCAAGTTGGAGGTTGTTGTAGATGCAACAATCCGAACATAAAACAAAATCGATTAAATTTAGTTATTGGCAATGACTTAATGAAGAAATCAATAAGTTAGTTTTGAGATAAGATATGTTGAGGAAGCACAAAGCCTCCTTTGAATTTTTCGCGAATGAGATGAAAATTAATGTTTAAGTGCTTTGTTCGTATGTGAAAAACTAGGTTTGTTGTGACGTGAATAGCAGCTTGATAGTTGCAGCACAGAAATTAGGAGCAAAAGATGAACGCTAAGGTCATTGTGAGGCACCAGCCCGATCACCTCACTTGGCTAGCCAAAGAATGCTGAAATATTAGGTTAAATCTCACTAAAAGTGCCAAGAACACTCTGCCATCATAGGTTACGCTCTGTTCAAGTAAAAAGGGTTTTGAGAAAGAGTCGGCACTTAAGCTTATTTTTTTTTTAAAAAAAGAAAATTTTAATAAAAAAAATTCTAAATTGACTCAAACATTATCCCAAGGATAAAAATCACTAGTCTCGAACCAAAAGATGTATTAGAGGGCTAATTTTAAGCTTATTTTAAGTAAAAAAAAGTTTGACCTTAAACCAAATAAGAACATGAATGACATTGATACTGTTAAAATCAAACCAATAATAATTTTCTATTTTTATTTATGGTTATTATAATTTTTATTTAATTGATTAATGGTTTTAATTAACTTACTAAAAAAAATAAGAGGATATTAATTTGTATACTATTTTAATATTCACTATTTTTGTAAACTCCTATAACTATATAAAGAGAGTTCAATGTAAGAATACATAAGAGAAGTATGAAAATCATCTTATCTTCTTCACAATAAATCTTCTCTCAGTTTCTAAATAATCTTTCGTAGTTTTATTTTGTGAGTTCATTAGCATCTTTGTCAATCATATTTCAACAATTTGTTATTAGAGCCATAAGTCTTTGGGTATTATTTATTGTCAAGATAAATGATCTTCAAATAGTTGGTGGAATTAAGAAGCTCAATAACCAAAATTACAATACTTGGTCTACATGTATTATGCCTTACATTTAAGGCTAGGATCTCCGGGAAGTCATCAACAGTAGTGAAGTTATCCAACCAGAGACTGAAGATGCAAGTGGAACGCTACAAAAATGCAAGATAAAAGCAGGCAAAGTAATGTTTGCTTTGAAGACAACGATTGAAGAAAATGTGTTGGAACATATTTGAGATGCCAAAACTCCAAAAAAAGCTTGTGATACATTTTCCAAGCTCTTCTCAAGAAAAATGACCCAAGACTTCAGCCACTAAAAAGTGAATTATTGTTAGTAGCACAACATGAAATGATGGTTGCTCAATATTTACCTAAAGTGAAGTTGTCGTGTCGAGAAACTTTTGAATTAGATCCATAAGCTCCGATTGGTGAAACTAGGATGAAGAGAATAATCATCCATAATTTGAGGCCCGTGTATAGATGCTTTATTGTTGCAGCGTAGGGATGGCAAAATCAACCATCACTTATTAAGTTTGAGAATTTGCTTACTAGTCAAGAGGCTCTAGCTAAGTAAATAGGAGGAATTTTGTCAAAAGTATAGAGGAAGCACTTTATGCTAACAAAGGTAGGCAAATTTCTAAGCAGTACACTAGTAGTGGATCTAAAAGATACGATGACAAGGTAAAAAGTCATCAAGATAAAGATAATACACATGTAGGGGGAGTATCAAAGAATCATAGCAATGGCCAGAAGCTTGAAGGGAAGTTTTTATAATTGTGGAAAGAAGGGCCATATGGCTGTAGACCCTTAATTTTGGACCAAATTCAGTGCGGCCCTAATTAAAAGAAGGTTATGTTAAGTCTAAATGTTTAAAATAGTCTGGAACAATTTTGCAAACTTAAAATAGTTTGGTACGTTATTAAAATCTCAACACATAATAATATTATAATAAATAAGAAAAAAGAAAAAAAATAATATTCATTTTATTTTTATTTTATAATATAATAATAAAAGTATAATAAAAAGAAAATATAATATAATATAATAATATAAAAAATAATAATTTGATCGAGACTCGCGAATGACGAATCGACATGGCCAATTTGCCACAAGGCTTGTCTATGGCAAATTTGGCAATGCCAATTCACCACCAACCATTAATTAGACCCGTGCTTGTTAATTTTCTAAATCAATTTGGTTTCAGATTAGTATTAGGATTTGGCTTATTTGCATATAAATAAAAAAGTCTAAGACAAAATTAAAGGACCGGTAACTTTTTATTAAGCAATTAAGAGAATTTGTTTTAGCAACATAGAACAAGAAAAACACAAAGAGGTAGTATTAAGCAACAGAAATCAAAAGACGATTGAAAATATATAGCAACTAAGGAGGCAAGAACCATTTGTCTTAAGTTTGATTAGGTAGTAGCATATATTGGATTCAACATTTTGATATTGGAGGAGCCAATGAACGTAGGTTTTGTTCTTTTTAAACCCTATTTATTTTAATGTCCAACACTTTAAATTAATAGAACCCTAGTTATATATTTATAAAAACCAAAAACTAATCTGTTAGTTTCATCCAGTAGCTTATTTTATGCATATTTGTTTCAATTTCATAATAACCTAAGATTTGATCTCCAATATCTAATATAATCATCCAAAACTCTAATTTTCTAAACCCTAATTCTCACAAACCCTAAACCCTAATTTATCTAAAATCTAAAACCCTAATCTATAAAACCAATTTCCAAAACCCTAAATCGGCAAAGCTAGTTTCTTATTTAAAAATCCTAAATCCCTTTTCGAAATATCCAGAGACTAATTTTCAAATTAAAACCCTAGCGCACTATATTTTCTTAATGAAGTAATATTAAGATGTGTTTGTTTATTTTCTTTTTAATTATTCAATTATTTTCATATATATTGTATTATTTTTTTTCCTTACTTTATTCTTTTTCTTAGATTTATATATTTTTAAATAGACTTGTAAAAGACATGCTTTCACTCATGGGTGCCTTATTTGTTTTATTTATTTATTTTTTGTAAGTTTAATTTTTTAAAGACTTTGAGATAATTGTAATGGACATATTTTTACCAATTAGTGGGTGTCCTATTTTTATTTACTTGTACTTTGGATATTGGATATTATTGTAAGGACATGTTTATGTTTTGTACTGGTTCCCATTTTTATTGATTTGAAATTTCTTGATTTTAATAAATATTTCTTGATTTTGCATGTATTATAGATGATATTTTAATAAGTTAAGAATTTAATAATATTAAGACCTGAAAAGGAGGCTGATTCTAATAAAACGGGCACTATGGGGGTGCTGGGCCATTTTTCACCTTCCTCATGCATACCCAACTTTCTGAATCCGTTAGGGGTTGAGGATTACTTACAAATCGAGTCATCCACCCCTTTCTTTTTTCTAATATGTCTGGGTGGCGACTCCATTTTCTGCGGATTTAGACTCGTATTCTCTAAAGCCCTGAGTCTAACAGTGTCGAAGTCGCAAGAACCATTCCACATTGGAGTGGGGGCAAAAATCTCCACTTACAGTGGTGACTCTACTGGGGATGAGAGAAGTTGATTCTATTGGTCTTTATATTATTTTATTTTTTCTTGTTATTATATTATCCATTGCATTATTTAGATTGCATTGTGTGCGTGAGTTAGGACACCCATGTAACCCGTGTTGTGTTATGTAAGGGAAACCATACTTTTACTCAAGGTTTGGAGATCGAGCATGGCATAACCACTCATAGCCTTGTACCTTTTGTTATATACTTGCTATGAGAACCTAAGCTTTTCAATCCAAAGACTAAAGCTCATGTAATTGGCCAGTAAATTTCCTTAGGTTCTTTTACTCCAAGTGCTTGTTGTTTGACTATGATTAATTTATCTTGTTTGAATTATGGCCTATTTGGTTCGTCTTTTCCTAATATGAACTAACTATATTATAAGCCAAAATTAATTTTATTCTTTTAAGCACCAAAAGACCAAAATTATGTTCAAAACTTTTTAAGATGATCTTTGAAAAAAAATCTTTTAAAGATTGGTCAAAATTTCTTCTACATCATGGCTCAAATACAATGCCCAAAATCTATTTTTTCTAAAATTAAAACCTTTTTTTTAGGCTAACAACTAGTTAAGTCAATTATGGGATACTAAAAATTAAGTGTGGGCCTAATTTATGCTAAGACTTATTAATCATAGGCTTGATTGTGGTATGAACCATTAGTTGCTTTTCTAAATGAAAAATCTATTTATGATAAACCTTTTAATATAGTTTTGATTCAATATAGCAAAAAATCTATCATTTTATTGGCCCAATGGATTAAGACTTAATTAATGAAAATTATCATGGACTAACTTCTAAGTTTAAAAATATAACTATTGGTTAAATTGTTCGAGTAAATTTTTCGAAAATAAGATATCCTATATTGGTATTTTGTTGAACATATACCTAGAAAAAGAGACTCGCCATTTGTGTGTGAAAGATATAAGGTTGAAAGGAATGTCGTAATTATCTTTCTTTATTTGTTACTTGTACATCCATGCATATATACATTGCATTACGTGGCATTGATCCTTTCTGGCTCACTGACCTAGAGTACAGCAGTTCAAGAGCAATACAATGACACCACCTACAACAGTGATTTTGATTCAAGTGTTATTAGAAGGATGGATGCAAACCAGCTGAGGGATATAGTCGATGAAGTTGTCAAAGCTAGGATGGTCGAGCTACGAGATCAATTGGCTAAAATTATGAAGATCAAGTTGATTAAAATTCTAGAGATCATCAATAATGCTAATGAGGCATCTCCCATTGACATAAAAAAGAAGGAAAAGGCAACATTAACAAGGAATAGGTCCACTGATAGAGATCAAATGGAAAATGTGGGCTCAATCCCTATTCTACAAGATCAGTTGAACCATGTGCTATCTAAGTGGAACAATAAAGGTGGCTACCACCCCAGTGGGCAAATTCAAAGGGAAAGAAGAGGTGTTGGCAAAAATGCAACAACTGAACTATCAAAGAAGCGTAAATTTTCAAAATTGGGAAAAGCTTTTTCAAAGATGTTAGAAAATCTAATGAAGATGTATTTGCTACAACCATTGGCACCTCGACCTCTACACAAGCCTCTACCATCAAATTTTAATGCCAAGGTCTTCTGCCAATTTCATCAAGTGCAAGGGCATGAAACAGATTAATGTATTCGATTAAGGCATGAGATCCAAGATTTGATTGACAGTGGAAAGCTTCCTGAGCATGATAAACCGACCACCAAGAATAAACCTCTGCCTAAATTTGGAAGGGCACCACCGCTTGCAACCTTCATGATAGAGGGAGGATTGGAGAAGAGTTTTATTTTGTCATTTTGTCATGATATGGATAGGGAAACTGCTAAAGAGGAGGTGCTACTAAGCAAGCTTGGACTAACTATGGATGGTGAATCAATGATCCTTGATGATAGAAAAATCTTTGCCCTTGATATGCCTAAATAAATGAAGAATCTTTGAATTCAACTCAATAAAACTTCCCTTGGCTTGTTTAGTTTTTTGTTTCATTTGTTTTCTTTGGTATTTTCTTGAACAATTATGTTTTTCAAATTAGGATTGTTTGAATAAATTACTTTTATCAAATTTTTATTTATGTTGGTCTTTGTTCATTTTAGTGCTCAACCAATGATGAGTCTAGCTTGATATATATAAATTAGTGTATCTATGCATCATGGCTCGAATGACTTTACTAGGTGAGAGAATTGTTCTATAGCATTGAGCTGTGTATGCTTACTTAGAGGGGCTCCTATATAATTATGAGTGTCTAGATCATAGTCAATCTTAGAACATGCTTTGATGAACTTTCGAGGTGAAATTGAACTCCGCTTATTTAAGGGAGAGATAATTTAGGCATTGTTTGGTTGGCCAACAACTACTATCCACCCTATTAATATCAATCCCTAGTTTGTTCTTTTAAGCCTTCATAAAATTTTAGCTTACTTTTCATTTGCTTGCAAACCCAATGACCTACCCTGAGCTATTGTTACACTTTTGACAAGTCTTATGATCACTAAGGAACAAAAGGGAAAGAATATCAAAAGAAGGATATATTGTCAAGTTAATAATGATAGTTGAAGGACACCTGAATTAGACCTAATATCACAGACTTATTGAGATAAAGTCAAGACTGAAGCATATTTATGCCACTCCACTCGCCCATTATTAGAAACATAAGTTGGTATAAACAAGACAACTCTTATAGAGGGAGAACCTAAAAAAAAGAAAAAAGAGAAAAAAAGAAAAAAAGAAAAAAAAAGAAAAAAAGAAAAAGAAGCAACAAAAGAAACAAAAGGAAAAAAAAATAAAACCCAAAAAGGTGATCTTGAAAGCCAACCGAGTTCTCTTTTACCTAAGGCAGCACAAGAAAAGCCAACTAGAGATTCAACCAAAATCAGAGAGATAGGAGAAAAGCCATCTAGTTATTAAAAGTCCTACACTTGACAACCCTACAGAGGAAAAAGACAAAATGCTAAAATGCTAAAAAAAATAAAGAAAAGAAAAAGGAAAAGAAAAAGGGGAAAGAAGAAAAGGAAAGGAATATGGGTATCAAACTTTTTGCAAAGGCAAAGACTGTTCCAATCGAGATCCAAATTAATGCTAAGAAGATGAAAGAACGTTCAAAGCTCTATCTTTTCATGCTTCCAACTGTCTAAAGTTCCAACTAGAAGTTTGTAGTATGAAGGTTTGTCCATAGTATCCCATTGGCTCCAATTTACAAATGACCTTCATTTAACTCGTGTCCCTTATAGATTCCATTTTAAGTCTATTAAAGATCTGTTAATCTCTCTTGGTAGGTAGAGTCTATTAGTGGAGATATTTTGAATAAGCATGCATATGAGATAGATAATATTTAAACTCAATGAGATCTTTGGCCAAATAATGTATATGTGCTTATCTAAAGTGTAACAGTTCTTGCTCAAATAGAAATGATTCCGAAGTTTAGTACGGTAAGTAGGGTTATGATGTAATGGATGTGTTAATTTAGAAAAGTCGAGTCCTGAGGTAGATTGATACTAATTTGGCAAATCCAACATTTGATTTCAAAATTAAAAATTCAAGATTTAAAAAAAATTATTTAAAAAGAATATTTTTATCATACAAAGCCTTTAAGTTAAGGGAAGTAAACAACATTGGCAAACCTCAAAGGACATAATGGACAAAAGAGGGCTAATGAAAGGATCACTTGTAAGGTCATGTCATGGAGAATTTACCACCCAAATGGATGTCTCTCGTGTCTCTACCCTTCTAGGGCCTCAACTACTCATGATTTCATCTTAAAAGATAAAAGCCATAGCTGTAAGTCTTCTAATGTTCTAACACAATATCTGAAAGAGCATCTGGAATGAATCAATGGGAGCACTTCAGCTGATCGCCTCAGTCTGTGAGTCAATAGAACTACTGTAAGTATTATTCATGCATATCACGCATACATGAGCATATCATATTTCATTTTGTTGCCTTATATTGTCCATCCTTTGTCAAAATGAACAACAAATACTCTATAAAGCAAACATGAAGTAAATATGGAATCATAGGGTATGGAAGGCCCATTGCTTGAGGAAGATCCAGTTACTTTATAAAAATAGAGACGCATGCTTGTCAAAGCATCCAGCAAAAATGCCAACATCAATATGAGCCTGCAAGGGAACAAAATCATTGGTTTAAGCCTGCACAGGGAGCTGAAGCCAATATAGGACAAATGTCCATGGATGAAGATCCATTTTGAAGGGTGAAGATCTAATTTCCAAAGGATGAAGATTCATTTTGAAGGGTAAAGATCCAATTTCCAAAGGATGACGATTCATTTTGAAGGGTGAAGACCCAATTTTTAAAGGATGAAGATCTATTTTGAAGGGTAAATACCCGATGTCCAAGGATGAGGATCCATTTTAAAGGGTGAAGACCAGATGTCCAAGGATAAAGATCTATTTTGAAGGGCGAAGACCCATAATCCATTGAAGAATGAAATAATTAGCTAGAAGACAATAAGAACTCTTAATTGACAGAAGGTCGGTCAACTAGAAGAGCTGAAACCAATTAACTAGAAGACAACTAGAACTTTCAACTAACAAAAGGTCAGTTAGCTAGAAGAGCTGAAATCAATTGACTAGAAGAAATCTAAAACTCTCAAATGACAAAGGGATAATCAAGCTAGAAGAGCTCAAATCCAATCTCGGGTCCAGAACCTAAACTAACCTTGGGTCCAAAATCCAACCAATCTAGTTTCGGGTCCAGAACCCAACCAATCTTCGGTTTAAAATCCAACCAATCCAATCTCGAGTCCAGAACCTAACCAACCTTAGCTCCAGAACATAACAAATCCAGTTTTGAGTCCATAACCCAACCAATCTAGTTTTAGATCTAGAACCCAACCAATTTAGTATTATGCTAAGTACCCAAATCAAATCCAATCTCGGGTCTATGTATCCAAATTAAATCCAGTCTAGGGTCTAAGTACCCAGTCCCAGGTCCAAGTACCCAGTCCCGGGTCCAAGTACCCAAATTAAATTCAGTATCGGGTCTAAGTACCCAAATCAAATTCAGTCTCGAATTCAAGTACCCAGTCTAGGGTCTAGAACCCAATGAAATTTAGGGTCGAGAACCTAAATCCAGTCTCGAGTTGAGAATCCAATTTGCCACCGACCACTAATTTGACCTGTGCTTGTTTTGCTTATTTGCCTATAAATAAAAAAGTCTAAGACAGAATTAAAGGACCGACAATTTTTGATTAAGCAATTAAGAGAATTTGTTTTAGCAACACAAAATAAGAAAAACGCAAAGAGGCAGTATTAAGCAATAAAAATCAAAAGACGGTTGAAAATATACAGCAACCAAGGGTGCAAGAACCATTTGTCTCAAGTTTGCTTTGATTCATCCAAGATCAAGGTTGATCAAGTAGTAGCATATATTGGATTCAACATTTTGATATTGGAGGAACTAACGAATGCATGTTTTGTTCTTTTTAAACCCTATTTATTTTAATGTCCAGTAGTTTAAATTATTAGAACCCTAGTTATATATTTATAAAAACCAAAACCTAACCTGTTAGTTTTATCCAATAGCTTATTTTATGTATATTTGTTTCAATTTCATAATAACCTAAGATTTGATTTCCAATATCTAATATAATCATCAAAAACCCTAAGTTTCTAAACCTTAAATCTCACAAACCCTAAACCCTAATTTATCTAAAATCTAAAACCCTAATCTATAAAACCAATTTCCAAAACCCTAAATCTATAAAGCTAGTTTCTTAATTAAAAACCCTAAATCCCTTTTCGAAATATCAAGAAACTAATTTTCAAATTAAACACTAATTTCTATAAATATAAAACCCTAGTGCATTATATTTCCTTAATGAGATAATATTAAGATGTGTTTGTTTATTTTCTTTTTAATTATTCAATTATTTTCATATATGTTGTATTATTTTTTCCTTACTTTATTCTTTTCCTTAGATTTATATATTTTTTAAATAGACTTGTAAAAGGCATGTTTTCACTCATAAGTGCCTTATTTGTTTAATTTATTTATTTTTTGTAAGTTTAATTTATTTACAAACTTTGGGATAATTGTAAGGGTCATGTTTCCACCAATTAGTGGGTGTCCTATTTTTATTTACTTGTACTTTGGATATTGGACGTTATTGTAAGGGCATATTTTCATTTTGTATGGGTGCCCATTTTTATTGGTTTGGACTTTCTTGGTTTTAATAAATATTTATTTATTTTGCATGTATTATGGATGATATTTTAATAAGTTAAGAATTTAATAATATTAAGACTTGAAAAGGAGGTCAGTTCTAATGAACCGGGCGCTATGGGGTGCTAGGCCATTTCTCACCTTCTTCATGCGTACCCAAATTTTTGAATCCATTAGGGGTTGGAGATTCCTTACGAATTGAGTCATCCACACCTTTTTTTCCCGGCTCGTCCGGGCAGCAACTCCATTTCTATGGGTTTAAGCCCATGTTCTCTAAGGCCCTGAGCCTAACAGTGTCAAAGTCGTAAGAACTATTTCACATGGGAGTAAGGGCAAAAGTCCCTGCTCACAATGGTAAAAGCTTGTAGATTAAGAAAAGGACTAGTGAAGAGTAATGTTGCTACTTCTAGAAGTTAAGAGGAATGGGATGTTGAGGCTTTCTTTGCTACGAAAAAGGAGGAGTAAGCTCTTACAACCACAACATCCGATCAAATTGGTTATGAGAAAGATTGGATCATTATTTTAGGTTGCTCAAATCATATAACAGGTGATAAAGAAAAGCTATAAAATTTGTTAGAGCACAAAGGAAGTCATGTGGTGGTGACAGCAAACAACTCAAAATTACCGATAACTCACATTGGTAATATAATAGTCTCTCCCCCTTATCATGCTACCGAGGTTTAACTTTAAAATGTCTATCATGTTCTGGGTATGAAGAAGAATCTTCTCTCAATAGCACAACTGAAATCTTCAGGTAATTTTATCTTGTTTGCTCTGCAAGATGTGAAAGTATATCTAAATCTTCAAATTAAAAAAGAACCATTGATGAAAGGATGGGATTAGAATCAGTCTATGCAATGTCTACAGAAACTACATACATAGACAAGACAAGGAAGAATGAGACAAAAAACTTATTACATATGTCACTAAGTCATGCTAGCTATTCCAAATTAGATGTAATGATGAAAAATTTGATGTTAAAGGGACTTCCCTAATTTGATGTGAGAGCTGATACAATTTGTGCAGGATGTCGATATGGGAAAATGCATCGGTTGCCATATGAAGAATCCAAATTTAAAGCAAAAGAACCATTAGAGTTAGTTCACTTTGATGTATTTGGATATATGAATCAAGCTTCTATAGGTGGAATGAAGTATATAGTGACTTTTATTGATGCTTTTTCTAGATACATGTAGGTTTATTTTCAAAAGAAAAAAATCTGAAACATTTTTCAAAATTCAAAGAGTTTCAAAAGGTGGGAGAAACATAAGTTGGTAAGAAAGTTTATTTTTTACTCACTGAAAATGGGGGAGAGAATATCTCAAATGAGTTTACTAGTTTTCTACAAGCACCGAATACGTCATCTGTTCACATATGCCAAAACTTTGCAACAAAATAGAGTAGCAGATAAAAAGAATAGACATCTTGCAGAAATATATTGAAGCATGCTTCATGTTAAGAATGTACTAGGAAGATTTTGGGTAAAAGCAATAAGGACGATTGCCTATGTAACCAATAGGCTTCCCCAACAAAGGTTATATTTTTCTTTCACCATTTGGGAAATTATGGAACATAAAATCTAATGTTACCCATTTTTGAGTCTTTGGATGTGTTTGTTATGTATTTGTACCTGATAATTTACATAGCAAGATAGACACGAAAGATGTTAGATGTATCTTTGTAGGGTATGATAGTCAAAGAAAAGGGTGGAGATGTTGTGATCCTACAAATGGCAAGTGCTACACATCACCAAATGTGGTGTTTGATGAAGTATCCTTATGGTGGTCTCTAGAAAATGAGATATTACCAGATTTTGATTTTTTTAAAGATAAGATACAATATGCTAAGATCCAGTTGGGTATAGGTGAAGTTGAAGATGTCAACAATGATAGTGATCGCAAAAAAGGCACAATTCAAAGTCCTTGGAGAACTGGTGTGTCACACCCCATTTTCAGAGGTGCAACAGTCTTAGGATTCGGGTTGATTTAATACCTCAGAACCTTATAGAACCTAGTTTCGGAATAGAATAAAACATAATTAAACAGTAAAATTTTGCAAAAAAAAATTATTTTTTCCATTTTTTTATTATATGTATTTTCATCTATTAATACATATCTGTTTTCCCTTATATTTCACATAAAATGAACTTTACTATTTGTCTTCCTTTTACTACTCTTAGACATCAAAGTGCCACCATCACTAGAGTTGCTTTGCCTGCAAAATAGTACTAAAAACAATAATGAGCGAGGGGTGAACCGCAACTTAGTAAGTGTTTAGGCTTATTACGTTTGCTTGAATTTTTACTTTAAGTTATTAGTAGCTTATTACAGTTTAAGATAACTTCTTGTATCTTTGGAGTTGATAGTACGAATATTTATTTAAAATTCTTGGCATAGTTAAGAATTCTTTCATTATGATACTATTGCAGAATACTTATACTCTTAGAGTACTTAAATAAACTTTCAGAATTATATAATCAAAGTGCATCAATATCCTTTCAGAATTATATTCTCAGAGTACTTAAATAACCTTTCAAAATTATATTCTCAGAATACTTAATTAACCTATTAGAATTAACTTAAAAGACTTTACTTAAACTATTCTTTAATTGATTTATTACTTAATATTTAATTATTACAGTAAATAATTTTCTATTTAACTTTCGGACTCTAAGATTCATATTCTCTTATAATTTCTTTTTATAATTACCTATTCTAAGACAAATACAAATCAGATTATCATTTCTTTCCTACGTATTTTCTTCAAATGCAGATGCAACAATTCAGAAATATTTTAGGTAATTTAGATATAGAAGTTGAGATAATTAAAGATTAAACTTAGTTAATTTTAAAAATAGTATAAATCATAACAAAACAAAAACAACATTAATTTTATTAAAGCATAACATGGAATTCATTTGCAGAAAGGGAATCATATGACAGATCAGAATAGATAAGTCAAAGATCATAGGTCAGAGACCACAATATTTTAGGTAATTAAGGCAGTAACTTCTCCCTTATGCTCTTTTCAAAATACTAGAGTTTACTACCTAGTAGTTTAACCCCTACTAGGGTTAGGCTATGCCAATATGAATATTAAAAAATCAAGCTAGGTTATTGGGTTAATCCCTGAAGACATTTTCACACTCCCTTTTTCACTTGCTAACTAATCCTAATTACCTATCTGCTATTGCAATATATCTTAATCTTGTATAATCATATTACTTGATATTTATAACTACCTCCACCAATAAATACTTGTATCTCAACATACTACTTTTATCTAATTCCTTAGATAATATATTTAATTTATATAGGCCATTATTTCTTAATTATGCCACTAAAGTATATAAACCATCTTATATACATGATTTTCATTCTTAATTTAGTTAATTTACTTAAATCCTTATATAATCTTAACTATCTCTTTTGTTTTCCATACATACCCTCACTTGGTAAGTTATAACGAACTCTTATGAAATTATACTCTTTTTAGAACTTTAACTTAAAACTTTTAATTACATAAACATATATACATATATATATGCATATATATTTATATATATATATATATATTTCAAAATATATATTTATATCATAATCTTATAAATTTTAAATTTCTTTAATTCTCATTTTGAAATTCCTTTTAAATAATAATAACTCAATATTAAAATATATATATGCTTTATATAGAAAAATCACCAAATTATTCTCAAACCTTATTTTAAGAGTAGTAACTCTATTAATAATAATTTAGTCATTTTCGTAATTACTTTCTTTGGTAGAAATCAATAAAAATTATTAAACATTGATAGATATAAATCATTTATGAAGATTCACATTGATAAAACTTATAAATTATAAATTCTTTTATTCATATATAAGATTATCAATATTGTCATAGGGCTTGTAACAAAAATACAAAAAAAAAATTGAAAATAATTTTAAATTTACCATATTTATAAATTATTTAGTAAAATACAAAAATTTATAAAATATTTTCTAAAATACCTTATTTTATTTGTTTATAATGAGTTTATAATGAGTTTATAATAAATTTATCATGAGTTTATTATGATTTTATAAATTTTACGGAGTTTATAATAAAATGACTAAAATATCTCTAGTAAAAAAGTAAAAATTTTAAAAATTATAGTGGAGGCTGTCATTTTTCCATTGCCATATACTTATAGTAAAAAAATTATAGTTTAACTTTTAATTACCCATAATTAATCATGAAATCTTTGTTTAACCAAACCTATATTTTCTTTAGTAATGGAATATACTTGCATAGTAAAGATTAATTATTATAACCAATTCTTAACATTATCTTCTATAATTCTTGATTAAAAATTCATTAAAACTTCAGATTTATTCTTAATATATTTATAAATCCATATGTAAATTTTCATAATTTTCATCATTTGTTCGCTATATAAAATCAATTTATTTCTTAACCCTATAAATCTGCCAGATTACTATTTTCTTTAGCAGTCTCAATTCCCCAATTATTTCTTAGTATTAAATCTTTATTAAAAATTATACAAATTTAAATATAAGTCTTAGACACATATATGCTTATATTTAAAATTTCATATTTTTTTAAGTTCTTTTACTATATTTAAAATTAGGTTTTTCAAACCTACATATTCATTTTCCATAACTCTCTCTGGCAGTACATGTTTACCCACTTTGTTTACGTACCAAACCTCTATAAAAATTTATAAAATTTTAGCCACATAACTCAGATATATATAGGAAATTATAACTAAAATTTAAAAATGTTATACATTCATTTTGCTATATTTTAAAATTATATTTATTCAACCTTATAGATTCTGGTTTTTACAGTCTCTATTATGAAAAAATATATTTTCAATTTTATTTCCATAAATAAACCTCAATTAAAATTTATGAAAATTTAACCATATATCCTAGTCATATATATATAAGTGTGTATATAAAATTTTGAATTCTTTTGGGTTAGTTTACTGTGAGTTTTAAATAGGTTTCTCAACCTCTACAAATTCTAGATTATTCGGACAACTCTAGCATTTTTTCCTTCTATTTTTCTTTAATGGTAAATGAAGTGGAACAGAGAGTTTTGACTTTCATGGAGCAGTTTGACCAAAAACTGCTATAGTGACAGTTTAATAATTACTGTCAAAAGCAGTGTTGTAAACTGGGCATTTTAAGGGCCTAGCCCAATGAAAAATAGACCAGCGAGTCAAAGTCACAACTTTACAGTAAGGTCCATCCTTTTTTTTTTTTATCAAAATTCCATCATTTAGGCCTCCAAAAATACGTTTTATTGTTATGGTAGCTTAGGGCATATTTTTATTTTCTTATTTAGAACCTTGGATCTAGGCGTCGTTTGGGCATTTTGTCTGCCTCGTTAAATAATATCTTTCTATATTTGTAATTCTTTTATTTTCCCAATCTATTATATTTTGAAAACTTTTCATATTTGGAATTAGAGTTTTCTGTAACTCTAAAGTTTTATATTGTAATGTTTGAAGCAGTGTTAGGCAGTTTTGAGATTTTAATAACATTTCAGAAGAGAAATTTTCTCTCATTTTGTGTTTATTTCCTAGGCATTCACATACTAAACAAGAATAACACCCTTTTATCTTTGTTTATTTTACTTTCGCTACGTCAATTGGTATCAAAGCCTGATGTATTCTTAGACAATGATGGCACCGTGAAGACAACCATAACAACGTTTAGAGGAGGTGTATAAGTGTGAACACATAGCCCACCTTGAGTAGTGAATGGGAAAGATGATGGATGAACGAATGGAACAGATGATGGACTGGTTAACAGAATGAATGGTTCAACTCATGGGGTCAGAATAAGGCAAACCCTAACCAGTGGGGAAACCCTAGTGTAGATGGTTCCAATAGGGGTTTTGATATTGAAGGAGGAGCTTATTATGAAGAAGATCCACGCAGAGAATATAAAATTCTTGTTGAAGATAGGCGCTGGGAATCTGGAATGAGAATAGAAATACCAGAATTCCATGGCGGCCTAAAAATAGAAGAATTCTTAGACTGATTGGTTACAACAAAAGAGATCATGGAATTTAAAGGAGTGCCTAATAATAAACGTGTCTCTTTAGTTGCAACAAGGCTGCGAGATAGGGCAGTAGTCTGGTGGCAGTAGTCCATATTAACCAGGAATAGATAAGGTAAGGCTAAGATCGTTAGTTGGAAAAGATGAGGAAGCATTTGAGATCTGAGTTTTTACCTCACAACTTTTAGAGGTTAATGTACCAGAGGTTGCAAAATCTAAGGCAGGGAGCTAGGTCAATGGACGATTACACCACTGAATTCTAACAGTTGACAGCCAAAAATGATATACATGAGACAAAGGATTAGTTGGTGGTAAGATATATTGATGATCTTAGGGGTAGATTCAGGATACTGTCAATTTGTTTGATCCTGTCTCAATCTCTGCTGCTCATTAGAAAGCCTTATAGGTGGAGGCAATGACAGTGGTAGTGGCACTGGTAGCAGTAGTACAACCAACTGAGTAGGTGGGGTGATTAAAAAATGCACTGCCAACCAAAACCAGCACAACAGAACAATTGGTAGTGGTTTAAAGTGCTTCGGATGTGGTGAGATTGGGCATAGGCAGTCTAAATGGAAGAAAACAACAGGGAAAAAAGCACTCTTTGTGGAAGCAGATGACTATAAAGATGGAGGTGTAGACCTTGTAGGAGAGCCAGTGTTTGATGATGAAGAGGTGGTTGATGAAGAGGTGGTAGTAGGAAATACAGGCATTGGCTTAGTCATTAGGTGATCTTGTCTAACCCCTAAGGTTGTTGAAGAAGATTGGCTACAAAGTAATATTTTCTAGTCAACATGTACCATTCTTGGTACGTCTGTCACTTTGTCATTGATGTTGGTAGTTTTGAGAATATTATTACAGTAGAGGCAGTACAGAAATTGGGAATAAAGAATAAGAAGTATCCTTGACCTACAAACTGGCTTGGTTAAAGAATGGTGGTGAGGTAACTATTTCACAACGTGCTTTACTAACCTTTTCGATATGTTCTAAATATAAAGATAGTGGATGGTGTGATGTGGTTGATATGAATACATGTCATTTATTGTTAGGGAGACCTTGATAGTATGATATTAAGGTCATTCATGATGGTCGTGCTAATATGTATTCTTTTGTATTTAATAATGTAAAAATTGTATTACTGCCTAGTAAAGAGCCAAAACAAGTAAAACCAACTGGGAATAATACCAAGCCGTTGTCATTGGCTAGATTTATTGATGAGTTGCAGGGTAAAAAATGGTCTTTACTCTTATTGGGAAGGAGGTGGCCATATAGTTGAAAGTTACTAATAAGGCAACCCCTTTATTGGCAGAATTTGAAGATGTCTTTCCAAATGAGTTGCCTGATGCGTTACCCCCCTCCTATGTGACATTTTTGCCCCTACTCCCATGTGAAATGGTTCTTGTGACTTCGGCACTGTTAGTCTCAGGACCTTAGAGAACATAGGCTTAAACCCAGAGAAAATGGAGCTGCCACCCGGACAGGCTGAAAAAAAGAAAGGAGTGGATGACTCAATTCTTAAGAAATCCCCAACCCACTAATGAGTTTGGAAAGTTTGGCACGTGTGGGGAAGGCGAGAATGACCTAGCACCCCCACAACGTCCGATTCATTGGAACCGGTCTCCTTTTCAGGTCTTAATATTATAAATTTCTTAATTAATATGATATTATCCATACTACATACAATCATAAGAATAAATAATTATTTTATTAAAATTATAACAAGTTCAAATAAAATAAATAAATAAGCACCCATCCGTAGATGGAAATATGCCTTTACAATTGTCCAAAGTCCAAAAGAAAATGAATAAAATAGGATACCTACCAATTGATGAAAACGTATCTTTTATATAGATCCGAAACTTAAAAATAAATTGAATTACATGATACTTTAACAATTGAGGTACCCAATTATGGAAACATACCTCTTACAATTCTTAAAACCAAAATAAATCAATAAAAATAATCAATCATTCATCATAAATAAATAATTCATCAAAGATCAAACAAGAATAATTCATTCATCAAGGCATGTAATAAATCATGCATCTAAACTTACATAAAGCAATAAATATATAAATTTAGGCTTACATCTTGAATTAGGATTTCTTAAATAAAATTAGGATTTTGTAGGCTTAAATTTAAAAACTAAGATTTTAGGGTTTAGTTTTAGAAACTAGGGTTTTAATAAAAAAACTAACATTATTATTTTTTTTTATAAAAAGATTATGGCTGCTGTATAATTTAAATTAGGGTTTATGAAATAGATTTTATGAAATAATTACTAGCGTTTAAGGTTTACTGAATTAGGGTTTGGAATTTTAACATTGTTAGAATAAGGCTACTATATGCAATAAATAAAAAAGGAATTTGTATAATCACCACATTGTAATGATAATTTGACAAGTAAAAGTAATTATTGATTTAATAAACTAAACTTGGATTAACTTACCTACGTTTGGAGGATCCACCAAAATCGTTGGATGAAATTCTAGATGAGCTAACACCAAGACAACATCGCTTCTACTTACTGCCTTGATTATGGATCGTCTCTTCTTGCTTGTGAAAGAATTCCAGGAGCTTCAGTCTAAAGTCTCTGAAAAAATTACCAAAGTTCAAAAGTCTTCAGTCTCTCCTGAAATTCTCCAAAAGTTCATTTTTTTCATCTTTTAATGAGTTATTTATAGGAAATTAAAAACCTAATACTGGTCGTTTAAGAAAATAAAAACTATTCAAAAAATAAATTAAAAAATTGAGATAAATAAGGTTTTGGCAAAAATTGCCCCAGGGCGCGGGCTGAAGCGCTGGGCCCTGGGGCGAGCTGCGGGCCAATTGCGCTTGCACTGTTGCGAGGCTGCTGGGCCAATTGCGCATTACTGCAAGGATTGGCGCTGGGCAACTGCGAGAATTGGCGCTGGACTATGAGTGAGGCTGCTGGTGAGTGATGAACAGGGCTGCGTGATTCGCCGCAGGCCACGTTTGAGGCAAACTGGCTTGCCACACCCAATGTTGCGTGCCCTTGCCGATTCGTCCATCCGATTTTTTTTATTTTTATATATTTTTTGATTATTTTTAATTTTATTATTAAAAACAAATATTATATAAATATTTAAAATTTCTTTTTTCTTTTAATATATTAAATAATAAATATTATATTAAAATAATAAATATTATAAAAAATTTATTTTGGATTATTTTTAAAATATTAAACTAAAGTTGGTCAAAAAATAAGGGTCTACAACCATATTGACTTGGAACCTTGTGCAGCTTTGCCAAATAGACCTCACTATCAGATGAGCCCTAGTGAACATGAGGAGTTGCGGAGGCAAGTACAGGAATTAGTAGCTAAGGGACATGTGCGAGAAATCTTAAGCCCTTGTACAGTGCCAGCCCTATTGGTTCCTAAGAAGGATGGTTCCTGGCGTATGTGTATGGATAGTAGAGCCATCAACAAGATCACTGTAAGATATAGATTTCCCATCCCTCACTTGGATGATTTATTAGATTAGATCAGCAGTGCAAGAATCTTTTCCAAGCTAGATCTTAAAAGTGGGTGCCACCATATTCGGATACGGCCAGGAGATGAGTGGAAAACGGCATTCAAAACTTGAGACGGGTTGTATGAGTGGTTGGTAATGCCATTTGGCTTGTCATATGCACCAAGTACCTTTTATGTGGGTGATAAACTAGGCACTGAGGCCATTCATTGGCAAATTTGTTGTTGTGTACTTTAATGATATTTTGATTTACAATGCTAACCTTACAGAACACTTGCAACATTCGTGAGAAGTTCTATTTGTGCTTCGTAGGAAAAATTTTTATGCAGGAGTAACGAAGTGTATCTATTAGTGCCTAAAGTGTTGTTCTTGGGTTACGTGATTTCTGGAGAGGGGCTGCAGGTTAATGAGTCCAAAGTTGAGATTATTAGACAATGGCCTCGACCTAGTACAATTACTGAAGTTCGAAGTTTCCATGGGATTGTCTCTTTTTACAAATGCTTCATTCCATATTTCAATAGTATCATGGCCCCTATGACAGATTGTATTAAGGGTGGCAAGTTTGTATGGACAAAGGCAGCAGAGGAAGCCTTCCAGCTTATCAAGACACACTTGACCACCGCTCCTATCTTAGTGCTTTCTAATTTTTCACAAGCATTTGCATTGCACTGTGATACTTCTAAAATGGGCATTGGGGCTGTTTTGAGTAAAAATGGAAGACCTATAGCATACTTCAGTGAGAAGCTCCCAAGCTCCAAGTGTAACTACAGCACCTATAATGTAGAATTTTATGCAGTAGTTCAAGCAGTAAAGCATTGGAGGCACTACTTGTACAATAGAGAGTTTATATTATACACAAACCATGAGGCTTTGAAGCACTTGCATGGACAAGATAAGGTGTCTTCATAACATGCTCCATGGATGGCCTACCTCGGATGATTTACTTTTGTGGTAAAACACAAGTTAGGAGTTACAAATGGAGATACTGATGCTTTGAGCCACAGGAGTAATTTCAATGCTAGTTGAGGTACCTGGCTTGGACTCTTTTTGTGACTTATTTGTTACTGGTCCATTCTTTTTTACTATTCTGGAAAAGGTTCAAGCAGGTGAAAGAACAAAATGATGGGTTCTTATTCAAAGGGAACCAATTATGTATTCCAGATTGCAGCTTGTGCCTCAAGATCATTCAGGAGTTACATGGCAAAGGGAATGTCGGTCGTGGAAGAACCTTGCAACTGGTTCAAGCTTCCTATTTTTGGCCTACAATGTGAAAAGACGTGGACAAGTATATGCAAAGATGTTGGATTTGTCGAGTTTCTAAGGGTACATCCACTAATGCTGGCCTATACATACCCCTGCCAATACCTACTCAGCCTTAGGTGGACATCAGCATGGACTTTGTATTGGGCTTGCCCCGCATACAGCGTGGTAATGACTCCATCTTTGTTGTTGTTGATCATTTTTCTAAGATGGTTCATTTTATTCCATGCAAAAGAAAGACAGATGCTGTCAATGTGGTCCAGTTGTATTTTCGTGAAGTGTATCATCTTCATGGCCTGCCTACATCCATTATATCCGATAGAGATACTCGCTTCATAAGTCACTTATGGCATAATTTATGAAAAGTGGTTAGTACACAACTGAATTTTATCAGTGTTTATCACCCATAGACTGATGGTCAAACTTAAGTAATGAATAAATCCTTGGGCAATCTACTTCGTAGTTTGGTTGGTGATAATGTGAAGAGTTGGGACCAGAATTTATGCCATGTTGAGTTTGCTCATAATCATGTTGTCAATAAAAGTTTAGGTTTCAGCTCTTTTCAGGTTATGTATTTGGCTGTGCCTAGGGGTCCCTTAGATCTTATCCCTCTACCTGACAAGACCAAAGTTCATGGAAAGCAGCAGATTTTATGGCTAATCTACAGGATGTTCATAAGGCAGTGCACGCCAACTTACTGTAAGCCAACGCTAAGTATAAGCAAGCTGCAGACCATAAGTGCCGCCATGTTGAATTTGAGATGGGTGATTTTGTATGGGTTATCCTCACTAAAGAGCTCTTCTCAATTGGAAAATATAATAAGTTTTCTGCTAAGAAGATTAGTCCTATAGAAATCAATGAAAAGATTAATCCTAATGCCTACCACCTTAAATTGCCTAGCCATATCCGTACTATTGATGTATTTAATGTGATGCATTTGATTCCTTTTCAAGTGGACTCTTCTGATGATGATGATGATAATGCTGATAATTCGAGGGTGAATTTTCTCTATCCTGGGGGGGGGGGGGGAATGATGTGGAACAGAGAGTTTTGACTTTCATGGTGCAGTTTGACAAAAAATTGTCATAGTGACAGTTTGGTAACTACTGCCAAAAGCTGATGTTGCAAACTGGGCGTTGTAAGGACCTAGCCCAATAGGAAATGGACGAGAGAGTCAAAGTCACAGCTTTGCAGTAAAGTCCATCATTTTTCGCCCAAATTTCATTGTTTAGGCCCTCGAAAAACGTATTTTACTGTTATGGTAGCTTAGGGCATATTTTTATTTTCTTATTTAGAACCCTTGGATCGAGGCGCCGTTTAGGCATTTTATCTACCTCATTAAATAATATCTTTCTATACTTGTAATTCTTTTATTTTGGCAATTTGTTATATTTTGAAAACTTTCTTTATTTGGAATTAGGGTTTTCCGTAACCTTAAAGCTTTATATTGTAATGTTTGAAGAAGTGTAAGGTAGTTTTGAGATTTTAATAACATTTCAGAAGAGAAATTTTTTCTCATTTTGTGTTTATTTTCTAGGCATCCACAGAATAAAAAGGAATAACACCCTTTTGTCCTTGCTTATTTTACTTCCCCTACGTCAGTAATCTTAAAAAATTTTGCAATTTCATATACCAGCTATTAACACATAGATAAACTATTGATTAAAATTTCATACTCATTGACCTTCTCTAGATTAATCTAAAAATTTGGATAAAATCACTTCACATAACATAAACAGAATTTCCAGCATGCATCATGTCTATACTTCATAGTTTAGTTTTTATATCTTAAATTTTACTTTAACTTAAATCTAATTAAATATTAATCATAATTTACGAGTTAATTTTCCATTAAATTTTATCTTTCTAAAGCTTTTAAGAAAGGGTGTTTGAAACACTCACCTCTTGATGACTCCTCTTAGTACCACTTTTCTTCTTCTTCTTTTTTGGCGTTCAAAAGCTGTAAATTTAAGTGGGTTTTCCTCTCTAACTCACCAACTACTTCTCAAATTTAACTATTACTTTTACTCTTTTATAGGGTAGCAAAAGTTAGAATGATTTTCTTTCTATTTCTTCTCTCCCTCCACGTAACAATAAAAATTCCAGCTCTTGTACATGCATGCACTACCTTCTAGTTGGTCTTGAAGCACTCTTACTCTGCTTGTGGCACAATTGTCTGACTCTCAGATTAATAATCTACGAACCTACATGATTCACACAACTGCACTAAGCTTGAAAGCTTAGTAGTACATATAAACAACATATACATACATTGGTCAAATATCACACACTCATACACATATAATATACACAAATATACTCTTGGGATTCATATCCCATACTCATACACAATTACACTATTGGATCCAATACCACTATACAATTATCATGTACAGTTAACACCGTCTCATGGCCCAACTCTACTCGGAACCATCACAAATCTCAATCACATGACCTAGCACTGCTCAGGTTAAGACCTAGCTCTGCTCAAGTTCATCAACATATGCACCTGAAGGCGTAGCTCTGCTCAGGACTTCTCATGCATATCCAATCAGTCTCAACATAACTGGACAGGTAATTGTATAGGCTACACACGTATAACATCACATGCTCATTACTCTATGTTTTTCTCGTGATCACCACTGTCCGTGATCACTTACCATTTCTATTACACTCATGCATACATGAGCCACACTCATCATATGACTCAATTCACATACATACACTTCCACTTAATATAATCAACATAATATAAAAAGATACAGCCATGCAAGCCACAAATCATGCTCGTATAACATAAAATGAAGCTCTAAACCTTGGCATGCCAACACCACGGCCGTGGCATTCAATAGCCATGCCCGTGGGATGTGAAACAATACTGTCAAACACCTTTGAACACCCCCATGGAGGTGGCATACAAGAGCCATTCCCATGGCATTCATTTTACTTCTGTTTTGTTACCATTTTCACCCGAGACAATTCCACTTCAAATCCCACAGTCGTGGCACTGCATGGCCACACCCACGGCATCCCAGAATCACACTTTCACACCTTTTTCATCAATACAACATACATATCACTTAAGGAAAAACCTAGGATACATACATATCACCTTTTTCATCAATATGTACAAACCAAAGAGATTATATATACAAACCTAGGATATCCTAAGCTTACTTTTCTCCGCTTGATCCCTCTTGGCCTAAACACAACATCATCATCAACAATCATCATTATAATTCATTCATACAATCATCCATATACCAATTCACTCATTTCTCAACTCATTTCTATAAAACCCTTATTCTTTTCCTTATCACTCTTTTTCCCAAATTGCACCATCCATCATCATCCTCAACATCTAATCATGTTTTCATCATCTATATCTCAACATAATAATAAAACCACCCATATCTCTCATATATTTAAAATCTATAAAAACAAGCTTAGAAATGAATACTTACTTGAATTCCTTGTTAAACCTTCATTATCCACTTAAATCCTCTTGAAATCCCTTGTAAATTTGGTGTATATATGAAAAACTCACTCTCTTCTCACCTCTCTCTCTAACTCACGTTCAGAGAAGAAGAAAGAAGAAGAAATATCTCTTTCTTTTTAATTCCATCTTTATCTATATATATATATATATATTATAATATATATTAATTAATTAATTAACAAACCACCAATCATCTTCTTCCTTCTTTTGACTTTCACTTCTTTTTATTATTATTATTATTTTAATCATCACCATCAACTTTTCCACCACCAATGTATACCTCATGCATATATGTTGTATATTTTAGGTATATGTATATGTCTTATATATGTCATATTTATTTTAAAAATATTTCAAATATATATAACATATACATATATATTACATCTATTATACATATTCATTTTATATTTTCTCTACCCATCACAATTATTTACTCTTTCATATTTATTATTCCTAAGTAAATCAAAAATCGGGATATTACAATATTTATTCATAAAAAGCATGAACACTAACAAGTTTGAATCATTTAGTTAGGAGCTCGGGATGGTTAAAAGAAAAGAAGTTTGATGCTGAGAGAGAGTGTTAAATCAACACCAATAATAATTTTTTATTTTTATCTATGGTTATTATAATTTTCTTTTAATAGATTAATTATTTTAATTATCTTACTAAAAAAATAAGACAATATTAATTTGCATACTATTTTTAATATTCACTATTTTATGAACTTCCATAACTATGTAAAGGGAATTCATTGTAATAATTCATCAGAGAAGTATGAAAATCATCTTATTTTTTTCACAATAAATCTTCTCTTGGTTTCCAAATAATCTTTCGTAGTTTTATTATGTGTGTTAGTATCTTTGCTAATCATATTTCAACAATATATAAGCATCCATCCATATAGCAAATAAAAATAAAGTGCAAAAAGTAAATTAAAGTTTATAACTATGGATTCTATGGTGAACACACATTCTCCAAAAGTAAAAGAAGTAAAGTTTATAAAGGAAGAAAATGAAGTTTTTAAGAAAAAATGGACTTGATACGTGGAGTGAAATTCTAAATAAGCTTACATATCTCGTTTGAATAAGAATCACAGCCAATGTAGTCCTAATCATTGTGCGACGATTGTTTTTTTAACTAAAAAAAAGTTGGATTTCTAACCTAAGCTATTTGAGCCTAAGTCTAGGTTCATTTCAATAGTTTAATATTAAAACTAGGTCTAAAGCCCAAGTTTTAGATATTAGTTTTGAAAAAAAGTTCAATTTAGATTTGATTGAAAAGATTTGATTTTGGAAATTAACTCTATCTTCTAACTTGATTTTGAATATTCTAAAAATAATTAATAAATTGTCATCTATAAATTAAAAATTTATCAATAATGAATTTAGAAAATTGATCTAACACAATAAAAATATCACTTTTCCCTCTAGTTTTCTTTTATTCTGACTAAGCCTTGAATTATTATTTTTCAAAAATTTTCTCTTATCTTTATATTATTTTGTGTCTTCAAACTCTTCATTAAAATTATTAATTTCATTACTATCATTTTCACTAATTGAAAGATTTTTAGTAGAAAGATGAGAATTGACTCTTACTTATATAACCATAAATGATACTTTTCATATTCTTTATAACCTTCTTTTATATTTTTTTTGCCATTTTATTCACCTATTTAAAAAATTAATTTATAATAATAATGCATCATAATATTAATTAGATATTATATATATAATTAAAATAAAATTATTAAAAAATTAAGAAATAAAAAATAAAAAAATCAATTGCATGGATTTGGAGAAGAAAAAAAGAGAATAAAAAATACATGCAAAAAAATGTAGAAAGAGAAAATTTGTACAAACTATAATGGAAACAGAAAAAAAAATTTTTGATTGATGAAAAATGATGTGAGGCGAATAAAAAAAGACTTGTAGAAATAAATATTTTCTCGAAATCAAAACCTTCGCAATCTTATTTTATGCATTCCATATTTAGTATAAAAGTATTTCTTATTTAATTAAGAAAATTTAAAATTTAGTGTTATTACTAAAAATATTTTGAATTTTTCTTAAAAAAACATAAAATGAAAAACTAAAACCATTTTGAACGCAGCTTTTGTTAAAAAAAAAACATTTTGTTTTGGTTTATATTTGTTTTAGACCAAAACTGATGGCTTATTTTTCTTCCTTCCAACCCGGTAAATCAAACCGTGATCACCTTGGAGAATGAAAAGGCAACAGCTAATTATAAGTTATTTTCAGATTTTAAAATTTCAGTTATAATTTTGAAGTACTGCTGCAAAGAGAGATTAACTATTAAACATTAGAATTTTAGCTATAATTTGGAAATTCTATTCAAAATCATATGTTTATCAAACACTTTATATTAACGATTGAGATCTGAAATGGAAAACTCTAAATTCGAACAGCTGAATCAAATAGGCCTTGATTTCATGATATTTCAATGTTGCGCTAACGAGCTTCAAGCATAGTGACAGTGACTTCATTTACAGAGACAGCCCCTTCGCTGGTAGATCGATCTCCACTATTGTAACTTCTTTTCATTACGAATGCAGGCTGCTTTGGAGATGGAAGAATTGTATCATTACTCAACATGAAAACAACAGTAGACATTGTTGGCCGATCTGTTGCTGATTCTTGCACGCATAGTAACCCAATCTGGATGCATTTTGCCACTTCATGTTCTGGGAACGAGTCACCCAACGATAAATCAACCATCTCTAAGGACCTGCCTTCTTTCCATAGTTCCCAAACCTACATTAAAACATCAATTTTTATACAAAAAATAATAAGTTAAAGATTAATTAATTAGGACTTAATTGAAGTAATTAATGTCTAATTAACTTACATATCCAACCAAATTTGAAGAAGTAGACTCGTCGTAGTAGCTGCTATTTTTTCTGGCAGTGACTATTTCTAGTAGCAGTACTCCAAAACTATATACATCAGACTTTACAGAAAATAGGCCTTCCATTGCATATTCCGGTGACATATAACCACTACAGAAGTACAATGAAAATTGTAAGGATGGAGAAATTTGAATTTCAGTTTGAGTCAAACTAATAATAAGTATAAAAAGAGTAGATTTTAAGACTCATAAGTAGTTCTTTTTTCGTTTCCTTTTTAGATGGATAATACTTACTATGTTCCAACTACGCGATTTGTGTTTGCTTCAAGTTGGTCCGCACCAAATATTCTAGCCATGCCAAAATCTGAAATTTTTGGATGCATTGATGCATCTAGCAAAACATTACTAGCCTTAAGATCTCTATGAATGATTCGTAATCTTGAATCTTGATGAAGATATAAAATTCCTCTAGCAATCCCACAAATAATGTTGTGGCGCATCGACCAATCTAGCAGTGATTTTTTCTCTTCATCTGAATGAAAGCATTTTAATTAAATTTGTCAAATCAAGCGTTGGTATAAATAAATTACTAGCTAATTCTATATAGTATATAGCTGACAATGACATACCAAAGATAAAAGAGTCCAAGCTTTTGTTAGGCAGATATTCATAGATTAGCATTTTCTCTTGGCCTTGGATGCAATAACCTAGCACTCTTACATGATTCCTGTGTTGCAGCTTTGCTATTAATACAACTTCGTTCTTGAATTCATCAGTCCCTTGTCCAGAATATTTTGACAGTCTTTTAACAGCTATTTCCTTTCCACCATGTAGTAGACCCTGAAAAATATAGTCCAAATGCGCTTTACTTCAATTTTGTATATATTTAGTACAATCTTTTGTTTGATATAAATGAATTTAAAGAGGTATAAATAAAAAATTTAATACTGTCAATTTCAATATTTTGTGCAGTGTATGTGTGTACCTTATAGACAGAACCAAAACCACCTTCTCCAAGCTTGTTAGCATCTGAGAAATTATTTGTACCAGCAGCTATTACACTCAAATCAAAGAATGGTAAGTCTGAAATTCCACCTTTGTCACTTCCATTTCCACTTTGAGAATGTCCAAAGTGTGTTGCACCTGTGATGAAACTGAACAAAGATTTGCTTCGCGCATCTCTAGCTGTATCAATTAATGAAAATTAATTAATTTCCTTGGTTAAATTTGCAATTTATTATCAGATGGGTGTGGAAAAACAGGACCAATAAGTAATGAAATTTGTATGACAATTAATTGATGCAGAAGAGTAAAGAAATTTGCTTACCTCTTTTCTTCTTTCTTACCAAATAATATGAAAGGAATAGTATAAGAAAAAATGTGGTAGCAATAGACACTGTCAGTATTGCTTGTACTCCTTGATTGGCAAGTGGACCTTTAGACTTCCTATATTTAGCTGTAAATCAAATTAGTGAAATTAATTAGGTAAAATTAACATAATTATATGCCATGAAAAACTGTGAAACATCTGTTTTGTCTTAGTCAAAGTCGGATAAAGTTGTCAACAACCACAAATGAATTTTTACAACAAGCTTAGTATGAAATAAAGTCATGGATATTGACAGACCCAGATTTTTATAAAATAGTCATTCAGATTTTATAGGGTATTTTAGTATTTGTGTTATTAGGTGGAGGCCGCTGACAATGCTGAAACTAAAATTACTTAATAAATCGATCTTTCTTTTTTATGAACACATGAAAAAAAAAATGTGTATTTTGTTTGATAGAAAATAGTCTTTACTTATTATTGTGTTCCTAATAAAAGTACTTCTCTACATGTTAACTCTTTCTAATTAATTAATAGGGTAATTTTGGAATTTAAATTATAAAATAACGAAAGATTCATGTTAAAATTATAATGCATCAATTTATTTCTTGAATTGACTTTTAGTAAAAGATGATTTTAATACTATATTAAAAATTATGGACATTATTTTTCTCAGAAAAATTATGGACATTATAAAATTTAACTATATCTTAAATTTATTTATTTTTATTTTAAAAACAACTCTAGTTTTGATTTTTTTTAAAAAAAAACTCTAATTTTATTAAATCAAAAACTTAATTATATCTAAATTTATAATTGTATTAAGCTACATATTTTTTAAACTTTCACTTAAAAAACTATTTTTAATCCACCAAAAAAAATTAGATTGAGTTTGGAATTTTTTTTGTTTTACTTTCTTTTAAATAAAAAAATTAAAATATGTTGTGTAATATTATTAAATTTTTAATATATTTATATATATGTATTAAAATTATATATAATAAAATATATACCTATTTTTAGAATATATATTTTTTATTTTCACGAATCCAGGCTCTAAACCATTAGTTTTAGTTCCAATTCAAAAAAAATAAACTTATAACTTTGTCTTGATTTTGGTTAGAGTCCAATTCTTCTGGTTTTAGATAATCAATATATTTTATTTAAAATTATTAATTTTTAAAAATTAAATTACAGCCACAAACTTAAATAAATTTACAGATTTAATTATTATGTCACGATAATATTATACAATTGAAAATCTTTCTGCTATTTATAATTTGATAATTATTAATTATTTATTTAAATTTGTCAATATGTATAATTAATTATTATTTTTTATTTATAATTATAAGTAAATAATTATTTATTTAAAATAATTATAAAATTTTAAAAAATAATAAAAATACCTGTAAAAGCGGTATCTGTCCTAAAAATAAATAAAGAAGTGAAGTAAATGCAAAAATAGACATGTACCTAAATCAATTGCATCCACTCGTACGTACAAGTCCTGCCCCACAACTGAAAATGTTCTTGTATCAACCAAATCTCCATACCAACTCAAGCATCCAAATCCTCTCTCATCTGCACTTGTATATGCCGTGCAAGAACAGTTCTTCAAGCACTCTTCTTTACACTCCTTCAAGCTCAAGTTCATGTTCACAAGTGCCATTGTTGTATCAGGCACCTTTACACGCGCAACCTTTACAAATCCTTCCCCGCTGTTACACGTGGATTGCCCAATTTTTCTAATGCACCCATCTGATCGATCTCTCGAGTACCAATTATGCGGAGATTTAGGTTCGAATCCTGGTAAACACTTACATATATTAAAATTATCTGAATCGTACGGATCACAGTTACCATTTACACCACATTCTCCGTAATTATCGCATTGTTCTTTCGGAACAGAAAAGTACACAATCCATCGACGTTCACGAGCATTCCACACGGCACGTTCTACAACTCCAGATTCGTTGACCATCGTTCTCTCAATGATTGAGGCATAGGCATTAGTGAGACTTTCCATGGCTGACACTTCATCGTTATTATTTATAAAAGTAGTTTTGTCTATGGATTGACGTTTCATTTCGGGTACACCGCTCCAACTTTGTCCAGTCCATGGCCCTCCTCGCCACAAGATGGCCGAATCCTTGTATATAAAGAACTGAGGGGACCCATATGGATTAAACCTAAAAACAACGTTACCAGTTCCAGGATCATCTTTTGATTTCCAAGACGAAAGAAACCAGTAGTTTCCTGTTCTTCGGTTCAGCCCAAGTTTCATCTCAATAAGCCAAGTATCTGTCGGGTAATCAAAGCTTTGCCATAAGGTCCGATTGGTATCTTTTTGAATTAAAACAAGATTTCCTGAATCAAGAAGCTGAGCTATGGAAATGGAATTATTGGAAGTTGAAGACGAAGTAGAGTTACTAAAATTGGCGGACCAGACAGGAACATGAGTTCGGTTATGTTGGTACAGAATAAGGTTACCTTGAGAGTTGATAGCAAGCACACCGGAGGTATCATTAATAGGATTATCTCTGTTTGCAACCCAAACGACAGTTTTTTCTGAAATTTGGTGAAACCAAATTCCAAGGTAACGACGAACCGGAGTAGAATTGGTAGGACTGAAGAAGCCAAGTGCGAAGCGTTCCTTACCAGAGACTAAAATATCACCATCTTTAATAAGGCGTGCTGGAGTTATAGAGTCATTAATAGATTTGCAGAACTGGAAAATGAAGAAAAGCAGCAATATGGAGAAACAGAGTTTCAATTGGTTGTTATTATTCATGATCATAGTTTATGATGAATAACAACAACTAGCAAATATATTTTTATATTTCAAGTGTTGTAGTTGAGGAATTAAACGAGTGTAACGACTAACTACCTATTATTTAATAAGCATACTCGAGTGTTAAAAGATACTCAAGTCTCAGCAATAGCAACAGCTAGCAAATATATTTTTATGGAGTAAAAGACTTATCTTTCAAGTGTAGTATGACTTAAATGAGTACTACCTATTAATTAATAAAATTAAAGAGATGTTACACAAAGATGTATACTTTTTTTTTTTGGGAAAAGAAATCATCCAAGTGTTAAAAGTTATTAAAATGACCACCGAGCGTTTAGATAAATTAGTAAATGATTATTTCAGCTTAATTGAAGGTCTCAAATTTAATTTCATTAATATACAGTTATATTAAAATTTGATAGAGAGAGCTTCATATATCAAAAAAATATATATAAGAATGTGACAATTAATATAGAAATAGACTCTTTAATTTTAATAGCTAGCTTTTAGAGTTACACTTTCAAATTTATATTAGCAAGAAAAATTTAACATAATATAAAAACATATATTTTTACTCTTACATGGATAGTCCAGACAGTAAATATTGAAATGTAAGACTATAATATATATTTTTACTCTTACATGGATAGTCCAGACAGTAAATATTGAAATGTAAGACTATAATTTTAAGTGAGTCAAGGCGTTGACTACCATGTACTTGTCAAGTGTCAACTGAATAGTTCATATTTAAAAAATATTAGATAACCTAATTAATATAAAAGTAGACTCTCCAACTTCAATAATTTGTCAATAAAATTTTAAAATGGAAAATTTAACAGAATTTCCCATAATTTTGCTAATTATTTAATTAATTTACACTTAAAGTGCGTAAATATTAAACAAATTAACCAAAGATTTAGAAGAAACAAACCAGTAGACTTATTCCGTTGACTAGTACTGGCCTGTATGTGGTGGATAGGATTCGCAACGCAATGGACTAAAGATATTATGATGAAGGAAAATCTTGAAATGAAATTAAATGAAGGAAAAACTTGAAATGAAACTAAGAACAAGTCTACTATAAGAATTTTTCTGCCTTGCCAACAAAATGATAAAGGAAAATCTTGTTGACCAGTGACTTGAAATTGTACAGCGCATCATATATTTTGTGTCTATCATAAAAAC